>CM028677.1:26217945-27700445 GCA_016760335.1 Gastrodia elata | reverse complement strand
CTTGTCACTGTAAGATTGATCCTGAAGTTAATTTGAGATGCTTCGGTTAACTTTGCTAAATGTTTTCATTTATATTTAGTTTTTTTTCTTTACCCATACCTTTTGTAGACATGGGCTGTAGATTTGAATTCCTTTGCATGCCAAAGTTTGCGTTTGAACCATCCTAAAGCCAAGGTACATACTCAATACTTCTGCTCAGTGTCTCTGCCAATGCTTAGCAACAACCTTATTGAAGGATTCCTATTGTTTTTTGTCTTTATTTGAGTTCATTTATTGCCTACTTTGAACATGATTAATCTTTTTCATGGTCAAATAGTGTAACAGTTGATGATTTTTTCAAACAATTCCACTGGATGTTTCAAAACTGTTTGTGTAATATATTTCATAATGCATGAAGTGCTGTTATTCATATTGTTCACTATTTATCTTGCTGCCTGTAGTGCCATAAAATATCTAGTCTGTTAGGAGTGTAAAGTATGGTTAAATAAATGAATCTTTCAAAGCTAGGTTCTTAGGTGCTTGATGAATACCACAAAATTGGTTGAAACCTAACATGCACTAACACATTAAAGGATCGATCTCTCAAATGATGTTTTGATACTAATTATGAAAGTTACACAGAAATTTATTGCCCGTTTTAGTTTGAAGCGGTCTTTCCTAGTTTGGGATTTGCAGTAGCTTCTTAGGGGTTCCACCAACTTGAAAATTTATTGTATAAAGAATATAATTATAAAATTTGACACTATGCGAATGGTTAGATCATAATGAGCACTATTATGCTTAGTATGGTCTTAGTTAAGGGAGTAACACTTGCCCAAATTTGTATGACAAATTCAAGGTATCTTGATACATTAATTAGTAAAAATAGAAGCACAAGATTGAAATATTACAATTGATAAGGGCTTAGTCTAGAATCTAGATTGCAATGAGTGAAATTGTCAAGAATATAAAGATAAGATTATCTTATTGAAGCAAATATATAATATTGGAAAGGGGGATTTTAGTTTCCTTGTTGAGCTGTTACTCTCTTGTAGATGCACACTTGTGGTGATGATATTAGGGGTGTAAATGAAATGAGTTCAACTTGAATTACTCTTATTATAAGCTTAAGTTTGATTAATGAATTGAGTTTGAGCTAAAATTTAGAGCTCAAATCTGCTTACAAGGCAGCTTGTTTATCTTTTAAGAGATAAAATAATTTAAAAGTAATCTAAGTTACATTAATAAATAAAAGTTGAGAATTTATAAGTGAAACTCTAAAATAGTAATTACTAATGAAATAAAGAGCAAGTTTTAAGAAGTGTTTACTAAATTTAAAACAATTTCCTTGGATTTATGAATGTTTTAAATTCATTTTATTCTTAGCAATTTTAAACAAGCTGTCTTACGATCTAATGAGTTGTCACGGTTAACCTAAGCATTGCTTGTTAGCTCATTGAGCTCAGAGCATGAGTTGGCTTGCTTCACTTGTATATTTAGATGGTATTCTCAGTTTGGACTCATGGTTTCAAAATGAATACTTTTTTTGGATATATAGTAATGGCTGCTCTACCCCATGATATATGACTTAACACAAAACTGTAGTAAATTCAATCAGTTCATGAATACCATGCTGTTGAAACGTGTAATCAATAAAACACGGTCAAATATTTTGGGGTGTAGATAGCCACAAGACAATGTCATAACATGTAATAAAGAACAGAGAAGCCATTTGGTTTATAAAATGACAAGTGATCAAGGCCACATTCTCCTTGATATATTGAGGGACTTGTATGAAATATCAGCGATCGAGCAATTTTAAACAAATTGTAATATTAATATTTATAAAAACCACAATGTTAAAATGTTTTTTGATCAAGAGGTTTAAATGCTGTTTTTGTTTGAACATAAAAGTATAAAATTGCATGTTGTTTAGAATTGTACTAGTACATCAAATTTTGATTAATGTGCTATTGGCTACATTCTGTTAATTGCATCATGAACATGCAGGTTCGAAATGAGAAAGCTGAGGATTTTCTTGCACTTCTGAGGGGGTGGAAGAAGCTGTGTGAAAAGTTTTCATTGGATGTCAAGCATCCTCCCAAACAAAATTCAAACTTGGTCGATCTTGACAGTTGTACCAATGATGATTTATCTCCTTTACCTAAAGGAGAATTTGAAGTCGATCATTTTGTTGATATTTGCTACGGAGACCCCAATAATATTGGCAAAAAGGAGTTGATGTTTAAGGTGACTTTTATGATGCGAGTGATGTGTTATCCTATAATTCTTTCAAGATTTGTCCTTATATTTTCTTTTGCAATTAACATTATATAGGTGCGATGGAGAGGTTATGGGTCAAGTGAAGATACATGGGAACCTATTACTGGTCTAAGGTACACACCTTTATCAGAGATCTTTGTTTTTTATTGCATGTTACTAATTATTCTTTAATCATACAGAAAGTGTTCTGAGAGGATTAAAAGTTTTGTTCAAAAGGGATACAGAAATAACATACTTCCTTTACCTGTGAGTTTTTCTTGGCATATGTAGTTGTTGTTTTTTCTCCTCATTTTCTTCCTTCAATCATATCTACTTATGCACTGGTTTTTGAAAATCATCCTGCTGTGCTTTCCAGGGAGCTGTTGATGTTATTTGCGGCGGTCCTCCTTGCCAAGGCATTAGCGGCTTTAACAGATTTAGAGATTCTAACAATCCACTTGCAGATGTTCGAAATCAACAAATGGAAGTATACATGGAAATTGTTGACTTCCTTAAACCAAAGTATGTTTTGATGGAGAATGTTGTGGATATCCTGAAGTTTGCTGAAGGTTTCCTTGGGAGGTTTGCGTTGAGCAAGCTGGTGCGATTAAACTATCAAGCTAGATTGGGCATTATGGCTGCTGGATGTTATGGTCTTCCACAGTTTCGAATGAGAGTTTTTTTATGGGGGGCTCAACTAACTGAGGTGTTTGTTTGTTCTCCATGACTTTTTGACTAGTTTAGATCTAATAAATGCTCTTAGTTTTTTTTTTTTTTGTTCTTATTTTCTTTCTTAACTATAGGTTATTCCACAATTTCCATTGCCCACACATGATGTGCTTGTTCGAGGTGGAGCTCCTGTAAAATTTGAGGTAACTTGAGAAAATTTGACATTTAAAATTGTTCTTGCAAGATACTTGCTTTTGATGTATGTCATAAATTTGGCTTAAGCATAAACATGCCATACCCAATGGGTTATAAACTCATATCTGGCAGATCCTTTGGCGGGGATCGACTTAGTTATGTTGGAATTAAAGTAATTTTAACTAGCGGGAGTTAGGGAAATAACAAGCTCATTAAAATTTGTTATTTCCCTAATTTGCCTCTCAATTTAAAATTTCTCAAAAAAGATGAAGGTATTATGCTTTAGTATTTCTATCTTTCAATTTTCTCATATTTTAGTGCAGTTATTTCTTCTCTTGTGATTTTTTGTTAGAGTTTTTCAGCCTTTGTTTGTGCTGTAATTGATTTTTGTGATGCTTTCTTTTTGGTGTGTGCCTGCTGCTTCCTAGCAGTACTGACTTCGCCAGATTTCTATTTGTTTAGGAAAATGTTGTTGCCTATAACGAGAATCAGCAAGTGCAACTCCCGAAGCCTTTGTTGCTTAAAGATGCTATTTCAGATTTACCAAAAGTATGATATGATGCTAAGCTGTGTTTTTTTTCTTTCTTTCTATTTAAGTTAATATTGGAATATGCATGGTGTTCAATTATCAGGTTGAAAATAATGAAGGGAGAGATGAAATGCCATATGGTGAATCTCCCAAAACCGATTTTCAGTATTCTATTCGTCTTTCTTTAGCAGGTATATATGCCATTTTTGTTCTGTTTTTAGGCATGTCTGTGCTCTAATATTTCTGCAATTTATGTTTGTATTATCATATATCATACATCTGTTGCTTTTATTATATGTTTTCTCACTAATTATTAGATTCGATGGACCCCTGCTGCAATCCAAAAAAGTCTCTCCTACATAATATACTATTTGATCACAGGCCTCTTATGTTAAATGATGATGATTATTTGCGTGTTTGTAGAGTCCCTAAGAAGAAGGTTCGTTATTTGCTTATTTGATGATAAAATATATACTGAATGCACTCAGGCGTTGTAATCATTGGCTTAAACAAATACTATTTATTTACTTGTATAGGGTGCCAATTTTAGAGATTTTCCGGGAGTTAGAGTTGGGCCAAATAATACCGTGGAGTTTGATCCAGCAGTAAAACGTGTGCTGCTCCCTTCAGGAAGCCCTTTGGTAATCTCTTAATAGCAATAATAATAATAATAACATTATTATTATTATTACAAAGAAACATAGGATGGATAGTGTTATAATTTTGTAGTTAATGTTCAGAATTTATTTTCATATCATGAGTTCAATTTTCTTGTTTGTTTCATAATTTTGAAGCTCAACTACTTTCAAGAGAAAAAAGAAATTTAAGAATACATTTATAATAATACTATTTGCTTACTTACTTATGCCTACATTACAGGAGAGATGGGGATCTATTTCGTTGAAGGGAAAATGCTTAAATATTCCAAAACTTGATGTTAATGTCAATATATATATATATATATATATATGTGTGTGTGTTTGTACCTATGCTTACAGGTTAAGTCTAAAAAATTCATTTTTTAGTCTCCTTAACTTTCATAACTTGTCTATAATCAGAGCCCATTGTCGGAGGTCTTTATGGAGCGCACATATATTTAAACTAAGAGAGCACATATATTGAGACTAAGAGAATCCACAATTATTAAAAATATATTTTCTTAAGATAATGATACAGAAATATAGTTGACGTCAACAATTAGCTTTTTTTTTTATTTAATCATTCATTTGTAACAATTGAGAGTGATGTAAGTATTATTATAATAATGAAGTTTATCTTGTTCTTACTTTGAAGATTGTTCGAACGTTTGATTTTCTTTCGCACTTATTTGACAGGTACCGGACTACGCTATGTCTTATATCAAAGGGAAGTCCACAAAGTACGTTTCCTCTTTATTCCTTTCAAAAAAAAAAATTGAAATGCGATAATACATTGATCTCTTACAATTTTACCCTCACATCCAGACCCTTCGGACGGTTATGGTGGGATGAAACTGTGCCTACAGTTGTGACTAGAGCAGAGCCCCACAATCAGGTATGAATGTCCTGATTTAATAAGATATTATACTAAGCTTCCTAATTAAATTTGTATATGCTCTTTAGATTATTTTGCACCCTGAACAAGATAGGGTGCTGACGATTAGGGAAAATGCTAGGCTTCAGGGATTTCCTGATCACTATAAGCTGTGCGGACCAATTAAAGAGAGGTGATCATCATCATTTCATCACCTGCATCATCTTTTTCAAGTTTTTCCTAAACTATTTAATTATTTTACAGGTATATTCAGGTTGGAAATGCAGTTGCTGTTCCAGTCTCAAGAGCCCTTGGATACTCACTGGGGCGAGCATTCAAAGGACAGAGTGGGGATGATCCTGTCTTCACCCTCCCTACCAATTTTCCCCACTTTGGAATAGCAGCCGGCGAAGCAACGAACTGATCCCATTGAGTATAAGTGTTTATTCCCATTGATGAATGCTGCCGATTCAATAATGCTTTACATTATATTTATCAGAAGTTTTATTCTGGGGGAAAGAAATCATTGTAGAACCTTGCTATCATTATATTTCAAATTAGTTTTGCATTTTGGTACTGTTTGATTGTTATGTTGGTTTCTAGAAATCGTTTTGTGCAAGGTTATGAATTATTGATTGTTTAATAATGTACACAGTAGTGTTATTTCCAAACACTTCTCGTCATAGGCTAAATCCAGGTGGGCCGTCTTCCTGAGAAGATGATTTCGGTTTGTGGAGATCTCGGGCACATCATCAGCTTCCTGATGCTGTCCAGATACTCACTGGAAACCTTGCCGACCCTGCCGCAATATTCGACATAGGCTTCGCCGGAGCCGGTGAAGGACGCCGGCGGAATCAGCAAAACAACGCTCTTCAGGGCTGGCGAGTTCCTGAACAGGTCCTCCAGGAACCTGATCTCATCTTCCTCTCCTCTAAAATTTTCCACCAAAACTTTTTTCAGAGATTCTTGGAGGCAATCAAAGCAGCTCTCTTTGTCGCTACCAGAATCGGCGTTATTTCTACTGCTATTATTTACTTTAGCCATAAGAGCTGGTCTCCGGATTATTAGCCTCTCCAACTCGGGAGATCTCCTTAACAAGCAGCCGATGCCTGGGAGTTCATGTTTTGCTAATCGAACCTCCAGCTTCAGATCTTTCAGATGCAGGAATGGCGTCGGCAAGCAACTGTGCATCGCCTGAACGCACCAGCTAGAGAGCCTCAGCGCCCTGACTTCTCTCAGGCCTGCGATTGCATCCTTAAGAATCCGGCTGAGCGATTGGGATGCGTCCATCCTTCTTACATCGACAAAGGCGGAAACGATTGACGAGGCGTCAATCCGGCAAGGCCTGAGATCACCGGATTGCAGTTCCAAATGGCGGAGATGCGGAGCTCGAATCCTCACCTCGGTGCCTTCCTCCGCCGCCTCGCCGAAAAACTCCGCGATTCGCAACGTCCTCAGCTTCCGATTCAGAACCACTACGTCCAGATCCCGCGCCGGGTTGCAGTTTACCAGCGCCAGTTCCTCGAGCTTAGGGCATCCGGCCGTGAGATCCCTCAGCGCGTCTCTGGCGAGCTCCGAGTTTTTGATCGCGAGCTTCTGAAGGGAAGGCAGGCAGAACGACGGCTGCGGCCTGAATCCGCAGAGATTGACGTCGAGCTGAGTCAGAGATTCGCATTGGTAGATGCTGCGAGGGAGCGCGTGCGGGCGCGCGCTGCGATGAGCGCAGAAGAGGTCGAGGACGAGCTCCTCCACTCCGCGAGAGATAGCGAAGCTCACCCAGGAATCGACGGCGGCGGCGTTACCGGAGTCGTAGCGGCAGCGCGCGCAGAACCGTCTGATCTTGGGAGCTTCATGCAGGCTGAGCGCTCTCTCGACGAAGCGCATGGGGTTGCTCTTCTGAAATTCGCAGCAGTGCAGGGAGAAATCCAAGGCGTCCGTCCGCTTCCACAGGTTCTTCCATCTTCTCGATAACAAGCCGGTCGGAATCGCTTCGCGGATTGCAAGGCGGGAGAGTATCTCGAGGATGATCTCCTCGGGAAGCTCGCTTATTCGATCCGACCTGAGTTTTGACCGCCGGCTCCCGATTTCCGGCTTCCCATCTTCCGCCATGGCCTCGAACTTAACCTAGACGAAGATGGCGGGGAAACGATCGAATTTCAGATCACTTTTTCTTTTTTAGCTTTCAGGCGCTTAAAGAAGACGATGCTGCAGTGCTTACTAAATTTATATTTTACATTTATTTTATATTTTGTAAATAATATTTTCTATGAGTTGTTAAATTATATTTGTTATCAAATTAAAGGCAAAAGAAAAAAAAATTAAAGGTTTTATAATATTATTAGTTTTGAATGATGTATCAACTTTTAAACTAAATTAAAGATTATATAATGTTATATTTTGGAATTTTAGGAAAGTGATTATGTTTATTTGAAAGTCTCATGACAGGTGTCTGCATGGTTAGCAAGCTCAGCTTTAGATATGCTATCTAGAATTAGATCGTCTGCTTCGTAGGATGGAGGTTTAATTAAAAAAAAAAGCATAAAAATTTGCTCTTAAAATAAACTTGAAATATGTTTAACAGAATTTATGTTTATAGAATTTCTTATAAAAAGGCATTTAAAAGTTAAATTATATATGTAATATGTTTAAAGAAAGTATTTTGAAATATTTCCTAAATAGGATTAAGAAAATATAATTTGAAATACACTCTGAAGCAGAAAATAAAATATTTCTGATGTTAACAGAATAAATGAAAATTTTAATTAATCATATAATATTGTGACTATATTTATAAATAATTAATTGGATTTGTACCTTCGCAGGATCTGAGTATGAAAGCTGGTAGAAGAGGGATTTCTGCTTCGCGATTTTTTTAAGTGCTCTCTTCTTTCGCCCGGAGGTGTCCTTTAAAAAGAAAGAGATTTTTCAAATGCATCACAGAATTTTATATTAATTACAAATGTGCTAACCAGATTATAGTATTTATAGATTTACCCTGACACTTGTAGAATGCGAAGGTACGCGGGGCCGGGAACCGCACAAATCAAATTTGAAGGGCATATGCCTTTTTGCTCCTTGAAACTCTTAATATTTGTTGTTTAATGTGAATTGAATCTGTTATAATACTCTTAATAATATTCTCTTCAATATTTTATCATTATTAAAAATTTAAAATTATTATTAAATTGATTTTAATTGAAATTTACTTATCAAAATTATAATTATAAATCTATTACAAATATTTAATTGCTTAAAAAAAATAAATGAAATATTTTTGAAATAGTGAAGCATTTTCCAAATATAAATTATGTAAAAGTATTATTATATTTACATATTAATATATATTAAAATATATAAATGATATGTTAATTAAATTTGTATGTAATTTATTGATTGATTATATATTTAAAGTTATGTAATTCTTCCTCTCGTGGATTGCTCTGTTCCACTCAGTTTTAAATGTGGTCAAATTAAGTGTAATTTCTTTACTCTTTTTGTATGTATAGTAACACAATCGAATTATAGACTTGATGTCAAACGTCAATTTAATCGAGATATCTGTTTGCTTGCCACCATTTTTTCTCAATAGACAGATAATCTAGCATCTATCATTAGTGAGAATTTCTCGACATTCGAATATTTTGTTTGTGGGGTAATAAGCTAGTTACAGAGGCAAGGATTTAAGAATTTTCTTGCAGAGCATTGGCGCGGGCTTTGGCGAATTGCGTAAGCCAAAGTTGCAGAGAAGATGAGAGGATTTAGGGGCTGTTGGCATGCTGAAAAAAGATGTAAAATAAAAGTGTTTTAGGTATTTTTAGATTACACGTGTTTGGAATGTAGAAATAGTTTGGATCGAATCGAAGATTCAAGTGGCTATCAAACGGGTTTCTAAGGCATCGAAGCAGGGGAGGAAAGAGTATGTTTCTCAGCCAGGCCTTGGCCGTTAAGGCGTGCCCTGCGGCGGCAAGGGAGTGCGCGGCGGGAGTCCTGCTCAGCCAGGCCACGGAAGAGCAGAACCGTGCTGCAATCGGGGTCATGGGGGCCGTCCCGCCGCTGTTGCGGCTCTTCTGCTCGGACGGGGAGAGCTAGCACTGCAGTTCCTGGAACTTGCTCAGGTTAACGCGGCCAAGGTCGCCAGGATCATAGGAACCGTCGGAGGCTGCTCACGGTGGTCATGGGCGGCCACCTGGATCTGAGCAGGGTGCCGGGGACGAGGAGGCAAGAGGCCATGAATGGAGGGACAAAAATGAGATCATTTTAGGGATTTATGGGATATAAAACAAGATTTAAATACAGGGACTAAAAATAAAATTTTCCAAAAATTAAAAGAGTTATGCTGCTATTATTTTATTAAATATTTATTTTATTAAATTTTATATTTTATTGGATGAACTTTGAGTGCTATTGAAAAAATAAATATTATACAATTAATTTCATAAATAAATCCATTCTTATATAAATGTCATTATAAAACAGAAATGATAATTAAAGGGTTATTATGATTAATAATTTAATTTTAAAAATTGGCGTCAAAAATTATATATATAATTTATACACCATAAATAAAATAATTAAATAAAATTATTACAAGTGTCGTAATCTTTAGACTTGATGATCAGCAAAAATAATTGAAGCCTAAGCCATATTTAAATAAAAATTGTTATTTATCTTTTTGTTAATAAATTGTATTGCTATAATTTACATTTATATATATATATATATAAATTATGTGATTTTTTTATCAACAAATAAAACATTTTATAATCTTAAAATTATTTGAGAGATTTTGAGATACTTATATTCAAATCATCCAAATATCAAAATAAAATAATATACTTTAAATAATAATTATAGTATTTATAAGAAAAGATATAAAGTCGTGGCTGCAGTACCGAAATTTAAACGGCAGTAGTCTTAATTATATATATTTTTTAATTGACATAATTAAATTATTTTGGAAAAGAAAAATGCTATTTGAAGTTGATTACGTGTTACTCAAAAAATTATAGATAAACACTAATTATAGAGTTTTTTTTGAGAGCCAGTTGAAATAGCATTTCTCTTTTTTTGAAAAATAAAAATATCCTAGCAATACTCTAATTAATTAAGAGAAAAAATGATATGTTTAGATACAAAAAAAAAAATATATATTAAAAAATATTTAAAATTAATAAAAATTTTTACTTATAAATCTCACAAAAAAAATTTTATTTACACATAAGATTTACACAGTATAATATAAATTTATATATAGTAAAGAAATTGCTTCAATATCATTTTTTTTCTAAATTATTATTATTTTTTAATAAATTTTTAATTATAACTTTAACTAATAAATTTCAATTATTATAAATTAATTATTATGAGATATAAAAAATGAAAATACTATGATTATATAAAAATATACATCAAAAAGTATTCAGGACTAATTAGAAATTTTTTATTTTATAATTTTTGTATATAAATCTTATCAAAAAAATTCATTCAATTAATAATCTACTTATATATTAGATTGACACATCATCAATATATTTTAGTTTATGTTAATTTGTAAATATAGCAATAGAAAAATATATTTGACGGTACCCTTTATCCGTTATTATTCTTGAAACAAATGGCTCTTTCTTTAACGTTGACAGACATCGACGGCTAGATTGCTGCCGCGTTGGAGATAACCATAAGAAAAATCCATTATTTTTTGGCATAAGATATTGGAAAATTTTCTAATGTCAACAAATTAATCATGAAAAAAGGATTATTCAAAATAAATATTAAGAAAATAAAATTACTACGATACTCTTAAATATACTCTTTTCTTTTTTCGTGAAGAAATTATTAGAGCATTTAAAATTAATATTTAATTCATAATAATTGAAATTAATTAATTAAATTTATGATTAATTTTTTTTTAAATCAATAATTTGGTAGAATAAAATTACGGAGTATTTTTGAAGATATTGAAATAATTCTCTTTAAAAAATATAATGATTAGGGTTAGGGTTTTGTGCATAATCATACCATTGACGTGCCGCATAACTGAGGCACTGCAAGCGTTATCACGATTGAGTTGGCGAAAAGTTATAAATGCCCAAAGCATTATTTTTCCAAATTTGGTAGCAAGCCAATGTGTAGATACATTTTAATATATTTGAACTGAGATTATATCATTGCATTAAATGATATAATAATGTATATATTATTTGAATATAGTAGCTAAGAAAAATTATGATAGAATAAAATATGTATAGTACAATTTATGATTCCATTTAATTTTAAATTTAGTATATACATATATATATATATTAACTTGATGACTAAAACGATTAGATTTTTATTTGACTATTCTTCTTTTACTTAACATAACATGATTCTAAGATACTTAGAGTATAATTAAACAAAAAATTATGTAAAATGAAATGAATCCGTTAAATTTAAAAATAATTTAAGAAGCATTTCATTTAAATTAAGATGCTTAACTAAAATAATTATATCATTTAAATTAAATTTTGTACGAATTACTGCTTATATTTTTAGATGCTGAATATTGTGGATGATGTTATTTTAAGCGGCGATATTGTAACATCCAAAAAAAAAATAATAATTTAATTATTTATATTATTAATATTAGTTTATTATCACAATTTTTGTATATTATAATATTATTTTCTCGTGTTGAAAGTATAGGTGTGAGCTAGTCAAGTTCAAATGACTAATGAGTCCATCCTCATATAATACAAGTCCAAAAGCACGATG
Organism: Gastrodia elata; assembly: GCA_016760335.1. Lineage (NCBI taxonomy): Eukaryota > Viridiplantae > Streptophyta > Magnoliopsida > Asparagales > Orchidaceae > Gastrodia > Gastrodia elata. The sequence continues at coordinate 27,688,546 of CM028677.1, read as the reverse complement.
AGTCCAAACACGTAGAAACGAGCATAGTGGTGGCTCACTAGATGGGACCAAATCAAGCCCAACATGACTGGATCAGAATGTGTTATTTTGCATTAAATGACATGTACTAACGCGTGCCTACGGTAGTCCGCATATACATAATTACTTTATATTTTCAAAAATAATACAATATAAACATTATGCGTATTCGCCATTACGTTGAACAGATAGTATTGTGGAGTAACATTTTTCAATGCTATATATTTGTGATCCTATGCGATAGTATTATTGACATTCATTGTTATTAGTCATATGATTGGGTTATTTATGTATGTCGTGATATTATGAAAATAGATGTATGCAATAATCTTATTGATATGAATAATATAAGAATAAATGCATTATTTATGTGGATATATTTGATAGTGTAAGTAAAAACTTTAATATGATCATTATTTATTTATATATGAATATTATTATATTTACATATTAGTATATATCAAAATATATAAATGATATGCTAATTCAATATATAAATAGATTACTTGTTGAAATTTTTTTTTTTGTGAAATATCATATTTTATATTTTTTATATATATATTAGAATTATGTTAACACAATATTACTGATTTGAAAATTCTCTCATGTGAATATTATTTTTTTTGTCCCATTAATACAACTCAATTACTTATAAATATTTGATTTTAAGATATGTCGGTTAAAAAAAGGGCTTTAAGGGTTTAGCTGTGAGGTGCTTTCTGCAAGGCGAGACCACAGAGGAAGGCGTCGCCGGGTTGAGGGATACCTCCGTTAACTCAATGGAGGCTGTGAGGTCGTCGACGTGATTTCAACCACGAGATATTCGCATTCATGCCTTCGATGCCGAAGCTCTAAAGCTCTACACCGAATTTTTATTCCTGTGATTATGACATCCTGCTTCTGCCCGACGTAAATAGATCCTGATTTCTTCTCCTCACGGTTGTTTGGTGCTCTCCATTATCTGTTTGGTGCGGGTTTGTGAATCGTAGTTACTGTTCCTACTCTTTATCTGGTAACTTCCTAACTATTATTGCTTGCAAGTTTTGACTCAGTGTCGTTTTTGTTGGTGAAACTTAACCAAAATCGAAGGAAAGGACTTAAGATTTGCGTAAGCATCAGCGGGTTTTGAGTTCAAAACAGGGGATTTAGCTAATTTATGCTAATTTTTCATTCAGGGTCGCTGGCGAATTCCGCGGTTGTTCTTCGCACTTCACAAGTCGCAGAACGTATACAGTCGAAGCTTTCAGCCTCAAGCAGCAGTCGGTGATGGCGTTGCTCTCTCCAATCCATTCTTCTTAGTATGCCTTCGATCCATTTCTCTTGCAATTTTCTTGAAACTGGTCTTTTTGATGTTTAACCATGTTTCTTTTGGCCTCATTTAAATTTCCGAACTCTCCATTTTATAGCATTTTTTTATGGTGAATGTGATTTCATTCGGAAATCCCCGTTTACATGAATGGATAAGTATAGCACTCATATTTTCCCTGAATGTTCTACGTGGTTATATTCTCAGTGGATTCTTCAACATTGTGCCTAAATCATTATATATTTGATTCTGCTAAACCATGAACTATATCTGTAAATGAGCCGATCATGAATGAGCCAAACTTAAAATGGTGAAAAGTTAAGTAAAACAGTCTTACATTTTTTATGTTCTGCACTTCTGTCCATTTTCTTCATGATCATTTTGTGAAAATTGAGTTTTAAATTGGTTTTAGAATGAATCTCTTGAGAGCATATGACTCACAAATGTATGTATAGATAAAATATTAAAATCTTTTGTACATGTATTAGGGACGTAATTCTCTATTCCAATGCTAAAGCATAGCAAGTTCATTTTATTTCCAATTAATCTTTAAAGTTGAGGCTTTTATGTAATATCAAACTGTTCAATTTCTTCGCATCATTCAAATAAGTGGTATGCATGCTTTCTTGAGCTTTTATAGTGATTTGACTGCCAGTCTCATTTATCAAGCATTTCTATGGATTTGGGTTACTTAAAAAAAATAATTGAGACCTTGAGTTCTACTATGGATTTAGGTAGGATTTTTGACCCTCAAACCGTAAATATTGTCAAACACGAGTTATGATAAATTAAATAAAATGACACTAGTAAATCCTAAAATTTCCTCATGGAGCTGGCAAGTGAATTTACCCAAGATTTAATGGGTTAGATCTCTAAGTTTGAGAATTTTTGTAATAAATATGGCATTAAATTAAATTTTTTAATGGGTAGGATCTCCAAAAAATTGAAGTCAATGAGAGAAAGAATGTGTCTTAGTATAACTAGCATGATTAATGGCAATTGAAAATTATAAATTATTAAAATACATTTGGGCAGAAACTATTAAATTACCTTGTCTTATGATGAGCATGGTATTCTAGATCGATTTAAAGGCATATATTGTGAGTTATTTTTGAGGAAAGAAACATAAAATTAACCATCTTTGTATTTTGGGTGCAAGTGTTATATCATGAATAATAAACATATCAGTTAAATAAAATTGACAACAAACTGGGTGATGAAATATTTGTTGATACTATAATGTTGGGAAAATTTTGAGTTTTTATTTTAGGAAGATGACTTTAAAAATATGGGTTTAAATAAGATTTAATGAACAGTTGGAGACTCATTTTAGTTGGATCATAGTGATGATTATTTAGTTGCCGATATGCTTGATAAGATGTCTTTGAAGATAAGAAAGATAATTAATTGCTAAAAGATGAAGTAAAATAGATGCTATTATAAAGAGTAGATTATTGGAGATGCATTTTCAGTAGTCAGCACGAGAAGAAACAAAAGAAGAGTTGGATCATTCAATGTTTTTCTAGATTGTTAGGCCAAAATATATTTATGAGGCTTTTGATGATCATCAATATATAGCTGTGGAGGAAAAATTCAATCAATTTGCCAAATATATGTTTGAGAATAAGCACTTAGGCTAATCATGAGAGCATTATTGGGATGAAATATATTTTTTAGGAAAAAGATGATTACAAATGTAGCTATAAGTGAATATATGATAGTAATAATCATGACATTATTATTTAACAAAAAAAAGAGAAAGTGAGAAAAGAAGAGAGAAAAAATAGTTTGCATTACTTGTTTGTTTGCATACTTATGTAAATCTCTAACAATATGGCTCTCAAACTCATATTACAAAATATGCGTACTTTAATGCTCATAATCTCTACAAGTTCATCATCTCTAATGTTTGGCCCAAAGCTTGTTCATACTCTTAGATATTATTATTTATTTGGATGTACCTTGAATCTACCATATAAGTCACTAGTTCTCTCTTATAAGCTATAACTTACATATAAGCAATAAGCTCTATCAACACAACAATAAAATGAAACATACAAGTGTGTAAGAAAATGCTTAGGGAAAATGTGTAAATTAAACAATAATTTATTAGGCAAGAAAGCAGAGAACTTAAGTAATCTGATTCTTAGTTGATATAAGCTAATCTAATTGAATTGAAGTGAAACTTTTAGTTACTAGTTGATTCAAATAATCCTAGATGAGTCATACTATGCTAAATTATTTGTTTCTTAATTGTTTTAAATAACTCAAGTTGAGTCATCTTAAGCTATTTCTAGTTGATCAATATGATCCCATATCAATTGTATAAGCCTTATCAAATTATTCTATGTTAAGCAAACATAGTTTCTAGATGATTTACTTTATCCCTATTAAAAAATGCAAAGTAAGATGGTTCAATTGCTACAATTTCTAAAAATCCTAGACATAAAAGTTAGGCACCATTTAAATGATAAGACATTTTAATCGTTGTAAGTCTCGTCATATATTTAAACCTTGGGCTTTTTAGAGATTGTAAGTCTATTTTAAATTTGAACTTGGATATTTTAAATAGATATAAGCATTACTTTAAATTAAACACTGGGCATTCCAAAATTTGTAAGCCTATCTCAGATCCAAGGTACTCAAACTTTTTGATAGCTATAAGCCCGACCTAACTAAACTCAAGCCATAATTAATGTTAACAAGCTCTATAACCTACACCAAATTTGCAAAATATATAACTTGAACTTTAATAATTTAAGCTTATGTCTGTATGTTCCATTTAGAATTTCAAATAAACTCTATAGTTACATTATACCTCTGAATCTTTAGTGGTCATGTCTACAAATCTAAATCTTTGTGGCCATGCTTTATGATACTAAAGTATTGAGTAAAAATGACATGAACAACCCTTTGCCACTTTATAAGTATATGTTGAGACCAAGGATAAGTCTTCAACAAATTTCACCTAGCCTAGTCTGCTCAACATCTGAGATTAGGTAACTCATTGATGGGGACTATCTTCGACTCGGGTCCCGCCGCCGAGCCCGCCCGGACCCATACCGGCCTTGACATTTCAGTTTGATTTTATGCATTTATTTTCGTCCGTTTCAGTTTTATTTTCGCATTTATTTTTTTCCGTTTCATGTATTGATCGGAGGGACGAATATTAGCCCTCCGATCATTTATTAAAAACACTCTAAGGTCTAGATTACTTTGAGGGTATTATAAATACCCAAAATATGTATGTTAATTTCAGTTTTGATAAATAGAAATTCTGAGTTTTTTCCAAACAGCGAGAACTGCTCTTGTTTCCCCTGGGGAAACCCTAGTTTCCAAATCCTCCCTCTCCGAACCCTAGCTGCCACCTTCCGGACCCCTCCCCTTGTTGCATTCGGACCTTTCCCTGCAGGACAGCCGCTGCCACCACCCCAGCCGCCGCTGCTGCCTGATCGTCGCTGTCCAGCCGCCTCCGCTGCCCAGCCGTTGCTGCCAGCCGCCACCGCCGCCGCCGCCGCTGCTGCCGCTGCCAGTCGCCACTCGCCGCTGCCAGCCGCTGCCCAGCCGCCGCCGCCGCTGCCCCAGCCGCCGCTGTCCAGCCGCCCTCCACTGCCCAATCGTCACTGCCCTAGCCACCGCAAGAAATCTACTCAGATCACCCTTCTCGCTTCCGGTTTAAACCGGCATGTGTTTGTTCTTCCCATACCATAAACTGAATTTATTTAATTATTTTCTCGTGCGATTTTCGGGTAGATTATTTGTAGGAGCGCAAATTTAAATCCGGTCGCTGCGAGAGGTTTCGGAATGGAAACGCCTCCGAACACACCCGCATGGAAAGTACAACTCGAAGTGCGAGTTACCTTTCCGGACCAGAGCCTTTTCTTTGATCCGGAACCGGTGCCGATCGCTCTTCCTGTTCGTGACTCAGGATACCTCATTGCCAACGAAAGTTATTTTTAAATTACTGTGGAATCTTCTGCAGGCAAATGCTGAAGCTTAATTGATCTGAAGCGGCTGCGCGAAAAGTGCTTAAAATTCCAAATACATCTTAAAAAAATCTGCATTCACAAGCATTCACGAACTCTAGGATTGCATTAGAGTCCAGCAACACCAAACCCTAGTGTTGCCCTGCATCATTCATATTTATTAATCTATATTTCTAGATTATACAGATAAAATGCCTCTAACATTGTTAGACTATTTACTAGTTGACTTGAAGTGATGGAACTTTGAGATTTAGATTAGGTATACTTTCATTTATCCCAACCATACATTGTCTTAAATTTGCTCAACTATTCTAAAGTTACACTTCTTAATCGAGATTTCTCTTCTATGACTATGAGAGGTAATTAGCTACGGGGCTTGTGCCCATAGAAAAAAATTTAGGACAACACCTGCACCAACAACACCAAACCTTAACCCCACTAGGTAGGGTCAACTATATGAATCATTTGTTTCCATGCATGATCAAATAGAAGTCCCTCATTTAGGTCTAAATTAGATAATATCTTTTTTAATGAATTCTTCCCTTACATTTTTTGGTATTTCTCTTCGTCTTTTAACATGGGCAAAAATTGTGCACTCAATTTTTTTAACAAGGCATCAAATGGTCTATGCTTAATATGCTTGAACCATCTAAGACAATATTCTCTAATCTTATCCACCATTAAAGTTACTCCAACCTTGCAACAATGGATTCATTTCTCATTATATCCTTTTAAGTATACACACTCATTACCTTAGCATTCACATATCTGTAAAACTTTATTGATACATTTCTTATTTGTGGTCAACCTTCAGCCTCATATAACATAGTTGGCTGTGTTGCCGATTTATAAAATTTTCTTTTATTTTTAAGTGGGATTTTCATTCAGATAACACTCCAGAAGTGCTCTACCATTTTCTTCCAAGCAGCTAGACATTGCCTTTTATTTCACCATTACTTTGCATAATTGAACCAAGGTATTGGAACCTCTCACTCTTCTTGATTGCATGGTATTCAATAGTTATTTTTTCAAGATTATGACATCTTTTAGATGTACACTCAGTATATTCCTTTTATGTCAACCATTGAAATTAATTTTAAGTAGCCCTTCATAAATTTAGCTTTGCTTTAAACCTTATCTCTAGTCTTGTCAATTAAGAGAATATCATATGCAAATAACATGCACAAAAAAATCTCTTCATGAATGTATTCCATATAAACATCCATAATTAAAGCAAAGAGATTTGGATTGGGAGCCAAGTTTTGGTGCAATCCAATAATAATAAGAAAATCATTAGAGAAGCCACCTTGTACTTGAACACATGTTACATTTCCGTTATACATATCTTTAATGGCATCAATATAATCCACACAAATTCTTTTTTTTTTTTTTTCAAATCTCTTCAAAGAACTTCGCTTAGTAATTTATCATAAGCTTTTTCATGATCAATAAAAGCTTAATGAAGATATTTTCTTTCTCTAACCTATCTATCAAACCTCTTATCAAATGTAGGGCTTCCATGGTAGATCCTTCTACATAGAACCAAATTGATTTTGTTAAATACATGTATCTTCATAATCTTTATTTAATCACTCTCTCAAAGGTTTAACTTATGATTCATTAACATAATTATTATATAATTTGCAGTTCTGAGCATTACCTTTGTTTTTGTAAATATGTGTAGTAATACTCATTCTCCATTTATCTATTATTTGTCTTAACAAATTATATTAAATAACTTGGTTAAGAAATTCCTTTATCACTTGAACATTTCAAGTTATTGCTAGGGATGCCATTCGATCATGTACATTCTCTGCTCTTCATCCATTTAAATGCAATTCAAATCTCAACATTACTAATTTATCCAATAAAAGTGCAATTTATATTTTATTTATAAATTATGATATTCACTCATTTTAATTGTATTGGCACAATTTTTATTAAAAAGTTTATTAGTGTAATTCATCATTCTATATTGAATATTTTATCTTTAAAAAGAATTATTTGATCATAATCTTTGATGTGTTTTACTTGAGCTAACTTCTAGGTTGTTATATCTTTTAATTTTGGCTTATATTTATGTCACTTTCTCTTGGCATTTTCTAATTTTTCATACAAATTATAGTGTTGCAAATTTAGTATTATGAACTGCTATTTGTTATTCATTTTTTAGGAGAAAAGCCTAATTATCCTATCCAATTTGATCTCAATAAAGTCTACTCCTAAAGCTAGATTAACTTAGCTTAAGATATTCTGCTCCTAATTTACATATTTTTCTTTTAAACAATTGCATTTCTCTCCATAATGTGCATATATTCATTTCCTGTAAATATACATCCAATTCTATAAAATTTATAAAAAACTATTATATAATTTTTTTTGTAGTTTTAGCATAATTTCACTTATAGTAAATTTATATTATTATCACTTATAGTAAATTTATTTACGCATATAATTTATTTTATCCATTATGTTTCATCAATTAAATTCAAAAAAGGACACTATTTTTATTTCGCATGCTGAGATGAATGTTGTTTATTTGAAACAGAAATTAAATAGTTTTATAAATGCAAGAATGCCTCTTATAATTTTTCAACAAGAAATATTTGGTATAACATATTTATTATGCTCAAAACAAGCTTTTAAAATGCTCTTTGTGGTTTAATGCAATTAAAAGATTCGCTATGCAAGTTTATCGAAAGATTGAAATCACTCGTGTTTTATCACCAACATGCTTCTGGTGTAGCACCTATCATGAGACATTGTGGGAAACAAAGGCTATGAATAATTTTTCATTTTGTAATGATGATGACATGGTGAACAAATCTATTGAATGTGATTGATTTTGTATGAACATTGAATTTCATGAAAGGTGATTGCCACGAGTATTACTAAACTTATGCTTTTGTTGATCTATTTGTTGACTGGAGCTTATAATTTTCATTGATGCAAGTGGGAGAAACATGAATGAGCAATAAAATAGTGAAAGCAGTTTAGTGTCAAAAAAACAAAATTATATTTCTTGATAATTACTATGCTTATTAACACATTCTTTTTAATGCTACATTATTTATTTATATACATATGGAGATATAAATATAAAAAACAAATTAAAGTCATAGTACTTTTCTTGCATACATTTTTGTTCAGCATACCATATGCAACCGTGTTATCTAGGGCTAAGTTAGCATCACTTTGTTTTTCGGAGTAATCTTTGGTTGATCCGAGTTACATGGATAGCTCTGGAGGAGCATTACATTTTTACTTGGTGCTTAGACGTGTAATGTGAGCATTGTTGGCTTGTTGTTGAGTTGAATGCATGTGTTGAGTTGCAATACTTGACCGCTTGACTTGGTTGGTGTGTTTAGAGGCGTGCTTTTGTTCAAGTGATCTTTGGGCGTAGGTTTAGCTAGTATAGCTTTGCAATTCTTAGTTCTTGATTGTAGGTGTTTTTATCCGTACTGAAGTTGGATCATTTGACTGATTTTATTGTAGATCAAAATTTAGTTGACAATGGGTTCTGTATTAATTTTCTAACTAGTTGCCTTGTTCATTATGTAGTTTTTTCATTGTGTGCTGAAGTTCTATATTAATTTCCTAAAGGCTATCTTTTCATTTCCAATGTTTTCAAAGCGTTGTAGCCCTTTTTTTGCTTTAGTGTACAAGTGCAAAGCAAAGCATGCTTTAGTGAATAATGACTTTGGATAGTCTTAGTTTGATATTTACTCTCTTGGCATCGTAAAAGTTATTTCACTGAATAATATTTATTGAAATGCTTACCTAGATAACACATAAAGCTTGTAAATTTGCAAATATAACATTATCTTTGAAAAGATCGCTAGTTGTCTTTTTGATTGAGAGCTTTTGCTTCTTTGTTAATCGTTCAACAAAGGCCTTGCCTGCCAAATACTTTAACCCACTCAATCACAACGGAGAATTGCGCTAGTGGCTTTACACGCACGAGTGTTGCAAGGGCATCTTGTAAAACAGTGGCAATTGAGTATTGCGAAGTCATCTTACTCTTTAAAAGCAAAGCGATACAGCTCCTAACACACCAATCGTTTCTTTTTTTGTTTTTAAAAATAGACGTGTTCTGCTCCAGTGATTTTGAAAGAATGTTCTTTTAATATTGTAACATCTAACTCACCATTGTGCCTTTAAATTCAATGTTTATTTCTTTCATGCATTCAATCATCACCTAAAATTGCACTATAAAGCTTTGTATGATCATGCTGGTCTTCTTTAAACAAATTGCTATGCATTGCATAGCCTTTAATAATCATAAGTGCTATGTAACATCTTATTGCTCTTTTTTTGGGTCTGCTATAAAATAACATTCAACTCTCATTTTTTGGGCTATGTCAACAAGTAGGGACACTATCATACATTAAATTTCCAAACAGCGGACACATAATATTCTAGACTTGTATTTTGGTCATGTCAGTTTTTAGTGCTTGTTCCTTGGAGAATTTAAAAATAACTTACCAAAAAGCAAAAGAGTGTCCCTTGAACTATATTTGAATATGCCTAGCTGATATTAATAGATTATTTTTTTGACAAATTTTAGAGTTTTTATGGATCTTATTTTGATTGATCTTTATCTCAAGTATAGACTGCTGCTGCAAATTCGTCCATTTTAAAATATTTAGAAACCTGCTGCAAATTCATTTTGCAAATTCGTACATTTTGATTGACAAATTTTAAATCTGTTTATTTTCTTCATACTGAACGTTGAAAATGTCATATCATCCGTATACTGCAGTAAGATAATAAAGCACTCATCATTTTTTGACAAAATATATGGAATTGCAGCTATAATTATAGGAAAAATTACAAACAGTTAGAAATAGTACATATTTTAAAGATAATTATGTAACAACGAAAAGCTGTTTCGTGGTGAATGCAAGAAGCATCAAGTTGCTCAGCTTTAAATGCCCAAATTATCTCTCGGAGTTAGAGATTGCTCAAAGATGTTGATTGATAGACAATATAGCAGATTGAGCCATTATATGAACAACCAGGCTGTTGATTCTTCTGATATGTGAGATCCTGATCAGGAATTGTTAAAAGCAAATTATATGGAAGAAACTTTTTTGGCCAAGTAATAGGGATTAGAAGAAGGATTCAGGATGTGAGAGCTATGGCTTCTTGTGAATCAATTTTATTCTAGAGCTTGGTAAACCCTTTTGATCTGCACATATAATTTCTTTTTCAACGCCAGTAAGCTCAGCCTGAAAAGGGCAAGCTTTTTGAACAGCACCAGAGAAGTAGAAAATTATAGCACCATTGGAATCTTTGGGGATGCCACCAATTGTATCTTTACTATTTTTAATAAGCTTTTTTTTTTATTTAGCTTCTACTTATTTGATGTTGGTTCCAACCACATAACAGTGCGAGGTCTCTGAATAATTTTCTTAGCTGTTAGAATTTTTAAGTAATTTTGCAACCATGAGTCACCAGCTAAAATCTTTTTGTTTTTTGATAGCTGGATTCTAGAGAAAGACCTTGAATTTGTGCCACCTTGTTTATAATCATGAACGAGGAAATGGTAAGGTTTTGATGTTTTAAGAAGTTTCTTGTGTTTCACATAGACCAACACACAAAAGAAGCATTAATAGTTTCTTCAGCCCCCTAGGAAAAGAATTGGCATAGAATATTCATCATTGGTATATCTTTTAGAGATGTCAGCAAGGGATGAATCTGAAATCTTGTATAAAAATGAATCTAGATAGTATTGCATTGGGGGGCCAGAACAAAAGATATATGCTGGACAGACTCTATATAATAACAACATTGACAATGAAGGCTTCCTTTAAACTTTATAGACTGTGTTTATCAAATCTCTTGAAATAATATTAATGATATTTCATATCTTATGTAATTTCTTACATAAGATATCATCAAACTTTTTATACAATTTCTGTGGAGCTTCCTTTAAACTATATAGACTTTTCCACTGCCCATAACTTATGTTTTTAGCATTATCAGTTCCAAAAGCATGAGGTTCTTTGATGCAGATTTATGCTTTCATGTATAAATCATCCTTTTGGCATCAAGTTTTTTCTATTTGCAAATTTTCAACCGCCGCAACGCTTGGCACTAATTTAATGTTGCTCATCTTGATAGGAAAAAATATTGTGTAGTCAATGCTTCTCAGCTGCTGAAAAGATTTCACTTTCAATCTTTCCTCAGCTCTTATTGCATTATCATTTTTCTTTGTCCTGTTATACCCCTTTGTTTTTCAAAGTCTTTTCACCTGCTGAGCCCCAAAGCACATATCCTTGTCTTGTCCTAGACTTTATTTCATCACTTACAGTTATTTTCCCTTACTAGAATTTTCCAATTACATGTGCTGAAACACTCAAATTTTCCATTGCATTCATTAGTAATCAATGCAATGAAGGTGAGAAATGTAGCATAGGTTTACAAACTCTATTTGTTGTAATGAAGATTCTAATTCAGAAACAGTTATAAATATATTTAAATATTCACCAACATGTGAATTTACTTTTGGCCAATTTTTATAAGGCATAGTAAAACCCCATATCCATTTCTTAGTTTCCATACACAATGGGTGGAATTTTTTTTGTTTTCCTTAAATCACATACCATTTCAAGCTAGTTTGCCTAAATTTTTGAAAGTTTTTCATATATATTAACAGATTGGTCAAGCTAACAAGGAAATTAGTAAAAAGGATCTTGCTGCTCATTATTTGAGTTACATATATAAGCAACTCATCTATTTTAATATTAGATTCAGTGCGTTTATTTTATTTTTCTTGTTTTCTTTGTTTATCACCCCTTAATAACCATATTAGAAAAAAAATTATTCCTGATATTTAACCCGACTCCACTAAGTAGGATTTTAAGGTTTGGTGTTATTGTTGTTGTTGATTTTTTTCCAAGTAAAAAAAGCTTTTACTTTATATTGTTATCATACTTGGTCGGATAATATTCAGATAATGCAACATTTAATTTAATAGCCATTTTGCTCCATCTAATGTAATTAGAATTGAGTATAATATTTGTCTTGGCATATATACATTAGCAATTTGTTCTTTGATGTTAAAATGAGTTCTACTGTCCTAACTTTTATTGCATCATCTATAAATTTAAAATTAAATAAGGTAGTTGGTAGCATTTAAAATTTTTTTATGTTAAAAATAAGTTTTTGTTGGTATCATAATTAAGAATTCTAACATAGCTTGAAGTAGTTGGCTTGCGTGGACACATAACAATGCTCTGTCCTGATTGAATGATTTAAGCTAGCTGATCATTCCGATGAGTGTGAGGCTAGACGATAACCCAAACCTAATTGTGTCAACCCCTTCGAGTGCTTGGCCTTTAATTTGTCCTGCAGGTCTTTTTGAATTGATATTGATTCTGAAATTAACCGTGTTTTCAACAAGTTTAACAAATGCAATTTTTATGTCCACATGCTATAGTGATTATGAGAGCTGGGAAAATGTATCAAACTGGCTTTGTTTGATTGTTCTACTCATTGGTGAGCTAACTTAACTACTACAAAGGAAACTGTCACACAGTTGGAATGATGCAATTGTCCAAACTCTGATCTAACAAATGGTTTGATTGAGTTGCTGACACCTCTGATCAGAAGGCCTGGTAAAGTGCGTACAAAAATTTTGAAATCTGGCATTGCGTCGTGCTTTTTTACATTTAGGACATAGTAGGGTTGTGTGTCCTTACAGGCCAAGTAATTTAAAATTTTGATGTGATTTTTAGTTATGTACATTCAAAAACATTATTTTAAGGATTATTAATCCTTAGAAGAATTTAGGAATTGCAAGGATGAACGTGGTAAGACAGGAGTTTGATCAATTTAACTTATTTTGATGTCAATGGGCTATCACATTAATGATGTGATTGAAACATCAATAGAATTCTGCACTCAGTTAGTATTGTACACTTCCCTATATCTCTTCTACTAGTATCCATCCAACACTCAATTAGTATTAATTATACCTATTTATAATTACTCATTAGTGTAATACACTGATCAATTCAAGCGTTAAAATAGGCTTGAGATAAGTATTGCGAAGGACAGCAGTTTTTTGTTAATTATCTGCAAAAGCTAAATTAATTAGAGAATATAAAGTACCTATTTTTACATCATGTTAGAAAGTAGAAGTATGCTATTCGATAAAATGCTACAGCAAAAACAACAAGACCACCAGTGCTTAGTCCTACTAAGTGGGGCTAGATACATAATTATTTTGTTTTCTTTAAGCATGCTAAAATAGAAGCCCTCCCCAAGTTCCAAATAAAAAAGTTATTTTCTAATTGTTTCTTCTCACTTCTTATTTGGTCTTACTTTTCTTTTAATAAGGGAAAATTTTAAACTCAAAATTTTTAACTGGGGCATCGAATGACATGCACTTAATATGCTAGAATCATCTAAAGATGATATTCTCTAATTTTATTCTCCACTGTAGCCCCTTCAACCTTACTACAAATTAACTTGTCTTATTCTATCTTTTTTAAGCAAACCTACTCATCTATCTTAGCACTCTCTTCCCCATAACACTTAAATTGTCAATGAACTTCTTTGTTGGCAACATTTTTCTCATATTTTTTTTTAATTTGAGTGGGATTTTCAAATTACACAACATTCCAAAATCACTCATTTTTGTCCAACCAGCATGAATTCTATTAATTGCATCACTCTATTTCGCCATTTCTTGTATAATTAAATCGATGTAATTGAATGTCTCACTCTTCTTAATCACATGATCTTTAATAATTATGTCCTCAAGATCATGGCTTCTATTTTGATTAGACATGTGATCTGTATACTTTATTTTAGATCTATTAAGATGAAATCTTTAGATTCTTATGTAGTTCTCCACAACTCTAATATTTCCTTATCATCTCTAATCTTTTAGTTTAGGAGAATGTTATCTGCAAATAACATGTACCAAAAACCTTCTCTTCAATGGGATCATTATGAACTTTGAGAATAATACAAAGCGAGAGGCTAAAAGCAGAATCTTGATAACTAGGAAGTCATCAGGCAAGCCACCATGTGATCTAACACATGTAATAGCTCTATTATTCATATCTTTAATAACATAAATATAATTAACATAACTCTTTTCTTTCAAATATCATCCAAAGAGCATAATTTGGTTCTTTATCAGTAGCATCTTTTAGAGATTAAAGTTTAAAAAAACCATCTTTATTATACAAAATTTTCCATCAAGCCTAAGTATACGCATGGCCTTCATGGTAGATATATGTAGCACAAAATTAAATTGGTTTTATGAAATTTGGGAATTTTCATCATATTTTGTATTTAATGATCTGTTCTAAAGTTTCAAAGTGTGTTTCATCGAACGACTTGAGTTTCATATGATTTGCACAGCTTTCCGCGTAGCTATTATTTTTCATACAACAATGCTCTTTTTATTTTTTGACATCTTTTGAATCTTCAAAATTTATTAACTTAAAAGAGCAAGAAATTCATTCATTACCCAAACATTTCCTTGCTTTGATAGAGATATCATTTGATCATTGAACTTTTCAACTCATTTTCTTTAAGCTCTTCAAATCCAAATTTATTAATCTGTTGAAGTAAATCCTATTAGCTTTATCACTAAAAACTCATGATTATTTCTGTGAAACTTTTATTAAAAAAAGTAGTAAAATAAGCTATCATTTATATTAATTGTCTTCATCCATGAGAAAATTTTTCAGATCATTTTTAATGTATTTTACTTGACAAATTTTTATCTACCTTAATTCTTAATTTAGCTTGTATATGCTAAACTACCCCTTGTAGCTTCTAGCTTGTCATATAAACTATCAATAGTTATAACCTAGCATTGCAAATTATTATTTTGGATTCATGATTAATTTTCTATATTCTTCAACTCTTATCATATTTCATTTAAATTGATTTTAGATTTTAGATTTTATTTTTCTTGAATATCTTTGTTACGAATGTTCATCATTTTTTTTTTCATCAAGTCATCAAATACACCGCCAATTTTGTTACGAATGTTCATTTTTTTTATTCATCAAAAATTTAGTTATCTAACAATACAACTAATAATCAAATTTCATGTAAGATTGACTTTACTCTCAAAATTCTACGTTTCAAGTCTTAAAAATTTTACTTCTAAATATGTTTATATTAACTTTTTAAACATTCTTTCATATAATTTGCACAACCTTCCATGTTGCCATTATTCTTTTAAATACGTATAATACTCTTTACATTTAATTAACACCTTTTGAATCTTCAAAATGTATTAATTTGGTGACCAAGAAATTCATTCATCGCCTAAACATTTCCACACTTCAATAGAGATGTCATTTGCTCCTTCAACTTCTCAACTCATTTTCTTTAAACTCTCCAAATTCAATTTCACTAATATGTTGAAGTAATTCCTATTAGTTTCATCACTAACTCGTGCTTATTTCTCTGGTGCAAACTTTTATTAAAATAATTAGTGAAATAAGTTCATTTATATTAAATTTCTTCATCCATGAGAAGAATTTTCATATAATTTTTTGATGTATTTTACTTGACCAACTTTTATCTACCTTATTTTTTAATTTAGCAAGCTTGTATATGTCAAACTACCTCAGTAGTTTCTAACTTCTCATATAAACTATCAAAAGTTCTATAGCCCCATTGCAAATTGTTATTTTTGGATTCACGATATACTAATTTCTATAATTTTCAACTCTTATCATAATTACATTTAAACTACTTTTATAATAATTTATATTTAATTTTTCTTGAATAGCTTGGTTTCATCACCAATATCTTTGCTGTAGATGCTCATTTTTTTATTCACCAAAGTTTATATTAGTTAACTAACAAATAATCAAAAATTGACTTTACTCTCAAAATTCTACTATCAAAGACTTTACTTTTAAATATGTTGACATTATATTTTTTAAGATTATTTCATGTAATCTTTGGAATGTTTTAGATTTAAGATTTTTTTTTAGTCTTTATTTTCAAATCTAAAATAGTTATGGATGTTGGTCATTAAGCTAGAACTCCGAATAATTTTGCAATCTGTTTGACATAAGCCATCCCTTTTCTTTAAAAGAAAAAAATTAAGTTGTTTTAGAAATCTCATTTTGATGAATACCAATAAATTTTCAATCACCGTTTGATTATTCTAGTTTAAATTTCCTTCTACAATTAGCATTTTCTTTTATGAAACCTTTAAACTCGCATCTAATTCTCTTTGAAGAGTATAAATATTTGCAAAATTTAAAGTATTCTATTAACCATGATATTTAAATACATTCTATATCCTTTCTTTTAATTTGGCTATATCATCCTTAACATATGTATTTGAGATGGTAAACACGCCATTTCAATAGATTTGTAAATGCCATAGTTTAAAGTCGAAATTATCAAACTTTTTACTTTCTTTGTCACCTACATTGTTTTCAAAAACTATAAAGGGATAAATACATGCATAGCATCCTAGTCCTTAAATAATTCAAAAAGTAGAACTTCAGCAAAACATGCCTTATTATCTCTTTAATTTGTCTACTAAAAGTTCATGCTCATTCTAATTTGTCTGCTAATTTAATTTAAGAATTAGCCAATTAAGTTTTATTTAGCCAGGACTAACTTTTTTCATTTTTGCAAGTGAACTCTGCTAATGTGCCCAAATTTTGGAGCTTAAATTTGGGGGGCTCGAAGAATTGGAATTCTAAATTCTAAAATAATTAATGTTTATACACTTTTAAAAAAATCATGCTAGTTTTTGTCTCCAAAGATGTTTTCTTATCTCCCCTGTTCATCAAGCATTTGCCTTTTAGCTTCATAAGAGCTCCAAAGCTTTTTTATAATTATTTGAGCTTCCTTGATTTAAAATTTCATGCTTGATTTGTAAAGAGATTCTCCAATTAGTAACAAATTCTATATTTTTAGAGCACTTGGTTTTCTATCTGCATGCAACTATGCATAAGAATTGGGAACTAAAACTAACAAGTTATGGTAGATTAAATAATGCTCAACCATGCCTGTGTGCCTCATTAAACGCTTACACAACATTTATCTCCACCTTTTATTTAGAACCGAATCACTACCTCAGAATAAAAACCATATATGTATTTATCACAATATGTCTGCATTTTGATCGTTGAAGCTTATTCTGTTTTATGCCTGTATTGGGGTCGTTGTAAGTTTTTTACTATCATAAGGGGACTTTTGGTTCATGATCATCCTAGGCTGTGTAATGTTATTAGAAGATTGCATGTGTTTGGTTCAAATCCTAAATCCCTAAATTCTAAACCCCTAAACCTTTAACACTTGCAGGATATTTTTTTAGTACAAAACTGAAAAAGGTACGAGAGTACCTTAATTTATATTTATAGGCTACCTTTCTTTCTTACGGCTAGCATTTAGAGTTTAGTTTTTAAGGTTTAGGGGACTTTGGTTCATGGTCATCCTAGGCTGTGTAATGTTATCAGGAGATTGCATGCGCTTGGTTCAAATCTTAAGCCTTAAACATTAAATCCTAAATCTTAAACCTAAATCCTAAATTCTAAAACCTACAGATACACCAGATAGTTGATATTTTTTTAGTATAAAACTGAGAAAAGTACTATAATACCTTAATTTATATTTATGTGCTACAATTCTTTCTTAGGGCTATAGTTTAGGGTTTAATATTTAGGGTTTATGGGTGTAGGGTTTAGGGGACTTTTAATATTTAGGGTTTATGGGTGTAGGGTTTAGGGGACTTTTGGTTCATGGTCATCCTAGCTGTGTAATGTTAGTTGGAGATTGCATGTTTTTGGTTCACAACAGTACAAAGACTGCGACCATGTCAGTGTTATTATAGATAGTCGCAAGAAATTAAAAACTATAGTAAATAATATTTTGAACAGACATTTAATAAGTGAACCAAATCATGCGCTGAATCTTGCTTGCTCTTGTTTCAGCGATTTGAAATCTGCATTTCTTGGTGAGAGAGGCGGAATTCGAGCATCTCCTCGTCCTGCAGCTGGGCTGAGGGTTTTGAGAAAGGCAGTGCAATGCAAGGAGTCTAGGGTTGGAAAGAAACCAATTGAGGTTCCTTCCAATGTGAGTATCGCAATGGAAGGGCAGAATTTAAGGGTTGAGGGCCCATTGGGGAACCTCTCCTTGACTCTTCCTAGAGAAGTCAGACTGGAGCGACAGGAGTCCGGCCATTTGAGGATGTTCAAAGCTCTGGAGACAGAAAAGCAAATCAGTTGCATGGCCTTTTCAGGTATGGCTCCCCACGAAAAACATTATTATTTTTTTTTAATAATCAGTTTCTTAAAACTCAAATACTGAAGACTGTTGTATCTAATATCTAAATTTTGGTTCTAACATTCACTCACTCGGTATTAGTCGAAGTAGGGGCTTTGTAAGGTGGATGTAGGATTAGAAGACCTATTTGTTATAATATAAATTATAGGAATTTAGATAAAGTAGAGGGACTAATCTCTCGTTTGGGGGGCCATTTGGGAAGGGCGTCAAATTGCCCTAAGATTGTTGCGAATGATGCAGAAGCTTGACAGATAACATGGTGGTCGGCCGTCTCGAAGGGATTCGAGAAGAGGCTGCTATTGGTCGGCGTCGGCTATCGCGCCATGCTGGAAGGAAATGCTCTCGTCCTGAATTTAGGGTTTTCGCATTTGGTTCGGATGGACATTCCGGGGGGGATGGAAGTGAAGGTGGAAGACAGCACGAGGATTGTGGTGAGCGGCTATGACAAATGTGCCGTGGGAGATTTCGCAGCCTCCATTCGGAGATGGAGGCCGCCGGAGCCGTACAAGGGCAAGGGAGTGAGGTATGCTGACGAGGTTGTGCGGAGGAAAGAGGGCAAGGCCGGAAAGAAGAAGTAAACGTCGAGTCTTTTTTATCGTGTTATGTCATCATCCCAACTCATCTAACTATAGATTTCATTATTCATTTGAAGATTTTTTTGTTTTTTTTGTTTTTTGTTTTTCTCTTCCACTTTGTTACAACATCATTAACAAATAATCTTGTCCCGAGTTGATGAAATTATCACCTATGAATGATTAATTTTTAATTAAGAGGATATAACCAATTAAATAATTTTTTACAATATTTATTAATTAGTGATATTATAAAGATAAATAATAAACATATAATTTAAAGTTAAAATTTATTATATATTTAAAGTTAAAATTTAATTTAAAGTTATATCATTAACAAATAACACAATTTGTCTCGGAATAATGATTGAAAGCTGGTTGTTTAGAATTATTATATTAAACCGAGTTGTTACAATGCTCTTATTGGTACTATAGTATTATTAAAATATTTAATTTAGTATTTAATTCATAATAATTGAAATTTATATGAAAAAATTATAATTATAAATTAATTAAAATGTATTAATTATATTAATATATATTGAGATTTTGTCAAATGATAAATGTTTGAGGGATATTATTCACATAAAAGCTCTATTTTTTGTAAGGAATATATGAGATTTATCAAAGTAATGTTATATGTATGAAAAAAAATATATTTATGGTTGCATTAAGGAAATTCTTAATATATTTATGGTTGCATTAAAATTTAATTTAAAGTTATATCAGCACGCTCTAAAGACATTTGGAAGTCATTTCTTTGGCTCTGTTGCGGAGCTAGGTTAGTCTCAAGTAAGGCTGCCAATTTGACCCAAGTCAAAAGCCAGCCTAATCTCCTATAGCTTGTGCGTGAATCGGTGCGCCAGTGGTCTAAGGTTTAGCCTGTTTCGTTATGTCAATAGATGCGCCAATGGTAAGGATGCGGATCCTCAACATTTTCCAGAACTAAACGTTGGATTGTTAAATCTAATTAAATATTAAATTCAAAAATGCTAATCATTCATTAAATCATAATATTATTTATATCTTTTATAATTTAATATATATATATATATATATATATATTATTTTAATTTTTTTTAAAATATTTTTTCCGATTTTCCAATTTTTTAAAATTAGGATTATAAATTTATTAAAAATAGTTAATATTGAAAAATTTCTCTAAAATATTCTGATTTAAGTCATTCACTGACAACCATCTGTATCATCTTTCCATTCACCGCATCTGTTTGCGCCTCCGTTTGGAGGGTCGCCGCTTCGCCAGCCATGGCGTCTCCGCGAATTCTCCCAGCTTCTCCTCTTCAGAGGCTCACCACATTCAAGGAATCAAACCCTAATTCGTCTGCTGTCGGCGCCCTCGCTACACCCCGCACCATCTCCCCTCGAGACCTTCGCCTCAGATCCCATCTTCTCCGCCTTCCTCTCCCACGACTTCGATTGCGCCCGCTTCTCCTCCCAAGCTCTAAGCTCTGGATCCGCAGCTGCTCGTGCAGAAAACTTGCAGGAAGCCATCTGCCTCCTCCAAAAGCACCTCCGATCAGAAGTCCTGGATCGCCACCCCCGCCCTCCTCTCCCAACTCTCTTCCCTCAACGAAGCGGAAGCCTCCCTCTCGTCTGTGCGCTCCACTGTCTCATCTCTTCAGTCCTCCCTCCTTCGCTCTCGCCAGGAACTCGCCGATCCCCTCCGCCTCGTCCGTTCCCACACTATCCAGCTCTCAAATCTCCATTCCGCTGCAGATCTCCTCAGCTCTTCTGCTCGCCTCCTCCGTGTTTCCAAAAAGCTTCGCGATGTCATGTCCCAACCTGCCGATCGTCTTGATCTCGCTAAGGCCGCTGAGATGCACCGCGATATCGAGCTGCTTTACCAGGAGCGCGGTCTCGCTGGAATCTCCGTCGTTGAGGACGAGATCCGATGGCTCTCGGAGACGGGGAATCGGCTGCGCTCTCAAGCGATGAAGGCAGTCGAAAGAGGTATGGACGAACATAACCAGAATGATATATGGTGCGGTCTTCAAGTGTTTTACAATCTGGGCGAGTTGAGATCGACTGTGGATCAATTAGTGAACAAGTATAAGGCGTCAGGAGTGAAATGCGTTGGAGCTGCGCTGGATGTGAAGGCGATTTCGGCAGGGACGGGAGGGGTGCAGAGGAGCGGTGCCCCTCCAATCGGGGCAGGGAAGAGGGCCGGAGAGCCTCTCTGGGAGAGGATGGGGCGATGCCTGGATGATTTGCATAAGTTGATGACTGCAGTTTGGCAGTTGCAGTCTGTTCTGTCCAAGAAGAGAGTTCCATTTACCCAGGTTTTGTTCCTGCATGAAGTCTGGCAAGTAAGTGTATACTCCTTTTTCTCTGTGCTCGATTGGCCTAGCATTGCTTGTTTGAAATGATTTTTGAATTTAAGCTAATATTTGATAAATGTAGATATGCATCATTGAAAAATTAGTTGATTAAGCACTTAAACTGCATAAATAAAATGAGTTTGGTGTGCGCGTTCATGGTATCCTTGCATGTCTCTGAGTTGCACATAATAGGACTTGTGGATATGTGAAGGTTTATCAAATCTATGGATCATTTTGCCTTGTCAATTGCTCACTTCATTTATTAATAATGTATTTCTTTTATTTCCAATCATTCAAATTTAGTTACCTGAAACTGGAGCATTTCTTGGTTTGTTTGTATCAGCAAAGGTTGCAACACAGTTATTTCATTGAAACCTCTTTTCTGCTGCCATTTAAGACCTTCATCATTACCATCTGTTGTCATTGAAGTCTATGTACTTGTTGTTGAGGCTTTAAACTTATGCAGGAGGGCGAACCTCTTTTAACTGATAGAGTTTGGACTGCTCTAGTAAAATATTTTGCAAGCCAAATGAAATCAGCATTCAACACTTCAAGCTTTGTCAAAGAAGTATTTACAGTTGGATACCCAAAACTATTCACTATGATTGAGAACCTTCTTGAAAGGATTTCACGCGACACTGATGTAAAAAGAGTACTTCCTGCTCTTACTCTTGAAGGAAAGGATGAAATGATTGCAGCCTTAAATATATTTCAGACATCCTTTCTTGCTCTCTGTCTTGGCCGCCTTACGGATTATGTTAATAGTATTTTTTCAGTATCAGGCCGGGGCACTGTTCCATCAAAGGATCAGATCTCAAGACTTATACTGCGAATTCAAGAGGAGATAGAAGCTGTTAAACTGCATAGGCGTTTGATGCTTCTTGTTCTTCATGAAATTGGCAAAGTTCTACTTTTGGTAGCAGAGAAAGCTGAATACCAGGTACCTTATGACCCTCTACCAATGAAGTTATCCATCTTATAAATCTTGTTATTTTTTATTTTGCATTCTTATTTTTTACTTGCTGTTATCATGCAATATATATTTAATTCAAAGTAGTAGTCTTAATATTAAGATTACCGCATTCAAGAATTAATAGAATAAATTTGAGATGTATAGGGAGATCTATATATATATATATATATATATATATATATATATATATATATGTGTGTGTGTGTGTGTGTGTGAATGGTGTTGCAGCCTAGTGGTTGAGACTCAGGATTTGTTAACTCAGGTTATGGGTTCAAATCTCATCTATCACACATAACAAAATAAGTAAAAAAAAAAAAAATATATATATATATATATATATAGATAAATAGATATAAATTAATTAAATTAAGATATAACATAATCAAGAACCTGACTAAAGTAAAGTATATCAAATATTAAATAGTGATTCTTGATGCTAAGATTTGAAAATGTTGTAGGCAAAGAAGCTTATGCAATTTTGTTTTCACAAACTTGAGTGTCGAGCTGTCGGGTAAGTTAGATTGTTGAAAGAAAAAATGTTGAAGTGTCATGTCTTAAGATGAAATTCTTACGTAAAGATTTAGCGTTGATAGCTTAAAAGCTTATCTATGGGTGCTAAAAATTCTAACTCAGTAAATTAAAGGTATTTATATAAAATACAACGTCCTTATTATGGTTGGATCGTGTTATCGTTGTATAGTAATCATAATATGAACTTGCTATGGCATGCTGATTAAAGCAGATCTAACGACTATTATAAGAAACTATGTTAGTGTATGACCGTTTTGCAGTTTGTAGTATAGTTCTTACAACTTTAAGTTTTCATTATGATCTATGTGTCAAATCCAGGCAACTATATGGGGGTCAGAACATTAGCAAATATATGAGGGTCAGAACATTAGCAACTGCAAAAGTTATGATCGGGAAATACCATCATATCAAGTTTGCATTATGATCTATGTGTCAAATCGAGGCAGCAGGTTATGTTGGAGCTTGACACCAAATTGCCCCGAACCAAAATGAGTCGACTTGAACCAAACTTGATTAATAAACATTTCTAAACCCCCTACCTGAACTTGATTCGCTTTTAACCTGTATAACACACCAATTTATTTTGACATGAATATATAGGTATTATAGTAGCCGTGAGGCATTTTTCCCTAAACTCAAACCACTTCATTTTGAACTCAATGAATTCGAACTGTTTGACCCAAACCTTGCCTGTTTTGACAAGAGTGTATAATAAATAGGTCAAATTTAATTAGGTTTGGGTTTTGAGGGTCATTCTGAAATTGACCCGAATTCTATATGGGCCAGAAAATTTACTTGAGCACGTCCTAAATATTATTCAAGTGAACTTGGCTTATTTTAAGGGGTCCAGCTATAAGCATATTTTATAGCCAAGTTGTTTTTTCAAAAAATGGTTGTCTAATTTGTATTCGTTTTCATATATCTAGTTGGATTATGATAACTTTTGAATTGGAATCTTTAGCATTTATTTTATGAAGACTCAATTAGATAAATACTTTAATTTTGAACTGTTAATATCCCAATCTCTATAGAGTTTTTAAGGCTAGAATCTCATGAAATGATCCCCTGCATCTTTTATATCTTTTTAGATGCTCTTTGACGACTAAAATACAATTGAATATTTTGAATCATGCTTGATGTTGAATTTGAATCTGAAAAAGAGTTTTTATATGAAATACTAATTATTTATAAAAATGATGTTAAGGATTATAATTATCAAAACTAATGAACCTTATGAACTATCAAACTCCTGAACACTATCAAGGTCTCATGGGGCTACCAATCTTCCATTTTGAAGAATGCAGCACTTTATTATTATTTAAAAAAAATAAAAAATTTTAATAAAATAATTTAAAATTAAATTTAATATATAATTTAAGAACAATAATGCTATGAGTGTTTATACTTTAAAATTTTTAAATTTGAACAAAATGAAGCTGGAAATGGAAAGAATTATTCAATATATCCATTATATCAAAATATCTAAAATACATATACTAAAAAAATTAAACTCTATCGAACTATTCTCCCTTTTGCAAACATAACTAGGGGTACAAACTTGAAGGACTAAAAATCTGTACAAATAAACATTCGATGTTGAGCACTTTATTCGTAAAATTTCTATATTAGGACCAAAGCATCTCTCCAATTTTTATATTTTAAAAAATGTTTAACCTTTTGCTGCATGATCTCATACAAATCTTCAATTCCATTCGATCTTACATCGATAATCCTAGAAATGAAAGATTTTGACCTATTGCTAGTATTGTAATGTTTTCTAACTGTGTAAACTTTTTTTGATTCAATTTATATTGTAGATTATGTGTTGAGGAAACAGGTGGATTGCTAGTTTTGCAATTCCTGCAGTCCCATTTCAAAGTTGCTTGCTTAATTAAATATATATATTTAAAATTTTTTGCTATTACGACAAACAAATCCACAATATATGCTTTGAATAAAGAAATAACTATCGAATTGCTTTAAGCTAATATCTTCATGCATGTAAGAGCAATAGGTGCACGTAGCAATCATCTAATTTAGAGATCTTAGAAAGAGATAAAATATGAGCTAATTTTAAAATGTATTACTCTAAATTTGAAATTACAATTATATATACTATGTCATTCAATTTTGTTAGTAAGATATTGATTATAAAATTCTTACAAAAAATTTAAGAGGTGCTCCTGCCATGTAGAAGATAAAAAGAAATATGAAAAACTATTGAGGAGCTGTTTGTCATGAGCAAATTTGAAAAATTTGAGTGTAATGTAATATAGCTACAGTGTAATCATGTTATTTCACTGTTGTTTGGTAGTTTTATAAAAAAATTAATATTTTTTGTTTGAAATGAAGTAATATATGAATGTGATGTTTTTGAATAAATTAGGAGAGTAAAATCACAAAAAAAATATTTTCAATTTCTTTTTTATGGCAAGTGTGAACAAGATCGATTTCGTTCGGACGACAAAGTCATGGACGAATGGCCAAGCTGTGGGCGGAGAAGATGGACTCGGGAAGTTGTGGATGAATGACGGTCGTTTAAGGTTTTATTGTTCGTTCTTTCGAACGAAAGCTTCTGTTCGAACAAACGAATGAAACTTTCGTTTGCGAACAAAAATAACGAAAACTGTTTCAACAATCAAACAAAAGCTTCTGTTGGATTGTTCCAATCGTTCGAACAAAAGCCTTTGTATTCGTGATTCTTCCGCTCCGCTGCGTGCTTTCATCAGCGTTTCCAAATTATATATATCTAGAGGGATTAAGGCTTGATATTATGGTTGGGTTATATTATTGAAAGTAAGAAAGAGATGGAATATGAACTAATAGTTAGTTGTTGCACGGGTTCAGATATCGGCGGGTCCGGAAAGCCGTCAAGTAACCGGTTCAGCAAACCCGGCCCAGCTGAAGAACATGACCCTGTGCCAGCAACTGGAGGAGATCCACGCCCGTGTTTCCGCGTCTCTTCCGCCGGGCGCGTCGGAGATCCTTTCGCCGTCGCTGGGCGCCATCCACGGCGTGGCCTGCGAGTCAACGGCGCCGCTCTTCCAATCGATGCTGGACCGGCTGGAGTCGTGCGTCCTCGGGATCCACGGTCAGGATTTCTCCTCTTCCGACAACAGCGCGTCGCCATACATGGAGGAGCTGCAGAGGTGCGCGGCGCACTTGCGCGCGGAGTTCCTGCCAACGGTGGCGCCGCCGCTTGTCCGGCGAATGGCCGCCCGCGTGGTGGCGTTCTTCCTGAGACATGCTGCGCTGGTGCGGCCGCTGTCGGAGGAGGGAAGGCTGAGGCTGGCTAGGGACATGGCGGAGCTGGAGCTGGCCGTGGGGCAGAACCTGTTTCCGGTGGAGCAGCTAGGGGCGGCCTACAGGGCGCTGCGGGCCTTCCGGCCGATGATATTTCTGGAGACGGAGAAGCTTCAGGAATGGCCGCTGCTCCGGGATCTGCCGGCGGCCGACGTGCTGCACCACCTGTATTCCCGAGGGCCTGATCGGCTGCTGTCCCCCATGCAGCGGAACGGTCTGACTCCGGTTCAGTACTCGCTGTGGCTGGACTCGCAGGGGCAGCATCAGGACCAGCTCTGGAAGGAAATTAAGGCCACCCTCGATCACTATCAGGCCACCGTTGGTGATCTCACCGGCCCCGTCTTTTCTCTCATGCTTCACATTGGCTCCGCCATCTCATCGTCGTCTTCTTCTTCTTCTTCATAGTTTTCAGTGTACTTTTTTTTCTTATTTATTTATATATTATATAATAGTATTATGAAATGAAAAAAGTTATTAGACCCTAAAAAAAGTTTAATGTAAAATTAAAGAGATGTGAATTTCACGTGGAAGTGCATTGAGCTATTTCATTAATATCTACGCTGGTTTCTATTTTAGGCAAAGCAGATGTTAAAATATTTTCTTGCTGATAAATAATTATGAACAAAAATAAGGTATTTGTCGGAAAATTTTATTTCTTATGTCGGTCCTTTTCTTCTGAATGTAACTCAAATAATAATAAAAACTCTTCTAGTTTTGCTAAAAGATTTATGATTTAAAATATATATTTAATGAGTCTCATAAATAGAAGTTGATTTAATAATAATATTTTATTCTACTTAATTTTTTAAATCTTAAGTATTCATATTTTTGGGAAGATATATGAGAATTGTGTAACAAAAATTTTCTCCTAATATAGATTAAAATAAGCTCCAAATAAATGGTACAATAAATTTGATAGTATCAAATAGCTGCTTTATTATTGATGATTAAGGAAGATGCATTTTATTCTAAATTTGATTTAGAAAATGAAGGCGTTATTATTTATTTATGTAGATGATTTAATTTTTATTTATATATTAATATAAATGAAATTAATCTAGTTTATTTCATATTGGCACAAAAAATGTAGGTGAAGCTTTTATTATTATTTATGGTAATAAGCTATCTAAAATAAGTACTGACATTGCAATGCCTCAAGAATAATTTATTGGCTCACTGCTCAACTCACATTTCCTACCTGAATATGGCCTCAAGCAACCACAAAGGGGCTTGGTTCCAAAAATTGCACTCACCTCATCTCTTGTGACTTTGTTGCTAGCCAGTTAGACCTATCTCTATTCATGTATTAAAAAGATAGCAATAAATTGTCGATGATGCACTCCTCACCAGAAATAACCTCTCAATTATCTCCTTCCTAGTGCAAGCTCTATTCACCATTTCCTTAGCATCTCCATCATTTTCTACTCACATACCTTCCAACTATCCTAATCTACATACATTCATGAATTATTAGAAGAAATAGATATGGTTGATTGTAAATCATGCCACCCCTACCAAATAAAGGTTCATTGTGGGACCATTAAAATACATCCTACTCACGTTACCAAGTCTCAGTTTCTGCTTGAAAAATGTATCGCAAATCCCTTGTGCTCTGACCACAGATCATTAAAGCACCATGAAACAATTCCCTCATTGCCTGAGCACACTATACATCATGGGATCGTATTTTTACCAACCACTTCTCTACATTCACAGACCCTAACAACCATTGATCCACTATCAAGTTCATAATATTCCTTGGTTCCTCCCTTGTTGCTAGCCCCTCCAAGAAACAGGCCAAGTTGCACTCTCTAGAACTGAAGTCGAGCACAAAGCCGTTGTCGCCACCACCCCGAACTACAATCCCATCTTCCACTTGGAATGAAGCACGTACACGTCAACATCCACTTTGTTCATGAGCTTACATCATCCAAGCAACTCCAAGTACTCTACATGACACCACATTCTAACTGGCCGTCACTCTCACTAAACAACTAACCTTTTATATGATGCTACAATGATCTAATAGATAATCAAGTTTATAACAAAAATATAAATACCAAACTAATTAAGTTTGTAATGCACTCTTTTTATCATGAAAATAAAAGAAATGCAACAAAATGTAAAATTACCCAAAAGTGACAGAATTATTGAGTTTTGGAATGATGACCACCATGAAAAAAGACCACACGAACAAAAAAACACTTTACAAAGTGATTATACGCAAATTAAAAATTGGAGAAATGGAGTTACAAAAAATTAAACCAAAATTAGCCATGCTAAAATGTGATACAGTGCATCCCTAACAAAACATCACTATCCAAATGGCACTGCAAAAAAAAGATAATTGCATTGAAAGATAACTTTGAATAATGTTGTGCATTAATTAATACATAATCCTGATAATACTGACATCACATGCTATCAAGAATGATAGAGTCAGTACTCTGATGTAATATTTAGATTGAAAGCTTCATTATATGATAGCAGCTTGATCATGATTTTCACAAGGGAACTCATCAGCAAGCCTTCTCTCATATGCCTGAAAGATCTCTCCGAGAGCCTTCTTCACTTCACTCCCGGCAAACACAAATTCAATAGCATTTGTTCCCAACCGAAGAATATCCTTCTTACCTAGTCCTGTGCAGTTGAAGGCAATATAAAATCAGAAATAACAACATATTATACACACACACATAGATATATATATATATATATATCTCAGTAAAAGAAATGTAAGATTTTCCCACCAAATGTCTGAGAAGCAAGGCAATACTCATTGGAGAGACTGGTAGAGAACAGGCCTGCGTCATCAGTACATAATACCAGTGGATGATTGACTTTGTAAAGATTAGCTGATAAAATGAGAAAGGAACAACAAATTAGAATGCTAAATTACATATTTCTTTATAATAGTAGCCCCACTATTCTAATGCTTGTAACAGATAGGTCATGTTTCAAACTAATGTTTAATCCCATTATCAAATTTTGGAGCATCTGCAAATATAGAATTTAAGCGTTTTTAATCAAAGTTGAATTGATCACAGAACCAACTTTGATCCCTTTATGAATTATTTTTTTTCAAATATCACATTGTTTGATACTCATATTGATCATATGATACGAAGTAAAAATATGATTCATGAAAATGACCACTCGGCAATGTGTGGGTAATGTTGCGCAAATTAAGCAATCCCCAGCATTGCTTTGGAGAATATTTATAAGAGTTTATTGTTTGTTTTAACCTAAGCATATAATTGCTATTGGGATGTCAGATATGATCAGAATCAATAACTAAATTAAAAAATGATAAGAAAAAACTGTTTTTAAGTAAGAAAACTAAGCACGATTATGCCAACAGTTTTTCAGATAATGTTAAGGTTGAATCATAAAACCCAAAATCAACCCAAAAATGTATAATCTGTACAGTAATCAGGTTAGATGGTTTCAAATGGAAGAGTTTGGCATAGGTAATTGTCAGAAAAGCTCATTTTTTAAACTAATATTGCAATCAACTAGGAGCACCAACCAAAATGATGAACATCAATGGATGAGAGACGCTCAGTCCTGAGATTGGAAGTTAGACATATCTCAACCTGAGTGCATAAATTGAAAGTTTAAGCAAAGGCCAGGTATCAGTAGAAAGGCTTAGAGCTCCGAAAGAAACAAGAAACAATTTTGAGTTGGGAGAATTATACTAACTGGGATTTGTGATACTCTTGCCTTCTCCCAGTCATCCTCATCAAGGAAGCAAGCATGGCCTATCCTATCAGGAGAAAAATCCAACATTGCTTGGATTTCCATCTTGTTCAATACCTAAAACCACTAAGTTGCCACATTAAAAAGTTAGTTTACTTATTTAAACATCAAACAACAAAACAAAAAAATAATAATAAATGAAGCATATGGTGAAATAGCTAAATGAGCATTTTTTTCCTAAACTCTATTGCACCTCTCCACAATGAAGAGTAAGAGAGAGGCCCTGCTCTTTAGCATATTTCAAAGCTGGTAGAAATGTATTCCTGCATGGAAATTCAAAAACATAGTCATATAACAATTACAAGATTTTTTTTCTCAGTTAGATAGAAAGCAGCATACAAATTATACCATTCCCCAACAACAGGGTTGCCAGAAAGATCAATGCCAACCACGCCTAAGTCTCTCATTTCTAAAGCCAATAAAACCTGTAAAAGGAAAACTACAGATAAGAACGCTGTGAAAATCTATGGACACTGAAGCTCAATTTGGTATAATTCTTTTAGTATTATATTATTATTATTATGCTGCCAGATTCTGCTTCCTTAAACAATGGAAACTATTTTAAGGTGTTTGGATTTTGGTGTAATAGCTGTGAATGCTTTTAAGCTGAAAAAAGCATTTTTTGAGTAACACAATATATAGCTTGACAGAAGAGAAAAAAAAATATCAATTTTTGTTTTTTTATATAATTACCTAATTAATTTATTAACAAATTTAATTATAGTTTGAAATAAAATTAAGAATTGCATTATAGCTTTATAAACTACATAGTATAATAACTCTAGTTATTCTGGCAACTCAGGTCATTATCAAGGTAAATTTTTACCAAACAGAAAAAACTCTCTTTTTTTATAGCTTACTGTCTCCATTGCTGCTGCCGTGGTTTCACGACGATCAATACTCAAAAGCAAGCGAACATACATCTGTTTCCTCCCCATGCAGGTAGTACAGCCTTTTTGCATTGTCTCACAGAAGCTTTCTGCCTTTCCATTCAAGTTACTGAAAGAGACATCAACAGTATCAACAGATCTAAGGCCGTTGATAACTGCCTTCATATAAGATCGCTTTGTCATACCCTTTGCTTCATTGTTCTGCATTTATGGCGAATCAAGATCAGCATAATAAATGTGAATAGCGTTGCAGCCTAATGATTGGAGCTCTTATGTTTGCAGGTTAAAAGTTCAAATCTTGCAGACAAATCTTTGCGTCTTAATAAGGCTGAACTGCTTTAAAAAAAAACACCATAAGAAAATCATAGTATTGTTTTCTTCCTAAATAAAAAAACTTTGTGCAATATAGCAGTGAAAATAAGCTGAGCTGGCTAGGATGGGGCTCCTAATAGGCTCGTGAGTCAAGCTTACTGAGCTCACAAGCTGAGTTCAAGCTGCAAGTCAAGCTTGAGTCTCTTGAACTTGAGCTAAGGCTAACTTCTATTAGATTATCAAGAAGCACATTTAAATTAAATAAATTATTTAAATTTAATTAAGCTAAATATATTAACCTAGTCTAATTTGTAATCTAAAAAATCCCAACCCAATAATCATGCCGGTGTAAAGCACAATTCATTAGTTTATCAAACTGCTCTCCAAGCTTGAGCTTGTTGATGAGCTCAAGCCATTAGGCAAATGAACAAACATGAGTCGAACTCGAGCTCAAGCTCAAGCTCAAAAATATAATCGAGTTTAGCTTGAGCTTAGCTAGGCCAAAGCTTGGCTCGACTCGATTACCCTAAAAAAGGTGTACCTTTGGTGTTGTTCTTAGTTCCAAATAAACAACCTCATCAGCAGCAAAATCTTCAACAACCTATATTCCAGAGCGTAATATCGGATCAATTATGCAAGAAAAAGTTGCAAGGAAGACAGAATTCCACATACTTCCTTTGTGATCCTTGATATTGTTCCGTGATCAGTTGCTAGTATGTGAAACAAATCAAAAAGCTGGAAACACTCCGTCAGGGATCGGCCATCTTCAGCAATAAAAAGTAGAAACAGAAAATCATCATTAACAAGAGAATAATTTCATCGCAAAAACTTCTTGACTACTAGTAATCATCAATAAAATGTCAAATTTTAGGTTAAATAACGCATCACTTCTGCTATCTTAAGGCAAGGATAAACTTTTAATGAAGCTAGCCAAATTGAGCGCATATACTAAAGCCGTTTACTACGTTAGAGAAAGGCATGTTTCAAAGGGCCTTGCTAAGGAAAACAGCTGCTTTAACTCAATTCTATGGTGAGAAAAACTTATAAAACTGAAAAAAATTTCCCACTGATTGATTATGGAAATGAGAGCAAATTAAAAATTAAATTCAATACGAACATAGATGTACTTTTCTTTGGCTAGTTTATTATTGGACAGTTTTTTGTAACTGAATAAAAGAGTAATGCTACTCTTCCCCTGCTATTATCCCTCAAAACTTCCGGATGATGTGGTACTCCTAAATGCATAAAGGAAAATGGATGAAATTGACTATTGCTTGGCGTCGGTTAAGAAAATTCTAACACTCTTAGCCATCTTCTTTTCCTTATTTTTTTTTCTCTAATGGCACATCATCGAGAACTTCTGAGCGACAACAGTAGGGAACATTTAGCATTTTTTCATGGATTAATGCTAGCCATTTCAACTCAATAACCATCAATCTCTACCCACTGTTAGAAGTATGAC
The DNA here is from genome assembly GCA_016760335.1 of Gastrodia elata. NCBI lineage: Eukaryota > Viridiplantae > Streptophyta > Magnoliopsida > Asparagales > Orchidaceae > Gastrodia > Gastrodia elata. The sequence goes on along the minus strand of CM028677.1, from coordinate 27,655,805 downwards.
AAAATTTAGTTTGGGCTCGCACGCTATGCAAACAACCTCCTAGGGGGCAGAGCCACCTGGTAAGGATAAACCTATACGATCTGTATTGTGTAATATTATTTTATTTTTGCACAGCGCTACTAATCCACCTCCATAGATAAGACTACTTAAGAGGATTAGGGTGGCCGGTTAACATATTCTTTCACCATTTTGTTTTCTTCTAATTATAGACGTTTTTCTTCCACTCCAATAGTTTTACCCACCAAGGGTTTTCCAGATATAACTTATATTCATTTTTCTGGTATTGTTTCTCTAAATTGTGTTTTCTTGGGTTGTTTTGTTGGAGCTACTCTATCACACACTTTGTTACTATTTTTGTGTGTGAATCATGTGCACCATGTTGGCCAACCAAAGCGATGTTTGCAGCAAAATAATATTTGCGAATTAACTGATGTGGACGTTCAAGATGTAGTAGCGTCAATTAGGTGGCAGAGTGGCGGCTATTGACTAATGTGGATAGCATATTGTCCTTAGTAATATGTATTCTAAATGAGAAAAGAGTATTTATGTATAAATCAAGAAGACTCCAAATGGTGAAAACATGCGGACATACATTTCTTGATTACATGCTCTACATCAGAGAAAACGATGACACCCTTTTCACCAAGTAGTTTTGCAAGTTCTCTGTTGGAAGAAATAAACACATTGAAAAGCATTAATAAAGCATATGGGGAGGGTTTTCATCTTGATTAATGGAATTATTCTGAGAAACTAAAAAAAAAAACATGAATTCTCCATTGCTCGGATCTATAGGAATGTTCTAGTAATTAATAATATAGAACAATGAGCAGATAGATGATTCTCCAAACACAAACTTTGTAGAATCCAAGTACTCTTCACGTAAGACTATAAGCAAACACATCGAATACAACTTACACATAAAATTACATTAAAGTAATAGCACAAAATAAAAGTAAGCCATTCTTAGAAAGTGACGCAATCAAAACTGAAATATCTTTACCATGGAAACAAATGAATAAAATATATTCTCTGCTTTGTAGCCATGTGAATAAAATATTGGAAAAAATAATAAAGTGGGTTCCAAAAAAAAACTAAAAGGTGTGCGCGTTTAATGAACTTGTTCAAAAGTAGCTGCCAGGTTTTGGCTACAATACAAAGTTTTTTTTTTTTTTTTTTAAATACAAAGTGCTTTTAATAAACAAAACACACTTTTTGACCCCAAACCGTAAATATAATTACATGCCTAACAAAATGGACCCAAAATAAGAAATCAAAAACAATAACCAAAAAGAAGAATTGATATGCTGCAAGAAAATAACCTAGAAATGTAAAAAAAAAAGAAATAGAACTTTGATGCCATTGCAACTACAACGACCCCTTTAATATTAAAGGGAGCTCTTAAACATCGATGCATCTTTTCAAATAACAGTGGAGTTTCATGATAAGAATTCTAAAGTTAAGCGTGCTATAAACATGCGGCGGCAGAAGCGATTTTTGACGAGGACCGGGGTTTACATTGACGGTTACTAAGCAATAGACGAAATTAACCAAGTACAAGCAAAATAGAACACAATACAATCACATGCATGAAACCACAAGCATCCAAACACAATAATTTTTTACGTGGAAAACCCAAAGATGAGAAAAATCACAGAGTCACACCATACTGAAATTTTCACTATGAAACAACAGAGTTACAGAGAGCTTCACCTTCACAAGAACAAGAAAGATCTACCACTTATATAGCCTCCCGATCGATTTCTTCTACTCCCGAAGCTTTCAGCTCTCATTCTAGGGTGAAGGAGAAGAGCAGCAGCCACCATATAATTAGGGTAAATCTCCTCTTCACAAGCCTTTGCAAAACCCTTGCCAACACATAGGAAACATCTCCATAATGTTCGATTAAATACTCAGACACTATTTGGACTTCAAATGGTCCAAAGTACCCCCAAAATCACTTAGGGTGGCGCCTAAATCCGGAGCAGAAACCTGGCTAGCGCTACCGCACGTCGTAGCGCCCCGGTCTCTGTCCGCACGGTGCCAAGGTGCGCTGTAGCACCCCAGTCTCAGGCTGTCAGGCCCCAGGGTGCGCTACAACGCCCCAGTCTCAGGTTGTGGGGGAGCCAGGGTTCCCCACGATGCCTCGGTCTCGGGTTGCCGAGCGCCAAGGCGCGCTACAGCGCCTCAGCCTCAGGTTGCGGGGCTCCAAGGATCACCACGACGCGCTATCGAGCCCGAACTTTTCCAACTTGTCATAGAACACCTCGGGACCTCCTGAAAACTCATCGAAGCTCCGTTGGCATCTCCACGATGATCTGAATGGTTTCCACATCCCAATAAAGCGAACTCAAGTGAGAGCACTCCCAGGATGGGTGACTTGCTGGGAAGTTATCTTCTAAGAGCAAAATTGTGATGCCTATTAGGCCAAAGCGAATAATACCTTGGTACTTAAGAGTTTGAGTTGTTACAAATAGTATTGGAGCATGCTATAGAATGTCAAATAAGAGTTGTGTCATACATGACAAAGCACCACTCCATGTGAGCGATCTCTTGAACCCATGATGGTTAAGGTGCTGCATGATTGGGGGCACCTCTTGAGCATGTAGGCCCGCCTCTAGTTCTATTCACCCAATGGATGGTTCTTGGATCTGTGTGTAAATACTGACGAGAATGACAATTACTTAAGTTGGGGAGATTGTAATGATCCCATTTAATATTAAGCGAAACTCTTAAACATCGAGACGCATTTTCATATAACAAAGTAGTTTCTGATATGAACTCCAACGTTAAGCGTGCTTATGTGGAAGCACTCCCAAGATGGGTGACCTACTGGGAAGTTATCTTCTGAGGGCAAAACCGTGAAGCCTATCAGGCAAAAGTGGATAATACCTTAGTGCTTAAGAGTTTGGAATATTACAAATAGTATCAGAGCAGGCCATATGGTGTCAGATAGGAACTAAGTGTCATACAGAGCAAAACACCACTCCATGTAAGCGACCTCTTGAATCCATGATTGTTAAAGTGTTACATGATTAGGGGTACCTCTTGAACCTGTAGGGGCCATCTCTAGTCCTATTTATCCAATGGATGGTTCTTGGATCTGTGCGTAGATATTGACGAGAACGTTATTCACTTATGTTGGGGAGATTGTAACGACCCCATTTAATATTAAACGGAACTCTTAAATATCAAGGCTCTTTTCAAATAACAGTGAAATTTCTGATAAGAGCTCTAAAGTTAAGTATACTCATATGAGAGCACTCTCATAATGGGTGACCTGCTGGAAAGTTATCTTTTGAGAGCAATACTGTGACATCTATCAGGCCAAAGTAAATAATACATTGGTGCTTAAGAGTTTGGGCAGTTAAAGTAATTCTATAGTATCAATCCTTTTTTGATACATTGAATGTCAAAGCATTGAGTACTTTTGGTCGCCTTTTTAGGTAGAGAACATAATGTTGTCCTATCACCACTTTAGCCCTTGATGAGTTTGCAATGCACGTGAAATTTAAGATTAAATAAATGCATTTAGTTGTGAGCCTACATAATTTCTCAATCATTTTCTTTCTTACTACAACTTTTGAGAGCTTTGAGAAAAAAATATTGGTACCATAGCTTTTCCTAGTTTTTAAATATTTAAGCAATAATAGCACTGCAACCTTGCCTAGTGAATCAACCAAACACTTCTATCTGTGAGTTGATACGATACTCAATCAATTTGTGAATAAGCTAGAGGCAGTGCAAAGGAGGTTTTCCCAGTAAGGCACAAATCATAGGTTCAATACACATCCTAACCACTAACTAGTAACAATGGCCATGAACTTGAAAAAGAAAAACACAACAAGTTTGGGCTCTTGCAAAAACAGTTCAATCCAATTGATTAATGAACCAATAACTAGATATTCGGGTCATGAAAAAAAATCTAGGATTCTTAAAAACTCTCTTTTAGCCAATAAATCTCGCTTTCTAATGCCAACTCGACCTTTTTTCTTTTGGCTAAGGTCATTTCATATTTTCATCACCAAGAACAAGGAAACAGCGTGATTATGAAGGGAGTCTTTAAACACAACATATCAACCCCTGAATATCAAAAGAAAGCTTCTGCTGTTAACCATCATTGCTTTTGTTTTTTAAATTGATTCCTCTTGGTTAAAGCTTGGTTCTCAGCGATGAATAAAGCAAATCGCCACATTGAAATATTTAATAATTAGAGCGATGAATAAAGCAAATCGTCACATTTAAACCATAATAATTAGAGTGATGTCACCTTATGGCTTACTAAATTCATGATAGCATAACTAATTACAGTGTTAATGAGCTGAACTCATCATTTGGCGACAGGAACAATGTCTAATAAACCAAGCGTTAACAAATTCTATGCTGACACAAAAATGAGCAAGTTCATCCATTATTCCTAACAAGATCTTTTTACTATCTTAAGATCACTTAAACCTGGAGCAAGCCGAATAAACCCTAACAAGAAGAGATGCTCGAATGGTGAACATATAAATTCTATGAAAATATACAATCCAAAATTTTGAAAGACCACACATCAAAGGATAATTGGAAAAACCTAAAGTAAAGATAAAAACAACAAAACGCCGCAATAATCAAAGGACTTGATAAAGAGATAGGAAACTGCACAGAAGGGTGGAGTCTCGGATGCAGCCATTGAGGTGAGCGTGGAGTTCTATCTTGGGAATTGCGCAGCACCATTCCTTCAATCCCGCCAAATCGCCGCATTTCGCCATCGCCGGCGATAGGAGACTTCGGATGGCAAAAATCTCTGCTCTCTTCAAAGTAGGGATTTGAATGAGCGCCGCATTATTTTATACAGAGGGGCTGCGAGGATTCAAAATTTGGAACGCCTGATTTTTGGTGGCTTATGGGAGAATGGAAATAAAATATATTAATTTGATTGCAACGAGAAAAAGTTGAATCTTTTGTGGTGAAAGTTGGTCCAAAGATGACGATGCAACAGTGATCGGGAGGCAAATCTTCCTCCGCCGATCCAAAATTTGGCTGTTTATTATGGCCCTAAACTTTAAAAAATTTAGCAAAGTAAATCATAACTCATTAATTTTTGCTAAGAAAAAAAAGTTCATCTAATTTCAAAAATTTAGAAATTTTATGAATTTTTACAACCAAAATTCATTGCAACACATTTAAATAAGCATTTGTATTTTTGAGTAGCATGATTATTTTCAATTGAGTGCGATCCAGTAAAAATCTTAACATCAATTTCATATAGAGTTGAGATTTGTTCTTATTTTGAGAAAATTCACTTTTCAAGGAGCTTGATCATGTGGTTGTTGCTCCATTGAATTATAAACAAATTGAGATAGGCACTCAATGATGGCTTTTGAACATCTTTCTCTGTTCAGAGATATTTCTAATTTTATTTACTTCACCAATTCACTATACTAATTGAGTTCCTAAATTTCTTAATTCATATTTTCTAATTTATTTACTTATTTTTTATTTTAATTACTTTTAAACTTACTATAGCTGCAATCAGCTCATTTTGTCTCATATCCTATTTCTTAAATTATCTCTTTATTATTTTAAATAAAAATTTAAAGCAACTTTAGAGAGGTTAAGACAACATTATTGGTGGAGGATTATTGCTATTTATGAATTGAATGTGAAAAATAATTTCTTATATTTATGCATATCTTTTATATATCTCCAAAAAAATATGAATAATTAGAATTTGTGAAGTTAAATATAATAAAAAATTATTATTAAATTCATTTTTTCTCATAAAATTCATAAAAATATAAATTTTAAATTATAAATACTAATTATTCATATTTTTTATAAAATATTTGAAAGTTAAATAATATTTTATTTTTTATTATAAATTTTCTTAAAGTTTGTGAGTCGGCACTTCTAATTTCAATGTGAATAATTACATAATTATTGGAAAGTAGAATGACTAGTAGAGGTACGCGCTTGTTGGATAGCTTCAAAAAGCAAGGTATTATTTTCTATCAAATATTTAATATGTTTAAATAAAAATATATATATATATATATATAATTATTTATGATTAATAGAAAATTTTATTTTATTTTTTTTATTTTTTTATATGTGACCCATAAAAAATATATTCAATCAATAATTTTCTTACATTAATAGATCATTTTAATGTATATTAATATGTAAGTATAATAATATTAAAAAATAAATAGATTAAAAATGAATTTAATGATCATTTTTTGTAAATAAAAAAAATATTTTTTTAAGAAAATATTTAAAAATTATTTAGGAGCTATTAACAAAATCCTTTACAAAATCATGCCAAACTTCTTTGAACAGTTAGGGTTTGGTTTTTAAATTCCAAAAACCAAAATTTAATTAAAATATTTTAAAAATTTTAATAGCTGTGATTTGATAAAATTTAATATAAAGTTAAAATTAGAATTTTATTTAATTTATTTTTTGAAGATTCAAACATTTTAAATATTTAAAAAGTTTTATTTGATTATCCAAAAACAATAAAAAAAAAGTAAATCAAATTTTAATTTGAATTGAATAAATTTTTATCTATTTGGTATGAATCTATTTTATAAATCTAAAATCAGAATACATCATCTAAGCTGATTATCACTACTATTCTATTTTATTTCATATTTTTGAAATTATGTAGAACTTTAAAATATAAAGCAAATGTGTGATTGAAGAAATTTGAATAAAATACTTAAAATAATAAATTTTGATCATCAACCACTAAATTATAATACTATTTATCTTAATTATAATAGCAAATTTTGATCATCAACCACCAAGTTACAATGATAATTCTTTCAAGACATTTGTTAACATACTTATATAAGTATTTACTAACTTTTGATATATCAACAAATTCAAAATTTAGCCTCATAACAAAAAAGTATGGATTATAAGGAATGATCCAACAATTATCAATTTGATGATTATTTCTTACCACTACTCTTTCATTGTCTCTACTTTTGCAGATGACAACGATTAGTACATATCGACAATAATTTTTTTTGGATAACTTTTTTTTCAAAAAATCATCTTTAATGTATGTAAAATCTCTGTTTAGCAATTATGGGCCATTAATCATGAATTTTACCACTAAATCATTTATATAGGCATTGGTACATTTATCTATTAATTAAATTTAAATTATACAATTAATATCTTCAATAGTTCTGCACTTGAGCTCACTATATATGATTGTTAACTAATCAGCATATCAAAACCTTATTTTTGAAACATGTTGACTAACCTAAGAATAGCAATTATAACCTCAATTTGATGGAAAAAAATTTAAAAATATTTATGCGAAACATATTATATAACACAATACATACAATTAGTTTCTTAAAATATTTTTTCATATACTTATTAAATTTTTTATTTTTTATTTGAAGTAATCTAGCTATTATGTATGATATGCCTTGTTTTTTGTTGTCCAAAAGTTTGGTGCCTCGCCTCATCGCTTGTGCTAGTAGTATGGATTAGCAACGGGATGAGTCATCACGAGAAATCTGGTGTCGTAGCGCCTAGCTCTCGGTCGGGAGGCGCTCCTATGCGCCGCAGCGCCTGTGTTTCAAAAGTCTGGCGTTGTAGCGCGCCGCAATGCCCCGCGCCTCAAAAGTTTGGCGACGTAGCTCGTCGCAGCGCCCCTGCATCGGGAAAATGGCGCCATAGTGAGTCGTAGCGCCTAGCTCTCGGCTAGGTGAGCGCCACAGCGCGCGTAGAATTGCCCAATTTTGCCCAAATTGCATACTTTTTCCGTATTTTGATGACTTTAGAACCATAATAATGCAAAAATATTAAAAGTAGAGATTTAGTAGAATTATGCATTATGTAAATGTAGATGTGATTTTGAATATGAAATCTACCTTTTATCATAAATAATATGTTTTAGTTTCTTAAAGGATTTATTCGAATATTTTGTGTCAAATGGTAATTTATGTAATGTTTAGCTCTAATTACTTTCTATTTAGGGTAATGTAACATTTCTATGCCTCATTAACATATGATGCATGTTAGAGAACATAAACTCTGATTTGGGCCCTTCAATATTTCATTTGTCATTAATCAATACTTAAACCCTAATGAACTTAAAGAAATGCTTAATTTAATAATAATTGATTTAACATTAATTTGGACATCAATAATAGATAATGAACTTATTAACTTATAAGTTGATCAATGTTTATGTAATTAAACTTAAATTAGTTAAGTTGTGATTAAATCTAATTTGAACAAGATACTTGATTTGAACACTAAAGAATTTGCATAACTCTAACCAATTCTTACTGATTTTCCATTGATCTCAATCATTAAATTAGAAGGATTAAGATCTACAATAAACTTATATGATTGTTCATCTGAATCTAATCTTTAGATATTTGATTTTCTCATAAGACTCATTATCATAAACTGAATAATAAAAAAAATTTAATTTATGAAATGACCAACCCCTAATAATTCATATGATTATATTTCATAATTGTAGTATATGTTATAATCATATGGGTTTACTCATATTATTTATATAGTCCAACTTAGTATGTTAATCTTAAGCGAAATCTTATAACTTAGTTTACAGCTTGAATATTTGCATATTTCAGTACTTTAAACTTTAAGACTGAGATGTTAATGATTCAGTTCTATCAATTGCTAGATCTTAAAATAGATAAACTATTGAGGTAAAAATAGTTTATTGTCTAATTTTGAGGTAAAAGCTTAGATAAACCCTTAAGATCCTTATATTCTGATCTTAGATCCTTATAGTAGAATAACCTAATGACTCTATAATGAGATTCTTCATTGTATTAGTATCATAAGTTGAGTGACTTTTATGTCACATCCATAAAATATTTAAGTATAACTCACCACAATGGAGTGTGGATTCATTTAGTCTGATATTCATTGAATTTTAAATTAGTCAGTTTAGAAGATAATATTAATATTATCATGTGAACATTTTAGTACATATCCATATGACTTATTTAATTCAGTAGGACATAAAATTAGTTGATTTGTCCTAAATAAGATTGTAAAAGGGTTTTGTCCCCTTATCCTTATGCGCATCGATAAGTGCAGTTCAGTTTATGATAAACATCTCAATTTCATTGTATGTTTAAATAAGGTATTGAACCTCTTGGTTTGAGAAAATAATTGTAAAATAGTTTCATCCTCTTATTTTTGTGCAGATTGATAAAAATAATTAAATAAATCAAGTGATTTATGTTACCTTTTTTTAGAATATACTCAAAGTAATGTATCAGTTAGGATACTGAATACCTTATAACAGTTTATGGTTAAGTTTTGAATATAGTATGTGAGCTTGTTAAGATGAATATGAAAACCTAATAAATATTGAATTGGATCATTATTCTTTGATTGCTTCCTTGTTCTTTTAAGCATCATATTGAATTGGAAAGCATTTTCATAATTGCATAAGCATAAGCATCAAGGGTATTGTGAACTACGAGATGCAGCATGCATCAATTTGAGTATGACATATGGAATACAACATATATCATGGATATTATGAATCCTTGGGATGCATGAGGCACCAAATGCATAATAACAGCATAAATCAGTTGCATAATCAGTTGCATATTCAGTGATATACAATAAAGTTGTATTTCAACTTTCATTCAATTTCAACTTCTTTACTAAATTCTTTTTTCAGTACTTAATCTTTCAGCCACTGTTTTACTTATTTTTAGTTTTGTATAGTTTCACACTTTTCAGTTGTTTTAGTGTTTTTTTATAGTATTGGTTGTTTGCTTAAATATTAAACTTTAAATAACTATAAATGTATATAGTAGCTTCAGTTGTGTTAGACTTATTATTTAACACGTGGTACTTTTGGGATCTGGCAATTTGCCAGATCTAGAGCAATTTGAGGAGCAAGCTTAGGAGGCTTCCCAGGAGATCCAGGAGGAGTTTGTGGAGCGTTAGCCGGCTCAGTCTTTAGCTATAGTTTTTTGCATTAGTTTACTTTCTATAGTGAGTGAGGGACATTTTACTGTCATTTTAATTAAAGCAAATAATCTATATTAATTTAACTTTGAATGTGTTTTCTTTTCTTTTCGAGATGAATGCTTTTTATGTAGCTTCTGTGATGCATGATCTAGATGAATGCTTTAGTTTTTGCATTATGTATTTATTTCTATTTATACTTAGTATTATAATGTGATCAGCATAAACAATGCTAATACTCATATATATCAGATTCTTATTAAAAATACTTTCATAATCTAATGTATATAAGTACTATATCTAATACTTAAGATAATTATTTTATAATTATCTTAAGGATTAGTCCTCAGCTCTCTTTTGGTGGTTGAGTTTCAGTTAGTCAGTAGTATTTGGAGAGGTTCAATAGTCTTTTATGTAACAACCTAAGGTTATTACCCAATTTGAATTTAAACTAATTGTATCGTAATTATCATTCAATTAAGTTCATCTAATCATTAGAATCAAACCCTGAAGGTTTGGAGCAATTCGGAGACCAATCCAATATTTTGGATTATTTTAATATTTAATTAATTAGAAAATTGAGGTATTTATTTTGACCTCAAAATCGAAATCCAACTTCACCGTTGCATTTGTCACCCCCAAATTAGCTAGGGGTGATGTTTTGGACGCATTTGGAAGTCGTCAAAATTTCGCAAATATTTTAATATAATTAAATGCACCGGAAAATGGAATAATTAAATAATCGTCAGAATCAAATTCCGACTTCGCAATTAGATTCCTCACCCTCAAATTAGCTAGGGGTAAATTTTTGGGAATTTTCGGAGTGCATTTCAAAAATCTGAATTTTCATATAATTAGGGAAAATAAATAAGTAATTAGTCAAACCCCAAATTGCAATTTTCCCATTTATTTTCTAATCTTCATTTCAGCTGGCCATCACCTCAGCCATCACCCCATGCTCTTAGGCTGATTTTTAAATGGCCTCTTCTCCTCCCTCCTTCTCCTTCTCCTTAGACCTCATGATGGCCTATCCCCTATGCTCATCATTCCTCCTCCTCTTTAAATAGGAGCTCAGCATTCCTCTATTGCTTGCTGAAATTTTCTCCACTCCTTCCTTCCACCATTGATGCTGTAGTGCTGAAAAAAAAGAGGTTCGGCTCTCTACCTCCAAAGCTTTTGAAGAAGACAAAGTTCTCTCCCTCCCCTCTCAAGGACTAAAGGTACTACCCCTTTTGCTCCTCTTCTTATCTTTCTCATGCTGTTATAATGTTAGAATGTAACTTTAAGAAGTCCATAAACATGTATGGAAGCCATTAAGGCTCATTGATGCAACTCATTTTCTTTAAAAATGTATGCTCTGTTTTTGTTATTTTGTATACCCTTGTATTCATCACCATTTTTCGTATAGTTAGGATGCTCCGTTTGTACCAATTTTAGTATCGATAGAAAGGTATCAAAAATAAATTTCCATTGATATATGGCACCACTCATGGGATGCTTTGGATTGGAAGCATTTGAGCTCGAAAAATAGGCATTAAGTTTTCGTCCGAGCGAAAAACACCGTCTGGCGCTGCAGCGCCCGAAGTTGCAGAGCTAGACCGCTGTAGAAAAGCGCGCTGCAGCGGGCTGTAGCGGAATTTCAGCAGAAACTTATAAAAATATATATTAAAGTAATTAAATAGTAGATTTGCAAATTAGACCGCTACAGCGCACAGTCGCGCGCTGCAGCGGGATTTTGGCATGACATATAAAAATATTAACTAAACTATTTAAACAATAATATTGCAAAATGGATCGCTACAGTGCACCGTAGCACGCTGCAGTGGGCTGCAGCGCGTCGTAGCGGGCGCGCGGTAGCGGGCTGTAGCAGAAATATTTGGGAAACTTAGGGAAATAAGAAAATGAATTAATTGAACAGTGATTTTCGCAAATTGAACCGCTGCGGAGCGCCGTAGCGAGCTGCAGCGGACCGCAGCGCACCCCAGCGCTAAAAGCGCTACCGCGCGCTGCAGCGCCCAAATTTGCAAAACTTCTCAGAATTTCAGAAAACTGCTCAGATTTTGTAAAACTACCCAGTTTTTGCTGAAATGGTCAAAACTTCACTGTTTTTGTATTTTAAGTTTTAGCTAAAATTGGATATTGCATAAAATTTTATTTGAAAGTTAAAATTGAAACTTGTCACTTTTAAATTAGCCCCTATATCTACTATGGATCTTAAATATGTGTTATGCTAAAGAATAAGTATTATAATCTTAATTGCTTGTATCAATTAGGTATAGTTTAACAACCAAATAGCATGAAACTTAAGTTTTTTAGAATTGTAATTAAGTGATAATCTCTTTGGTTTAATTTTAGAATTTAATTAGTCTTAATTACCTTCTATTTTATGCTTTTATGATATTTTAGGATGTATGTTAGAAAACCTTAACATTTATTTGAATACTTAAATGTGCTTACTTGAACATAAGAATCTTGATAACTTGATGTAGTAGATAATACTTAATCCAAATCTAAAGTGACATTAATAATATACTAATAATACATTGATTTGTTATTGACTTTTAAATTAACATTAGTCTTAATGATAGAAAGGTTAGGGGTTAAACCCTAGCCTATCTTGATTAAGATCTAAATATTAAGCACTTAATTAATTAACTTGATTGTAAGATAATTTAATTGACATTATTCCAATAATGCATATGATTTAATATTGATCTTAAATTATCAAATTAGAAGTGCTAAGGATAACATTGAATGCGTGTGATTGAACCATCTGAATCCAAACTTTAGATCTTTGGTTTCTCTTATATAAGAGAATTAGCATAAGAAGGAAATAAAAGTTGTAATGATTTATGAAATAATCTAACTCTAATAAAATTTTTGATTTTCTCCCATGATTATAGAATAGGAAAGGATCAAATGAATTTTAATCATCTGATTTGATCACCTTAACCTAAGTATAACAAGTAAATATTAAGAAATAAAAAAGTGAGATCTTAAGGGTCTTGCTATAGGATCATTATTGAAATAGTTAAAGACTTAACTAATGATATATTGAGGTAGAAAGGACTTTGTAACTTATTGAGGTAGAAACCTCTAACAACCCAGGTTGTTACCTTAGTCAATTAAGACTAATCTTAAGTCTTAAAACTAATCTTAAGTGCTAATTAGGTCAATTTGAGTCAACCTCTAAGACCCAGATCAAATCAGGAGTCGATTGGATCAAATCCTGACTTTTGAAAATTCAGAAATCCTAGAATTTGACCCATTTAAATTGACCTCGGATTGGAAAACGGACTTCGCCATTACACTTATTAACCCCAAATTAGCTAGGGGTGAAGTTTTCGTGTCGATCGGAAGTCGTCGAAAATTTGACGAATATTTTAATAATATTAAATATCCCGAAAATTGAGGTATCAAAATATTCATCGGATCGAAAATCTGACTTCACCATTGTGTTCCTCACCTCTCAAATAGCTAGGAAAACATATTTAAAAATTTTTTTTGGGACTGATTAATACATCGGGTTATTTTATAATAATTTAAATATATAGTTTTAATTAATTATATTAATCATTAATTGCAAACGGCGCCGTCCACCAGCCTCCCGCGCCGTTCGCCTCCCCCATCAGATCTGACGCCAGATCGTGGTCGTTTGATCTAGGATCAGACAGCGGGGAGCTATCGTCCCACGAACACGCTCCGCGGGAGGGCACCTCCGCGGCAGCCACTCGCGCGCAAGAAGGCGCCTCAGTGAGCCCGTCGGGGGCTCGATAAACACCTCGGCCGATTCGAGTGCCTCACCCGAACCCTAGCGCATCCCGGAAGAGGCCGTTCGCCCTCGAGTCTGCACCACCGCCGCTCGTTCCAGGTACCCCGATCCCCCATTATGTACGTTGGATTGTTGTAATTTCACCTCGTATAGTTATTCCGATCCATGGATTGTGCATATCTGTTGCTCGATAGTTGAATCAACGGTTAGATTAGGAGGATTCGATCGTATAGATACAGTGGAGTTCGTTATATTAGGGTTTCGTTCAACCGTTCAAAATGCCGCCTCTAGGGTTCGAGTTTCCGGCTCAACCAGTCATCCTCACCGGCTAACCCAACCCGGGGCGTGTAGGTCTTGGCAAGACCAATCCATCGGTATGCGCCTCACCGCCTGACGTCGACCGGCGAGCCTCCCCCGGCGTGCCCTAGTTCGCGTAAGCGCTCGAGAAGACGAGCCCGCAGCCCCGCTCGGGCCGGGTCGGGTCAACCCGGGCCTGCCCAGGGCGGCGCGTGCGGGCGCATCGCCCAGGGGTGGGGCCCGCTGACGCGGTCCGCTGACCGCGTGGGCCCCGCGCGCCTCTGCCGCGGCGCGTCTGGGCGCGCCACGTGGCCCGGTGGAGCCCGCCTGCGTGGCGTCGGCCTATCAGACTTCGCCACGTGGCCGAGGCAGTCCCGTCGTCATGATGATCCTGCAGAAAATAAATATAAATATATATATTTATAATATATATATATATACATATTCATAATTAATAAATAGTAACTGTAATAGAGTAATTAGGTATAATTAGGACTTAATTAATTAGGTTAGGACTAATTAAATGCTAAACAGTAAGTTGATTAATATATATATTTATTTTATACAAAATAGAAACTTTAAATTTTCATAAACATTTATAAATATATATTATATGTATATACTAATACATATTATGTTACCTAATTAAATGAACTATAGTTAATATATGTATATATATATATATTAGGTTTATTTAATTGATTAGTGTTAAATTAGGATTAATAGTTAGGTTAATATATTTAATTACTGTTAATTAGTTAGTTGATTATTATTAAACAGTAAAGCTATAGTTAATTATTCTTAATTAAATAATATTAAATAATTAAGATAATTATTAAACAGTAAATTAACTTATTAATTAACCCTAATCTTAAGATTAATAATCATGAATAAATAATTAGTACTTAAATAATAATTAACCTGACTTTTATAATAATTAATAATTAATAATTAATTATTAATTATTAATTAATTAATTCTAGAGTAAGTAATTAATTTCAGAATAATTAAGGAATTAATAATTATAGAAAATACATGACTTTAGATATGAACAGTAAAATAATATAATTGAAGTAAATGAATAGTAAAATAATACAAATTGTATTTTTGAATAGTAAAACTTAGAAGTTTAATAATTTTTTGTAGGATGATCCAAATATAGCCAATATAGGTCTTAATATACTCAGAAAAATAATTAGAATCAAATGGCGTATGTAAAAATTGATTTTGAGGTACGTATAACGAGGTAACATTTTAAACCTCTTTAGGACCCCATAACTTTTGACCCAGTTATCAGAACATAGTCAATATGGGTCTTAAATTACTCAGGACAGCCCCATCACCGCAGTAGTATTAGTTTTCCCATTCGGACAACAGAATAAAAAGTCAACCTTAGAATTTAAAGTTGACTTTAGTGAAAAATGACCAAATTACCTCTAGAATTCAAATGACCATAACTTGGTCAATTTAATCCCGAATCCAAAAATTCAAGATGCTAAATAGTTAAGAATTTCCATGTCACCAATAAACTGAAATAACATTTAGGTTCTGAATCCTAGAAATTTAGAAAATGACCAAAATACCCTCAACCTTAGTTAGGTCATAACTTGACCATTTGATGTCTAAATTGGGTCTACTCCCTACCAACATACCCAGGACATTATAGGGAAGCTATAGAAGCTGAGTTTGCTAAAATTGGACTTTAAACGGAAAAGTTTACTTTTTGTCACCTGATGACCGACTCGAAATTACCAAATTGCCCTTCAAACTTAAAACGTCCATAACTTAATCAATTGACCTCAGAATGCAGTGTTCTCAGACTCTATGTAATCCTTAAATAGTAACCTACAACAAACTATATAAAAACTTAGTTTTCAATAGAGTGAAAATCACTTAAATGCCCTTAAGTCATAAATATTAATTTGAACCTGTAGGACCCGTTTCTCATTCGAATTGGACAAACTTATTGTATATCCTCAAGTTAAACAGTAAGAAATCATATGGAGAAGAGAGACTCCAATTTGGGCACTTAAATCAAAAGTTAACTTTTCGGACCCTTAAGTAGGGGCAAAATGGTCATTTTGCCAAAAATTTAGAATAAACATCCTTAACCTTTAATTAGTCTTTTAAAACACAAAAACTAACTTTATAACCATATTAGTGACATTTAAATAAGTAAAATCAACAGTTAGGTCAAATTTTAGAATTTTCCTAAGTCTTTAACACTACACCTTAATGACCTTTCTTGAGACTAGGACTAGATCATATGGTTGATTTAATTCATTGAAAAATGAGGTTTTTCAATGAATGAATTCTTGGTTTTATTAGTTTCTAGAATTTTCAACTTATTTTTGATTATTTTGTCTTTTGACCTTAGATCTAAGATATGAGATTCATCATATTAAGTTTGATTACTTAATAGGATTGGCCTTGACTATTAGATCACTATTAGAATGAAACTTAGATCTTAGGTCTTATCCTTTTTGGATTATGTGATTAAGCCCAATCTCGTGGTATTTAATCAATAATCTATAGTTTATTAGTTTTAGTTAGAATGTCTAAAATTATCAATTAGGTCGTAATAATTTATTATTTAACTTTTATAGTCAACTTTGATTTAGTATATTAGGACCTAACTAGTCCTGATATTTTATAACCTGTAAGGATGAATTTCTAAGTTACACTTGATATGTGGGAAAATGGTGATCCTGAACTTGTGTAATTTGGAATAGTTAGAACGAATAATAGAAAATAGATTGTATCACTATATTAGTAGAGTCTCTTGCTTATTTTGATACTTTGTGCTACGCAATCCTTGTATAATTGAGCTTAATTCCTTGGACATTTCATATAAGAGAACTTTGTGCATAAAAATGAAAACTTACAATAATAGGATAACAGTTGCTTTTGGGTCCGGTTTATGGTGATTAAGGTGCATATTTGCCCCGATGGACAGGGGTAAGGTGAGATCAGGATGCCTAATATTCTTGTTGAGGAGAGTGTGTTAGACTTGGGACCTGTATAGTCTTATAGACGTGCTTGACTCCTCAGTTGTTTCTAACAGTTGTCCATAGAAACAAAAGTAAAATAACTAAAATATATTGCATAAGTATTGTCTACCTCTTCAATCATGCAGTATGTTCAGTATGTTTGCAGATTGAGATGTATATATATATATATGTGGGCCAATTTGGCCAAGTTTTCTGATATGGCAGTCAGTATACAGAGTTTGATGTGCAGTTCTAGTATTTGGCTATATTTTGTTATTGCTTATTCAGTCAGCTATTTCACTTATGCAGCTTATATATAGTAGGATGTTATATTTTATTGCTATTTATAAGTATCACTGTTGAGATTTATTATTGTAATTTGCATATTTCAGTTGATCACCAGTATGTATTAGGGTGTAGAATTTTCTTCAGCAGATGTTTAGTTACATATATTATATTCCCTGTTTTGTTTACTTCGCTTCTGAGGCATGTCTTAGCCTCCTTTGTTTAAGTTATAAATGTTATTTATAGCTGTTTCTCTTTCTTATTGTATTGCTAGTCGCTCCCTGATATATTATTGCTTAGGAAAATTATGTAAAGTGGTGATATTAAAAACATATGAAAATATATCAGCCTAAAATGTACTTAGATAATTTGTCTAACCAGATTTTTCTCTTTTTTGGCTGGGGCCCTATATTGTGAAACTGACAATGACAGGCGTAGAGTAGATAGAGGATCTAGTACCTGAGGAGGAGCTATTCCTAGAGGAGGAGCAGCAGCTCGGACCAGAGCATATCTAGCCTTTAGAGTTATTGTGAGGATGAGTTCCTTTGCATTTACTTTTTATTTAGACTTTAAATGTTGTAATAATATAGGTACCCTTAACTATATATTTAGATTTATATACTTATATTCTGAGTTATATTTTGCACTTATGTTATATTGTAATGCTTGAATATCATTTATTGCTTTCGCACTCTGTACGTTTACTTATATAGTGACTGTTAGATTGATTCTGAGTTAATCCTTCACTAATCAGGTGGATTATGGAGTCTATCCTAATCCAGTGGTAAGTGAGGGGTTAGTCAGAGTGACACTCCACCCTTAACCTAATCCTTCGGTGGATTATGGGTGCGGGGCGCCATAAAACCTAATTGATCTTTCATAACTTTAGAAATTGAACTTGATACCTTATGGTAGGAATCACCTAAAGTACTTAGAATGTGGCTCATTCCTTATGGTAGCAACCTATGTTGAGTGATCATTTGATCACATCCTTGGAGCCTTGTATAGGATACACCTACTTAGAGTAAGGATTAATAGATTTGATAAATCCTTATTGATTAAATAGAATATTCTGAACTCAGATTATTGGTTGGGTATAGTAGGGTATACCCATATTACTGGATTACTTCAGTAATATTCAGGATTAGTTGATTCACTCCAATGTGGACTTATGACTAGGTGCTATCCTGTGGGATTAGCCTAATACAGTCCCATTAGAGTAAATCTTCCAAGACTAAGAGTGTTACAATTAGTGAACAAGATCCTTAGTTTGAGATGTAAACTGCGATCGAGTTTTGCCTCCTATCGTAGTGCGCTTCGATAAGTGCAGTTTAAGCAAACTAAGTATCTTAAGTCACTTTGCGTAGACCACTAAGTATGCTTGTAATTAAGGCATTTAACGGCTTAGCTTGAGATATAAATTGTGACCGGCTTCTGCCTCTTATCGTAGTGCGCTTCGATAAGTGCAGTTTAAACAAGCTAAGGGTTAAATCTACCTTTCTTGCAAATATGCTAAAATATGTGTATACAATCTCCCCAGCTAATGATTTTTAAGTAAACTTTCAACTTTAACCAATTATCGAGATTAGAATTTAGGAATCAGAATCCTTTTAGCAGGATTCTGCATAATGGAGATTTGGATTCATTATCAGATTTTAAAGCATTTTCTGGATTTATCTCATGTAGTTTTGTGGCGGCCGCCCCTTCTAATCACAAGGCTTAAGGAGTGGTCGTCACTAAGCACATCTCATACTTAACATTAAGTTGGAATTTAAGACTCCAATCCAATCTTAAGAAAAAGATGTGATTTTCTAAATAAGGTAAAGATTAACAATCACTTAATGAGTATCAGAGTGTGGAAGAAAAGTATCAACTGAAGTAAATATTTATACTATATCATAAAAATATCCAGCTCAGAATATATACAATGCATGAAAGTAAAGTACAAATAGTTCTACATTATTACAAATATTTAAAGTTTAAAAGCTGAAATGAAAAGAGTCTCTCATCCTCATAATATAAAAGTAAAGAGTGCAATCTAATCAGTAGACTAAGGTCCCTCAGTAGTCTGGACCTCCTCCTGGATCTGCATTTCAGTAGGCTCAATCTCCTCAAAAAGCTCAGAATCTACCATTATCAGTTTCATAATGGTAGGGCCCCAGCCAACAAAAGAAAAATTTTGTTAGACAAAATATCTAAGTACATTTTAAGGTAATGAATTTTAATGTATTTTTAATGACATCACAACTAAAATTAAGTATAATATAGCGGTAAAGCACAAAGAAAGGAAAAATAAGTATTGAGGTAGAAACATACCTCAACTCAAGCTGCAAAATAATATAAGTAAAGTACAAGGGGAATTCTACTAAATACAAAGAAAAGTTCTAAGTAATATGATCAATTAACATGCCAGTTATAGTATAAGTAAAAGTACAGTATTGAAAATATAAAGGCTAGCATCTTAACGTGCGCTCAAGTGAGTAAAACGGCTGACATATAGAAAGTTCTGAAATGTAAAGGAACTGCAGAAAATGAAAAATATGAAAGAAAGAAAAGTGTACTGAAATGGTAAAGTAAAGTAAGTCTGAAGTGTAAAGAAAGTATGTAAAGTAATTGTAAAAGGTATGAAAAGTAAATGTAAGTAATTTTGATTAATTTATTGTACTTGTGAGATATTCTTACTTAGTCTGCCAAAAAGTAAAGTCCGTTTGGTAATCTAGGAGAAACATCCCAGATTAAAGTAAAGTTCCACCAAAAGGGGCATCTAGGAGAAACATCCCAGATCCTAAAGTAAATCCACAAAGTATCTAAAAGCAAATAAGAAAAACATCCTAATGCCAAAGTAAAGTACCATAGGAGAAATTCCCTAAGCAAAAGCAGTCATAAAGTAAAGTCATACTAAGTGGCAGGCTAAGAAAAACATAAACCACAAGTATTATATTATTTATTAATGTTTCTTTTAAAATTATGCATATGACATGTGAAATGAAATTCAAAGTATAACTTAAAGTAAGTATCAAGTATTTAAGTATGTCCAAAGGTATAAAAAGGCTCAAATAACAAGAAAAGCATAGCATTTCAATTTCAAGGAATTAATAAATAGCACTACACAAATTTTGTGACATCATCTGTTTTCTAATTTAAATATTCTAACTACTCTAAGTTACATAAGATTCAGAATCATAAATTTCTACACTGTCTGTAACTTAGAATCATGAACCTACATGTTGAACATAATTAGGATTAGCTACGTCCTAATTATAAATGAATCAAATGTTGCCTATAAAATTAAATAAGTAAATCAATCATCCTAAGTTTATTATTTTTATAAACCCCAAATAAACCTTGATTAGCCATATCAAGATTTAAAGGATTAAGAATCAAACTCAAAGAATGAAGTTTAATTCTTAATCACAAGGCTATCCTAAAGGACTAGGTTTTAATCCCATCTTACTGATTAAGTGTTAAGGCAAATCCTATTGAATTAAGTCAAATTCAATAGGATAGATTTCTAATCCTAATTCTAATGTTAAAAGATCAAATAATCAATTAATAAACTATAAAAATCTAATAAACTAGTAAAATCAAGGTTTCACCTTAATGAGTAACCCATTTTACCCATTAGATGAATTCTAATATAAGATCTAATCTTAATCTTAGAAATTAAGGCTCTTAAGTACTAAGAGTATCACTCAGACACACATCCTAACTAAGGTTATAAGACCTAAAGGATGAATTAAAATGTTCAAAGGAATGGAGAAGAATTTATTTTTACTTAAGATTTTCACTTAAGGCTAAATTTAGGGTTTTCCTTCTAATATCTAATTTAAGGCTTAGAATTATTTAAATTATAGTTTAAATCACTTAAATTACTATTTGATATAATTTAGAGATGAAATCAGGTCTTAAATCCATTAAACCCTAATTTTGGACAAAAAGATTATTTTGCCCCTCCTTAAGGGTCTAAATCTCATCTTTATGAATTAGCACTAAATTCTGAATTTTAATAATATAGAATGATTACTTACTATCTAATATGAGTTTAGACAATAAGTTCTCTAAATTTGGTTAAGAATTAAGCCTTATAAGATCAAATTAAGGAATTTGACCTATAAGGGTATATTGGTAAATTTACTCTAATGATATATCATTTTTCTGTTAGTTTACTGTAGGTTATGCCATAAGGTTTCCATAGAATCTTAAATTATTGAATTCTGATGTGTGTTGGCTAAGTTATAGCCAAAACAAGTTTTTATGGTTAAAGTGTAATTAAGGGTGCTTAATTAAGGGTCAAAACCTTAACTTTGTCATTTAGTGTCCAAATTGAATAATTTTAGTGGCTGTATATCACAATTGATCCACTGATTCTAATGACTAGTAGTAGGTTCAATTTGGACTCCATTTGGCTAAGTTATGGCTTAATTAGGGTTTAGGGTGATTAGTGAGTGATTAGTGAAATTAATCACCCAATCACTAATCCAACCTTACAGTTAGGTTTTAATAGGTTCTAGGAGTTCTCTGAAACTTAGTTTGTCCAATTTGAATTATTAATTTTACTAATATTCACTAATTAAGTTTTAGGATAATTAAAGGTGATTAGCAAATCTAACCGTTATATCCTAAATATTTTTGTAGATCTTTGTAGATTAGGCTTTACTGATCTAAATTGGTGCTTGGATCACCTAATTTGGAACTAAGATGACCAACTTATGGTCATTTGAAATTTTAGGTCAAATTAAGCAAATTAGGGTTATGTGAGTATTTTAAGACCCATATTGGGTATGTTTGGGGTAGTGTGTGTGCAAAGTTATGATCAATTAAATATTTGTGACATATTTTGATTTAATTAATACCCCTAAATGTCTCTATACAAAATATAAGTCCAAACAGAAATTTGATAGTCTCAGATTATCCTTTAATTTTTGCTGATAAATTTAGCATATTTATTTGCCTAATTTAGATTTATAATTATTAAGATATTAAGGTTTAAAGTAATATTATTTATTAAATTACTTAAATTTGTTTATATACATACTTCATTAAATATTTATACAATTATTATTATACGTTATTTTATTTTATTTATTTTTCTGCATCTGACTACAAGAAAAGACGGAAGCGGGCCCTACGTATACGTGGCGCAAAGCCACTAGTCTAGACAGCCCCTGTGGGTCCCACTGCCGCTGTTAATTAAGACAGCGGCGGGCCCCACAACATTACAAACGGTGGCCTCTGCGTACGCCACGTCACCCCGCGGGCCCCATCTATCCAGCCGATGCAACGCGGGGCTCGGGTCGGGCTCGGGTTGACCCGGCCCGGCCCAAAACTCTCTCGGGCCATCCGCAACAACTCCGGACACCGATGCCTAGGGCTTCGATTTTGACGGCCTAGACGACACCGGTGGAGGCTGACCCTTACCTAGATCGAAAGGTCTCTTCGAGACCTTTCGATCGGTACCCGGAATGTCATCAGAGATGAGGTACAGCTTCGGAAATGGTTAACCCTAATGTGTCGTATCGGGACGAATGCAATTAACGGTTTGTACTATATAATTTAGCCAGTTTTACGCTGATCGATTACGTTTTGGTTCAATCAAGATCGATAGATGGAAAATCAAGCATATGAAATAAAAAAACGAAACTTTAGATACAATTTTTAATGAAGATTGAAGGTGTGGATGTGTACCTCAAACGAACGGCAGCGAAAGGTCGAAGCTTGTTTGCTAGGTTTTGGACTTCAGGTTTGAAACCGAGCGAAGCAAGAGTCCTAATGGTCTTATACGAGCCCTAATGCGGTGGCTAAGTGTAACACCCCAGGTTGTTACCTTAGTCGATTAGAATTAATCTTAGTCTTAAGACTAATTATAAATGCTAATTAGGTCAATTGGAGTCAACCTCTGAGACCTAATCCAAATCAGGAATCAAACGGATTGAATCCTGATTTCTGGAAGTCCAGAAACCCTAAAAAATTGAAGTATTTAAATTGACCTCCGATCGAAAAACGGACACCGCCATTGCGTTCCTTGACCCCAAATTAGCTTGGGGTGAAGTTTTTGTGTCAATCAGAAGTCGTCGAAATTTCGACGAATATTTTAATAATAAAAATACCCCGGAAATCGAGGTATCAAAATACTCGTCAGATCAAAAATCTGACATTGCCATTGAATTCCTTGACCCCAAATTAGCTAGGAAAAATTGTTCAAAATTTTTGAGAAAATTAAAAAAATATATATTATTTTAATACTTAACGGCGTGCCGTTAAGTATTTAAAGTTACCGTCAACTGTAACTGACGGTGCCGTCAGATCGGACGGCGCCATCGCAGCCGTTGGATCTGATCTACGGGGCCGTCTCCCTCGGCCCCGTCGCCCTCGCGCGTCACTCGGCGGCCCGCCGCGATTTCTGGCCAATCTGGCCCCTCCCCGGCCTCGGCGAGGTCGTCGACGGGTCTATAAGACCTCGGTCGACCTCTGGGCTTCGGGTTTGCGAAATCCGAGCCCAGATCAAGCCAGATCAAGCCCCAAAGCCCAGCCACCCATCCGCCGTCGACCTCAGGTACCCCCGATCTCCCTCCTCCGTTCTCCTTTCGCCGTCGCATAACCTTAGAATTGTAGATTAGGACTTATATAGACAATCAACCAGACCTGATCGACAGGTCCGGCTGACTCAGATCGAGGCTTGAAGCCTCGGGATTATTTTCCGCAGCTGTCGAAACCCTAGCTATTAGGGTTTATAATTTGCCGGCGATCCCAACCACCTCCGGCGAAGGTTCGCCCACCGGTGTGTAGCCCTCGTCGGGGGCCACCGTCGGCCGTACGGGCTGAGGTGGTCCGGCGCCGGGAAGGCCGGCAAAAGCCGTGCCCTAGTCGGTGCCCTCGGCCCGTCTTCGCGAAGAAGACGAAGTCCGGGTCGGGCCGGGTCGACCCGAGCCCGACCCGCCAGAGCTGGGTCCGCGTTAGCCAGTGGGGCCACCAGGCCACGTGGCAACTTCTGGGCCTGCCACGTGTCCAGCTGGACCCACTAGCCGAAGCCGCGACCCTTCGGCTTCGGCCGTGGGACCCACAGTGCCACGTGGCAGCCAGCCGGCACGCCACGTGTCACGTGGGGCCCACAGCCCGAGCCCGCGCGACGGTTCGGCTCCCCTGTGGGGCCACAGTGCCACGTGGCAGCCTTTGGGCCCGCCACGTGGCAAGTGGGGGCCCACTGCTCGAGCCCGCACGGCGGTTCGGCTCCCCAGTGGGGCCCACAGCACCACGTGGCAAGTGGGGCCCACTGCCCGGTCAATCGCGGCGGTTCGGCTTCCTGTGGGGCCACAGAGCCACGTGGCAGCCTCTGACAGTGCCACGTGTCAGGTGGGACCCACTGCTCAGTCACCCGAGCTGATTCAGCCCCTGTGGGGCCCACAGTGCCACATGGCAGCCTCTGGCAGTGCCACATGTCTAATGGGGGCACACTGCCTGTTAATTAAATTATTAATTAAATTATTGTTAGTGTTAATTAATCACTATTAATGATTAATTAATTACAATTAGTAGTTAATTAAATTAGGATTAGTGTTAATTGCTTTTGAACAGTAACCTTAATTAATTAAGTATAATTAAAGATTAAGTATGGTTAATTAAAGGTTAATTTAACCTTAAACAGTAATTAGGATAATTAATTATTATTAAACAGTAAATTATAATTAATTAGATATTAATAAATAATTAAGACTAATTAAATAGTGATTAGTACTAATTACTTTGCTACAATAAAATATTAATTAATTAATATTATTTAATAATTAAGCTTAATTAATTATAGATTAATTAAAAGATTAATAAATTCAAAAATTATACAAATAAACTTTAGAAATGAATAGTAATTTAATTTAATTTAAATAAATGAATAGTAAATTTATTCAAATTGTATTTTTGAATAGTAAATCTTAAAAGTTTAATAACTTTTTATAGGATGATCCAAATATAGCCAATATAAGTCTTAAAATACTCAGAAAAATGTAAGGAATCAAATAATATAGTGTAAAAATTTATTTCGGGATATGTATAATGAGGTAATATTTTATGACCTATTTAGAGCTTCATAACTTTTTACCCAGTTATCGAAATATAGTCAATATGGGTCTTAAAATGCTCAAGAAAGTGGCCCCATCACTGTAGTAGTATTAATTTTCCCATTCTGACATTAGGACAAAAAGTCAATCATATAACTTAGAGTTGACTTTAGTGAAAAATGATCATAATGCCCTTAGAATTCAAATGGCCATAATTTGATCAAATCAACTCCAAATTCAAAAATTCAAGAAGCTATCTAACCTAGAATTCCAATGTCACTAACATACTGAAATAATATTTAGGATCTGAACCCTATAAATTTAGGTAAATGGTCAAATTATCCCTAGCCTTATTTTAGTCATAACTTGACCGTTTGGAATCCAATTTGGACGTACTTACTGTCTATCTTCAAGTTAGACAGTAAGGAATCAGTTGGAACTAAGAGAATTCAATTTTGACCCGTAAGTTAAAAGTTGACTTTTTGACTCTTAAAATAGGGGCAAATTAGTTATTTTATCATAAGATTGGACTATGTACTCTTAACCTCTAGTTTGCATTTCAAAACTCGTAAACCAATGTTATAAATATCTTAGTGACCTTTAAGAGAGTGAAATCAACTATTAGGTTAGATTCCAGGATTTTCCTAAGTCTTTAGCACTACACCTTAAGGACCTTCCTAAGACTATGACTAGATCATAAGTTAGAGTTCATTCATTGGATAAATTGGGTTACCCAATGGGTAAAACCTTAGTTTTAGTAGTTTTCAGACTTTCTTCTATTTTACAATCTATTCTGATTATTTTGTCTTTTAACCTTAGATTTAAGGTAGGAGATTCATCCTATTAAGTTTGATTACTTAATAGGATTTGTCATAACTAGTAGATCACTGATAGAATAAAACCTAGAACTTAGGTCTTAACCTCTTTGGATTATGTGATTAAACCTAAATCTCGTAGTGTTTAATCCATAATCTATAGATTTAGAAGATTTTGATCAGATTTTAGTTAGAACATCTAAATTCACAAAATTAGGACGTATGATTTATTGATTTAACTCGTAGTTATCTATCTGATTAAACTAGATTAGAACCTGATCAGTTCTAATCTTTTTTAACTTATAAGGACGAATTTCTGAGTTACACTCGATAGTAGAAAAATGGTGATCCTGAACTTGTATAACTTAGAATAGTTAGAATAGTTAAGTAGAAAATAAATAATATCACAATGTTTAGTCGAGTCCCTTGCTTCTATTTAATATTTTGTTGCTACGCGTTCCTTGTACTTTTGTGCCGTATTTTCTTGAGCATATCATATAAGACTGTTGATGCATAAATAAAATGTTAGGAAAATATAGAGACTCCTTAGATTCCTTATAGTGATTAATGGAAAAATGATAGTTATATGAGCTGCCTCTCATATATGTCCTTATTGCCTAGCCTCCTTATGTCGCTAGGGGAAGGACCTATTTTGTTGTGTGCCTAGTTTACTAGCCTCCTTATGTCGCTAGGGGTACACCATTGGTGCCTTAGCCGTACTGGTGTTAAGGTTACCTTGTATGCTTAGTTTACTAGCCTCCTTATATCGCTAGGGGCATACAGTTGGTACCTTAGCCGTACTGGTGCTAAGACCCTTCGCTTGCTTTGTGTGCTTATTTGCCTAGCCTCCTTATGTCGCTAGGGGTACACAGTTTTATGACTTAGCCATGATGGTGCTAAGCTTCTTTAGTATTTGATGGGCTATAGTAGCTCTTTTTTGTATGGCAGTTGATGCACGTATGACTTTATATGTAGTTGTTGTTGTTTACCTTTCAGTATTCTATTCCGTCAGCTATTTCCTTGTACTGTTTTTATATATATTTAGGATGTTAGAACATTGCTGCTATTTATATGTACCACTGCTGAGTTATTTATTTTAATTGGCATATTTTCTGTTGATCACCAGCATATTTAGGATGTAGAATTTTTCTTACTGCACTTGTTCAGTTATGTATATTTATACGCCCTTCCTTATTTAGTTTGTATGTGAGGCATGTCTCAGCCTCTTTCCTTTTCTTTGCTTAAGCTATAGATGATGGCTTATAGCTTTCCTCTTTTTTTTGTATTGCCTGCTGCTCCTTTATATATACATATATGTTGCCTAGATGTTGTAGAGTGGTGATATTACTTAACACATATAATAATTCATCAGCTTAAAATATACTTAGACAATTGTCTAACCAGATTTTTCTTTTCCTTGGCTGGGGCCCTACATTGTGAAACAGACAATGACAGATCCTCTTCAGTTAGATGAGCAGGAGTTAGGAGTGGAGCCATACCCAGAGGAGGAGCCCGTAGAAGAAGCCATTGTTTAGCTTTTATTTTATATGTGAGGATGAGAGTATTTGCACATTCCATTCTATTTGAACTTTTTAAATGATGTAATAATACAGGTACCTCTGATTGTGTATTTGGATTTAATGCTTATGTTCTGAGTTCTACTTTTGCTATTTATATTGTGATGCTTGGATGATTTACATTTTCTTAAATTGCTTCCGCACTTTGTACGTTTACTTATATAGTGACTGTTAGATTGATTCTGTGTTAATCCTTCCCTAATCAGGTGGATTGTGGAGTATATCATAATCTAATGGTAAGTGAGGGGTTAGCCAGAGTGACACCCCACCCTTAACCTAATCCTTTGGCCGATTAAGGGTGCGGGGCGCCACACTAAGAGCGGTGGGGAGTCCACTTGGAGCGATCTCGTGGCGAAGGTTGCCGCGCGTCTCACGCGTACACCACGCATTGCTTCCTCGCATACTTGCGAGGAAGACGAAACAGAGACCGTCCGATCGAAAGATCGGACGGTCAGGATTGACCGTCAAAAAATACAAATAAAAATGGACGGCGTTAATCTTAAGCAAATGACGCCGTTTAACAATATTTAATATTATTATTTAATTCATAATTTTCAGATTTAATTAATCAAATTTACCCTATTAAACATACCCCAAAAAATTTTAATAAATCACCCCTAGCTAAATGAGGGGTTCTAATCGCAACGGCGCGATCGGATTTTTGTTTTGACGAGTATTTAATTACTTGATTTTTTAGGATATTTAAATAATATTAAAATATTTGACAAAAATCCAATAACTTCCAAATGCACCCAAAACTTCACCCCTATCTAATTTGGGGGTGGTGAATGCAATGACAAAGTCAAATTTTTAATCTGAGGTCTAGATAAAAAGTCAATTTTTAGGATCTTGAGATTTTCCATAAATTAGGTTTTGATCTATTTGATCCCTGATTTGATCCAAATCCTAGAGGTATGTTCTAAATGACTTAATTAAGCTACCAGAATCATAATTAAGACTTAAATCAATCTTAATTAACCTATGTCACAATTTGGCGCAGCGCCCAGATTTGCAAATTGCCCAGAAATTCTAGAAAACTACCTAGATTTTTGTAAACTGTCCAGTTTTGGCTGAAATTGCCAAAACTTAAATGTTTATGTATTTTAAGACCCCTAGGACCCTAGTGGGGCTAAGTTAAAATTAAACACTATATAAAATTTTATATGAAAGCTAAATTTGAGAACCTTGTCATTGTTAATAAGTGATCAAAACCTACCTTGTACTTAAAATGTATTGTGCAAACTGTTGGATACTTTAGAATTTCAATGCCAATAATAATCTAAAGTAATATTTAGGTTTTGAACCCTATAAAATTAGAAAATTACCAATTTACCCTTAGGAATTCAAATGGCTATAAATAATTCATTAGACTTCAGAATTTAGTGTTCTTGGTCTCTATGGAATCCTTGAACAATAACTAACAGTAAACTATATAAAAATTTAGATTTCATTAAGTGCAACCTACCAAAATACTCCTTAGATCAAAAACCTTAGTTTGGACCTATAGAACCCATTTCTCATCCAAAATTTAATATACTTACTGTCTATCCTCTTGTTAGACAATAAGGAATTATTTGACAAGTAAGAAATCTCAATTTGGAGCCTTAAATCAAAAGTTGACTTCTTAGACCCTTAAGTAGGGGCAAAATAGTCATTTTACTCAAAATTTAGGTTAAACATCCTTAACCTCTAATTAGTCTTCTAATTCACTAAAAAATCAATATTTGAACTATATTAGAATCATTTAAGTGAGTAAAATCAATATTTATGTCAATTTGTCAAAATCCCTAAAAATTTCTCTGTCCTTTTTCCTTAGGATATTACATATCACATAATGACTACTCTTGAGATTAGGACTAGATCCTAAGTTAGATTTCATTTATTGGGTAAATGGGTTATTCAATAAATGAAACCTTGGTTTTATTAGTTCCTAAAATTTTACAACTTATTTTGATTATTTTGTTTTTTAACTTAGTTTTAGGATACGAGATTCATCCTATTAAGTTTGATTACTTAATAGGATTTGCCTTAATTAGTAGATCACTTTTAGAATAAAACATAGATCTTAGGTCTTATCCTTTTTGGGCTATGTGATTAAACCTAAATCTCGCAGTGTTTAATCCATAATCTACAGGTTTAGAAGATCTTGATTAGATCTTAGATAGAACGTCTAAATTCACCAAAATTAGGACGTATGATTTATCGATTCAACTCATAGTCGTCTATCTGATTGACCTAGATTAGAACCTGATCAGTTCTAATCCTTTTTAACTTATAATGACGAATTTATAAGTTACACTCAATAGTAGAAAAATGGTGATCCTGAACTTGTGTAACTTGGAATAGTTATAATAGATAATGAAAACAAATGATATCACCATATTATTAGAGTCCCTTGCTTACTTTTGATGTTTTGTGCTACGCATTCCTTGTGTATTTTTGTGCCTTAACTCCTTGAGCATATCATACAAGATTTTGGTGCATGAATAAAATGTTAGGAAAATATGGAGACTCCTTAGATTCATTACAAAAATATTAAAGTGATTGATTAAAGATAATAATTGTATGTGTTAGAGCTGCCTCTCAGTTATGTCTTATTTGTCTAGTCTCCTTGTTGACACTAGGAGAAGACCTAGTTTATATCTTCTTTGCTTAGTCTCCTTGTTGACACTAAGAGAAGATTTATTATGTTTTCTTTGCCTAGTCTCCTTGATAACACTAGGAGAAAACCCTATATATCTGCCTAGTCTCCTTGCATGACACTAGGGTTATATAGTTTGCACCTAATCTCCTTGATGACACTAGAATCCTTTTGATATTCAGTAGGCTAGATTAGCTCTTTTCTGTATGGCAGTTAGTACACAGATGTTTATATATATACAGTTTGATGTTTTGGTTACTTTTCAGCATTTTTATTCAGTCAGCTATTCCTTTGTCCTGCTTATATATATATATATATATATATATATATATATATATATATTAGGATGTTAGAACTTTGCTGTTATCATATGTATCATTGCTGAGTTATATTATTTAATTTGCATATTTCCTTTGATCATCAGCATGTTTAGGATGTAGTAATTTCTTTCAGAACTTGTTTAGTTATTTATATATGCCTTGCCCTATTTAGTTTGCATGTGAGACATGGTTTAGCCTCTCTTTTTTCTTAAGTTATAAATGATTATTTATAGCTTTTTCCTTCCCTATTGTATTGTTAGTTGCTCATATATTTGTATGGTTATTGCATAGAAATGGTAAAATTGTGATATTACAAAACACATAAAACTTATCAGCTTAAAATGTACTTAGACAATTATCTAACACAATATTTTCTCCTTTTTGGCTGGGGCCCTACATTGTGAAACTGATAATGACAGATGTAGTGCAGATAGAGGATCCAGTACCTGAGGAGGAGCAGCAACTCGGGCCATAGCATATCTAGTCTTTAGATTTATATGTGATGATGAGTGCATTTGCATTTCCTTTTTCATTTAAACTTTAATTATTGTAATAATACAGGTACCCTTGACCGTGTATTTGGATTTATATGCTTATATTATGAGCCATATTTTGCACTTATATTATATTGTGATGTTTGGATGTCATTTACTGCTTCCGCACTCTGTACATTTACTTATATAGTGATTGTTATATTGATTATGTGTTAATCCTTCTCTAATCAGATGGATTCTGGATTTTATCCTAATCCAATGGTAAGTGAGGGGTTAGCCAGAGTGACACTCCACCCTTAGCTTAATCCTTTGGTGGATTAAGGGTGCGGGTTGCCATAACTCCTCCTTGTAATCTCTTAACAAATTTATCCTCATTCTATAGTAAGAAAGCAGCTCATACCCAGGTCCTATGGCTACTATGACATCAATAGCTTGTTGTGCATAAGGTGAATTTAAAATATTATGTGGTATGCCACAATCAAAAAACCACCTTGTAATAGACATATCTACTTTATGCATAGCTTCTTTGGAAGCCATCATGCTCTTAATAGAAGGTTGTGCACCTTTACTTATTCTTGGGGCAAAAAATTTATCAACACTTTCAAGTTTCCTCTTATCCTTATCAATTGAAGCTTGTGAGTGATCAGATTTTGATAATGTCGATCCTATTTCCTCGACATTACAAGCTGCAGAGTATGTGCTAGCACCTTCCCTTGATTCACGCCCTTGTTGCCTCTTATGCAAAATTTCTTTTAAAGTTTCCTCCATTTAAAAACGAACATCATGCAGGACTTTTTTACAAGAACTAATATTACCTTTTATACCTGTCAAATGTTGTTTCATTCTATTTATACCACCACCCCTTATAAATAATACCACAATATAAGCATTTGTATTGCCTCTTTCCCTCATTGTCTTTAATCTCAGTAAAATAATTCTATGTAGGATCTGTTTTCTCACGCACATTATGCATATTGCTTGCCATGCTATGAGATTCAGATAGTTCCATAAGCTAATAATTTTTCTACATTAGTTGACAAAAAAAATTAATTGTGAAAATATTCTTACAAAAGTAAAATAAAAAATATAACAAAAAGTAAAAAATATTAGCAAAAGCAAAATATAAAACAAAAATTATAAGACTCAAGACTCAATGCCTCGGTAAGAAGTACGGCGGAGCCCCTGACCCTTCGGAGATCCTATCCATAGTAGTATCAAATAGTGAGTATCTGTTAATCAGCTAAGACCAAGGGGACAATGTTCCAAACCGAAGAATGTGACCCCTATTTCATCATCATTCGTCATTGTCTCACATTAAAAAATTAATAAAAAGTAATTGCACATGTGCTTAACTTGTTAAGAATAGCAGACTAACAACATCTTTCAGAATTATTACTTAATTTTTAGAATGCATCTCTTATTGCATAAACAAAACAATAACTTTCAAAATTATCATTTGATATTCATAATACATCTTTTACTGCTATTATTTTCATCTCTAATTATCATTTGGTATTTTTTCATTATGTTTATTGGATGAGAGTATGATAACTTGTTAAGAATAGTAGCAGCTTTTAGAATTATTATTTGTTTTTCAAAATGCATCTCTTATTGCTTAAACAGAACAACAGCTTTCTAAATTATTATTTAATATTCAGAATGCATCTCTTGCTACCATTATTTTCAGAATGCATAGCAGAATATATCTGTAAATGCCATTATTTTCATCTCTAATGGTCAGTTGGTATTTTACCATCGTGTTCACTGGATGAGAGCATGATAAGCAAAACAGCAGCTTTCAGAATTACTATTTGATTGTCAGCATGCATCTCTTGCTGCCATTATTTTCATATTTCTTCACTATATATCAATTAATATTTTACCATCATGTTCACTATATAAGAATATGATAACTTGATAAGCATAACAACAGATTTCAGAATTATTGCTTATTTTTTAGAATGCATCTCTTACTGTCATTGTTTTCAATTTTTATCTCTGAAGGTCAATTGATATTTTACCATCATGTTCACTAGATAAGAGTATGATAACTTGATAAGCAAAATAATTGTCATTATTTTCATCATCGTAAAAATTAAAATTGTGAGACTCAAGACTCAGTGCCTCAGTAAGAAGCACGACGGAGCCCATGACCCTTCGGGGATCCTATCCATAGTAGTATCAAATAGTGAGTATCTGTTAATCAGCTAAGACCAAGGGGACAGCATTCCAAACTGAAGAATGTGGCCCCTATTTCATCATTGTCTCATATTAAAAATTCATCAAAATCTAAAGTCTAAAGCTTAAACTTTAAACTAAACTGACTATCAATATTTAAAGATGAAAATCAAATAATACTTTTTGAAACTACATCTTTGCTTATCATAATCTCATATAATAATCATGATCATAATCATGGGAACTTTAGACTTTAGAGATAAAAATAATGGCTGCTATTTTGGTTATCAATTTAAAAGAATTTCATCTACTAAACTTGATAGTAATATTTTATTAACATTTAGAGATAAAAACAATGATATTTATATATACATTCTGAAAAATAAACAATAATTTAAAAAATTGATGTTTTGCTTATCAATTATCGCACTATCATATAATGATCATGATAGTAAAATACTAATTGATCTCCAGAGAAGAAAAGTGCTATTGTTTTGTTTATGCAATAAGAGATTAAGAGATGCATTCTGAAAATCAAATAATAATTATGAAAGTTGCTGCTATGCTTAACAAGTTATCATACTCTCATCCAATGAACATAATAATAAAATATCAAATAATAATTAGAGATGAAAATACAGGCAGTAATAAATGCATTTTGAAATCAAATAATAATTTAGAAAGCTGTCATTCTGTTTAGGGCTTTAGGAAATAATAGATGTATTCTGAAAATCAAGTAATAATTTTGAAAGTTATTGCTATTCTTAATAAGTTATTATACTCTCATCTAATGAACATAATGATAAAATACCAAATGATAATTAGAGATGAAAATGCAGGCAGTAATAGATATATTCTGAATATTAAATAATAATTTAGAAAGCTGCTATTTTGTTTAGGCAATAAGAGATGTATTCTGTAAATCAAGTAATAATTCTGAAAGCTGCTGCTATTCTTAACAAGTTATCATACTCTCATCCAATGAACATAATGGAAAAATACTAAATGATAATTAGAGTTAAAAATAATGGCAGTAATAGATGCATTCTAAATATCGAATAATAATTTAGAAAGTTGCTGTTTTGTTTAGATAATAAGAGATGCATTTTAAAAATTAAGTAATAATTCTAAAAGCTGCTACTATAATTAATAAGTTATCATACTCTCAAGTCTCATCCAGTGAACATAATGATAAAATACAAAATGATAATTAGAAATGAAAATGCAGGCAGTAAGAGATGCATTATGAATATTAAATAATAATTTAGAAAGTTGATATTCTGTTTATGCAATAAGAGATGCATTCTATAAATCAAGTAATAATTCTAAAGCTGCTGCTATTCTTAACAAGTTATCATACTCTCATCCAGTGAACATAATGATAAAATACCAAATGATAATTATAGATGAAAATAAAGGCAGCAAGAGATGTATTATGAATATCAAATAATAATTTAGAAAGATGCTGTTCTGTTTAGGGCTTTAGGCAATAAGAGATGCATTCTGAAAATCAAGTAATAATTCTGAAAACTGCTGCTATTCTTAATAAGTTATCATACTCTCATATAGTGAACATGATTTTAAACTACCAATAAACCTTTATAAATGAAAAAAATTATAGTAAGAGATGCATTCTGAAAAACAAATAATAATTCAAAAAACTATTATTTTGCTTATTAAGTATCTATCATATTCCTATTTAGTGAACATGATGGTAAAATATCAATTGACCTTCAGAGATAAAAATTGAAAATAATGGCAGTAAGAGATGTATTTTGAAAATCAAATAATAATTTAGAAACTTGCTATTTTGTTTATGAAAATCTCATCTATTAACATAACTGTAAATTACAAATGGACCGTTACATATGAAAAAATGGCAACAAGAGATGCATGCTAAAAATCAAATAATAATTCTAAAAGCTGCTATTTTGCTTATCATGTTCTCATCCAGTGAACACGATGGTAAAATACCAAATGACCATTAAAGATAAAAATAATGGCAGTAAGAGATGCATTCTGAAAAATAAGCATTACTTCTAAAAACTCTTATATTGCTTATCGCACTTTTATCTAGTAAACATGATGCTAAAATTACCAATGGGAACTTTAGACTTTAGAGATGAAAATAATGGCTGTTGTTTTGCTTATCAATTTAAAAAAATCTCATCTATTAAACTTGATGATAACATATCAATTGACCTTTATAGGTGAAAATAATGGCAGTAAGATACACATTCTAAAAAATAAACAATAATTATGAAAAATGAAAGCTGCTGTTCTACTTATCAAGTTATCATACAGTTCATACTCTCATCTAATAAACTGTGAACTTAATGGTAAAATATCAATTGACCTTCAGGGATGAAAATTGAAAATAATGACAGTAAGAGATGCATTCTGAAAAACAAACAATAATTCTGAAATATGTTATTGTGCTTATCAAGTTATCATACTCTTGTAATCTCATGTAGTGAACATGATGGTAAAACATCAATTGATCTGTAGTGAAAAAAATAAAAAACAATGGCAGCAAGAAATACATGCTGAAAATCAAATAATAATTCTGAAAACTACTATTTTGCATTTTTGCTTATCATGCTCTAATCCAGTGAACATGATGGTAAAATACAAAATGACAATTACATATGAAAATAAGGACATTTATAAATATTCTCATCTAGTAAACATGATGATTAAATAACACTTGACCTTTAGAGAAAAAAAATAGCAGTAAGATACACATTCTGAAAAGTAAACAATAAATCTGAAATCTGCTGTTTTGCTTATCAATTTATCATGATTCATACTCTCATCCAGGCATCCAGTGAATATGATGGTAAAAAACATTAAATACCAAATGACCATTAGAGATGAAAAGTCGAAAACAATAGCAGTAAGACATGCATTTTGAAAAATAATGAACCAACCAAGCAATCGATCATCGATGAAGCCAGCCAGCAGTCGACAAAGCTAGCCAGCAAACGACGAGGACACAAGGAAAAGCCGAAATGCAGAATAGGTTTAGAAGAAAACGACGAGGTCACGAGGAAGAGGAAAAGCCAAAATGCTCTCAAGAAAACGACGAGGCCACGAGGAGTCGAGGACTTAGGGATGAGGACTCAGTGACTCGCATCGCATCGCATCGTCGGCATTAAATCGCACGCTTCTCGTGCGATTTAAAAGAACCCGACGGTTCTTTAAAAATTGGTCCGATTTTACAGTTCGCCGGTCGAACCGTAAAATCGGCCGGTTTAATTCTGGTTCAATTTTAGCCGGTTTTTTCCTCCGAATCGGACCGGTAGACCGACCGGTTCACGGTTGAACCGGCTGGTCCGGTCCGATTTTTAATTCCTTGACTGCATTGCGCTGTAGCGCCCGCTCCTCGGGATTCATCTGAATAATTACTATAGAAAACTTCAACAAATAATAACTATAAGTTAGATACTGAAATTGAAAACAAAATGATACTGAAATTAAGGGCACTAAGAGTAACTCAGCTGAAATAAAATTGTAAACTGAACAAATTCTGAAAACTAAACTATGCTATATGTCACTGTATATATATTTGAATATGCCACAGATTATGCTGCAAATATGTATAACTTTTGATGCCACAATACATTCCAAAATCCCTAAAAAATCTGATATATGTTTTGTCCTATAGTTCCTACTCAACATTGATACATGCTGCATCTCGCACTTCTCAAATGATCTTGATGCTTTATGCTTCCGTAGATTATGCTATACCAAAACTTGTTGAAAATAAAGATAAAAATGATTCAATCTATAAAATAGTAATCAATCCCTTCTTATTGATTAATTATTTAACCTATTTTCTTAACATGTTTTCATGATCTACATGCCATAAGGTTCGAAATTATATCCTGAGAGTTTTATAACTTAGGTTCTTTAACCACTGAAACCTACAAATGCACTAAAAATACCAATATATATTATCACATGCTATGAGCACATATACATGATTAGTTAAATTTGAAACATAACATCCTCATTTGATGCTTGACCTAAAAATACAAAAGTTAAAATTTCACGGATTAATTTAGGATAATTTGAGATCCCAATTGAGCTCAAATTTTTGTAGTAAGATCCCTTCATTATGCTTTATATAAATATATTTTTATTTAATTTTTATTCAACTTAATTTGGGATATTAATTTTGTCTTAATTTGATCGATTTTAGGTTCAATCGGCTTAGTAACAACATCGGTTTGTTACAAGCTATATTTTATTTTATATTATTTTTCATAGATAAAATTTTAAAAATTAATTACGATCAATCCGAAACTCCAAATTCAATGAAACTTTTTGTATAGCATTTTTATAGTATTCTTAACATAATGACACCAAAATTAGTGAATTTGGAGTTGGATTTAAAATTCTTAATTTTTTAAATTTTAAAATTTAAAAATTAATTCAGAAATATCTGTTAAACAGGTTGCTTGAAAGCCTGGGCATAATAATTACAAAAATATACTATATCTAACGGTATATTTTATTTTACCTAATTTTAACGTGATTAGGGATCTTGATTTTTTATTCAGGTTTAGTCCTAATAAGTCTAATAACGATATCGAGTTGTTACATTTGTAGATAAAATTCTCTTATGAATCTCAAAATTCAATTATTTAGCTATTCAAACCATTAAAAGGAGAAAATAAGTCATCTTCCATGTTTATCAATTAAGCCGAAAGTTGTTATTCATGAGCTTACTTGCAACATCCTAACTAGATGAATGTAAAATAATCATAATTCTTAAGCTCACATTAACAAGTATGAAGAAAATTAAAAAAAGTAAAAGCTTGGGAAGATTATTGTAATTATAAAAGATTGTGTAGCTTTCTTGATAAAGTATTAATGAAAAAATTGGTTAGTTTAATTATTAAACCATTAAGCTCACAGTAGTTTTTTAGAGCATAAAAGCACATTGTGTTTTGGTATTGATTGGAGAAGAAATTAAAGTTGAAGCACTTTTGATGTCATGATTTTGCATGCGAGATCTGAATGTTTAAGAGGATTAGACACATTCGTCGGGTAACTGATTCAATTTCAAGTCGACTGCAATTGCTTCAATTGTAAAATTTCGGCAACTGCTTCAATGCAAACTTTTAACAATTTTTTGTAAGAAAAATAATCGAAAGTTAATAATAATGCGATTAATTTGTTGAAATATTTATTTTAAGAGGTCTTTTTTATCAATTTATTTGCTAACTTAATTAGTGAAATCTCTATATTAATTAGGTCTCTCTTCATATGTATATTGTTTATTTCTCTTGATGAAATCATGTTTGTATTCCTTTGCAAGAATTCAAGAGAGTACTATCTAATTTTTTCCAAATTTTAAAAAGTTATTCAAAAATAATTTTAGTGTTAAATTATATATATAATTATGTTTTTTCATGGATAAACTTAATGTGAGTTTAGTGTTGCTGTGTTTCTAATGCCACATTTAGCATAAGATAGAATGTGAGTACTTAAAAAAGCTTAGTTTCAATATTTGTTTGTATTGAAAGAATGTGAGTACTTAAAGAACTTATTGTTATTTTTTTTTATTAATTTAACTTGATAGATCCCTTAGGAGAAGGAGCTCCATCTTTATACTGCAATCCTATTTCTTTTGACTTGGTTCATTTGTTGAAATATTGTTACTTAAGTGCTTGAAGGTTTAGATTTATATATAAATATTAAACAAACATTCAAAAGCACTCATCATCTAATTTCATTTTCAACAGTATTTTAATTGCACAAATTCAATCACTTAAATTTAGTCCAAGGCTCCATTCCACAATTAAGAAAGACATACAATGTTTTGATATGCAAGGTTTAAGGTGTCATGCTTTCACACATCGTGTGGATTTCGTCATTACGTAGTGGGAGATGTAGATGGTGAGCAAGTAACTCTTTCCCATTTTTGAATTGCCGATGCAGATAAGTTTGAAAAATTCGTCGTAGTTTCTCTTGTGAAAGATGAAAACACACTTTTTAAATTTTCGCGTAGCATAATCAGATGCAATTTGATTACACAAATAAATGTGGAGAAACAAGAGAATTCAATTTGGGGGGGCTATGGAGTCCAACTGGCTATAAGATATTAAGTTTTAAGTTGGCATCACTTGACTTGCTTAGAAGTCTTTCCTTTTTCTCTTTCATACTTTTGTTTAATATTTGAAATGATCATTATTTTATTATTTAGCATGTAGATATATGTGCTTGTGTATAATTAACTATATTAACAATCAATAAAAATACATTAACTAATAGTTATATCACTTAATTATAATAAGTAGCTAATGATTTTTTAATTAATATAACAAATTAACAATATATTAAGCAAATATCTTGGTTAATTATATTTGAATAAATTATGTTAAGTAGACAAAGTAGATCCATTGGTGGTGAGACTAAGGGCCGCGAATAGCCGGGGCTTATCTCATCATTTCCATCTTAAGTATCGCCTTCACTATCCAGTGTTTCGTGTTCCACCTAGCCGATTCTCTTTGGCGACACGGTCTGCATTAGCAGAGGTCGAGCTTCTCGGCCACTCGATCGCAGGTTAGCACTTTGCTTTTGGAGTTTGTTCCTTTTTTTATATCTGCGCTGGCTACTCCAGCTGTTTAACCCTAAGTATAGAGCTTCATCCTCTGGCTGCACAGGCGAGACCGCGATCACGCCTATCCTCGTCTCATATAAAGCTAGCATATCGCAGACAGCACAGACTTCATTGGGTCTGTGGCTTGGCACAGATCAGGTATCAGCGGTTGATCTGTTCAGAGGAAGGATTAGGTATCAATTATACCGCAACAATTTGTTTTAATATCAGCTTGTATTCAAAATTCGTTCGAGCCATTGAACAAGTTCTGCGGGCTTATTAGAACAAAAGATTGATTCTATCAATAACAGAGATGTATGTTATCTAATAACAACTGTGTTTTAGCCGTAAGTTTTGCCTATTTTTGCTTTAGTCTAAGAACGATTTTATCAGAGGCATAGTTTTCTTGTTCTTGTTTTTTAATCAATCCTGTTTTTGTAAAATATCAAATGAATATTGAGAAAGCTGCAACAATTTCTGCCATTGTATCAAACAGTGATTGTATTAGTCACTTTCAACTTAGAAAAATAAATGAACATAACATGGTTTTAAATCGCTATAGATTTGCAATAAGGATTGAAACTGGTTTAGCTTTTATTATGAATTGTTTTGCTTAAATTGAAAATATAAAATCTGCCTCTCAAATCTCAATTATAAATTTCTTAATGAAATCAAATTAAATTTAGAAAAATAAATGTTTAAATTTATGTCTTTATAATAAATAATAAAAATTCTCATTATTTGCAGTGCGCATAGCACATGCTATTTTAAATGGCACAATTAACAATGTCAATAACATCTATAGTGTATTATGCGCTATTTGCTACATGTACTATTTGTGCACTATTGAAATTCTAAAAAGCTTATTACGATGAATGCACGAAGTAATTTTTTAAATATAAGACTAGGTAGGGAATGGTTTTTGACAAGCTTCCAAAATAAAAGAGCGTGTAAATGAATCAAATTCACTTCAAAAGGGAAAAAATTCAAAAAGGAAATAAAAGAATTCCAGAATATACAGGCAAAATGTTGTGCCATATTTGTGAGCTGCTTTTTAAATAACAATTGAAGTTCTCATAAATGTCCATAATTAAGAGTGCACGTTTTGAAGCACTCTCAGAATGTACAAACTCTTAAAGAAATATTGATGCCCATAGGTATGATGTTAGGCTAGCTCTACTACAAGTTTTCTTTAACAATGCTTAAAGCCAACTCCTCTCCCTGTTATACATGCACATACAGTCATTCCTTAAAGTATTTCTTGATAAGAGTTACAACTCCTTGTGCAAATAGAGCATTAACGCTCTAAAACTTTCATTGTACACACTAAAATGGCAAATGATGCATAATTATACAAGCAACAAGTAAATCACAGAACTCTTGTTGTTCAAATTTTGTGTCAACCGTAAGCTGATGATATTGAGTTAGTCTGCATAATAAATTGACCTATCGTTCTTGAATTTTGCATGTGACCCTTCAAGTATTTGTTCCCAAATTTATTATTACATAAATAGATCAATTCACAATTCTTGTATAAATATTTATATTTATTTTCCTTCTTTTGTAATGGCAACAGATGACCACAAATAGAGATCATTCTTCTTCTGTTAATGGAGTGCTATGTTACTATATCTTGTAGCTTCTAATAAAAGCGAGACAATAATGTTTGGCATCCAAATGACAAGATTATTCTTCTCTGTAGGCCTAAAGATGATTTCAGTAAGATAAGGTCCATTAGCACTTCATCAGCCATAATGGCAAAAAAATGGAGTCACGGGCCAGCCCCATTTTTTTTGTTCTCTTTTGCAATTATTTTCCTTAATTAGTAAGTTTATATATAATAAAATTTAAAAAATAATAAAAATAAGCTTTATTTTAGTGGGATAATACTATCTATAATATCATTACAATATACATAACTATTAAATAACACCACACCAACTGTCCACTACACTCTCAGTAACAATGCTACTTCAATAACATGTTGTTTCAATAGTTTATTATAATAACATTGCTGGTGCATGCAATCAAACAGCTCCTAAGACAAGCATCTCCACTAACCTCTTTTTCCATGTACTCATTAGACCCATAAGGATTCTTAGAATCAAAGTATTATAGTATTTCATCTAAACAAAATTTATTGCTACTATCAGTTTTCCTTTCAAGATAAAATTTTATATTTTGATTTAATTAAGTGACATAATGGAAAAAAGAGTAAAGGCTCAGACCATCTAGAATACAATCAGAGATGAGAGGACTTGTTGGATGCAAAATATACTATAATGAAACTACAATGTAGTACCACATGTGAACTAGTTCAATTGTTAACCATGCAAATTTACTTCACAATTTTTTTGTTTAGTGGTGGTTATTTTTAAGATTTTTACAAATGTTGATGTTCTTTATGATATTTCGATGAAGTTGCCTTGTTCCTCAAGGATTTAGCATAATTTATCACCTCCTGGTCATTTCTTTCACCTCCAAGTCCATTCATCAGTTAGTTTTTCGCTCAAAAGACAAACTTCATTGAATTGCTTTTTCATTTGAGATTTTCATATGCATCTTTTTATATAGTTTTGTAGATTTTTTAAAACTTTCATCCACAACTAAAAAGTGTTTTATTGCCTCTTCAATATGAGATTCTTAACTTTTGTCCCAATAAGAATTAAAAAAAAAAAATCTATCAGGGGCGCTGCATTCGAAAACCTGTAAAGGGCATTGCCTATTGGGACCTTCTTCAAAAGAATAGCATAAGGCAATATCAAAATCTATAGAGAATTTAAAGAAGGATAAAAATTGTGTTTTAATTTGGTTTCCTTGTGAACATTAATTTATTGTCATATTACACTAATCTATAATACATTAAAGTTTGTTTGTTGTCAACAATCATTGATATGGTTGATTCTAATGCAAGACAGAAGGATTAGACTTGGAATTATACAAAATTGAATTTTGAGCTGAGCATTCTTTGCGACTTGTGTATTATTGTGGTAGAGACCA
This sequence comes from Gastrodia elata, assembly GCA_016760335.1. Classification (NCBI taxonomy): domain Eukaryota; kingdom Viridiplantae; phylum Streptophyta; class Magnoliopsida; order Asparagales; family Orchidaceae; genus Gastrodia; species Gastrodia elata. The sequence continues at coordinate 27,612,800 of CM028677.1, read as the reverse complement.
AGGCATGTCTTGTGCGAAAGAATATCTAATTGGTGCTTTTGGTGCATCAAAAAGGTGCAAGGAACTAAAGTGCAGCAAAGTTCCTATCAAGGCAAAATATGAGTTACTAACCTATTAAGAACGGTTAAAAATGAAACATAGTTCTTGTATGGAGCAAAATGAAGAGATTCTAGAAAGCAATGAGGGTTCAAATGTTCGAAAGCTTTTCTCTAGTAGTTCAAGGTTAATGCAATCAAATTCTAGATCTACAAATATTGATGCATCAAGCATTTGATTAATAACACAAGATTGAAGGTTGTATGGACCATTTTATGTGTCTTGATTTATAGAGATTATTGATAAAGATGTAAGGGATAGAACCATACAATACATTGCAAGATGGTTCTGTCAATTTGGGATTCCCTTTTATGCAGTAAAATTGGATATATTTGATCATATGGTAGAAGTTATTGGACTATATGAGTATATGGACTTAAACCATTATCATATCTTGAGTTAGGATTATTGCTATTTGATTGAATAAAAAATATTGATAGTTGAAAAGCACAAAAAGATTATGAATTCATTGTTGAAGTTGATATTGTATAGTGTATGTTTATCTCAAACCAAACTCTAGTTTGGATTATAAAGTAGAAATCTAGAGGAATTGTTCTCAAGGCTATTTTGAAATGGTGCTACTAAAGATTATGAACCCATGGTTGAAGTTGCTAAGATTAGTTGATGGTGACAAGAGGTCATATATGGTGTGTGTGTGTGTGTGTATCATGCAATGAGGAAGGCCAATGATTCAATTATTGGTGCATTTAGCGTAGCTGCAAATACATATGAGCAAGTTTTTGATATCATAGATAAAAGATGGCAATATTAACTACATCAAGTTACTACCTTAATTCAAAATTTTTTCTTGCAAATCAAATCCTTAAAACAAACGTATGGAAGGTGGCAGATTACAAAGGTTACTAAGTTGGCAGATTAAAGTCTAAGTTACTAAGGTTCTGGAGTTTATAAGCAATGGGGGGTTTTAGGATTTATAAGCAGGTCAGTGGGAGATCTAAATGAAAGAATAGCTATAGATCAAGAGCTCTCTTTTATAATCATATTGATGGTTTATTTGCAATTGAATTTTCTATTCATAATTATGATGTAAATTACCAGGCTTGTATTGCAAACTATTTTTAATAGCAATATTAGGTTTCCTAGGCTTGAACAATCTATTCACTTTCAAACAGGCAAGGTACATCAATTTCTACTCACAAAAATTGGCAATTAAGATTTTAGGCTTGATTTGTATTATTGCCGGATGCGAAAAAAAGTGGTTTCTTTGAATTGGTAACATAATCTCAAATTCTTTTCTTAAACCTGTTGCCTTCATGTTTAACCACATCTCTTGATTGACTTTCAGATCTTGTATCTTGTTGGAATTGAATAAGATTTGAGGCGAGATTTGAATAGTTGATGGTGAAACTTTGAGAATTTTTTTAAAAGTGGAGATGACTAAAACTACAAAAGCCTTGAGAAAGAGTGAAGAGAAAAGAAAATCATACTAAATTGCTTATGTTTACGTATCTTATGATCTCCAAAGTAATCTATTTACGCATGCACACACATATGCAGCATTAGACAACACATTGCTTGAAATGAGAGATGGACATGGGAATTGGATTAAAAAACAAACCCATGACTAGTGAAATGGGGCCGATATTTTGGTTAGGAGAGTGGGGATGTTTATAGGGCAGCTCGTCCTGCTTGCTCAGTAAGCTACTTCTGTCATGAATCACATTGGAAGGTCAAATATAAGATGTTTATGATCATACTAAATTGCTTATGGTAGTACGGATCTTATGATCTCCAAAGTAATCTATTTACATATGCACACACATATCAGCATTAGACAACACATTGCTTGAAATGAGAGATGGACATGGGAATTGGATTAAAAAATAAACCCATGACTAGTGAAATGGGGCCGATATTTTGATTAGGAGAGTGGGGATGTTCGTAGGGCGGCTTGTTCTGCCTGCTCAGTAAGCCACTTCTGTCATGAATCACATCCCCCCATTGGAAGGTCAAATATAAGGTGTCTATGATCACTTTATCTAAAAACTCAAAGATTTCCTTAAAGTAAACTCAATCAAATTCAAAATATATTAGAGAGATTGTTTGCCGGGACATCAATTGTCAGATAGTCTAAGGCATTTTTGTGCCCAAAATCTAGCTCTTCCTCTACTAGAGAGGATAGATGGGATTGTTAATCCCCCTTTGTCAATGGCCTAGAGAGAATCTTAGTATCTGTTTTCGATTCTCTGATTGGATTCAAAGTAGCTAGGAAAATTATGGAAGTGTAAATTCATAATGAATGTTTCTTACATTCAGGGCTTTAAATTTATGATATTGATGTGCATTTTTTTGCCAGTGCACTCCCGCACGTTGAATTTTTGTTGCTGATTTAGAGTTTTGTAGTTTAGAGATGAGATTTTAAGTGATATTTAGTAAGAAGATTAAAAAATTGATTTCATGGGAGTGCAAAATAAAATCAGAGAATGATGGAAGTAAAATTACCATGTTTTGAAAGAAAATAGAAATTTGAAGAGAGAAATGAGATTCATTGCTAAAAGTTGACAACTTTTAAATGGTATAATCGCATTTGGTAAGAATTTTTAGTGCATCAAAAGAATCACCATATTACCACTGCTTCATGTGAGTAGAATTAAGGAAATTTTTTCCATTCATGACTTATTTTGTTTTTGGCTAGTTTTAACTATAAAAATTCTCATACGATGGAATTAAAATTTTAAATAACAAACAATGATCAAATTTCTACATTCTATAGTTGCAAAAATAAAACTTTCTTTTATATAGTATCATTAAGGAATGAAAATCATATTATTCTGCTCTTTCTTAGGTTTCAAGTGTTAGACTTGGATGAGTATTTATTTTGAGAATGGAACAAAGACAAAGACAGTGGAGTTTGGTGGTGGTCACATTGAAGTGGAATTTGTTAGCTATGAATTCGGAGTGTAGTTGGACTGCAATGACAGTGTAAAGTTCACCAATGACATTTGTGCAAATTTTGTCTTAATTAAAAAAAAATACGATTTGGAACTGATGGACTGTTTATTTTTACTCAATAGTAGATGTGCGCTTTTGACTGTTTTGATGAAAGTAATTTTCTTATTTGTTATCTCTTAGTTTAACCTTGTGAGCTTTGTGCTGTGGTATAATTGCTTACCATTATTAGTTATGTTGCACCTGATGACCTTTCTTTAGCTGATCTAATACTGAAGGTAGCTTAGATTAAAAATTACGGTTGTTCATGGATTTTTGATTATTTTTGTTATGAATTTATTCTTTTTATTGAATGTAGGTTTCTCAGATTGGAGATTTGACATTTTGACCTTTCTTGTTCTTGCTGATTTGATATATTTTGTTATGACTACTCCTCTCTTAACATGCTTCAATGGATTGTTTTGGTGAAGGATAGTATTTCAATCTTTCAGGAGAAGTTGGCTCCGAGTTTGTACGGATGTGGAAAGGTGCTTTTTTCGTGTTATTCAGATTTCTTATCTCTCACTTCAGAATGAGTTTTTTGATTACTTGGTTTTCATGTTTAAAATTCTTGGGAGCAAGCCTGCTCTATCAGATATTTTAATTCTGATTTTTTTAAAAAGTAGCAAGGGCTGTCAAAATTTGTTGAAGTTGAATTTGATATTGAGCTAGCTGTTTACAATTCACACATTCTAAGCCATCTTCTAGATTGAGTTAGAAGAAATGTATAGGCAATTGCAATGTAAATGTGGGATTGCGAGACGTTTGCATTATTTACAATGAAAGATTAATTTCTGAAACTTTTTACTTGTGTTACAAATAAATGATTTAGGTGATGTGAAGAATTAGCAATGCTTTGGTCCTATATTAGTAGTGATATAGTGATATACTGAATGTACTTAAGGAGCTCAAGTATATTTTAAAATTGATTTGAGATTAGGTTGCAACACTCTTGGGGCATTTTACTGGATAAACTTAAGCTAACTTTTGACACATAATATGTGCATTATGACTAGTGACAATTTTTTTTAGCTAATGCCTCAACAAGTGCTATGGTTTTGATGAATTGATTGTTCCTACTGTTAATAAATTTTTTTATGTAGTTGGCATTAATTTATTTATAGAGCTAGGTAAAGCTTGGGCAACATCTCTGAGCTGTTCTGAATATTATAAAGAGCAAAAACTTTATGCGTAGAACAAATTTAAAATTTTCTTGCTTAAGGTGGTGATATGTTTTGGGATATATATGCTTAGAATTGGCATTTTTAGATCCCAAACATTTAGCGTTTTTTAATTAGAAGAGGTCTACTGTTTTATTTGAGGTAAGGAGTTTTAGCAGGTTCGTGTTGCTGTTTTCTTGAATAATTTTGTTATTGACTCGATTGACACATGACAATGTGAAGTGCAATAATAACTTAGTAGCATGAGATGAGCTTTCATGAATTTAAGAATATATTGATAAGCGGTTCTACATATAATCCTTCTAGTGAAGATGGGTGTGTGGTGTCTGATGTACAGTGAGACTCTGCTTAAAGTTTATTATATGGGTTGTGTACTAATCCAGTGTTGAAGGTGTTGGTTTTTTGTTATACAGCAGATAATATGTGCATTATGACTGGTGACATCGTTTTTAGTTAATGCCTCAACAAGTGCTATGGTTTTGATGAATAGATTGTTCCTACTATAAATAAATTTCTTTATGTAGTTGACATTTGATATATTCAAAGAGCTAGGTAAAGCCTGGGCAACATCTCTGAGTTGTTCTGGATATTATAAGAACAAAAACTTTATGCCAAGAACAAGTCTTAAATTTCCTTGCTTAAGGTGATGATATTTTTTGGGATATATGCTTAGAATTGGCATTTTTAGATCCCAAACAATTATTGTTTTTAATTAGAAGAGGTCTACTGTTTTATTTGAGACAAGGAGTTTTAGCAGGTTAGTGTTGCTGTTTTCTTGAATTGTTTTGTTATTGACTCGATTGGCACATGAGAATGTGAAGTGCAATAAAAACTTAGTAGCATGAGAAGAGCTTTCATGAATTTAAGAATATATTGATAAGCGGTTCTACATATATTCCTTTTAGTGAAGATGGGTGTGTGGTGTATGATGTTCAGTGAGACTTCTGCTTAAAGTTTGATATATGGGTTGTGTACTGATCCAGTGTTGAAGGTGTGTGTTGGTTTTTAGCTATGAAGCAGATAAAAGTGCATGAAAAACATCATATGAATGTTTGGCACTGGCGCTATTATATTTGTTTTGAATATTTTACATATATATGAAATGTTTGCACGAGCCTTTACATTGTCATGTGATGCATATTTATATTAATGATAGATATCCTGTTTTTAGTTTAAGAATGTGTACATGAAATTAGGAGTATCCAATACTTTTTGCTGGATCAGCTATTCTAATTAGATTAATGACTGCTCTATTTGTTTGACTGTTAATGGAATGGAGTACTACTTTTTTTTTATTAATTTTTTTGGCTGCTAGTGGAATTGATGTGTCTATAGCATATTATTGTGAATGTTCTTCATTCAGGCAGATCCTATAGTTTTAAACTTTTCAACTTTTATTGCTTATGGTAGATAAATTCTTAAAACTAGCCTAGGAAACAATGATTCATGTGCTTGCTTGTGATGGACCGTGCTTATTTTTATTATTCATTTAGTTACCTGCCATTATTGAATAGTGCATTAAAGGATATGCAAATACGATTTTTATCTTTCATTTAATAATGTAAGGTAATGCTGTATGTATTAGACTCAAGTGGTTTGACCGAAACCCATGTTGGTAGGATGTTTCATTTATTGGGCTACCTCTTTACCACTTTATTGATGAACCATTAAACTTGATGGGATTTCTGATTTTAGCATATAGAAATGTTATCGCAATATAGGGCTAGCAATTTGACCTGAAACTTGAAACTCGACTCGACTCGACTCGACTCGAACTCGAGACATTTTGACTCGACTCGAAAATATTTGGGTCGAGTTTGAGTCATATGTCTTGATTCGAACCCTATTTAAAATGACTCGAACTCGAACTCGACTCAAAGCCAGCCCTATTGATGTACGTTTTAATTTAGAAAAATAAAAAGTAACCCATTTTGTGTGTTGTTAATATAAATAAGTAATCTCTCAGGTACAAAAAGATGTATATTAAGTGGATTAAAGTTTTTGATTTCTTAAACTTGGTATGCGTGCTGAATGCTAGATTTCTTTATGCTCTTTGAGTGTGATTAAACTTTTAGGGAAATAGTTATACTTGTGTCAACATGAGGGTTGTTTTTATCTAATTGGTAGTCTTTCTATTAAGATGATTATTGAAGAATCCTGTGTGTTGTTTACTCATCTTGACTACGTTTAATAGTATTGCATAAGTATGAGATGAAAGTTGTATGCCAATAATAAAAGTGCATATATATATATATATATTTTTTTTTTTTCTGCAACAGAAATACCTTCAAACGTGATGCGGAACCCTAGCGACCCGATCGACATAATGACATGGAGCGAAACGCGATGCAAAACCCTAGCGACGCGATCGAAGATGTAAGCCGATGTTTTCAAATGCGATGGTGCTAGCTGCGAGGCTGGCTAGGGGCTCGCCGGACGCCGCCTTCATTGAGCGCTTCAATATGCGTGCGTAAGAGGGAATGGAAGCTTTGAGGGAGAACCCTCTGCGTCTTGCATCTCTGGCAACCCCACCGGAAAGGGAGGAGGTTGGAGGCCCCCAAATTATTTTGGGAGGCTTTGACAAACTCCTCCTCGGTTGCAGATCGGATCAACATCAAACCAATCTTTCCTCTTCTAGGTAAATCTGCACTTATCCTCTCGGATGTTGTGGTGAATACATGCTAAATCTTACGAGCACACTGTTGTGGGGAAGTTTTCTAATGACTGACCTAATATGATCACCATTAGAAATTTTTTCAATACACGAGCTGCCCCTCATCACAACTCCTGGATGTTCTGCTGAAATCTTCTGAGATAATGAGAAGAAGGGATGAGGGGATTTGTGACGAGGACGCTGATGTTCCTTCAAATCATCTTCTTGCATTTATGGTTGAAATCCCAACTGTCTTATGTAGAAGGAACATTTCTTCGAGCTTGAGTCCACACGCAATTGGAGTTTCATTCGACCGGGCTTGCTATGTCTGCTTCGGAAGATGATGAAGAGGTGGCAAAGAACTTGGAGGTGGACTCGTTCGAGGAATCTAAGGATAACTTTTAGGATTCAGAGCTTTTACATGATTTCCTTGTTAGTTAAAAAGTAATAAAAAGAAAACAAAGAACCAGAAACAACGAAAAACTCCAATTCCAATTGGAAATCAAGCAACGATGGACTCAATAGCTCTTCTCTAACGTTTTGGTATCTTTTCCTGCTTTTGCTGGGACATTGATCCTGTGGATTTTGGTATCCGTTTTCCCTTTTTTTCCTTTTATGCTTGTTTATTTATCTTCTAGCTTTTATGCTTGCGGTCATCATTTCCCTTTATGTTGTACACAATTCTGGTTATGTTTATAAAATAATGCATTTATTTTATATATATATATATATATATATATATTGCCAAGTCATTTTTCTAACATTGTGGTGCGAGGTTTTTAGTTCTAAATACTCAAAAGGGCAATTCTTGGCTGACTTTGGTTTCAGTAGTTATCAGTTAGAATTTATGTTAGTTAAGAGCATTTGTTGACAATTTATTTAAAACTTTTGTTTCATTATTGCTCCATTAGTGCCCCGTTGATGCCATATATTCTCAGAAGGAATATGTTTGCTAGGACACTTATATTTCGAAGCCTTTTTAACAATTATCGTGCTTATAGCCAAGTTATCAAACGTGAAGTTTACAGATATTGGACGAACAAATACTCAAAAAGAAGTTACGTACATTCCAAATGGATTGAGTAATTGCGTGGTTGAACTTTTTCACAGATGATACAGCTGACATTCTTATTAAATCAAGGATGCATATTTTGCTTCTGATTTTAAAATTTATGCACACTTATATGCATGGGCTTGAACATGAAAAGAGTTTTGAGAAGTTTTGACTTTCTCATTATCTATTACGATTGCGAGGGTATACCCTATATTCCTTGTGCATCTTTTTGGTTCAAGCTGCATATCTTTCATATGGTAGTCAGTTTGCATTTCTAGATATTCTTGTAACGATTATGTTTTGAGCATGCGCTATAGCAGCATTGGTGGACATATTGGGTGACCTATAATAATGCTTTTACTTGAATGTAGGCTTACCTAATTTTTTTCTATTTCTATTGAAACATTTATCTCTATTGAACCCAGTAAGTTGTTGCTGAGAACAGCATGTTGTTGGAATTATTTCTGGAAAAATGGACATATATTCTTGATCTAATTTATAAACTGATCGATTATAAGTTGCATGGATTGTAAAAGTATAGTTGCTTGATTTTGCATTTAATCACTTTTAGATGATTTATGCTTTTGTTAGCCCATCATAGAATAGTTCTTACCCTCATAGAAGCTAATACAATATTGTCTTGACTGGATGATCATTTAGCTAGTTCTCATCCTACATAACCAATTTCTCTAAGGGCTGTGTATGAGGAGTCAAATCAATTCACAAAAAGGCTAAATCATATCTTTTTTGTTGACTTCTAATCAATTTAGGTCGAATCTAAAAAACAAAGGATTATTAATCCTTTTTTATTGTTATTTTATCTTATAAATGAGATTTATTATTTTGAAATTTTAGATTTTTATGGATAAATTTTTTGTTGATGTTATTGATAATTTGTTTCTTCTTCCATTGATCAAAACTGTGAGGATCAGCATATGCTGTGCACTCCAATCTCTATATATCTTTTCTCTCATTCAAAATATATAGTTTCTTTCAATTTGTGTGTGCATTTTTCAAGAATTGCCAAGCATAATCTCTTTCATAATCTATAAAATACCCCAAAACTTTAACCTTCTAGCTTAATTTGTCGAGGGAAGAAAAATTCTGTAATTTCTCTGCAAAGCTCTCTATCTGGAATGCTGTTGTTTTGGCTAGTGCTCTACAAATTGTTTCGCGCATGTTTTAGGTACAGCACATGTGAGATTAGAACACAAGAATCAGTATGTATTTTAAATGATGTTTTATATACGAATACAGTGTGGAACTTATCAACTTTGTTTAGCATTATGATGGTATGACACGTGCCATGACATGTCTGCTTACATTAGCATTAGGTGCTTTGCCAATTGTATATGCTGTTTTGTGAATAGCCTGCTAGATAACTTGAATTTCATGTATTCAATTAAAAATCGTAAGTTTTAAACCTTCTAAAACTGTCACATGCTGTTTGAAGCAGTTCATCACCGTTCTTAACTTTATATCCCCCACGGGACTGTTTTGGTATGATGCATTATTTAGGGTGTTTTGTAAAACTAAGTGAGTTCAAATGATTTAGGTGTTTGGATCGAGGAGCTTGAAACTAGTGTAATGCTTGAGGGTTTTGATTGTTTCTTCTAATTGTTAAGTGGCTCATTTTGGGTGTAAATGAAAGCTTCTCAAATATTCTGATTTCCAAATACATCAAAGAGTCATCACTCACCTCCACTCTCTATTGTTGATTGTAGCTTTTCACTGATCTCCACTGGCCACCACAACTCTTCACTTGCACCACTGGCTGCTTCACTACCATTGATTGCCATCAACTGCTGCTAACTGACCAATTTGCCTATAATGTTCTTATTTTAACCTAATATAAAAAAACTATTTAACAGATTCAAGTTATCACTTTCCAAAGAATTTTTTGTTGCTCTGTAATTAAAATCTCTAAATATTCTGCAGTGCACCTACTTTTTCTTAAACCAAAATTTTTGTATCTGGATTATGGCTATCATCACGGAATTACTTTTGTGTAGATCATATTTTAAAAAAGTGTACATTGCGTTGTAAATAAATTTAAATCAATCTATGAATGCTTCATTATATTCCGTGTAAAAATAGATAACATTCTCATGAAGTTTGAAATGTCAAGTGAATTCTACTTGGGCAGTAACTTAATCTTCACTCTGCTCTTTTTCTGAAATGAAAATGCTCATTTAGGTGGGATTTGCTGTAACCTTTATGTGTCTCCACGGAAACTGTCTACTATGCAATCGTCTGCTAACTTTAAACTTTTTTAGCCCGAATTAGCCTTTTCAAACATTGGAGGCGGGAATGCTCTATTGCTTTCACTGATTAATTATGACATTTGTACCAGCTTACAGTGTATTCGTTAACTCTCTCTTGATTTATTCTTTCTCATCTAGATGAAAAAAGGATGTTTAATTTTCAGTTCCTTGAAATCTTCTGCAATTGGATGCTACTAGATTGTATTTAAGCAGTACATAGCTCCAAGTTAAACCTTTATGGAGAGGCATTAATATATATTTTTGATATTAGGATCAATGACATAAACATGAAAGATGCTAATACTTGATGGAATCTTAAGAGCTTAAGCAATTGTTCGATAAATGCATTACTGGTGAGAATATTATTTTGAAAATTTGGTACATAGGATTGCCAAGGAGCTGATGCAGCTCTTCTTCTCTATGCAGGAAGGAGTGGCTTCTTAGAGTACCCATTGGTGCAGAGATTAATGCTATTATTAGAAAGACTAGTTCTCTTGTTAGGTTCTGCTACCTGATCTCAAGCGATGCTGTCTTTTATCCCTGCATACATTTGGTGCAAGACATTATAAGTGAGCCTGTATGAGAGATCAACTTCAAATGAATGCTTGCCATGGACTAATCAGAGCAAAAGAAATACGATGGCCAATTTTTGTTCATTGTTCCACCAATTAATAATTTTGACAGCTTGAATAGTACTTCTCAATGAGGTTTTGCTTCATTCACCCTTTGTCAATTTTCCTGTGAATTCTTCTGCTTACTTACGCTGGGCACTATTTAATTTAACAGGAAGTTGGAGCATATTGAAGCATATTTGATAACTTGCCATTCCATGGAATAGCAGACAAGTAAATCTGTGTGCAACGAAACAATGAAGAAAAGTGCTTGCGGAGTCTTGTAGGGTTTCGGATCTCCATTATCCTTTTGTTCGCTTGGCTCTGCTTATGGAGTAGCTTTCACCCTGACAGTGATGCTATTACAGTTAACGACATCTTTAAGATTTTCAAGCTAATATTAAGAAATACAGCGCTAGTAATGATTTAAATTGAAAGTATGGTGAGACTGCAACTTTGAAAATAGGTGGCCTTGTATTCATTGTGCTAAATGGAACTGTTGTTTCTTAGAAGACAAAACCAGAATTGAACATACATGCTGAATTCTTCATTCAGTTTTTGTTGTAGCTTCATTTGGTTTTTTAATATATGTCAGGGCAGTTGTTTCTATTTAATGTTGTAATAATAAGTACAATCTTCATTTGCTGTCTTGGTTGTTGTTGTTGTTGTTGTATATCAGTTTTTATTTGAGCTAGTTGTCATGGTTATTATCTATCTGGTGTGAGAGTGGTCATCTTATGCATTACGTATGCTCTTGCGGTCAGTTTGCCATCGTGAAATTTGAAATTTTGTTTAGATTGTAGATTTGTGGAGATGCAAACTAGCTGCACCCTCATAGGCACTACTGGCAAATTTTTTACCTGCCTGATTCTTGTATTTCAAGAAATGAAAATCTGCAAAGCTTAGGTATACCTGTGTAAAGCTGTCTTCTATATTGGCTGCAGAGATGCCAAATGTTCTATTCTGATGAAGGTTCCTCTTATGTCTGCTCTTTTGTATCACTTATTCTGCGACCTTTAGATTGGCTACAGAGCTGCAAAATGTTCTATTCTGTTGATGATGGCTCTTATGTCTACTCTTTCTTATCAATTATTCTGTGTCACGAGTTGCTTTATCTACACAGTTTTAAAGGATTTTTGTTTTTCGTCACATAATGCATCTTGATTTTTATGTTCCTGTCATTGTGGGGTTTGAGTAGGGATTTATGTACCGGCTTTCTTTATACATATTGCAAAGAAACATATTATGCATAAACTTACAATTACTAATGTTGTGCATGCATTATGAATTAATGAAATGAACATATGGGCTGATATATTATCTTGTCAAATATTGTGTTTTGCACGAATTAGCAAATCAAGGGTTTGGGGGTAATCTGAGTATTTTGTCTGTGAGAACTCTTTGGCGTTTAAGTTAGTGACTGATCTTGAAAGCAAATAAAAACTATTTATAATTCAATTGCGCTAAGCCTTCTGGTTGAAGGGAGCTGGTTTCAAAGAGAATTCTTCTCACTAGAATTTAGTAGTCTCTTACCTCCCCCCTAGAACTGATTATATATAGAGTTGAAGGTAGATCCTACTTTAGTACTTTTTGCAAGGTTATGTGGTGAAGGACAATCATCATCTTTTAGCTTATACTTGATGAAATGTACTCCTGTATGAAACTAGCATTTATCCATTTGAATGGCTGAGAAGCATTTCTTGTCTTTGTGATTTTGCCAAACCATCATGCACGTAGTGATAGATGGATGGACGAGTCTCTTGTTCTATAAAATTGCTGTGAAATATATCTGTGAAACTATGCCTCATGATTCACTTTAGGATGAGGGTTTTATATTTTGTGCTTGATTCTTATGGTAGATTTGGCTAATAACTATTTGGATGCCAACATGTTTAAATATATGAAATTAAAATTTTAATGAGTTTTTGAGACTTCAATTGGCTTATCATGAAGTATTTTGACATATTTGTGAAGTTTTATTGTACGATATCTTTTAAGGTTATCTAACTTTATTTCATGATATATTTTGAATGTCTCAAACTAATTTTATTGGTTTTCTGCATAATTTTTAAATAGAAAAACGTACACAGGTCGACACAAATAATATATGTGGAGAGACTGGCGGTTGGTTTGTACAATTAATCACACGATAAATTAGCAAGGGCTACTTGCAGGTGTTTGCGACATTTAACTAGAAGTTACTCTATACTTCTCAGTCGGCTTAAATTTAATGATTTGCTATGTGATTTTAAAATAAAGCAAGATTTACATTGGTCACCATGAGTAGGATCGATGGACATACTGACAAACGCATTGCAATGTTTGTTGCACGATGAATTATTAAGGACCAATTGTGAATTTTTCAATATTCTATTGGAAAATTAATATATAGTTTCCAGTCGACTTAATTTGGCTGATCAAGCTCATCATTGATGGTATCAAACCTTTGTAGCCATATTGAAAAAATTTGAAGAGATGGCTGTTAATTGCAATCCTTTGAGATTAATTTCATTTAAAATATTTATATTTAAAACGAAGAAAATTTTATTTTATTCTTTAGGGTATAAAACGAAGTTAATTTCATTTACGGTCAATTTGTTTTGCCAATATAAATATCATCATGGCGTCATGCGAGTTAAACATGCATCTCACTCTTAACTTTGCTAAAATTCTTGTCAACGGATTTACCTTAACATTACCCAAGATTATATTCAAAACCAAGGGGAATTCATTAAACAGAGGCAATTTATACTAATTTCTTCCTTGCTTAAAAATGGTTTATGAGATCAACATCAAAATCAAGGGTAATAACTTGATTATCAAAGTAATATTTCAAAAGCATATGATCATTTAAGTTGGGAGTTTTCTTACATATGTTTAGCTAGCTTTGATTTTTCGATTCTTAATGGAGATAAGCTAAATTTTTCTTAAATCAATGAGGCATTAGACACGAAGATTCCTTATCTCCATCTTGTTTTATTATTTTTGATAATATATTTTGGAAATATTCTTTCATTGTAGATAAAACTACTATTTTGGCATCCAAATCAAGAGTAAGCTTGTTCTATTTTACTCTATAAGGATGAAAATTTTACTGTCTTGGTAGAGGTTAAAGGCTTATTTCAATGTTCATGCCTATTTTTTTATCACATTGAAAGAATCTTTTGCCTTTGTTTATACAGAACATGCTTTTGAGGGCTGTTTGGTTAGCTGTAATTTGCTTATAAGGCAAATGAAATCTAGGTAATTTGGAATTATGGTGTTCAGTTTGCGGGATTTGAGTTGCATTGTACAATTTTGACGAATTTGTAATCCCAAAATTTGGGATTTAGAATCCACCCAAAGTCGGGCAATTTTAAATCCTTCACAGTATGCTGCAAAAACCACTGGCTCTTGTAGGCCCTCGCAGGCCCTCATAAGCCCTCGCCGGGTGATTTTAAATCCTTCACCCGTAAGTGATTTTTAGTGCGATTTGATGGTTTGAATTTTTTTTTTGGCTGTTTTTTTCCCTTGCTAGTTTATGACAATAGCTGTATCTCTGACTACTTCTATGTGGGTTGTTAATCGCTTAAAGTTTGTTATTCTAGTTGTGATGTCACTGCTTGAATAATTGAAGTTTCTAGATATACTTAATTGATGAATGTGATTTTCTTAATGGAAAATTTGGCACCAAACTTATATTAAAGTTTTAATGTGTTCTATTTATCTTGTACCAGTTTAGTTAGAATTTTTCAATACATTTGGCACTATAATCTCCCACCCAAGATAACTTTTGGAGGTCCCTAATTATTTCTTTCCCATATTGTTAGTAGGTTGAAACCACTTGCACTCCTTTTGTTCCAAACTGCTCTAGCAATATGATTGTACTTTTGCCTCAAGTTCTGGATTCAAGTCATTAATTTTATTCCATTGATCAGCTTTGCAATCGTTGAATATTTTTAAGTGATTGCATTTGTTTCACATTTAAGAACCTTCATGCTGTCATCATTTGTTGGGCTATTTCGTAATCTATAAACTTTGCAAAACATCAATGAACATTTATACTATTCTTTAAAATTATTAAAAAATGGGTATTATTTCTAAACACAAGGATTTTACTGATGTTTGGTTATATAATTGTTTCATAATAGTAAGATAGGAAACCCTCGTTTTAAAACTTAATGTTGTTAAATGGGTGAGGCCGTCTCATAATGAATATTAACATAATATGACGAGGCTTTATTATGACAAATCATCTTTTGGTGGCTTCATTAAAAAATTGCTATGAAAATATTGTATTCTATTTCTGGGGAATTATCAACGCTTCTGATTCTTTCCAGAATAGACTTCTTGGTATTTTTCAAGGTGTAACTCTATATGATAAAGCTCTTTTTCAATATATAGATTAAATCTGATTCAATGGAGGCTATCACACCATAAAGAGCTCATAGAACTTTTCTCGATCCTCATTTTAAATGGATCATTTGCAAAGGAGCTTTAATTTCTCTCATTTAAAATTCCCCATATCAGGCAGATCGATAATCAAGCTGCTCACACTTTTGCTCAGACTTTTTTTTGTCACAAAGTTTCATAGTATTTATCAGTAGCAATAAAACTCATTTTTACATATTAGGTTTCCAAACACTAAGAAGTAATTGCATATATTCATGTTTGAGAAGGTTCATTGAATTCTTTGCTGTCTCCTTAACAGTCTTTTGCTTCCAATTTTTGTACACATTTTATATTTTAAAATATACTGCAATTCTTATCTCTTAAAATATTTTCTACTTTGTGTTTGCATGTACACATTTTCTTAAATTAATATAATCTCACAACCTCTTATACCTTGAAGTCTATGCTAGATATCTTGTTTCCAGTTTTACAAGAAGGATCAAGTATTAATTTGACATTTAACAAATATGATCATAGCTACTTGACATCATTGAAAAGAAATTAGAGGTGCTGAAGAAGATTTTATTATGTGCCAACTTTCGCATCAAATAAAATACAATTTTTAGCCACTACAATGACATCAGATGTACAATCTTTGTTCCACCGAATATTGAGTTTGGGCTCAATGATTCAAATGGTTCATTTTTGCTGCCAAAGTCTATTAGCATTGCATTAGGAGCAATTTAGTAAAATGATCCCTGAATATTAAAAAGTGTTAATTTTAGTTATTGACTTTCAAAATTGCTTGAAATTGTCTCTGGTTTTGGTAAAGTGATAAAATAAGTCCAAAGGTTAGCACCTTTAATATTTTGTTAAAATTGAGGGCAGTTTTATAATTACGGTATTGAAATTTTGTTTAAATAATGAAATTTTTTATTTATATTTCAATTTACTTGAAAAAATTAAATTCAAAAAAGTTCATTAATACTAAATTTTTGTAGTACGTTTTATTTATTTTAAAATATATTGCAATTTTAGCTGCACTCTAAAATTTATATTTTTCAGTAAAAAATTTAGCAACTTCACATTTGCAATTGTATCTTGATTGTAAAAGTGTTTGCCTGAATGTTATAGGTTCGAGTTCCCATGCACACTGTTTTTATTAAAAATATACAATTTGCACTTATATGTATATATCCATAATATATTTACACAATTTGCATCAGAATGTGAAGTAAATTTCGTAAGAGAATAATTTAAAAGAACTTTTAATAATGTGACATTTAATTTTTATTACAAAATTCATTTTTAGTTTAAAGAATTATATAGCCTGTTCTCTAACAATGATTTATTTGCACATAAAGAATACAACAAATGAAAATTTTCAAGCATAGCACTCAAATCATCTTTATAATATTTAGCACCTGAAATTTTAATAATTACATGGTATCACACTATCTCTATTTCACATTGCAAAAATATCCATATAGCAGTATATACATATAAGTCTTTTCAGGTGTTAATTATAACAAATAAGATTTAAGCGTTATGTTTGATTTTTTGTTTTCAAATATTTGGGATCTGCTATTGATATTTGAACCTTTTCTCATTCTATGGAGGCCAATTTTTTCTTAATCTAATCAGAACGTCAGACAACTCCTATTAAGAAGAGGGGAGGTTGTATTCAATTGTGCTACTTTAAATAATAAATATGGCAAACTCTAAACACTAACAATCATATGAAGCTAGAAGCATTTTTATGGATTATAGAATTTTGAGTTTTCGAACATGACTCTTTATTACTTGAATTTATGGAGCTTAAATATGGCAAACATGATTAAAAATGTCGGGTTGGGAAAATAAAATGAATCTTTGTTAATTAAATTTGTTGAAACTTGCGGCAGATTGGTTGAGATTTAGCTTAGTTTATGCTTGGTATTCTAAGTAAGATTGAGCCTATTATGTTGTTTTTCTATTGAAAAAAATAAGCAAAGGTTAAGATTTGAGCTCTGTTAAAAATGTGCGCATTGTA
This sequence comes from Gastrodia elata, assembly GCA_016760335.1. Classification (NCBI taxonomy): domain Eukaryota; kingdom Viridiplantae; phylum Streptophyta; class Magnoliopsida; order Asparagales; family Orchidaceae; genus Gastrodia; species Gastrodia elata. The sequence goes on along the minus strand of CM028677.1, from coordinate 27,595,589 downwards.
ACTAGTGCAAATGTTAAGATATAAATATTTTTCTTTATAAAGGAAAACAAAAAATTAAAAGTGCAACATAAAATTTAATATTTTTTAAAATAAATAGAAATTAAATTAAAAAAAAATCATTAGATAAATCTCTAAATTAATTTTTGTCATGTTAATTGATAGAAAAATAAATATTTTCAGTAGTTTAATAAAATTATAATACCATAATTTCAATGTTGCTCTCATTTTTAATGAAAAGGTTAATGATGCTAATTTTTGAACTTATTTTATGGCTTCTATTAAAATCATGGATCATTTCAAGTATTTTTGAAAGTCAAGGACCAAAATAGGCATTTTTTACTCATGGATCATTTCTATAAATATGTCGTTGCATTGGCCAATGAATAAATTGTGATGATGATTATTATAATAAATACAAAATTCTGATTGATGGCAACACCAAATTCAGAATGGTGGCGACCTTGAGCACATGAATTCTTTGTGCAATGCACAACCATAAATGTATTAGTGAATGCTATACAAATTATAATATTTATTTGATGTCTACATTGAGCATATGATTTCTTTGTGAAATGTGTTTATAAATGTCTTAGTGAATGCTATGCAAGGCAAAATATGTATTTTATTTTAATTTATACAAATGGCAATTTCTATTGTTGTTATTGTTATGCTTGTGATTCAGAAATTTAATTGAATGAATAATCATGCTTCATTCATAGTATTTGATTCGTACTTTTCCTATGTTAATTTCAATTAGTATAAGCTTTATTAAGGGTAATTTGATTACAAACTATAGAAATACAATAGCATCCCAAACTTAAAATGTAATTTGAATTGTCAATAATTTTATAATAATTGAAATCCCAAATAACATAAATCTCTTCAACCATATCAACGATTTGTGCATTAGATTCTCAATTGATTTTTCGAACTATTATAGGCCCCTCTCCTCATATACAGTGATGCAGCACGGAGGCCTACATGACAGCGTGTGATGACACGATCATACTTAAGGAGCTTGAAAGAGGTTATGAGGTCATGGAGGGATGTGTTGTGTTTTTATGATATTTTTTTACGTGTCGGGAATGTAAAAGATTACCTGGAAAAGTGTAACGAATTCTTATTGTTGTTATTAGGCCATTATGTTAGAAATTAGGGTATGGTGATTATATGTGTCTCATGTAAACCCTAATTTTGGGACACTTGGATTATAATACAAAAATTGTGGCTTGAGAGATTGTTTGGTGTGGATAACTAAAGGAATTTCTCTTTGGTGTGCATAACTGAAGGCTTTGAAGGTGTGCATAGCCTTTAAAAATCCAATGTGTGGATAATCTTGGGATTATTAGTCTTTTCTTTTGTTATTTTTTATTTGGTATCATAGTACTCTTTGTTAGCTTTCATCTCCACCTTGTTTGGCCCAAATCCATTGCGGCTTCGGCTTTCAAACATTCCTCCTACGAAACCTACGCAAAATTCGTCATCATCTCACTTTGCTACAAATAATTCTCCCAAACATCCACCAAATTATACAAAACAATATTCTATAGATTTCTAACATCCACCACAATATCCCTCTAAGGTTTTACGCCAATCTGACATCATTTGGTCTCCAAAGTCATATCTACAATCCTACTACTTCAACCCTCATCAGGTTTTTTTTCTAGGGTTTTAGATAATTTGTGCTGAAAATTTACTTATATTTTGTGATTTTTGAAATTTTTTTGACCTTATTTCGACCTCCAAAACCTCAAGGGGGTCAATTTCTGGCCACCAACCACCACCGCATTCTGGGTCGCACTGGCTTGTGAACCGTCGGCCTTCCGGTTCAAGCCCGCGGAACTCGAAGCGGCCCACATGAACCGGCCGATCTACATCTAGCTAGCCGCATACACACGCCAGCTTGCATGAGTAGCCTTTCTTCGACATGCCGACTTTCGATGCTACGTTCTTCGTCATTTGACCTCTAGTTTCAATGTCGTTGGCACTATTGGAAAGTTGAGATCCTCAACTATACTCCAGTGGAACTTTTAAAAAATTATAGCACTCTAGCAAGGAGAGAGGATACCAAGAATAGTTGACACGTGAAAGGGGTTCATTTGCCTTCATGGAAGGTACACATTTCATTTTCTTGCAAAATTTTGAGTAGAATTTGCATTGATATTAATATATTGGAGATTTTCTTTATCTTTGGCAACTTGTGTGCAAATTGTATATTTCATACTCGATTTAGTGTACCTCCACCTTAAATTAGCCAACCAACTATCCCTAAATTCTACAGGAACTTTGAGCTACCACTTGTGAGGGTGTGTTGCCACTCAATTAACCCAACTTGCTGTGAGTGAACTCCATTTGAGTTGCATTGACTATTCTAACTTATTCTACGCGTGCTTTAGTCTAGCGTGCTTATCTTTATTATTCGTCCATTTTACTGTTTAGAGTTCTTGTGCATTTTGTTTGGAAACTTCTACATTTATAGGGCAGCATAGCTAACAACCAAAAACTTAATGGGAATGGCTTAGATCAGCGAGTTGAGGGCTTGTAAACTTCTATGGCTGGGATAGAAGCCCAATTTAGGTAAACCTTGGAAATACTAAATAGAAGAATTGATAAACATCCTCCACCACCACCTGATTACTCTGTACATCAAACTAGAACTAGGGATGATTTTACTTGTGAGATTAGACATAATCCAAACTTTAGGAGAGGTAGAGTCCCTAGAAAAATAATTTTGAGGATGATTTTGATGGCATGTATCTTAGAGGACTTGATCGTCAAAGAGGAGATATTTGTAGGAGACCTAGGATTGATCCATCACTGAGATTTGGTACACATGAAAGAGATCACCATGAAAAAGATATTCTAAACATGATTAATATAGAAGCCCCTACATACGATAGCATTCATGACCCTAATCATTTTCTAGATTGGATGACCTAAATTGAGGAGTTATTTGAGTGCCATGACTTAGATGATTACCAACGAGTCACATTACTTAGGATGAAGCTGATTAGTCAAGCCAAAATCTCTTGGAATAATTATTTCCAAAAATACATGAGTGGTCATACAAGAATATCTTGAGTTGAGATGAGGGAGATTGTAAAGGACAAATATTGTTCACGTTATCATCATAAGCAACTTCACACAAAATTCCTTATACTTAGGCAAGCACCATGTCTGTTACCGAGTATTTGAATATGTTTGATGATTTAGAAGCAAGGACTGATTGCCAAGACTCAGATTAGCAATTGCTAATTAGTTTGTTATGGGCTTGAGGGTAAACATTAAACATTAGGCTGGAATGAGTGATCCCCAAATTTTAGAGGATGCACTACATGATTCCCTTCTCTTTGAGTCCTAATCAAAGACATCAACCTCTAGGGGAAAACCCTCGACTAGCACTTGCAAGTCTATACAAAAGCCTACTCCTTCACCTAGTGTGTCCACTAAGACACCTGCTACTCAAATGGGTAGATTTGTGCATGATGTTATTTGTTATAGGTGCAAGCAGAAGGGGCACCTTAAACATCTGTGAAAAGCAGTCCTCTCCATTGTAATTGTTGAAGAGGAAGAAGTGGGAGATGATGAATTGGAATTTGTTTACGGTAATTATAATGCTGAAGTTATTGAGGAAAAATATGAGACATCTGAGAGTAGTGAGACGCCTTAGTACCTCATTAGGAGAGGAAAATTGTAGATGAAGAAATATTTTCATTGTCAATGACATGCAATGGAATTGCATGTAAAGATGGTGATTGATAGTGGTAGTATTATGAATGTAGTATCCACACATATCTTGGTGAGGGCAATACTCAAGCTGAGCCACATTCGAGCCCGTTCAATGTTAGTTGGGTGAATCATATCTCACTCCCTGTTACCCAATGATATTTAGTTCTCATCAAGCTTGAAAGTTATGAGGATGAGATATGGTGTGATATATTACCCATATATATAACACACATCATTTTGGGCCGACCTTGGATTTTTGATACGGATGGCATTCAATATGGTTGTGAAAATATATTTGTATTTCAAAATTAATAATAAGACCTTAAAATTTTATCCTTCCAAACCTAATCCAAAAGCCACTGTACCTGCTTTAGGATCCCTTCTGTCGACATCCACTTTATCCACTAGTTCTACACTCTCTACATCTTCTATATCCAAGGCTAGTAGTAATGTAATATCTATACCTTTACAACCCAAAGAGTGGCCAAACTTCAACTTATCATCATTTCCACTCATTCGGTTACACTCGATGCACGTGATCTTACCTAAAAGGTCAGAGTTTCACCTCCGTAAGCCAATTGTGGATATGGTAGGATATCACGCTATTAGGAGAGAGTTTAGTAGCTTAGAAGGGGTCCAATTGTTACATGTGGGAGAAGTGGCCCCTACCTCTGATGATCTTATCATTCCTTCTCCTGTAGTTAATCACTTGAAAGATATTATAGAGACCTCATTTAAGGATCTTCCTGATTCCTTACCTCCCCTTAGGGACATTCAGCATGCTATTGATTTAGTCCTTTGATCACAATTACCCAACCTACCCTATTATCAATTAAATCCAGTGGATCAAGTTGAGCTCTAAAGGCAGGTTTATGAATTATTAAGAAAATAATTTTTGAGGTAGAGTTTGAGTCCTTGAGTTGTTCGCGCCTTACAACCAAGAAGGTTAGCACTTGGAGAATGTGTGTTGATAGATGTGCTATCAATAGATCACAATAAAGTATAGGTTTCCCATCCTACGGTTAGACGATATGTTAGACCTTGTAGCCAACTCAATTGTTTTCAAAGATTGATCTTAAGAGTTATTATCATCAATTCGTATGCACCATGGCGATGAGTGGAAGACCACATTCAAAACATCTGAAGGTCTTTATGAATGGATTGATGGTGATGCTTTTGGTCTTTCTAATGCACCTAGCACATTTATGTGCTTAATGAACACAGTTCTTCGACCTTTTTTAGGAGAATTCCTTGTGGTCTACTTTGATGATGTATTGATTTTTAGCTTTTGACGCAATGCACCACTTGAAACATCTTAGGCTTGCTCTTGAAAATTTCATGAGGAAAAACTTTACATCGACAAGAAGAATTATTTGTTCACGTAACCTAAGGTAACTTTTCTAGGATTCGTTGTCTCATCTTTAGGGATAAAGCTAGACCCATTCAAAATCCAATCAATTTTGAACTAACCAACCCCTAGGAGTTTCCATGATGTGAGGAGTTTTCATGGTTTAGTGACGTTCCATAGAAGATTTGTGAGAAATTTTAGCACAATTATGTGCCCTATCATTGATATTTTCAAACAAGATAAGTTTTGTTAGACTGTATGTGCTGAGAAAGTTTTCAAAAACATTAAGTCATGACTACATCTACTGTACTTAGGTTACCCGACTTTAATATGGTATTTGAAGTAGCTTGTGATGCCTTTTGGATTAGCATTGGAGGAGTCCTTTCACAGGATAGTCACTCTATTGCATTCCTTGGTGAAAAACTTAATGAGGCTAAGCAATGATATTCAACGTGTGACCATGAATTTTATACAATCATTCAGTCACTAAAATATTGGATGCATTATCCTTTGCATTGAGAGTTTACCCTCCACTCGGACCTCCAAGCATTAATCAACAGAAAAAGCTGAATCATAGGCATGCCAAGTGAGTAGAATATTTACAATATTATACTTTTGTCCTCAAGCACAAACTTGGTGATGAGAATAAACCCGTTGATACATTATCTAGACCAGTAGTGATTTCATCAATGCCTAGTAAGATACCGAACTTGACCAGCTCTAGTGATTTCATCAATGCCTAGTAAGATACCAGGCTTTGATCGTCTAACGAATGACTATGATGTTTTTTCTGGCTTCCATTTGATATATTATGAGTCTCATGAGTATGTGTTGCCTCACCACTCAGCATATCACATTGTAGAAGGCTACCTTTTTTATGGCCCTTTGTTGTGCATTCATATCTCCTTGCGAATTTTTCTAATTAATAAGTTGCATTCTTGTGGCATAGCAGGACATTTGGGAGGGACAAAATCATACATTTAGTATAGATTATTTTTTTGGCCAACACAAAAAGATGAATGTTTCTCAATACTTAACCTGTAAAAAGGCTAAGTCTCAAAAGCAGAGATTGGAAAACTACATTACTTTATCTCTGCCATATTGACCATGGGAAAAATTATTGTGGATTTTGTACTAGGATTTCTCGGGACTTCACGCCATCATGATAGCATTATGCAGTAATCGATTGGTTTTTCAAAATAGCTCACTTTATTATTTAGAGAAATAGTTAAGCATCATGGATTACCTAATATAATTGTGTTTGCTAGGGATGTAAAGTTTGTCTCATATTTTTGAAAGATCTTATGGCACCTTTAGAGTATTCTCTAAAATTTTCTTTTGCATTCCACCCACATTCAAATGGATAAAATGAGGTGATTAAGAGAACTTTAAGAAATCTATTGAGATGTTTTGTGGGTGATAATTTGGGTACTTGGGATCTTCACTTGCCAACTATTGAATTTGCCTATAATAGCACTGTCTCTAGGACAACCAAGCAGACACATTGAGATTGTTTATAGGTTTAATCCTAGAAACCCAATAGATCTTGTTATCTTACCTAACCATGCTTATTCCGATGCTTTTACAAAAGATTTTTCTAAAATGCATCATGAAATAAGTCAAATAAATGAATCAAATGAAAAATAAGCAACTAAGGCTAATGTTACTAGATCAAGCAGAACATTTAATGTAGGTGATTTTGTGCTCATTCGCATTCACTCGGAGCGTTATTACACCACAAAACACCAGAAATTGCATGCCAGAGCGACGGAATCATTTAAAGTTCTTAGGAAGATCCAAATGCATATTTGATTGATTTGTCATCCGATATGTTAATTAGTTTCGTCTTTAATATTGATGATTTAATTCCATATACTAATGAACTCACATGAAAATACAAGTGCTACTTCTGAGGATCCAATCAGTAAATCTTTTCATGAATATCCTAAACCATCTTCCTTTGACATTGATGTTATAATTTATGATGTGTTGATCACATGTGAACATGGAGAGCATAGTTTTTTGGTAAGATGTTAAGACAAGCCACCTTCAGAAGACACTTGGCTGACTTACGAATTACAGAAGCTTGATCTTGATTTTTTGGATGATTATGTAGATTTTAACTCTATGAAGTAGAGTTCTATTGGAGGGGGAGAATTTGATGCAATACGAAGGCCTTCACGTGAGCGTGTGATGACACGAGCTTACTCAAGGAGCTTGAAGGAGGCTATTGGGTCATGACGGGATGTGTTGTGGATCTGTGTTATTTATGTATTTTATTTGATAATATTTGCATTTATATTATTTTAGTATGTGTTTTTATGACGTTTTTATTATGTGTCAAGAATGTAAAAGGTCTCCCGGAGAAGCGTAACATGACCTTGTTGCCATTATTAGGGTTTAGGGTATGATGACTTTATGTATCTCATGTAAACCTTAATTTCGGGACACTTGAATAATAATACAGATGAGAGCTTGTTTGGTGTGGATAACCAAAAGAACTTCTCTTCGGTGTGCATGACCAAAGGCCTTGAAGGTGTGCATAGCCTTCAAGAACCCAAGATGTGGATTATATTGGGGCTTTCTTTCTTTTCTTGTGTTATTTTCTATTTGGTATCATAGTACTCTTTTCTAGCTTTCATCTTCATCTTGTTTTGCCCAAATTCTCTTCCATTTTGGCCTTTAAACATTCTTCCTACGAAACCTACGCAACATCCATCGTCATCTCATATCGCTTCTCATGACTCCCCTAACAACCACCAAATCATACAAAACAACATCCTACAGATTTCCAACATCCACCGTAATATCCTCCTAAAGGTTCGCATCAATCCAACATCACTTTATCTACCAAAGCCCTCCCGAAGTCTCCAAACTCATATCTACAATCATACCATTTTAATCCCGTCATACAGATTATTAGTCTTGACTAGAGATTTTGTGTTACTCATGGGTTCATTTTGATTATATTTGAATTAATTTGAATTATATCTTTGATATGAATCATCTCTCTACTATGTAATGTTTAATATATTGATTTAAGAAGGTGATTCCAGGAGAAATTAGCTTATGTAAGTAGGTTTAAGGAAGGACATGTTTCTTATTATATAGGCTTTGATTAACTAATCTTATACATCTGAATCGGTATTGTGAACATTTGGCTTTATAGCTGTAGTTCATGAATGTAAACTTACATTCGCAGATATGCTAATTGTTATGCTATTCTATGATGTATTTTTTATAGATATGTTTCTTTGTTGATCATTCAAGGAAAGCTGCGTTTGGTATAGTTAACACTGCACATATGCCATCTCATAGAATGATTTCCGTTGAGTTGGAAGAGATGAAGAACAATTATAAAAATTATTAAATATGACGTTTATTCGACCTAGTGATTTCCCTTATGATGAATTTGTCTTTGTAAAGAAGGATTTATTTATTGGTACTTTTTTGGATTACATATTGTTGGTTTAAGCAATAGCAAAGTCTTAACATCATTTAATGTTAATGTTTATTTGGACGATTTGAATTAAAAAAGCATGTTTTAAGATTAATCATCAATTGAAGGAAGTGAGAATAGAAAATCTTAAGGCAACCTTTTGCTATCAATTGTAGAATTGATTTTTGATAATGTGGTTTACTTAATGATTTTTTAATTTTTGGTAGAGCATGAAAATTCTTTAATTTTTCTAAGTTTCTTAGATTAAAACTAAAAATTATGCAAATTTGAGCTAATAATATTTTAGTTTCAATTAAAATAAAGTTTTTTAATAAAGAGGCTTATTTTTGTGTATAAGGTTAAGAGTTTATCAGATTAATTGGCTACTGCATGATATTTGTTGTTGATTTCTCTAAAGTTGTTTCATGAGCAACCCTCAAGAGTGTGAAGTTTAATTATAGCTTGGCTAGATTTTGAGGCCCAAAATAATATATTGATTAGTATAATGAGCACTTGTTTGCATGTTTAGCAGAGTTGAGCTTAAGGTATATATTGACTTTTTATTCCTGTTTATTTAATGCACTCACACGACATTGAAAGTAGTAGTATGGATGCAATGTGGAAGATGATAGTATAATGCAACCTTGAAGGTGCTAGTACTGATGCAATGTGGAGGGTGGTAGCCTATATTTCAATGCAATGACTTTTTATTCCTGTTTATTTAATGCACTCACACGACATTGAAAGTAGTAGTATGGATGCAATGTGGAAGATGATAGTATAATGCAACCTTGAAGGTGCTAGTACTGATGCAATGTGGAGGGTGGTAGCCTATATGTCAATGCTTTTAAAATTTAAAATTGTATTAAAAAATATTATACTTACGGTCATATTTGATGCTAATGTTTTTTACTTTTAAATTTTACAATTTTATGGAGTTATGACTTGTAGTTTAGAGCTAACACTTTTGATCGAAACTCGAAACTCACTTGAATTTTGGGGAACTTGAGATTGGATAAAAAAAATTTGAATTGGGTCACAAGTTGAATTTTTGGAGTTGATTTCGAGTAAACTTGAAAATATTGTTTCTTTGTTAATGTTATTTAAATCAATTTTGAAACTTAAAATCAATTTTAAAACTTAAAAGGATGCTTAATGAATATATCAGTGCTGTATTATCTATTTATAAGAACAAAAATATGTAGGATTGTGCACATTATTTAGGAATTAAGTTGCTAAGCAATGCATAGAAATGTCAGGAGTGAACACTAGATATGTCTAGATATTGGGTTTTACACAGTCAAAATAATTTTATATTAGTAAACTGAATCCAAGGTCATACTTTTATAGATTTTTGACAAAGAAATTTGGAAAGAGAGAAGTTATTTTCTTTTATTCTTAATTAGGAAAGGCGTATGATAAAATTACCTAGAGAGAAGTCCTTTGGAATGTGTTGGAACTAAAAAGGGTTTGTATTGATTATATTGATGTTGTTAAAGGCATATAATGGAAAGATATATGTTTGAATGTAAAATTGTTTGTATGTATTTTTCTATATCAATTGAACGTCACCAAAGATCAGCTCTAAGTAAATATATTTTGCAATAATTATGGATGTTCTCATTGAACCTATTCAAGCTGAGGTGAGGTACCTTGGTTGTCGGTTGTATTTTTCTTATTGATAAGACTAGCAATGAGTTCGTATTGAAGTTAAGCTAAGGAGAACTACCCTTCAATCTAAAGGGTTTTATTTTAGTGAATCCAATACATAATATGTAGAGTGCATATTTAATTGTAATAATATTATAATATTGAAGATATGACAATTGAATGTCACATTATCAATAAGTGCGAGAGGTTCATATATCTTGGTTCTATCATTCAAATAATGAAGAAATAGAGGGTGTTGTCAATGACTCCAATGACAAGGCAAGTAGGTGGGATGAAATGTGCTTCTAGAGTATTGTGCAAGTAGGTGTTGTCAATGATGCCAATAATACATTTCATAGAAAATGGGGTAGAGTGTTGTCTTACAAAGTAGAAGTATACAAAAAATTGTTATTGAGATGGGATTACTTATGTGAATGAGTGGGTGTACACTAAAGGATATCGTAATAAATGCTTAAATTCATAGAAAAGATTGAGTTGTTCTAATTAAGGATAGAATTATAATATTCTTAGCATATATTCTTATAAACATTGTCATATCCTTTCATGTATACTTGTTAAATGTAATATACTTTAAAAAAATAATGTGATTTTAAAAAAAAAATAATGTTGTCTTTTTTTCTAATTTAAGAGAAATTGACAGTAAGACTGCTTTTTTTTTAAACAAGGTGAGCCGGCAATAATGCGGCTTGGGAGATTTGAACTTCTAGCCTGAATCACAAACCTAAGAACCGTAGACGCTGGGTTATAATACATTTGCAGGATTGCTCCGTTTTCCCTCAATGGAAATTATTCATTGGACAGCCAATTTTTTCTCTGGGAAAATTATAATTTGGTGATTTGACCCAGATTTTGTTCTTTCTCCTAATTCTCTCAGAATAGCCTTGTCCTATGTTTGTTTCTAATTAGATCTAAAAAAAAAAAAACTAGATGCAATGAGTTCATAATCACATGCACTTTTTGATTATGCAGCATCAATTACATGGCCTATGATTTACATGAAGTACGGGATTACTGAATTTGACTGTCATAATTCATATGGATCTCAAAAGCCTTGCCAATTTCAAGTATAACACAGTTTAAGCAAGAGGACAAAATCAGCACCCTGACAGCATACTGTAGTTTTTATTGTGTTCATTAGTGAAGTGTATAAACTCTTGGATACTCAAAAATAATTAAAGAGGTTATTGTCTGAAATCTTTCCTTTTAAAGACATTACTTTCTTTGATGAGTTATATATATATATATATATATATATATATATATATATATGTATGTATGTATGTATGTATATTTATTACAGCTGTTATGCTAATAACGAGCACTATTCCTTTGATTACACTGGTTTATGTCAAAATATTTCTTGTCAACTAACTAGTCTGCGATAGCTTTTTTTTATATTCAAACTGCTGCAGTATCTATGGTACCTTTCTCTTACTTGATCACATTTAATTTTTCTTGATTTTTTTTCAGTGCATTCTGTTAATTTAATCAAAACTTAAATCTATATGCTCTCTGCAATGGCTGAAAAATTAAGAAGACGGTCATCAAAATGGGACGTGTCAGCAGAACAATATGTGGCGACTGAAATTGGGCACGGCATTGCTCCAATAGCAAAACTTGATTTTTGTATGGATCACACAAAACTGGATTCAACAAAGCCTATCGCATCTATGAATATAGAGAGTTCTGAAATAGATCAAGTTGCCATTCGATCTAAAGAGGTGAGAAAAAAAAATATTATGCATTTGGATGCTTTTTATGAAATGACCCTGTATTCCAAAAACTCTGATCAGGAAGGTGATTACAAAAATGGTTTGAAAACGCTGGATTGGAAAGCTGTCTCTCAAGACAGAATGATGACAGAGTATGCTGATAATGAGGACAAACCACACGATGTAGCTTATGATATGCCTCCTGGTTTTGAAGAAGGGCATCAGGTATACTACTCTCCATCACAATGTTTTGAGCAGTTTGATATGGAAACTATTGCAAAGATGTTTTTGAGTTGCAGGATTTGGAACCTGTCTCTCAAGAAAGAGTGATGGCTGAAAATAATGAGGCTGGAGACAAACTAGATGAGGCTTATGATATGCCTCCTGGTTATGAAGAAATGCATCAGATAACCAATTTGTCCCCAACCCAATATTCCAATCAATTTAATCTGGATGGTAGCAATGATACTTTCATGAAACAAGATTGGGAACCTGCTTCTCAAGAAAGACCCATGACCGATGTTGAGAATCAGGATATGCCACAGAAAGCTTCTTATGATATGCTGCCTGGCTATGAAGAAATGCATCAGATGACTCCCAATATATCCCCGACTGAATATCCCAAGAATTTTGATCAAGAAGGTAGCTTCAAAGAGGGTCTCAAAAAGCAAGTTGGGGAGCCGGGCAGGAATATCATAGAATACGCTGAGTGTCTAGACAAATCAGTCAAGGCAGCCTATGATATGTCTCCTGTTCTTGAAGAAATACATCAGAGGACTCATTATATGTCCCCGACACAATGCTCCAAGCTATCTCATTCAGTAGATGGTTGCAGAGATGATTTCAATAAGCAAGATAGTGAACCTAACCCTAAAAACAAAACCATGTCTGCAAATACAAAAAATCAGGACAAACCCCTTACGGCTGAATTTGACATGTCTCCTCTTTCCGAAAAAAGGCATCGGAGGAGTCACAATCTATCCTCAATTGATGACCGAAGTAGATCTCACAGGTAATTGTTTAAGAAAATGACAATTAATAATCAATTCAACTACGCACACACCAATCTACGAACTTGCCGCAAATGCTTGCTAGTTAGTTGTTACTGATAATAAGCAATCCCCTCACTGAAACTGGTTACCTCAAGTTCTTGCTCAAGGTTTAGTACATTACAGAAGTGCATATTATATAGATGCGAGTGCATTTACTTTTGGATAGTGAAAAGTGATATCTTCTTTTGCATAATTTTTTTTTCCTATATTCATATCTGTTTTGATCATCTTTCCATCTTCATTTTGTTCGAGTTTTAAATTGCCCTCTTAATTTTAGGCTTGTGTGCCTCCTCGTCTACGTGTTTGATTAATTGGCATCTTTGATGCGAAGCGGCTGCATCATAAGCTTTTTATCATTATTACTAGTTGCTGAATTCTAACTTTATTCAATGTAAACTGAGTTCTTAAATTGACCTCTTTAACGTTGCAATTAGTTCTCTCTTTAAATTTGGAGGAAATTGCCTGAAGGTGGCTTGATCACAAGGGGACAACTTTGCACTTAACCAAATGGTCAGAGTTATATTAGATTCTTTCTCTTGCTGTCTTGCTATTATGTGCACTTAACAGTTAGTTCATTAAATGGTACCATATGCTATACCGTGGCATTACACATCCAAAAAGTAATTAATGAAAAATGAGCATTCATAAAAACGACTTACTGGAGATTGGCAGCACTCTTTGGCCCTCACTAAACCAACACTCACTACCCTAGTTAGCTAATGCTGGACCCTTTGCGAAAAGCTTTTGGTATGATCTTGTCTGGCCTCACGGACACTTAGTTGCACCTTGCCAGCACTCTACTGCTCATCACTGGATTCCTCAATGTCATTCACTAGGGGATTGGGGCATAACTAATACTTTACCATAAAACAAACTAAAAAAAAGATTGTGTTTATACCATCAGACCTCAAATGAAGGTTGTACCAATACAGTTACTATAATTGAGTTTAATACGTTTAAAGTACTATGAATTACACTTTCATTTGATATATTAGCAAAGCTGAGATTATAAATGCCTTAAAGAGTATGAAGAGAGAGAAAGTGGTACGATCGAATGGCATTATCGATTTATGATAATGTCTGGGTGAGAAAAGAATTTATTGGCTTACCAAGTTATTTAATATTATTTTGAAGTCTAAAAGACATCAAATGAGTGTAAAAGGGGTATTATTTTAGATATTTACAACAATAATAGCGATGTTAAAAATTGTATAACTTATAGAGGAATCAAGTTAATGTGTCATATGTTAAAACTTTGAGAGAGCAATTGAATACAAATTGTGAAGAGATACTTATATTTCTCAAAATCAATTTGGTTTTATGCCAAGTTGATCTACCATAAAAGTCATACATATATTTAAATGTTTGATAGAGAAATTAGAGAAAGAATATATCTTCATTTAATTTTTTATTGATCTTGAAAATGCATATGATAAAGTATCAAGAAAAATTCCTTGGAGAGAATAGGGATTTCTATCACATATATTGATGTGGAAGACTACTTTAAAATTTAAAGACTTTCTTTCGTCTTAGTAGATTTAAAATAGAATATATTGAGTATATGCTCAATTATATTAGAAGATTTAATCTCGAGGGTATAACTATTGAGAACTATGTAATCAAGAAGAGGTTCAAAATCCTTGGCTCAATTATTCAAAATAGTGGTGATAGAGAGAGATGTGATTAATAGGATCCAAGCTGATTGGGTGAAATGGAGGAGCGTTTCTACAGTGTTGTACGATTTGAAAATTCTAATCATAATTTAAGAAAATTTTATAGAGCACCTATACAACCAGTTATTGTATGGGGCTCAACAAAGAAAAAACTTTTCCCGTAAATTAAGTATTACTAAGATGAGGATGCTTAGGTAGACGAGAAAAAGGAATACCAAAAAAGACATGAGAAGAAACTATTAAAAAAGGTCTTCACATTTAGTGAGATTAGGCTTGGTAGTGCTGTTGTTGCACAATTTTTTTCCATGCGGTTATATTGCGACATATTTTTTCTTTATTGTATTAGTGATAGAATTTCATACATGCCACTCAAATGCTCATTATATTTATATTTAACATCCAAATTTTTATTTTTACAAAACCATCACCCAAATCTTTCAATAAACCCAAACTATTACAGTATTTAGGTTCTATAAATTATTTACATTGAAAGAAATCCTTTTTAATATAACATTGATTAGATTCTTCATATAAAATTTAAGCTTTATATATTGGCTTAATGAAATGATTGGGATGGCAAGCCATGATTGCTTTCAGGTGAAACTTTTTCCCCTTACATTTACTATTCATCTTTGTATTTTTTTTCTTTTTTTTTTAATTGAATTTTTGTTCTGCATACATTTTGTTTGTAACTTAGGGCTGTTTGGTTTGTTGGAATTTGGGTAAAATGTAAAATAAATCCATGTGAAATGAAATTATGGTTATTAGTTAGTGTTAACATAATTGCAATGTAAAATTGTAGGGTAAAATTAATCCCTCGAATACCAGATTTAATTTTTGGCCAATTGAAAATTTATGTAGATCAATCTACCTCATTGTGTAAAAAACTTTGCCACAGCTATCTTTTGTGGCTTTCCCTGCTGTGCACTTGAACGAGGCTTCCTCCGCGGTTGCCAGAGTTCCTTTCTAGATTGTGCTTCGTAGGGATTTCTCTTCGCCAGGCATCTTATTTTTTGGTCGGGCGTCGCTGCCTAGATCTAAGGTTTTGACCTATTTTTGTAGTATTTTAATATATTACTTTTTATTAACTTTACATCCAAACAAAAATCATTCTTCAAAATTCTTAAAAAAAATATTTACAGTGCATTTACTTTTCCTGAAAAACTTCTACCCTGAATTTAAGATTTTATTTTATTTCAAACTCAACAGCCCGTTGAGAAAATATGGTTCTGGCCTGTTGGGTTACTCCAATTAAATGAAGCGTAAGATATCTTACAGACGTTTATGAAAAGTTTCTTAATGGCAATAATTTTTATTAAATTTCTTTTTCCCATAATATTTTTTAAAATATCATTAAAGTAAATCCAAGGCCTCCTAGAGTCTGCCACCATTTATGTACATCACTCTCTTACTCACTCTCACTCGCTCTCTCATCTGATATTGTGTTCATATTTTTTATATATGTAACAAAGTTCATGCATGAAAACAGGAGTTTATTCGGTAACTTTGAGTTCAAAATTCTATAAGATCAAGAGTCGTTGTTTTCTTTTATTCTGTTTTACCTAACACTTGCAGCCTGTTTAGCTCTTCTTTAAAATTTTAGATCTACAGGAGCAGGAGCAGGAGCAGGAGCAGGAGCAGGAGTGCTTCCTATGTCTCCAGACAAGTTTTCGAAAGGCGGACAGACATAGGCAGAACACGAGGAATGACCCCAGCATGTAGAGATTTTGCTGCCAGCAGGTGTAGATTTGGAAGTCGATGCAGGTACCTTCATGAAGGTGATAGCCGGAGGGAGAGAGAGAGACGCCCCACATATGGAAGTAGGGATAGTCCTACCGTTTCGATTGAGAAAAACAACCGTTCTCAGGAAAAGTTTTCTAGGAGGCTTGAGGAACACTCTAAAGATGAACGGCATGATCCACGCCGAGCTTCCAACTCCAATGAAAAGTGTTTTGATTTCACCCAAGGCAGATGCTACAGAGGGGAGTCCTGCATATTCGTACATCACGATGCATTGTCCTATGGTGGGCGTGAGAGAGATGAATCTAGAGGAATAGCCCATGATAGAAGGGGTGTTGGAAGTGCTTCTCTCAGTCATAAGCCTCTCTGCAAGTTCTTCTTAAGAGGTAATTGCCTTCACGGCGATGACTGCAAGTTTCTTCATCAGGTTGGGCTGCCCATTATTTCTGCCGAAAAGTCTTTTGACAGTCCTAATAACATTACATCCACAAACAATACAAAACCACACAATCAAACCCCCATCTCCAGTGTTGCTAAGAATGATCCGAGACTTGTCGATATCGCAACTGCAGATAAACAAATTTTCCCAAACAGATTTACTCCAGATGCTCATAAAGAAACAAAGCCTTCCAGACAGCAGGTGCCTGCACAAAGAGCCCCCGGACTGCTTTCTTCTGCCGATAATCCTATTCCCTCAATTTCGATCACCGGCGAAAATGCTGAGCATTGTGCGCAGAACCAATTTGGTCCTCAGCTTCTGCACACCCAAAGCTTTGCTCAGAATCCTTCCTTTCAGCAGTTTGTCCCTCCGCTCACCTTGAGTCGGCAGTTACAACAAGTCATGCCCTCTCATCCTCTGAAAGGGCAAAATCAGTTTGTGGATCTTCAGAAACCACAAAATCTTGACTCTATCGGGCAGAAAATTCAACAAAATATCGTCATGTTGGCACGTGGTGGCAGCAACTTCAGCCTTAATGGACAAGCCCAACTGAGCGTGCCAGTTATCCATAATGTGCAGACCCGGCCGGCAAATCTTGCCGCCGATCTTCAGCAAATTGTCTCTTCAAATGCGCAGAGCCAGGCGCAGAACAACCCTCTGCATGTCCCTCAGCCTTCTCCAAATCCGCAGATTGCGAACTCAGACGAGAAAAATCATCCATTAACAAATCCATTGCAGATCAGCCAAGCAACAGACTCCAGTGCATCCATTGCTCAAAAGATCGTAACGAGCGAGCAAGCCGCCAAAATAACGGATCTTTCGGCGTCATTGGCACAATTCTTCGGCACTGCTGCCCTGAATTCGCAATCTCACACATTACTAAACCCGAATTCCGTCACCCCTTTCGCCTTGCCAGAGAAACCACCGAATCCTCAGGCGCATGCTATCAAGAATGTTCAGCAGGTAGCCGTCGATTCCTCGGGAGCTAGGCCAGAGAAAATCGATGCTGCCAAGCCGCAGAATGCGGAGGAAGAGGGGGGGAAGGACGGGGACGGCAAGAAGATCAAAGAAACAAAGGAGATCAGGCTATTCAAGTGCGCCCTCATCGAGTTTGTAAAGGAGATGCTGAAGCCCAAATGGAAAGAGGGTCAGCTGAGCAAAGAGGCTCACAAAACCATTGTGAAGAAGGTTGTTGACAAGGTGTCCGGTTCTTTGCAGGCTCCCAATATTCCTCATACTCAAGAAAAAATCGATCTCTATCTCTCCCACTCTAAGGCCAAGCTCAGCAAGCTTGTGCTGGTATGCTCTGCATTTCTCTTCATTTCCTTTCATTTTAATTATTATTATTATTACTATTGTGAAGAAGCTATGATCTGCTGGTATGATATCCGCCGAGTCGGAGAAGCTGTTGTATCGGATCAAAAATTCTCGTTAAAGCTCCTATCGATTCGCCGGGAAAACCACTCACTGAATCGGAGAAGCTTTGATTCAAAAATTTACGAAGAAGCTTTGATCCGCCGGGAAAACCACTCGAGTATCATACTTCTTAAATTAATTCATTCCAATTTAAAAATTAAAATTTCCTGAAAAACTATTACAAACAATTAAATTGAAGTAAAGTAATTAGGTTACATTATATTCAAACTACAATGTAATTAAATCATTTTACCCCATTCCAAACAAACCCTAATTAAGAAAAGCTTTTTTTTTAATTACAAGGATGGCAAGCTTATTAAAATGGGCTTACTTTTGATATATTTTGAGCAGGCTTATGTGGAGAAGTATGTGAAGAGCTAGATAGCTATCAGCAAAGAATAGGTTAAGAGGCATTTTACTTCTACAAGAGATTTATTTTGGGGGTACTTACCATAGAGGCGCATCTCTTGTATCATAAAAAAAAGCATTGCTTCTGCTATCCTCCAAAGTAATTGCCATCTAACATATTATCGACAAAAAAATAGGGTAATCAAACCTGCATTGGACATAACCAGCTGGTTCAACCGGTCCAACCCAGATTCAAATGTGGCTAGGTTTGATTCAGAGGGCTTTTCTCGGCTTCAGTTGACATGTTGACCCAATCGAAACAGGTATATTAGGCTTTTGTTGTTTTAATGAATTGGGTGGTTGTGTTCTAGTTTTTTATTATTTCTAGCATATCAGTAATATAGAATTTGGGTGTTTGGATCATTATTTTTAGAAAATTAGTTTGTTTTAATAAAGTGTTTGATCGAAGGTATAAATTTATGCAATTTTATTTGCAAAAATTTATGCCTATAATGCATAAATCTCAAGCAATAACATTTTTAACTCTGGCATCAACTTTTCAAAATAAATTTTAAATTAAGAGAAAGTATGAACTTATAATCGTAAGAAACAAATGTTTAAAATTTAATGTATTTCTTAGAAAATAAATAAATTGTTATTTTAGTATCAAAATATATATATATATATATATATATATATATATATATATATATATATCATTTTATGTCAATTTATTGTTGAAGGGCTAACATTCGCTTGTAACCAACTTTATTTGTAATTGTAACGTTTTTATGAAAAAAAGAATTCTACTTGAAAGCTGCAAATGTTACGAAATATTATTTATAATTATTTTCTACTAAAATTTTAATCATTGATTTTTATCTATAACTAATTAAATAATAGTAGATTAAGATTGCATAAATAGTTAATACATCGTTGGTGATTGGCCATTTAAACAAATTTAAAATATATTATTAGTTTTTAATTATAAAAGTAATAATTTTATTTAGTGATGTAATTAGTTTTTAATAAATATATTGGTAAAAAGGCTGATATTACACAAAATCGATTATATTTTAATGAATAGAGTGATGAATATATTGGTAAAAACTAATCGCCAAATTATAACACGAAAGTTTGATGTTACAGAAGTTTGATATAATTAGTTTTTATTGAATAGAGATGATTCTTTTGGTAAGAAGTTAGATATTTTAAAGTGAATATTTTTTACTAAGAAAATTTTTTCTCTTCAAAAAATAGCAAAAAAAAAACAGCTCATAATTAATGGAATTTTTTTTTTTGTTAAGCGTATATAAAAACTTAAAATATTTATATAAAACAATACTATATCATTTATATTTTAGTTTTATTTATTTAGTGTTGTATTAGCTTTAATCTTTATTTTAAATCTTGGGAACCTTTTTATGAAATGAATGCTTATGTTGAAGTTGGTAGCATCTAAAGTGTAGGCACATAATAAATTTGACATGATTACAAAAAAAGTTTGTTTGTGGTCAATTAGAAATCCCTTCTTCTTTTCCTTCTCATCTCGTCTTTGCATTCCCTTTTACAATAGTAAAGGAAAAACCCGTGTCACTGCTGATTGAACTTTTGTTGAGCTTTTACCTAAAGCCATGTGTATCCGATCGTTTGTTAGTTTTACTAACGTAATAACATTTGGTGACGGTATATTAGCTTAGCTAGCAATTGCTGTCATCTGATCGAAGGCTAAGCTGCAAATTAGCTCACATCTAACTTAAGCAATGAGACAATTGACTATTAACAGCTTGAAAGAATGTGTGGTATATAGCATATAGCAATTTACACGACCAATGTTCTGTTGACACCTTAATATCCTTTCTTTGAGTCGCCATTCCTCCAGTATGCACGGCATGGAGAACCAGAATATCTGCAGCAGCCCCTCTCGACCCCTTCGCCAGAAGTATCCACCTGAGTGGCCTCCGCTGTCTCGAGTGTCGCACCCTTCACACATTTAATTTCGACAACTCCAATGTTTTAATTAAAGGCTAAATTTACTGACGGGAAGCATTCTTCTTCAATGTTGTTAACCAAGAAATAGGGTATAGGATTTACTGCCGAATGATGGAGCAATTGACATACTCAGTAAGGCTAATAATAGAAACGTCATTGACTTGTAAAGCATCACTTTCTGCATCCCACACAAGATAATATTCAAGCAATATGCTGATCCCTATTCTAATGATACAGCACAGCTTAAGGCATAAACCAACAAAAAACTTTGAAAATTGATCATCGCATAAAGAAGCGAAGTAATATAATACCCAACACATTCAACCGAAAGCAACGAAAGAAAGACTGCGTGTGTTAGGAACACAATTTTCCAGTAAAGAAAAAAGAAAAAGAGAAAAAATGTGGGGGCAGAGAAACCTAAAATCAAAATGAGCAGCAGCAGCAACACAATCTCTACATATTACATGTTAACAACACAAAGCAAAGCGTCTTCTCTCCTATTTTAATCATAAGTTCAGCTAAACAGAGAGGGCAAAATATGCTATAAAGCATCAGCAGCGAGCTGCCCCCCTCCAGTTTTCCCACATTCACTGCAAACAAGTTATTAAAAATGAATTAATATAATCATTTAATTCTATTATTAATTATGCCGATTATAGTCGTAATTATTATTAAGTATGCGATACCATTTGAGTTTTGTAGATTCAAAGATTTGAATGTTAGAAATGTAAATTCTCAAAGATTTGCCAGGGATGAATTTCAATATATATATATATATAACACCACGGATTGTTAATGCACTGGGTTACATATTTGTTTTTTTCTTGAATCTCACTTTCTTTCAATATATATATATATATATATATATATATAAACAAAGAAATCTCATCAAGATTACAACGAATGATGCTTAGGTACAAGT
Organism: Gastrodia elata; assembly: GCA_016760335.1. Classification (NCBI taxonomy): domain Eukaryota; kingdom Viridiplantae; phylum Streptophyta; class Magnoliopsida; order Asparagales; family Orchidaceae; genus Gastrodia; species Gastrodia elata. Next base: position 27,574,108 of record CM028677.1, on the reverse strand, counting down.
TTATTAAATATCAAGGTTTACGTGATGGCTATGTAAATAGTCAAAGATTTTTTGTGGGAATTATAAAAAAAAAATCAATAAAAAAGAAGGGGGATTTTGCAGTATACCTGCGGCTGCTGGTAGTTTGCAGCAGCATATCCAGAGTAGGGTCCATAAGAGTACATGTTCGGATCCTGAGGGGCAGCTTGAGGATGATGATACCCATACGCCTCATAGCCTTGCCCATAACCCCCATAGTACCCTCCATTCCACTGATTATTATTAGTAGCAGTATTATTTGACTCCTGCTGCTGATACTGTTTCAAGAGAATCAAATCGAACCATTCAGACTTTTATTTTTTTGATAGATTCAGGCTTCTGCACTAATAAGAAAGAGTACAGCAAATCAAACCTGCTTGTTTAAAGGACTGCGACCCCATGAAAGCCTGATCTTTTGTCCACCGAGTTGGGTGCCCTGCAGCATCAGTAGAGCTTCCTCTGCACAAGCCCTGCAAGGCATGCACCCAAAAAATAATATATATATTATATCATGCTAAGACATTTAATAAAACTAGAATGATCGTAAAATGAATTTCTGGGACATCGAGAAAAAATGACCTGTTAACGTACTGAACAAAGCCACAGCGTTTGCCGACGGGTATCTTCACATGAGCGAGCTCACCGTATGGGCTAAATACCTGCCGCAGAACATCATCTGTAACATTTGGATCCAGACCACCAACAAATATCTAAACTCACCAGAATTCAATCTTGTCAGTGCACTAAAGTAATATATAAGGTTAAACTCTGGAAAAAATGGACACGCACAGTTGTGTTATTTGGGTTGTTATTTGGGTCTGATTCAGATTGACTTCCTTGTACGTTTTGGAAAGAAGCTGCAAATTTAGAGGTTACTAAGAAAAATTTGCCCAAAATAACATAAACGCAGCATATAGATACATACAAATATGATGTTTGGTAAAGAAAAGGGCCTCCGGAGAAACGCTCTTTTAATAATTAAGTACAAATAATATGCGATTAAACTTTCCCCTTTTTTGATTTATAAATAAAGAGTAAACTTATAAGTATGCAATTTTGATATGTATATAAGCGTAAAGAGTGGGAGAAGAATGGTGTTCTATTCTTTTGGATGGAAAAATTACTTTTCACACATCTCACCATATATGCATGTATAGAGAATGAGAGAGAGAGAGAGATATATGGAAGAAATACAATATCAAAAGGTGATTTTTATTTAAAAAACTAGTTTGGTTTCACATTCCATCCGTCCATCGATTGGAAGGATGGATAGTGAGAGATCAATGAATAAGTTTTAGTGTTCAGTACAGTCGCTCAAATAATTTTTATTTCAACCAGAAAACCCTCAATTTTTTTATTTTTATTGCAATCAGAACACCCACAAAATAATATCAGCACCATTAGCGAACAAAACAAGTTAGATGGCTGCAATACTTGATAAGCTAAAATGAAAATCAAATTATGGAAGCTCGTAGTGGGAAGGCTTTAGGGATCTAATGACGGTGCAAGCGTGCTTTTCATGTAGTTTTCTTCGTTACCGTGTAATCATCAGGTGCAAGTGTAACGTTAAAATAAGTTCAATAATATGATACAAAAACCAAGTGACGAAAGAGGAAAAGAAGCGTGCTTTTCTTGAAAGTTTCAAAGTTGAAATGAAAAGAAAACGATAGTGTACTTTTTCTTGAAAGTTTCGAAGTTGAGAGGTGAGAAATAGAAAGAAGAGGTAGACGAAGCTTATCAGCCCCAAAGAAAAACCCTGCTCGAATTGACTAAACCGTGAGATAAAGAAAACGTCAATCTAAGCAATGTGTTCCCCCCGGCAGCTAGCGGAAGCGCAAACTTGGACAAAGAAATAGGAAGACAGGAGCATCAAGACTGGCGGATTTTTTTTTAAAAAAGAATAAACTAGAACCTGGCCATTAAAAAAATGACTGACATAGAAGAAGCCCATCGATACTCTGCGCTAATTTAGGTACGACCGGCAAATGCTTAGAGCTAGCAGGTGACACCCCGTGTTACTGCCACATCTGTGTGGTGCATTTTCTTTTTTCGAGAGTTTTGTTGTGTGATTTTCCCTTGCCTGTTCGCCGGGTAAGACCACTCTATAGTGGTTGGGTGGACATCCCCCTACTCCAGGCTTGGACTCAAGGTTTTGACTCTTTTTCAAGAACGAGGAAGAATAAAGAGAACCACTTATATGAACTTCATCTATTCAACTATTGTCGATTCATGCGGTAGTTGGGTCAAACCTACTTCACACATGAATTAAAACATTTGTCTGACTGGTCTTGATCTGAAACAATAGAATGTAAATCTATTATTGACTGGCTATCCCATCTGATCTCGACAAGCTATATCTGCAGTAGTTTTGAATCGACTTAATTTCAAAATGGCTTTCCTCGATAGTAGTTTGAAACAAGAATAAGTTCAATGTTGGATTTCTATGTCAGGTATAAGTTCAACTAAACAAACATAAATTTGCCACATCATCATCAGTCACTCTGAAGATGTGATCAATCAAAAAAAGTATTATTGTTTCCTTTTATGAGGGTTCCAAAATCAAGACTACATCTTGCAAATACATTATGATCAGTCCTTTAAATATTCAACTATCAAAAATCCCCGTGACCAATTTATAAAGCAAACTTAATGATACTGAGTTTCATCATCTGCCTGAAATGTAGAACTAGTCATTCTAAAACAAATTCAAGCTGCTTCTAAATTAAGTTACGTTACGCAAATTTTAAATAATTCATAATGCTTCATGCATTCTTTCTCCATTGCTAAATTAAGCAGCTCCATTGAACACAGTTCTTCAGATTAAGCCTCCTATGCTGCTAAAAAAGTTTTCACCATTGTGAGACATCGTAAAAGGAATACTAATGAAGAACATTCACAGAGGCAATTTGTATAGAGTATTGAGCATGTGATAATTCTGCTGGGAGAGAAATTCAAAGTAGAAGTGATATTTCGTGTAATATATATATATATATATATATATATATATATCATGATTTCTATGTCGCGATACAGAGCAACGCGAACCATAGCGATACAAAGCAGCGTGGAGCAAAGCGACGCGATGCAAAGCAGCGTGAAGCGGAGCGACGTGATGTACAGCAATGCTAACCTTAGCGACGCATCCAGCGGAAAGACACAGTGCGGAGCAGAGCAGAACGATGTGGATGGCACCCGCTGTGCGGCTGGTTGAGAGCTCGCTAGTCGCCGCCTTCGAGGAAACGGTAGCTCTAGGGGTGAACCCCTGCCTATCATGCATCTCCGGCAACCCCTCCGGCAAGGGAGGAGGTCGGGGACCCCCAAATCATTTTGGGAGGCTTCGAAAAACTCCTCAGCTGTAGATCGGATCGGCATCAAACCAATTGTTCTTCTTCGAGGTAAACATGTGCTTATCCTCTAAGATGATGAAGAAAATACCTTAGCTAAACCTTATGAGCACACTCGTGGGGAAGTTTTCTAATGGTAGACCATATATGATCACCATTAAAAAAAAAATTAATGATTTGGGATTAAGTTTTCAAATGATGCACACTATTCCCGAATCTTTTTTGTAGGGGAATCTATCATGCTGATAACCGTCCAATGAAATTTCTTAAATGGACACCTTTCAATCCATCATGTGAACCTCCAATTGTTCCTATATGGTTAAACTTTCCACTCCTCAAGGCCCACCTCATTAACCTCTTGGATGATGAAGTGAATACCTTAGCTAAACCCTATGAGCACACTCTCGTGGGGAAGTTTTCTAATGGTAGACCAAATATGATCACCATTAAAAAAAAAAAATAATGATTTGGGATTACATCAAGAGGCACACATTGGGTTGATTGATGCTAGACATGTCCTCATAAAGCTTTATAAAAAAGCACACTATTCCCGAATCTTTTTTGTAGGGGAATCTATCACGTTGATAACAGTTCAATGAAAGTTCTTAAATGGACACCTTCTTTCAATCCATCATGTGAACCTCCAATTGTTCCTATATGGCTAAACTTTCCACTCCTCAAGGCCCACCTCATTAACCTCTTGGATGATGAAGTGAATACCTTAGCTAAACCCTATGAGCACACTCTCGTGGGGAAGTTTTCTAATGGTAGACCAAATATGATCACCATTAAAAAAAAAATAATGATTTAGGATTACATCAAGAGGCACACATTGGGTTGATTGATGCTAGACATGTCCTCATAAAGCTTTATAAAAAAGCACACTATTCTCGAATCTTTTTTGTAGGGGAATCTATCACGTTGATAACAGTTCAATGAAAGTTCTTAATTGGACATCCTCTTTCAATCCATCATGTGAACCTCCAATTGTTCATGTATGACTAAATTTTCCACTTCTCAAGGTCCCTTATTACTCATTAGATATTTTTTGCTTGGGGTCGTATTGCAGTACACCGATGAAAACTGATTCACTACAACAAACATAACCAGACCGTCTATTGCAAGGGTTTGGTGGAGATGGATCTGGGATCAAAAATTTGGATCAGTGGCGCGAGGACTCCGAGTATTTCCAGAAATGCATATTTGAAAACCTCCCGATCTACTGTTTGATAGTTGGACATGATGAATCGAACTGTTTCAAGCTCAACCCTCACCTTGAGGAGAGATCAAAGAAAATTTGTGCACAAACCTAACACAACTAAGCACAAAAGTCCAAATGGCATTTTACCCCATCAAAAGCCCGGTCAGCCCCTCTGGAATTTGTTTAGCCATCCTTCAAAGGCAAAGGACAGGTGTCTGTGGTGCATAAGATGACTTGACTGAGAATGCTATCTATAATATCTATGACACAATGAATGTTGGTGATATCATTCTTAATGTTCAAGCTGCATATATTAGAGTGGAAGAGAACAATTTGAAAAGAATTGGATGTGCTGATTCACTCAAGTTTTCAGAGGATACTTCTTGTCAAGCATTGGCATGGGAATCAGAGGGAGTTCTGGTGAATCAGTCAGCCTATTGACCCTTTCGGAACTGATGGAGTGCTTGTTACCCGGTATCACCGTCCTTTAAGAAACCCACGGGGCGGTAATGTGAGGAGATAGGCGAAAGATTAAGTTAAAAGAGGCATTTAAATTTTAACAACTCAAATGATGATTCCTCTGTAGAATAATGTTAATGATCATTCCTCTGACAGATATGACGTTAATTATCATCTAGCTGATGTAAATACCCAGCTAGCAAACACATTATTTCAAGCCTAACAAAAGCAGTTTAGTAAATCTATCAATTTAAATGATGAGCAGTATGAATTCACCCATGTTTACCACAACATTGAAATGACACTAATGAAGATGATGCCATTAATCATTAGCTCTAATGAAGACCATGCTAATGATTATCTCACTGATATTTTACATCCGATCTTATTTTATGCCCTTGAAAAGAAGTATAAAGTTATAACTCATTGCTAGAGAGTTATATACATAATCGATGCACTTTTAAAATAAATACTAAAAAAAAGATACTGAATTACATTCAACCAGAATAGTGATCTAACAAACCTCAAAATTTTCATTAATAGTGTGTTTATAACATCACGGAGATGCCTGCACCTTTCAAATACAAAAGTAAAGTTAAATAATTTAATCAGGGTATCAAAAGTTGGAAAAAAAAATCCAGCATAATATTTTTAAAGGAAACAAAACTTTCAGAAATGCAAATGAGCAAATAAAAACGTGCATGGGTGCAACAATTTACCGATATAACAAATCCAAAAACAAATATTGCTTTTGACGTTGTAGGGTAAAGAAACATACATTTTAAAAAAGTAACTATTGTAGTTTAAATAAAAATAAAAAAATAATAGGAGAATTTTAAAAATAACTATTTCTATGCAAAAGGAAATTAGTCGATTATTTCTAGAAAAAAATTATAACAGCGTGCATTAAAAACATAAACAAAATATTAGTAGTTGTGCCTTGATCCTAGATAAGCTAATGCATCACATTTTATTTCTTTGATGCTTCAATTGAAAATATAGAACATATATAAAAGCAAGTATATTATACACATACATGGAATAAAATTTAAATTACATTTTAAAATACAATTCAAGATGTGATTCATGTGTACTTTCTCAGACAATTTAAAATGATACAGCTGCATACATAAAACATGCATACAAATATGCACACATATAGCAACAACAATATCATAACTTAATTACATAAATCATTGGGTCAACCATACTCTAACAAATAATAAGCAACACCTATGCTTTGTGAAAGTGTGGTTATCCCTAATCATTTCTTAACAAGCCTTTTTCTTTACTTCCTCTTTTTGAAAGCTAAGACTAATAAACTCTCCTAGCCATAGCATCTAAATTTATCCAAACCACCTAAGACAATTTTCATTGAGCTTTGCCACATGTATCTTCATTTCTCATCATATTTTTTATGCCTACCAACACATCCAGCTTAGTATCTTCATCTCCACAACCTTTATACTATTTGTATGATTTCTGGTTTTTAAAGACAACATTCTTTCCAACACAACATGCACCCAGAACCCGAATGAGAAAATAAGGAGTTTAATGTAATGCAGTTAATAGACACTCAAAAACTCATTGAATAAGCATAGCATGAATATAATTATAAATATACATATGCTGCAAATTCTCAACCGGTACGAATGAACCATCTATGATACCAAAATGCGAGAAAAACTTGAAGGAAAATTCTGAGCATGAAAAATGATGGCAAAGGCAGACACTATTCCTAACAAATTAAATGCTTCATTAAATATAAAAAAACAATCTAGGAATGACTTATGTACTATGATAAAACTTTAACGTTAAAAAAGCTCGTTAAAAAATTTAAGAAGATGAATTAATGAAGCATTCAAAGCTGATGTGAAAAAAGAACATTGAAGGAAGTATAACAAGACAACTACATATAGCTGCCAAAATATAAGAAAAACTAGTGCAAGGATTTAGAAGATTCTTAAACTAAAGAATAGGAGAATAATTTAAAACTGTAGAGAAAGCTGAAACATAACTTTCTGGAAATTTTAAAGAAATAGAATGGAAGGAATGCCAAATAAAAAATGACTTGGGGTACATTCATGACGTAATCAATAAAACTGACCTAACCGAGTCCACCCATTTAAGAAGATAATCATCTCAGCTGAAGTTAGTCCAGGCCCCTATATCAAGAGAGCCTCTTGGCTTCCTGCTTCGAGACAACATGAGGTCTTATAAGTTTTAATTCTTTGCATGCAGAGTAAATAACCCCAAATCACAAAGGAAATGGTATAAAGGAAAAGATATCTGCCCATAAATAGATGCAGAGCAACTACTCTTCGCACTTGAGAAATGGAAATAAAGCTAAGACTTAGAAGTCGATTCTTTCATTCCCAAAAGTAATATTCAGCTGATTAAACTTGAAATAAATACAAAAACAACAAAATAAATAAATATGCTCAATTATTGCCATTAATGATGGTCAATTTGCTATAATTTCCTGCAAACAATGCAATATAACAACAAACATAAATATGAGAAACATAGCTGAAGCCATGAGTTTATAAATATCAACTCAAGAAAGAAAGCAATAATAACAATAACAATAATAATAATAATAATAATAATGTCATCAAAATAATACCTTTGGTAGCCTCTTGCTGCAAACCATCAGTAACTTTCTTACTAGCCGCTGGTCCAATCCGCATGGCCCTCGATGAACAATAAGATCCATTCATTTCAGTCATTGCACGAGTTTGCTCATTTACATCTCCAAATTTAACAAAACCATAGCCCTTAGAACGCCCAGTGATTCTATCTGTAACAATCTTAGCCCCTTTAACAGATGAGTAGTGACTCCTAAATACCTCCTGTAACATGCTTTCCGTGACATCTGCAGACAGATCTCCAACAAATATAGTATATTCAATACCATCATCTCCTCGTTTTCCACCAGCTGATGCCCAATTCAACCGAAAAACTTGCTCAGAATTAGGCATCAATGTTCCATTGTAAGCCTGAAGAACTCGATCTGCAGCAGCACGTGTTAAAAACTCTATAAACCCATAACCTTCCAGTTGTCCAGTTTGCTTGTTTCTAATAAGTTTCACAGATAAAACCTATAGCAGCAAGCATCTATGGATCAGAATTGAAATGAAAGCAAAGCCAAAAAAAAAAAAAAACTACAAACAAATCCATTTGAATGTAATTGTAAACAAAATGAAAAGAGTTAGGCAAGAAGGGAATGTTTGGCTCGTGACATCATAATGTCATCAAGATATCAGCAGCCTTTAAAAGTTAGATTATGATGGCATTATGATATTTTAAGATGTCAATAACGCTTTTTTCTAGGATGGAACAAAAGATGACATCTTAATTATATTCAAGTTTTGTATGTTCATCTTTAGCTCCATCCTAGATTGCCAACCAGCCCTCATCTCCATCAAAACAAATAGCAAAAATACACAGTTGGTCACTTCCTACCCGAACACAGTGTAAGTGAAAGTTAGGATAAAGATCATTCTCCTTAATTTCAGATTTCTCTCTAATGAAACACATAAGAAAACAGTTCAACAACATCTATATGTCAATTAATATTGGCTATTGTTGATGCTAATGTTAAAATAATGTATCAATGAATCAAACACAACTAATTTCCCAATAAAATAGCATATCATTGCGAGCTAATTTTTTCAAAGATTTTTAAATGTAAATGTTATTCAAATGACAATGTCATTGAAATATCATTGTTTGTGTAATTTGATATTCTAGTATATAAGGATATCAAAGTTCTCAAATTTTTTTTATTAGTCAATATCATTTTAAGTCTTACACTAAAGTGAGCATACAAATTTTAAAAAAATAATTTTGGAATATAAAACATTCCCATCCCAAAAAAACATGTGCCCTAATAAAATTGCATGATCTCTAATTTGACAAAAGAAAGCTCAGTACGAATTGGAGAAGCAAACAATAACAAAGCTAAGAACATAATTGGTATCTCTAAATTTGTAAACATAGCATTGCATATAAAGAATCACATGCTTTTCAGATATAACATGCATGAAAATGATGTGAGAACCAAATAGCCCTTACAAAATTTAGTTTGGTTAGTTAACATCTTGATGTCGCGAAGATACCAATTTTTTTAATGTCATTGTATTTAGATGTAAGTGTAATAATATAAACAGAATGTCTATATTCAATTAAATCATTGTTGTAGCAATATTTATGATACCTATAATTAAAAAAGTAGTATAATAAAATGTTTTGTTTAGCCCTTACAATATATATATATATATATATATATATATATATATATATAATTCATCTACATTATTATTACAGCACTCACTAGAGACCTAGGGTTCAAGAGAAACTTCACAAAATTAAAGGATGGTTGCCATAAGTTACAACGGCAGCTCATCATGCGTTGGAAACTTAACCATGAACCACTGCCCTAATCATCCACAAAATTATAGGTCTCACTCATCCTGCGAGTTATAAAATGCTGCAGGATCAAGATGTTAGAATGGACAAATTTGTCATTTTTAGAACCTTAAAGAACATCAAGAGAAACTTCACAAAATTAAAGGATGGTTGCCATAAGTTACAACGGCAGCTCATCATGCGTTGGAAACTTAACCATGAACCACTGCCCTAATCATCCACAAAATTATAGGTCTCACTCATCCTGCGAGTTATAAAATGCTGCAGGATCAAGATGTTAGAATGGACAAATTTGTCATTTTTAGAACCTTAAAGAACATGAACGCAAACCAAAAAACAGACATATCTTTAAAGCATTGCATAGCAACTGTGAAAGGTGTTCTATTCTAGTAGATAATAGACTAGTAGTTAGATCTTCAGCTATAACAACCAACAGGAAATTACAAGACATTGAGATGTTGGCGATCTTAAAAGCCCCATTCAAGAAAAATATATACATGCAATGATCCAAACAATATAATTATCACCTCTCCTGATTGGGCAAAGCAACTATGTATGTACGATTCCTCCATCCAATACTGTAGATCTCCGATCCAAAGCGTGCGAACCTCGTCAGGTAACGCTGATTGGGACTGCATCTGCATAGAAACAGAGGAAGGCGCCGCCATGGATGCGCCGTACTGGGGCTGAAGTTGCTGAGGCTGCTGTATGGACTGCGGCGGAGGGATCTGCGAGGGTTGCTGATTCCACATCGGAAGCGGCTGCGATGGGGGGTACTGCGGCTGAGGAGCCGGAGGCGGAACCATTCCCCAGTGCGGAGGAACCTGCTGAGCCTGCGGCATCTGGTATTGAGGAGGTGGAGCCATCTGGTGCTGTTGTTCCATGGAAGGAGCCATGGGCTGTGGAACCATACCTCCGCCTTGCATCATCTTTGTACGGGTAGCTGAGACCTTGTATGAAATCAAGAGAACGGGGAAGAACGAAGATCGCGCTGAGGATACCTAACCCTAGGCGGAAGGACAAGAGGCCGATCGATGAACAAAGAAAAAGTGGGCACCTGGTGAGTTATTTAAAGGGGGAAGATAACCCACCCGATACTGTCGGCGAATTACTCTTTCATCAAACTGATTAACCATTAATTACAGCGATTTACTCTTTCATCCAAATTACTAAAATGGGCCGCAACAAAGCCCATTTCTAGTCGGTTTTAACCCTAAATAATACAACAGGCACCCGTAGAAACTAGAAAAACATTTATATTTATTATTTGTTATTTTGATATATTTAAAAAAGTTTTACTAAATTTGTAAAATTGAACTTATATGAAATCATATTTTTCTTAAATAATATAATTTCTAAAATTTATTCCTGATAATCATTGGGACGAAGAAATTATAAATCTAGATTTTTCTTTTATTTATATTGATTTTTTAAAGTTCACATTTCATAAATTAATTTAGTAAATTCTTAAATTGTTCTATATTTAATGATATTTACTATAATTTATTTGACTTAATAAAAGATCATGATTTTAGATTAGGATTTGATTAACTATGATTTATTTAGAATAATCCAATGTTATATTAATCTACGCTTAATCTATTTATTTCATTTCCAATAACAATGCAATTTTTGTATAATATTAGCATTTATTCTCATATATCAAATGTAAGATGTGAAAATACAATACTAATTAAGATATATCAAAATTTAGTACAATAAAATTTAAATACTAATTAAGAAGCTTTTGAATTAACTACAATTCGATGAGCCATTTCGACTAAATAAATTTTTGCATTTTTTACGGATTAAAATTGTGATTGAATTCTATTTTTTGTTGTAGATTGTGAGCGCATAAGCCATTTTAGATTAATTAAAAATCCATTCTAAAACAAACAAAAATAAACATAAAATTACAAATTAAGGTCGTAGATTCAGCGCCCCATTACTTTTCTGGGTGCCTTTTCTTCTGAATATTATCATTGTTGCTTGCATCTTCTCAAATTGACTATGATTCAAATAGAAAATGTGTCTATCAAATAAAGTAGCTCCAATTTCATCATTATCTGTCATTTCATCGTTTTAAAATATGCATGAAACCATTTATAACAATTAACGGCAGCAAAGGGTAACCTCAACATTGAATTTCTCAACCCAGCTAGCAGAATATCACATAGTAACAAAAGACCGACGGATAGACCAAATTAAAAAAAATCATATGCCAACGAGAGATATAGTAGAAGTTGCGGTCGATAGGCAAATCAACACAATTAATAGCATATTTTCTTAATCTAACCCAGAAGCTCGTCAATATTTGTGTTAGATGCATTGGGATGGAATTTTCATGATTGCACAATTATTTTCAAAGTACTGTAACATAAAGTAGTTAACATGGTAGAACAACAAGATTTTTTCTCATATACCTTCTATTGTTTTGTTCGAATCATAAGTAATTATTACTATGCCAATTAACTTATACATATTTTTCTTTCAAGGAACTATTGTTATATTTGTAAATTGACTCAAATTTAGTGGCATGAGCCATTCGATATCAAAGGGGGAATATGCTTTAAAAACTTCAATGAAAACCTACAATAAAAAAACAAATGTATAAGTGTTTTCTTATTGGATTGACAAAAGGAGCATAAGAACTCCACAATTACAGCTTTTGAGTTGAGCAAATTAGTCATTTTGAACTAATTGTGTATTGCTTTCTAATTTGTCAAATAAAACTTTAGCTTATTGCCTTTAAACCAAATAATTTTATGTCAATCAACAGCAGTTAAATAGATATAATAAATATATTTTGCCTTTACAGGAGTAAAAAATCACGTAACATTGTAATAAATTATGTTGCAACAATCGATATATACCTGTAAAGAATGCTTGGTAGCATATAATTAATTACATGAAGCATTTGTTTCGCAAATATGGACAAAGCCAGCAGAATTTTCCAAACTACATTGTGATGAAAATCAAAAATAGCTATTCACCACTTTTTAAGAATGGTGTTAGAAGTGAGAATCTTCCAAATGAGGCTCATTTTGCTGCTATTAATGAGAACAATTGTAGAGCATAAACCTACTCCACCTTTGTCCCTTGGAGCTACGATATTATCCCAAACCAATACATTGAACTTATTTTTTAGGGCGCCAGTTAAAAGATACTTTAACCAAGTTGAAATAATTTCTTAGATAATAGATTTTGCTATGTGCGTGTAGTTTAGAACCAACATAGCAATAAGTTCTGCACAAAAAATTTAATAAATTGAAATCTGGTTGCATAAGTAAAAGATCTGTGAGACCATCCTAATAAGAGAGCATAAATTTTATATAAGAGTTATTTGCATAGCCCTAGAGAGGGTTTCAAACAATATATGGGTAATCCTAAGTATTCGAAGGGCAATTCTCTTACGAGGATGTTTAGAATTGCAACAAGTTGAATATGATTTGGGGTCCCTTTAGATAAATATATAGCAAATTTGCTCACATTGATGTTCATTATCAAAGTACCTGAAAATTTATCTAAGCAAGATTTGAGTGCCAATATGTTAATTTGAGTTGCCTTTCCAAATATCAAAATATTATAAATAAATAGCAGATAAGAGCATTTAAAAGAAGAAAATTTTAAGGGCTTAAATAGATTGTTGAAGCAAACTTCTTCAATTAAATCAGATAAACCATTTAAAGTAATAACAAACTGAATAGGGGATAGAATCTGCAAAGAAGGGCGAAGTGCAGCAATTTCAATTTCAACACTTTATAGTGAAGCATTAAGAGCCTGGCAAGGGGATTCTTTAGGAGAACATAGCTCATAATATAACAATTCAGTGTCAAATTAGATATCCTAATCCAATACTGAGTATCATTATAGTACTTAATATTGAATTAATTTCACTTAACCCACTATTAAGTACTATTAGAGGTAAAAAACATATACGATAAGAAACATAAATGCATTTTTATATATAGTTATAAACATGCATTACTAATACATTTATTGAGAAAACAAAAAAAAAACATTCGCTCTAAGTAAATTAATAGTAAAGTCCATATAACTAAGTTTACAACAATTAAGATAAAATAATGCTCTCATCCTCTCATGATAGCAAATAAAAGCAACTCTAGCAAAGTCTTCAGGCCTACTCCTGTTCTTCTAGCTCCTCTCCCAATTCACCTGCTATTCCATTCCAGGCTCCTGATCAAACCTATTTGATTTATAATAAGACATTGACAATAAAAATAAATAAGTGATTAGACTTACATAAAATTGAGCATATTTTAGGGTGTCTAAGCATTTTAAGTTTAAGGGTATCACATTTTTTAGAAATAGTTGTATTAAAGGTGTACAATGCATATAGTAAGGGAAATACTTAAGTAAAAGTAAGACAAAAGAAAAGAGATATGGTTGTGTTAAATGCACACTATGTTTTCCTGCATATAGTAGTTAAGCAATAAAGACATTTATATACGAGTTGTATAAAATATTTTCTAACAACCTAAATACAAGTATGATTCTAAAGGTAAAATAGAACTAAATAAAAAGATATATAATGTTAATAATAAATGAAATTTAATATTATGTTATATTGTATTTTGCTCTGTAGGCTCATACAGAATAAAAGATGAGTTAGGTACGCCTGCCCAACTTTATGTATCGTAGTTTCTTGTATAACCATACATTTGCCCTTGGGGACATGTCTGGTCTCCTGATCACTCCATAATCAATCCTAGCTTAATGTTAGTACAGACTAATCCACCATAAGTGAAATTTTTCTCAAATTTAATTTATAGTTATTATTATACAAATGAATTATTATAAATTGGATAAGTTTTTCAAAGCAATGCAATATTTCAAAGAAAATTGCTAAATCACAAAAATAAGCAACTAATATTTGCTTATTGTCTAATTTTAATTATCTACCTTAATGATTTGGGTCAATTAAACCCCCAATTGACTTATGACATAGGTTTTAGTCATTTGATAAGTATATATGTGTATGTGTTTCTGATGTGATATAATCCATGTGGCTCAGTTAATCACTTCCTTAGCTAAACTGTGTATGTAGCACGCGATGCTAGTCAGTGGAAATCAAGCTCGTATGACTGCGAACAATTAAAAGAATATTTTGATAATCTAGATATAGGAAAATCTTAATCAACTCAATGTGATCATATTAGAGTCTATGTGATAGGTCAAACCCTTGTGTGTTCATCTTGTGCACTAGACTTGAGTTAGTCGAAACTAGAGGACTAATCTAAGGAAAGCTAATGTCACTTGATTCTAATTTTCATATAAATAATATCATTAAATGTTAATTGAATTTGAGTATTAACACCTGTCTCTCAATAATTACATGATGAAATTCCAACTCTCACTTCTTTATCATATAGTATCTTAATTTAAGATCTTTATATTATTGAATATGAGTTATTAAAAAACCAAAACTACTTTGTCTTAACATTATTAAAAGTAGATACACCTTAGTACCAAAACACACCATTCCCTAAGGATAATAAATCTCAGAACTCACATTCCACTTATTACTTCAAACCACGTACACTTGGTGTAAGCGCAGACACGAATTTAAAGTTTGTCAATATTTTCATTAGCTCTTGCATAACGTCAAGGTGTAATCGTGGAGCCTCCATCGGACTCAAATTAGTCTGATTGAAGCTCATTCCTCCATTGAAAATGTTGTCAATAATTGTATAATTTATGTATATCTGTAGCAAGGGCTCTATTTTTTGATCATTAAAATAATTTATTTATGTCGATTTTCGTGTTAATGGAAAGGTCTTGGAAAGACATTTCTATCGGTATATGGCACCACCTGTGAGGTGCCCAAAGTTGGGAGTTTTTGAGTGCGAAAGGAGACCCATTACGTTTTTGCACAGACAAAATCACCGTCGGGCGCTACGTGCGTCGTAGCGCCCGACTCTCGAGTTGAATCCATCGTAGCACGCTGTAGTGCGCTACCACGCATTATAGCATCTAGCTCTCGGCCAGGGAGCGCCACAGTACGTCGTAGCATTCAGCCTCGGGAACTCTGGTGCCATAGAGCGTCGCAGCACCAAAAAGCGCTGCTGCACGCAACAATACTGAAATTCACTACAGTGCGCTGAAGCACTTGAAAGAGTTGTAGCACGCTGTAGGGCTCCACCACGTGCCATAGCGCCTGCCTTTCGATTGGTAGGCGCTACAGCCAGAATTGTCCGAAAGTGCCCATAACTGTCCAGAATTGTCCATATTTGTGATTTTTTGCATTCTAATGACCTTATGATTTTAATGGGGCCAAAATATATAAAAATTAAACCTGAATTTAGTAAAATTAAGCATTCTATGAAATTATGGGTAAATTCTAATATAAAATTTATCATTTACCCTAAAATGACATGTTCTAAATCTATTAGGTATTTACTTAAATATTTTTGTGCAAAATGCTAATGTTATAATCTTTGATTACTTGTATGACCAAGTAGAATTTAATAATAAAATTGCATGAAATTTAATTGCTTTATATTTGTAATCAAATGCTAATCCCGTTTATGTTTGATTTAAGATTTAATTAGCCTTAATTACTCATTATTTTTAATCAATGTAATGTTTATGTATAGTAGAGAACTTTAATGTTAATTTAGACACCTTGATTTACTCAAATTGATATTAAATTATTTTTGAACATAAGAATCTTAAGAACTTGATTAAGTAAATGATACTTAATTTAAATCTAAAATTGCTATCAATAATATACCAATAATATATTGATTTATCATTGATCTATAAATCAACTATTAATCTTATTTTGGTAAGACTAGAAGTTAAATTCTAACCTGTCTGATTAAAATCTAAATTCTTAATCACTTAATCAATCAACTTAATTGAAAGATAATTCAACTTACATAATTCTAATAATACATTTGAGTTAACATTAATTTTAAAAATATTGAATTAAAAGTACTAAGATTATTGGGGAACTTATGTAATTTATTATCTAGACATGTACCTTAAGATCCATATTTTTCTCTTATATAAGACTATTAGCATGAGATAAACTATAAAAATATACTAATTTGCAATGTGATCAACTCCTAATAATATTCTTGATTGTATCTCATAATTGTAGCATAAGTGTTGATTATGTGGGTTTACCCATCTGATCCGGTCATTTCAAACTTAAGATAATAAAAATTATTAATCCAAGAAAATTTATATGAATTAGAACAATAGAAGTATAAGATCTTTATAATCTTATTTTAAGATTAATAGTGTAAAAAAGGTTAAGCCTATTAATTGATGATACATTGAGATAGGAAGATCTTTTGTTAAAAATTAAGGTGAGAATTTAGATGATCCTTTTTAGCCTTAGAAGACTAATCTTAGACCCTTGTGGTAGGATCACCCAAAATACTTAGAATGAGATTCCTCCCATGTGATAGTAACCTATATTGAGTGACCTTTTGGACATCCTCTTGAAACCTTGTGTAGGATTAACCCAATTAGAGTCATGATTCATAGTTTTGGTAAATTATTAGTTACTAAATAGAACTGCTAGAACCCAAATTATTAGTTGGATATGAATATACATATCCATGGTGCTGAGTCACTTTAGCAATATTTAGTATTGGTTGAGTCACTCCAATGTGAACTTATGATCAGGTGTCATCCCAAGGAATTAGATGAATACAGTCATATTAGAGTAAATCTTCTAAGTCTAATAGTGTTACAATTAGTGAATTAGATCCTTAGTTTGAGATATAAATTGTGACCGAGTTCTGCCTCCAATTATAGTGCGCTTTGATAAGTGCAGTTTAAAATAAATTAAGTATCTCAAGTCACCATGTGTAGAACACTAAGTATACTTGTAATTATGGTATTTAACATCTTAGTTTGAGATATAAACTGCGACCAAGTTCTGCCTCCTATCGAAGTGCGCTTAAATAAGTGCAGTTTTAAACAAACCAAGTATTAAATTCACATTTTGTGGAAACATACAACCATGTGTATATAATATTTTCAATTGATGATTCTAAGTAAAATTCCAAGTAAAATAAATTATTGAAATTACAAGTAGGAGTTATAATCCATTTAGATGGATTCTACACAATGAAGATATTTGATTCATTATCTGATTTGAAAGTATTTTTTGGATTTTTAGATTTTAAGACATGTAGTGTAGAGATATGAGCATGAACATAAGTATGATGCATGAGTATCAGTGATAATTTATGGGTTACAGAATATTGCATATATCAGCTGGAGAATTTCATGATGCATCGTCATTATAGTAAACTGTATTCCCAACCAGATGTATATAGACATTTATGGCGATCAGGGACCGAAGTTCGAGAGTCTCTAAAGAATGATTCATACAACTGGAATTATTCATTTATGAAAATAAAGAAAGTAAAATACATGAATATCCATATTTACATTAAGAGCCATACACATATGAATTTACAATAGTTTAAATATTTACAATAAAAGTTTATCCACTGCTCATATCTCACATCTCTCTTCTCTTCTTTTCTTTTATTACTTTGGCAGATCTTCAAAGCTTTTTAATTATCAAAACCTGAAAAATTCAGTTTACCAGTCAGGTAGGAGTACGCAAATTGTTCTTATAAGAATAAATCTAGCATCATATAATAGGTATGAATCAATTATGAAGATGACTGAAAATTTGCATAGAAAATAAAGCAATATCCAAATTCAATTTCTGTCCTACAAATTAGCTGTGAAAATTCAACATATATGAATCAGCATGAAATAAATTTTATCAAAAGCATTTGTAACAATAAGTTGAGTCCGGCGACTCCTGAGCCCAAATGGGTAAACCCATAGGCATAACTTGTAGGAAGCTTATCTCGCTACCCGTCGGTAGCTTACTCAAAATAGGAACTGATGGTGTATTTTTCCTCTGGATTTTCCTACTTCCTACAAGAGACTAAATCCTTCTATATAACTCCCAGGGGCTTGCTAGCTAGCCCAATCTGTACAGATTCCAGTTTTGCATTCCACCCTCCAAAGACAAACACCACAATATATATATACTGTGTTTCATTCTTTTTGTTACATGCTATTTGATATAAATTTTTTACAGATTAAAATACGGTAAGCAGTGCAAATAATACTCAAATGGAAAATGGCTCAAATAAGAATATTGAAATAAGACTTATAAGTAAATTTACGTACCTAGCTGTTTTGATACAAAATTAATTCAATTTAATTTCTTTGATCTGCCAAAAATAGTTTAAGTCATTAATTTAATATTTTATGATTTTAACATGTTTTGTAATAATAGGTTTTTATGATATTGATATTTGGATTCATTGAATTAATTATTTTTATGACTAATATTTTAAATGAAGTGATAATTTATATGAAACTTTTAAGAATATGTGAAAACATCTATATTTCCTATAAACTTTTCAAGTCCAAAAATTCTTAAAAATTTTGGCAGAGTCTCCTTTGTTTTTGTTCAAATTTTTCAATTTACATAATCAATCTCCAGTTCTAAATTAGAATTCAATTCCAGTTTTAAAAATAGAGTTCAGTCCTTTTTATAGGACTGCTCATTTCCAATTCTAATATAATTTCAAATATACAAAACTAATCTAAGCAGTTTATACATCCCATATAAAGTATCAAATAAAAAAGAAATGCAGGAACAAAATTTAGTATTTATAAGAGCGACTTTATGTGGTATTTAACACATAGCATTTAATTTAATAATCCTGTATTATTTTTACAACAAATCCTACAAAGAATCACCATTAAAGTGCTAAAATGATAGCAGCATGGCAGCACATTGTATAAATGAATGATAGCATTCAACGACAGCATTACATTATTATGTTTGAACCAATATTGATTAAACTGTTAACAATTGCTTCTCATTCAACATTATGTTATATAAGAGGTGGAAGTAATTCTATAATGACAGCATTTATATTTCCTAAAGCACATAGTAAAATTTTGAATCTTGTAAAATAATTGATGGTAACATTTAATAATTTGACTTTATATATATATAAAAATTGCAGCAATTAGAGTTAAATGACAACATTAATTTCATTGAAATAGGGCAACCTGTATTTGTTGTGACAACCATTTAATTCATTGAAGTTAAATGACGGTATTACAATTACTAGTAACCTTAAATCACTTAGGATCTTTTGAAATAAAAGATGAAAGCATATAATCTAATATGGCAGCATATAACTATATACTAATTGACAGCATATATTTCTTTTAAAACCATGCATGCCAAGATATGAATTCATTTAAAAGAGATAGCGTTTATTTACCTCAGTTTAACTAAAGTAATTGTAAATGGCAGCAGTTTGATTCATACTTTACATTACTACACTTTTCATGTAATGGTAACATTTGGATATAAATTTAAGACAGCATCTATATCTTTGTAAGGTAATTGATAGCATTTGAAATACATAATAACTTCTGAATTTCTCAACTCAAGTAGTAGCAATTTGAGTTCCTAATTTACATGGCATCATTTGTTCTCATAAATTCACAAATAGCAATTGATTTCTTATGGCATTTGACTTTAAAATGAAACAAATGACAACAAATTGATTTATAATTACAACTGCTTAAATCTTATAATGATGGCAACTCTTGACTTATGGTAGCATTTAATTTATACTAATTTTAACTAGCAGCATATACTCTCTTTTGATAGCAACATTTGTCATATGGATTCATCTCATCTATACAATTGAACTCATATGATTACATGTGATCATTTATAAGAACAGGAGATTGCAGCATATGATATCAACTTCTATACTCATATTTGTTCCATATTCATTTGATGGCAAGATATGATTCTAGTGTATATATATACATATGACAGCATTTAATAACATAATTAAGCCTAGTAGCATATGAGCACATAATAAAAATAAATGGTAGCAGTTTAGGTAGCATCATAAAGGACAACACTTGCTTTATCTTGAAATAATAGGCAACCTTTTTTCCTTAATGATGCGATCTCATAGAATAATAACATGGATGCCTTAGTATCTTACACATAGATGGCAGCATATAACCTTTCTCATGATAAGGAATGGCTTTTGATCTTATAATTCAAAAGACAGCACTTGACTATAATAAAATAAGTGACAGCATATAAATCTTAAAATGGAAATGATGGCTTCATTCATTTTCTTAAACAATTAATAGCAGCAATGATGATATCTATTGGAATTGATGATAGCTAGTGTTCTTCCGTTACTTTAGATGACATTCTTTGGGTTTCAAATAATACATGGCAGAAATTGATATTTTATAAAGCTGAATGGCAATAATTATTTCATAAGATTCATCCGTACACTTTAAAATTTCAGCATATGCATTAATATCTAGTATTAGACATGTCAGGAATTCTCCACCCTTGTCCAATACCCAACTTTTGATAATCAATATTAATATCCCAACTTAGACATAGCCCTTGTATCCAGCAAGTGCAAGATACTAATATGAAATATGTAATCACAAATTACTATCTTAACGATTTAACATATAAGGTATACAACATGTATTGAATAAAACCCATCATTTTATTTGCAACTGCAGCACAAAGTTTAATAGCCTTGATCTCACCTTCATCTAATGACAACATGTAATTTAATTAAAAGAAATGAAAATCTTTATTCTTATGGCAGTATTAAATATTATTGACTTCATAAATGATGGCATGCAATCTTACACATGATAAGAGGTGGCATTACTTGATTTTATTTGCGAGAAATGACAATATTTGCACACTCAATACAGAGTAAAAAAAATGTATGTAAGGGTTCAACAACTGGAAGAGAAGTAGGAGATTTTGAACTAACATCAACTTCTCACGAAACATACATAATAAATCCAAATTTAGTACAAGCAGGCATCAATTCTAATTTAAATTTGTAAGCTGATTTGTGATCATATGAACAAAAGTGTTTGCAAAGCCAAAGTATCATTACTTGATGTTCTAATAAAGGAGAAGAAGCTATCGTTACATGCCGATACTCAGAAAATTTATTTTTATTTGTTGGAACTCATATGTTAAATCAAAGTTCTTCTGAATACTGAGAAAATTTTCCATGTGGATTAAGGAAAAATCGCAAATTAGCCATGTGTAGATAAAATTGCAATGAATCTATTGATTCATTCAATAAACTTTAAAATCGCCTTAGTGTCGAAAAATGAGGAAACAAAACATTGGGATCGATCGACATCTAAGAATCCCCTCTATTTGTAAATAACTTTATTTCAATAAGTGGTAAATTAATGAAGTTACTAAAGAAATTTTTGAAATAGGAAGATAATCGATGATCGTACATTTGCTCTTTGAGACTCAGATTGAGAGGGTTCATCGAGTGGAGGGATCGGCAAGAGAGTCACTCGGTGAGAGGTGGAGGACTCGGCGAGTGGCTGCGCCGAAAGGAGAAGTAGGGTCGGCTAGATAGAGATTCGATTAGGGCTCGCTGCTTTCATGCTCCGCACATATCCATCCTCCATTTATGGCTGCCCTCGAAATGATGAGAAGGATAGGGATAAAGATTCGGCAAGGACAGGTGGAGGAGCGACGAGCATAAATCGGTTGGAGGAGATCAGATTGCGAAGGAGAAGGAAGAATTTTCGGCTGAGGAGAGGAATGAGATAAGGATGAATTAGGTTAGATGAGATATTTAAGTAAATCTATGATCTATTTAAGCCATTGGATCAAAATAAATGGCTGAAATTTCTTAGCCAAGATCTGAAGTCATTTGAGCTTCAAAAATTATAAACTTAGTATCGAAACGACCGTCTCGACGAGACGAACACACGCGTTTAAAAAATCATTGAATTTGGACAAGTATTTTATTTTATATTAAATTTTAAGTAAAAAACTTGAAAAATTAATTATGATAAATCAAAAACTCGAAAATTAACGAAACTTGAAACATAGCATCCCCATATGATGCTTGACTAAGATATACAAAAATTTTCAAATTCTGATTTATATTTTTCATATTATTAACTTTTGAAGTTTAAACTTCATGAATTTATTTAGGACAATCCAGGATCCCAAATGCGCTCATATTTTTGTAGTATGATCATTTCAATAGGCATTATAAAAAGATATTTTTATTAAATTTTTATTTGATTTAAATTGAAATCCTAATTTTGACGAAATTTTTTAGAGTAACAGAAAATCCGGGAAAATCAACGATTTCCAAAAATTCCCAGAATAACACTCTTAGTTAATTTGGAGCTACTGAGTCCAATGGCAGACTCCATTTTTAAATTATGAGGTCTAAACTTGAAAACACACTTTGGTATTTTACAATATTGGACTGTAAAACTCATAGTAGTTCAGTGATATTTATATTGCATATCAGTGGTATACAGTATTGTGGCATATACAAATACGTAACTTCAGTGGCATACAGCATAGTCTTACATGTTATTTACTTAGTTTTAAATTATATACTAATTTTACTCTATTACTCAGTACCTGTTAGCTTTACTTTAGTTCAGTTTTATACAGTTTAGACTTTCTGCTATTTTACAGTTTTATGTTGTATTTTATTTATATTACTTAAATGTTAATTAAATAATCAGAACTATTTAAATTAATTTCGATGTGTTAGACTTATTGTTTAACTTGTGGTACTTTTGAGATCTGACAATTTGCGAGATCCTGAGCAGCTTATTGAGCTAGGTCAAGAGGACGTTCATGAGGTTCTGGAGGAGTTTGTGGAGTCTTATTGGATTTCTACTTCAATTTTATTATTTTTAATTAGTTATCTCAATTTAGTGCTTATACTTTATTTCAGCAAATCATTTGTAATAATTTTTAGATACATTTACTTTTCTATTTTGAGATGAATATTTTTATTCAGTTTCTGTAATAAATATTCTATATGTGTGCTTAGCTTCAACACTCTGTTATTATATTATTTATACTTAGTATTGTGATGTGATCAGCATACTGGAAATACTGATATTTTATATATATATTGAATTCTTCATGTTGTATATTAAATCCAATATATGTAATTGTCTAATACTTAAGATAATAATATTACTCTTATCTTAAGTATTAGCTCTGGACCCTCCTTTAGGGTTGAGTCAGTAACCCTTCAGATGAGTTTCTTTTCAACTATTCGGGAAGGTGAGAATTTCCTTCCCAAGTAGCGCACCGCTCCGCCGTCGATTTGATTTATTCATGTTACGCGTGGCGACGGGGCGGGGCGCTACAGATGTAACTCTAATCTTAATCTAAGATTAAGAGATAAAATAATCACAATTACAATATAAAATCTAGAAACTAATAAAAAAAAAGTTTTATCCATTTAATAACACATTTACTCAATTAATAAATTCGAACATAAATCTATTACTAATCCCTAAGGAGGAGATTCTTAAAAAGGAAAAGAGACTTACAAATTTTTTAAGGAATAATTCAATTATTAAGTATCAAGGTTATTCAATTCTCAGCTATACTTATTTATTGATTTAGAGAACTTAAGAATGATATAATGTGAGATAAATTTCACATTATGAAACATATACATTACTTAGAAATATTTTAGGTGAAATTTAGGGTTTTACTTGAATTAGATTTAATAAGTTCAAAATAATTTGGAAAAGATGCATAATCACTTAATTCACTAATTTTAATGAATATTTTAGGTTTTCAAGGCTTAAGAATATTTAAATCTAATTTTGAGTAAAATGACTAAAATACCACTATAAAATGATCTAAAATGTAACTTTTTGAATTAGAGCTCCAAACTGGAATTTATCAATGTTAAATTATTATTTATTATCTAATATGAAGATAGACAGTAAGTATACTCAAATTGACTAAGGATTAAGGCTAATGAGCTTAAATTATAGTTTTAGGTCATTTGGGATTGATTAGTAATTCTACTTGGAGAAATTCTGAAATTTTTGTTATACTTATATTGTTTAATGTCTAACAATTTTATAGAGTCTAAAATTACTAAATTATGAGATTATTTGACTAAGCTATGATCAAAATAAGTTTATAATTTAAATATATAATTAAGGAGATTTATGAATAGGTCCAAAAATCTAAATTTTTTAATTGGTGTTCAAATTCAACAAAGTTAGTGGCTATAATTTCCTTATAGCACACTGATGTGATGACCCACTTAAGTAGTAATAAGTGAAACTCTTAAATATTGAGGTGTCTTTTCAGATAACAGTGAAGTTCCTGATAAGTACTCCAAAATTATGCGTGCTCATGTGGGAGCACTCCCAGGATTGGTGATTTGCTGGGAAGTTATCTTATGTGGGCAAAATCGTGAGGCCTTTTTGGCAAAAACGGACAATACCTTGGTGCTTAAGAGTTTAGACTGTTACAAATAGTATCAGAGCAGGCCATAGGGTATTAGATAGGAGCTAAATGTTATACAGAGCAAAGTACTACTTCATGTGAGCAGCCTCTTGAATCCTTGATGGTTAAGGTGCTATATGGTTGTGGGTACCTCTTGAGCTTGTATGGTTCACCTCTAGTCCTATCTACCCAATGGATGGTTCTTGGATTTGTGTGTGGATACTGATGAGGACGTCAGTTACTTAAGTTGGGGAGATTGTGAAGATCCACTTAAATAGTAATTATAAGTAAAACTCTTAAACATCGAGACGCCTTTTCAGATAAGTGGGTTATCACAATATTATAGACTTTTGCCACCTTATGATGGCCAAAATGTTCTTTTCTCGGTTGCATAACTATCACATTTCTTTTTCGATCTAGTTAACCTTGGAATCCTTCTTGTAGATGGACAACCTCGAATAATCCAGTCATAGTCTTAGTCCTGACGAGATACTAAGTGGGCTTTAATAGAGTCTCTCAGACCCTTCAGGAAACGGTGGCATCTAGATGCTTCCGTTCTAATTAGATCCCGAACGAAACATGACAATCTCTAAAATTCCTGTTTGTAGTCGAACACCAAATTATTGCCTTGTGTGAGATGGAGGAGTTCATCCTCTAGAATTGCTTGAGCTGATGCCGGTATGAATGCATCATGGAACGCTTCCAAGAACATGTCCCAAGGAATGTTCTCTACCTCATAATCAACAAATTTATTGTTCCGCTCGTTCTCCCACCAGTATTCAGCTTCTTCTTGAAATAAATGAGTTACTAGGCGGATGACTTCAGAATTAGGGCACTTGAAATTGGCCAAATTCTTTTCGGCCATCTTAAGCCAGTTCAATGTGTCCATAGGATTCAGCGCTCCATTGAACGTAGGCGTTCGGAGATGAAGAAAACTGTGTATGATTCCGTCGCCCGTATAATGTGAAGACGATGAGAATCATGATGGGGGTGCAGGTTGCTACATAACCGAGAGTATAAGAGCACGTGTCTCTTGCGCCTGTTGCGCATTACTATTTATTAGGGTGAGAATAGCATTTTATCTAAAAAATGCTAGGCATCCTAAAATATATATGAAATATTTGATAATAAATTAAATATGTGTTAAAAATATAACAAATTATAAATCACACCATTTCTTCACTAAAATCCAATTATCTCGTGTGTTAGCATATTATGCCGCAGCTGCATAAAGCAATTCTACGCGCAGCGGCCCATTACGCCACTTGATGTTGTTGCTTCTCTTTGTGTATTTTATTTATGTTTGTTCCTTCTCTTTGTGTAAGTTGCTTCTCTTTGTGTATTTTATTTATGTTTGTTCCTTCTCTTTGTGTATTTCTAACTCCCTCGCACCCCATCCCGGCATCTACCCGAGGCCGCTCGCCTTTCAGTACAAATGGAGACTCGAATCCATGGTTTCCCACTTATCTAGGGTTTATGCGGTCCCATTTTTCTACAGGTATCCGTTATTCACTGCTGGACTAACCTAGGGTTCCAGCGCCGGAACCATGAGCGTCATAGGATTCGACGTTGGAAATGAAAATTGTGTGATCGCTGTTGTGAAGAAGCGCGGCATCGACGTTCTTCTCAACGATGAGTCCAAGCGCGAAACTCCCGCTGTGCTCTCCTTCGGCGAGAAGCAGCGGTTTCTCGGTTCAGCCGGCGCTGCAACTGCTGCGATGCACACAAAATCCACCATCTCTCAGTTGAAGCGTCTCATCGGTCGGAGATTTCGCCAGCCGGATGTCCAGGAGGATCTTCGCCGCTTCCCGTTCGACACATCAGAGGGCGTCGATGGCGGGATCGAAATCCGTATTCGATACATGAACGAGGAGCGAATCTTCACGCCGGTGCAGATCCTCGGAATGCTTTTCTCTCATTTAAAGCAGATTGCGGAGAAGAATCTTCAGAGCCCGGTGACTGATTGTGTTATTGGGATACCTTCTTACTTCACTGATTCTCAAAGGAGGGCTTATTTGAACGCGGCAGCTATTGCAGGACTGAAACCGCTTAGGCTAATGCATGACTTGGCGGCCACTGCTTTAGGGTATGGTATCTACAAGTCTGATTTCCCAAACTCCCGAGAACCGATCAATGTTGCTTTTGTTGATATTGGCCATTGCGACACTCAGGTATCGGTGGTGGCATTTGAGGCTGGTCAAATGAGAGTAATCTCTCATGCTTCTGATCCGAATTTAGGTGGCAGGGATTTTGATGAGGTGCTATTTAGGTACTTTGCCGAAGAATTCAAGGAGCATTATAAAATTGATGTGTATTGCAATATAAGGGCTTGCGTTAGACTGAGGAGCTCTTGCGAGAAACTGAAGAAGGTTCTCAGTGCGAATGCTGAGGCCCCTCTTAGTATAGAATGCTTAATGGAAGAAAAGGATGTGAAGGGATTCATAAAAAGAGAAGAGTTTGAGAGGCTATCATTAAGTTTGCTGGAGAGGGTTTTGGAGCCTTGTAAGAAGGCTGTGTTTGAAGCTGGGTTGCAAGTGGACAGAATACAGTTTGTAGAGCTTGTGGGCTCAGGGTCAAGGATTCCAGCAGTGGCGAGAATTTTGTCTGGATTTTTTGGGAGAGAGCCCGGTAGATCACTTAATGCAAGCGAATGTGTAGCTCGCGGGTGTGCACTCCAGTGCGCTATGCTTAGCCCTATATTCAGGGTTAGAGACTACGAGGTATTTTTATATTTATGCCTCTTTTGCCTAATAAATAACTACCGATGGATTTTAACTCTCTACTAATAATTATAAATAAACTAATCAGTTACTGTTATTAATTGCTTAGAAATTAAATTCAACCCAACATGCGAATTTGATTTTATTAATTTGGTGCAATTTCTGGTATGCTTACACCATGCCCAAATCATTGGCAGATGCTATGCATATCATACTCTCATTTTAGAAGCGTTTGCAACTATATTGATACATGTTATTACGTTGACAATTTTTTTAAGTATAACTATTGAATTTATAATATCTAATGTGATATCATGGCTATTGATATTGTCTGTTACATGTGATTTTGTACTTAATTGTTAAAATTTGTAAGCTTCAAGAGAAGCTAAATTTAACTAAATGAACGTGCTTAAGCAAATGAGAAGATGAATTTCATAAATTATATTTTTTGAGGATAAGCCTTCTCTTATGCATAGTTTACTTATATCACTGTTTGCTCATTGAGTAGGCGCTCACCCCTCTTTTCAGCGGCAAAAGTGAGAGATTATAATTCACAACCTAACTGCCATTTATCTTTAGAAGCTCTTACTTCCTATTGTAAAGCCATACTACTATCATACTACGTCATCAATATTGTCCACTTTGGAACTTCTTACTAATTAATTGAGAATGGAAGCAAAAAAATTTTCTTAAGCCATTATTTGTGTTTTTGCATAATCATTAACAATCATAACATGAAAGCAAATACTAATAAATACAAATGATATTACATTTTTTAAAACTTTTTTAGAAGGTGAATGTTTTAACGCATTTAACCCATGCAATTATTGTCTAATGAAAGGCTAGACAGTTTTGACTCTTTGCTAAATAGGCTTTCCATGCTTTTCTTTTAGATGCCGTGATCTTAATCGGCTTGTGTTTTGGTTTGATGGACTATTCCTTGAATTAGAACTCTTTGTCTATTACACATGTAAATATTTTCTGTCTTGAACAGAAAACTTTTCTAGTCTCCACCAGTTTCGATCATTTTCTTATGCTTTTATTTACAAGAAAAATATGAAACATCTACATTGATGCACTATGTGGTTTAGTTTTAATTTTTATTTTTTCCAAATTTTACTTTATGAGACAGTACATTTTTTTGAAAACCTACCAATCTATCATTTATAGGTCCAAGATTCTTTTCCGTTCTCAATTGGCTTTTCTTCGGAGGACGTTCCTATTTCCACATTGTCAAATAACACATTATTTCAGAAAGGACAGCTTTTTCCAAGTGTTAAAATGCTTACATTTCACCGTACTGATACATTTCATTTGAAAGCTTTTTATACTGATCAAAATGAATTGCCAGATGACACTTCTCCTGAAATAAGCTGCTTCAAGGTAATTCCTCTTTTTTTCTGTACTTATCATCAGGTGAAAGAATAAAAAGCATATGTTATACCAAAATGTTACTAATGTTGCATCAAGTAATTTCTGCCTGTACTGGTTAATAATAAGAAACACATGTTGAAATAGTTATGTAATAAAGCATGACCATTACAAATTTAATTTGTACATGGAACTTGTATTGGATATGTACCTCTTGATAGCTTAAGAAAACACATCGTCAGTACATGCTTAGTGATAGCCAAATCTGAGATCTGATTTGGTGATGATTATTGCAACCTTTAGCTCGCTTGGTTGTCAATGTGAAATATAGGCATATGCTTTCATCTTTATTTTGTTGAGGGTGCTATAGTCAACACATAATCTTCAGGTCCTATCCTTGAGAACTACCGCATTAGGTAATCCATAAAGAGGACTTTTGGGTTGTATAGGTCCTATAGAGCTGGCCTGGAATCTAATTTGAATTAAGTCAAATAGAACTCAAGCTTGAAATTTTTGAGTTTAACTCAACTAGAACTTGATTATGGTTCAAGTCGAGCCAACTTGAGTTGAAATGATTTGATTTTATGGCAACTAGAAATTTTTTGAGCCGACTCAAAGTAAAATTTAAAAATTTTAAAAAATTGTCAATTCTTGGACTCAAAATTGGGCATGTTAATTTGTTATAATAATAAAATAGCATTATGCAACAAACCATTTTTGTATATATTACTTATAAACTTTAACAATACACATTTGAACCGGTTTAAATTAGCAAAAATAAGTACAAATTCTTGAATTGAACCTTGGATAGGGATGGAATCAAGTCAATTTTGATAGAGCAAGTCAAATTTGAACTCAAAATCTTCGAGTTTAGCTTGATTCAAAATTGAGTTGAGCTCGAATCATTTCGAATTAAACTGGTTCGACTCGAAATGAATTGATTTTGAGCCAACTTGAAATCAGATTCAAGCCAACTTGAAAAATAACAAAACTAATTACAGAGCTGAAGGATTTGTAATTGGAACCCATGATCTTTCCTTCATAGATTGTATTACAAACCAACTCAGCTAGGTACTTGAGATAATGCTATATTATTACCAGGAGTTGAATGATTAATTTAAGTTAATTGTGCTATACTACTACTACTACTACAAAGTTGAATGTTATATACTAAACAATCAAAAGAGAAAAAAATGAAATACTTAAAAAATATTATCTCATTTATACTATCCTTGAATTATCGACATCTTGCTGCATTAGTTCTGGGTAACCATTTGGCTGTTCTCTTAGATTACTTAAATAAGTTTATTTAAATAATAATGTATTATCAATAAAAAACACTTATATTAATACATAATAAAAATTATTTAATAAAGCAATAAATATTAATATTATTATAATCTTATATAGTTCATGTAAAAATAAAAGTTTTCAATCATAACATTATATTAAATAATTAATATTCAACATGAATTTATCATTATACATGTTAAACAAAAATTTATGTCAATATTATCATTAAAAATACTGTTAATATTTATTAATTATATTTATTATTCAACTGATCAACACATATTTATTAGCACATTTAAAATTTTTAATTTTTATTTAATCAATAATTAGCATAGCTTGGCTAGTTTTATGAAATACTGAATTATGCTATAAAATTATTAATAATCATATTATTATGTATTTTATATATAATATAATATTAAGAAATATCGAAAATCATTTTAAATGCTTTATTTTAATTAAAAATTACTTTTTTAAATATTAAAAAGTTTTAATTATAAAATCCTTATAATTAGTTTACATTGTTAACAATTATTTTTTATATTTGTTAACTTTAAGTAATTTTTAATTATATTTTCGCTATGTTTAATCATATATATGTATATATACATTTTCAAATTGTTTCTAATCGAAGTTCTCTATTAATATTTAGTTTTACTCAACTAATATAGTAAATTATATCTAACATATAATATTGATTAATTATGCATTTATTTTTAGTAATATTTTTATTTATAAAAACTCAATATATATTATAAACACTTTATTATTGTTACCTTAAGAGAGATATCAAAGAGGTGAAGAGGGGGATGAACGCAAAGGCATGTAAATGGCAGAGTTGGCATGCATAAAGATAAGCTTATCTTAACTGACGGGGCTCTAGATGGCAAAGTTGGCTTGGTTGGTGGCGTCGTCAAGATTGAGTGGCGTCAACGAGGCTATGGTGGTCGACAGGGAGGTGTTGGGGAGGCTTGCGTCAAGGGCTTGATGGGATGGGGGATATTCCATTGTTTGTCTCTTGTAGGCCAAAGGAGTAGGTTGGTCTAGATGGGTTGGTGTGCACACATATATTTATTTAGTGGTGAGTTGAGGCACATGGAGGAATCGGGTTGGGGTCAACAGCCACGTGCATGATGAAGAAACATTTTTTTTTCTTACATTTTAATAAATTTTTGGTTGTTGTTCCCGATGGTTTGGATTTTCAAGTTCAATAGCTCAATCTTAGAATCACTGCTATTGGTAGTCTTCCCCACCATATTAGGTCATCAAAACTTTAATGATCTAGTTCCTTTAATTTCTTTACGTTTAGTGCTCAAGTAATGATCATTGTTGATACGGTCATTTGTCCTCTTGATCTGAGCAACAAATCAAATGGGGACTTTGTTTTTTCATCTTTTACCTTCTTAGTCTAATAGATTCAACTATTTATAATTTTGGGGACTATAGGCTGCCATTGCCAACTGCGTGCTTTTTGCCTCGCAAATTTCTTTTTTCTTAGGTTTTTCAAGCCTTTTCTCTTTGGCACAGCTGATCGTAGCCATATCACCTCTTCCCTCTTTCAATCTCTTCAAGTGACTCTTCTTTCTCATAGCCACTGATTTCTACACCTCTGCTGCCTGAGATGTCATGTCTGACGGTAGTGACTCTTTCTTCTGTTCATGCTATTTTCTGCTCAAGCTAAGATAGATTACAAATGATGTAACTTTTGCTTCTTATTTTCTATTAATGTAGAATCATTTGCTCCTTTTTCTGAATTTGATCTACTTTCTTTCACTTGCTTTGGTATCTTACCACATGTTCTTTCTGGAATTGCAGGATGTGCCCAAGTGTTGGTGGTCGGAGTTTGAGGCTAGGAATAATGATGAGGTGGTCGGGCAGGGCTGCATACAATTGGCTTTAGTGGTCCGACTTTTCTTTGTACCTATGTTGGCGGGATGCTTCAAACGCCGGTCTTTCCTTTAGGATGTTGCGTAGATTGTGATTTGAGATGTGGTGGTGTGGGAGTTAGTAGGGAGGTGATGATATTGATTTGATGGAACTGGTGGCACTCGTGGGCTTACTTTCTAGGAAGCTCTTTAAAGGGTAGGAACGATGGTTTTTGGGTGTGACCATGAGGTGGTCCTATGAGGAAATATTCATTTTGGTTGTAATGTGATCACACACCATGCATAGGTTTAGCAACCATCAAAGGTAAAGTTGAAAGAACAAGGTTTTTCTTTAATTAAACGAAGGCTTGCATATATGGGAACCTTTAATACACGAAGTATCTCTCAGTTTCATGTTTTTCATCTAAAAGATCATTTAAAAATTAATCGTTAGTTGAAGAACCTTCTTATTTTTAATTTTTGTTTTAAATAATTTCTTTTGAGATTATTGTCAAAATGGTTTATTGACTATTACAATTTATTCATCTTAGTCATTGACTTTTTATATATAATTTTCTTGGTCATGTAACTTTTTTATTTATAATTTTTTTGGCCTATACATTTAATTTAGATGGAAACCATTAAATATGAAGAATAATTTTGTTTTTTTTAGGATTTATAGTATTTTATAAAAAAAATGTAGGCACATTTGCTGATTTGATAAGAAAAAATATTAATAATTATAATGTTATTTTATCATAGGTAAATCTTGCATGAGAAAATATAAAAAATAATTTGATGTAAAATTTTTTTTATTGATAATATTTAAAAATTTATCAACTAAAATGATTATTATAAGAAATAAATTTATTTTTTAATATAACAAATAAATAAAACATTGATTAGACTGGAATAATATTTGATTATAGAAAATAATTAATAAATTTTTTATGTAGAATAATGTAGTATTTATTTTTATAAACTCATCAATACTTTTTTACATTGCATATACAAAATTATTCTTCTATTACATCTAATAAACAAACAATTTATTTTATGATTGAATATACTTGGTAGCCTTTCTTAAATTCTTTAATTTTTTTTTTTTACAATATTAAATGCAAAACTTTTGCATCATACCAATACAAATGAATGAAACATGCTTGAAAAGTTATTTTTATGTCATTTCACATAAAATGTAATTAGCCAAGTACACACAAAATAGATTTAATATCTATCAACGTAAAATATTTACACTAATGTTACAAAACTAAGATCCACATTAATTTTACAGCATACATTGCAATCACCTAAATAAGACTCAAAACTTTCAAATTAGCCATTGCCACTATACTATCAATCATTTATATATTGAGATAATGCAACATTCTTTTGTTTCTCCACCTATAGATCTGCTTCAAAAATAGGTAAAAGTTAAAATAATGAATGCATACATTTATTCAAAAAAAGTTGTCATCATATTAAAAAAATTACAAGTGTTTTCACCTTGATTAGTTATATTATCTTGTATGTCTGAGGTAGATGCATTCTCTTGAAAATTGTTGTTTGCATATAAGCATCATGCACATTAACCTATGAAAAAAATATTAATAAAATATTAAAATATGTATGTAGCATTGTTGAAATAGCAAAATTATTTATTTAAAATATACTTACAGTGTGTTCTTGAATATCGAAAGCATATGAATTACAATGTTTGCATATTTTTTTGATTGTGCCTTGCAGTTACTGTGCTTTTTCACATGAAAGGATATTGTAACCATTTTGTTTGCAATTTTTACAATGAAGAATACATTTCTCATGCTTATTCTTCTACTATGGCATTATTTATTCTCCTATTCTAAGAATTTTTTCTCATTTTGGTGGTCTTCCTTGCATATAATTCTTATATAACAATGTTAAAGGAGGCTTATAACAACGTTAAAGGAGGCTTTTTGTTGCTTAGTAATTATTCTTTTGGCCCATTAATTTTCATGATAGATAACTATAAATTCTCGTATATGTTTTCATTGAATAATAAGCATGAATATATTCTTGTGCCTCTTCCATCTGCATATTGATAGTTGTATATGTATTTTGAATATCCATTTTAGGGTTAAAAATAGGCCATTTCATTGTTTCCTCCCCACCACTGTTTTGAGCACTTGCATCATCATCATCATTAGAAATCATACAATTTATATCATTATTTTTCTTTTGAATTGTCCCAAGCTCAATTTTCTTTTTCTTAGTAAGTGGATCAACAATTTTCTCATGTTTTATTTCATCTTCCTTCATATGAAAATCACTTTCAACAAATTCTTCACATCCATTTGAACTATTAGATTCATGATTGTTATCACGTCATCATCATCATCAAAAATTTTCAATATTTCTGTGTTGTCTAAGAATCTCATTCTCTCCTACACTTGTACCATAACACAAATGAGAGAAATTCAAATCCTCAAGCCAATGAGAAACATCTTAAATCTCACTATTACCATTTTCAAACCCTTTAGATGGATTCATAAACTCAGTACTTTTAACTTTGAAAAAAGCACATATAAATACAAATTTATTATCTAATATATAAATACAAATATTTTCACAAATTTATAATAATGAGCATTGATACTTTTGAAGACAAATCAAATTCAGCCAAAAACATAAAAATTAAATTTAACCCAGCACAATAACAACATTAATATAATGCACTTATAGACAAATCATGTGTATAAGAATTTTTATCATTATCCTATCAGAAATCATACAATAAATATCATTGTTCTTCATTTGAACTATTCCAAGCTCAAAAGAGTTTTTCTCAGTTAGTGGATCAACATTTCTCTCAGGTATTATTTCATCTTCTATCATAGGAGAGCCACTATCAGATTCATGATTGTTATCGTTGCCATCATCATAAATTTTTTTAATATTCTGTCGTCTCAAAGAATCTTAGTCACTCCCACAGTTGTACCAGAACACAATTGGGAGGAATTCGAGTCATCAAGCAATGAGAAACAATATCATAACTCTCACTTTTACCACTTTCAAACCTTTAGATCGATTCATCAACATTACTTATAACTCTAAAAAAAGTACATGAATATAAATTTTTTATCTAATATATGAACAGAAATATTTTCATAAAATGAGCAGTGATATTTCTTGAAGACAAATCAATTTCAGCCCAACACATAAATATTAAATTCAGCCCATCACAATATCAATATTAATATAATGCACTTGTAGACAAATCATGTGTAATACAAATGACAATTTTGATGCACCAAGTCATTTAGATAAAAAATCATGTGTAATGTACTAAAAAGGACGACAAATCAATTTTACAAAATGCCCAGCGCATTAAAACTACAATGCTAATGCAGTTTGAAAACTGATTAGTCGTTATAATGGCACAAGTTAGTTTAACTAGCCACTTAACACAAGCAATATCACACAAGCACCTTCTTGAATTGTTAAAAGAGTAATTTATATAAAAATTGATATACTAAGAAAACTATTTAGTATTTATCATAACTGTAGATGAGACAATTATGTGAAAAATGAAAAGGCAATGAGGTAGAATAGTAACAAATAGGATAGAAATAATCTAAAAACGGCTGGGTTACTCGCAAACTTGGAAAAATTATCGGCATCTTTGGAAGGTTCATCGATTTCTAGACGGTTGTCGAAGTCGAAAGGTTTGTCGACGCTGAGAGGACCCTTAACATCGGAAGCGTCCTTGCCGTTTGAGCCTTTGTCGTTTGTTCTATGGGTTACGCAACGAGAGACATAGAGAAATGTGAGAGATGTAACAAATATACACAGAAACCTAGTCGTTGGGATCAAAAATAGTTGCAGGAGAAAAAAAAAAGGAATCGTCTGAGGCTGTGGGAAATTATTTATTTGCCATTGTTGAAATCAGATGGAAAATCAAAGATAAGACACAAAAAACACTTAAACAAAACTTAGGGGATCAAAAAAATTACATGCATGAGTTAATGACTAAAATAAATAAATTACAAGATCAAAGTCACTATTATGATTCTTTTCTTCATTTTTTTAATTCAAGGCAAAATCATTATTGTTGAATTCGTAATGGTTTTATTATATTTAAACGTATTCAGTTGGATTACATCCAAATCTTGGGTGTTTACATATTTTATACTCTAATCTTAATATTTAAGATCCTAACACCCTTATCCTACTCTATGTATGGATTCTCATCCGCTTGCAATGATTAATAGATGCTAAGTGGAGTGATAGTTTTGATGTAATAATAGAAAATTGGGTGGGAGTTTTATAGAGTTTTAAATTTGAGTGGGAGTTTTATAAAGTCTTAATTAAGTGCTAGTTTTGTGAAAACAAAATATTTGAGAGGTATATATGAAATTCATAAAGCACACAATTCTTACTAGTTCAGAATATTTGGTTGTGTTAAGGCTTCAGACAAATAATTCTTAAGCATTGTTAATATTTATTCTATTTTAAAGTACAGGTATTTAGCAAACTTTGTTTTTGAATATGCAGATTGGTCCTTTCCATGTTTCTCAAATCGATAAAACCAAATTAAAAGTCAAGGTTCGGCTAAATCTTCATGGAATTGTTTTGGTAGAATCAGCTTCGGTAAGTAACTTTAACTTGCATAATTTGTTTTGAAACTTCAAAGTATTGGTTTTACATATTGTTGAAATTTCTGAATACTGCGATTCAGTTGATTGAAGAGGAACCAAATGTTTCAAGTAATTCAAGCCACTCAGATTTGGACAGCTCAGAATATATGACAGCCTCAGAAGCTTCTGTTGAGAATGGAGCTTTTGCACGGAATAGTCATGTTAGTCATGCAAGTTTTGAGTAGTTTGATGCGTCTATACTTGCAAAAATTTTGCTACTATTGAAAGGCTTTTTTAGGTTGTATTTAAGCTATGATTTTAGTTAAAGAAATTAATAATGTTAATAAAACATGATTAACTTTTCAAGTAATTTTCTTGTTTTTTTTTATTCTTAAGGAGGTGACGGATATTTTCCCTCGTGTTTGTTATAACTGTTACTTTATAAACGTGCCATCACAACAATTAAGGGCAGCATCCTGAACTTCACCATTTTTGTTATGCCTCATATTGGCATGCCAGTTTAAATGACACTGCTTCATCTAAATAAAAAAGTGAAAAACAGAGGCTACCTTATTAAATAATTTCTGGTATTAAATGCAAAAATATATACCAGTTCTATTGGAGTTATCCTTTTGTTTATGACACTTGATACAACACCATGATCATCTTGATACTGATTGGTTCTCTTTTTATTGCGGGGTTTTATACTGGAGCAGAATCATGCCAACCACTTGAAGTATACTTTGTGATGACCTAGTGTCAGATTAGTTGTCCTGACCTAACACTAGATGCCACTGTAGTACTTAATAATGGATCAGTATCTCCTAATCCACTATCAAGCATTACTACAGGCAAAGGATCTATAAGATAGAGAAATATAGATATATTTCTGAAGTAATAATAATAAAACATTCATTTCATTACAATCATCCAGAAAATAAAAAATAATATTCGTCTTCTTAGAGTTTAATAAATATTACAGTTCATATACTGAAACCACCACATTAAATGTTTATAAGTAAATAAAAGCTCTTTTCTCCTCACATATAAGGACAATAAAGTAAAATAGTCTCTGGGGATTTTCAAATATGCTCCTGAAACTCCAGCTCCTCTTTTGGTTCACCTGCCAGCTCCACTTCAAGCTCTTGATCTACTATATAGTTTTTAACACGATAGGGCACAACTAATAAAATAAAAACAAATGGTTAGACTAATAATTCTAAGCACATCTTAGGATTTCTAACTAATTTAGTTTAAGGATATCACATGGGTTTAAGAAGTAGGGTGCATAACGCATTTAAAGGAAAGCAAAGCTAGTAAATAAAACATACAATATGATCATTTAAAGTAAAGCAGTATATGTGCTAAGACACACTAAGCAACCCCTTTAAAAGAAAGGTTAAACATGCATAACATCTATATAAAAACTAAATAAGATAAAGGCTAGCATCGTATATGCAAGTAAGAGTATAAAAATATATTTTCAGACATCCTATAAGCAAGTATAGTAAAAAAAGCAAGCTGAACTGTAATATGCAGAAATAATTGTAGAAATATGTAAAGCAATTGATTAATATTTATTGTTACATTAAATTATGTTTTGTGGGATTATACATAACAAATAAAGGAGTTAGGTATGTCTACCTAACTATCTGAAATGCGGTCTCCTGTATAACCACATATTTCTCCTCAAGGATATGTGTGGTCTCCTGATCTCTCCATAGCCAGCCTTGGCTCAAATGTCTGTACAGGCAAAGGATCTATAAGATAGAGAAATATAGATGCATTTATAAAGTAATAATAATAAAATATTCATTCTATTACAATCATCCAGAAAATAAAAGAAAATATTTGTCTCAAAGTTTAGTAAATATTACAGTTCATATACTTAAATTACCACATTAAATGTTTATAAGTAAATAAAAACTCTCCTACTCACATATAAGAACAGTAAAGTAAAATGGTCTTTGGGGGTCTTCAAATCTGCTCTTGGAACTCGAGCTCCTTCTGGTTTACCTGCCAGATTCACTTCAGGCTCTTGATCTACCTGTTTGGTTTTTAACACGATAGGACACATTTAATAAAATAAAAATAAGTGGTTAGATTAATAATTCTAAGCACATCTTAGGGTTTTTAACTAATTTAGTTTAAGGATATCACATTGGTTTAATCTAGGGATGACAATTTGACCCGAAACTCAAAATTCGAACTTGATTTGAATCGAACTCGAGACATTTTGATTCGACTTGAACTCGACTCAAAAATTTTCGTGTCGAGTTCGAGTCATACTTCTTGACTCGAACTCTATTTAAAATGAGTCGAAATGACACGAACTCGACTAGAACTCGACTTGAACTTGAACTCGAACAAGTTCGAGTCGAGTTCGGGTAAGAGCTGACTTTATTTGAACTCAACTTGAAGCCGGCCCTAGTTTAAGCTGCAGGGTGCACAATGCATTTAAAGGAAAGCAAAGCTAGTAAATAAAACATATAGAATGAGCATTTAAAGTAAAACAGTACATGTGCTAAGGCACATTAAAATAAATGCTAGCATCATATATGCAAGTAAGGGTATAAAAATATAATTTCTAGCATCCTATAAATAAGTATAGTAAAAAAAGTAAGCTGAACTGTAATATGCAGAAATAATTGTAGAAATATGTAAAGCAACTGATTAATATTTATTATTAAATTAAGTTATGTTCTGTGGGCTCATACAGAACATATAGAGAAGTTAGGTACGTCTACCCAACTATCTAAAATGCGGTCTCCTGTATAACCACACGTTCTCCCTCAATGACATGTGTGATTTTTTGATCTCTCCATAATCAGTTCTGGCTCAAATATTTGTACAGACTAATCCATCATGAGTGAAATCTCTTATTTAGTTATATTTGTTATTATGCAAATGCTTATGATCAATTGAGTAAAGTTTCAAATCATAGCAACATTCAATGGGAATGCCAAAGTAAACTAAGCTGGTGATATCCATTTATTGTCTAATTTTAATTATCTACTTTAATGATTGGGGTTAATTGAATCCTCAATTGATTTAAGATATAGATCTCAGGTCAACTATTAGATACACACACAGATATATATATATATATATATATATAAGTATGGTTGTATATTTTGAAAATAATTTATAATAATAGACAAAATTTAAGGCTCTCTAACCTAACCTTAAGGTCACCATCCTCAAATTCATCAATTGTTACTAATTAAGCTCTTAAGACAAAATATGCTAACTTAGGAATCCAACCTAATGTCTAGGCTTAATATGCCTCAATAGCTCCTGTGATCGAACCTTCAGTGATTACTTCTATGCTAAGCTTATCTCAATTAACTAGACATTACAAACATCTAGAATTTTACCCAAGAAATCCTCATATAATAAGCTAAGAATCTAAGGCCACAAATCATAACAATTCATATCTAAATGTCTAAATTATTTATTGATCTAACCATTTGCTATTAATACATACTTTAACACAAATATAATTCTTATATATATATATATATGGTTGTATATTTTGAAAATAATTTATAATAATAGACAAAATTTAAGGCTCTCTAACCTAACCTTAAGGTCACCATCCTCAAATTTATCAATTGTTACTAATTAAGCTCTTAAGACAAAATATGCTAACTTAGGAATCCAACCTAATGTCTAGGCTTAATATGCCTCAATAGCTCCTATGATCGAACCTTCAGTGATTACTTCTATGCTAAGCTTACCTCAATTAACTAGACATTACAAACATCTAGAATTTTACCCAAGAAATTCCCATATAATAAGCTAAGAATTTAAGGCCACAAATCATAACAATTCATATCTAAATGTCTAAATTGTTTATTGATCTAACAATTTGCTATTAATACATACTTTAACACAAATATAATTC
Source organism: Gastrodia elata (assembly GCA_016760335.1). Taxonomy (NCBI): domain Eukaryota; kingdom Viridiplantae; phylum Streptophyta; class Magnoliopsida; order Asparagales; family Orchidaceae; genus Gastrodia; species Gastrodia elata. The sequence goes on along the minus strand of CM028677.1, from coordinate 27,533,522 downwards.
TTAATCCAAGCATATATTCCAATGACCTAATTTTTCCAAACCTTCCCTTTCTCCAATTCTCCATAATTCTCTTAAGTGTTCAACATCATTACTCCCTCTCCTAAGATGATTTAATTGATATGTAGAGGCTCAAGCTACTCTACTTCTAGGGTTGAGATCACCTCTATGACAATCTTCTCAAAAATCCTAAAATCAATAAGTGATTTGGTGCTTAAATGTCACATTTTAAATTTGTTATCCAATCTTGATGCTATCAGTATCATAACACTCCCTATAGCATAATATGAACTTAGACAGGGATTAGGTTTAATTTGGAGTTAATTTGATAAACTTAGGGTAAATCCCAAAAATATGATTTTTGTAAATAATTATTAAATTAAAATTTAAATGTCACCACAATATTCTACACAATTTTTTGAGCAAAATGAGTTATAATATTGATATATTCTGATCACTGAATAAAATATATATAACATAAGATTCTGAATTTTTAATTTAATTAAACCATAATTAATTTCTCTCTGCCCTACTGCTTCCTAGCCTGGCCCCCACGCACAACTCCATTGTGTGAGGGCCTTAGGCCATTTACCCGCACTCGGTCGGCGCAGGAAGACATGAGTTGGCTCGGCTCGACCCGATCCGATCCGACTCATCTCTTCCTCCTTCCATGTTGGGAACGACAGGGATTGGCCTAACACCTCAACCATCTTCTTCCTCCGACGGTCTTAGGTGACGTATTATATACCAATCTAAAGCAATTGAGTTGCTCTACTTGCCGGTAAACGTAACTCTATTGATTGTTCACTCTACCTTCTGATTTCATGATGCCTTAAGTTTGGGTCTTGTCTACTGTAGGAAACTGTAGCCCTACCTTATGCTAGGCTTCGATCGGTCTCAATCGAGGCTGATCAAGGCTCGACAACTACTCATATAGGTTTGCAATAAACATTCGTAATGAATAGCATCAAAATGGTAAAGAAGAATGGGGTAGATGGGTACCTTATTGATCGGTGTTCGTTGGTTATGTCATCAATGGGCTACTCGATCTTCATCTGGATCTTCCACCTGCAGTCCTTTCAACCTTTGGCAGCACCTGCGCTTGTTCTTTAGGTTACCAAACGAAATAGCAGGAGAGGTTCGACTCTCATTTGAGCGGTTGAATCGACGACATTGCCGTCGATTCAGAAGGGCGCCTGCGTGGGTTCCCGTCTCTGGGAATGACGGTCCAGATTAGATCTAAACCGTCCGATCTTTTTTGAAGATCAGAGGCTGATCCTTCGACTTTTGAACAGCAACGGTCGTAAGCACTTAATTAATTATTAATTAATTAGTTAATAATACTCATTTAATTTAAATGCAAACTATCAGCCAAGCATCCTCCAAAAATTTCCAAAACTTTAGGAATTTGTCTTAAGACTATTTTAGGCTTATTGACGGGGTTCTTAAGCTAATTTTGGCGGTTAGAAACTCCAGTAACGACCTCGGGTGGTTACATACTGTAACGACCCGATGCCGTTATTTTGCAAATTATGTCAAAATTTTGACTCTAACATTAGAATCTCGGGGAATTTTTAATTAGGGCAAACAAAAATATCTTTAGATAAGAATAATATTTAGATTAAAGTGCCATAGTTTGGGATAAATCTGGATAATAGAAACTTTCGTTTTATTTTTTTGAATTTTTAAATTCAATAAATTAAGAACATTGAAATACGTGTCCGAATTCATTGATTTTCATGTTATTATGTTAAGAATATTATTTAAAAGCTGCTCTTGAAGTTTCATCAATTTTGGATTGTCGGTTCGACCACAATTAATTTTTGAAGTTTAAAATTTCAGAAATTAATATAAAATAAAATTTAGCTCTGAATCTATAAATTTTAGAGCGAGGGTGTTCATTACATCATAACACACTTTAGTATCAAGTTTCGTCATTTTTGGACTCTAAACGGCGGAAAAATACGAAAAAATTAACTTTAAGTAATTTATTTAAGTTTCCTTAAGAGACTCTTTCTCTCCCCCTTGCTTAAGTTGGGGAAGACTCTTCCTCTTCCCCCCTACTCAAGTGGGGGGAAGACTCTTCCTCTTCCCCCCACCCTTCTCCCTCTATTTAAACCCCCTCTCCTCCTTTTCCATCACTTTCCCCTCATTAACAGCTGCCCCTCTCCTTGCTGCCAGCCCTCTCCCTTGCTGGTAGCCTCCTCTCCCTGCTGCCAGCCCCCTCACCCAGCCAGCCACCCGGCCACCCCATTCGGACCCTCCAAACCAGCCAATTCCGTCTCTCCAAAGCAGCCAACCTCCCCTTCCAGCAGCAGCCCTCCCTCCTTCTACCGGCCACCAACCAGCCACCATTTCGGCCACCTCCTTCAGCCGTCCAGCCTCCCTCAACCTCCCGACAATGCTATCCTAGGTAAGCGGAGAACGAAATGAGGTAGAAACGAGGAGATTTTACTATTATGCATTCTTTTCATATATACTTAATAATCATTATTATGAAAATAAATATGATAAATATTATGTGATCACATTAGCATTGTTGTCATTAATCAATAATGATAAATAAGTGCGTATGTTATAAGATGACTGTTTCTATTCAAGCATTTTTCATTTTAATGTTTTATTATTATTATTACTTTCTGCAATTTAATTTCTGTCATTTCTATTCTGTCTTATACTTTCGTATATTATTATTATCATAATATTAAATGCTAACCTAATGTAAAAGCGAAAGAAAAATAGAATGAAAAAGAAGATAATAATTACTCCTAAGAATATTAGCTAAAAGCTAATTTAAAAAAATTCAAATTTAAATGCAGATTCAAAAGTTGAACTATCAAATTTTAGATCATAAAGAACAAAGGTACCCAATATATGATATGTAGTACTTTTTATAATTTATTGCTGCTTAGTTTCGCTTATTTGTTTTGAGCCAAATTCATTTGAAGCTTGGTTGGTTGTTCGGAACCAACGTGATAACATTCGTGGGTTACTGAAAAATAACATCAGTAACATTCGCGGGTCACTGGAAAAATATCATCAATGACATTCGTGGTTGCTTATTAGAAAAAGATATCAAGTAACCAACATCATTTTATTCGTGATTGTTACTGAAAAAATGAGATCAGTAACATTCGTGGTTGATTATTGGAAAAAATACGTCAAGCAACCAACATCTTTGTGGTAATACTTGTTGCAGGAAAACTTTATTCAGTTTACGTTATTTCCTTACTCTTTTTGCATTTTATTTTATCCTTATATTTGCTAATCGCATATTTGTTTTTATAAAAACATAATATATTATGTTTACTGTGGTACTTAGAGTATTATCTAATTACTGGGAATTTGAATCCCGATATTATTTTCTGAACAATACCTGATCAGGTACTTCTGGGGGAGTTTGAAGAACTTTAAAACTTAAATTATCAATTGGCCGATGGATTGATGGCTGCGCTACTTTAACTTTTATTTTCTCTTTATTTTAAAAAAAGTTGAACAATGTTCGTGATGTACGATAAATATTTTTGTATTATATAATTTTAAAATGAATGAAAAATATCTTTGGCTTTTCTATGTGTATGCTCTTTTTTCTCAAATTGTTTAATATGATCATACAGTATGTGAACACCCGAATGTCGGGGCATCACAGTTGGTATCAGAGCAGGATTGAGTATATTTGAGAGGGAAGAATATATATATATATATATATATAAATGAAGATATGTTCATTCGAACGAGATTAAATTAAGTTAGAATGATATTACCATGATAAATTACGAAGTGGTAATTCTCTTTCTTCGTTTGCAACTAAGGCGCGAAAACACTAAAATAACGTTTTTGTATTAATCCTTTTATCTTTTATAGCGATGACAACGACGTAGTATCAGGTATTAATCCCACCCATATTTAAGTTTCGTTTGTATGATGTCGAGGACAATATCGTTTTTAAGTAGGGGAGTTTATAACGACCTGATGTCGTTACTTTGCAAATTAGGTCAAAATTCTGGGGAATTTTGAATTAGGGCAAACAAAAATACTCTTAGATAAGAATAATTTTTAGATCAAAGTTCCCTAGTTTGAGAGAAATTTGGATAACGAAAATTCTTGTTTTATTCTTCCAAATTTTTTAAATTCAATAAATCAAGAACATTGAAATACGTGTTCAAATTCATTAATTTTTGTGTCATTATGTTAAGAACATTATTTAAAAGCTGCTCTTGAAGTTTCATCACTTTTGGATTGTCGGTTCGACCTCAATTACTTTTTGAAGTTTAAAATTTCAGAAATTAATATAAAATAAAATTTTGCTCCGAATCGAAATTTTTTGGCATGAGGGTGTTCGTTACATGATAATACATCTCAGTGTTAAATTTCGTTATTTTTGGACCCCAAACGGCGGAAAAATACGAAAAATTTAACTTTAAGTAATTTATTTAAGTTTCTTTAAGAGACTCTTCCTCTCCTCCCTTGCTTAAGTTGAGGAAAACTCTTCCTCTTCCTTCCTCCTTCTCCCTCTATTTAAACCTTCCCTCATTCTTTTTCATCACTTTCCCCTCATTAATAGCTGCCCCTCTCCTTGCTGCCAGCCCTCTCCTTTACTGTTAGCCTCCTCTCCCTGCTGCCAGCCACCAGCCCCGGCAGCCACCCGACCCACCCCATTCGAACCCTCCAAAGCAGCCATTCTCCTTTTCGGCCCTTCAAAGTAGCTAGCCAACCCCCTCTCCCTGCTGCCATCCTCCCCTTCCAGCAGCAGCCCTCCTCCCTCCTCCTGTCGGCCACCAGCCAGCCACCATTTTGGCCACCTTCTTCAATTGTTCAGCCTCCTTCAGCCTCCCGGTAATACTATCCTAGTTAAGAGGAGAGGGAAATGAGGTAGAAACGAGGAGATTTTACTATTATGCATTCTTTTCATATATACTTAATAATTATTATTATGAAAATAAATATGATAAAGATTATGTCATCATATTAGCATTGTTATTATTCATCAATAATGATAAATAAGTGCATATGTTATAAAATGTCTATATTTCCATTCATGCATTTTTATTCTAATGTTTTATTATTATTACTACTTTTTGCAATTTAATTTACTTTCATTTCTATTCTGTCTTTTACTTTCATATATTATTATTATTATCATAATAATAAATGCCAACTTAATGTAAAAGCGAAAGAAAGATAGAATGGAAAAGAAAATGGTAATTATTTCTAAGAATGTTGGCTAAAAGCTAATTTAAAAAGGTCCAAATCTAAATGCAGATCCAAAAGTCGAACTGTTAAACCTTAGATCTTAAAGAACAAATGTACCCAGTATATGATATGTAGTATTTTTTATAATTTATTGCTGCTTAGCTTCGTTTATTTGCTTTGAGCCAAATTTATTTGAAACTTGGCTGGTTGTTCGGAACTAACGTCTTAACATTGTGGGTTACTGAAAAATGACATCAGTAATATTTGCGGATCACTGAAAAAATGACATCAGTGACATTTATGGTTGGTTCTTGAAAAAAGACATTAAGTAACCAGCATCATTTTATTCACGATTATCACTGGAAAAATAATATCAGTGACATTCGTGGTTGGTTATTGAAAAAAAGATATCAAGTAACTAGCATCATTTTATTCGTTATTGTTATTGAAAAAATGACATCAGTAACATTCGTGGTTGGTTATTAGAAAAAAGACATCAAGCAACCAACATCTTTGTGATAATACTTGTTGCAGGAAAATTTTATTCAGTTTGCGCTATTTCCTTATTCTTTATGCATTTTATTTTATTCTTATATCTGTTAATCGCATATTTGCTCTTATAAAAATATATTATATTTTGTTTACTGTGGTACTTAGAATATTCTCTAATTACTGAGAATTGGAATCCCAATATTATTTTATGAACAATACCTAGTTAGGTACTTCTGGGGGAGCTTGAAGAACTTTAAAAATTAAATTATCAATTGGCTGATGGATTGACGGCGCTACTTTAACTTTTATTTATCTTTTTATTCTCTTTATTTAAAAAAAAGTTGAACGATGTTCGTGATGTATGATGAATTTTTTGTATTATGTAATCTTAAAATGAATGAGAAATATTTTTGACTTTTGTATGTGTATGCTCTTTTCTCTCAAATTACTCGATATGATCCTGCGGTATGTGAGCACCCGATGTCGGGGCATCACACATACTTATTCTGGAGCATTGGATAGATTGTAATGATGTTGCAATTAAGTGTACAAATAGGTTATGCCAACCAACTATATTGAAGTAACGATTGTTGTAGTGAACATGATGCTTGTGAAGGACATGCACTGTACAATCAATCACCTTAATTGTCGTATAAGTTATACAACTCTTATCTAATCTGTCCTAATGTGGGTGGTCATTGTGTAAATTGTTTTGTCAAAGGACCATTTCAGCTTCACAGGAGCTAGCCTTCAAAAATAGAAGGAAGAAAGTAGAGTGAAAGATTCATATTGGAGGCCTCCCCGTCTCTAGTCAATATATTCATGTTGGTGATCTTAAATTGTGACTCAGTATGAAGCTTAGAGCAGCCACATTGACTTAAGGGCTTTGTTGACTTCATGGATTTTTTGTGAGGAAACCTGGCTGTAATATCTCTAAGGGATTTTTTCTTTTCATACTGAACAATCTTGAGAGTTCTCGAGGCCTTTAGTGCCTCTCTAAACAATTAAAATTAAGTGATGAATTGCCACTACAAACCGTAAGAGTTAGTGGGTAAATGGTGATCCATTTTCATGCCAATTTCTTATAGTCATAATGAAACATTAAACATTAGGACTAGATGTAATATCTGGGTTATTGTTGGGTTTAGATGCTGTGAAGAATTGAGAGACCGCTGAAATTTGTAATTAGAATATGTTTTAACACTAATTTTACAAAAGGTGCAACTCTCTTTAAATAGGGAGAGTCTAACATTAAATAGAAGCGACTGATCATTTCCACATTTCATGAATGTGATTAACGATTGAGGCTAATCTCATGTGGGCTCAGTCATCTTATTACTCCCCTGCAAGTGAGGCATGTCGGACGAACAATGAGCTTGGAGATGTACTGAAAGTTCTTAGGAGATAGTGGCTTTGTGAGAACATCTGCAAGTTGTAGTTCGGACGGGATATGCTGCACTTGGATTTCTTTCTTGGCAACTAGCTCGTGAATAAAATGAATATCAAGAACCACATGTTTTATGCGAGTGTGTAGCACAAGATTTGCAGCTAGATAGGTTGTCCCGAGATTATGACACCAAATTGTGGGTATTGACACGTGAGAGAAGCCAATTTCTTGTAGAAGATGAACTATCCAAAGAATTTCATTGGCCGTATTGGCTATAGCTTTATGTTCTGCTTTAGTACTGGAGCAAGCAATAGTAGATTGCTTTTTGCAAGACCAAGAGATAAGTGTGCGTCCAAGAAAGATGAAGTATCAACCAGTAGATTTCCTATCAATTTTGCAGCTAGTCCAATCGGCATCAGTATATGTCTGAATGTATCGATAAGGAACTAGATGAATATCATAACAATGACTAATGGTGCCTTTTAGGTAGCAAAGAATATGTTTAAGTGCTTTCAAATGTTCAATAGTGGGAGAATGCATAAATTGTCAGATGCGATTGACACTAAATGAAATATCCGGCTGCGTGATACGAAGATACTGTTGAGCGCCAGCGATGCTTCATAAATCCTTTGTTTCTGCATTAGATAACGATGTAGCTGATGAAGAGAATGACATAGGGCACATGGAGCTTCCACATGGCTTCGAATTCTTCGTTTTAGTTTGTTGAAGTAATGTTGAAATGTATTGGGATTGCGAGAGGTAAAGAGTTGTAGACTTGTGGTAGAGTTCAATATCGAGAAAATTATGTGCTTGACCAAGGTCTTTAACTGCGACATTATATCTGTGGGACAGTATGAGTTGAAGTATAGTAACTGAATAATTTTCTATAAGAATTATGCCATCGACATAGATGAGGAAGAACAATATAATATGTTTATTGCGGTAGAAGAATAATGAGCTGTCTGCAACACTTTGTTGAAATCTCTGCTTAAAAAAGAACCAAAGAGCTTTGAGAATTGTGCACGAGGAGCTTGTTTAAGACCATACAATGCTTTATGCAGTTTGCAAATATGTGTAGGGTAGGTTGAGTCAGCATAACCTTCTGATTGAGACATGAAAATTTGTTCTTGCAGATCGCTGTTAAGAAAAGCTTTATCAAAATTGAGTTGATGAATAGGTCAAGTGTATGTTATCGCAAGTGTTATTATTCGAATGGTGACAAATTTTATCACGGGACTAAAAGTCTCATGATAATCAACTCCTTGTTGATGAAAGCCATAAGCAACTAACCTTGCTTTGTACTGGCGATGGTCCCATCATTGTTATATATAAGCTTATACAACTATTTGCAAGTGATGATATTCATGTCAGGAGTTTGAGGAACAAGAGGCCAGGTCTTATTGCGCATTTGAGCTTTGTATTCAGATTGAATAGCATGCTATCAGTCAGGATTGTGCATAGCTTGAGAATAGCTCCGAGCAATAGAAGTAGTGGAAATAGTGGCAATAAAACAGGTGCATGTTGTATGCTTGGATGTGAGATAACACTTATGTTTGAGGTGCCCATATTTATTTCTAGTTGTCAATGAATGAGTGTTGGTATTCTGTTGAGGAGGTGCAACCGAAGAAGAATTTTTTGGTGAAGATTTCAAGGTTGTGGTAGGTTCTGAAATAGCTTCGTGTAGAGGCAGATTAGTAAGGTTTGGGTACAAGTAGATTGGTAGCTATTTTTTGAGGATATGTTCGGGTATATGTTTTGATAAAGGGTCGGGTGGGGGGTTCAGTTGTAGTTTCAGGAGCAGAAATTTTTGGTAGATTGCTACATCGGAAAGGAAGGAGTTGAAGGGTTTGTGGGTTCAAATTGGAAAGATAGATGGGAGCATTGATGAGTACTGGGTTAGAGTGAAGAGGTTGTTTGGATGTGTTAAGTATTGTAGGAAAGTTAGTTTCATTAAACACTACAAAAGGAGAAATGAAAACTTTACTGCTTCTCGGGTAAAGAAGTTCAAATGGAGAGATGGTGGTATTGTTGTTGTTAGGTAATATGTTAATGAGGTAATTGATGGTTTGAGAAGCATAAAGCTAATAGTTTTGAGGGATGTTTTCGACAAGATGCTGATATTTGCGTTAAACAGTGTCATTTTGTTGGGGAACATTTGGAGCACTAAATCGATGTTAAAATGCCATATTTAGAAAGAATAGGAGTGCAGTTTTTTCACCCCGTCCGTCGTCAGGTTGAATTTGTTTTATTTCACAATTATAGATATTTTCTACGAGGGATCTAAACTTGATGAAGGTGGTGAGAACATCACTTTATGATGTAGATGAAACAACCAACATAATTGGGTGCATGCATCAATAAAAATAAAGTAAAAGCGATGACCAGTAGCAGACACAACAGAAGTCAGGCCCCAAACATCTGTGTATATTAATTATAAGGGATTATTGTAAATATTTAACGAGCCAAGTAAATAGAGTCGATGACTCTTAGCTTGCAAGCATGAATGACAAACAAGTTCTGGAGGAAAATTAACATATAATGAATGTAAATCTGTTTTTAGAACTTTGAGATGTGGGCGACCAAAACGATTGTGCCATATATGAGGGGGAGTGTGTTGGCTGATATGATGGGTAGAGGAGACATGTGGGCATAACTGAGAGCAAAGCGGTATAGACGACAATCAATTGTTCCTCAAAGAAGCTTCTTCTTGGTATGAACATCTTTCACAATACACAGTCTGAGTAAATTCAATATATGCATTATTGTCTTTAATAAACTTGCTTACGGAAAGCAAACTTTTAGTAATATTGGGTGCATGAAGAATGTCTCTTAATTTTAAAGGAGTAGTAGAGTTATAAAAGGTAGAATTTTCTGTATTGTGGATAGGTAAACCTTGTCCATTACCAACATGCACCATGTTCGATCCTTCATACAATTGAGCGGATTAAATGATATGAAAATTAGGAGTGATGTGATGAGTTTCCTCAGAGTCTGGATACCAGCCTTTGGTGTTAGAAGTCATCAGGTGCGTAGAGGGAAGATTCGGCTGACCAACAATGGTGCCATAATATTGTTGAGGAGGGAAGGTTGAAGCATCTTGACCATGATAGCAATTGATTGCTGAGTGTCCGGATCGATTGCATACTTGGCAGATGAGTGAAGATCGCGACCATTGAAGTGACCGCGACCACGAAAGCGATCCCTTGACCTCAGTTGAGAGTGATGTTGGACGAGGAATGAAGTGATTTGGCGTAGGTTTGGTGCTTGCTTGAGCAAGATTGGCAGAGATGACATTGTTGCCAATGGTGTCAGTGTAATATATAATCTCATGATTTAAAAGAATGCCGTAGAGCTCATCAACTTTGATGGGCCTAATCTTACTGTAATAGTGGTGACTAGAGGAGCAAATTCTGGTTCCAAACCAGTGAAGATGCCGATCACAATTTGTTGATTAGTAAGTGGAGAACCGGAGATCGCTAGTTGATGGGCAAGTTGCTTTATTTGCTGAAGATAGTCATTCATGGGGGTAACACCTTTTCGAAGAGAATGCAGTTGATACTAAAGTTGCTGTAGATGGATTTGAGAAGTAGAAGCATAAATTTTGGAGAGAGCTTGCTATATGGAATAAGCAGTATTGTGTCCAAGAACTTGAGCATGACCTTATTTCGTTAGTGAAGAAATGATCTGGCTGAGAATGAGTTGATCGGAGGTAAGCCATCTTGAATATTCAAGACTTGGTTCACCATTAGCGGTGAATTGCAATGGAGGTGCTAGTGAGCCATCAATGAAACCTAGGAGTTGATGAGCTCAAAATAGAGGGATGAATCGAGACCTCCACAGTGTGTAGTTGGTTTTGTCCAGTTTAACGTTGAGGATGTGATGAACATTATCAAGGTGTGTAGCGTCACTGATGTCGATGGTGGTGGTGGCCGAAAGATTGGGAGGGTGTGAGATTCTGTCAGCTGAACTCACTGATTGAGGGGTGGGAAGATGATCTGTTGGAGAAGCCATCGCTAAAGATGAAGAAGAATCTTATTCAGATGGTTGATGTCGATTTTTGACGTCTTTAAAGGCGTCGATTCTTGATGTCTTTAAAGGAGGGATTTTCAGCAAGGACAAACGTAGTGAAAAACAGCGAAAACAACGGTCAATTCTTGATAGTCGATTCTTGACGCCTTTAAAGGCGTCGATACTTGATGGCGGATTTCTTGATCATAGCTAGAGCGGTTATAGATTTCTAGAGCAGCTGCAGAATTCTTGATGTCTTTAAAGGCATTGATACTTGATAGCGGATCTTATTGATCACGGTTAGAGCGGCTGCAAATTTCTGGAGCGGTTGCTAGATTCTTGGCTGCAGGTTTCTTGATCATGGCTAGAGCGGTTGCAGGATTCTTGGCTGCAGGTTTCTTGATCATGGCTATAGCGGTTGATTCTTGATAACGGTGGTGGGCTGATAGCTTTCCGTTTGAAGCTTGGATGAGTTCTTGGGTCGGTGAAGATGGAGCCGAGAGATTAGATGAGTTCTTGAAGGCTGAGAACCTAGCATGTGAAGAATTGACAGACCACCGAATTCTGGAATTAAAATATGTTTTGACACTAACTTTACAAGAGGTGCAACTCTCTTTAAATAGGAAGAGTTTAATATTAAATAGAAGCATTTGATCACATCCACATATCAAGAATGTGATCAACGACTGACGGTAATCTTATGTGAACTTAGTTATCTTATTAGATGTAATATCAATTTTTTTCTCAATGCCTTGCCTAGTTGTAGTTGTCACAACACATAAGACTAGGTTTATAATAAGAGAAAAAATACGCATAATGTTTTTGACCGAATTCTCCTTACTTTAAAAATTGCAAAAACTAAACTTTGTAGTGCTTAAACCAATTTTGGAGAGGCTTAAAGAGAAGATTAGAATATATTAATTTTTATCTCAATGCCTTGCTTGGCTGTAGTTATGACAATCCTTCTTGCACAACCCACAAGACTAGGTTTGAAATAAGAGAAAAAATAAGCATAACGATTTTGTGTGAATTCTCCATACTTTAGAAATTGCAAAATTAACTACACTTTAGATTGTCTAAAACAACTTTGGAGAGGCTTAGGGAGAAGATTATAGTAGATTAAAGAAGATTTGATAGCTTTTGGCGTGGTTTAAGGTGTTGGACAGTGTCTTAATTATGGCATAAAAAGCGGGGGTTAAATCAAGAAACTAGTTTTGATAGTTTTCAAGAGCATGAGCATATTAAATTAAGCAAGAAACTCTTACAATTTTCAAGCCCACGGGCACATTAGATTGGCATCAAAATCCGTTGGATCAAATCTGCCATTTTTGACTTAATATGCTTGGGCGTACATAGCCACTTGCCTGAGCGCCAGTTAGGGTGTTTGGGCACCTGGCCCATTGCAAATGCTTCAGGTCAGCTGAAATCCTTTGAAATGTGTTTGATCTTTTTCAAACTTTTACTAGTCTTAAACCTATAACTCATACATGAAATAACAACATAAATACAATGAGTTATTGCTAAAAACACATAAGGCTAGTTGGACCCATTGCCATCGAATATAAACCTATTACTCACTTTTATCGAGGTGCTGAAGCTAGGTCTACTTAATCTTTTAGGCTTTACTTAAAGTTTTCTTGAGTTATGCAACAGAAGCACCTTTTTTATTAATCTAGAATTTGCATTTAGGTCACTTGAGCGCATGAATATTTGATACATCAGATCATTTGATCATCTATCTAAGGCTACGATATATTTCGGAAATACACAGTTGACAAGAAATCATTATACCTATGCAAAAAAATTATATTTTACAATTATCAAAGCTAAGCTATGAGATATAATGAGATTGGAACCCTAGGTTCAATAGTCATTATTTTGTTGAATGTTATGATTATTTAATGGGATTCATTACTCTTTTATAGTTATTTGGGGAATAGGGATTTGAACCATTGAGAGATTGGCTTCTCCAAATTTACTTCAACGAGAAAGAGATTGGGGTATGATGAATTAGATATAGAAATTAACAATAACAATTTCTCGATGGGGATTCCTAGTCATACATCTCACAGTAACCTTATAGGTCGCTGTTGCAACATTCTTTGGTGGTGTATTTGGCAAAATCTCAGCTATGATGGTTCCTTGTACGAGAGGTGATGTGATAGCAAGTTATAACCCAAATATCTAGTTTCATCTTTGTAAACATTTCCAAAATTGTACTTGGGTGATAATGGAAGTGTCTATGGGGTTGAAAAAATTGCGCATTGAGATGATGTCTCACTAATATGCCATTGACAAGGTTCGTTTGCTATGCATGCATGTCCCTGGGAATCTTTGTCTATTTGCTCCTCATGCCTATTTTCTTCCAAAATCAACCACTCCTGCCAGCGCTAAAATATGAAATCCAAAATTGTATCTTGACATTAATGTATAACTCATGAAGAAGGGTGTTTTATAGGGAAATTAACTGTTGTGCTAAGTTGCTTTCCATTTGGGGGGGGGGGTGTAATGAGGGAGAGATAGGCGAGCACATTAGTTTAAATTTAGCTTTGAAGCCCAGATTCTTCTTGAAAAGGGAGAGTTTGCAATTTATTTATGAGTTAATAGCTCAAAATCCTTACTTTAATGCAAAGAAGCTTTTAAACACTTTAAGGCCTCTCAGTTTTTTCATTTGTAAAATGTAGCATAATATTTTTAATGTGATACAACACCTGATTTAATTATAAACATTAAAATTTTAACATTTTCACTGCTATTTCCCATTAATTCTGATAGCCGAGTTTGATTGTTTATGTTATTTAAATAGAAGTAAAATAATCAAAAAGAGAAAAAGAATATACTTTTCAGCTGTTTGAATTATATATATATATATATATATATATATTGGGGGTCTTCAACACAAATTGAGGCTGGTAGTGAGAAAAGCTAATAGAATCACAAGAACAAGTAAACAATCCATTTTTCTCTTTCTATTTTAACAATGAACCACACAATTCGGTTATTTTAATTATTATTTTCTTAAACTTTGTTCAATAGTACATGGCATAGTTTTGTAAGATTAATAAGTAGTACATAACTTTTATTTATGTAATTCTTTTGATGTGTTTCATTAATTCGATTAGATTATAGATGATAAAAACATGTATTTTGTTAGGTGTGAAAATTCATATGTTTAATAGTTCTCTTAAAAGTTTTGTCAAAATTTTTTTATTCTAACTTTTAAAAAAATTGGTAGAAGCATTAATTAAAAGTAAGACTTTCATGAATTTTTTGAAGTTAGTTTGCTTATAATGTTTTATAAAATTTATTATTAATTTAATAAAATATATAAGTTTATTTATATTTAAAATATTCTTCATAAAATTGAAAAATACTTGAACTTTAGTTCAGAGAATGGAATATTAGAAGATGCTAAATTATTTTGAACAAATTTGGAAGTGATATAGGTTGAGTAGATTTGCATTGATTGTTGAGGGTATGAGAGGGGGTGGAAGAGAAAGAGGGTGAAGGAGTTAAGATAGTAGAGAGGAAGAGAAAAAACACATTAAAAATATTTTTTTCTTTCAAAATTTACCCATTATTATATTAGATAGTAATATATATATATATATATATTCCTCAATTGAAATTTTGATTTTTACAAGTTAAAATAAATTTTCTTAAAAAGAAACAAATATAAAATTTATAATTAAGGGGCTGTTTGGCATGTGACAAAAGCAGTGTAAAGTAAAAATATTTTGGGGAATCTAAGATTATCAACGGTGGGTATGAAGTAAAATGGGTGAAAAATATTTACACTTTCGGTTTTGTGTTAATATGTATAGGAAGGGAGTAAAGGAATTACGCCCGATTCAGCCAAATTCTGAGAATGCGTGGAGCAAATCACGCAACGGAAACCATAATTCTCTCATGAATGAAACCTTTTGTTCGAACGATCGAACGAAAGCTTTCATTCGAATGAACGAACTCCTAAAACCCAAATGAATCATGTTCGAATGAAATCGATTTCGTTCGATTCGAACAAAATTGTTTGAATCACGTTCAATAGAATTTAAAAAATTTGAAAAAAAATATTGGGGTAAAATTTACTCCCATATTACTCAAAACACAGCACTCTTAGATTACTTCATTCCAAACAGAAAAATTAAATTTTTTGAAAGCTACCAAATAGCAATAAACTAATATGATTACAGTAACTCAAAATTTTTAAATTTTCTCATGCCAAACAACTCTTAAAAGAATAAGTGGAGTCAGTTAAAAGTGGAATTCGAATTCAAATTTTTTATTGATTTTACTTTTAATAGTGTATCTTAAATTAAAATAATTTCTCAATATTTAAATTTCATATTTAAAAAATTGAATATAAAATTTGGAGAGTATTTTAATTTCATTTAGTATAATAATGAGCTTTCCAAAAGAAAATATTTCCCACCAAAATTAAATTTTTTAATTTAGGCAAGAAATCTATAATAGGATATTATGACTAAAAGGTAAATTTAGTTAATGTGTTATTTTGAAGTATACTTTTATAATTTATTGATGATGTATTTCATTAGGAAGAACTAAATTGGACATATTGAAGTATAATTTTTAATAATTTAATCCGTTAGATATTTTAAATATATAAATGTGAAATGATAAAGCTTACATTTTTTGCTTCAAAGTTAGGATTCATCCTATATAATGGTCAAATGCTTTGTAGTGTGCATTTGTTTTTTTAAAAGCATTGTTCAGTAATTTAAACTAGGCTATAGAGGAATGCCGATTTTTAGGATGATGACAACCAATGAAGTTTGAGAGGAGAGAGAGAGAGAGTTAAGGTTTTAAAGAAATTGTGAGGTAATGATTTAGTAATTTTGACAATTTGAGGAATAGGATGTTCCCTGCTTGTGGTCTTTGCAAGATGATAGCTATTTGGAAGAATTCATTTGATGATCCCTACTTCAGTGAGGCATTTATCGGTGAGGTGGGGCTAGCTTTGTGGGCGGTTGGTACGAATGTTGATGGAATAACATCAATCTTAGCCGATGTTTGGATCAGATTGGTAGGCTTGTTTTATCAAATGCTTGAATGACAGGACGAGTCAGTGGAATTGTGTATCTGGAGTCCACAAAAGTTTGATGAACACAAGTGTATGGGCATCAAGCCTCAACATTTTCTGGATAGGTTGTGTGGGCTCAATGAATCAATTGTGATTTGTTAAGATTACTTGTATTGATAATTTCAAATAATCAAATAATTTTAACCCACGTAATCAAAATAATAAGTATAAAATATTAAGGGAGCATAGATGAATACCTACCTGTAGCTATTAACCAAGTAATTAAAATCTATAGTTAAAATGATTTAGGGGTATTACTTTTTAAAAAAGATAATATCTTTAGGACTTCAGGATATATTCCATATATTACTCAACAATATATGTCTGAGTGTACACTTAAGAAGCCACTGATAATAATGGCAAGGGTAGCATAACTAAGGATGTTAAGATGAATGTATCATAAAGTAAGAGTATTTTTTATTTGAGATGGAACATCAATTTATATAGGGTTAAATATAGTAGAAAACGATCTATGTGACACTAATAAATTGTGTTAATATATTTATGAAGGAAGGATTAGGAATGAAATGCGTTAATAGGTAAATTGCTAGACATATGCAAAAAGAATTTTGGTTAAGTTTGAATTGATTCTTAGTTTAGCACTCAATAGGAATTAATGGATGAGTAAGTTGGATTTGTTAACTTGACGTGAATGGTTAGGACTATGGCTAATTGTAATGATAGTTTTAATGCCTTGTAGGTAGTTAAGACATTTACACATGCCCTTTTACGTATCCATGTGCATGCGTGCCTCTGTCTGTATGTTTGCTAGCAAGCACCCCGAATTGCACAAGGAATAAATACCGTGCTTATCTTAAAATTTACAAAATTTTAATTGAATTTAGCAAACCGCTTTTAACTGATTTAAAAATGAATATGAGCGTAAGATCATGCTCAGGTTATTGCTACATTAATTATTTATGAATTCGTGTAAAGTTATAAATTCCAATCATCCAAGTTTTTTTAAATTCCTTAAATAATGCAAAATATTTTATGCTTACATATTTAGTACCGAAACTTTGATATTTACAAAAATAAAAAATCCAAGGTTGTCAATGTATACAAACTTAATCCAGTTTAACATCCAAGCTTGTCAATGTATACAACCTTATTAAGAGAGTGTTAGTTATAGTATTAGTAGGAAGATTTAGCTGGTAGATATGCAAATACAAAGATATGGATGCTAGATCTTTAAATAAGGATAATTTTGGTGAAATGTATGTACTAGCATTATTGTTATCATTGTTTGAGAAATTGAAGTTTCACTGTAGTTTGGGAATGCTCTCGTATAGAGGACACCTCATTTTAGTCATCTTCAACTTTTGTGTTACCTGAAAATGATTTGATTTCATGGGCGTGTTGATACTCAGCTCCAGATCATCTAGTTAACACAAGATGTCAAAGAAGCATGTGGTTTTGTTGAATCTTCACCCCAGGATATAACATTTGAAGACATATCATGCTTTTTGATTTGTCTATATGTATTTTTAATATTTTTCTTGGCATAATATTTTCTTATGTGTGAAGTTAAAATCATGTATCTATATAATGTATATTTATATAAATACACACACATATGCATGTGTGTGTATATATATATTTATTAGTATTAAAAAAATTTGTTTTTTCAAATCTTACATATTTACATTTTTAACACTGTCTCTTGAAAAATGCAATCTTGCCCCACTTGCAGTTTAAGAAAACTTCCGCATGATTTTATCATATAAAAAGGACTTAAATAGCCTGTCAAACTCCGTCTACATTAAATCTCTATTTAAAACTTGAATACAAGATGCTAATAATGTCTTTCGATGTATTTGGGGCTATTTTATTTTACTATAACAGAATGCTTCCCCTGTAATTGCAATGATTGGTAAGTTGCGTGGTTTTTAATACATTAATTAGATTTGGTGTTTGTATCTATATTCAATGATTTGGGTGTTAAATGGGAAAAGAAGGGAGATTTTGCATTTTATTTTCTTTATTTTTATTTAGCATACAAAATATTGGCAATGTTAAGGTAATAGGAACAGCATAGGTGTAGTCATCGCAGTAGCATCAAATTATGCCTCGATTGTAGAATAGCATATAGTAGGGTAGTATTGACTAGGAAAAAAGTTCTTCAAAATTTGTGACCTCAACTTAAACTGTAGAAGGGTTGTATTGAAAGGAAAAAAGAGTTCTTGAAGGATTGTGACCTCTAACTTCAAATGCGATTACATAGATCCATATATTGTTGAGTATACTAATGCTTATGTCGACACATAAAACACTATAAATTTGCTTACTAACGAAGTACTTGATCAGCACATAGCTAAATAAGCCAAGGCCATTTTGTGTTATGAGAGTAAGTAATTCAAAATTTATTGTAGATCAGTGTCTTGATTTGTGCTTATTTTACATTTAATATGAATGAATATCACCGTATGCAGGTCAATCCATCAAGCAACAACAGGTATTCAAAAAGGCATGAGGTTCCAGTCGCTGAAATCATGTTTTGTAAAATGGGCAAAGCTGAACTAGCAGAAGCTCAGGAGCAAGAAAAGCTGCTAGCTTATCAAGACAAACTAATGGAACAAACCAAGGATAAAAAGAATGCCTTGGAAGCGTATGTCTATGAAGTCCGCAATAAGGTAATAATCTACAGTTTATTTTGTTTTCCTTAATCATTTCAACTGATTTATTTATGAAAAAAAAAGCTATTGGAGAGATATAGAAGCTTTGCTACGGAGAAGGAGAAGGAAGAAATCTCCCATAGCCTTCAGCAGACTGAAGAGTGGCTTTATGAGGATGGTGTAGATGAAACTGAGAGGGTCTACACGGACAAGCTGGATGAATTAACAAAGGTATTATGGCGCAGTCTTTTGTACTTTTTTTAAACGCTTGCAAAGAATATTCAACAATTCTCTCCTGTTTTTAGGCTGCTGTTGATGCAACACAAGTACTTTTGCTTGAAACTATCAATTTTTAATTTAAATTGATATCGAATTAAAAAAATCAATTATGAACCAAAACTTAAACACGAGCTTTTTTGGCAGTAATTTAGAGTTAATACTGGCTTTCTCAAACACTTATTTGAGTGGACGTAAATTAAATTTTTATGCAATATGCACAAAAAAAATCAGATTGCACAAGGGTTTCTAATTGCATTACACACTGCCTGACATCCCATGTTTAATCCCAAGACCGTTTATTCACTTAGACTCAAATAATTTTCAAGATTGCACACTACCTGACATCCCATGTTTAATCCCAAGACCGTTTATTCACTTATTTGTGATTGCACAAGGATTCATTTTAAGTCGAGACTCAAATAATTTTTAACTTTGAGTTGAGTTAAGCTTGAATGTTTTGAATTCAGGTCCAACTTGACTAGTTCAAAGTCAGACTCAAAATCAACCTCAGGAATTGCTAAACTCAGACATTTTGATTTTGGGATGCAGATTAATGCTAACTTGTTAAAATCCTAAATGTGAAATCAAGATCATGCTTTTTTGTTTCTTCCACAGTTAATTTTTTTTCCATGAATTCCATGATCGTAGCCATTCTTAAGTTTGCATGTAAATAGATTCTACTATTATTATGTACCACTCTGTCAAGGTCCATCCTAGCGTTACAAGTGGTGCAATACATGTGTAGAATAAGTTGTAGAAATATTTGAGTTATTTGAGTAGTTGTTTTATGCCCTAATCTAAATTGTGATTTATTTTGGGTGATTTAAGTTCCGTGGGAAGTGTATAAACTCTTTTATTGTAACCACAAATTTTAAGTGCTATGGGAAGTATAACAACTCTCTTTTGGGTTGTATAAGTAAATAGGTTATGGCGGTTATGGTGTGTATATGAAAAGCTTTGTAATCTCATTAATTGTTTCCACTTAATAGTGAAAATTTTATTATGTTCTTATTATGGACATAGGTGAAGCTCACCAAACTATTCAAATTCATTGTGCTTTTTGTTTCAATTTTGTAGTGCTTGTGTGCTTCTAGGAAACTTCCAAGTTTGGTGAAAGCGTAGGTTTCTTTGACAAAGCTCTCAATGAGTGGTATTAGAATCGAAGATTGCTACAAGGTTCTATGTCGTTGGTGCCATGGCGGAAGGAGAAGCTTTGTCAACTTGTCCCGTGCTTGAAAGATTGATCAAATTGTGATGCATCTTACAGATGTATCTTGCAGAGATAGACATAAAATTTAGTGGATAAAATAATTTTAGGATGTGGCAATGTGAGATGATGGATGCGCTATGTGCCTAAACCTTGAAGATGTTCTCGATAATGATGAGAAGCCTAAAGAGATGTCGAAGAAGAATTGAGCTAAGATTAATAGAAGCATATGCATATTATTGATTTACAACTGTCTCAATCAATGCATCAAGTACGTCATGATGATGAAGACGTTGGTGGATGTTATGGCAAATGCTGCATGATAAATATTTGACAAAGAGTGTGGCGAAACGACTCTACATGAAGAGGAGTTTCTTTATATTTCAAATGAGAAGAGGTGGGCGCTACTGTACCATGAGTTCCGATGAAGGGACAAGGAGTTCACCAAGGCGGAGATGGTCAAAGCACTAACCCTCCAATGTGGAAGATTTGAGAAGAAGGATTGTAAGAAGAAGGGCATAGATGGTGTCAATCAAAGGAGGGATAAATCTAAGGGTTGGAGTATTGGGTGCAATTAGTGTGCTTTCTACTTGTAAGAGCAAAGGAGGGATACATCAAATGAGGGATAAATCGATAATGGCAGGTAGAGTTGTAGGTTCTAATGAATCTTCAGATGACAATACTTTATGGCACATGAGGCTAGCACATGTCGGAGAGCCTTCATTATAAGCTAGAGGAAACATGAATTAATCGAAGGAGCTGATACTTGTAAGCTCAAGTTTTAGGAGCACTTTGTATTTGGCAAGAAGACACATGTATCCTTTGGTATTGCCATCCACTGTACCAAATGAATACTTCTTGATTATGTGCACACAGATGTGTGAGGTTCAATTAGGACGACATCATTTGATAATATTTTGTCACTTATAATCACGACGACTGCATGTATATTTTGGTATACACCATTAGGCACATGGGTGAAGAACTGAAGAAATTCGATTTAGAAGAATTGGGTGGAGAACCAAGGGCCAATGATCAAGAAAATCATATCAAATAATTGGGGCAAGTACATTTCAGGTGCATTCTGGTGTGAATTTAAGAAAACTGGGATAGAACACTTTATATTGAAGAAAATGCCACAAGATAACAAGGTGGTAGAGCGAATGAACTGAATTTTGTGGAGAAAGCGAGTGAATGTTATTAAATGCTGGGATGGAGATAAATTTTAAGTAGAGACCCTAGATTATGCATGCTACATAGTTGACCATTTGTCTTCTGTAGCTATTGGAAATAGAATTCAATGGAGATGTGGTTTGGTAAACTTGCTTATGACTGTGCTAATTTGAAAACTGTTAGATGTCTTGCTTATTATAAATTTGTAAAAAATGATAAATTATAACTAACGATCAAGAATTTGTGGAATCAAATGTTTTAAATTATTTGATTTGAATGATAGAAAAATTGTAGCAATTAGGTATGTGATCTTCGATGAGGAGTTTCTTATGAAGCCATGGAGCTTTAAGTAGGTGGAGAATCCTATAGGGCCAAGAAAGCAGGCAAATACTGGAGTTTGATGTAGTTCTATTTGCTCCACATACACTATTTTCCTCAAAACCTATATTCTAAGCTGATTGATTTAGATGATGATCAAGGAGATGTTAAAGTTGAAGAGAGAGTAGAGGACTCCATTGTGTCTATTGCTACTAACAGAACTAAAATGGAGAATACCTTAGGCACACATGGCTAATGGATTATATTGAATTTGCTCTTTCAGTTATTAATGTTAATATTCCATATCACTACTAGAAAGCTATGGTGTTAGAATCGAGATATGGATAAAGAGATGGAATCTCTTTAGAAGTTTGTAACTTGGAAATTGGTGAAGCTACCTCCATAAAGGATAGTTATCATGTGCAAATGGGTATATGCAAAAAAGGAGGGATCATAAGGAGTTGCTGCTGTGCGCCACAAGAATTAAATTAGTTGCTAATGGCTTTACGCAAAGAAAGGGGATAGACTAATGATTTACTTTCCCCAGTTGCAAAATATTCCTTGATTTGTGTGCTATTGGCAGTTGTGGTGTAGTACAATTTGATCTTAGGCAGCTCTATGTGAAGGTAACGTTCTTGCACAAGAATTAAAGGAAGGATCTATTCCTTTAATACTCATGATATTTAATTCATAGAAAATTATTCGATGCTTGGAAATATATCAAATTTTCATAAAAATTCAAATAATTTTTTTATAATAGCATATTTATATATATATTTTTCTACATATTCAGATGAATTATTTAAAAAACACGACTTTCAAATATTATGAAAACTTAATTGTAAGCTTTCCCAATTTTAAGTTTTTAAGATTCTTGGGATGTTATAGGGATTTGGTGTGCAAATTTCATACAAAATTATTATTATACTAGAAGTTTGTATAATAACTGATAAATTTCAGAAGACTCAATAATAGGGTGTTCATTTGTTTTTTATTATATAGTGATGACGTGTTAATAAATATCCAGTACTCAGGCTGAGATAGAATAGATGAAGCAACTATCGTCTCACTTTGAGATGGGGCTAGGTGAAGCTCAATTATCTACCTTACTCGAAGGTTCACCCAACTATCTACCTTACTCTGAAGGCTTACTTGCAGAAGATGCTTAAGAAGTTCAGAGTTGATGATTTAACCAAATGTGTGATTTTACCTTAATAACACACTGACTTGTGTCTCAAAGATTAGGGTGAGAGGAAGGAGATGAGGACCCCTTAAGACAATGCAATGGATAGCTTGATGTATGGAATGATTTGTGCAAAATTGAATTTCACATAGGCAGTTGGGGTACATGCATGGTTTATTAAGAGAACGGTGGCAAGCAGTTAAGTGAATTTGAGGTTTTTGAAGAGCATAATTAATGTTGGGCTGATATTTAAATAACAAACTTTCATCCTCCAATTTATGTGTTGCTAAGTAGATTCATTCAATTCAAGTGACATGGACCAATGTTAATCTACAGCAGATTATGTGCTCACATTGGAAGGAGCAGTGGATGCAAATAGGATGCATAGTCTACAGAATGAGAATTGTAATGACAATTTTTAAGTGTCATGGGACTTGTAACAACGCTTATTTGGGCTGTATATGTCAAAAATTTTGTAATCTACTTATGCTTCTATACTAGACGGTGAAAAATGTCTCTTCTTTCCGTGGATGTAAATGAATCTCACTAGACCACGCAAGTCCTTTGTTTTTTTTGTGCTGTGCATTTTGTTTCCCGCAGCTCTCCTAGGCAATGTTTTCAATGTAAGCTTGTGGTTGTTTTGTCAAAATAAAAATGAAAAAAACTTCACGTCCTCATTCGTAGCCAAATACAACCAAAAACACAATTAATAGCTTTAATGGCATGATTTGGTCAGTGTATTATATTTATTATCTAAATAATTGTGACTTATTCTCTATTTGCTTTTTGGCCGTCTTCCTTTCTGGAGCTTCGGCTATCTATTATTATTCATCGTTTTTTTTCAGTTGGTTGATCCTATTGAGGACAGATGCAAGGACGAAGAAATCAGAGCTCAGGCAACAAGGGACCTCCTTAACTGCATTGTCGAGCATCGGATGGCCACAAAATCTCTGCCAACAAGTGAAAGCGATGCGGTCAGTAAGCATGTTTTCTACACAAATTTGCTAGCGAATTCATTGCATCTCTCCAAAGAACAGCACCCCATTTTCGGCGACTTGTTTTCAGATCATTGGCGAATGCGGAAAAGCCGAGCAGTGGCTTAGGGAGAGATCTCAGCTGCAGGATGGATGGCCCAAGCACTCTGATCCTCTGCTTTGGTCTCATGAAATCATTAGCATGATCGAAGCGCTGAACTCGTGAGTTTCCATTCTTTTTTATTTAATCTATCTTTTATCAGTCAGTTTGTTATACACAAAACTATGACCTAGTATTACCCAATCTGCCCGCTTGCAATGATCGGAGAGTTCGGTGATAATTTGTAAATATCAAAATTTGGAGTTGAATATATGTGAAGATTTTGAGTGATATTATATACATAAATTATGTGCGTGCATGTGTGTGTATCATGGCAATTCCGTGCGATTAGGTTGCTGCGTGCGATGGCGCGGTAGCGCATCGTGGACGGCTCGGTAACGCATTGTGGGCGGCTTCGCCGATTCCTCTGGCGTTTGCTGTAGCACCAGTCTTCCTTTCCTTTAAGTGGCTTCGTCCCTTCGAGCGACTTTCGTCGGTAGCTGCTACTTGGGATCCAGTTTGTCTGTGGCCAGGCTGCTGCTCCGGATCCAATTTCTCAGTAGCCCGCCTGCTAATCGGCTGCGTCAACAACTTCTAGCTGCTGTCTTGGCTTCGTGAACGACCTTTGCCGGCAGTTGCTGCTCTTGCGTGCAGTAGAAAGCGTAATTTGCTGAAGTGTTGTGTTCTATCCGGTGCTTAGTTTTGAATTCACAAGAGGTACGCTGTAGGGAGTTCCTCCCAAACCTTCATACAAGACCCACCTCTCCACCTCTTGCTTCTACCTCTTTTCTTGATGCACTGACTTGCTCTTCTCATCATGTCGGTATCAACATGATCTCATTACTGAGGGGGAAACAACTCTCATCTTGTCCATGGAAGAGATAGACATATTAGCTAAGTCATTCGAGTTCACGTTGGTAGAGAAGTTTCTCAATGCCAAGCCCCCTATACTGGTTATCATAAATTTTTTTAATATCTGGGTTTGTCGGCAGCGTATAGTGTTAACGTAATTGATCACCCACATGTTCTAATAAATCTTTCGTGTGAACAAGACTACATGAGACTCTTCTTGATGTGTCTTATTTTATCACAAACTTCCATATGAAAATGATGCAGTTGGCAAACTCCTTTTATTCGAGTTGTGAAGTCCCTATAGTTCTTGTATGAATAAAATTTTTTCTCCTAAAAGCACATTTGAACAATCTAGTATTCTATATTTCGTTAAGCTACACAAGGTTGATTTTGCTACGACAAATCTTCTTAGGCCGTCGGTGGTTGTGTCCTTATTGAAATCAATCTTACCGAGTCTTTCGAAAATATAATTTGGATAGGAGATGAATCCATGGTTATTTCCAAGAGGTGAGGTTTGGAGATTTACCTTCCTTTTGCTCAAATTGTAATTTAATTGGACACGATTTCACTGGATGTTTCAAGCTATACCCAGATCTTATTCCAATGAAAAAAATAGTGCTCTAAATTCAATCCCATGAGCTAAGCCAAGAATGGTGTATGTTCCCAAACAAGGAGATTTGGACAAACTCATCTCATTGGAAATAATTGGGAGGCTAGAGAGCAAGACAATGTGCTTAATCTTGAAAACCCTCCATGAATGAAACAATTTGGGTTGAAGATGGCCCACCTCTTTTGGTGGTGTATCTCTCTAGCCACGACAGATGATACAAGTAAGATGGTTGCAGGGAAAAAAATACATATTCAGACAATCATCCATTCATTTATAAATTATAATTTACAAAAGATGTTCCAACATTTGCTCTGAGCAAGTTGATAACTTTACAAGACTACAAAATAAAGTAAATTGCATAACAAAAGAAAAGAAGCTGCATCTATCATAAATCTCTACTAGTACTTGATCTGGAATTTTATATATAGCAAAAATGTCGGAATTTGATTCCTAAAAATTAGATAACATTCTAAGTGCCATTGGATAATACATGTTGCACTTTTTCAAGATTCAAATGCATAAGTGAATGCAAGGCATAAATAGATTGCCGGAAAAAAATGCAAAACTATATAATGTTTCTTACCATAAATACATTATAATTAAGAATGTCGCATGTCTAAAAGCTTATTGATTGCAGCACACGTCTTTTAAAACTAAGAAGAAACTTTAGCAGTTTTGATCTGGCAAACTCAAAACCATTAGGCGGGAGTTCATGCAAGTATAGACGTCAACTGAGCCCACTCAAAAGCTCAAGCTGGCAATCTTATAACTCTCATTGATTAGCCTCATCTCTGTCTAATAACACCACAATATTGGAACCGCTGTAATATTCATAAGACATCAACCATTTGTTTTGTGATATCTTTTGGCAATAAATGACAATCACAATACAATATATGAAAATAGAGTAAGACAGCATGAAAGCCACATTAAAAGTAACGAGTATAAAAGGTAGTATCCATGGTGCAAATAGAACAGAGAAGTATTAAAGCAACAATGAAAGCAAAAAGTGCAAATAGTAATATACATGGTACCAATAGAGAAGAACATTATTAAAGCAACAATAAAAGGTGCAAAAGTAATATCTGAGTACCTTCATCTTGTGGAACGAGTAAAAAGTCAAGTATCGGACATATTTGAACAATTTTTGTATTTATTTAGCTTTTTAATTCAAAAATCATTTTGTTGTTATTTTTAGAAAATTTTACTCATTTTGAGTGATTTGATTTGTCTGTAAGAGTTTATAGCTATAAAGATAAAATAAAATCATATTACGATAAACTCCTTATTATAAGAAAATAATAATAAAATAATGATAACCTAATAATAGTAAAATATGATGATATAAAAGATATACTCTTTCTTTTCCCTCTCCTCTCTATCTTTATCTTTATATTTCTCTTTTTTCTCTCTTCTACCTCTCTCATCTTACTTTACTCTTAACTTCAAAATTATTACAGTTAATCCGGAGCTTCAAATTTGATGAAATTTGTGTAGCTTTTTCCTAATATTCTTAACCTAATGACACAAAAATTAATGAATTTAGGCTTGTATTTAATTTCTCCAATTTTCTGAATTTTAAAATATTCAAAAATTAATTTAGGTGTATCTATTATCTAGATTCATCTCAAATATGGGAATTATGATCACAAAAATATACTCTATCCAATAATATTTTTTATTTTTAGTTTAACCTAATTTTGAAGTCACCAGAATCCTGATTTATGAGTTGTGTCTAGCTCTAATTATTCTAATAATGACTTAGGTTGTTACACATAATGTGGTGGAATTGTCGTGGCGAAGTTTAGTCCACTTGGATGGGGATGCGACAATTGTTCTGCCGGTCTCGGTGGTGGCTGGTCATCTTGTCCTAGTGGTTGGCTTTTTTTTGGCTGATGTTAGTAGTCCTTCGTCTGTGGCCCATCGA
This sequence comes from Gastrodia elata, assembly GCA_016760335.1. Taxonomy (NCBI): domain Eukaryota; kingdom Viridiplantae; phylum Streptophyta; class Magnoliopsida; order Asparagales; family Orchidaceae; genus Gastrodia; species Gastrodia elata. Next base: position 27,506,106 of record CM028677.1, on the reverse strand, counting down.
GATGCCAAAGGTAATGCTGTCAGACAATAATTACACAAAGGTGAACCAATCCGGTTATGAGGCGCTTTCATCAAGTGAACCTATCATTTTGTTATCTAAAGATGAAGTTGACACACTGGCTCGGATGTTTGCTGATACATTACTGGGAAAGTCCCTTATGGTATGCCGTCGTTGGCTGCCGTTCGAAAATTTCTCAAGAACCTTGGTTTTTCCTGATCGATTCGCGACAGATTCTTATTCCACTTTTCAATGAAACGAATTATACGAAAATGTTTGCCAAGGATCTTTTTTCGTTGAAAATTGTCATATGAAAGTGCTTTAATGGACAATTGATTTTGATCCAACTTGCGAAATTCCGATTGTACTTGTTTGGAAAAATTTCCCCTTATGATCCACTTGATTACCCATTCCATCATCTTTTCTTTAGGATCCTATTTTGGAAAGAGCCTCTTAAAGTGGATTTTGCAACTGCCAACTTTACTCGCTCCTCTGTCGCCCATGTGCTGGTTGATATAGATTTAACTAAACATTTTGAAAATAAAATCTGGAAAAATTTGCCACATTTTTGTTCCCATTGTAGAATGATTGGTCATAATATTTTAAACACTTCAAGATTCACCCTTATCTTTAAAGTCTGGTCTACGTCCAATATTGGTGTTCCCAATGCTCCACTGAGGCAACACTCAGTTTGTCCCTATTCAGCCTTTGCTAGCTGCGGGAGAGCGTGTTTTTGTATAGGAATGCCCGCTGCTGTCACTGGATGTTCCAAATGTTGGTTTGGAGTTTGATAAGGAAAAGTTTGGATTTTAATTGTGCGCTCACTAGGTTTGGGGAGTTGGAGGTTTCTCATATGGAGGCCTCTCGTCCCATGGATGTTCAATCTGTCCCTCTTTTGGACATGATGGAAGTAGGAAGTGGTTCAAACCCTTGAGCTTGCTGCTGAGTTTAACCTTATTTGCTAGGATTCCTGTGATTGCTCTTGTGGTTTGTCCAGATGCTTCCCTATCTCATGTGGATGGGGAGATTGTGGGTGATTCTGTCACTCTGTTATTAGATCCTTTTGGTGTTGGAGGGGATCTTGCAGGCTACACGGTGTTCCCTGCACAAAAGCTTCAGAATGTTCTTTTGAGATCAATCCTAATTTTGAGGGATGAGGGTGTTTTTGATGGAAGATAAGCTCATGCCTTCAGAAGTGCTCCGTAGCTACATTGATGAAGTTCCGATTGTATTGCGTAGAAGAGGCTTCGATACTTCACCGTGGAGGTTCCTCCCCGGGTTTCTATTTCGAACCCAAATACCACTTCATTGCCGCTTCGTACGCCCGACCTTGTGAGAGCTCAAGCAACTTCAGCACTCGAGATTATTGTATCGGATAATTACAAGATTTATGAGGTGAATTCAAATGAGGAATTAATTGATAGCATATTGAATTCAGAGTTATTACATGATTTTCTTGAAAGATATTAAGGAAAAAGAAATAGAAAAATAAAGAAAAAATTCCAAATCCGATGAGTAATCGAAGCATCCGCTAGTTGGATTTTTTTTGCACAGCTTATTTTCAACTTCAGTTGGGATCCTGGACTGTGGAGTTTGTTTATATATATATATATATATTTGTTTATTTATTTATTTTTATTTTAATTTGTTTGAAATTACCAGACTGCATACTTATTGTATCTTTATCGTATGTATATATATATATATATATATATAATATTCTTATGTTTGTTCCAGGTCGTGCAGAAATATATCGAGAGCTTCTAAAGGTCCTTCGTCGAGGCCTGAGGATGACAGCCAAGGTTTTTAACCCGTGGCAGGGGGTTTGATTTTGTCGTCGAGATTATTGTATGTTTACTTCCCTGGCATATTATTTTTTAATGTATTTACAGATCTAACACTCAAATTTTGATGTTTTGCAGAATCATGACTTCTGATCATCCGAGCATTGCGAGGGTTGAACGGGTGGTGATTGTGATTTTATCAGTAGTTTTGTAAAAAAAAAAATTTAATTGGGTGTTAGATGTCTAAATGAGAAAATGTTAGGTGCATGCATTAAATTCTATTCATATATATATATATTTGTTATCCGTTGGGTTTCTTCAGCGGAATTGATAAAAGGTTCGAGTTTGCATTTAAAAAAATTATTTGGCTAGTTCTTCAAAAGATTAGATTATTATAATTTGTATTTCAAATATTTATTTTTAATTAATTTTATATACAATAAATGGATTTAATGCTCTGCTTTTTTTGAGAAAAAATTAATTTTCATTCTTTTAGAGCTTAATGGGGATATATATATGGAAGCTCTGTAATCCATTTTTTATCTGGGAGCTCATCTAATAAAGTAAAAAAAAAAAATCTTTTAGTGAATATATATATAATTATTAGTCCAATAAAAATGTCCTAAAGGCCCCTCAAAAGTAGGTTTTAAAAGAAAATTATATTGACTATTTATCCATTAGGAATGCGATAATGGATAAATACTCAGAAATGGGTAATATTGAAGACTTTTTGATTTGGCCACATGATTGATTTATATAGTTTACCATCATATACTATGCATAATTGATTTACCCATATTAGCAATTTCATATTCACAACATGTGTTATTAATATGAATTAATTAGTAGCTTTGATTGCTCGAGAGCTTGTTCTTTTCATCCAATTTGGCTAGTTGTGTTTCCTTGTCTCACCTTTATTATGTTTGACCAAGCCACTATTTGAATCTCCAATAATCTAGATAATATGACTTGTATCTTTTGATATTTTTGGTCTATTATGTGTAAGCTTGCATTCTTAAATCATGCAATCTGCAAAATTTGTTGCTTTGCCAATAAATTTTTACAATATTTAATTGACAAAACACATTATCATTCAATTTGCATAAGGATATTATTGTCAGTATTGTAAATAGTGGTCTTAAATGCATAAGTTTGTATGCCATACATGTACATATTCTTAGTCTAAAATACAAAAAAACTTTTAATGATTAATATCCACTTGATTTTTTTTATTGATTATGTTTTTTTATAGTTTCTCCTTAATTCAATTTTCATTTGAAAGGAATTTCAATTGATTTATGCCATTTTTTCCTGTCACAATATAATGTTTCGCAAGTCATGATGTTTTTGTCGATCTTAAATAACTTATATAAACATACTTGAAAGCATTAATTAGTGTAATTTATTAATTAGTGACTCATATTAACAAAGAGTGACAAGAGCATAAAGATAAAGAATAATAAAATAGTAAGAAAGACAAATTTTCAATGTTAACAATTTCAGTATGAGCACACATGACAGATTAATAAGAAAAAAAATGAAAGAGTTCAGCAACAAATTATCCATCATTATACAGCATCTGAGGCATATGTATATATGCTTCAGCAGAAAAATTTAGGTCCTACTCTTCCGACTCTTCTTTCCTGCAGCTTTCTTTTTAGGTTTACGGAATCCACCATTTTCCTGAAGAGAGATTTAGAATCAGAAGCTGATCATACGAATATTTTGGGAAAAATCAGACGAGAAAGCATTGAAGTTGGCCGATGGCCGAGCTACATTTGATGACCCGAGTCTGACTCTGAGTGGGTTGGATCCGCCAGAAAATTTTATTTCAAATCCTTTTATGCTTTCTTTAAGAAGTGAATATTTAAAAAACCATCACTCATTCTTTTTACAATTAATCAATATTTTTGAATTTCAGCCACTCCAATTGATTCCAAGTTGACTATAAATCTATTCATTATAATTAGACATGACTTTAATTTTCTTTTTTTAAGAAATTGAGAATAAAGTTACTTTTTGTACGATAAAAAAATATTTTATAATTTTAAAAATTATTTGATTTATATTTGAGAATACAACAATAATCATTACAACATTTCAGCGAACAACTTTAAAATCTAACCTTTCTGTATTTACTATATGCAGTTCGACCCGTTGATTGTTCTCCATCTTTGCTAACATACACCTGCAACGGCAAACACAACAAATATAATTACAGCTAAACATTAGGTGTATATAAATATTATATTAAACATTTGTTAATACAAAGCCATTATGGAGGAGAAAGAATGATCAAATATCGAAATGAAAGATACATATATACATATCTATATGCACATATACATACAGAGTATTTAGATACCTTTCTTCCGTCCTGGCCAGTAAACCAGCGGCCTGATTGACGATCATCAGCACTAACTCTTCTTTTTCCGGCATCTTTGGGCGCAGTGGTTTTGCTACTGGGATTCACCCAACCCACGGTAGCATCTAAGGCTTCTACACCATCAGCACTAACTCTTCTTTTCCCGGCATCTTTGGGAGCAGTGGCTTTGCTTCTGGGATTCACCCAACCCACAGTAGCATCTGAGGCTTCTACAACACCATTATAATAGCTTCTTTTATTCTGCTTCTTACTTGAGCTTGATCTAGATGGCTTCTCAGCCACTTTGCAAGCTTTTCCACAATCAAATGTAGTGCTGAACTGACCCCTGAAAATAAAGATGATATCAATAAAATATATAGATGATACAAAATGAACAAACAAAAGGTATAACATTACATGTAGTCAATATTTTCAGCACCAGACCGTCGAGCTTCATCATCATTCTTCGCCCCAAGAGGTATAAAGTGTGGCAAGCGTTGACGGGCTAATGCCCGGATCCTTGAATCAGGATGGTTGAAATATTGATAAGCGGGAGGCTGAGGCTCAGATGAATCCCATCCATCAATGAGATAATCGTTATTTAGTTCTATAGAGTTCCTAAAACAAGAGGGCATAATTTCTCCCTTGTGTTGATTTGCATCTTGTTGATCCTTCATCGAGCTGAAATATTCCTTGCAGAAATCATCCAGAGCCGGAGTATCAATTCTGCTATTTTTCGTTGGAGGAACAAAATCCTTCCAGAAACTCTCAGTTTGGAATCTGCTTGCCGAAAAGCGCTCTTTTGCCTCCTCCCGAGCTGAGCATTCGACTTGAAAATGCTTTCCTTTACTCATTGGCGTTGAAGTTTCTTCATTCTTTCTGCATTTATCTTTATTAATGGCAGGAGAATCATCTGAATCTGAGTCAATTAAATTAATTCTTCTAATAGGGCTAATGGTTATCCTGGGGAAGATGTTCTTTTCGATATTTGTGGAGAGTTTTGTCAAAGTGGAGACACCACCAGAAGCAGGAGTGGCTTTGGAAGCTCTCTGCTTCCCCTCAGAATTATCCCTTATGAAACCACGATACAAAAGGGAAAATTTTGTGTTGCTGCAAGTGGTATAGCTTTGAGCAGAAGGATAATCATCTACAACGGAAAAAGAATGAAAATAAATAAGATAATAATTAATGTATCGTTATTATAATTAGGAAAACTGCACAATACAATGCATAGCTTCTTCTCCCAGTCTGGATTGTAATTTGGCCCCATGTATGTCTCAAGATTAAGCTCCACCCCAAGCTATTTAGGATCAAAATGAGTGCTTGAGCCTGCGTATCTTTCAGCAGGTCAAATCAAGGGAGAAAAAATAATGCAGCACTCATTGTTAAAGAGCGAGAGTATGTCGTCATTTCATTTCCGCCTTTGTCTTCACTTCCTAACATTAAATTTTTAAGAATTGACTATTGTTAAATTTATAAATACTTCCAACTAATTAAATTAAATTACTCTACAATATAATTCAATCAATTATATATATTAGGAAGTAAATTCAAAGCACTAGATTGAAAATATGGATACCCGAACAGGCATGCTAATGGAATCAATGAATAATATGATTAATAGAAAAACAATAATTCTATATCTTTCATGAAATAAAATTAGAAGGTGAGAAAACAAAGGAAATTGATTAGTCAAAAGGTATTGAATTGTTGAGATGTACTTATTAGAAGTTTTAATCTGTATTAGAGAAACAGGGATTTGCATTAAGAATTTTTCAATTCACCTTTAGGATATATAGAATAGACTGCAAGATTTATAACTGATAGCTAATGTCCTGAAATTTATTGGAACTTTTATGATGCATTTGGAATTCCTAGTCACTATAATTACTTTAGATCAACCCAAATTTTGAAACCAGAAGTAATTTGGAAGCTCTTAATAATCTAGTACCACCATATTAATAATCTAAAGATCATCTGTTGTCATTGTTAACTTTCATGTGGTCTCCATTTGTATACTAAATCTGACCTATGACTCTCACAACATGATGTAATTTGCTACACATACCAATATTTATTTTAGTCAAGAGAATCTAGAAACTTCTATAAATATGCTTGCAAATGATGCTCTAAGCTAATAAATTCCCTTGTACCTTGGTATGACAAATTCCAAGGAAGAATCTCACAATTTATTATTATAATGATGTTAAACTTGAGTTCATAAATTTATGAGAATTACTTTAAAAATCCTACCGTAAGGTTGGGCAACTTATCTATTGACCGAACCCATACATTAGTAATTCTTTCAAATAAACCTTTCATTACTGCCTTAAGTATCTCTGCACAAATTATTATTAGCTACCTGTTTAGCCAAATTCTGAAACTTGAAAGTTTATCTGAAACTGAATTTGCCATTTAAGCTACATAGAATAATAGCATAAACCAAAATTTTAAATATCCTTGAGCGTTATAAAAGCATCATATATAATGCAAGAAGCTTACATCCAAAGAAGCTTTGAGAGTTTTCAGCAAAGAATCAGGTGTTCAGTTACTTTCATTTAATTTTATGCTGCTCTTATCATCGTCTTCTTGTTTTGCGAGAATGTGACTCGCTTTCCATTTTTTAAACTCATATCACTTTCACTTTGTTTGATGAACTATTGCCAAATTATTATCGATCAAGAGATTTATGAATCAGTTTCAACTTCCTTTGAATCTTTTGACTATTGCCAAGCCTGGGTACCTAATACTGGATACCATTTTATGCTTCTCTGCATATTCCGCAGATAAATATGCGAACCTCATTGTTTAAGTCACCCCTCTGCTGTAGGAACTCCTTGTGTGGAGTTCTTGTGCCTCAATCTACATGAACGCTTACAAGATAATTCCTTTGTCCTACCTCTTGGGAATGAGGCATTGTGGCCCTAACTTCATTTGCACTGTTACACCAAATAGGTTGGAAAGACTCGTTGAATGATATTAAAATGGGGAGTAAAGAACCTCATTTGATTCTTCGAATGCTCAGAGTGAGAAATGTGATTTTGTTGTGCAACAACATGCTGGCATTGATGCTCAATTGCCCAAGTTAAACCAGCAATAAATTCCATACGCATAACTAGAAACGATATGACTTGGTGACATTGAATCACCAAGTCATGAGCTGCAACGCTACAAAGAACTGATTAGTTAAACAATTGAGTATGGATTAGAACAGGGGAATCAACAGTCAAGTTTGTCAAGCCAGTTCCAAATTTAGGGAAATTAAAGAATAATCGCTCCTATTAGTAGGACACAAGTATGGCTGAGATTAAAAATATGAGAACTGAGTACAATAATGTCCATAGAAAAATCACATCATCATTGAAAAAACAATTTGCCAATATGTTTAGGAGTTCAACAACTTAAGTTATTTATATGCTAGAATGAAAGCAAAGGAATGATGCTTCATACAGTTTACTTATTGATCCAGAGAAGGCAAGCCCTCATAATCACCCCTTTGTTAAATAGTGAACACTATTTAGTCAACTGATGATCAAAGAAAAGCTTCCTTGAAATTTCAGTGTTTTTCCAAGGCAACCTTCTTAAACCCCTCTTAAAATTTTCATGCAACTTATTCATAAAGGCTTCACCGATTTATTGACCGGAGAAATTTAACAAAACTTTCCCTAGATTATTAAATGGGAAAGAAACCTCTGGTGATTTTGACACAAATAGTAAAAAAAAATGTATTTTGGTATCATGTGAGCATTGACATATTATAATTAAAGGATAGAATGGAGTAGGATGACACGCCTTAAACATACTCATTCTTTCTTATCTATTTCTTTTGAGTAATAAAAAAAAAATTATAATGTGGTCGGTAGACACAAGTAAACTTCATCAAACTATATAAATTCTGTGTATTTGAGCTTGCTTGATTTTATTCTGTTTATCTTCTTCAATTTTCATTCTTAAGTGATCCAATGTGGTGTGAAGAGACGCTTCTATCTTTGTAACACATCCTAACACCTTTCCTCTTGTAGGAGATCACTATCGATTAAGAAAGTTCTTAGACTCAAAATAAAAATAAAAATAAAATTCAATATTAAACAATGTTTTGATGTAAAGTACAAATGAGCAAAAAAAGGAACATCTCATTAGGATCCCATGATCCAATCTAGTGTCAAAAGGTATTGAATTATAACATAAGAAAATAAAAAATAGAAATTAAGTAGTAATGAATAGTTGTCATCTCAAACATCTTAAGCAACTTAGAGTGAAATGTGCTAGAAACATACACATTGAGATTAACATCAATTCATTGGTTAGTATACAAGTGGTGCGCCATTCTAATACAATTGTTCAAATCCTCAAAAAATGATGACTTAGAATTCATGTACTAATAAACATTATAGATAGGAATCTATAAGCTAGCATGAATATAGGTTTGCCAAGAGAGTCAGCATGATTCGTGAAGAAGTGCCAAAAAACTCATAATGCTAATGATTTACGCAAAATACTGAAACTAGAGAAAATGAAGAACTCATAGTGTTCATACCATCTTCTGTTATCTATTTTTTTTCATCATTTGCATCCAACTCTGTTCAACATTTCTTTGTTGTTCTAAACTTGACTTCCCAATCTCATATATCTTTTAAGCTTCATTTCAACCAAACTAAACCTCCATTTTTGCAGTGGATCTTTGCCCGGCCATCAAAGATTTCCACCAAATATAAATATCCAACTTCACCCAAGTTCATATAAAAGCATTAGCATAATAGTTTCTCAAATGTGGTTCAAACAGACTACTTTAATGTTCACTTTAAAAAAATAAAAAATTCTTCTGTTTCTTAGTTTAGGTTAATATTTTTCTTATGACTTTCCCCAAGTTATGCAAAAGTTATGCTTTGTTGATCCTTAATTGACATTTTTAATATTGTTGGTTCATAACCAATAGCTTGATTATTTAAGGACCTCAAAATTTTGTTGTGATTTTTGTCAAACCCTATGATTCATTATTCACTAATATAAGCATTAGCAAATAAAACAGTTTGATGAAACAATAAACACAAAAGCTTCATTAGCAATGGGAAAAGTTGAACATTATAAACACTTCCCCAACAGTACAAGAACAATCTAAAAAAGCAACTATAAAACTGTGCACTAAAGTGTACGAGCAATAAAACAAACTGTTTGGATAATAGATGGAGCAAAATTTGATTGGAAATTTGTCATTAATTTTTTCTATCAGAACTGCTAACGTTATTTATAATATCAAGACATAAACATAAATACGAATTTTAATATGATTATCTTTTGAGTTTGGCATGTGATATAATGTTGTTGGCAAAAAATCTTGTTTATTTTTATTCGCATTAAACCATGTTTTCTTGCAATTTTTGTTTCCTTATTTTCGCTTTCCGCTTTCATTTAAAATATAATATTTAATATCCATTGTACTTAGAATGTGTACTAAAATATTATTTTTATAATGTTAAACCATGTACAAGCTGGAAGAGGCTGAGATAGCTTAAGGGAATTGTGTTGCAGAATGAAAGAATAAAACTTTAATATTTACTTTTATAAGCGACAACCTTTATTTTTGTATGTTATCAAATATGTAATATTGTGGATAATGCTATCTTTAAATTGAAAGAATAATAATTCTTATATTTTTTTTATGGCTCTGGATGTTGTTTAAATGCTATTTTGCTTAACCACCAATATAATACTGCGGAGATATACCTAATGTTAGATTGGTTGTTATTAACCTAACATGGGTCATCACAGTTGGTATCAGAGCATGATTGGACGTGTTTAAGTAAAATATTGCATAAAAATAGAGCCAAAGAAAAATTCATTCAATTTAACTTATAACCATCAGTATATGAGAACCATAGTTACAAAACTTAGAAAAACAATAGAACGGAACATCTATTATGTTTATATTTAGTGACAACATAGAAATCATTCAACTGAGGACGTGTGTTTTGTAGATGGATTCCCCAAACCACTCGATGAGTCACTCTGAGGCCAACTCTAGTTAAGAGGAGTCTTGGCAATTGGAGAACCCCAAGCACAACAACGATCCTCCCACCCTTGAAGATAAAATGCAAGTTCTGGTTGAACTTTGTGGCTTTCCTAGGTCATGTTGTAAGCGTTGATGAGATTCAAGTAGATCAAAAGAAAATCAATGCCATCCAGAAATGGACTCGACCTATATTGGTAACAAAACTCAAGTTTCTTGGGATTAGCAGGATATAATAGAAAATTTGTATAGAGATTCTCCCAGATTTCAGCTCCACTCACCAAAATAACATAGAAAGTTGTATTATTTATTTGGAACTCCAAGTGTGAGCTTTCATTTCAAAAATTGAAGGATGCTCTGACAACCACTCCTATATTAACCTTACCACAAGAAGGCGAGGATTACCAAATATACACTGATGCATCCAAGGTAGGATTTGGATGTGTGTTAATGCAGAACCGGAAGGTAATTGCTTATGCCTCTATACAGCTAAGAGTTCATGAAATGAACTTGGAGTTCACAACCTAGAATTAGCAGCAATTATTTTTGCGCTCAAAATATGGAGACATTAGTTGTATGGAGTAAAATGTGAAATTTTAACTAATCACCAAAACCTCAAATACATTTTTACTCTAAGGGAGTTAAACTGTCAGTTAAGGCAATGACTAGAACTTATTAGTGACAATGACCTAGATATTCAGTATCATCCAGGCAAGGCCAATGTTGTAACTGACACATTGAGCAAAAAATTTGTCGGCACACTAAGCAGGATGATCATCAACGAACATCTGGTTAAGGAACTGAATAAGCCAGGAATAGATTTGGTAACAACGAAGCAGCTGAATTCCATTCTGGCTACAGAAGCTACAGAATCAACGTTAGAAAGGAACATAAGGTTATCCCAAGAGAAAGATATGAAGTACCTAATAATGAAGCAAGTTATTTCGGAAGCAAAGAACAAAGATCAAAAAGGCGATTACATATATCATGGAACTCGATTATGGGTACCTAAGAATAAGGAATTGTGAATTATGATATTAAAGGAAACACATTGTTCAAGATACACTATCCATTCGGGAAACTCCAAAATGTACCACGAATTAAAGAAAATTTATTAGTGTTCAGGACTGAAAAAAGATGTATGAGAGTTTGTGATGCGTTGCAATGCATGCAACTTAGTGAAGGCAAAACATCAAAAGCCAGGAGGGCTCTTACAATCTCTGCCAGTTCTAAAATGAAAATGGATTGATATTGCCATGGATTTCATAGTGGGTTTGCTCCGAAGCAAATTAGAAGCAAATACCATATGGGTCGTCGTTGACATACTCACAAAATCAGCACATTTTCTCCCATTAAAACAAACTGATCCAATGGAGAAGCTCGCCAAAACATATATCAAGGAAATTGTTTAACTGCACGGAGTTCCAAAAAAAATTATATCAAATAGAGACAGTAGATTCACTTCTCGATCTGGAGGGCCGTGCAGGATGATTTGGGCATTACTCTTGCAATGAGCATTGCGTTCCATCCTCAGATATACGAGCAAAAAAAAAGTTAATCAAGTTCTATAAGATCTTTTAAGACTGTGCATATTGGACTTCAGTGAAAGTTGGGAAGAACATTTTCCTTTAGTTGATTTTGCGCATAATAACAGTTATCAAGCTAGCATTGGAACCATGCCCTACGAAGCACTATACAAAAGGAAGTGTTTTACGCCTCTGTCTTTGTCAGAAATTGGAGATGTTCAAACTTATGAATTCGATATAGTTGAAGAAACTAACAGAAAAGTTCAAATGATAAAGCTAAGAATAATTGCAGCCCAAGATCGTCAAAGGAAGTACCACAATTCAAGACATAGAATGCTAGAATTTTAAGTCAGAGATCTTGTTTATCTAAAAGTAAGCCCAATGAAGGGGGTGTATCGATTTGGCAAATCAGGCAAGCTAAGCCCGTGATATGTGGGACCGTTTGAAATCAATGCCCGAATAGGAAGTTCTGCATATCGTTTGAGATTACCATATGATTTTTCTAAAGTACAAAATGTATTTCATGTATCATTCCTACGCAAATATTTGCAAAAACTGTCTCAACAATTAGTAATACCCGATACGGCAATTCAATCAGATTTGACATATGTGGAAGAGCCAAACAAAATTATAGAACGAGATAACTGTCGATAAAGGAAGAGACCATTCCCATAGTCAAGGTGCAATAGAAAATTCACAACGCCAAGGAAGCCACATGGGAAAGGGAGGAATATATGGGGAAAGAATATCCCAGTCTCTTCCATAATTTAGGCAATCATAATTAAATCTTTCTAACATTCAATTTAAATGTCTTTTATTCGATGCAATGTCGAGGACAACATTATTCTTAAGTAGGGGAGTTTGTAATGACCCTAGGTCATTTGGACAAAGGACATTTAATTCCCCTCTATGTTTAGTTTCTGTTGATTGCCCACTTAATTCGTTTTATGATAGCTATCCGTTAATTTATGTTTTCTATTAAAATTTCCAGCTAAAAATTCATTTTCGTGAACTCCCGCTTGATTCTGTTATAACTGGTTAAATTAGTTTAGAAAGCTTTAAGAATTCATAAAAATTTCATTAATTCATTTCAAATTTAAATACAGAACATTGGAAGCAACATTTCAGGAAAATTACGTTACTAAGAAACGTTCCTTTTTCATTTAAAATTGGAGCCTCTTACACACAAATTCATCAACTCCCGTAGCCGAGCACCTTCCAATTTTCTCCACTACCATAATCAACGCAATGTTACGCCTTCTTGTGGAAATAGTCGGCAATTAAGACGATCATTTCCTATGGAGGAGTCGACGCAAGATCTGCACGGTAAGTCCCGTAAGTTCCTCTCTTTTTTCCTCTGTTGAAAACGCAAGCGAACGACATCTCTCCCGCAATAAATTCCCGTTCTTTCCCTTCCTAAGACGGTTGAACTCCTGAAACCGTCGCAAGGGCTCGACAAATCCAGAGCCACTGCCGACAGTGTCGTTACCGCTGAATGATCACTGTTCCTCTTCTGAAACTGCTGAAATTAAGGCGACATTTTCATGGAAAGCCTTATTTAAGGTCATCGAGCACCTACAACACCCTCTCTCGATTTCCTCGACCCTTGCCGACACATTTGAAGCCACAGGTGACTCCAAGAAAGGGAGAGTCTCGACATCTTAGCGCTTACCGATCTTTTCTTCGATTGATCCTTGGGCCTACGGCAATAAACTTTGTCTGATTTCCTTCGTCGATCACTGCATCTGCGCCATCTGAAGATCGATCGAAGTAAGGACTTTCTTGTAAAATATTTTTCGTTCTGATATTTTTTATTACGTATAAGTGTGCTCTAAGGTCTTAAATTAATAATATGTAACAGATTTATTCCTAGTAGTTTTCTACACCTAATGAACTATTCATAATAATATGACCAAAAATTACTGCATTTGTCAAAAAAGGTAAATCCTATTTCTAAAGGTTGACAACTGCATATAGGAGTTAATTGTATTCCAAAACTATTGTGCTAATTTCTTTTGGTGAACATTTTCAGTCTAAAATGGGAGTTAAAATAAGATACAAATCAGTTCTAAATGAGAATCTGTAATTTTCAGCATTGCAGTTAGATTTTAGGAGATTAGACTTTAGTAGATGTAAAGATGAAAGTTTCATCAGGATGAAGTAAAATCAGAATTTTACCTGAAGATGCACATAGTTTTATGCAGAATGAGTCTATTAACTCAATCACGGTGGCATAGAGTAGTGTTAGGAGTTGTCCCAATTACTGCTTCAGCCTTAAAATATGTTAACTTCAAGTAATCTGTCAATAGGATGTAATTCACCGCATAAGTTGGATGACATAAAGTGAGTGGGATGATCTAAAACAACCAAATCTTGTTGTTTAAACTAAAAACCCTTAGTAACGTCTGAAATCTATAATTTCTAACGATGTTTATTAAATTGATACATTGGGCCTGCTGTAAATTCATAAAGGATGACATTGATATCTTAAACATGGTCTGTACTCAGAAGGGAATTTGAGGACAGCGGTTGGCCAATAAAAAGAAGAAAACAGCTCAGCATTTAGAAATTTTCAAAACAAATTCAATTGAAGGATAAACCACTTAAGAACGAGTGATAGTAATACTTTGACCAATGGAAGATAAGAGGCAGAGTAAGTTTAGGTGACTGTACTAAAGAACAGGAGTGGTGAAGCATTTTAATGCAAATTCTTAGAACATCACATATCCTAGAATAGAGTTATTCATATAGGGAATTTAAAGCAGCAATCTTTTTAACGAGTACCGATTTTGACTTAAAAACTAAGTATAGGGCAGGCTTGATTTTATTCTTACAAACCTGCTGTGTGATTTGAGTTTTTTTTTGGAACGGTAGTAAATTAATAATAACATTAAGCTGAGTATAAAATCAGGAGGGAATCAGGTTTAGCATTACTCCGAATACTGCAACAAATTTGATCTCATACCATGTCTTCCTAAACTAATACATGGGTTTAATAAAGGGAGCTAGCTCATGTGGTAACAACGGACTGCTAAACGGGTTCTAATTTTATAAGCAACTTGGAACTTATATTAATGAAGTTGGATGTTTACAAATTATTTTGAAAGCACTAAGATACATTCGGCTTCTAGTTAAGTATCCTGCAGTTTTTTTTTTATAACAATGCTAATGCAAATCCAAAGATACGGTAAAAATTCTAGTGCAGAATAATTTAAACTTCAATCATTGATATTAGTGGAAATGATAAGTTCTTAATTTCAATTTGTGTGAAATAAGGTGAGTGATGTCAAGTTCAAACCTAAAGGAAAGCTGAATTAAAAAATGAAATGATAAGATCATTTTGTTAAAACCTTCATTTTATTGTAAATCATAACTAAAATAACATTATGAGTGAAAAGTTAAAATTTTTGGAAATAATTAGAACTCTGAGTAACATGATGTTAAGATAATTAACTTAACATCAAAAATAAACTTTAATAATGCATATAATCATTTCATGAAACTAATAAAATCGTGATGTAATATATGCAGGCCTATCAAATAATTGAGTATTTTTCTTAACACAACTATACTCAAAATTACACTGAATATTACTTTTTATATTTTTATTACTGATTAAGCATCATTTTGAGTCTGTTTCGTGTTGATATTAAATGCAATATTTTTATTGCCAACAATATAAAGAAACAAAATGATGTTATGTATCTTGTGAATGTTTGCAAGAGTTCCGAAACGGTGAATGAATTAGGCTAGGGAGAGGGCTAGTCCATCAGAAGTTATAAGGGTCCCATCTGGAGCCTTTAAAAGACCCAGGTGATGAATATATTTTTATTGAACCCAGTCTCGAAGTTCTGACTTTACCCATCAGAACTACTAACGTTGTTTCATAATAGCAAGACATAAATATAAATATGAATTTTTATTTGATTATCTTTTGTGTTTGGCATGTGATATAATGTTGTTTGTAGGAAATCTTGTTTATTTTTATTTGCATTAAACCATGTTTTCCTGAATTTTTTACTTCCTTATTTTCGCTTTCCATTTTCATTTAAAGTATAATATTTAATATCCACTGTACTCAGAATGTGCACTAAGACATTATTTTTATAATGCCAGATCAGGTACAGCAAGAAGAGACTAAGATAGCTTAAGAAAATTGTGGTGCATAATGGAAGAATATAATTTTTATTTTTATTTTTACAAGTGACAAATTTTTATTTTTGTATGTTATCAAATATGTAATATTCTAGGTGATACTATTTTTAAAATTGAATGAATGATAATTCTTACATTTTTAAATAGCTCTGGATGTTGTTTAAATACTATTTTGCTTGATCACCAATATGATCTTGCGAAGATGTATATAATGTTAGATTGATTGTTATTAACCTAATATGAGTCATCACATCTGCTTTGTCCATAATTGTAACGACCATTGATCATTACTAAGAAAGCCGTTAACATCCCCGCCCAATCTTAATGTTCGTTAAATACCCGCTATAGTTTATTCTGCATTATTACCAGTGAATTTATATTTTTCTGTTGATTTTTCTGCCAAATTTCGTTTACGTTGACATTCCGTCAATCTTGTTTTACAAATTGTAACTAATTTCATTTTTAAAAAAATGTAACGGTAATATTTTACAGTATGAGGAGGCCTCTGCTGCCGCAGCATCACAGCGTCTCAAAAAGGCACGATACCCCTTGCAGAAGAGGAGTGACGCTTCACCAAAGGAACCTTACGGCACCTAAGCTTCAGCCGATCTTAAGCCTCACGCTCTTCAGTACTCCTACCATTCCCATAAGGCCCTTCCTAGTCGACGAAGCTAGCCGCAGCCCACAAAAGTCCACGACGCAAGCGAGGACGAGTCGGACTCTTCGACACCTTTGATCCTTCGTCGACCCTTCCGTATCCGGTCGACCGAGCCCTACCAATCTGATGCAGGACAACACTAGGGTAAGGCGTTGCTGAGCTCTAATGCAATCCTAGGGTTCGTGAATGTTTGAGAATGCAGATTTTAAAATGTATTCGATAACTTAAGCACCTTTTGCACAGTTGTTTCAATTCATTTAAGCTTTAGCAATTGCCTACAGAAGATTTCACATTAGTTTGAAATAACTTTCGTTGGCTATGGGGGTCGTGAATCACGAACAGGAAGGTGTGTCGCACATGCAAAAGTTAACAAGTTCAGTTCGTGACATACGCCGCAAAGAACGGACGTACGTTACGTACGCACGTCCTAAAGCTTCTCGACCTCTCACTCTCCCCTCTCAGCCGACCGAGCCTCTCAACCCAACTCGCCAACTGAGACAGCTTTGGATACCTACGGAAGCGACGCAGACGTTCGCCGCCGAAGCCGAAGGCAGCGATAGAGACGCAGACGAAGGAGACATCCTATAACGACCCAATATCGTTATTTTGCAAATTATGTCAAAATATCGACTCTAACGTCAGGATCCCAGGGAACTTCAAATTAGGGCAAATAAAAATATCTTTAGATAAGAATAATTTTTAAATCAAAGTGACCTAATTTGGGAGAAATCCGGATAACGGAAACTCCCGCTTCATTTTTTTGAACTTTTTAAATTCAGTAAATTAAGAGTATTAAATACGGGCCCGAATTCATTGATTTTCGTGTCATTATATTAAGTATATTATTTAAAGACTGCTCGAAAAGTTTCATCGATTTTGGAGGGTCGGCTCGATTTCAATTAATTTTTGAAGTTTAAGCCTTAGAAATTAATTTAAAATAATTTATTGCTCCAAATCGAAATTTTTTGGCGCGAGGGTATTCGTTACATCGTAACACACCTCGGTGTCAAGTTTTGTTATTTTTGAATGCCAAACGGCAGAAAAATGTGAAAATTTTAACTTTCAGTAATTATTTAAAACGCTTGAGAGTTTTCCTCCCCCCGATCGGATCGCGATCGCAGGCTCTGTCGCTCGACAGAGCCTGCAGGCGAAACCTTCCGCCAGCCATGAAGGTCCCTTGCGCCATTTTGGCGCAGGTTGGACAGCACCTAGCCGACCAACCCTCCTCCTTCCCTCTCCATTTAAACCACCCGCCCACTCCCTCACCTCTCCCGAACAGCAGAAGCCTCCTCTCCCCTTCCCAGCCAGCTCCCTCCTCCTGCCAACCCCTAATGCTCCGGCCACCCTCCGGCTCCCTTCAACTACTTTCGGCCTCCTTCTATTTATCGATAACCCTAACCAAGGTGAGAAGAGAAGGAAAAGAGGAGGAAAATGAGGAGAAATTTTGCTATTATTTTCTTCATTCATTTTATTTTATTTTAATTACATATACTAAATAAATCATTATTATGAAAATAATAATAATAAAATTACATCATTTACATTATTATTGTTGTCATTGATTAATAATGAATAACAGTGAAAATGTTATAAGATGGCTATTATTTCCATTTTTGTCAATTTCAATTTAATCATCTCCATTCTATATTTTTCTTTCGTACATTATTTTTATCATTATAATGATAATAATAACACTATAATAAATATTATTGTTGCCGCAGTAACTTAAAAATTGGACTTCTATCAAAATGAGGAAGAACAAAAGAAAAACAAAATGGAAAGGAAGATAATAATTGCTCTTAAAAATATTGGCAAAAGCTAATTTAAAATATCAAATATAAATGCATATTCGATTAAATGGTTGCACTTTTGAACTTAAAAAAAAAGGTACTCAGTATATGAACATTTATTACTTTTTGCACTTTACTGCTGCTTAGCTTCGCTTTGAGCCAAATTTATATTAAAGCTTGGTTGATTGGTTGGAACCAACATTCATTTTATAACGTGATTGTTACTGGAAAAATGACATTAATAATATTTGCGGGTTACTGGAAAAATGGCATCAATAACATTCGTGAGTTACTGGAAAAATAGCATCAGTAACATTCGTGATTATTACTGGAAAAATGACATCAGTAATATTCGTAGGTTACTGAAAAAATGATATCAGTAACATTCGTGACATATTGGAAAAATGGCATCAGTAACCTACATTTTGTGATAATACTTTTCGCAAGAAATTGATTATTCCTTTTGTGTTACTACCTTATTTTTCTTGCATGTTTATTACACCCTTATTTCCGCTTTCGCTTCTCTGCTTTTATAAAAGTGTAATATTTTATTGTTTACTGCGTTACTTAGTATTATCTAATTATTGGAAATTTCAATACCGATATTATTGGAAATACCAGATCAGGTGCTTTTGAGAGAATTAGCGCAAGAACCCTATTTTTTAAATTTTCAAATCTATTGATGGATCTGCAACGCCACTTTACTTTTATTTTATTTTATTTTACTTTTGTTTTAGTTCATCTTTTGTTCTAAGAAGATGAACTTTGTAAGATGTGTACGTTGGAGATTTTGTAATATGAAAATCTAATAAATGAGAAATATCTCTTAGCTTTTATATATGTATTTCTTTTTTTTTTAAATTGTTCAATAGGATCATGTGGTACGTGAGTACCCGATGTCGAGACAGTTCTCGCTGAACCGGCATCGGGCCATCACACCTCAACCGTTCCAGCAGCCGACCTCTTTCTGCACGACTCCTTCCTCTTCTACCAAATTTTTCTACGCCCAATCTCTTCTGTAAGTACGATCTTCTTTTCAAGCTATACCTTTAGGAGAGTTAAGATGAAATGCTATGTGAACAGTGGATTGGTTAGTTACTGTTAATTGATATAAACAAGACTTCATTTATTCAATTTATTTTATGATGAGATTAAAATGAAATGCTATGTTAATAGTAGATTTGATTAGTATGCAAACTGCTATTATAAATAAGTGACTCATTTCAATATCATTAAAGTACTTTTATTTAACATTGTGGTGTTTTGAACCTAGTATTTATCAATAAATTTATCATATCACTTAACTTAAGATTAGTTTGTTTAATCATGCTTTTTGAGGTATTAAATTGATTAAAATAATTTAATTGATTTACGTTGACCATAGACTTATGTAATTGCTTTATGGATAGGAATTTGGTGTGACCAATCCTGATTTGATCATAGTTGTGTTGTAGATTGATGTCTAAATTGCAACATGATGATTAGGCCTGACTAGCTAACACTAAGAAAAGAATTAATTGGTACAAATTAACTATTTGATAAATTCTTAATGAGGGCAAGGAGTTACAAGATCTATATATTATAATTGCTTTTGAATGTTGTCAATATCAAATAAATAATTATTATGTCCTAACTTATGCTTGAATAAACACTAAACTTTTGAGTTCATACTAATTTTTGATCATAAATAAAAACGCAAGAAGTTTTCATATCTTGCTTTAATAAAGCATGTTGTGCTGCTCTAACATAATAGATGAGTTCTATGTTGATAAAGAGAGGTTTTATCGATTTATTTAGACTTCTTTTTCTCCAATATTGTAATATGATTCTTTCAGATAAAGTTGCCTAAATTCTTAAAGTGTAATTGTAACAATCCAATATTGTTACTTTATAAATTAGGTCAAAATCTCGACTCCAACGTCAGGATCCTAGGGAACTTCAAATTAGGGCAAACAAAATTATCTTTAGATGAGAATAATTTTTAGATCAAAATGCTCTAGTTTGGGAGAAATTCAGATAATGAAAACTCCTGCTTTATTTTTTCTAAACTTTTTAAATTCAATAAATTGAAAATATTAAATATGTGTCTGAATTCATCAATTTCCATGTCATTATGTTAAGTATATTATTTAAAGGCAGCATCGATTTTGGAGTGCTGGTTCGCTCTCAATTAATTTTCGAAGTTTAAGACTTCAGAAATTAATTTAAGATAAAATTTTGCTCCAAACTGAAAAGTTTGGCGCGAAGGTGTTTGTTAAATCGTAACACACCTCGGTGTCAAATTTCATTATTTTTGGACACGGCGAAAAATTGCGAAAAAATTAAATTTAATTATTTGAAATTTCTTAGGAATTTCCTTATTCTTCCCCCCCGAATCGGATCGCAGGATCTGCGCCTGCGATCGCAGGCTCTGTCTAGCGACAGAGCCTGCAGGCGGAAGGTTCCGCCTGAAAGGAGCCGCCTACGCCGTTTTTGGCACAGGTTGGTCGATCAACCTGTCGGACCCCCAAGCCCTCCCTTCCCTCTCTACTTAAACCCTTCCCCTCCCATCTTCCCCACATTCTCTCAGGCTCCCACAGCAACAACCAACAGCCAGCTCCCTCCCCTTCCCAGCCAGCCCTCTGGCCGCTACCAACCACCTAGCTCCCAGTCAACTCAGCTGGCCAATAGCCACCCCGGCCAGCCCTCCGGCCTCCCTCAATTTTCCGGCAACACTATCCTAAGTAAGAGGCGACGGGAAAAAAAAGAGGAAGTTAAGAAGAGATTTTGCTATTTTTATTATTTATTTATTTTCTTTATTATTATTACATATACTTAATAATCATAATTAGTCATTCACATTATTATTGTTCCCATAATTAAATAATAAAAATAGTACAGATGTAATAAGATGACTATTATTTCTATTTTTATCAATTTCAATTCAGTCATTTTCATTCTATCTTTTTCTTTCATACATTATTATTATCATTATAATAATAATAATATGCTATAATAAATATTAATTCTATCGCAATAACTTAAAAATTCAAATTTCTATTATAATGAGAAAGCGAAAGAAAAATAGAATTGAAACGTAGTTAATAATTACTCCTAAAAATATTGGCTAAAAAGCTAATTAAAATATCCAATGCAGATTCGAACAAACTATCGCACTTTTGAACTTAAAGGAAAAGTACCCAGTATATGAACATATATTACTTTTGCACTTTACTACTGCTTAGCTTTGTTTTGAGCCAAATTCATATTGAAACGTAGTTAATAATTACTCCTAAAAATATTGGCTAAAAAGCTAATTAAAATATCAAATGCAGATTCGAACAAACTATCGCACTTTTGAACTTAAAGGAAAAGTACCCAGTATATGAACATGTATTACTTTTGCACTTTACTACTGCTTAGCTTCGTTTTGAGCCAAATTCATATTGAAGCTTGGTTGGTTGTTCGGAACCAACATCCCGTTTATAACGTGGTTGTTGCTGAAATAAAAAATATCAGTAACATTCGTAGGTTACTGGAAAAATAACATTAGTAACATTCGTGAGTTGCTGGAAAATCGACATCAACAATATTTGTGAGTTATTGAAAAAATGACATCAGTAACATTCGTGGGTTGCTGGAAAAATGACATTAACAATATTCATGGGTTACTGGAAAAATGACATCAGCAACATTCGTGGGTTACTAGAAAAATGATATTAGTAACATTCATGCTGGGTTACTGGAAAAACAACATCAGTAACTTACATTTTGTGATAATACTTTTCGCAAAAAATAAATTATTTCTTTTGCGCTATTGTCTTACTTTTCCTGCATGTTTATTACACCCTTATTTCTGCTAATCACATCTTGCTTTTATAAAAATGTAATATTTTATTATTTACTGCGGTACTTAGAGTATTATCTAATTACTGGAAATTTCAATTCCGATATTGTTTTCTTTACAATACCCGGGTCAGGTGCTTCTGTGAGAATTCAAACAAGAGTCTTAATTCATACATTTTCAAACTTGCTGATGAATCTACAACGCTACTTTAATTTTACTTTTATTTGTAATTTTTTATTGTTTCAGTTCATCTTTGATAAACTTGGTAAGAGGAACATTAGAGATTTTTTGAAATCAGGAATTTAAAATGAATGAGAATTATTTTTTGGCTTTTATATGTGTATCCCTTTTCTTTCAAATTACTCAATATGATCCTGCGATATGTGAGTACCTGATGTCAGGACAGTTCTCGCTGAACTGGCATCGAGGCATCACAGTAATCAAGTGTGATTTTAGTTTAAATATAATACTTTTAGAGTTAGGTAATGATCTTAAAGTATGCTCATATATTAGGCCTTCTAGTAGTATGATTTATTGGAAGGGGTATAGGGTACTCTATATCATTAGCAAAGTGAGTTAAAGATTAAAGTACTAACCAAAACTAAAATTTGGGATGAGAATACTAATTATAATCTTGTGAATATGTAGTTTCATGGTTTAACAAATTTTCAATAATAACATTTGAAAACATATCAAGTTTGTGAGTGATTCGTCTTATTAAGTTAAACACAAAGATATACTGAATATTACTTTATATACTCTTATTTACTTTTATTGCTGCTTAAGCATCGCTTTGAGCTTATTTTATATTGTTATTTAATGCATTAATCTTACTACTAATGATGTAAGAGAAATAAAATGATGTTTATGTATCTTGTGAATGTTACAAAGAGTTCCAAAATGAAGCATGAATAGGTTAGGGACGGAGCTAGTCCTCGAGAGACATAAGGGTGTCATCTAAAGCCTTTGAAGGGGCCCGGGTAAAGGATATGTTCTTATGCTTTTATTGAACACATCCTCAAGGTTCTGGCTTTGCCCATCATAACTATTACCGTCATTTCATGATATCAAGACATAAACATAAACATAAATTCTTATGCGATTACTATTTGAAATTTGGCATGTGGTAGAAAAATATTTATTTGTAGTAATGATTATCTTTATTTGTATTTTACCTTATTTTCCTGCAAATATTGTTATATCATTTTTATCTTCCGCTTTTGCTTAAAAGTATATTATTTAATATC
This sequence comes from Gastrodia elata, assembly GCA_016760335.1. Classification (NCBI taxonomy): domain Eukaryota; kingdom Viridiplantae; phylum Streptophyta; class Magnoliopsida; order Asparagales; family Orchidaceae; genus Gastrodia; species Gastrodia elata. The sequence goes on along the minus strand of CM028677.1, from coordinate 27,482,751 downwards.
ATTTGTACTTAGAATATGCACTGAAGCATTATTTTTATAATGCCAAACCAGATCCTGCTGGAGGAGACTGATATAATTTTAAAATGTTATAATGGTACAGAATAATATTTTAGTTTTATTTTCTCTACAAGAGATAAACAATTATATTATGTATGATATCAAATATGTAACAATTTGGACATTATTTATTTTAAATTGAATGAATGAATTTTATTTATTCTTACGTGGTTCTAGATGCTGTTTAACTACTATTTTACTTATCCATCAATATGATTCTGCGGAAAGATGCACTTGATGATTAGTTGTTACCAACATAACATAGGCCATCACAGCCTACAACGCAAGTAAGGACGAGTCGGACCTCTTTGACGCTCCTCAGCTCTTCTGCCATTCAGCAACCTCGATGTGAACCCTGACGCATTCCAGCTTCCCTCCCGACTCCTTCCGACTACTGTGGAACAAGAAGAGGGAATTGCAGCTCATGAGTATATCTCTATTTGGCATCTCTTCTTGTTCCAATTGTTGAGATGTACTTATTAGAAGTCTTAAATCTGTATTAGAGAAATAAAGATTTGCATTAAGAACTTTTCAATTCACCTTTAGGATTATATAGAATAGACTGCAAGATTTATATATGATAACTAATGTCCTGAAATTTATTGAAACTTTATGCAATTGGAATTTTTGTCACTATAATTCACTTTAGATCATCCCAAATTTTGAAACCAAAAGTAATTTGGAAGCTCTTAATAATCTAGTACCAGATAAAGTTGAAGGATGTTGAAATAACCTAAAGATATATAGGGAATCGTGATGTTGAATTGATGCATTAAACTTTAGTTTTTATCCATTTAAGAAACAAACGTTTATATATGTATGATATTAACTTGTAATGAATCTGGATAATGTATTATTTAAATTGAATGAATGATAATCTTATATGTTGCATGGCTCTGGAAAAATTGAATAATGTTTGAATGTTATTTTCTCTTAACCGCCAATATGATCCCGCGGAGATGTACTCAATGATAGTTTGGTTGTTACCTAACCTAGCATTGGGTTGTCACAATAATCATACTAATGATCAAGGTTAATGGTTGGGATCCAATCAAAAACTCAAAGTGTAAAAATAAGCAATAACAAAAAATGAATGCATATTTTTATTTTATCCATAATAGGCTGACAGTTGGCAAGTTATAAGATTAGAAGTTGTGCATGCAATTGTCATGCAACCAATCATGTAACTATATAAAAACTGAGTTCACCCACAAATAAGAGGTCAAATATCACATTCTTAACTTTTGATTCTCCTATTGTTTTCTGATTCGTATATAAAGAGATCACAAATTTATGATGATTTTTAATTGCAATTCAAATCAAGTTTTATACTTTTTAAATTTGACAAACTTAATTCACATTTTTTATTCAAGCTATATAGCTCTAATAGGACTGTAGCTTTTCCATATACAATAAGAGATTCAGCATCTTGATGGCCATGGAATGGCACATACCATTTCACAAAAGATGATGGAACAATATATAGGTCATTCTATTCAACAAAAGAATAAACAAGATGTACATAATGACGGTAAAAAAAATGATTATTAAAAATTATGCTGCTGAATTAGTAATTACACACATTTTTTTCAAAATGGGAAAAATGGTGATCAAAATAATGGAAAGAATAGTTGGTATATGCAAGAAGTAACTCTCCAAGCTCAAGTCAAAATCTCGGAGCTACTGCTCATGATTAAGCTCAATCTTTTATCCACAGACCAGTTAAACAAAGTAAATGTAGCGGAACTAGATAATAAATATACATATTGGAGGCCAAATACAGCAAAAAGAAGTTAGCACTATCTGAAAGACAATGCTCTCCACAGATGGGAATTGTTGAACTAAACAATGCATTCTTGTTTAAGATTGTAGAACCATTTTCATCACCGGAATTTAAACCACCAAACTTGGAGTAAAACTACAGACCCATTGGATCATACGGCTCGTATTGAATCTATATTTTCCTTTATCGCTATAAACAACGCCATCATGTGTCCACTTCAAATACAAGTTCATTGACTTCAACATTCACGAATAGCCATTAAAATAGATTGCCTGATTTTCTGATAGTTCAATCCACAATTAATTTAAGTGTCTTTGTAGCACATTTTGGGAGTGCTCAAAATTCATTTAAAGGCTCTCACTTATTGTTCAATATGAACCAGTAAAACAGTCACGTACTTGAGATATTTTATTTAGAAGTTTCAATGATTAAACATCAATTGAGATATTTTATTTAGAAGTTTCAATGATTAAACATCAATCGATGAATTGAAGTAATATCAGTTAAAATTTTAAAATAAAATAAAAACAAAATAATTTTCTTTTGATTACAATAAAAAAAACATCTAGGGTTGAAAATTGTATTTATGACAATCATATAACTATCATAACACATCTATCTTGCCCTTAAATTATCCCAGAAAAAATATTAAAAAAGACTGAAAGCAAATTTAGCATGGGGTCACTGAATAATTAATATTTTAAAAATGGTTGGGGAAAATCCAGGGATATCCAAAACAGTGCTTTTTTCCTAACCAAACAATCAGTAATCACATTCATAACTTTTAAATTGGTGAAATGCACTTGGTTTGAGCCTATGTGACATCTCTCACTACATTTTTCTTCCTCTAACTACTTCTTGAGAGCTTGGGGGTAGCAAGCGGGGCTTCCTATCCTGGTGAGAGCTCGCAAATTCATTAAGATTTTCAATTATAATTCGAATAAACTTGATACGTTTCATGTTAAAATCGTTTCAGCCTTTGTTGTTCTAGCCCCCTAACTCAATGATACATCCATTGCTCACAGAACAAACAGAATAAAAATGACTCACCCGTGCAGCGCTTAGGCTGTTTCTCAGGAGAAGAAAACTGTTCGATCTCATCGCACAAGTTTATCATCGGAGGCGATTCGTGCGCTGGTTTGCTTCCATCAATGCCGGATCCCGCGAGGGGGGAAGACGGAGGCCCCCTCCTAAGGCGCTTGAATATTCGAGGAGGGAGTTCCTCTTCTTGAACTTGAAACTCAGCCAGGGTCTCATGTCCAGTCTCTTCCGATTCTTGAATTGAAGATTCATGCAAGCTCTCTTCTCCGTTCCGCGGCTGATCTGGGCACGATTGAAGGGGAGGATTATCCGCTTCGCCGTCCTCCTCTTCGCCTTCGGTGGAAAGATCAGAGATGTCGAAGTCTAGCCCTAGAGAGAATGAAGGAACGGAGGAGTCCTCCATTGGATCGAAAGGAAAGGAGAGATTGAGAGTAACAAGATTGGCTTTTTTGCGTGAAAATGTTTCGCGGCATTGAGCCAAAAATAAAAATACAAATGGGGAAAAAGAGCGGCGACGGTCTGTGGAGTGAACCGGCTTCCGTAGACCCGACCCCGATTCTTAAAGTCAGCGATTATTTTTATTAGGAAAATGTTACATTACCCCCAAATATTTCAATATTTTCTAGAAGATATGGCATCTAACGTGGCACTGTATATTCATGTCAGGCCACGTCATCGTAATATTAATATTCTCTGCTTTTCTTTTGTGTTCGCATTCTCTCGCGTTTTGTCGATCGTGCAGTTCTTTCGCGTGACCTAAATCCCTAAATCCCTCACCGCATTCTCTCGCGTGACCTAAAATCCCTTGCAGCCGACCTCCCGCGCAATTGCTTGACTGCGAATCGGGATATCCCGCGCCGTTGCTCATCTGCGAATCAGGATCTCCCGCGTCGTTGCTCGTCTTAACCTAATCTACCAATCATCGTTGCTCGTCTGCACCGCATTCTTTTCGACGACATCGTTTCACGATAAGGAATTTCACTCTTTTTTCCAACGTCTCTCCTCTGTTGTTCTGGTGATTCTTGTAACTATTGTTGTTTTTTTTTATATGGTTTGATGGTTTGATCTGAATATTGTGTTGCTCTTTTTTCAGACATCGTTTAGGGTTCGATAAGAATTCATAATAATAGGCAGTTGTAGAACTAATAACAACACTCTAATAGCATTTACTTAAAGTTAAACATAGCATAATGTAAAAAAAAAGCATACGAATGCTGCAGCCCCATAAGAATAGCCAATTCATCTGAAGATTGTGTAAGATGCAGCATCTAATAGTATACTTCAATTAATGTTCGGCTTTATTTCCTTTTTATGACTATTATACTTCAATGAATGCTCGGCTGCCATAGTTCAATAGCATCTCCATGCCTTCATTCTTCACTAGGGTTTAGGGTTTCCTTCTATTTTCGGTACTGTGGAATAGTTTAACAGCATCTACAACGCCATAAGCATATGTATCTCCCAGCATTCGAATTTATGCCAAATTTATTAACAGAATGTCTTTAGATTTATGCCAAGTATCAAGGATTTTGTTATCTTGAAATATCTTTTTTAAATATTGAATGAAGCTAAGATTAATGTTAGCTTTGCAAAGGGCTGTGCATTACCTGAAAAATGATAACATTTGATCTTAGAAAGAGAATTACTGGTGAGTCTTATCATTTTTTCTTATGTTTATTTAATGCTTTGTTGCCTCAATAAGAATATTTTTTAATTATTGATGGGTTCAGTTAGTTGGACAATAGCAAGAGTAAGCTATTTTCCCATATATAATCTATTCATTTAGCAAATCAACTCATACATCAATCATTCAGGTATGTAATATTAAGCATGGAATGCTAAAAAAGTCATCTTAACAACAGCACTATATAAACAATAATGCAAATGCTATAAAAGTGTAACAACCCAAGTTACATTAGTCAATTAAGACTAATCTCAATCTTAATCAAGAGCCTAAGTGCTAATCCAGTCAATATAAGTCAACCTCTAAGACATAGTCCAAATCAGGACTCGAATGGACCGAATCCTAATTTCTGGAAAATTCAGAAACTCTAAAATTTGACGTATCTAAAATGACATCGGATCGAAAAACGGACTTCGCCATTGCGCTCATTGCCCCCAAATTAGCTAGGGGTAATGTTTTCGTGTCAATTGGGAGTCGTCGAAATTTCGAAGAATATTTTAATAATATTTAAATACCCCGAAAATTGAGAAATTAAAATACTCGTCGGATCAAAAATCTGACCTCGTCGTTGCGTTCCTCACCCTTTAATTAGCTAGGGATGAATATTTGGAATTTTTCGAGATCAATTTAATATTTAAATTTAAATAAGGATTTAACTAAATTAAATATTCAATAATAATAATAGTTATTTGATATGTATCCTGACGGCGCCGTCCACTTAAAGCGCGTGCCGTCAGGTTAGCACCAACGCCGTCACCTCCCTCCGTTATCCCGATCGTGCGATCCGGACCGTTTGATCGCGCCATCCAGGCTATTCGATCGGGATGATCGAACGGCCTCGCGTCTTCGTCCCCGCGGCCCTCGCACGAGCCTCCATGCGGCAGGTCGCCATTGTGCTCACCCAATCCAGCACCCCCCGGCCTCGGCGACTCCGCCTCAGAGCCATTAAGGCCCAGACCAGCCTCCAGGGCTCGCACCATCGCAAAATCGGGACTTCAGGAGCCGAAGTCGAACCCTAGCCTCTCGAGCCGTCCATTCGAGGTACGCTCCTACCCGTCAATTCTTTCATTTGGTTGATGATTAATTGTTGTGCAAGCCTATTCCCTCGCCTTGATTGCGCCACATTGGGGTCCGATCGATCGATCGACGGTTCGATCGATTGAATTTTAGAGGAACCCCACAGTACTTACCGTTAGAGTAGTCGCCGTGGGTCGTCGTCTAAGGTTAGGTTTTTTGGGTCCGTCCGCCGCCCTACGGCCTCGAGCCAGCTACCAGTGGGAAGCCACCATCGTCCTCCTCCCAACGCCATGTGGGCCGAATGCCGGTACCGCCTGGAAACCGCCCAAAAAGGGTGCCCTAGTACGCCTAGGTGTTCGGGAAGACGAGCTGCAGCTTGGATCGAGCCGGGTCGGGTCGACCCAGGCCCGCCCATGATCGCATGCGCCAGACGCATGCGAGTGACGCGCATGTGGGGCCCACGCTGTGGCGACCCTCACCCTTAACCCTCAATAGGTTTAGATTAAGGGTGGGGTGTCACTCTGGTTAACCCCTCACTTAGCATTGGATTAGGATAAACTCCACAATCCACTTGATTAGAGAAAGGTTAACTCAGAATCAATCAAGCAGTCACTATATAAGTAAAGATACAGAGTGCGGAAGTGATAAATAAATGACATCCAAGCATCATAATGTATATAAGAAGAGAAATATAACTCAGAAAAGTAGCATAGTGAAATCTGAACACACAGTCACAGGTACTTGTATTATTACATTAATTAAAATTTAACAAAATAAATGTTCAAAATCCACTCATCCTCACAGGCAGTAAATGACTAGATATCTTCTGGCCCCAACTGCTGCGCCTCCTCTAAGTAAGGCTCCTCCTCGGGTGCAGGCTCCTCAAACTGCTCTAAGCCTGACATTGTCGGTTTCACAATGTAGGGCCCCAGCCAAAAAAAAGAGAAAATCTAGTTAGACAATTGTCTAAGTACATTTTAAGCTGAATTTTTAATAAAGTTATATAATATCACTATTTTACCATTTATTTCTAAGCATGATGTGTAAATATAGGAGCAGTATGCAACACAAGTAAAAAGACAAACTATAGACTATGCTCTATAGTATAAACAAGGCAAAGAAAAGAGGCTGAAGCATGCCTCGCATAACAAGTAATCAAGGAAATACATTTAAGTGTAAATATAACTGAATAAATACTGGAAGAAAAATTATACATCCTAAACATGCTGATGATCAATAAAAATAATATACTAATAAAAAATGAATAACTCAGCAGTGATATATACATATAGCAGCAAGATTCTAACATCCTAAATATATATATATATATATAGCAGTACAAGGAAATAGCTGACTGAAAAAGAATATACTGAAACAATCACAATTGCATATAAATCTATAATACATCAACTGCCATACAGAAAAGAGCTACACTAGCTCACCAAAAGAAACTGAAGATCTTAGCATGATACGACTAGGGCTACTCCTAGCTCGATACGACTAAGCCAACAACAATCACATATATGGCCCTAACATAATACGACTAGGGCTACTCCTAGCTCGATACGGTTAGGTCACCAACTATCATATTGAAATATCCTAGCACAGTACGGCTAGGGCAACTCCTAGCATGATACGGCTAGGGCAACATTTGGTATGATCAAAAGAACACTGAGAGGCAGCTCAATCACATCAAATCATTATCATTTTATTTATTTACTTTAATATTTTCATAAGGAATCCCAAGAGTCTTCATAATTTTCTAACATTTTATTTATGCATCAAATGTCTTATATGATATGTTCAAAGAAAATATAAGGCACAAAATTACAAGGTATGCGTAGCAACAAATAACAAGTAAGCAAGAGACTCGACTACACATGGTGATATCATTTATTTTCTACTTAACCAGCTAACTATTCCAAGTTACACAAGTTCAGGATCACCATTTTCCTACTATCGAGTGTAACTCAGAAATTCATCCTTATAAGTTGAAAAGGATTGGAACTGATCAGGTTCCAATCTAGTTCAATCGGATAGACGACTACGAATTAAACGAATAAATCATACATCCTGATTTTGTGAATTTAGACGTTCTAACTAAGATCTGATCAAGATCTTCTACACCTATAGATTATGGATTAAACACTATGAGGTTTTAGGTTTAATCATATAATCATAACTGGATAAGACCTAAGTTCTATGTTTTATACTATAAGTGATCTACTAGTTAAGGTAAATCCTATTAAGTAATCAAATTTAATAGGATAAATCTCCTATCTTAAATTTAAAGTTAAAAGATAAACTAATTAGAATGGGTTATAAAATAAAATAATATCTAGAAACTACCAAAACTAAGGTTCCACCCATAGGGTAACCCAATTTACCTAATGAATGAACTCTAACATAAGATATAGTCCTAATCTCAGGAAAGTCCTTAAGGCGGGGTGCTTAAAACTTAGGAAAAATTATTGGAATTCAATTTAATAACTTGTTTTATTTACTTACATGGTACTAATATGATTATATTATTAATCATAGTATTCTAAGATTTTAATTAAGGGCTAAAGTTGTGTATTTCCAATTTAAAGGTAAAATGACTATTTTGCTCCTACTTTACGGGTCAATCAACTTTTGATTTATGGGTCCAAACTGAGTTTTCTCTTCTCCAACTAATTCCTTACTGTCTAATTTGAAGATAGACAGTAAGTACGTCCAATTTGGACGAGAAACGACCGAGTTATGGCTAAAATAAGGCTAGGGGTATTTTGGTAATTTTCATAAATTTTAGAGTTCAAATCCTAAATATTATTTTTGTGAAAATGATGAAATTGAGATTCTAAACTAGGTATCTTCTTGAATTTTTGGATTTGGAGTTAAATTGACCAAGTTATGGCCATTTGAAGTCCAAGGGCATTTTGGTCATTTTTCACTAAAGTCAACTCTAAATTCTAGAGTTGACTTTTTGTCCTTGATGTTCAAATAGGAAAACTAATACTACCACGGTGATGGAGCCGCTCTCCTGAGCATTTTAAGACCCATATTGACTATGTTTCGATAATCGGGTAAAAAGTTATGGGGTCTTAAAGAGGCTCTAAAATGCTATTTCATTATACGTATCTCGAAACGAAATTTTACATTACGCTATTTGATCCTAAATATTTTTCTGAGTATTTTATGACCTATATTGGCTATGTTTGGATCATCCTATAAAAAGTTATTAAATTTTTAAGTTTTACTACTCAAAAATACAATTTGAATTATTTTACTATTCATTTATTCAAATTATATTAATTTACTGTTCATTCATAAAGTTTAAATGTAATATTTCTGATTTTTAATTAATTATTAATTAATATAATTAATTAATTTACTGTAGCAAAGTAATTAGTGCTAATCACTTTTTAATTAATCTTAATTATGTGTTAATATTAAATTAAATATACTTAATTAGGTTTTACTGTTCAAAGTAATTAATTATCCTAATTACTATAGGATTAAATTAACTGTTAATTAATATTAATTAACCCTCTAATTATTTTTAATTAAATAAAGTTACTGTTCAAAAGTAATTAATTATCCTAATTACTGTTTAGGATTAAATTAACTGTTAATTAATATTAATTAACCCTCTAATTATTTTTAAATAAATAAAGTTACTATTCAAAAGTAAATAACACTAATCCTGGGTTAATTAACACTAACTGTAATTAATTAGGGCTAACAGTAATTAATTAACACTAACATTAATTTAATTAATTTCTAATTAACTGACAGTGGGCCCTACTGACACGTGGCACTTCCAGAGGCTGCCACGTGGTACTGTGGGCCCCAACAGGTTGCTGACTCAGCTCAGCTGACTGGACAGTGGGCCCACCTGACACGTGGCACTGCCAGAGGCTGCCACGTGGCACTATGAGTCTCACGGGCTGCTGACTCAGCTTGGGTGACCGGGCAGTGGGTCCCACCTGACACGTGGCACTGTGGGTCCCATGGGATGCTGACTCAGCTAGGGTGACCGGACATGTGGGCCCACGTGACACGTGGCGGGCCCGTAGGCTGCTACGTGGCCGGGTGGGCCCCACCAGCGCTGATGCAGACCCGACCCGAATGGGTCGGGCTCGGGCGACCCGGCCCGACCCGGAAGCGCGACGCTTCGCCTTCTGGGGGGCTCGGGGACCTGGTGCGCCCGATCGGGTTGGTTTAAGCCCGATCGGAACGGTGGAGGTGTAGATGACATCCTAATCTACATATCCTACAATTTTTGTAATGATCGAACGGTAAACGAGGGAGATCGGGGTACCTGAAGTTCAGATCGGCGAAGGTTTCGGCGAAAAAAAAAGGGCTGACTTCCGGGCTTGATTCCGGCTCGATCCGGGCTCCGATAGGTGAAAACTCAGAGCCTAGGGGTAGGCCGAGGTCTTATAGACTGGACAGCGACCTCGCCGAGCCTGGATGCGGCCGGATTGGCCAGAAATGGCGACGGGCCGCCGCGTGTCACGCGGGCGGAGTCGTCGAGGAAGACGACTCCGCAGCCGTTGGATCTGGGTCGATCCAACGGCTGAGAGGGCGCCGTCCAGATTGACGGCGCCGTCAGCTACAGTGACGGGTCCGTTAAGTACTTAACGGCATGCCGTTAAGCATAGTAAAAATAATAGTTTTTTTTTTTTTTTTTTTTTTTGAAAAAAATTTAGAAAATTTTGAACATATTTTTCCTATCTAATTTGGGGTCAAGGAATTCAATGGCGCAATCGGATTTTTGATCCGACGAGTATTTTGATACCTCAATTTCTGCGATATTTTATTATTAAAATATTCGTCAAAATTTCGACGACTTCCGATTGACACGAAAACTTCACCCCAAGCTAATTTGGGGTCAAGAAATTCAATGACATGGTCGGATTTTTGATCCGACGAGTATTTTGATACCTCAATTTTCGTGGTATTTTTATTATTAAAATATTCGTCGAAATTTGACGACTTCCGATTGATACAAAAACTTCACCCCAAGCTAATTTGGGATCAAGAAATGCAATGGTGGTGTCTGTTTTTCGATCGGAGGTCAATTTAAATAGGTCAATTGCTAGGGTTTCCGGATTTCTAGAAATCAGGATTTAATCCAAATTGACTCCTGATTAGGGCTAGGTTTAGGAGGTTGACTTCATTGACCTACTTAGCACATTTTAATTGTGTTTAAGACTTATGATTAATCCTAATTATCTAAGGTAACAACTTGGGTTGTTACACACGCGCAGGCCTTCGGCCTGTCGCGCTTGCTGCGTGGCAGGGTGGGACCCACCTTCTCTACTACGGCCGGCCAGGATCCGCCACGCGTCCAAGGTGGGCCAGTCATCGTCCTCTTTCCTGCTAGAAATTTAAAATAAAATAGATATAAATAATATATATATATATATATATAATATAATGTATATATTATAAAAGATAACAGATGGATTAATTAGACTAATTTGGTTTAATTAGATAGATTAATATGTGCTTATGTTGTTATACAAATAATAATGATAGGATAATCATGCATATATATGTATTCTGTTATACATAGGTATTAATATTATACTAAGTTAGATAAGCCGGCTAGTAAATTAATTATAGTAGGATAATTAGATAATTAACTTTAGATTTTATACGTAAATATATATATATATATAGTTATATATTTAGAATTTGAAGATTTTGCATGTATTATTAATTAGGAAATTGTACGCCCTTTTCGTATAACTATATATACAGGATCTTAGGCAAAAACTTTAGGTTAAGTAGAATAATTAATGTTAAGTGAGTTAAAGGAGGAATAATTAATAATCAGTTAACTTAAAGGCATCAATTAGAAATAATTAGTTGACTAAATTATACTCATATATATACATCAGAAAATTAGTAAATCTTAGTGATTAAACTGAAATTTAATTAATGATATAATTAGTTAACAAATAGCAGTTATTAGAATAAAACGATTTGATATCACTTAAATATTTAACTACGTAATAAATAAATAAATAAATAAATATATATATATATATATATATATATATATATATAAATGAATATGTGTACTAATCAGAAAAGTTATAATGATTTGTTAGTGGATTTGATATATTAAACAGTAATATATATAGACATATAGGTTAATCGATTAAATATGTAAGTTTGATTAATTAGTATTATTGAATAAGTAATAAATTTAAGTGTTAGCATATAAAGCAAAGGAATCATTTAGAATAGAAAATGATTTGAATTAAAAACAGAAGGTTTAATTAATTAGATTAATGATTAGATAATTGAATTAGTTAAATTAGTTGGATAGTTGATATTAACTAAATTATATTAATTACTTTAAGTTACTAAATCTTAAATAGCATAAATTAATTAGATTTAGTTTAATATTAAATAGTAAAATGCTAAATAATATCGCCACTCGTTAGGATTAATTCACTACTTAAATTAATTAATTTATTTATATTGACCCTAATTAAAGGATTATGACAGATTAATCATAGATTAATAATTAATGCTATTAAATACAAACTAGGAATATTTAATTAATACATATAGTGATTTTATTTGATAACTTTGAGACCCCATAACGTTTAACCTAGACAATCAAATATAGTCAATATGGGTCTTAAAATACTCAGGAGAATGGCCCTAACACTACAGTAGTATTGGTTTTCCCATTTGAACATCAGGACAAAAAGTCAACCCTAGATCTCACAGTTGACTTTAGGGAAATTGACCAAAATACCCCTATAATTCAAATGGCTATAACTTGTTTAAATCAACTCCAAATTTAAAAATTCAAGAAGCTACCTAGTTTAGAATTTCAATATCATCAGTAAACTGAAATAATATTTAGGATCTGAATCCTAGAAATCTGGAAAATGATCAAAATACCCATAACCTTAGTTAGGTCATAACTTGACCATTTGAGGTCCAAATTAGGTTTACTCCCTATCAACACACTCAGTATATTATAAGGAAGCTTTTGAAATTGAGTTTGCTAAAATTTTCAAACAAAAAAGTTCAGTTTTTGTCACCCATTAATCGACCCAAAATTACCAAATTACCCTTCCAACTTAAAATATCCATAACTTAGTCAATTGGACTCAGAATCCAGTGTTCTTGGACTCTATAGAATCCTTGAACAGTAACCTACAATAAACTGTATAAAAAGTCAGGTTTCATTAGAGTAAAAATTACTAAAATGCTCTTAAGTCAAAAACCTTAGTTTGAACATGTAGAACTCGTCTCTTGTCCAAATTGGACGTACTTACTATCTATCTTCAAGTTAGACAGTAAGAAATCATTTGAAACTAAGAAACTTTAGTTTGGACCCTTAAAGCAAAAGTTGACTTTTTAGACCCTTAAGTAGGGACAAAATAGTCATTTTGCCCAAAATTTAGGTTAGGCGCCCTTAACCTTTAATTAGTCTTTTAAAATATTAAAACTAGCATTAGAACTATATTAAAATCATTTAAGTGAGAAAAATCAGTATTTAGGTCAATTCGTCAGATACCTAAAAATCCTTCTAAGTCTCTTTCTTATGATCTTACACCTCACATAAGGACTATTCCTAAGACTAGGACTAGATCATATGTTAGAATTCATTTATTGGGTAAATAGGTTACTCAATGGGTGAAACTTTAGTTTTATTAGTTTATAGAATTTAACAACTTATTTTGATTATTTTATCTTTTAAACTTAGATATAAGATAGGAGATTCATCATATTAAGTTTAATTACTTAATAGAATTTGTCGTAACTAGTATATCATTTTTATAATGAAACCTAGATCTTAAGTCTTATCCTTTTTAGATTATGTGATTAAGCCCAATCTCGTGATATTTAATCCATAATCTATAGTTGGTAGCTTTGATTAGAGCTTAGTATAGAATATCTAAAATCATTAATTAGGTCGTGATAATTTATTATTTAACTCTTATAGTCGACTTTAATTAAGCATATTATGACCTAGCTAGTCCTAATATTTTATAACATATAAAGATGAGTTTTTAAGTTACACTCGATAGTATAAAAATGGAGATTCTGAACTTGTGTAACTTGGAATAGTTAGAATGGATAATTAGAAAACAAATGATATCACTATATTAGTAGAGTCTCTTATTTATTTTTGCTATTTGTGCTATACATTCTTTATATATTTGAGCTTACTTCCTTGGACATATCATATAAGAAAATTTTGTGCATGAAATAAGAACTTAGAATAATTAGGATAACAGTTGTCTTTGGGTTCAGTTTCTGGGTGGATTCTGGTGCACATTTACCCCAATAGATAGGGGTAAAGAGTAATAAGGAGGCTTAATATTACTCATTAAGAAGTGTGTGTTAAGCTTAGAACCCGTACAGTCTTGTAAATATGCTTGACTTCTCTACTGTTTCTGGACGTGTTCACAGAAACAAAATAAAATAACTAAAAGATGTTGCATAGTATTGCCTGCATCTTCAGTCATATAGTGTTATCCAGTTATGTCTACTCTAGCCCAAAAAGGTTATGGGGATAGATATGTTTGCCCTAGCCCAGAAAGGCTACGTGGATTGATAGATATATATGTATTTGCCATAGCTTAGAAAGGCTATGGGAATGGATAGATATATATATATGGGCCAAATTGGCCAATTCTTCTAATATGACAGTTAATACACAGATATTCAAATTCATGTACAGTTTTGATATTTGGCTTACTTTTTAGTATTTTTATTCAGTCAGTTATTCCTTTGTTCAGCTTATATATATTAGGATGTAAGAATTTTGCTGCTATTATATGTATCATTGCTGAGTTAAGTTATTTAATTTGCATATTTCTTTTGATCACCAACATATTTAGGATACAGTATTTTCTTTCAGTACTTGTTTAGTTATATATATATGCCCTGCCTATTTAGCTTATATTTGAGGCATACTTTAGCCTTCTTTTTGCTTAAAATTATAAATATTATTTATAGCTTTTTCTTTCTTATTGTTCTATTAGTTGCTCCTATTATTGGATATAGTTGTTGCTTAGAAGATGTAAAATGGTGATATTGTAAAACACATAAAATTTATCAGCCTAAAATATACTTAGATGATTGTCTAACACAAGATTTTCTCTTTTTTTTGCTGGGGCCCTACATTGTGAAATCGACAATGTCAGGTATAGAGCAGCTTAAGGATCCTGTACTTGAGGAAGAGCCTTACTTAGAGGAGGTGCAGCAGCTTGGACCAGAGGACATTTAGTTACTTAGTTTTATATATGAGGATGAGCGTATTTTCACTTTTATTTATTTAAACTTTAAAATGATGTAATAATACAGGTATTTATGATTGCGTATTTGGATTATACTATACTTTTATTTTGAGTTATTTTATACTTATTATATTGTGATGCTTGGATGTCTCTCATTTTTAATTTGCTTTCGCACTCTGTATATTTTAATAGATAGTGACTGGGTATTTTATTATATGCTTACTCCTTCCCTTATTATGTAGATTGTAGATTTCATCCTAATTCAATGATAAGTGAAGGGTTAGCCAAAGTGACACTCCACCCCTTAATCTAATCTATGCAGATCGAGGAGTGAGGTGCTACAAAAAGCTAGCTTAATCATTAATACTTACTATGTATAATAGAAAAAAACTGAAAATATCAGTCACAATCATCGTATAACTTAAACAAGCATCTTTATCGTGTGTCTACATATCACAATTTATTATTAAGTTTCATGCAGTAGAAGAAACTGAATCACATTCCAGCATCAAACTTTTTTTGATATATAATGTGTTTACTAACAAAAAATGCACTGCCAAAACTTGTATATGCAATTACTTGCTGTCAATGTAATAATGCTATTTAAATGATGAGCAACAATCTAAAAAAAATTAGAAACATTAGTTTAAATATATATGCATTATAGAGCTGAAGCAGATTATAGTAAAAAAACATATACAATTTATGTTATATCTATTTGAGTTTGACAGCTTATAAAATTAACTGCAAGAAAAATAACAAAAATCCTCAAAATAATAAAAAACTATAGATATTATATAGAAAAAATTAGAAGATTAGGATTCAGCTCCTCCAAATGAGGCCCGCAGAAGACCAAAGACCCGACGGGGCATCAATCCTTATAATCAGTGTAATATATTTAAGTGTAGAATCTATCCAAAGGAAGTCACCAAACCATTCAATGGGGTCTAAAATAGCATCACAATCCATCATTATCTCAAATACAAAACATGTCAACATATTCCTCCCCAAACATAGTTGAAAACTTAATGAAACCATAGTTTGAAGTTAATGAAATAGCAAGCCCAAATTAATAATTTATAATTTGAAGTTTCAGCAAGAAATACTTTGAAAACTTAAGATCCATTGCAATTGCTACTAATAAAAATAGTTTTTCGATTCCATCTATTTTAGGCATGTAATATTATGCATGTATGAGTTGCTACAAACTATTTTTGATACTGTAGAGTTCTCAGATCCCAACTTCAAACATAGAGCCATAATGCTGCCAGATGCATGATCTTTATGCAACAACAGATCAAACCATCGAACCCTAAACCCAAAAAAATAATAATAATACTTACAAGAATTATTTGGGGGGGTATTGTAGCAACGTCCTAAAAGGAAAATGCAAAAAAGAATATAACCATTTGTCTCTCTAATATGGCTGAGTTTAGCTGATGTTCTCCATTATATAACCAAGAATCGTCAAAGAAAACAGAAAAACAGCGTGAAGCTTCCAAAAAATAAGAATAGTAGCCTCTGAACATAGTGAACTAGTGAAAGTGATATATCATAGAATAAATGAAAAACCAGCTTAAATCAGATTTAATTGAGCTGATGTAAAAAAGAATTCCAAGTATGAGCAGCAATCTATAAATCTAGCATCAAACTATTTTTTCTTATATTTGTTTAATGCTTTGCTACCTCAATAAGAAGATTTTTTAACTATTGATGGGTTCAGTTAGTTGGACAATTCTAATTTTATTTCTTTATATAAAAAATGTGCTACCAAAATCTGTATATGCAATTACTTGCTGCCAATGTAATAATGTTATTTATAGGCAAAATGTTCAATGATATATGCAATTACTTGCTGCCAATGTAATAATGCTATTTATAGGCAAAATGTTCAATAATATATATGCAATTACTTGCTGCCAATGTAATAATACTATTTATAGGCAAAATGATCAATGATATATATGCAAACTTAGATTGGTGCCTAATGAGAGTATGGATGTTATTAATGAAATTCTTTTGATTCATTCAATTTATTATGCCTAATATTCTTGTTTGGAAATGAAAGGCCCCAACACATTTTGAGGTTTGACAGTTTTTGCCAAATTTGTTAGTCTCCATTTCATTTACAATTTAAATTTTAAAGCCATTGCTTCGGCTTGGCAGCTTTCTGCAACTGTGACTGCGGGATATATAAGGATGCTTGTTCTTGTTCTTATTACTTGACATACTTTGGCTGAGCGCAATAACTATAAGAATAGAAATGAAAGGCCTAATGTTCTTGTTTGGAAATGAAAGGCCCCTACACATTTTGAGGTTTGACAGTTTTTGCCAAATTTGTCAGTCTCCATTTCATTTACAATTTAAATTTTAAAGCCATTGCTTCAGCTTGGCAGCTTTCTGCAACTTTGTGACTGCGGGATATATAAGGATGCTTGTTCTTATTTTTATTACTTGACATACTTTGGATGAGCGCAATAACTATAAGAATAGAAATTGCCATTTTAATTCTAACCACATTATTTGAAAATGTTAATTACATTACTAATGCTATTACTACTTGTTTATTATTGTTCGCTAATTAATGGAGATATGTGCAACAAACAGTTCTTTAAAGTTCTATAAAGTTTTAGAAATATCATAAGTAAATTTGTGCATATGTTGAAGCTCGGTTTTCTCCATATGCTATTATTTACAGTTATTTTGGTCATATGGTGCTTTATCTGTCAATGTACTTATGCAACAAAGTCTGCTTTTTTTCCTATTGGTGTTATGCATTCAAACATTTTTAGTATATGAAAACTTAGGAATTTTGTAACATTTATTATATTTTTAAATAGCTTTATTGGTCGTATGTTTTTATTTGAGACAATGATAGATTGTGATGCTATTTTAGACCTCACTCGACGGTTTGGTGGCTTCCTTTAGACAGATTCTACACTTCAACAGATTCTACATTGATTATAAGGATTGATGCTCCGTCGGGTCTTTGGTCTTCTGCGAGCCTCATTTGGAGGACCTGAATCCTAGTCTTCTAATTTTTTTTACATAATATTTACAACTTTTTATCATTTGGAGGATTTTTGTTATTTTTCTTGCAGTTAATTTATATGTTGCCAAACTCAAATATGAGTAAATTCCCTTGCTCCAAATAGATATAACAGAAACTGTACATATTTTTTACTATAATCTGCACAATCAAGCCTTTGGCCATACTCTTGAATAGATTTTATACTTGAACAGATTTTATACTTGAATATATTATACACTGATTATAAGGATTGATGCCCCGTCGGGTCTTTTGTTTTTTGCGGGTCTCATTTGAAGGAGCTGAATCCTAGTCTTCTAATTTTTTCTATATGGTATCTACAGCTTTTTATCATTTGAAGGATTTTTATTATTTTCTTGCAGTTAGTTTTATATATTGCCAAACTCAAATGTGAGTAAATTTCCTGCTATAAATGGATATAACAGAAATTGTACATGTTTTTTACTGTATGCTATTGTTTATGGTTGTTTTTGTCTTGTGGTGCTTGTTCTGTCAATGTACTTATGCAACCAAATCTTTTTTTTTCCTATTGGTATTATGCATTCGAACATTTTTAGTATATGAGAACATATGACTTTTGTAACATTTATTTTATTTGTGAGTAGTTTTATTGGCCACATGTTTTTATTTGAGACAATGATGGATTGTGATGCTGTTTTAGACCCCATTCGACGGTTTGGCGACTTCCTTTGGACAGATTCTACACTGATTATAAGAATTGATGCCCCATCGAGTCTTTGGTATTATGTGGGCCTCAGTTGGAGGAGCCGAATCCTAGTCATTCTGTTAATTTGACATTTCAATTATTTTATTCATATACATAAACTAATTCCGCATTTTAATTTTTATTTTTAATGCTGCTATTGATGTGGTCTGAATGGTGATATGCTCAGTATACTTCATATTAGTGTAATCTATTATAAATGCTTCTTTATTTGTTTATTTATCAATGTGTGTTCATGCTTTTAAATCATGGGCATCTTTATGTAGTCTCTATTGTCATATCTCATTAATGCTTAGCAAAATCAACTATCCAATGCTGCAAGTCAATGTAACAAACATATATATGAGATTCACGTATTACATGAAGGCTTGACTGTGCTTCCACTATAGGTAATTCCATTAGAGAGCTCTACAAAATTGTTTGTCATCATATTATTACTTGTCTACATTTAATATCAGTGGGTTTAAATGCTATTAAAATTTGAGCTATCTTCTTTACAGGTTTGACTATGCTTTAGCTATTTTCTTCCTTCGCACGGCCAAATGATGGATCCTAGACTTGAGGGACTCGGCCCAACGAATTTGATGGCTGCAAACCAACAAATAACATCTATCTACACTTTCGAAAGAGTTCAATTTTGTTTTTTTTTTAGTTGTATCAAAATTTATTTATTGTTTCATAGCTACAATGTATGAATTCATACAATGTATTATTCCTTATATTAAAATGAAATGAAATTAAAGAGATTTTCACTACTTGTATCCAAGCAAATTTGAAGCAGATGTATTAGATGATGATTGTACTCAAATTTATATAATAAAATAATGCTAAGTGTCACCAACCTAATCATTTTATTAAGGGTATAAGCTGCCCATTGATTAAATATGCCAAGATTAACCAAATGATAATCCAAGTTAATTATGGAAGCCTTAAAAACTAGCGAGTTGGCTGGTCATATTAGACTTTTTAGTATCTAAAGTAGATTATTACATAATAAAGATGTCATCGAGTCTTGGATTTTTATGGGATTGCTTATAAACTTTTTTAGATAATATAAATAATTAAAATATAAAAATTTATTAATGAATGGAAAAGTTGTGATAAATCACTTTGAATATAAGAAACACTAAAATTGTGTAATGAATAAAAAGTTAGGTTAGTGACATGCTTAGGGATAAGTTAGGTTGCCGAATGCTTACCCAAATCATATTTTTGCAGAATTTTAAGGAAATAAGTTATAAATGTAACTCATTTAATTATTTTCAAATCAAAATATGTACAATTTTTGTTCTATCCATTTGGAGCAGAAAATTTACTCACATTTGAGTTTGGCAACATATAAAACTAACTGCAAGAAAAATAACAAAAATTTGACAAATTTATAAAAGGCTGTAGATATTATGTAGAATGTTATATATGCAAACTTAGAAACATTTTACAATTTTTCCAAAGTCATAGAAACATCATTTTTACAAAAATCATACAACTTCAAATTATAAAGCAACTGCCAAAGATGAACGGCCCTAAAGCCTCGTGTCTTAAGAGGAACCCCTGTCATCCTCCACGGCTTGCCTTCCGGAAAGCAGCTTAAGTAGTACAACTCCAAAGCTGTATATGTCGCTCTTCACGGAAGCAAGGGTCCGAAGGATCAATGAAACCATAATATAACCAAGCTATGCAAAAATGATAATCCAAAGTGTGCACTAGAGCCACTTAATTGTTTCACTAGCAATTTGTCTTTTATTTGTTTAGACTCATAAGCAGAATATAATCATTTGCCTCTCTAATATGGCTGAGTTTAGCTCATGTTTTCCATTATATAACTAATAATTGTCAAAAAAAATAGAAAAAAGAATTCCAAGTATGATCAGCAATCTAAAAATCCTCTGAACATAGTGAACTAGTGAAAGTGATATATCATAGAGTAAATGAAAAAACCAACTTAAGTCAGATTTAATTGAGCTGATGCAAAAAAGAATTCCAAGCATGAGCAGCAATCTAAAAATCCAGCATCAAACTATTTTTCTTTATGTTTGTTTAATGCTTTGCTGTCTCAATAAGAAGATTTTTTAACTATTGATGGGTTCAGTTGGACAATTCCAGCTTTATATCTTTATATATTGTGTTTTATTAACAAAAAATGCATTGCCAAAATCTGTATATGCAATTACTTGCTCCCAATATAATAAGGCTATTTAAATGTTGAGCAATAATCTAAAAAAAATTAGAAATGTATTAGTTTGAATGCATATGCATTATAGAGATGAAGCAGATTATAATAAAAAACACGTACAGTTTTTATTATATCCATTTGGAGCAGGAAATTTACTCACATTTGAGTTTGGCAATATATAAAACTAACTGCAAGAAAAATAACAAAAATCCTCCAAATGATAAAACGCTGTAGATATTATATAGAAAAAATTAGTAGACTAGGATTCAGCTCCTCCAAATGAGGCCCGCGGAAGACCAAAGACCCGACGAGGCAACAATCTTTATAATCAGTGTAGAATCTGTTCAAGTGTAGAATCTGTCCAAAGGAAGTCACCAAACTGTCGAATGAGGTCTAAAATAGCATCATAATCCATCATTGCCTTAAATAAAAAAACATGCCAACATATTCCTCCCTAAACATAGTTGAAAATTTAATAAAACGGTAGTATGAAGTTAATGAAACAGCAGCCCCAAATTGACAATTTATAATTTGAAGTTTCAGTAAGAAACACGTTGAAGACTTAAGATCCATTGCAATTGCTACCAATAAAAATATTTTTTCGATTCCATTTATACAATCTGTATCATAAGTTACAATCTGTAATATGTATCATAAGTTACATAGCCATCTTAACAACAGCACTGTATAAACTCATACATCAATCATTCAGGCATGTAATATTAAGCATGTAACGCTAAAAAAGTCATTTTAACAATAACACTGTATAAACAATAATGCAAATGCTATAAAAAGCTAGCTTAATCATTAGTACCTGCTATGTAGAATAGAAAAAAACTAAAAATATCAGTCACAATCATCGTCTAACTTAAACAAACATCTTTATCATGTGCCTACATGTCATAATTTATTGTTAAATTTTATGCAGTAGAAGAAACTGAATCACCTTCTAGCATCAAACAGTGAAGCAGCAATGGCATACAGGAAAAATAAAGGCAAAACTAGAACCACCTTCCAACCTCCCCACTAGAAACAGTTCTCTCAAAAAGAGTTCATGATGTAAGGCAAAATTGAACCTCATTTAATAAAAGATTGAACCTCATTTATTTGAATATTCATTAAATTTTAGCATGGAGCTCATGGACAAAGAACCAAAAGAAAGCATGCCAAAAAACTCATGGAATTTTAGATGCCTCCTCAACATAAAAAAAAATAAAAATATTATTACAAGTCTTGATGATACTTCAGCAAATATTAAAGTTCAGCACACTAACAATAATAAATTATAAAAGGCTTCAAACATTAAAGACAACTAAAGCAACCTTGTTCTAGCATTCAAATAAAACAGCAACCAAATAACCCCATTTAATACAAATTAAAAAAAAATGCCTAATCAAGAATAAAAAAAAAGTGCCTACAATATTTTATGTTCCTCAAAAAAAAGTTCCCCAAAATCATGAAAAATAAGTATAAAATGTTTAAGTCTTGAGCTTTTTCTTCCCTTTTCTGTCATGATGACTTGTAAGTCTCTTGGTTAGTGGGCGTCCCTTTGGGTGCGCGCGAGCAGGATCTTTTATTACATTTGGCACTCCATGAGTGCAAAAATCTTTAAGCTTTTCTTTAAGCTCTTATAAGACAGTTAATGTATATGCATGAGCCTCATCATTTACTCCCCCAATGCTACTAATCTCATTGGCATGTTGTATACTTTCAACAAAATAGTCAACAGATGTTCTTCTGATGTTGGTAGTGTGATTTGAAGAGTCTAATAAATGAGTAAATTGTCTATTATATTTTCTTCATCGTGAGCTTACTAATTTTTCAAGAATTCTAGCATTCCCTTCTTGACGCAAAACACAGAGTATGTGTGAACAAACAATCCCACGAAACTGAAAAGAGCGACAAATGCACCACATATCCTCTTCGATGAGATTATAAACAACTATAAAATCAAGTTTTCTCATTCCATCCCACACAATTACTATATATATTTTAAATGACCCATTTAATTATGCATCTGAGATAGTACAGTTCATCAATTTCCTTACTTCTAGAATTTGTAAAATATATTTAGGGTATATATTTTAGATAACTATTCTTCATATACTAGATCTAAAATAAGCTATGATTGAGAAATATATGATCTAAAATCACCTTATACTTGCTTTTCCAATTTATCTATAAGAGCATTTTCATATTACTCAACAAATAAATGTAGACTCATCTTAGAATTCACGTACCCATCAAAGAAAGCATTTATAAATTCACTTCGTTGTGTAGTTGACATTCCAGCCCAGAAGAAATCTTTCAAGAAAATGAGCACCCAATTCGCCGTTTTCTCATAAAGAGACGTGAACCAGTCATTCTCAATAAGCTGGTATTTGACCATCACCGCCAACCAACCGTGTTCAAACTCATACACAGTCAAAGAGTCATAAACTGCTGATGAAAATTCAGAGATTAACTCTTGTTTATCTTGTCTACAGCCTACTTTTTCTGGCAATTTCCACATGATATGCCACAAACAAAGACATTACTTTGTAGTTGGAAACACCTCCAAAATTGAAGATTCCATAGCTCAGCATTGATCAGTTATTATTCCGTTTGGATGTTTACCATGTATGCAAGCTAACATCCGCTTAAACAACCATGAAAATGTTTCACTGGTTTCATCACATAATAATGCACAACCGAAAAAAATAGAGTCTCCATAATGATTAACATCTATAAAAGGGGCAAAGGGCATGAATTTGTGAGATACGTAGTATCAAAAGTCACGACATCGCCAAAATGATCATATGCTATTTGGCACTGCGAATCAGCCCAAAAAATATTCTTCAGTCGATTATCATCTGTCACATAAACACTGTAAAAAATTTTGAGTCCTCATTTTACAATTTTTCAAAATATTTAACTAAAGCAGCTACGTCCCCAGTAACTAAATCTAATGCTCTATGCTTTGCTACAAAATTTATACAATCCTTTTTCATTAAACAAACAATTATCAAATCCCCCGCATTCTGTAAACATTATATTAATAGATTTATTTAGTGGAACTCTAGCCTTATCATTAACAATTAACTATCTTTGGATAGTCAAAAGTAGCTCACGATAGCATCGCATAAATCGAACCATTTGAGGCTCCAAGTCATGATTATGCTCCAAGAAAATATCATCAACTACCCAATTAGAGTTTAAACAACAATCTATAATAACAAATTTTGCCTTGCAACTTATTCTTATTATCGGTTTCCTGCATAATTTTGTTATTTCAGTTGTTGGAAGTGGCTTCCCCTATATACAACAAATAAACACAGATCGAGTTTTTTGCCCATAAAATTATGATTTGAACGCTTTCTAACTCCAAAACTGCTGTAGTACGCATAAGTTTTGTAAAATTTAAATGCTTCTTCAAGAGAACCAAATGTCATTCTAATCTCAGGGACCTTAAGAAAAATTTCATTAGTTTCAAATAGAAGATCACTTTTATTCGCACATTTATTTAAAATCTCAAAGCTTGCATTAAAATAATTAACATTATTCAATGCTATAACAATGTAATCTTTTATTATTTGGTATAACACAATAATTAACATGCACAATAATTAACCTAAGTTATTATCTACTACATTTCTTTTTCTATTTGCGAGCAATGTTTCAACTCCAATTCGGCCATTATTGGCAATGTTTATTCTTCAAAATTGCTAACATCATCAATTAAATAGGGCGTGCTGTTTGTAGCATCCATGTGTATATATTTGCGAACTAAGATAAAAATTAGACAAATTAAACATAATAAATTTAAATATAGTAACATATACACTTATGACCAATATCGTTCGATAACATTTCCAAACTAACAAACTACAAGTGATGATACTTAAATACCAAAGTAGGGTTTAATCATATCATTCACTCTTAATATGAAAATTACCCTCCATGTCATGTGCAATTATTTCATTATAAAATATTTATCTAAAAGAACCCATCAGAAAATCAGTACCCATAAAAGCATAAGACAATACCAAAGAAAATACATCTAAAAATTCTATAAACTGCAGCATCTAATATTAGAAGAACCCATAATAATAGCCAGTTGCAGAAATTATAACAGCACTCCAATAATATTTACTTAAAGTTAAACATAGCATAATATAAAGAAAATGCATATGAATGCTGTAACCCCATAAGAATAGCCAGTCCATCTAAGATTGTGTAAAGTGCAGCATCGTAATATTAATACTCGCTGCTTTCTTTTTCTTTCGCGTTCGCATTCTCTTGCGTTCTGCCGATCGCTCAGTTCTTTCGCGTGACCTATATCCCTAAATCCCTCGCCGCATTCTCTCGCGCGACCATAAGAATAGCCATTTGCAGAACTCAAAACAGGACTCTAATAATATTTAATTAAAGTTAAATATAGCATAATATAAAGAAAATGCATACGAATGCTGCAACCCCATAAGAATATCCAGTTCATCTAAGATTGTGTAAAGTGCAGCATCTAATAGTATAAGAACCCATAAGAATAGCTATTTGCAAAACTCATAACAACACTCTAATAGTATTTAATTAAAGTTAAACATAGCATAATGTAAAGAAAATACATACGAATGCTGCAGCCCCATAAGAATAGCCAGTCCATCTAAAGATTGCGTAAACTGCAGCATTTAATATTAGTCAGTTGCAGAACTCATAACCGCACTCTATTAGCATTTACTTAAAGTTAAACATAACATAATGTCAAGAAAATGCATACGAATACTGCAGCCCCATAAGAATAGTTAGTTCATCTAAGATTGTGTTAAGTGCAGCATCTAATAGTATAAGAACCCATAAGAATAGCCATTTGCAGAACTCATAACAGCACTCTAATATCATTTAATTAAAGTTAAGCATAACATAATGTAAAGAAAATGCATACGAATGCTGCAGCCCCATAAGAATAGCCAGTCCATCTAAAAATTGTGTAAACTGCAGCATATAATATTAAAAGAACTCATAATAATAGTCAATTGCAGAACTCATAACAGTACTCTAATAGCATTTACTTAAAGTTAAACATAGCACAATATAAAAAAATGCATACAAATGCTGCAGCCCCATAAAAATAGCTAGTCCATCTCTATGCTATTAGATGAATGTTGCAGCCCCAAAACCCTAATATTTAGCAAGTTAAACCATTCCACACTACCGAAATAGAAGGAAATCCTAAACCCTAGTGAAGAATGAAGACATGGAGATGATGTTGAACTATGCCAGCCGAACATTAATTGAAGTATAATGGCTATAAGAAGGAAATAAAGCATGGAAATAAAAATAATAAACAGAAGAGTTCTCAGACCCCAACATCAAACATAGAGCCATAATGCTGCCAGATGCATGATGTTGAAGCAACAACAGATCAAACCATCGAACCCTAAAAAAAAAAAGTAATAATACTTACAAGAATCACCAGAACAACAGATGAGAGACGTCGGAAAAAAGAGTGGAGTTCCTTATTGTGAAACGATGTCGCCGAAAAGAATGCGGCACAGACGAACAACGATGATTGGTAGATTAGGTTAAGACGAGCAACGACGCGGGAGATCCGGATTTGCAGACGAGCAACGACGCAAGAGATCCCGATTCGCAGTCGAGCAACGACGCGGGAGATCGGCTGCGAGGGATTTTAGATCACGCGAAAGAACTGAGCGATCCGCAGAACGTAAGAGAATGCGAACGTGAAAGAAAAGCAGCGAGTATTAATATTACGGTAACGTGACATACAGTGCCACGTCATCCAGAAAATATTGGGGCATTTGGGGGTATTATAGCAACTTCCTTTTTATTATTATTATGAATTATAAATAAGTAATAAAATATAGTTAACATAAAAGCTTTTATTGATGAAAAATTATTATATAATAGCCTCATATTCATTAAATTATGTTGTGATTGGTTAAATAGTAATATCATTTAATTAAACCATAACATAGTCAAATTAAATAAAATGTAATCATATTTTGTTATTGATGCATCTAATAATTAAAGTATTAAGTAGCTATTATATAAATTATAGTTAATCATATAATTGTTGACCAAATAATCATATGCAGACAATCAACTCATTAATCCTCAAGATCGAATTTTAGCATAAAATATTTAATAAAAATAAATAAATAAAATATGAATAATATAACGTTAAGGTGAAGCAAGCATACCTACTTGAATAAAGATTATTGAAAGATCTAACCACAAATATATTGAGATTAATTTCATTTTTTCTGAAAATGCATTGATCCACAATATTTTTCTTCTTCCAAAGCTTGTTTTCACTTGAATCTTTCCAACTCCCTCTCTACATCCTTAGGATCAACAATTTTATATGAAAATATTGCAAACATCTAACCTCTGATCCAAAACACCATTCGATATATATATATATATATATATATATATATATATAACTAAAAAAAAAAAAAAAAAAAAAAAGAGAGTCTGAAACCTCTGCTAAAGCTCTGCTATAGTCTGCAGTGAGGGTTTCCAGAGCTTCTTCTCTCTCCCAAGGTTTATCGCAGGAGGTTTAATGCTGGATAAAAGCACATTAATTCCTGTTTGAGCATCAAAGCTCCGCCTCACCATAAATTCCTCCCACTGCTTCTTTGTAATTACTATCTTCACCTTTACAGATGAATATTTATAAGTCTCTGCTTCTTCTTCTTCTTCATCTTTTTCTTCTTCCTCTTTTTCTTCTTCCTTCTGCTTTCGTTGGATGCAGTTTCCCATAATCTTCTTCTTCCTGCTTGCCTGGTTTCCTCATGTGTGGGGTTCTATTTATTTGTCAGATTAATGACTGTTTATACGGTGAATTGTGGATTTGAAGCCATATTCTAAGAAAAAACTGTTTTAATATATATATATATATATATATATGATATTAAAACTTATAACTAGTGAGTTTTACTCTTATGCTCAAAAATATTTCTCAAAAAATATAATTTTTTTTTTCACAAAAAAACTATCATTTAATCCATGTGAAATGCTTAATTTAAATATAAATTTTTAATCAACCTTCTTTTTTGAAAAATATTTTAGAATCAAATAACATTTTTCTTACTCATTTAGAAAATTTTTTCATTTATTTCAGTCTTAGTCAAAATTATAGTCTACGAGTGACTGTTGACTTGGTGGCAGTGTGTTAGATGAAACATCCTTATCAAAAGAAAAAGTTGTTCAAAAAAGTTAATTAGTTCTTAAATAACTCAATAACAGTTTATGTCATTAAGATTTATACCATGCTAATTTTTTATTAAAAAAATTTTGTATTAGAATTTTTAAGAGCTGTGTATCAGAATTAAACCCTTTCCCCCAAAAATAGACCAAAAACCAGTGTTTTTTACTGTATCTATTAATTAAAACTTCAAAAGATATTGTTAGCATATAAAATTAACACATAACTATAATTAAAATAAAATCTTTCTTATTTATAAAGTTAACATTTAAATTTTAAATATTACAAAAATATCAAGTTTTTATTATTTTGAAATAACCATCCAATTTAAAACAGAGAAAACACTACAATTAGATGTTTATTTTGTGAATATTAAATTTTAGGGGCTTAATATGCAAATAGACATTTTGACTGCATATATCAGTTTCACTTGCATGCAACTTTACATTTAAGGGTTGGGATGTAAAATTCCCGATATTTGAAATGCGATATTTTACAAAAACTAATTACTCCCTCACGCACAAAGGAACTCATTCCCTCTCCCCCATATTACTTCTTGATTCGAAACAAAAAAATCTTAAAGTTTCTTAAAAAACTATCTAACAGCAATATATTAATCTCATTACACGCTGTAATCAAATTACGTTGAAATTTGTAACATATGAATCAAACTTTGTATCAGTCCAATACTTTGCTTAATTGAACCCCATTTCCTTGTCAATGAACTCTTGCTACAACCATAAGCAATCTTTTAGCATGAGGACGAGAGGGGCGAGATGGAATAAGAGTTAAGGGGGTTTATACTACTACCATTTGTAAATCAGTACTAGCAGGCTTGCAAGAAGGACGAAGGTCGGGATGCAACCTATAACAAGAGTCGATTGCACGGCCAGCCTTATCACAATGTGAACAATATTTTGAGACATTCACAAACTACCAACAGCTAGTGTCACGAAATCTGATCAAAACTTAAGACGAATGGAGAAGCCACCCAAATGAATCAAAGTTCAAGATCTATCTGAGAAACAACATATGAAATTCCTCCAAAAGACTGGGCGCTCTTGAAAACATAGAAGATTAATTAAGTTCATTAGATAGCTGAAGGAACACATGTCAATGAACAACTTTTTGAACTATAAAAAAAATTTGCTTATATATATATATACATATTGCTATTGGAAAAGAAACATTTGACAATAAGACAACCACTTTCATTATATCTCAAATCAAACATAAATTGCATATTATTGCATGTTTTCCCAAAATTTCATCATTAATTGCAGAGAACAATTACTGACTGCATTGAAATCAAAAGAATATTTGTATATATCTAATACCCAAGCTTTGATAATTACAATAAATAACATCCAACCTTATCCACTTGTAAAATATCAACACTTTTAATAATAAAGATGTGACAATGATAAAATCTGAGTGGTTTGAATGTAAGAAAAAAATTAATTACCTGGGTATAAGGTATGTAAATAATAAAGATGCTAGTATTATTTTAAAAATTGCCCTTCTTTATTCTGACCAGAGAGAGCAAGGTTGCCCCCTACCTGTACTCCTGAAAGTTTACATGCCCTGTTGCTTGCGCATGCTCAACAGCCTCCTGTAAGCCATCCAAATTTATGAAATACTGGTCTTCAAATAGTTAAGAATTTATGTGCATGCCTAACACTCTAAACTTTATAAACTGCTGACCTCCTTATTTTTAAATTAGCACCTAAACATGTCCATATACAGTTTTTCATACCTAATCTCAAGTTATTTGTCAAACTATTCAATCTAGTAAAACCATATATGGGCATGATTAGGGCTTGGTCTTGCTGTCGCTGTTGTTATTCTAGAGATAAAACAGCTCCCAACTATTTAATATGCCTGTTTTAATCCCCAACTATACATTTGGAGCTCAATTTAATTTGAGCTTCGCATTTCTTAGAACGAGATTGAGATCAAAAATATAATTAAAATAAAAAGTTGAACATGTTGAATAGTTTAGGACTGCAGCTCTATTAGACAGCTACAACTATCTAAAGTAGCTATTTTGAAAATGTTGTGTAGAGGATTGTTGGTTGAATACTGCTGTCACACTAGCAAAATATTGGTCAGTTGGAAGAAATTCATTGGTGGTGGTGGCAGAGTACCAAAGCCAAAATAATAATTTTCATATGCTAAACAGTAAAAAAAAGCCAGACTACACTTAGAAAACTGCTGAAAATTTACTTTCAAAGAGACTGCTCCAAAAAAAAGCAGACAGAAAGCAACTTCCCCAAATGTTAGAAATCAGATAGATGGAAGTTTTATGCATAGTTCGGCAGGCAGAAAGTAGCCCAAATGCAAACTAAATTGATCGAATTAAAATGCTCAGGGGACTACTTTGGTTATTTTTATATTAAAAACTTTGCATTGGAAATTTAAATTATAATGTATCAAGTACTATGCAAGTAAATGATAAAATATTCAAATAGGGAAAAGAAATTTTGGAATAATCAGTGGAACCTTTTGGCCTATGACACCAATTTGGCACACTCCACAGCGCAAGGTGAAGTTAGCAGTATCAGTGTATTTCCTCTTCCTGAAATGCAGCAACTCTGAATTCAGAGAAATTAAATGAAAAATAGCAGTTGAAGTCATTCCAAAATACACAGGAAATTGATATTTAAGCTTACGAAAGCCTAATGAGGATGTGTTCTGGCTTTATTTCTACAACAGTAACACAAAAAATATTACTAATCATGACATTAACGACAGGTACATAAGATTGTGATGCAGATAAACCAACATGGTTTCACACAAAAACTGTAGCGCTTTGAAAAGGAAAAGGAGTTTGAATGCTAATAACATTAAGCATAACTTCGATATCTTTAGTTCATGTTCTCAATCGAAGAGTATCAGAGCTAATGTTTTGAGTGTGATTAAGGATAGAGTAGGCGACTCACATGATCAGACCATGCAATTAAATTACCTTTTAGAGCATTTCATCATCATTATCATAATTAGATCGCATATATTTGGGGTAGGATTTAGAGTTTGAGTTTTTGTGCACCATTATTGTCAAATGTGTGCCCTAGCCTCAGTATGATCCGTTGAAGAAAATTTAGCAAGGGAATGATTGCATTTTTTTATTTGAAACCCTAAAAGCCTCTCTAAATGATGTTTACATATAGGGCTTAAGATTTGACTGTTGTATCACATCTGGCATAGTATATCCCCTAGGCAAAGGTAATCTCCTGTATGTCGTCATTTTTCCTATTGTGAGTTTTCTGTGTAAACACTATATTCCCCTTGTGATGTGTTTTGCGACCTATTGTGGTTGTTCTCGTTTGTTCAGTCATTGTGCCTCCTACTCTATCTCTACTATGTGCAAGATATCTAAACCACATTATAAATAAATTGATTTTTGCACTATCCATGCTACTGTTGGCCCATGTATTTTCATCAATTTGACTAGCAGGTAATTTTGTACTCACAAAGCTGTGAAATAAAATCATAATTTTGTAGAAATTTTGAGATGTCATTGTTGAAAATTCAATATTAATTTCTAAGCATGCAATTAAATGATAAATTTGACAAACTTTACTACAACAACAACAAAATAACAAGCCTTAGTCCCAGATGATCATTTGACAATTTATAATCAAAATATGATCAAAGCTCTCAAAGAACTCATGACAGCTAAGGATTGTTATATTATAAGACCAACAAAAAAGCTCAAATGCATATACAATTTCAAAATATATTATCAATAAAGCAAGCTCCAAAAATAAAATTTTATGTGCTATAGTTCAATAAAGATCTATGCTGGGTTCATACCTGTAAGCATCCTTCACTAGATTTAGAACTAGATCCTCCACAGATCCGATGGTGCGATTAAAATTTACAGTGAAAATCGTCTGGTCGAACTCATCAGGAGCATTTGCAAAAGGAGACATCTAATTGATGCATAAATAAGTGCATGTATAACTATACATTTTGCACAACAACATTATAGGAAGTTCAATTGATAAATCTTCCCAGGAATACTTACAGCTAATGCATCATAGTGAAGGCCATCATAAATAAGCATCACTCTTTCTCTATATCCTTTTGACTGCTCCATCATTCAATAAATGTTATGATTCACATTTGATGATCTAAAGAATCTAGTTAAACAAGCAACGTGATTATATTGTAAGCCCAACTAACCTGACCGTACAGATCACAACGGTTTGTTTGGATGTCATATGCTGCAATTTCACGATCATAATATTCTGATAATATTGAAAGCTCGATTGCGCCTTTAGAAGCATCCATATTTGCATCAGTTAAGTTTTCTCACATAGTAAACATATAAAAACATGCAGCTGAGTGCTGATTGATTAACAGAAAAAAAAATCATTTGGAAAAGATGTAGCAGGGAGTGTAACATGAAGAAATCATTCAAAAAAACACAAAATCGGGGGAGCAAAGGTACCAGAAAAAAAATAATAATAACTGGGTGAGAGCAACCTTGATTCTACAACAACAGAAGAACTCAAAAACCGGGCATTTATTCAAAACTTGATAAATTCAACATAAGAGTCGTGAAGAAACTTGCGCCTGACAAATTTCAAAGCTTGAGATGAATTGAGCTCGTGGTTCATTCCAATAGAAGATATGAACAAAAGATGTTATATAACAAACTATAAATGATTAAACAATTTATACAATTAAGCAATCACATCATATCACAAGAATTTAATAACTTATTAACTAGCACATTTTGAATTACATCAATCAATATATATTAAGCATAAAATATGTGTTTATATATATATATATATTGAATTGTTGTGTTTTATAGCTTTAACAAAAAATGAGTACAACAAAGAGGGAATTTGTAACCTCAAACAAAAATAAATAAATAAACAAAAGAAAGAAAAATAAAGAAGAAAGAAAAAAAAATTATATATATAATAAAACGGTCACGAAACTCACGTACAAATATATTAAGCATAAAATATGCATGTATATAAACACATGCATATATAAAAAGGAAGGTACACTACTATGCACTAAGAATAATGAAGACATTTCAATCATACCGCTTAAACCATCCCCCACAAAATTTGAATGTTCTGATTTTATACAACTAAAAGACAAAAAATAATGGAGAAAATAAATATAATATATATATATATATATATGTGTGTGTATATATAAATATATTTAGTTGATGAAATCAAATTCATTCAAAAATAAAACTATTCTTCCCCCTTATACTTAGTTGGAATGATTTTTTAAGGTTAAATTGGCAGCATAGCCATGTGAGGGGGGGGGTACTGGATATTGATGCCAAGTTCCATGTAAATGAGGTCGAGCAACTATGGAAAAAAGCCAAGTTGATAAAACAAATGGGGCTATGTGGACACTTGGCAGTGGCTTGTAAAGCAATGCTGAGAATGACATGCAAAAGTTGTGTGCAAGGCAAAGCAGAGCTAACAGCAACAAATACGACAGATATTGTAACGACCCAATGTCGTTATTTTTCAAAATTAGGTCAGAGCCCACTTCAGACATCAAAGCTCCGGAGAATTTCAAACTAAGGCAAACAAAAATACCCTTAGATAAGGATAATTTTTAAGATCAAAGTGCCATAGTTTGGGATAAATCCGAATAACGGAAGCTCCCGCTTTATTTTCGGAATTATTTAAATCATAAAAATCAAAACATTGAAATACGTGTCGGAATTCATCGATTTCAATGTCGTTGTATTAAGTATATTATTTAAAGACTGCTCGAGAAGTTTCATCAAATTCTGAACACCGGATTTATTGTGGTTAATTTCTGAAATTTTCAAACTTCAAAAATAAATTAAAAATAAAATATTTGTCCGAATCAAAAAATTTCAGCGCGAGGGTGTTCGTCATATCGTAACACACCTCGGTGCCAAGTTTCATTGTATTTGGACGCCGAACGACAGAAAAATGCGAATAATTTAACTTTAAGTATTTATTTATTTTTAATTTTCCCTTTTTCCCCTATTTCTCCACCCCCCCCCCGTTTTCCCGCGACCCGCCCCGGCAGGATTCTGGCGCGGAAGGTTCCGCGCCAGGGAGGGCCGCCTGCGCCGTTTTTGGCGCAGGCTGGTCGGCCCACTTGGCCGACCCCCTCCCACCCTCCTCTCCTCTACATAAGCCCTCCCCTTCCTTCCATTCCCCCCCCCCCCCACAGCCCTCTCCTCTTCCAAACCCTAAACCTACAGCCCCTCCTCCCATCTTGCAGCCCAGCAGCAGCCCCCTTCCATGGCAGCCGCCCCTCAGTAGCCAGCCCTCTCCCGCAGCCAACCAGCAAGCAAGCCGGGCCCCCCAGCAGCCCCCGGCTAGCCCTCCAGCGGCAGCCAGCCACCCGGCAGCCCTCTCCGGCGGCTGCCAGCTTGCTGCAGCCCCCGGCCAGCCGTCCGGCCACCCCGCTCCGGCCTCCCTCCGCTTTCCGGCAATCCTAATTTTAAGGTAAGTTGATAAGTTTAAATGATAGAAAGAGAAGAGAAAAGAGGAGAAAGTTTTAAGTTCTTTTAATTTATACCTACTTAATACTTATTATTATGATAATATTGAAGATATAATATTGTTATTCATATTAATATAGTTTTCATTAATTAATAATGAAAATAATATATATGTGTTATAAAATGACTATAATTTCAATTCAAGCATTTTCATTTTAACAGTTATTTCTTTTATGTTCTTTCATTCTAATATTATTATTATCATTAAAATAATGATAATAATAATGTGATTCTATCCGCAGCGACTTAACAAACGCTATAAATATTACTGTCATCGCAGTATCTTAAAGATCAGACTTCAATCGTTATGAGAATGGGAAAGAAGAACATAATCGAAATGATGATACATGTTACTCCTAAAAATATTAGCTGAGCTAATTTAAAAATATCCAAAACCTAATTACAGAATGAGCAAACTGTCACTCATCCGAACTGTTGAACTGTCGAACTGTTGAACTTTTGAACAAGGTACCAGTTGTCTTTTATTACTTCTGTTTAAATATATTTTTTTTTCTGCTCAGCATCGCACAAATTTGATAAAAATGCTTTTTAAAGTCACATAAAATGATATATGAATAAGTTTGGATAAGTGAGAAGCAATGGTTCCATATTGCTTTATACTTTTTGTCTGATCAGACAACCGCTAGGACGGGGTTGTCCGACATCGGGAGTCATAAGGAGCCTATACTGATAAGCCTTTGAGGGGGCAGGTATAGAGGGAAGTTGAGATATATAACACAAAAATGAACCCCCCTTTTCCTCGATTTTGTACTTGCCCAACAAAATCATATTGTCTCAGATATCAAGCGCTAAAAATTCTGTATTTATTTTGGTGACTGCAATTATTTCTATGCTAAGTTTCAAGTGCAATTGAAATAGGTTTGCAGGGATAAGTTTGCACAACTTTTATTTTCTGTCAAATATTAATTATTTTGCTTATTATTTAACATTTGTAAAGATGACATCTATCAATACTTGGTTTCACAACTAACTGGTTTTCGAATGCCCGCACTTTTGAAACGTGCCCAAATCAGGAGTTCATCCTCGAGGAAAGGTGCTAAAGAACTGAGCAGTGCTGATACTGCTACCTGCTGATCCACCGCTTTCTTTTTGACTCTATCTACTTTTAAAAAGTCTGTAATTTTTCTTTTATTTTAATCTATGTACTCAAGACTCGTGAATTAATGAATAAATGAGTTATATTTGATGTCTATATATTTGTCTCTTAAACCACTCAATATGATCCTGCGGCTAGAAGACTTGTCATTGCTTGTTGTTGTTGCTATTACTATTCCACAAACAAACCGATGCTGGATTAGCTCCAGCTGACCCGGCATCGAGTCCTCACAGATATGTTGGATAAAATCCTCTAGCATTTTTTGTTTCCAACATGGTTGAAAATTATTCTTATGGAGAATAACACCAACCCGATGTTGGTCAAAGGACTCAACAACACTCAAGCTCAATACAAGGTTATGACTAGAGTTGATAAACACCAACCCGATGTTGGTCAAAGGACTCAACAACACTCAAGCTCAATACAAGGTTATGACTAGAGCTGATAAACACCAACCCGATGTTGGTCAAAGGACTCAACAACACTCAAGCTCAATACAAGGTTATGACTAGAACTGATAAATTTATGAAATGCCATATAATGGATGGTGTACCAAAGATTGGAACAACATAAGGTGGCAGCTATAAAACAACAACTGCAGGTCAACACATATCGATCAAAATGTAGTAGCTCGGTAGCTGTAATCGGTTTATTGTAGCTCTGGCCAATTGTAGCTCTGACATAAACAGACAGGCCTGCTCAGCAGTTGTAGATCGGCACATTGTAGCTTCGCAGAATATAGCTCAATAGTGATAAGTTGGCCAGTTGTAGCACAACAGTTGTAAGTCAGCATATTTAGAATATGTAAATAATGCATGAGATCTTTGAACACAGGGACGACTGAACTCTACTAGACAGAATTTGGAAAGAACACTCATTCCTTACGCCACAGGATCATATTCATCCGATTAATCTTGCTCAACTAAAAATGAACTAGGTTGAAAGTTTTGTTTTGTGCTTTCCATACAGTCCAAAAGCCCAATGGCTTGCTTGCGGAAGATTTGCTTGTGGTTTGAGCTGCTGAGTAAAAGAGATAAGGACTACCAGGTATCAAGTTGCGCTAACTATAATTCAAATACTGTGTGGATCATGCCCATTTGACTGGTCAAAATATATCCCATTCCCCCGCAATCAATGGTGCAAAAAACATTCACAATACTGTTCCAAAGTCATTCAAGCATGGTGGTACGCTTAGTAACTTCCTTGATTACTCAACAGCGGTGGGCTATAAATGGAGGAAAAAAATGGGGGTAAAGCCGCATTTTTTTTGCAATCAAGCACATCTCCTTCGCAAAGACACCTTCCTTTTATTTCTCTGAGTTTGTCGAGCATCTGGAAAGTCATGACTGAAAACAATAAGGCGACAAGCTAAACGATCACACCCTGGCCTTCAAATTCTTGTAGATTGTGAGCCTGGCATTCTCTCCAAGATCGCATTGAGCATAATATCCTCGATCCAAATGTGTGACTGGCAAAGTACTCTCTTTAGTTTCTTATTGGTAAAGCAATTTCTCTTTCTTTTGTTAAATGTAAACTAAGAAAGCCAGTGGACCAGCTATTCTCTTTCATTCCTTATTGGCCAAAGGTCCAACAGAGACTGCAATGGAAATAATTGGCACTACAATATACCGGTGGTTGAGCACTAGTTCTTGAGAGTTTCCAGTGAACTGCCAGTGTAATGTGGAATAACAAGTGTGCTGTGAGAATGACCATCCATGGTCCATGCAAGTAGGTCGTCTGAGTTGCTGAGACCCCTATTTTGCTTGTTCCCAAAATGAATCGTGATGGACCGATCTCATCTCCTTCTCATTTGTTGACTTAATGGATGCAGAGGATTAATGGTGAAAGAGTTGTGCATGGGTAGATGGCTTGCAAGAATCCTTTTGGTTTAGTAATATTACCATGGTGAAAGAGTTGTGCATGGGTAGATGGCTTGAAAGAGCCCTTTGAATTTAGTAATACTACCCTCTGCTTCCATGATTTGAGATCCCTCAAGGTATCTAGATCACATATGCAGATGAGTGTGGTTATACCCGATTTAACATGATTGCTGATCTGCAACTGTACAGCAACAATAAATACCAAGTCATAATCCCACTAGGTGGGATTTTTCAATCTCATAGCACTCTGTAAGTCCTCCATTTCATTAAACTATCTTGGATTCTATTAGTCACATCATTCTCAATTTCACTATTATTTAATTAAGCCAAGGTACTTGAACCTCTCACTATTCTTGATCACATGGTCATCAATAGTTATGTCCTCAAGATTAGTGCTTTTAATGCAATTAAGCTTACACTCTATACATTATGTTTTAAATCTACTAAGACAAAAACTTATATATTTTCAAATAGTTCTCCACAACTCAAGTTTTGCTCTAACTCAATAGCTAGTCATATCAACCAATAGAACGTCATTTGCAAATAACATGCTCCAAAGAATCTCCTCTTAAATGAGCTCCATAAGAACATTCATAATAATTAAAGCAAAAAAAATATGGGATGGGACTTGAACATTAATGTAATCCAATAAAACAAGAATCATTAAACAAGTCACCTTGCGATCAAATATATTGCAACCCCATTATACATATCTCTAATAACATCAATATATGAAATAAAAATCCCATTTCTCTCCAATCTCTCCAAAGAATTTCTCTTGATACTCTCTACATAAGCGTTTTCAAAATCAATAAAAATTAAAGAAATACTTCTTTTATTTATATGAATTTCTCCATCAAACATCTTAATATATGTATGCTTCCATGGTAGATCTATCTGGCATAAAATCATATTGCAGCTCCTCGAGTATAATATGAGAAATTTCTCAAGCAACGGATAAATTCCCAGATTAAACTTAATCATTGGATGGACAACCTACAATCATACCAAGCCTGACACCTTATCGAGCGGGTTAGTACACTAATTAAAAGCTCATTAGTCAATGCCGATATTTAGGACTCAACCAAATAAATTTTGAGCCGGGGATAGATGTCATTGACCCAATCTAAAGTTACAATTGACAAATAAAAATATTACGCGAAATCAATTAGAATGGAAAAACAAAAAGGATTTTTTGTATATTTATTTTGCATAAAAGATATAGCTTTCATTAATATTAAAATCCTAACAACTTTGTCATAATTAGCATAGATTGCAAAATCTCATTGGGTATTAGCAATACAAAGGTTAATTATGCTTAAAGCTAATTGCTAAAAATAAAACATTAGAGTTAAATTACTATTTTTCCATTGAATGGAATTAAAATATTTCATAAAATTTGATACAATTGATGGTCAAGCCAAAACCATCGGCTCAATGGGCGATAGATACCATGGGCAGATCTTGCTCTCAAAAATGGCCAAAAACTTGGGTCTAGGCCAAGCCCAAAACTGTTGAAGCTAACAACCCAATTCATCTCATGCCCACCCAATGATTAGGTTTTGTCTTAATCTACATCATCCTTTAGATAGGATTGCAATGCAAGCAAAATGTTCATTGCACTGATAGAATATTTTCTCTAAATACAATTCTTTAAGGCATCAATGCTAGACTTTGATATTTCACCTCAATTGATGATTTTGAAATAGTATTTTGTTTCTATAAACTTTGTGACACTAGAACGTTTCAAGAATACACAGAATTCTGATATCTACTTTTATCAATTGCATCAGAATCCTAATAAGCACTACTAAATCCCACTATATTGATATCTTCAATAGAGTCTTTAATAAGCCAATCCATGATTAGGTTTCCAATTAAACATTAAAAAATCATTTTCATTACTACCAGCGAGTTTGCATAACGCATGAATTGGTATATTATAATGTTTTTGTTCAATGTCAAATTGAAAATACAAATTCTTGTAAGAATGAAATAATGAATTTTCCATGTTGCTATAATAGGAAGTACACCCTTAATATAGCTAGATAACTGTCCGCCTATCAAATAAGATAATTACATGTGTCAACAACTATTTACCTATCAATTTTAAGTATCAACAACAGCTAGATCAACCAGTTTAGTTTAGATACCGATTTCAAAATCATTGTAATTTATGGTCAACTACTTCGCACCTTGACTTTAGAGTGCGCCATTACAGTTTTTTATCTTCTTATAAGAAACTGAGATCTTCCACTTCGCGGCCTATAGACGATACGAGATCTTCCATTTAGTGAGGCGATATATGGAATCGGGTCTGCATATAAGAATTTTATAACCAAGTCAATTCCTTAACACTTACATAAGCCTTGTTCTTTGCATTTGGTTGATTTTTATGAATGTAAATTTTCAAAATAATGCCCCAACTATTCTATTTATAATTTAATCTCTTGAATATTAAAATATCAAATTCAATCTCTTAACTATTCATTTTAAAATAGATTTAGTCACAAATTTATTTTTTTATTTCTTGGAATTAAATTAGGTTGAGAATGAAGAATTAAGTGACTAAATTGGACACAGTGAATAGTTGAGAATAAATTAAATAGTCTTGCACTGAATAAACAAAAC
Organism: Gastrodia elata; assembly: GCA_016760335.1. Lineage (NCBI taxonomy): Eukaryota > Viridiplantae > Streptophyta > Magnoliopsida > Asparagales > Orchidaceae > Gastrodia > Gastrodia elata. The sequence goes on along the minus strand of CM028677.1, from coordinate 27,442,593 downwards.
TAAAATATTTGGTGAACTAAATAAGTAAATTTCCTAATTTTATATTTATTCATGTCTTATTACTTAATTAGTCATTCTATTTGCACGATAATTAACTTTCCATTAAGATATGTGATGGTCCTCTATTTGAATGTGTGCATGATTAGTTTAAAAATTTATTATCGGTTGTTTTCCTTTGAAATCAAATTTTGGTGATTGTTAAATTATATCTTGGAATGATCAAAGTAGTTGCTTCAAGGTTGTGAAGAAATTCTGATTCTCATATATACATAAATATAGGCACAATATTGTTCATGAAAAAATCACAATAAAACCCGCTCTCCTCCCTTCAAGGCTGTGAATGTGATAATCTCTAACCATATATGAAATGGTGGCATTCTTCAATGCAATGCGAACTAATAATTTACAAGGGTGGATGGCCATTAAAAATGAAAAGGGTGTTTTCAAAGATTTTAATAGCATAAACATTACAATTAAATTGACGAGTGGTCAAACAAGTAAATGTTAAAATGGTATGGCTTTTCCTAATTCACATAAATTTTGTTTGTTTCAATAAATATCTGGCCATGCCTGGTTCCATAATATTTTAAGCTTTGTGATGGCATTGATGATGATAAAATTATGTTGATGTTGAAACCATGATACTGGCCACCATCCATATAGCAAAACATCGCCGATTCACTTGCATATGATGAAAGCCATTAATCGATGCTTGCATGATGCATACTTAACTAACACATTCAAATAGAATGATTATCATAAAATTAAACAAATTAAATTTTAAATTTTGTATAATAATAAATTTTGTATAATAATAAATTTTTACCAAAAAGCTTTCAAGATAAGTGAATGTTATACAGGGCACTGTGAACCGTAATAATGTTGGCTGATATTAACATACAAAAATTTCAAATTTTCAAACACGGTATGCAAAGCAAAACTTTATTACAATCATGAAATGTCATACTCTGGGTTCATGAACAAAATGAATTTGATAATAAAAAAATTATATTGTTCAAAATTTATAAACAAGTAATGTTCAATGTCAATCCATAAATCTGAAATTTACCAACAGAGAATAAAGAAGTTAAGAAATTACCTCCCCATTTCTCAGGATTCAAAATCCAAGTACAATATTCGTCATTAGATTTTCCAAGGAATGCTTCATTGTACTTTACGGGATCACTTGCCACAGCCGCAGCTATAACCTAAAAGTACAAAATGGCATAAATAAAGATAAGCAATGCGTTCTATATATATATATATATATATATATATATATATATATTTATATTTATATTTATATTTATATTTATATTTATATTTATATTTATATTTATATTTATATCTGTGTGTGTATCATAGAGAGAGAGGGTGTTCTATTACATTGCATTTAGAGGATATCATTTTTTTCTTAATAACTTCTCACCATCAATGTCAAAAATTAATTAGTTAAGATTTTGGCTAGAAGTCACTAAAATTTGAGTAAATTGTCAAAATAATCGCATAACTCTTGCTTTTTGTTCATTTTAGCCTTTGACCTTTATTATCTTTTTATCACTCAACTTATATTTTTTTAATTTTTTGTCCTAAGCAATTAATGTGAATGAAAATTATTAAATACAAATGATTCTTATGCTTCTAAAATCTAAAGCTATCTTTTAAAAATATGCAATTTTGGAAAAAAAAGCCAAGAGAAAAAATTGATGATTATTTATCTTATTATTTCATTATAGGTAATAGTTGAATGAAAAAAAAAATAGAGATAATTTGATACAAAAAAAAATTTTTAAATTAGGTGAGCTTCAAATATGAAGTGAATGTGTGACTGATGAGGTTTGAACTCAAGACCTAGAATAACAAATACTGAGCTAGATTCACTGTGCTACAACATCATTTACATACAAAAGTAATTTCATTGATAATTTTTTGAAAACTTTAAAGTTGGCTTATTAGCTTTTTTAAGTATATAATTATAATTGTTTGAACACTGTAAAGTTTATCTTATTAGCTATTTTGATAATATAATTATATATAAGAATTTGGTGTAGGAAAAAAAAATAAAGATACAGATTGATAAATTTAAGATTTATAGTAATTTAAGACAATAAAAATAAACACTTTTTATCAGAACTTGTGTGCTTTGATGTGCTTTCGCTGCTTTTCAGGACAAAAGATGAGATAAATTAAATTCTGGAAGAAATATGAAAATCTGAGAGAAATACGCTACGGCGTGCCACTGCGCGTTGTAACAGATATCAACCCGAGACTGTCACGCTACCACGCCCGTAGCAAACCAAAAGCCGAGACTGTCACGCTATTGTGCGTCGTAGCGGTTGTATAATGTTTTCCAAGATTTAATTATTCAAGGTATTGCGCTACCGCGAGCTATAGCGGTCCAATGACCGAAACACTCACGCTACCACGCACTGCAGCGGGCCAAAGACCGAGACACTGGCGCTACCACGCGCTGCAGCGGAATTAAAATATTGCCCGGCGCTTCAAATAATGTAATGTTCAAAAGTATGGCGCTACCGCGAGCTGCAGCGAACCAAAGACCGAAACACTGACACGACCGCGCGCTGCAACATGCTAAAAACAGAAACGCTAGCGCTATCGCGCGCCGTGGTGGAATCAAAACCGAAACCCTAGTGCTACCGCGCGCCACAGCGCCATCCTAACCGAGAGCACGGCGCTATCGCGCGCCGTAGCGCCCTCAAAATAGAAAGCCCGACGCCACCGCGGGCCGTAGCACCCTCAATACAGAAACCCCGATGCTACCACGCGTCGTAGCGCCCGACGGAATTTTTGCCCAGCAACAGCATTTAAAGCAACATAGGGAAGGCCAAAAGTCTGACTTTATTCTCTTCACACAACAAAACTTAAATGCTAAACAGCTGAAAATCTTCATTACCAAGAGAATAAAAGAATAAACATTTAAGGTAAGCACAACTTTCTAAATGAAAAGTAATGGCTGAATTAATTCTAGAGCAGCCGGAAAGAGTCTATAAAAAGAAGAATTGAAGATTAAGTGAGGGTTCCTGATTTTCGGCAAAGTAAAGAGATCTTATATCAGCAGCTCTTGCAAGAGATAAAAAGGAGAGTTCCCCCTGCCCGAGGAAGGAAAAGGCTGTACTTTGAATGAGAGAGGACCAAGTACTGGAACACAAGGGAGAAGAGCTGTGAGAATGGAAGACAAGCCGGTGAACACGACAGTAGTTCCCAGTATCGTATCACCTTCTAACTTATCTTCTTTCCTGTAAAAGCCATACAAAGGCTTTATAGTGCTACTAAATTTTTTGTGTTTTCTTATTAATGGCAGCCTAAACCCTCATTGGGGAGAGTTGGGCGTAAGCATGTAACGAATCAGGAAATAAAAGTGTTTGTACTCTTCGAATATCAATGAATTTATTTTAATCATATCTTTTTGATTTAAATGCTATGAATAATAAAATGGATAAGTAAATGTTAACATGAAGACACCTTGGTAGATGTTTGAATTTATAATCATAAAAATCACTGAGCTCTTCGATCATTAAGAACCAAGGGTTTGCATGTTGAGTGTCCTCGCCGCAAATGTCAGTGATAACATTCGTTGTGCGATAATGGTCAGTGCAATCCCTTATATCTAAGCGAATCAATAGAACCATAGAAAATTTAATGATCTCTGAGCTCCATTGCTCACCATCAGTTAATGCGAAAAGTTTGTGCATGACGACAGTCATTGCATAACTCATTGCTGAGCTGAGAAATTGACACATGTGATGCCGACTGGTTGAGCTCCATAGCTCATTTTAGAATTATGTGAGAAGTTAGATGCATTATGTGCTAAGGGTGATGTGACAGCCCATCTAGCCTAATGGATCACTCCTTAGCTAAACCTAAAATTGATGCATGTGAACCATTAGTAGGATCAAGTTCATGTGATGCAAAACTTAAATTGTAGATTTCATAATTTAGACGTAAGCATTGAATTCGTTCACTAACGATCACATGAAAGTCTACGTGACGAGATCGAACATTAACATGTTCATCTCTGAGCACTAGGCTAGACATAATGCATTTGGGGGACACCTCAAAAAAGATTGTCTCTTGATAATAATAGTTTGTTCATCTCATTCGACACTTAATAAATATAGAATAGTACTTACATAAATTCTTGACAAGTTGCATGCTGAAATCCAACTCTCCCTATTTTCTCTAAAAGTAGTTTTTAATAAAAGAAACTCTTGCTTGTTAAGATTAGGACCAACTTATCAACAAACTCAAATCATCATTCAAACATTAGTGAATTCTAGTAAACTTTAGTAACAAAACCAATATCATTTCCAGAGGATGATAAATCTTAGGATTTTACCATCCTAATAATACTTCAAACCACGTGCACTTGCGTGTGAGTGCAGACGTACAAAAATAGTCTATCGCTAATCTTAATCATGTATGCAACAAAAAGCCTAAAATTCAATTCAATTCTTGTTGAGTCTGTAATTTTCAATTTTAATGAATCATCACGATGTTGCATGTCTTTTGTGACTAAATCTATTAATAATTGTGAATTGAATAGCGTGTTATGCCAAAAACATTCAATATGTCGAGACCAAACAAACCCTTAAAGTCATGTAAATAACATCGTCTCAATGACATAAACTCATGTTCCAGTGAGGTCAAATGTAGCATTTTTTTCTTAATATTAAGAACCTTAATCTGCCCTGGTGATCGCAAAAGGCAATATTGTTCACTTATGATGCCAGCATATAGTAAGATAACATACACCTGAATAGGCAACGATTAGCAAATGAAATTCAAGAGCATTAAAATTCTATAAAACATATTTGCAATTAACAAAATAAAGATGTTCAGATTAGTGATAACAATGAAATTAAGAATGATAGAAAATACCTGTCTCAAATCTGGAGCTCTGTGGTAATCATGATCCATAACATAACTGGAAAAAAAAAATCAATAAAATTCAGAAAATAATTTGATGAAAATTTCAATTATTGAAGTATCAGAAGCTCACCCCACAGCATTGAAGAGGCAGCTATTATCAGAGGGTATCACCCTCCTGACCACAACCCCTTCCATGTTACCTAAGCAAAATTAAAATCGGGTTGTTTGGTTCTATGTCAGGTGAAAGGTTTTTAAGATACCATGCATTCAGATAATAGGGACTGGTTATTCGGTGTTATTTAAATAAAGATGTATGCTGTTTGGTTCATTGTCATTCATGTTATACACATGAGGTAACACAATGGTAAGAATCATTACTTCTAATAGAAATTTGCTCTAAATAAAATCTAATAAATACTAAAAATCACAAATCACAAAATAAGTATGACCCTAAATTATTCATAATCAAATGGCAATATCAAGAAAATCTTCAGAAAAAAAAACATCCATTTAAAAAACGTATCTGTACCTCTGCGTCGGGAGAAAGCTCTGCGCCCGACGAAAGCTCTGCGTCAGGCGAAAAGAAGGCGGAAGCGATGCACCGGCGCTGCGTCTGGCGGAGGCGGAAGCGGACGCGAGCTTGAACGCGAGGAACTCTATCCCTATAGCGACAATGTTATTAATGAGATAACATTACCAAATAGTATTTTGGTAATTTTTGAGAAATCAATAATGAGATAAAATTGAACCAAACAGTTCTAATTCCACCGACATCTTTTGATAACGTAGCATAACATTACAAGAACATATCAGTAAACCAAACCGCCCCTTTTATCTTCTCTAGCTTCTAACGATATCGGCAATATGCTTAGATGCAGTATAAGAGATCGAAATAACGATAAGAAGTCAATGGCAGATCGGAAATAAGCGGCGGGAAATAAAAAAAAAAAAAATGAAGTACCATTAAAACCAAATCAAAACATGAATATTCATTGGAAATCAAGAGAACCTAATCCTCGGGCTCCCACGACGAATCAAAGGCGCTGTTCTAGTGAGAAGAGTTCGAAATAAAAGTTTCAGGCGATCTTTTCCATTTGCAGTTGTTCAACCTGCCCTACCTATCAACTTGGTATGTCGATGAAAGTAATTCGAAGCGTGGCATCTCTAATTTAATTTTATTTAATTTGATTAATATAATGTAGATTAAAATTTTACATTATTATTATTTTATTTATTTAATTAACTAATAATTGTGTCAGTAATAATATTTTTTTATTATTAAATAAAAGTTATAATTTTATCCAATAATTTTCAAAATCATCAATTGTTAAAGCTGATGGAATATACTTAGAGGCTTATATTTTTCTATTTACCATTCTTAATAACATCTTTTTTTTTAATTTTTATAAGAATTTCAGCAAATATTTGAAGCATAGAATAATTTTTATTAAATATTTACAATAATACTTTTTTTCATTAATTAAATATGAGTTAATATGATAAAATTAATTATTTGTGTCTTTATTACTTGACAATAGTAATATTGTTATTAGTAAGCATGCATTAGTATCATTTTGTATTCTATGAGAATTGTGTTCTTAAGATAGTGTGTTTTAAGTGGTGAGAATAATCACTTCAATCTAGTGCAAATGTAATAGCAACAAAGCCACTGGAATACGTATATATCCCATTATTTAGAAAAACATGTTCAATATTATGATAGTTTTTTGCAATATTTTTGGAATTTTTTTGCTGTTCTAGTCGTAGCCAGAAATTGCCCTCGCCGTCTTTAGAGAACTGTTGCTTTGTTATGTCTAACCGTCTGTCCCTCAGCGTGGACCTGACCTGACCTATGTCGCAGTCGCACGAGCATGTGTACGCGAATGATCACGTCCCCACACCTCTTCCAGCACAAGCACGCACGCAAACACCGTGCGCCCGCAAGCATGTCACAATCTTCATTGGCTTTCGATCCTCTATTCATCGTCATCTGAACTCTGATTCACGAATCGTTTGCATTGTTGGATTCTCAGGACAACCACATTTAATTCAAAAATAATAATTATAGTCTCACATCACTAAGTGTATTTGGATTTTTATTGTGATTCACTAGCTCAAATGTGTGAAAACATTTTATGTATTTTGCTTAACATTTATTATAATTTGTTTATTAAAATTTTTATTGAATTGTAAATTATTGTGTATTGTGCTGCAAAATTTTAAAATTAAATTGTCATTGTTATCCATTAATAAATTTCATTGTCATAAACTAACCTTTTAATAAGTCAATCTTAACATAGTCAAGTGATCACTGTAAAATAATTATTTCACCAAGTGAATCTCTCACTAAGTGAATCTTTCACCAAATGATTTCTTATGGTGCAATTCACATTTTTTTTTTTTAGATTTAGCAAAATTTTCTACATCCAAAGTTGTATTTGCTTTGTTTGGAAAATTAATATATGCTTATTACTATTTGTACTTTCCTGCTCTTCAATTGTGAGAATTTGTATTTAACATGTAACTTGAAGTCGTAAATAACTAAAATAACCGACAATAATGTCGCAATAATAACATAGATCAAATGGTGCAATGATTTTGATAAGAAAGTTAGAGGAACAAATGTAACAACTAATCATAACTTTCAAGGAAATTCATCATATTCCAACTCTTGTACAACCCAATAGTAATAATTCTCTTAAGTGGTATTAAGCAAAACTTTTAAACATCGAGACGTATTTTCAGAAAACGGTGGCGTTCCTAATCATAACTCTAAAATTAAGCGTACTCGGGTGGGAGCACTCCCATGACGGTTGCATGCTGGAAAGTTATATTCTTATGACAAAACTGTAATATTTTTAGGCCAAAGCAGATAATACTTTAGTGTGTAAGAGTTTAGACTATTACACCAACCCACAATCACCCAATGTTCACAATCTTCACAACCTTATTGAGAGAAGCATGAATAGTTTGATGTTAGAAAAAATCCCAACTATATAGAAGAACATGACTTTGATAATTTTGATGATGACATATAATGATATGTTTTTGAGTTAGGGGTTGAGATTTTATATGATACATAAGGTGGAACCACAATTCAGATGAACTATTGAACAAATAAGCAACCAGTGATAAAATTTTGGTTATGACCTGCTAAGGGGCATAAAAGTTGAAGCACATGCATATGATTAGACATATCAATTTGTGTTATTGGGTTAGGTCTAAGTCTGTCCCAAAATTAAATTGAGTCAAAAGAAGTCAACTTGATACCAGCGCATTTGCTAAAATGAATCATAACTCTTAACTCGAACCTAACCTGTTCATATTAGAGTTAATCCGACTTGACTCAATTTAAACCATTTAAAAGTATTTTTAATGTATAGCCCATAATAACTTTGCTTGATTTGATATGATCAATCCCTAATAGTTCTACGACATTTAATACAAACCATAAAATAGCATATAATCTTGCTTTATCAAATTTATCGAGTCACCTATGAGTTGATGTAACAACTCAAAGTTGCTGCTTATTTTAATTAGCTTAATTAATTTATAACTCCACCATTAGGCTCTAATCATTATTATGATCAAACCCTGACGTTTTTAGCTATTTTGGAAGTTTTTCGAATAAATTGAATATTTTGTTCAATTTAAATAATTAGAAAAATAAGAAAATTATTTTGACGTCCAATAAAAAATTTGATTATATTTTTGAGTTCATCACACTCGAATTAGCTACGAATGAATTTTTAAAAAATTTTGGAGTTTAATTGATCAAGATATTTTGATTAATACAAATGATACTAATTATTATTAATTTAATTAATTTAATTGCATTAATTAAGATTCTTACCCGTTAATTAATTGTTTAATTCAAAAGGCTGATGATCTGATGTTCTCTACCAAACATAGGACCGTCGAATCGTAAGATTTTAGCCTGCCCCGTCATTTTTCGTGATTAGGATCAGACATGTGAGATAAGATCACGAGTTGATCTAATGTCAACCACCAAATCAGGGCCCAGATCCAATGACTGATGATGGTTCCAATGGTAATCAAATTTGCTCCATTTGATTGATCGAGAGGCGGGGATGCAATAGAGCATTGTGTTATGTTGTCTACCCTAGCTCATACACGGTCGTTGGCAAGCACGAACGGTCGTGCTACGATCGTCCTTGTGAAAACCCAAGGTTATTACCCAGTTTAATTTTAGTTTAATCGTATCTTAATTATCATTCTGTTAATTTCATCTAGCCATTAGAATCAATCCCTAAAGATTTGGTACGATTCAGAGCTAAATCAAATATTTTGGATTATTTTAATATTTGATAATTAGAAAGTTGAGGTATTTAATTTGATCTCAAAATCAAAAATTGACTTGGTCATTGCGATCGTCACCTCTAAAATAGCTATGGGTGATGTTTTGGACGCGTTTGGAAGTCGTCAGATTTTTGCGAATATTTTGATATAATTAAATACCCAAAAAATTAGCATAATTAAATAATTATCGGAATCGAAATCCGACTTCACCGTTGAATTTCTCACCCCCAAATTAGTTAAAGGTGAATTTTTGAAATTTTTCGGAGTGCGTTTATTAAATCTAAATTTTTAATAAATTGAAAAATTAGAAAGGAAATAAGTATTTATTTCCTATTTTTCTAAATTCTTTCTTGATTCTTTTCTTTCCCCTCTCTCCTAGTTGGCTCCTTGTTCAACGCCCCCATGCCTCTGCCCAATTCTAGTGCAAGCAAGCACTTGGAGTCATCCCTTCTCGCTTTTCTTTCCCCTTAGCCCATGATCTATCACATCTTCTCCTCCTTTAAAAATGAAGCTCAGCCTCTCCTCTTCCATTTTTGTTTAAGCTGAAGACCTTTCTTCCTCCTAAGCTCTCCCTCCTTCCTCCATTGCTGCACCTTGAAGAAGAAGCTCCTCTCTAAATTCCTAAAGAAAAATAGAGTTTCTTCTTCCTCTTCTGAAGGCTAAGGTACCCATTTGTTCTACATCTTTTGGCTATTTCATTTCGCTATATGCTTGTTTGGAATCTTTAGAAATCCATAATTGAGTACGGAAGCCATTAAAGTTCATTAAGGCATGCTCTGTTTTCCTCCATTTTTTTGCATACCTAAATATTTAACTCCATTGTTCGCATAGTTAGAATAATCGTTTCATGTCGATTTTGATATCAATGGAAAGATCTCAGAAATACATTTCCATCGATATATGACATCACTCGTGAGGTGCCCAAAATTAGGAGTATTCGGGTGCGAAAGGAAGCCCATTACAGTTTTTTGCACACGCAAAATCACCGTCGGGCGTTGCAGCTGCAGCGCCCAAAGTTTCGAACTTGATCCGCCATAGCGCGCTGTAGTGCGCCGTAGCGTGCTTTGGTGAGCCACAGCAGCATAATAAATTATGAGGTATGAAAATATATTTTGACAAAAATAAAGAAAAATCGTTGTAGCACGTTATAGCGCGTCGTAGCGCCCGCACTTCAGGGAATCAAGCTCCATAGCGCGCTGTAGCGACCGTACTTTGGGGAATCAAGCGCCATAGCGCACACTGCAGCGTGCCATAGTGCTCTACAGCATGCCGTAGCGCCTGGCTTTCGGCCAAAAGGCGTTACAGCACGCCGTAGCTCCCATAATTACCCGAAACTATGCAGAACTGTTCGGGATGGCCGAAACTTCACATTTTTCGTATTTTAAGGTCCCTATGACTCCAGTGGAGCCGAATTATATCAAATTTGAAAGTTTGTCCTTAATAACATGTGCTAAAATCTTTTATGGGTTTGCTTAAATATTTTGTGCCAAATGTTAAAGGATATAATTTTTGATTGCTTGTATTGACCAAATAACTAAATTGTATGAAACTTAAGTCTTTTAGATTTGTAATTAAGTGTTAATTCCTTTGGTTTGAGTTAGGATTTAGTTAGCCTTAATTACCTCCTATTTTATATCATTTTACATTCATAAGCTTTCATGATATTATGATGTATGTTAGAGATTGTTAGCATTTAATTGGGTATTTTGATGTACCTAAATTGATATTAAACTATAATTGAACATAAGAATCTCAAGAGCTTGATTAAGTAAATGATACTTAATCTAAATTTGAAATTTGACATCAATAATAAATCAATATTATATCGATTTGTTATTGATCTATAAATCAACCATTAATCTTAATGTTGGTAAGAAGAGGGGTTAAATCCTAACTTATCTTGATTAAGATCTAAACCTTGATTACCTTAATCAAGTAATTTTGATTGAAAGATAATCCAACTCGCATTATTCTAATAATGCATACGATTTGACATTAACCTTAAATCATTAAATTAGAAGTGTTAATGTATTTAAACAACTTGTGTGATTAAGTATCTGAACTTAAACTTTAGATCTTTGATTTTTTCTTATATAAGATTCTTAGCATAAAATTAATTATAAAATTAAGTTGATTTATCATAAGATCAAATCTTAATAACACTCTTGATTACACCCCAAAATTTTAGTATATGTATTGATCAGATGGGTTTACCCATCTGATTTGATCGAAATAAGCTTAATAAATAAAAATTTTGAATGTTAGTATAAATATTGGATATGTAAGGTCTTGATGATCTTACATTAGTTTTTCTATATTAACACATTGAGGTAAGAAGAACTTATTGTTACATCTTGAGGTAGGAACTTAGATAATTCTTCTCAACCCTAAAAGCTTAATCTTAGATCCTTGTGGTAGAATCACTTAAAGTACTTAGAATAAGATTTTATCCATTGTGGTAGTAACCCATATTGGGTGATCATTTTGATCACATCTTTGGAACCTTGTATAGGATTCACCTTGTGTAGTCTTAATCTCATAGCCTTGGTAATCCTTGTCAATTAAATAGCATTAAGTGAGCTCAAGTTATTAGTTGAGTTTAGTTGTGTATACCCATAGTGCTGGATCACTTCAGCAGTATTTAGGATTTGGTTAATTTATTTTAATATAGGACTATAGTTGTGTTCTATCCTGCGAGCTTAGTTGGATATAGTCCCACTTAGAATAAATCATCCAAGATTAAGAGTGTTATAATTAGTGACTTAAATCCATAGTTTGAGACATAAATTGCAACCATGTTCTGCCTCCTATTATCGTGCATGTCGATAAGTGCATTTTAAGACAAATTAAGTATATCAAGCCACTATTCTAAGAACACCAGTAGTATGTTATGATTAGGGAGATGAAATCTTTAGTTTGAGATATAAACTGCGATCAGGTTTTGCCTCCTATCATTGTGCACGTCGATAAGTGCATTTTAAAATAAACTAAGTATTAAATCTACCCTTCTTGGAAACATACAATTGTGGGTACACAACTTTTCTAACTAATGATTTTAAGTAAAATCTTTAAGTCAAGCTAGTTATTAAAATTAGAACTAGTAGTCATAATTCATTTAGATGAATTCTACGCAATGGAGACACTCAATTCATTTTCTAATTTTAAATCATTTTTTGGATTTTTGAATTTTAAGTCATGTAGTGTAGAGACATGAGCATAAGCATAATATATGAATATCAGTGATGATTTATGAGTTACGGAATATTGCATATATCAACAGGAGAAACTCAGGATATTCAGACATTATAGTAAACTGTATTTCCCAACAGGATGTATATAGATATTGGACCATACAGCTCATAATAGTTCAGTGATAGCTCAATTGTATATCAGTGGCATACAATATCATGACATATTTTGATGCATAATTTTAATGGCATACAATATAGTTTTACATGCTAGTACTCAGTTCCAAATCCATTATTATTTTTATTTACTTTCAATATTCAGTTTCTAGCACAACTTTACTTTACTTTACTTCAATTTTGTACAGTTTTATACTTATAGTTACCTTTATAGTATTTCTATATTTTTATTTACATTATATAAATATTAAGTAAATAATTAGAACTGGTTAGATTAGTTTCGCTATGTCAGACTTATTATCTAACACGTGGTACATTTGGGATCCGATAATATTCCAGATTCAGAGCAGTTAGGGGAGCCAGACCAGGTGGAGACTCAGGAGATCCAAGAGGAGTTCGCGGAGCACTAGTGGACCCTCCTCCAGTTTTACTGTTTTGCTTAGTTACTATTTCAGTTTAGTACTTAGCTTTTAAGTCTGTATTTCAGTAAACCATTTGTAATAATTCTGGATGTGTTTTTCTTTTTTTTTCTAAGACAAATATTTTATTCAGCTTCTGTGATGAATATTTCTAGATGTTTGCTTTAGTATGATGACCGAGTGATCAAGTTTGAGAATTTCTAAATAATAAACTTATCATTTAAAATATAGAGAATAAGATAATAAAATTATAAGTTATTTATTCATTATAGAGCTAATCTTATAAAATTACATAAGTTCAATTATTATTACAATATATAATAAAAGAAAATATATTCACTCTAATCTCACTTCTTCTTATAAGCTCTTCCTAAGTGAGTATTTTCTTAAGCCTTAGTTTTTAAAACCTGAAATAATCATCAGTAAAGCCAGTCAGGCAGTAGTACGAAAATTATATATTAAGAATTATTTTCTAGCATCCTAAAATAGGTGTATATCAAATGAAATGAAAAGAAAATTAAATTTTTATATTGACATGTAATAAAATAAATGCTGCAAATTTTATCAAGCTTGTCCTACATGTTATATATGAAATTAAACATTTGAAAAGCATCAAGTGAAAAATTTTCAATTAAAAGTAAATTATGACACAAAGTTGAGTCCTGTGACTCTTCATCCAACAGGTAAAACCTATTGGCTATGGAAGCTTATCACCACCCATCAGTAGTGCCTCATCTTATAGATGTAAAATGATGTATCTTTCTTCTAGATTTTTTTCCTACTACCATAAGGGCTAGATCCCTCCTTATTTTATCGTGAGTTATTAGTAAGCTCTACCTGTACATGTTACATTTTTATTTTTTTCCTTCAAAGATAAACACCGGAAAGGAAATTTCTTTACTTTTTGTCACATACTTTTATATGAAAATATTACAATTCAATAAAGTGATTTGCATGATAAAATGAATAAGCAATATTCAAATGGAAATAAGCTCAAAATTTAAGATACTTGAAATAAAACTTAAGAATAATTTCGTACATGACTTGAAGAATAATTTTATTAAATTTATTGATTTTAATCTGTTAAATCAACATCTAAATTTATTAATCAACTATCTTAACTCACTTAAATTATTCATTTAATAAATTTAATGAAAAATTCATAATATTATTTATTATGAGAAATTATATTATAAATATTTCAAAAATCAAATTTATCACTTAAATTATTCATAAATATCAAAATTTATGCTCTTACAGTAATTATAAAGTTTGTAAATTAATTTTATATCATTTGAAATGAAAATTTTAATTTTATAAAATTTTCCTAATTTTGGTTAAGTAAGAAATTTAGGTTTTTAGCTGATTTTATGCCATCCAAAAAGTATTTTTAGAGTGCTTATTTTCTGTTGATGTCTAAATATAAATTGTTCTTTTAATATCAGAGAATATGCATGCCAAAAATTATATTTGGATTTTGTGTATTTTGAAAATTATATCATTTCAAACATTAGAAATTTTTTCTGAAATTCCAAAAATTTTACTTAAGTTCAAATTTGTGATTTTTTTAACAAACTATAAACATTTAAATGACATTCTTAATGACATAATCAACTCAAGTGATTAACAAAAAAATTGCTCACAATAAAACCAAGATTATGTTTGCCAAAGATAAACATCTAACTGTGCTTGGAATAAAAATTATACTAAGTTAAACATCAATAAAATTTCAGAAAAATCTATTTACCTTTGATTCTTTATAAACCTTAGGAGATAAAGAGAAATTTGAGAATATGGAGAAGAGTAAGATTTGAGATGGTGGAAAAGGGGATAAGGAGATGTCTTTTTCTTTTTAAAAAAGAAGAAGATGATAAGAGAGGATAAGAAAGATTTAATAGCTTTAGGAAAATTTTAAATTATGAAATCATCTCCCTTTAACCAATTATATAAATATAATAAAGTAAATTAAATAAAGTAGGATTTAAATCAAAAGGTATAAATAAGTCAAAATAAGAATGGATGATTTAGATTAAGAGGTAGATTTGTCTTTATTTAAAATAAAAATAGAATATGAATATTCCTTAGGGGTATATTTGCAAAGATAAATTTTATAAAAAGATAAAAATTACAAATTAATATGGCATGTATTACTTCTTATAAAATTTAATATAGCATGTATTACTTCTTATAAAATTTTATGAAAAGATAAAAATTACAAATTAATATATTATTATTATCATTAAAATAATGATAATAATAATATTATATCAACATAATTGCTATATTCGGTACTTAATAACACTATAATAAATATTATTACTATCGCAGTATCTTAAAAATCGGACTTCAATTATAATGAGAAAGCGAAAGAAGAACATAATCGAAAATAAAAAATAAAAATTACTCCTAAGAACATTAGCTGAAAGCTAATTTAAGAATATCCAAATATAAATATAGATCCAAAAGTCGAACTGTCAAACTTTGATTTTAACGAGCAAAAGTACCCAGTATATGGCATGTATTACTTCTTATAAAATTTATTGCTGCTTAGCTTTGCTTATTTACTTTAAGCTAAATTCATTTGTAGCTTAGTTGGTTGTTCGGAACCAATATGACAATATTTGTGGGTTAATGAAAAAATGACATCAGTAACATTAAAGCTTGGTTGGTTGTTAGAAACTAACATCCTTTTCATTTGTAGGTTACTGAAAAGTGACATCAATAATATTAATGCTTGGTTGGTTGTTATAAACCAACATCCTTTTTATTCACAAGTTGCTGGAAAATGACATCAGTAATATTTGTGGGTGACTGGAAAAATGACATCAGTGACATTCGTAGTTGATTACTAGAAAAATGATATCAGTAACACATATTTTGTGATAATACTTATTGCAGGAAACTTTTATTCATTTTGCACTATTACCGTACCTTTCCTGTATTTTTATCCTTATATCTGCTAATCGTATATTTGCTTTTATAAAAAGGTAATGTATTTTGTTTATAGTGGTACTTAGAGTACTCTAATTAGGGGGAATTTCAATCCCGATATTATTTTATGTATAATACCAGGTCAGGTACTTCTGGGAGAGCTTAACCAAGAACCTTGAAAATTAATACTGGCAGAAGAATCTACGACACAACTTTTACTTTTATTTTATTTTACTTTTTCAAAATTCATCTCATGTTCTAGCAAATAAATTTTGTTAGAAGTTTGTTGGCTACATTGTAAATTTTGAAATATTATTAAATGAGAAATGTCTTATAGTTTACAAATGTGTTCCTTTTCTTTCTCAAATTGCTCAATATGATCCTGCGGTATGTGAGTATTCGATGTCAGAACAGTTCTCGTTGAATCGATGATAGGCCTCCACAACTCTTCCCTATTAGTTCTCTAAATCATATTCATTAATCAAATTGATTTGATTAGTTTATGACTAGTATAGAATGATTTTTATTTACTTGAATATTTTATAAATGGATTTCTCTTTTTCATAAGTTAAATTTAAAATACTATTTTTCTAAACTTCCTTCACTTCCACGAATACTTAAAATTAACTTGAAGATCATTATCCACTAGTCAATTGGGAGCTCAAATAGTTCCAATCATTAAGTAGATCATTAAAACTTAGATAACTTCGGATATCACATAATTTACAATTATTTAAATTTTTTCTTAAACGCTTGCTTAGCTTTGAGCCTATTTCTTTTGAAATATACATATAAGATTTTGTGCATAAATAAAAGTTTCATAAAACTATAGGGATATTCTTATTGGCAAAAAGGGTAGGAATAATAGCACTTACTAAAGAACTTCACATCATAGAGAAGGTGAATGTGAATGTTTGAATCATTTTGAACCCTGTTGTGCTTATCTAGTTAGGTAGACATGCTTAACTCATCATCCCAATACATAGTATATGCTTGCAGAATGAGATATTTCCATAAAATAACTTTTAACTAATATTATATGAGTCTTATACAATCTTATTGATTGTAAGATCTCATCATAGCCTTTTAGCTATATTTCCATTGTATAGTTCTAGACTATATATTCTTAGTTCAAGAGACTAAGATTTTTCTTTTCTTACTATATTTTGCACTTTCTATTTTCAATACTATGCTTTACTTACAGCTCATAGAATACAGTGTATGTTACTTTAATTTTATTTAAATGCTTCAATGTTTTTCGTTTGCTTGCATAGTATAATTTCATTTGAACATGTACATGTTTCATTTTTATTACTTTCAAATGCACATTAGTAATTTCTAGCCTCTTTTATGATGCCTTTTTTCTTTACCTTTTTTTATTGCATATTAGAAAGATAATGCATGTGAGTACTCTTACTCATCTTTTTTTCAACTATTCTTCTTTACAGTTATATTTACTTAATCTCCTTACTTGAATGCTTTCAAATGCTCCACTACTTATTCAAATTTTAAATTAGTCATGATATCCAAATGAACTTAAATGTTAGCCAATTTTAAAATGTGCTTAGACTGTTTAGTCTAACTACTCTTTTTCTTTTATTAGCTTTGCCCTATCATATTTAAATACCAAAATATGATACATCATGAGCATTATAATTCAGGTGGAGATGAACCTAGCACCTAAAGAGCTTTCATAAAGAAACTACTTTCACTTTATTTTAATTACTTGCACTTTTATTTCAAATGAGAGAGTGATTTATTTACTTTTAACTCTTTCATTTTAAAATATATGTAATAACTTAACTTAAACTAATTGTGATGTTTTTACCTATATTCTATGCTGAATTTACTTATTTTGAAATTATTTTGATCGAAGAGTGGATAATTACTATATATTTTATATACATTAGTTGTATATTTTCCTACATGCTCCCTACATGCTTTCATTGTAAATGATTATTTTAATTTAACTACTCACAAAGTGACTTGGCCACTTAGCATCTAGTGTTAGATTAGTTGTCTTCTAATCTAGTGTTAAATGCTAAGGTAACACTCCAATGTTGGGCTTAGTTCCTATCTAATATTGGGGTCGTTACACCTATATATTTTATTTAATAACAACATATAATGAACTAGAACTTGAGACTAGTAATCATTTCTCTTCCATATACTTGGACTTCTCACATGGATAGAGCCCTTCAATTATAAATTAATTAGATGAAATTAGTAAGTAAAATATTAACTTCCACTTCTTTTATTTTAGCAATCCATTAGTCTTACCTTTTCTTACTAATTCCTTAGAGCTTGAATCTAGTAATCTATATTGAATGTGTGGTTTAGGAATAGGTTAGATAAGCATCATTTTGCATAAATATACTTATAAATTATTTTTTCATTTCATAAACTAAATCAAACTACTACTTTCTAAAATTTAATTCACTTATAGTATTATTTGCAATTGACTTAGAGATCAATATCTATAAGTCAATTGGGAGCTTAATTAGCTCCAATAATTAAGTTAGATCATTAAAATTAGATAATTTTGGATATCACATAATTTATAATTACTTGAATTTCTTGAATGCAAGCTTTGCTTTGAGACTACAATTTTGAGCATTCATATAAGACATTATACATAAATAAAATATTCATAATAAATTATTAGGGGTTTCTTGGTGATGGCTAAGGGCAGGCTTATGGGGGATATAAGGAGACCTCACATATTTTAGAGAAGAAATATGAGTATTTATTTTCTATGAGACCCCGCATTCTTTACTAGTTAGACAGACGTGCTTAACTCATCGCTCATTCTATAAATTTGCTGGCAGAACAGAAAACATAAAATAACTTCAACTAATACATTATACGAGTCATTATAATCTTATTGATTGTAAGAACTCATCATGGCTTTCAAGCTATGTTTACTTTTACATAGTCTTTGACTATGCCTTCTTAGCCAAGAGGCTAAGGTTCTTCTTACTTTACAAACTTTGCACTTTTATTTGATGTACTATGCTTACTTACAGTTTCTTATTTATGTAGTGTATGTTGCTATAATTCCATTTTATCCTTCACTGATTTAGTTTCCTTTACTTAGCATAATATTCATTAGACATATACGTATTTCCATTTCATATTTTCATATGCACATTAGTAATTTCTAACCTTATTATGATGCTTTTCCATTATTTGTTGTTATAGGCTAGAGCAAACATACTTGTGAGTTCTTACTCTTTTCCTTACTACTATCTTCTTTATAGTTACATTTCTTCCCTTACTTCGATGCTTTGCATGCTTCGTTGTAGACTTTAAATATAAATTAACATATGTGATATCCAACTAAACTATAATTAAAATTTAGCCAATCTTAAAATGTGCTTAGACTTTTTAGTCTAACCACTTATTTTCTTTTTCTTGGATGTGCCCTATCGTATTTTATAAACAAAAAATATAGTAGATTATGAGCATTTTTTAAAATAGTGGAGTTGGACCTAGTTCTGAACTCTAGTATACTTAAAGACTTTTCTACTTCTGTATTTCAGTTTACTTTATTCTTTTATGTGAGAGAGAGACTTTCTTTTATTTTTTTTCAAATTTCAAGTTTGTAATAATTAAATTTCTACAATATTTTTACTTTATTCTTTGATGAATTTACTTTCATAATAAACTACTTGGTTTAGATAGTGGATGACTTGTATAGTTCTTACATGCATGTATATTTTCCTATTCTTACTTTCACTACTTCTTATTTTTCAACTTAACACCCTCATAAAGATACTTGGCCACACAGCACTCAATAGTTGGGTTTGTTTCATTCCAACACGGTGTTAAGTACTGTGGTAGCGCTCCAACATTGAATTGAGTTCCCGATCTGGTTGGGGTCGTTACAATCGCTCCTTAGACTTTAATAATGTGAAATTACAATAAAGATTAGTTAACTTATTAGGAGGTAGATTAAACTTGAACTATTAAAAACCTTTTAAGGTAGAAAGAGGGTTAGTGGATTTAATAGCCTACTTAAGATTGGATTTAATATTTAGCAATGATATGAACTTAATTAGAAAACTCAGATGGTTTTCATATATTAATTTAGAGTAGAATTTTAAGATGAATTTTAAGAATATTTCATTATCTTTCTCATTAAATAATATTATATTTAAAGCTTATTTTCAAAATTATATATATATATATATATATATATATATATATGTGTGTGTGTGTGTGTGTGTGTGCGCGCGCGTGCTTTAATTGATTAAGATATTCAATTAATATTTTAAGTTAATTAGGGGCTTGATTAGCCTCAATCATTAAGATTATATATAATAGTCCAAACTCTTAAGCACCAAGGTATTGTTCGCTTTGGCCTGAAAGGCCTCATAGTTTTGCTCTCAGAAGATAACTTTCAAGCAGGTCACCCATCCTGGGAGTGCTCCCACATGAGCACGCTTAACTTTGGAGTTCTTATCAGAAACTCCACCATTATCTGAAAAAGCACCTCGATGTTTAAGAGTTTTACTTATTACTATTTAAGCGGGTCTTTACATTAGATAATTAAATAAAATAACAAATAATATCACATGATTTACAATTAACATTGAAATTTTTTGATTGTTGTAACACATTTAGACTAAAATTATTGTATATACATTCAGATATTATGCATAAATAAAATATTAAAATAAGACAAATAAAGAGTTTCACTATTGGTTGATCAGTCTGTATAGACATTGTTGAGCAAGGGAATGCTATAGAGAGATTATGAAATCACATATATCATTATAGGGGGAGTGTATAATTTATAGGAGACCTCGCTATAACTAGTTGGACAAATATGCCCAACTCCTCGTTTGTTCTGTATGTTCCCGTATATCATATTAAAATAAGATAAATAAAATAATATTTGCATTATAATATAATCTCATTGATTGTGTATGACTTTTACTATATATATTCTACAAAGTGTGCATTATAATTTATTCAGCCATACAAACAGAAATCACTTTTCTTACTCTTACTTCCATACTTTAAAATTTAGCTTTACTTATAGTTTATTGCAACTCATTCTTTATATAATTTTTACGCTTGCATTCTTTATATTACTTTTTTAGTTACTTAACATATGTTCAGTTGAATATATTCATTTTCATATGCACACTTGTACATATATACCTGATTCATTTACTTAACATGTTTTAATAAAATAACAGCTTAATTAGTATGTACATTTATTTCTCTTAAATTTTATTATTCAGCCATTTCCTTAGTTTAAGTACCATTCATTTACTGTATTTGTGCACCGCTTTAAATAAATTATAAGTTAATAGATGTGATATCCATAATAATAATAAAACATTCAACACTAAATATACTGAGACTCTATAAGTCTAATAAAAAATTTATTTTATTGACTGTGTTATACTATATTAAAAATCAAATATGATATATCAGGAGCTTGGAAGTGGTTCAGTGTGACTAGGACTTTTATTTTATTTTATTCACCTGTAAAGGTGAGGGTCATTTCATCCATAAAACAATTTGCATTAGTTATATAACTCTGGATATTTTTTCTTTTCTTCTAGTGATGAATATTTTTTTTTCTTTATTTTTATAGTTGGAATGATAGATATGTATGTGTTTAATACACTCTTATTCATTTATTTTCCCCTCTTATAGATTATTGGCCTACGTGGCACTCAAATAGTTGGTTAGTTTATACTAATCCAATATTAAGTACTACAGTAACACTTAATGTTGGATTAAAATACCTAATTTGGCACTGAGGCATTATAGTTGACCCTCACCCAACCCGATACTGCCCTCGGGTTATACTTTAAAAAATCAATCCAATCTGTTTGACGCATGAGTTGCTCTGAACCACTTTTTTTTTTGTTTGTATCGAGTTGTGTAATTTCAAATTTTAACATGTCTATTTATGATGGAACACAATTTCCACATCAATTTATTGTTTGAATAACTCAATTTTAGAAAAATTTTAAGTGGTATTATATAAATGACTACCAAAAATTAACATTTTAGATTAATAAAATTGGTAGGATATGCTAAAATATTTTGAAACAATTTTTGTTTCATGTAGGAGAAGAATAAAAAATTAAGGGAAGTCATGAATGATACATGTTCCCATGTTATCACTATAAACAACTTCACACAAAGTTAATGAACTTATTATTATAAGGATCCATACATGTAATGGAATAGCATGATATATTTGAAAATTTTGTGATTAAGATAAACTATCAAGATCAATATTAGCAGTTAGCAAAAAAAAATGCATCTTGATTAAGAATGAAAATTAGGCATTAGGTAAAGTCATGAGATCCATTGACTACAAAATAACTTATGCATGATATAATATTATTAAAGCCCCACTCTAAAACATCACATTCTAGGTATATTATTTTTTTTTAATCTGATCTAAAGTTAAGCCAAATGCCATATTATTTCCAAGTCACTCCTACTCCTAAGACACTTGTAGCATAATATACCCGAACGCTTAAATATATAGTTTGTTATAAATGTAAACAAAAAGGCACTTGAAACATGAATGTAAAACTGTCATAATTATTACTATTATAGAGGTTGACAAGAAAGAGAATGATCGTGAATCTTATCATGGGGTTAATCAGATTGAGGACGATGATTTGATTAGCAGCGAGGATAAAGATCTTGGTGTCGTTCGTTGTTAGAGTGCCATTGTTGGTGATAAGGATTGGAACAAAAGTAACTAATTTAATGTATCAATGCATTACCATGCATAGATTGTAAGATAATTATAGATGGTGGTAGTACCATAAATGCGATGTTTGCCCACACATTATCTCAATCTAAATTAATTTATGAATCACACTCAAATCATTTTAAATTTACAAGGATCAAACATAGCAGAATGCTCTACCTATGGACAAGACTCATATTTTCTTTGAAAGATCTTGGTTATTTGATATGGATTCAATTTATTGGGAGAGGGATAACACATATACTCATAAAGTTATATCCCATAAAATCATTCAATAAGACTCCATCATTTGCTCCTAGTTCTATTTTATCATTTTCATCTTTCACACCATATGTTCAATAATTTAAAAGCTTTATCAACTAATTGAGAATTGCTTTCTAAGAATCGAGGGTTCATTAAACTTCCAATGGGGTCATTACCATTACTTTATGTCTCCTTATAGATTGTATTATTGATTATGAACTCACTAGTAAAGCCATCATTGATTATGCAAATGTTTGAAAGTTATAGACTCATTGTTGCAATACTAACAAATCTAAGTATTAGAACATAATATGATTCAAATCAAATATATGCTTAATTATATATACAAAATAAACATAAGACACAAATAGACACCACAAATAATTTATTGAAGTATAAGCATGCACTGTAATATTGTCATTTTCTTTGGAACACATTTTCAAAATTAGTGCACTACATATACTCTATTTAATTTGCATAAAATGATGAACAATAGATCTAAACAAGTTAAATTATGATCGACTTATGAAAAACTGCAAGTTTGGGATATACGACAAGTTAGAAGGGGCATAAGTGCTATAAATTGGAGTGGTCCGGTAGACAGCACTTCCCGAGCAGAAATATAGGGTCTAAGGAATGGCGTGGTGCGCTGCTAGGTCCTTTGCATTTCAGGCGATCAACCTTCGCCATTCGAGTCGCAACGTGCCTTTTGCCACAGGCTTCTGCTTTGCTTCATTTGTGGGATCCAAATCCTCTTCCAATTATGCTTCAAAACGCTTCGCTTGTGCTAGCGCCGCCTTCTCCGCGGCCATTGGTATGATCCCGTCCCTGCGTTGAAGAATCATTTTTCGTATTATTATCGAATCAGTGTGTATTCCGTAGGGTTTTAGGCGGATGCAATGCTGGGAATCGAATATATTTCGTGATTTGAATCTCTTAAAGTAGAATAGTTGAAATATGGTTTTGGTTGAATTTCCCTGGAATTCTTTAAATCTATATTAAATTATGCATTTTTCATCAAATGCCGGCAAGTTTCTGTTATCGTTTTATTTTCAATGATTTCGTGATCTAATGTACAGTTAGCTTACTTTAGAGAACGCAGCAGTCACACCTCAATTTTCAATCAGATACAGTTGGATTTTTGAATCAAGTAAACTTGCTTTACCATATACTTCGCCTGAAAGATGAAACTTGTCATTTATGGAATTATTTCAGACTTGCTCTTTGAGTGCTAAATAAGTACTTGATAGTGCTTATGGGCTAAAGTGTTGATTGGGTGATACTTATGGGCAACAAGGGGCAAGCGGAGATTATCGCAAGAATATATTTTAATTGTTTTGAAGGGAAAATCAGGAACATTGGAGGAATGAAAGTGGAGATTTATGAAGTATAAGATTTTACACTGTGATGATAGTTGAAGAAATCCCTTCTTCTTCTACACTGGTCAATTAGCTAAAATAAATGATCACGGACTATGAATTGCCATAAATTAACATGACACTAAAAATAATAACTTAAAGGACAATACAATGAATCATGACAATGATTGTAGCAGAAAACTTGTACCACATCTCACTAATCTATAGTTTAGCAAAAATGCATTGCAACATAAAGACATTGAGCATCTTAGTACCGTTAAGGAATTGGATTTGTGAGCATTACTTTGTATTCAGATTCACCTTACTTCAAGAATGGATAGGCATAGAAGTATTAGTCTTCTGTTAAGAGGTTGCAGCATAGACTTGTCATCATCATAGCAGTTTAATACCAATGCTTTGTTGCATCGGTATTGTCTTATTGTGAATTTGTAGCTTAGAAGCTTTCTCTTCATACACAATTGATGAAGTTATCAGCTGATTCGCAATGTGTTTAAGAGAGAGAGAGAACTAAATAAAACGTCTCACTGTATTGATTTATGTTTTTAATTAGCTGTTAGCTGAACAAACATTTAATAAGTTATTCTCACACTTTTGCCTCATGTGGTAGTTTGTTTCTGCTTAATCTGCATTTACTGTGGATCATTTTATTGATGTCAGAGAAAAAGGAGGCTGTTAAGACAGAAAAAGCTCCTGCAGCTCTAGGGCCATATTCCCAGGCTATTAAGGCGAATAATTTCCTTTTTGTCTCTGGTGTTTTAGGCCTTATTCCTGAGGTCTGCTATCTCTTTTTTTATTTACTTATTTTGTTCTGATGCTGGTCATTGTTTGCTACCCATTTTGCATTGTCGCGTTGGTGTGCCATTTTCCTAATGTATTGTTAATTTATTTGCAGACTGGAAAATTTGTGTCTGATAGCATAGAGGAACAAACTGAGCAGGTAAGATAATCTGTTTAGAAGCATTTTCAAACTCTAACCAAGTTATTATTGGATAGAAACATAACACCGCCACCATCACCATCATCAAGCCTTAGTCCACTAAGTGCCGTGGCTACATGAACCCTTAGTCTCCATTGTGCATGATTAAATAACAGCCCTTCCTAACAGCATGTAATTTTGGTCCTTCCTATTATTTTTTTCAATAATTTTTTTGGTTAAAATTGTTGTTTTGCTTGGAAGGACTGTATTTATACATAATATATTGTACCAATTCCAAATTTCTTTGATGTTCTCCATCATTAATTCTCTTGCGTGCTTGAAACAAACTTGGATGCTTGTAGAATCATGTGTGATATGTTTTCATCTTATGCTTGTTGAGTGGCTGATCTTTCTGCTGCTGTTTTGCAATCATCTAAAGATGATTTAAAGTTTTGAATGAAAATACCGTAAATCTAAAAAAAAGTGGTCTTTTTGTAATTCTCAATTTTAGCTTAATGTAAATTATTTTTTCCTTTTAAAAATGTGGTTTTTGGATGGGGGTGTTCATCATGTGGAGTAAGGGTGAAGATCAATATTGGGACATTTTTTTGTTTTGCTACCATTGTGCTCTTGCTTCAATCTGTACACCAATTTATTTTGGAGTGCCTTTTTCCCTGTTGATAGCTTCATCAGGTTCCAAGTTTGATTTATAAGGACTGCATTTCTTGCTTCATAGCAAGCTCCCACTTGCTCAAATCCTCCATATGTATAGCCTTTTCATAGCTCTCCAGTTCATCGCCATCTAATAGCAATAAATAAAATTAAGAAGGCGCTTACCTTTCCGATGGGCGTGCAACTCTGGCAGATCTTCTCAGTTGTATTACAGGAGTTTGTGGTTCAACTACATGCTACTCATTGTGACAAGCTTCTTCTTTGGGCTCATTTATGTATTCACACTCAATATACTCATTCGACGTTTCTGGATATTCCAATTTTGAGGTGTTCTGATCATCTCTCTTTTATTGAATGTGGCATCATGAATGTGCACTTTAATGCCTTCGGGTTTAGTTTGTTCCGATTTTCTGCATTGATATATTTTTACACAATATTTTGAAATATGAGAGATCTACCTTATTGCCTCTTCACATTTTTCTGGCAACTCTTTTAATGGCACTGAAGGTTCACGATAATCAAATGGACAGTTGTGTTGACAACATCCTCCCAAAACTGCTTGGGCAAACCCATATATAATATCATGCTTCTAGCGCCCTCTGTGATGATCAGGTTCATTCTTTCTGCTACATTATTCTATCGTGGTGTTCTTAGGGTTGAAAATTCTCTTGTAATTCTCCTTTCAGCATAGAAATTTGTGACCTCCTTATTGCTATACTCCATACCATTATCGAATCTCAAATATTTTAGCTTGAGTTCAGTCTTAGTTTCTACAACAGCTAACTAATTTTAATCACTCCAAACACATCCATTTCTTTTTCAAAAAATAAATCCACACCTTTCTAGTGTAATCATCAATGAAGGTAAGAAGTAATTTGAACCATCCAAAAAGGAAATTGGAGTTGAACCCCAAACATATCCATATGCACCGACCCTAGTTTGTGTGGCTTGGGCTGTCGTCCAATTTTCACAAAACTAACCTTCTTTAATTTTTCCAGTACACAATTTTATCCAATATATAAATCAATTGATTTTAAATTTGGAAGTTTACCATGCGAGAGGAGATACTTCAATCTGCTTTTGCTATAGGCTTGAGCCTCCTATGCCACAAACATGAATCTTCTACATTTGTTGACATTGAAGCATCTGATATTTTATTAATCAGGTAAAGTATCCCTTCGATATTCTCTTTACTTCCACTAGTGCTCCTTTGGTAACTTTGTACGCATCTTCAATGAATATAGTGCTATACCCAGCTCAAGCTAATTGGCTCACCGAGATCGAGTTTCTCTGCAACAATGGGACATGTTGAACTTCCTTTAGCTGCCATGTAGAACAATTTGGCATTTTGATGTTAACATCTCTTTTGTCGATAATATTGCACGATTTGTTTCCCCTAGATATTCTTTTTTGAAGTCACATGCGACAACTTTTATATATACTTTTATTTAGCATGGCATGAAATGATGCGCCCGAGTTTACCACCTAAAACTCGGTGTTGTCCACAAAGACAAGATTAAAGCTTTCGGGAGCGGTTCCGATGTGATGTTTGCTGCACCGCTGTGTCCAGTTGGTGCTCCTTTTTTTGGAGTTGGTGCTCCTTCTTTTGGAGTTGCTGCTCTTTTCTTTGGAGTTGTACAATCCTTCTTGAAGTGACCTTTCTTGCTGCAATTCCGGCATTTAATGCAGACCTTCGATTTAGCTTGCTTCTTCTGAACTTAGACTGATTTTGGTTGAGGTTCAAATTTATTCCCCTACCTTCCACATTTAGACTCGATGTAGAAGCTTCACCATTTGATCTTCTTAGAACTTCCTCGCTAAGAATCACACCAACAATATCATCAAATTTCAAAATAGCTTTTCTGCATGAATTGTTTATCGTAGTGGCAAAACTTTCCCATCGCCCGACAAATAGGATAGTAGCAGAACTGTTTTGACTTCATCATCAAATTTAATTTCAACTAAGCTTAGTTGGCTCGTCATCGTATTGAAATTATTCATATAATATTCCACAGAGCTGTCATCTACCATCTTCATATTGAAAGTGTGTTTCATCAAGAAATCTTTATTTGTTGCGGACAATTTTTCATACATCTTTGAAAATGTATTCATAAGATCTACAATAGTCTTCTTATTGATTATGTTGAAGGTAACTGACAATGCACGTACTAAGCATATTAAATATAGAGCTGTTCTATCAAACACCTTCCACTCATCTTTGCTTATGTCTG
This sequence comes from Gastrodia elata, assembly GCA_016760335.1. Taxonomy (NCBI): domain Eukaryota; kingdom Viridiplantae; phylum Streptophyta; class Magnoliopsida; order Asparagales; family Orchidaceae; genus Gastrodia; species Gastrodia elata. Next base: position 27,414,473 of record CM028677.1, on the reverse strand, counting down.
ATGATTTTTTCTCGATTTCACCTGGTGGCTGATACAATTTTATTTAGTAGAGAATGTCTTCAAATTGCATTTTCCATAGCTTAAAGTTGGTTTTGTTGAACTTGTTGATTTTTACCTTGCATTTTCTGCCATTACTTCAATTGAAACTAGTTCTTATGGATGAATACCACTTTGGAGTTCTTCTTCGCGACACTCCTATGAGGATCTTGGGCAAGTCATATAGTAAGTAATGGCTCAAGAAATACAAAAACACATCCAAAACGACCACAATACAGAAAAATTAAGCACAAAGAGACAACGATATATGTGGAAAACCCTAAGACGAAAAAACCACGGAGCCACCACCGCGAACAAAGATCCACTAAAAGAAAAAATGTATTACAATTTTATAATAGCTCTCAACAGAGCTCACCCAACTCTCTCAAGGAAGAAGATAATCTTTGTTTGTTTTTTTTTCTTCACACCACAATTGCATGCACTTAGCTCTCTCATCCACATTTTTTGTTGCATACATAATAACTCCATACCCAGCTATATTTATTCATTATATTATTTCAGAAGCTATGGAAAAGATGCCTTGAAGATGCTAAGATGACTAGCCCAAAAGAGAATAAAACAGATTCCAAAACCTCACTTGAATTATTATTATGCGCAAGTCACGCTCAGTCTGGCACCTGGGCGTCTCTGGTTGAAAAACAGATTGGGCCTTTGCGCTAGGGTGTGCCTAAGCGCCAGACTTATCGTGTGGTTCAAGAAAAGCGGTCGCTTTGGCATGCCTAGGCACCATACTTACTATTTGCTGCAACTCTTTCTCCAGGTCCAACGCTTGGGTGTGTCTAGATGCCCAAGCATCTATCCTCTGAACTTTGACTGAACACTATTCGATGCTTGGGCGCGCCCTGCCCCAATCCTTTTGTTTATGCTGAGTTCTTCATGGCGCTTGGGCGTGCTCGGGCGCCCAAGCTTCTGTCCAAGCATTTTGTAAAAAAGCCTCTCAACGCTTGGGCGCAAGCAGGCACCCAAACTTCTACTGCTATAGATCATTGCTTGGGTGATCCATAATATCCTTGGCTTCAGGGCGCGCCCAGGCGCTAATCTTTCTGCTGCTTATACGATGCTCGGCGCTGAAGTGCTTAGAGCATGTCCTCTTATTTTCTTTGTCCGTTCTTCATCTGATTAATCATTAATCGATATTCAACTATCGTCTATTCGCTCTGACGCACTCAAGGCTTCATTGCACAACATTAAGATCGGTTGTTTTTGTGGATCCTTCTTTGTTAGGTTCAGATAATTTAGACCTTAGATAGTGTATTTAATTATAATTTTATTAACTAATTCTTCGTTTATTGATTAAGTAGCTTGGCATTTGATATTGTGGTAGTTGGTTATTTATTTAAACCAAAAATCAGTGGGCTTTATTAAATCCTATTTCACAACTTATGTACTACTCTCTTTTATATATAGATATACGTGTTATAGATTTATCTCATATTACTTTTAAGGTAAACATTTTCTAGAGGTTAAGATCCTCTTTAGGTTTGGAAGAGTCTCCCGTACGGGTCTGTAGATGATGTGGTTCTCAGCCTTACTATATAGTAATCTATCAAGATTATGTGAAAACTAAAGTTAAATGATGAAAATTTAATCGGAACCATTCTATTTTTATCTTGCTACTTTATTTGAGCATTTTTTTCTATCAATATTACTTTTATTTACTATTAACCACTAGTATTTACGATTTCCATAGATGGTGCATGGATATTACACTAACTCTTAGTATGATAAAGAGTACATACTTATGAAGGTATGCAGAAAATCTTGTTCCTACAGCTACAAATAAGTGTAAATGATTTCTGGATAGACTTTTGGAGCTAGAGCAGTGGAGCTGAAACTATAGATTGTTGTATAAAAGTGTCGATGTACATATAAGATAAAAATTGAAGGTCCCAGAGCTGGTTTCCAAAATTAGGACCCGCGTTGAGTTGAGTTTGACTTGAGTCATGTTGAATTCAAACTAAATCAAACTTGTCATTTTTGAGTTTAGCTTGACTCAAATTAACCCAAACTCTAGTTTGCTTTGGGTCAATCGGTTTGGCGCAAAATGAATTGATTTCAAACCAACTCGAATCTGATTAAAATACGACATGAAAAATAAAATGCTAAATTATGAAGTAGCTAGGATTTAAATCTAAGACCCTGAATCAACTACTATGGGCCTCAACTTTGTTAGGAATGCATACAAAATATAATTATCGTTAATTTTAAGCCTACTGGAATCATAAATCGAGCGAGTCGGCCTATACTCGAAATCGACTCTAAAATTTTTTGAGTATGGAACTTAACTCGCGACTTTACTTGAAATTGTTCAATTTGATTTCGAGTTAAATCAAAATTCGGGCAACTTTTGAGTTTTGGCCAAAGCGCCCGCCTTATCCAAAGCCATTAGAAGAAAGCTGAACTTGTATAGACTGGTACTAACATCTTTAGGATTGCTGCTCAACAATATACTAATTGTGCAAAGAACTTTAAGGAAAAACGCCTAGTTATTAAGAAATCTAGTTTAGATGTAACCAGACAGGCTACACAGTGCCTCACTGCCTTTTAGCCACCAGAACTCATAACCTAAAGGTAATGCATCTCATCAATAGAACAATCAACGAGCTTAAGGAGCAAAGCTAGTAGATCGAGAACTGATCTGAGTACATCTAGTCAACTTAGCCAAAACAAGGGTGTTTATTTTCTCAGTTACGAAGAAGTACAGAACTTCAACAACATGGTGTTAGTATCATATTGATAATGCAATGACAGTTGCTATTTTTATACTGTTGCTTTGCATTTCTTTTTACTATAAAGATTGTTCAAACAATATCGATACTTGTTAAATTCTTGTGATCAACACTTTTATGAGATTACCTGTTGGTCTTACATCCAAGTTATCTTGAACTTCACAGGCATATTATTGCTCGATAAAGAATTCAACAATGAATTAATAATCTTGCGCTATCAAAATTTGATGTATATATGAATTGGCTATCTAGCCATTGTATGTTTATAGATTACAATAATAAAATAGCGCGAGCTCAATTTCTTGGTGAGAAATTTTTCAATTTTCACTTTGATCGAGGCATAGCTAATTTCGAGAATGGCATGATTGCTAATTGTGGTGACATGTGAGCTTCGTTGTTGTTGTTGTCTTTTCCCAGAATATTTAGAGGCATTGCTTGTGCAGAGTCTGATGTGAAGTGGTTACAGATTATTAGAGTTTGAAGTATTCATTGATCATCAGAGTAGCAAGATTGTTAATTCTGAGGTGTCATGATTGTATTTCTTAGAGCGGCATAGTTGCGCTTTAAATTCTGGTGATATTTAAACACTTTACATTCTGTGTAAGTAGGTCTTCAAATCTTCCAGGCATAGATATACTAGCCAACTCTACCAAGTGTTCACAGGTAATCAAAAACTGGCAATCATGCTACTCTTAAAATAAGCTGTGCATCGATCACTGTAGAATTTGAAGGGATTTTCATCAGGGAACCGGAATCTCACAATCTTTTTATTTTACTCTATAGATACGTATGATTAGATATCCAGTTTATACATAATATTGCATCAAAAGACATAATTGCTAATTTGGTGTTGAATTCATTATCACCAAATAATTTTGTGACTATGCAGCTTGAGATGACTTGGACGTGAGACTTGTCATATAATCTCACACCAGTATTGGTTGCAAGAGTTTAATAGGTATATATGCTTGAACAAACATTGTACAATAAAGGAATGTGAAGCACAAGTTTAAATAAGTAATAACGTGCTTCTCATAACAAAGGAATGCATGCTTTGGTGAGGTGGACTGGTGGTACCCAAATCCATGCTTGGTTTTGCCAGCTCTGTTTTGTACAGCTTTTTTATTGTTCTTTTGAGTAGGTGCCTTAGTAATTGAGGTAGTGGGGTGATGTGTGACGTGGATAGTACTATCTGAAGTAGCCTTCTTGACCTGTTAGACATCTCTTTTGTGATTCTTTCTGTTTCTAAAAACGTTTGTGGTATTATTTTATATAGGTTTGGCTTTCTTTTATCTGGCATTTTTCTGATGCATTGGTTGATTCTGGGACCTTCAATTTTTCTCTCTTGTATGTGTCCTGATAATACAATTTGGAAATCCAGCATCATTCGTCTAGTTTTTTCAACCAAAATAGAAAATTCTTTGAATTTATGTACAGTTTGCACCTTTAGTTGATTGTATGAACCAGTCTCTGAATGTTGTGGTGAATTTTTTTCAAGCAATGTATGAGTTTGAAATTTCATCAAATTTTTCTTAACATTGGCTTATTCATTAACGTTCAGTTTTTTAATGCAGCATGAAAGTTGCTTAGACTACTTTTTATCCATTGGACACAACATTTTGTTTAGAAGCTTTTTTTAGCTCTAAGATCCAATCTTTAGTTTTAGTGGAATTTGCATTTCTAGTGAAACAGGCAGGTCGTTGATCATGGAAAGTCTTTTAAGTGCTTATCAGCTACAGTGCTATGAGACTCACTGACCTTCGGTTGGGCTAGCTGTATCACTTGGTTTATAATGATCATTTGGGTGAAGACATTGGCACAAGTTATCACTAATCCTCTAGTTCTAGCTTTCGATGTAGAGCTTCTAAGTTATGGCCTTGAGCATTATTAATTCTTTCTTAGGGTTACCTTGTTGTCAACGATTGCGCTGACAAGTGAAATCTAAGAACCTTGTTTAAACAAAACAATCATTAAGACTCCCTAGGAAGGGTACAAAGAAAATTTTAATCTTAGTGGCTATTTGTTAAACCAAGTTCAATTCAATCTTTAGATATCACTCTTGTTACAATTTGACTCAATAAGTTGGGATTTTACATCAACAAATAGAAATCTAATGGCAATAGCATAAGCATTGTATTCGATAATCAAAGAGCCAAAAGCCACATATATAATCCAAACACACAATAACTAACTAATTGAACATTAATAATTTTGTTAACAAATAAATAACATAAAGTAATTGGTAAAAGAGCACAACTTCTATCAGCACAACATTAATTACTACTATTTAAAAACAATTACAGCAAAAACTTAGAAGCCAAAACACTGTGACAAGTGTAAATCAAGCAAGTTCTTTTATCAGCCATTTGAACCCTCACATTAAAAATGTTACTAAAGGTCGTTAGAGTGGATATATATATATTATTTTTATTAAATAATTATAATGATAAAAGCGGAAATGCACATACTTAAAAAAATAATATGCAAGAGAGGCTTAAAGCAATAATAATATAAAACTATATAGACTGGCAACATAAAGTAAACAAAAATAGTAGTGCACAAAAAATAATCAAATATGTGATAATAGATCAAGTCAAACATTTGTTTGTTTCTTGTTAAAATGTTATTAATTTTAGTTTTCACTTAACATATGGATTACCCGTGTAAAAAAACCACATCATCTAAGGACTTGTGATGTCATGCTTTTTCAAAACTTAGGAGATCCTATCCACATGGAGGATTTATTTCAAAAATAATATGTGCACAAGTCTTCAAGTGTACTTTTTTCTAAGTTTAAATAAACAAACAACATTTATAAAATCAAATTAAAGCTATTTAATCAGTTAATAAAAGAGATAATTACTCAACAAAATTATAATTACTTTTTTTTATACATGAACCTCACTGAGAGTCTTGCAAAAATGTTGATAATAAGAGTGAAAAGTAATTGCAAAAACACTAATGAGGCATCTAACCATATCTGAATAACTTTAAGAAGGTTTCCCTAAATCATTGAAAGAAGATAAATGACTTTACTTATCCCAGTTTCTTCCCCAACTAACTCTGAAATTTATCAATTCTGTTTGAATGTGAATTTTGAGGAGTTAAATGTATGGAAAGTAATACCTTGCATGATTTGTAGTGTTGGGGATCAACGTTTGACAATGTGCTACACTGAATCAGACCTAAGCCGTAGGGTTAAAGTTTTGATTTCTGGGTTATGCGATTGTCTAGATAACAAAAACAATAAATTACAAAAATGATATTTAGGGTTTCAATGAAATGCATAGGAAACTGCGCCAGTCAATTGACATAAAAAAACTATAATAGATAGGGTGATATTAGGATTTTTATGGTTAGATTGTTGTTCTAATAAGAACAAAAAAAAAAAAAGCAAATACTTAATAGCTTAAGCCAAATGCATAACAAATAATTTCCAATGCATTTGAAGTCAAAATGGCCTAAAAAGAGTAGATTCAATCATGTTTGTTAAGTGATTTTTTTTCTTTTAAGTTAGAATTGTTTTCTCACAAATTAATACTTTGGAGAAGTATAGAGGTCATCGGGATTAATCTGGTTTGTTGGAGATTTTTATCTTCCAATTTAAGAAAAAAAAAATTCAGTTTTAATATCATAAAAAATTAACAAGAAAGAATAAAGGGGGAAAATAAAGAAGAGAATAAGAAAAATGAAGGCTGAAGATTGAGTAGCTAGGTTTTTGGGTTGGAGGAAGAAGATGAGGAAAAGATAACGGTTGCATGGAGAGGACGGGTTGCTGGCACAGGCTCAGCCGGCCTCATTGCCTATAGAAGAGAGAGAGAGAAACTCACCGGGATATCAATCTTTGTTAGTAAAAATATGAAGTGTTTTTTGTATAATTTGTTTTTTGTTTCAAATTTTGATGTAAAAGCTACAAATTTTGTTAAATTAGTATATGTAATTAAAATATTTTCTTAACTTGAAGTATTTTGAATAATATGGGGTACATTTTATAAAAATGTTTATTAATACAAATAATGAGTTTCTTTTTAAATAATACATATTTACAAATATTATATGAGTATAATATAAAAGGGTATTCAGTCACATCCAATAATACTGAAAACAATAGTACTGAGTATTTATCTTTTGGGTATCCAACTTTTCATGACAGATTGATTCACTTTGATACTGAATAATTCATCTTATTACAATCAAATCTCAACTCTTAAGGAATTTCATCATATCTTAATTTTAAACTTTGATTTTTACTGATTTTAACAAACTATAAGCTATTATTTAAATCTCGCACATATAATGATTGAGAGAAGTTTTTAGTTTTGTAACTGTTAAAATTTAGGTGTACCAGTTACATAACTATTGAAGATCTGAATGCCAAATATGAGCCTCTTTTTTCGTAGATCCTAAAGAACATGGGGGAGATACTTGAAGCAAGCGGCGCCAGCTACTCTTCGGTCGTCAAGACGACAATCATGTAGTGGATTCGGTCATGTTTGTCAGCTTCATGATGGTAACTTGTTATAGCCGACTCAATCAATTCTGTCATATTCTTCTACAGGTTTGCTGATCTGAAGGATTTCAAAAGAGTCAATGAGGTTTATTCCAAGTGTGAGTTCCTCCTCAAAATCTAAAATTATCTTCAAATTAGAGTCATACATGCACGTATAATGCCAGGATCTAATATTAGATATGTAAATACATAGGCTTTGTGCCATAAATGCAATTATGATGTTGCATTCTGGTTTCAGATTTCCCTGCGCCGGCGCCGGCACGCTCCTCCTTCCAAGTTGCGGCATTGCCGATGGATGCAAGGATTGAGATTGAGTGCATTGCAGCACTGTAGAGGTGTCCTCTTCCTCTTTGATTACTGGAATCCAATTAATATAAATGTTTTTTGGGTGGCCTTTTTTGTTCCGCACATTTTGTTATGTAATAAATGCACTTAACTGAGTCATTATTATTCTAAAAGCAGCCCCCAAGAATATTGTAGCTCTTTTTCGGTCACATATTTGCTTCTTATTTGAAGTTGTCACGTAAATAGAGTCACTGGATTTAAACTTCTCACACATGGCATAATAGCTTCATAGAGACTTAACTTCTTTCCTAAAAACAAAAAAAAAGAAAAATAAGAGAGGCAAAGGATTGAGTTGTGGTTCAATGATTGATTCTTTATTGTTTCCCATACCATATGATTCAATTTTTGTCAGCTACATATTTGCTTCTTACTTAGTGAAACTCCCCTTCAAACAAATCTCTTGAATTGAGGTGTCCATACTCTAGATTTACACCACTACTTTTGTCAGAGCAGATTAATACTTGGATGTGTAAATCATTAATATTTAGTTAGATACTTACTTTATATTACTGGGAAAAATTGGGCGTTAGGTTATTTAAACTATACAAAATTTAAATAATGTTAGCATTCATTGTAAATAAAATTTTGTGAATTCGCATGTTAAATTTGTATTAAAAAAAATAATTAAAAAAAATATGTTTTACGTATATTTCAGAGAATAGCAAAATTACAAATTTTAATCTATTTTTGGAATAATAATAGTTAGTACTATTATTTATAGATGTTCTATCTTCTTAATTTAAATATTTGTATATATATTATATTTTGGCTTATTTTGTTTGAGCGGCAGCTCAAATAATTATAGCAAGTTTCTTATTTTCAAAAATGTAATGACTGACAAATCTCGCGTAACATCTCAAAAGCTCAATTAATTAACATTGAAACCTCAACTTTGATGTTTACGATAAGACGACATTATTTTATTTTTGAATATTTTCAAAAAGGCTGCATAACTAAGATTTATATTTAATATATATATATATATATTTAAAATATTTTCTGTAATGTCATTAATAAGTCAGCAGACATCATATAATATGTAATCTAATTTTACTTTAGTACTCATATGTTAGTATTTGATTCACATAGATACAAGAGAATAGATAGTCTAATAGAGCTCCTGTAACAAAGATAAAGCTAATCTTACCAAAAAAAAAAAAAAAAAAAAAATTATATATATATATATGTGTTTTTTTTAATTAGGTGCATTTTAGATATAAAGAAAATGTATGATCGATAGTAATTGAATCTAAAATTTGGAATAACAAATGAAGAGCTTAATTTTGAGCTATATTATTCACAAAATTTGACCACTCAAAATGCTCAAACACATTATATGCCATCACGTAGAGATAAACATTCTTATGCATATTATAAAAAAAACATTAATCCCAATTACAAAATCAACACATGAAGAGGCAATTATAAAAAGAAAAAACGATATGCTCCTCCTTAGCTTCAGACTGATACACTAAACACAAATCAAAATACTAAACATCAGACTACAGATGGAGAAGCACAAAGATTAGGGAAGATTTAGAGGTATCAGGGATCTCATGGAAAGTAGAGAAGACTTTAAGAGAAACAATTAAAACAGTGAGTGAATCATGTCCCGCGACTCACTCAAATTAGCTCGATGCCAGTGTGATTCAACTTGAAATTAAAACAAGTTTCAATTTTTGAGTACATTTTCTTACCTCATGTTGGTGTACTGTGAGTGAATCATGGTGTACTTGAGAACTCAATTTGACGTGAACTCAAAATATTTTAACTCGACTTGAAAATTTTCAATTTGAGTTTATGTAATACGTTTTGATTCGAAACCTATTTAAAATGACTCGAACTCGAACGACCAAGTTCAAGTTTGGATTGACTAGACTTAAACTCGAAACCAACCCTAGTTCACATCCAACGCCACATTTCATTTGTTTATTTTACACAGGATGAAGGTATAACCTTGAGTAAAAAAAATGTTTTTGTTTAAATGAACAAGAAAATAATTTTTGTTCAGAAAAATGTTATGCTTACATAAGAATAACATCAAAAACATTTAGTACCAATAAAACATTATCTTTTTTTTTTTAATTTTTAATATTCAACTAATAATCTACTCACATTAAATTACCCTTTAGTTCACCTTCACAAGTTTTTCTCAAAATTCATCAACTCAACTTTTTTCAATAGTGCTTCCAATTTTATAGCTAATATTATCAACCATTTAATATTTTAGTTTGTTTGGTTTATGCATAAAATGGAGCTCTACTCTACTTTTGTTATGGCATAGCTCTCTTATTTAAGCAATTAAGAAAATTATCATTTGCCTATAATAATATTAAAGTATTATATAATAAACAAATATGAATCATATCATTTTTGAAAAGAGAGATCACATCATTTTAATTATTTCACAAGAATTAAAGATACTTTAAGAAATAATAAAGCATACAAAGTATCACAAAATAATAAGAAAATGAAAGGTGAACAAGGTGACTTTTTAACACAAGATTTTAACCCAAAACGCTACTCTCCACACCTTGGCAAACTGTTAATTGGCATCCAAGTGATAGGGCGACGATCAGGGTGTATCCAGAAATAAGACTAGCATCATAGCCAAATAATATTGTAATGCAAACCTGATTGAGCCCACCCACATCAATCCAAATTGAGACAAATAATAAGAAAATTGAATGTTCAATAGGGATTTGACATTCAGAATAAATGCATGCAACCACTTTATCACATAGGATTATCCCTCCACCAAAAAAGCCTTTCAAATGAATGTAACCTTACTCTATTTTGTAAGTGAAGTGATTTTTACCCAAATCTCACTAAAGTTTTGCAAGTCAATTCAAATGTAACCTAAATATTACTCAAGATCACCCCAACCTGTCTATTTTGGGTCATATTTGAGTCAAATTTTGACACCAGATCCGTCTACACATGATTGAGAGCACCTAAGAGAACCAATGACCTCCCCATTAAAGGAGGGAAGTCACACTGCCACAAAGAGAGGATCTGAGTTGTGGTTCAATGGTAAGTTCAGTGATTGAACTTTTAAGTTTCTCTTGACTGCCACATATTTATTTTATTAAAATTGAACTTTTTCAAGAAAAAATCCCCCCTCATAAAATCACAGAAGATCATTTAAGCTGATTGCCATATACTATATAAAATCAGAAGGAAACAAAGTTTAACAAACAGGACACAGAAAGCTGATTGTCATAATAGTTTTACAAACTATTACTCACCACTGAGCAACAAGTTCTGCATATAATGAGAAATTGAAAAAAAAGAGAAACCCACACATACATAGAGATGGAATATAGAGATGGAATATTAGAAAAATCCCTTTGTTTTCTTATTATTATGCAATAGCAGCAGCACACAGAAAAAGCCAGACCTCTCTCAGAAACCATGAATCTTGATTTGCTCCTTCTTCACAATGCCAGCCTGCCCAAATAATTCAATTAGATCCATCCATCAAGATCATGACCACAAAGCCATATCAAACATTGAAAATTTATCTATTTATATGCAGTATATACACATATATATTGATGGTATACAATGAGTATACCTGGACTAGAAAGGTGGAGACGTTCTTCCTCTGGTCTCCTTGGAGTTGAATGACCTGTTTATGATTATCAAAGATAATAAAAACATGTGCTGCAAATATTTTATTTACTAAAAGTCATATTTATAGATTCAATTCAATTAAATATTAAATTTCACCCCCACAAATCAAAGATCTGCTTCAAGGCTCAGTTGACATTTATAGTCCTAAGTTTATTAATCTAAAAAACGGGAAGTTCACTATCCTTTCAATGAAAGCAGATCTATTATTTCTTATCCTTTACCATTTACCAAGCATTTCGATAACCTAAATTTAAAGATATTATAGTTGAAATTGCTTTATTTGCTTAATAGATAATCGAAAATGTGGAGCAAAAATAAGATCTTTCTCTGAAGGATAATCTTTGTCCTAAACTATATCAAAATTTTCAAAATCAGTAAATGGAAACAAATTCATGCAAATGATGATTAAGATTTGCCATTCAAAGCTAATTCACATCAAAGTTACTAATTGAAACTAGAATAGAGTTCTTAAAACAACAAACCTGTCCAAGTTCAGGGTCATCCACAACAGTACCATTGCAACAAAACTCCTTTTTCAGGTCTTTCAAGATTCTAGGTTTACTAAACGCTTTTTTCAGCCCCTGCACAGTTGTCAGGCTCTTCCTTCCATTGCGCTGCTGAACTCGGATATGAACGTACTCCTTTGATCCCGCACCAGCATTATCAGCATTAGCCTCCGCAAATGGATCTGCCACAAAACATTAGCAACATATTGCTTGATGCATGCTTCAAATTAAGCTTGGAACCTAAATATTTTTATCGAGCATATTTATAATTTTCTTTTATTCTTCACCGCCATAACAGATATACATACACACATATATAAATATACATATATATAGCATTAAATTCTAAAATTGTCCAACACTTGTTTCTCTTCAGTTTCTCCTCCTCTTCAATAATATTCCCGACAGATTATACAAATTAGCATTTTGTATGCTGATTAGCTATCTGTGCTGATTATCTATCTATACTGCTTTTCTCTTTATTGTTTGCTCGACACTAATCCACACTTGCGCATGCAAAAATAAAAGAGATTGAAGAAACCATTCCTCCGATAAATTGAAAATTTGGAATTTTTTGTAGTGGAGTTGCACATGCATATGAAAACAAGTGATGAATCCCTGCAGTTTTCATCAAATTCTACAGTATCATTATCTGAGAATTAGAGTAAAAAGACTACTTGTTGCCTTCAATCAGGAGAAAGCTGAAAATTATAAAATCTATGTTGTTCAGAATACTTTACAATAATCAAGCAAACAAAAAAATCTGTTCACTTCTCTTTTGGTAACATACCATGAAAATCTTCTTAGTTAGATGATTGACAACTGCATCTTAAATATTACAAAATCACCCCCAAATCTCTATAATTACACAAATACAACAAACTAACTAAGCATCTTTTGGTTATTTAAAATAGAAAAAAGAGAGTTATCAGGTGTTAGTATTGAACATATCAATAATAAGTCGCAAAATATGTAACTGCAAAAGTTTTATGAGTATTGCAAGTAATTATCCCTGTAATTTAAACTTATAAAGATCACAAGAAAAAATTTAGTCAAGGATCTCATACCAAAGGTTGTAGGAATCTGGGCGTCGAGATCAGACATGAACCTTGTTTTTAGAAGTATGGCTGGGGACAAACAAAGCAAAAGTTTTCCCCTGACCAGAAAGCTCAAACTGCAAGATTTTAAATTGAAAATTATAATAAATGCTATAAACAAAACCAAGTACTAAAATCAAACAATATATATTCTAAATATTTATATAGATATGCTCAGAAAAGTAGTTGAAATCACACATAAATTAAGTATAATCAGTCGCCATATAGGTGAAAATAATGTTCCCAACTTCAATACAAAGGTCTTTCCGTAATGCGAGCAAAATTTTAATCTTTAAGTTTAAAAGAAATTTATTTTCTTTAAAGATTTCCAGTCCTACTTCGAAAGAAAATTATTTCTTTAAAGATTTCCAGTTTCCAACTTTTATAAAGCTAAGACCGAACAAGAAACAGCCCTAGAACGCTTTGAATTATAAAAATAAAAACTTTTAGATCTACATATGTAATTATCGGTTGAACCTTATAGCATTCGCATCGTTCCAGCTTAAAATTGTTACTTACGCAACAGGAGGATTGGATGTTTGATGCGTGACAACCCGAGTTTTGAAGGCTAACCAGCAATTATCTCAATAAATAATTGGAGAAAACAGGGGGAAAAAATTATTTATAATATCTCTAAACGTAAGAGAAATCCCAAAGTAACTAGCTAGTTGAATAGCGATCTATTCAATTTGAAACCCTAAATAATCGAATTACGAACCCTAAAAATAAATCGGAAGCCGCGATCACGCAGATCTTACGCAAAATAAATCAAAGTTACTCATCTTATTACCTCTAAAATAGAAATCCTATGCCGATCTAAGCCCATTAAAAATTATAACATCGATAGCACGAGCTTACCCAAATCAACAAGATATCAAGAAGAGCCTAAAGGAGCAACGATTCCCAAATCCGTCAGATGAGGAGGAGATAGAAGACGAGATCGATCGACCAAATTTCCCTTGATTCGATCTCCCGATTCCTTAACTCGCTCTTCGATTACGGATTGCAAAAAAAGTCTTTTAAAAAATAAGTCGGCGATTAGGCCACCGCCTTTCCCTTATCGCCTTCTATTGTGGTTCGATCAGAGCCGTCCGTGTTCTACGGCTGAGATGGGCAGTACGGCACGAAATAATTTTTTATTTTTTAAATCCCCCAAATTATCTTCTTATGCTCTTGCGTTCTGATTAATTTTATTCTACTAATTCTTATGTTAATTAATCATAAAACATTCATATTAACAATAATTACTATATTTAAATGTAGGTTTCAGATAAATAGATCCAAATAATTGTTTTCATTTAAAAGTGTACAAACTGCTAAATAATTGTTAGATATTTATTGATTAATTAAGCTAATTAATAATTAACTTTAGTCAAAGAATAAATGTTATCATAAATAAATTATCACTAGTGTTTATATACTCAAATCAAGAAATAAATTATATATTTTTTCCTACATCATTTTGATTAATTTGTATTTTTTTTTTCAATTTTCCTATATTTATTTTAATTATAAACCATCTAATATTATTTCACAAATACTTATTTATTTAATTTAGATGATTTAAATATTGTTTAATTTTAATTAATAATTTTAATTTTTGTATTATAATAAAAATGTCATTATCATTGCTAGTGTCATAAGAACATATATAAAAAATTTAACCAAATAAAAATTAGATGATATATGGACAAAAACTCTCAAGCAAAGGTTGGAGTAATTGGGAAAGGAGAATATGCCATGAATTTATGATAGCTTTTATTTTATAAATCTAATATTATGGTCTAATAAGCTTAAATAAATGAAACCATGAAGCTTTTATAATATAATTGGTTTTTAATATACCTTAATTGTGATTTTCTTTTGTCTATATTCTTAGTTTATTAGTTTAACTTTCACTAGCAAAGACATTTCATTTTAACGAGTCTTCTTATTCAAAACACTAGATCCGACTCATACGAAATATATGAAAATTGAAAATATATGAACAATATAATCATTAGGGTTGTACAAAATAATTAAACATGTACGATGCATAATATTGTGCTCATAGGGTAAATGTTAATTTTTAATTTAATTTAATTTATTTTAATATGTTATATGAGCACGTACAAAACAAACAAAGAGTTATAACGGGTCCTCCTGTGCACTTCTACGCACTCTCCTCTAGGGTATGTGTAGTCTTTTGATCTCTCCATAGTGTGTCTTATTTTATGCACAAATATCTTAATGTTATATTCAATGAATTAAACTTGATGCCTTAAGGCATAAGAAATTTCAATTATTATTATAAAATATGTGATATTCTTTATTATTTTGATAATTATCTAACCTTAATGATTAAAACTAACCAAGTTCTCAATTAAATTAAGATATTAACTAAGTATATAGTTGCTAAAATAATTATGTTGTTACTTATTTAATGATTACTATTTGTTTTGTTAATTTGAATTTAGATTTATATATGTATTTGCATTTTATCAAAAATAAATTTTTATTTAAAATTTTATCATAATGAGTCTTCTTTTTCAAAGTAAATAAATAAATATAAATATAAATATCTCATATTAAATTAAGTATATAAAAGCAATAATTGAACATAGTAAAAATATATATAATTATAATTAAGAAAAATTTAAAATTATTAATAAATAATAATCCATTATCATATCATATTTAATTACATTTATTTATAAATAATTGCAAACAAAAAATTTTAATAAACAATTAATGTTACAAATTTTAAAACAAATAATTTTAATAAGCTAACAAATTACTATTAATTATAATTAATGATTACGAATAATATTATATATTGTCATTAATTATAATATACTAAATAAAACAAAACTAGAAAAATGCAAATTATTAGGTATGAATAAAAAATATCTTTTTTTTTTAATTTTTATAAATAAGCTCCTAAAAAATATATATATTTAATCAATAATCTAATTACACATTAAATTAAGATATATTTTGATATATACTAATATATAATTATAGCAATAGTTTCAATAAAATAACACCGATTTCGAAATACGCACAAAAGAAAATGAATACATAATAATTTGATAGCAGCAGCAGGAGCAAGTGTAGGCTCAAGGATTGTGGTTCACCGATTTCGAAATACGCACAAAAGAAAATGAAAAAATAATATCAGTAATTGCCGGATAGAAGTGATCAAAAATACTTTTTTGAGAACAAAATAAAAGCCATACAACTCTTTTCAATAAATATATAGAGAAAAAACTGTTTGGCTTCTAATTAGCTCTAAGAATAATTACATAATTAAGATTAAATCACGCAGATTACACATATATATAGTATCACAAGACATCTTTATATCTGTAAGATGATGATCATAACATTGGGAATTCACAAATCCAAGATCCCATCTTGGCATAATATCAGTAATTGCCGGATAGGAGTGTTTCCTTAGAATGTTCTTCTGAAGAACATGAAACATTACATTCAGAGCAAAAGCTTAAATCTAGAAAATATTACATATATTAATATCATATATATAGCACTGTCTGGACGAAGGAGATGAGATAAATGGGAATGTACAGATTGGTTTTACGTCACATATACAGAGATCTTTAGATAATGCTTTAAAAGGCAGAGCCAAAGGTGTTCTCACCGCTGTAAGTCATGTAGAGGAAGCCGTCTTCATCCTTGTTCTCTTCATAGATTGCAGACATCATTGCAGCTGCATTATTAACAAATGCCACCCAATAAATAATCTCTTTAACAGAAGGTGTTTAATAATATAAATTTTATAGGAATTTCTTATAACACTTCACAAAATTTATATTTTCAAGTAATCTACCATCCAGAGGAGGGAGATTTGATAATTTTGAATTTTATGCATGTAACTAATATGTCAATGTTAGGAGCCAATTACAAATAATTTCAATCCTTCTTATTTATTGCACTAAAACCGCTCAAATTCCATCCCACCTAAGCCATGTTCAATTATTAAATGAAAAATGTTTCGGTGCCCCCTCAACAATCTCAGCTATTTTTTTTAGTCAATTAAATATTTTTAATATAACTATAACCATGTATTTGATTAGCAAATCTTAATTATTATCAATTTAACACTAAGTTTAAATGTATTAATTGTGCTGGGGCTGTGGACGAGCCACTGAGCGAGATACCGTGGCAGAATCCTTATTAAATGGTGATCTCACATAAGCATGATCGAGTGATTGATTCGCAAATATCAAAGCTTTGTTAGCAAATATCCATCTATAAAATGATCCATCATAATATAGGCCATAGGTTCAGTTTGGTTAAGATTAATATATTAATTTAAACTAAGCTAAAATAGATTGTTAGATTGTTAGGCTGAGATTAGAAATACATGAAACAGGCTTCAATTCAAAATCAGAAGATTAACAAAATGATATTATTATTTTGAATCTGAATATGCATAATTAATAATATTTCATGATTAATACAATATAATAATGCTTAATTAGCATGTAATTACTTAATTCATAATTATTAATGCTTAATAATTACAATAATCAATACCTAATTAACTAAATATATACTTTTTAATTAGTATATAATTACTTCTTTAAGACCAATTACTTAATTAGAATGTAATTAGTCGACTAATAGTCAATCACTCAGCTAAAAAAGATAAGCTAAGCTAAGCTATTTGAGGCTTAAACTAATTTAAACAGTGGGGATATGCTAAACTCAGTGCATGAAGAACAAGGGTTTAGTAAATCTCTTGATAAAAGTCTGACCTGTTGGAGGAAGTGTGTTCTTCACAAAAATGAAGATGGCTTTTTCAGCACTAAGCTTAATCCTCTTACGAACAACATATACAAACTGTCCAACTGTAAGGTCTGCAGGAACCAAGTACCTGATCATCCAAGGTACACGTTAAAAGAAAATATAAGTGTTGCAATTCTGTAAATAAAGAAAATTTGGGTGAAGCAAATGGATTTTAACATTAATTAATTGCAATTAAAAAAAGGAACAGATTGTCTTCAGAAAAGTTAAGATTTTACATTGTGCCATGCCTAGCTTCTCTGTATACCTTTACGGCTCATTAACGGGTTCGCCGAGCTTATCAAGCCTGAGCTCAGGTACAAGTTGGCTCAACTCGTGAGCTCAACCAGCGAGCACATTAATACAAAACACTAAATTAAATGCATGTTAATTTAAAATATGGCTAATAACTCAATTAAATACTTGATCTAATCACGAATAGCCTATCCATTCAACAGCATATAACCCAGTTTGTTGGCTTATCAAACCAGCTCGGGTGAGCATGATTCAAGCTTAACAACTTGGTTTAATGTCTTATTGAGCCAACTTGCAAGCCTGTCACCGAGGTCGAGCTCAAACACTAGCTTGCTAAATAAGTTCAAACCAAGCTTGACCTCAAGTTCAAGAAAATTTAACGAGTAAATCTCCAACATGAAGAATAATTATGATATTATGTGAACGGAAATTAAAATTTTAGTCACCAAAGCTTCCAAATTTGACATCTCATCGTTAATGTTCAGTCAATATAAAGGGTTAAAGATTAAATGAAAAAAGCAAGTTATAAAGATAGAGTTTCCAATAATACATAAACGCTTAATACTGACTTTTTTTTGTCAATGTCTGGAATGTCGCTCCTCTCAGCCTTCTCAACAATTACCTTCAATAAAAACAAAAGGAAGACAGCACAAATATCAGAAAAAAAAAAAAAAAAACTGCCAATTCAGTTATTGACTAATGAAAATATAAGCTATTACAGGAATTCTATCAGGATACTTCTCCCTAATGCGAGCTGCTTCAGCTTGTCTCCTCTCTGAAATTTATAACACAGTAGAATTAGCTATAAATTTTTAACAGTACATAATGTTTCAGTTCTATGAAATCCACAAATCCTCACAAAATTCACTGAATTATTAAGAAACGAGTGAAAATAAAATCATAAAACTCCATAACAGGTTTTCTATCTGCAAACAACAAAAGGATCCCTAATTGCATGATACCCATGCATCTAACATGAAAACCATTATTCTACTCCGCATTCTACAACCTCAACTTAAGCATAAAAGTTGAAAAGAAGCAAAAATAAAGCTTCAATTGAGGCAGATAAAGTTATTTAAAAAACCTACAATGGAAAAAGTTACTACGATGTTGCTGTAATGAAAGCTATAGCTGCTGCCGTTTGAATGGTCTACTATCATATAGCTGCACACAACATCAACAGTTGACTTTGGTGGCATCGACAATCCGCAAACAAGCCGAAAATTGGCAAGTTAGCAGACATTGATGCTGATAAAAGGCCAGCGACAAAAAGTACTTTGTATACATTAAACAACAGATGACAGTCAAACCACACTATAGAATCTGCTTCCTGAAAATATTGTCTATGGGACTGCTTACTGAGAAAGAAGACATGAAGCACTCACTTGACAACAAGAATCAGAACGAGGGGAGATTCATATAATGTACAACCTAAAAGTTCCTCCTAACAGTCCCGCTCTTATTTATAGCAGCTACTTGTATAAGAAAATATATTTATCCAATCTAAAAAGCCATCTAAACGCAATATAAAAATTCTTTATAGTAGTATTGAAACATGGAAAGGGTCAACTAGCTTATTCCAAAATGATCTTCAGGCTTTGGCCAAGATCCCGGGATTAAACTCCTCATATAAAATGCCCTATTGCCTAAATGCAAAAATTAAAAAAATAACATAACAATCATAATTCACATATATAAAATGGGAAACTGAATCAAGGAACAGTCACGACTTCACTTTCTGATTCACAATATCATTAGCTGTAAAATTTCAAATAATAACCCGCTGTCCACTAACAATAACATCAGTATAAAATCAAATCTAGAACGTAAATGATAGAGATGCATCAGCCAAACAATATGAAAAATTCTACCAGTCGGAGCTTAAAAAACCCTAAACTTCAAATCAGAAAAGCTAAAAAGGCAAAAACAAAAAAGAGGGATACTGAGATGACGAGAAGCAAACCAAGAGGGTGCTCCAACTTGAACGGGATCTTCGCCATGGATTGCTTCTTTTGCCTGCGAATAAGAAAAAGATCATCGAAACGGCGAAACGAATATGCCAAAAATCGATCGATTGATCCAAAAAGAGCTGAAAAGGAGATCCAAACGGACCACGAGAGAAGGAAGCGATTGGTCACACGACGGGGACGGACCGCCACCTAAAAATTCCTTAGTGAAGGGGAAGAAGAAAGGATTGGGGATTTTTTTATGAGCAAGAAAAGGAAAGCGTAGAGCCGTATAAGAAAAGTGAGAACTGCCTCGTCAATTATTATATAGAGTAAAAAATGAGTCGACCGGCGCTTCGTCCTCAATTTCCTTAAAATTAAAAAAAATAAAAATAAAATAATATATATATATATATATATATATAGTGAAAGCTAAAATTTTTTCTCAAAAAATTATTAAATTCTGTTAAATTTTTCTAAATACACCATGATTTATTTAAAATTTGAAATAAAAAAATATTAGCCAAATAATTTTCCCCAATCCACCCCCAACACATCAGATCAACAATCCCCTATTGTGCCGTTCATTCTATGATGACAAGATCCAAAACTGGCAATCTTAAACTTTGTCAACCTTAACCTAACTAACCAATACAACTCCTCAGAACCCCTCGACTACACTCAGGTCGCAAAATCCCCTCAATAATCAATAATGCTCAACGAAATTCAAGCTCTTATGAATCAACAAACTTGGGACCTAGCCCATAAAACCCACAATCAACATGGCCTAGGCTGCAGATGGTCATGCAAAATCAAAATAAATCCAGGCAGCTCCATAGCACAATATAAAGCATGATTTTTTGCTCAAGGTTACGGATAACAATACCGTATGAACTATACAGAAACTTTTAGCCTCGTAGCAAAAATGACTACGATAAGGATCTTATTCGCAATACCTACATACAAGAAATATAACATCAATCAATTAGATATCTCCAACGCCTTTCTCCGCGGTTCCCTTGACGAAGCCGCCTGCATGTCTCAACCCAGAGGAGTCATTCACCTAGATCAGCCGACCCACGCATGCAAACTCAATAGGTCCATCATCTAGGACTCAAACAATCCCCACAAGAGTGGTTCTTAGAGCTCACCAATCGCCTACTTATTCTACACTTCCAGCAAAGCAGCGCTGACCCCTCCCTCTTCACATATCACAAAGAGGGCGCTATGTCCTCATCTACGTTGACGACATCCACATCACCGGAAACAATCATTTTAATTGGTTGCAGAGATAAACCCGAACGCATGTATTTGTCTTGGCTTTGCTTTATGCAAATGCCACCAAACGAATGGCATAGATTTACTTAGATCATATACGGGTCATGTGTTCTAGCAAGATTTTTGATTTTTTAAATACCTTTCTCTTATACTACATTTGAAAAAAAAAATCAAAATTAAATTAAATTTGTACATTTTAATAAAATAAATGAATATGCTTCGAACAAAAATAGCTTTCTCTTATGTTATAATTTAAAAAATGATTCGTTTGTTTATTATAAATCGTTGATTTTATGCACATCCTATTATATAAATAAAAAATATTTCAATGGTATTTATGAAATTCCCGAATAAAATAGCATATATATTTTAATAAAATACGAAGATACTCATTTTTAATGTAATTTATATTATACAGAAAAGCATCATACTTATAAAAAACATTAATGAATTTATTCAAATATATTTCTTGCATTAATATTATATTTCATTTTGAAATTTATTTTATTTTTGTTTGTTTTACAAGAAGCTACTAAATTTTTTTTACTATTCTTTTGAAGCCTTAGCATTTTCCTAAGAATAATTCAAATACTAAACTCCAAAATAATTTCAACAAAAATTTCAAAGAGTATAAAAAATTAAGATTTAATGCACATTTGTACTAAATAAAAATTATAAATTCCCTTTTATTTCTAGAGTTATTTGGAATTCAAATAACATTTTTATATAAAAAATAATGCCTATTGAGACCATCTTATTTATATATATATATATATATATATAATAAATATAAATATAAAATTCTAATTTCTCGAAATTATTTAGGAGTTATAACATTCTTCTTTTCTTAATAATGTGGCGGTCAAATAATTACAAAGTGACATACATTTCAAAAAGAGTAACATCCATAAATCCAAATAATAATTCGAGGCATTTCTTCAAATAATATTCACAAAATCATACACATGAAGCCAAATTATCATTTCTTTGATTGTTTAAATAATAGATAAATTCCTTCAAATATATTTAAAAAAGAGTATTGCTACAATTACATATTAATATACATCAAAATATATAAATGATACGTAAACAAATTATTAATTGATTACACTTTTTTATGGGACATATATAAAAAAATTAAAAAAAAAATTATTAATCATAAATAATTTTTGATATTTATAATCATAAATCAAACAGCAATCATTCTCATAATTTTATACAAGAAGCTACTAAATTACTCTTGTTGATGCCCTAACATTATTAAATTATCTAAATTTGATATTTTTAATTTATATTAAAATTTATTAACCAAAATCATAATTAAAAAATCAATAAAAAATATGAAAGCATTTCAATGTACAAATACAATGCCTACACAAACAAACACATCCAGCTATAATGCTGCTATGAGTGCTTTTTTGGCATAAATGTTGTCTAAATTTTATAAGAGAATCATATATAATGAAAGTTCTAATCGTTTAATTCATCAAAATTTACAGTCCAATCTTCCATTCTTTAAGAAGCAAAGCATAGTGTAACTGTTTGTGTAGCATTTCATTGTAACTAAAAAGATAGTGTTGTTTGAGCAAAGAGCACTACTGATATTAAGATAATGTCGTTTGTGCTAAAAAAAAGTTACATACAAATGCATGGAACTTAATTAATTAACAAAAACTGGCAGTGCTTACAAAAAAAATATAACATAAAGACTACAGCACACAAATGCATTAAAGAATTACCAAACTTGAATTTGGCAGTATATTTTTAAGATATTGAGGCACTGGCAGTGCTCAATATACAAACAGAGAGGGATATGTTGTTGATCTTATGGAATGTGCGGAGTGCAGGCAGGGTGCTCAAAATAGAAACAGGGAGGGATATGTTACTGATCTTACGGACGGCGGTGGTATTTGGTGGGGACGAAGGGCATCTTGGCGATGATGGCATCATGGGGTTTGGAGCGGATGACGATCTTGAGCTGGGTGGCAATCTTATGGAAGCCGGAGGTGACATAGCCCATGGCAATGTTCTTCTTCAAGCAGGGGCTGAAGCCGCCGCTGGTGATTTGGCCGAGAATTTGGCCGTCGGGGCAGAGCACCTGGCTGCCGCCGCGGGGAGGAGGGCCGGAGGAGAGAATCCCGACGCGTCTGATGGCAGGCCCTTCCTCCAGCTGCCTCAGGATTTCGTCTGCCCCCAGGAAACCCCTCTCCGCCCTCCTCCTCTTTCCAATCGCCCATCCCAGCCCCGCTTCCACCGGCGATATGTGCTGCTCCATGTCGCTGCCGTAAAGGCACAGCCCGGCTTCCAGCCGCAGGCTGTCCCGAGCCCCCAGCCCTGCCAGCCTCACCCTCCCTTCCGACCTCTCCAGTATCATCTTTGCTAGCTCCCCTACATTCTCCGAAGGAACCGATATCTCGAACCCATCCTCTCCTGTGTACCTACCAAAGTTGTTTTTGAACACATAACATTGGATAACAAATCTAGAGCCTTAACCACTATGCTATAACACCATTCACAATCTAATATCTATGTTATGATATTTATGGTTTTTGCTTTTGTGGTGTGGTTGTTTCTTTAATATGATTGATGGATTTGGAAATCAATGGTCTATTGACTAATAAACGTTCTCTGGCATTTGCTTATTATCTTCACTTGTGAAATTAAAAACAGAATTAAATGGTAATCACATCACTGGATCGCACTAAATACTATAATCTGCGGATTACCTCATCTAAATAAATATTTTTTTGATTATCTGTAAAACTATTACAGACAACTAAACAACTGCAAATCAATTAGATTGTATTGTAATAAGGTTACTGTATACCAAATAATCCTTAGTTAATAGCTTTTCATGTCAACAAAGGTTGCATTCTCCTATTTTTCACATTATAAAATAAGCTGCAAGTTCAAGTGGCTTACCCAGTTCTTGTAAGGAAACATTTGAATCCATTGACGTCCAATGTTCTGAATTCCCCAAAATACATATTGCTTAAATCATCTTTTGTCAACAACTGAAGAACTGGAGCAGCAAGAGGGCCCTGAAATTATCAACATGGCATAGCAGATTGAACACGACATCCAAATATTTTAATATCATGCTGAAATCTATGTTTAAAATATAACTAGGTAAATGAGATAATTTAAGTTTTAAATAATTTATTTTGTGATTACAATCACTTGCAGGAGATTTTAATTTGGTGTAACTATTGTATATATTATGAAATAAACTCTAATTGACTTTAATTTGTACAGCTACAGCCGCAACATAGGTATGGAGACATAATTATAGCTTCAAAAAAATTATATACAGAAGTTGGAAGAACAATGGATTCTTCATAGTTTTCTATACATGATTCGGGTATCCAATAAGTTTCAATGCATTATTTTAAGTATTAAATATCATAAATTACTACAGCTTCAAATTTTACGTGTATACTTACAACAGCGACATCGCATAAGATTGCATAGAAAGCCTTCGTAAATTAAATATCCTTGCTGCATTTTAATAGCATGCTGAAATCTATGTTTAAATATATAACTAAGTAAATGAGCTAATTTAGGTTTTAAATAATTTATTTTGTCATTACAATCACTTGCATGAGATTTTAATTTGGTGTAACTATTGTATAAATTATGAAATAAACTCTAATTGATTTTAATTTGTATAGCTACAGACTCAACATAGGTGTGGAGACATAATTATTGTTTGAAAAAATATATAAAGCAGTTGGAAGAACAATGAATTTTTCATAGTTTTCTTCTATACATGAATTAGGAATCAAATAAGTTTCTATGCATGATTTTAAGTATCAAATATCATAATTCACTACAGCCTCAATTTTTATGTATATACTTACGACAATGACATTGTATATGATTGATAGAAAGCCTTCTTATAATCATCAGCTGCAAATATTCTTTTATAATCATCAGTTACAAATAAGCAATAAAGCTAAGTAAAATTTATAATTTAGGCACCACCGAGTGTTATTCAAATGACACTGAAAATATTGACACTTAAATAACTTGACTCGCATTTTTTTCATTTCCGCTAGCCACACCGGTGAGATGCAAGATTCATGATGTAGCAAGCATTCACCGGTGATCCTGCCTCATCTGCGTCATACACTCTTCGATGCTCTCCTTCCTTCAGCTCTGTCAAAATCTCCAACTCCTTTAAAAATAGACTTTTCACCTTTTTTATTGTTTGATTATTGATAGAGAAAAAAAAAAAAAAAACAGTATTTGCTAATAGAGATAATATTACCTAAATACAGCATAACATATATACAGCATGCAAATAACAATGAGCCAAACACCGAATTTATCTAGATAGCATCAATTTCAATAATTTTGTGCATAACATGCAACCAAACTAGCCCCTAGTTTGATGTGCGACCTTAACCTATGTTCATTGATAAATTGATGTAACAGTACAACAGCGACAATATTAAGCCTAGATAAAATGATGTAACAGTGCTTAGAAATAAATTGCCTTTATTTGGCTCATTTATTACTAGCTTTTAAATTCTTTATAATTATCAGATCAATTCGCAACCGTTTATCATTTTTGTGTGAATAGATACATAAGAAATTTGCACTGTAGAGAAACCTGAGGATAAGTTTTATGTCAATGTGTGTAAGGGGAAGCAGTCACATATTTGAGGGCTTCTGATTTAGAAGAGATTAGTTTATGTGTATGCTATCTATAGCTCAGACTATGCATAAAGCAACATTTTTAATTCTTAGTTAACTACTACAAATGAGCATTTATAACTGAGTGATACATTGAAAATCATTGTTGATCAAGAAGTGGCAATGGTTTGTAGATACTTGAGAAACATAGTAAAATAGTAAGACTTGTGGACACCTTCGAAAGATACCAATGTAGTAAACTCTGTTTTAAGTTGGCCAAATGGATTTAATGTTTCCGAAGATATAAAATATACTTACTGAGTTTAGTTTATTTGTTCACATAATGTTATTCACATTTCGTGATCTATTAGAAAATATATAGCGGTTGTACAATGATGCCAATTATGCTTCTTCTTGCTATGGGTGTTAATATCGCTTGAAAAAATTAAATAATACTGAAGGCCATTGCAAATCTAAAAAATTATAAATCTTCAAATTGCATGAGAAATAAAGGTGAACAAGCTTTTGGGAAGCTAAATATTTAGAATGCTAACCATATGTTAATCTTGTTCATATCCTTCCTTAGTAGCTTGTGTTATTGCTTATTTATCATACACATTTGGCTCGCAGGTGCACATCAAGATGAAGATAACATTGTAAAGCACTAAGAGCGTAAGTAACAAAGACTGCTTCAGAAATCAAAATGGCAACATTGAAAAGAACTCAAAAAATGCCAGTGCAAGAAAATGTCAAAAAATTTTATACACCATGAATTTCCAATCATGAATGTGGACAAACAATGCCAAAGAACATGGGAAGAATAGATATCATGATTACTATGTTTTTGCTTCTATGTTTTGTCATGAATTTTTGTCATACAAATATCTTTGAATTATAGTTTCCTTTCAGTGCTGACTTGCATCAATGTTAAAATAGCTATAAGTACCATTTTCTTCTGTGATTAATCAATTTATTTTAGAACCTTTATAAAGACAATGATTTTATTATAGAAAAGCTATTACGTTTGATGCAATTAATTGCAAGTAAATGATTTATGAATTGAGAATTTTCCATAGATCTCCCATATGAAGAAGATCCATTTAACATTCAATAAATACTGGTTTTAGTTGTTTTTAAAATTAAATTAGAAACTGATTTGAAAACCAAACAATACCTAATCATCCAATAAGTAAATGCTGTTTCAACAAAGTATTGCAGATTTTAAGATTAGCATTTCTTTAAAAATCTAGAATTAAAATCATCATTTCGATTGCATCGCCTTTTTTAATGAATTCCATTCAGACATGACTTCAAATTCTCGGTAGTAAATCAGAAGGAATAACTCCGCATGATGAAAAACAGCATGGGTCGAACAAATCATTGTGGGAACTGCACATAAGCAGATGCAAGATACATCGCCATCATGAACCAAAAACCAGTAAATCCATCAAACATACCTGTAGGGCAAGCAGGGATCGCTCATCATGAACGTGCAACGATACATCGCCCCCCTTAGCCTGAAAGGCCTCCAAATGCTCCCCGATGTGAGCCAGATCCCTATCACGACATCCAGCGTTCACGACGAGGTAAATGTGATCCTGCCGAACCTTGGTCACCACGGAATCGTCGATGATTCCACCGCGCTCGTTAGTGAAAACGGTTAGGGTTCCAGTGCCGGGGCGGAGATCGGCGACATCAGCAACGACGAGGCGCTCGAGGAAAGGCACGGGGTCCTTTCCGGTGAGGCTGAGGCCGCACATGTGGGAGACATCGAATAGGGCTCCGTTCTGGCGGCAATTAACAGAGGAATCCATGATCGACTCTCGGTACTGGATCGGCATGCTCCATCCGGCGAATGGAACCATCTTACCGCCATTCTCGATATGGAAATCGTACAGAGAGGTCTTCTTGAGCTCGGCGGAGGCGGCGGTTGTGAGTGAGACCGTCTTAGGGCAGTGGGAGGGAAGGGGAAAACGGCGAGAAAGGGATTGGCCGAGGTGCCATAAAGCGGCGCCGCGCATGTTGCCAACTGAGGTTGGTCCGGCCGCACCCTACAGCACGAGCAGATTGATTTCATACTTTTACTTATAATTATGATTAAATCTATTTTTATTTTTTATTAAATTTTTAAATTATTTATTTAGATATAAATAAAATAAATAAATATATATATATATATATTAAATTAAATGAATTTTAAATTTAAAATAAATATATATTCCATCTACAAATAAAAATATAAGAAAAATGATATGTTTATATAAAAAAATATATTAAAACAATATTCAGGATCAATAAATTTTTTCTTAATTTTTACATATTATTTATTTATTTTAGAGAAATGCTACGCAGACCCGCCTACGCATAACCCAACTTTCACCCATCTACGTGTCCACCAACATGTCCGCCTGCGTGTAAATAAGATCGCCTCCTCATCTGTCTGCCTTCCTCCCCGTTCGCATCTCTTCCTCCCATAAGCTTCCTGATCGCAACGAAAGCCTCGCACAACCTCCCCGTTCTCATCGAATGCTAGGGTCGGCCCCATTCGTAGCGAAAGCTGCGCATGCCTCCCAGTTCGCATCGAATGTTAGGGCTCGCTCGCCTCCCCCGTTCGCATCCCCTGCTGCATATGGAATCATAATCGAATCTAGGGCTTCTCGGAAGGCTACCGCTTCCGATTCCTTTTTCGCAGACATCCAGTTCGCTTCCAATTCCTATCCAGCAGCCTTCCAGTTCGATTCCGATTCTTATTCCGACAGAATCACCACGTGACGAAGGGCTCCCGCTTCAGTGGCCATTCTTCGGCCTTCGAACCCTATCCGGGAGCTGTAGCCGCTGCTTCCACCATCGGCCGCCTCGTCGTCACGACCTTAAGGTACGTATCGCTCTTATACTTTTTAAGTAATTTAAAGTTGATTTTGTAAATTCTGTAATTGATATTATATATCACATATTGAGCCAATACGTATTCTTTGGAATCTAACATCGTGTAATTAGATCAGATTCTTTGGAAGCAGTTTTTAACATTAAAAGATTAAGCTTAGATGAATAGTTATATTTAGTTTGCTGATCTAATTTCAATTTAAGGCCGTGAAGTCAATAATTTTTGTTCCAAGCATTTGTTCTATTTCCATTTATATCTAGTACTTTAATCTTTGCATTTATACTTTGCATCCGGTTCGAATTGTATCCTCTTTCTCTCCTTCCTAAATTTATCTCTTGAAATTTTGTTTATCGAATTCTTATTTAGAAGGGGAAATTATGGATGAAAGCAGTCCTCGAACTTCAAACATAATGTAGAATATTGGTTGGTTTCTGCATTAATTGAGTTTTTTGACCTTGCATATATTTATTCCTGGCTAATGAGGGTGAAATACTTGATTCTTTGTCCAGTTGATTTGGTAATGTGGAGAGATGTATCAAAAACTATGTTTACTTTTGAGATCATTATGTTTTTCTTAATCTCTTCTTTCTATGATAAAGATCTCAAATTCAAGTTTATATATTCGTGTCATAATTTTTTGTCACTTTTCTTATCTTCCATCGACTTGTTTTGATTCTTTTTTGTTGCAGCATGATTTCGGCAGTTTCATGTGGGTATTGTGTATAGATCCATTATTTGAAGCTAAAGGATCAACAGTAATGCTCAATTATAGAACAAAATTTTTCTTACCTCCCTCAATTTTTTTCTGATAATTGATATGTAAAATCATGATAAAGAAAAAAAAGTTCTTATGAATGCGAATGTCTTATTTTCAAATATGAAGCTCGAACATGTTTGATAAAATCAGAACTAGATAATTCAGGCTTCTTCATGCCTTATGTATTCTTATATTTCTCTTTATTTGCCATGTTTGTGCTCTATCATCAAGTCTGCTCAAGTTAGTTGTTTGAATATGTAACAATGTGTGTAGCCACAACTTTGAATTCCATGCATCCCTTTCCCTTTATTGGAATTTCAAGACTTAGATTTCTATAGAAGTACAGCAACAAAAATTGAGATATAATTTTTATTGGGATGTAGCTCAAATAACAAAGCACTTGCATTTATGCAAGAGGTTCAGGATTCAATCTTCTGCATCACCAAATAGTTAGAAATCCTTCTGATTTGCTTTTTTTTTTTCTTCAAGCTCAACATCTTGTAGAAATTTGTGTTGGATGCAAGAGGTTAAAGAATAAATGCAGAAGGTAGTAAAATACTATTAAGCAGCCTAAATTCTAGTTGTAGGGAATCCGATTGAGTTGAGAGAAGAATTTGAAATTATTGTGAGAAATTACTAAAATCCATTTAAGAAGCGATTCTTCTGAAAATATTATAGTTACCCTTCTTTCCTGTAGGATTTAAGCCAAAATGTTATAGTTGAAGTGCTAAGAGATTTCTTACATCTCTTTTTCATTTTTTTGTAGTCTTATTTTCATTGTATTCGAGACACATGTAAGCTTTCTTAAAAGTTTGTAAGCAATACTTGTATTTACTTACTAAAATATGTTTATATTTAATTTTTATGAATGCCATCAATCCCAGCACATCACAATCTCATCAGCTCATCATGCTAATAAGATCAACAACTCCTTAGCCCCATATCAAAATTCTAATTCTTACAAGCAAGCAGTCCTGAATCTACTGAACGAGTTGGATTGCTTTCGTTCGAGCTTTGCGGCCTAGTCCTAAATTTATCTCCAATTTGAGAAATGCTTGGCAGGCCCGCTTAGGTGCATCACCAAGTGTAGAGCTTCCCTTACTGAATGATCTTTGTTTTCCCAAAAAACTTTGTTTATGAACTTAAACCAGACAAGTCATCTCAATATGCAAGGTAAAGTGCTTAGTTATACTAATAATAAGTGACACTCAAATCATTTTCTTTCGCATAAATTAATGTATTACTTGGTGATGCAGGGGATCGAACCCCGACCTCTTGCATACAATGCAAGCGCTCTACTATTTGAGCTACATCCCAATGCAACATGACTTAAATAAATGCAATTATGCTTTGGGAAAATACTAGTGGACTCATTAATTATAACTTTACCGGCGAAAACACAAGGAAGAATAGCTTCATCTGCTCCTTTGAACAACATCACTCAAAAAGCAAGTCATCTATCTGCCAAGAAAAAGCAAATAACCTTGCGAAGGGTGGCAGTAGCCTGTAGTAGATGCTCTGACAGGAATTCATTGCAATCTAAAATTTTAAGCAAAACATGTCTAAAAGCAATAAAATGTTCCAATTATTTCATTTGCATCTGTGCTAGCCTTAGAATAAAATTCCATTCAATGTTCAACCAGTTAAGCTACAACACAAGGGGAAAATGTAGAAGTTAGTAACATATGCACGCAAATCAGAGGTTTCAAATACACTCGAATTCAATCAGAGTACAGCTTAAGCATGAGAATCTAAAATACATTCAATTTCAAATCAGTTTAAAATACATTTTATATTTGTTGTAAGATCAGAGGGTGAAGGACTTTCAAAACTGAGTAAACATGAGTTGAATATGCTGAATTTGATATAGACAGCACTAGTTCCTAAGCAAAAGCATATAGTTGAATGGAGTAGAAATAGTTGAATGGATATATTCAGCTGCCTCAAAGCTAGAATTTGATATAGACAGCACTAGTTCCTAAGCAAAAGCATATAACAAAATTATATTAATGAAAAATAATCTATCAAATTTGAACCACAGGACAATGCCACATAGAAAACAAAAATACCAAACCTACGAACCATTTTACTCCTAAACAAACTTCTTTGTTCATTATAAATAAGAAGGAAAATTATATTAAAAAAGGTAATTTGCAGTGCCGCACACTCTGCTCTGACCAAGAAAGTTAATCTTCATTTAGATTAGTCGATTTAAAGCAAAAATTATTTATTTTAAAAAAGTGCATACTATTGGCAGCAATATAATCAGTTAAATGCATTCAACTCATCATTTTTGTATCTAGTAAAAATGGTAAGCATCTTATAAATAATTTAATGAACTTGCTTTGATAGTACTTAGCTTTGGTATTGCATTGTTATTTAGGCCTCTTATACTTAGCGCTTAAGACATGAAGATAACGGACAAGACTACAATTTAAGCGTGAACTGATGAACTTGTCTCGGCAACAAATCAGTTTTTAATTTAATTTTCTTGAGAGAAATTAGAACTGAAAAAGGAAAATTATACTATACTCTCAGTTATTTGCTTATAAACTTGCACAGTTTGCCAAAGATCAATGAAACGGAATGAAGATTTTACAGGCATGGAACAACAACCTTTTTTCTTCAAATCATTCTGCCATGCCGATACTGGAAAGAAGAGTTGGAAATTATTTGTGCAGACAATATTACAAGAGTTCAATTAAATCAAATAGCGACATCATCCGTTGCTTTATTGGACAGAAAAAATAATAGAGAAGCTGCCACGTGCAATTCCGCTCGTTGATGAAATTTATTGGTTACAGCCTTTATTTTGCCCTTTGCTTTGACCTTTGTGACACTTCATTAGCAACTTTCTATAGGAAAAGGATGTTACATCACAAATATGTATTATTTGTCATTTTGATATAACAACCTCTCGGCCAAGCCCGCAAACCCTCCAAGAAACCCAAATTTCATCTCACTTCTAGATGGCTAACAGAACTTCAAGATTCACTACCATGGAATCAGAAAACAGCCAATCACAAAAATAGGAACTGCCTCCCAATCTAATTCTTGATGCTGACATAAGAATTTGATCCACTTCACTATAACCTCTGAAATTTGCATTATATGGAGAGCCCAAATCATACAATTGTTCAAAGCAAATGGCCTTCAACACCATCTCACTGGTGCCCTAGCCGCTCCAACCATCAACTCCACCGATTGCAATGCCCCCCTCCTCACAAGATTCTTACACCACCAATCAAAATTTAATGGCGGCACTATACTCTACCATATCCACCAGCATTCTATCCTACGTCCTTCAGGCCACCACTTGCACTGAAGTTTGGCAAACTCTCGAACAAAGGCTGCAGCCCACAAATTGATCAAGAACAATCCAACTGAAAAATCATCTACGCAATGTGACAATGGAAGGTAAATCTATGGCTCTATCAAAAATAAAAACCTTAGTCGACAAAATCACTGCCTCCCACATTAGAATTTCTTTTAAATTTTATGCTTATAGCTAATTGTAGCTGAATAACACCCAAATAAATCAGAGAAGCATTCACCTATGTTCCCGGATGAGATTCATACTGTGATCCCATGCAGCCGCACGGAGATCGGAAGGGCTGGTAACCCGGAACTTGGGACAGCTGCCTAGGAAAATGGCGTGGAGGTCCAGAACGGGAGGAACAATTAGGGTTCTGTTGAGTATGGCAGCGAAGAGAATGTCCTTCTTGAGTTCACTTAGTTGGTTGTTGAATCCGCGGAAGGGGAGAAGGTGATGAGAAGAGAGATAAAGAAAACGATGATTAAAGATAGGAAACGTAGAAAAAGTATGTAAGATTGGAACCAATCATTTATTGCCGCATCGGGGAAGCGTCGAGCGAGGAGGACGCGTCGGGCGTGGGGGGAGCGTCGAGCGAACGACTGAGCGAGGCGTCGGGCGTCTGGTGAGCGGCTGAGCGAGGAGAAGGCGTTCGAGCGAGGAGAAGGCGTCGATTTGAGCTAGGAGAACGACCGATTGGAGCCCTAGGAGGTGAGCGAGGCTCTAGCTGCGAATGGGGTCTAGCCGAGCGAGGCGCGGAGGATTTACAGGCCGGTCAGATGGTCTGCGATGTGCGAGGCGGCGAGCGAGCGAGCGCCGAACCAGGAGGCCGGCCAGAGCTTCCGAATCCCTCCACGATTTGCGAAATGTTGATCTTCCGAATCATCGCGTAAGTATTTCTCTCCGTCCAGCACAGTCACGCTCCGTATTTCCACGTATAAGTACACGTCGGACGGGTGAAGGACGATGGGCTTGCTATGCATTTCTCTTTATTTTAATATATAACAATACTAAATGCTTCGACACTATAGTATCTCGGTTACTGTGCCATTGACATTACTACGCCTCTCCTCTTCACAGGCCATACTAGAATTCTCCGCCTCATCACACTTACGGCTCGGTAAGCCTCTCCTTCACATCTTCACTTGCTACCGATCTTTCTATGGCATGCAATCGACAACGTTGATGTTTCAATATCACTGTGGATATTTGTTGTTTTTGTTTTCGAATTCGGCTTTGATACCGATCATCGGCAGAACTGGAGACTAAAAATCCAGACCGTTATGCCGGTTTAAATCAGAAAGAGAACCCAGCAAATCCGGTGATTGAAAGCCACCACTAAGAAAAGTTGTTGAAAACCTTCAAGATCCACAATGGCGGCGTCGCCCAATCCATTCACGTCTAGGGGCTAGGGTTCGCGATTATATATATATATATATATATATATATATATATATATATTCAACCATTTTTTATATTGTCAGCGATTCTTGATTAAGAAGTATCTACAGTTTATCTACCCAAATACAAATAGGTACCGACTTTGTGGATTGGTAATTATTATAAAGAAATATTATAGATGCATGTACAGAAGGCTTCGCCTTAAAGTATTTTGCTTGAGTGTTAGTTCTTCGCTGATCGCAAGTAGGGTACAGTAAGATCGGGTATGAGTCTAAGACAGTACCGTATCAGTAAGAGTGAGAGAACATTGGTATGTTTGTGGTTTAGGTTTGCGCGTGCATTCAAGGCTTTAAACTTTAAGCTCGAACTTCGAAGCAGTGTTCTGCCAAATCATACGGCCTCAATTTTGTTCCTGGTGTTGCATTGCTTAAAGCAGAGTTGCAAAAATCCACTTATTTGTGTAACACTGAAGAACTGAAAGCTTATTCATATTATATTCAGAGTGTTTTATGAAAAACTTACTAGCAACTGTACTTTACTATAATCATTAGGCTAGTTATTCCATTTTACAAAGAAACGTTAAATGTTGATGTAGGGTCAAACGGATGACTTTCTAATATGCTTCACCGTTTTTGTATACTTACGCCATTTTTGATACATTTTATACTTTTTTTTCATGTGATTTTGTCAGGGCTGTAATTTAGGCTACTGCAGATGGCGTCCGGGGAATCCATTGAAACAGGCGTTGCAAGTGAAAATTTGATCGAGTGGCCAAAAAAGGATAAGCGCCGATTCTTGCATGCTGTTTATCGTGTTGGAGACTTGGACCGAACCATCACGTATTCTCTATATTTTATTTTGTCACATTAATAGATTGTTATTATAGCGTAGCTACTATTATGCAATCATCTTTATTGGCACGTGTAATCTTTGTTCAGGTTTTATACTGAATGTTTTGGGATGAAATTACTGAGGAAGAGAGATGTTCCGGAAGAGAAATATTTAAATGCTTTTCTTGGATTTGGTCCTGAAAGCTCTCATTTCATTGTAGAACTGACATACAGTATGCTCTTTCTTATTGAATCTGTTGTTTTAATCTGTTTTTTTTTTGTTATTATTTATCATTTCATTTTCCTCGGATTTCTTAAACAGATTATGGAGTTGATAAGTATGATATTGGCACAGGCTTTGGACATTTCGCTATTGCATCTGAAGATGTATGAGAGAAGATTCAGTTCATGTTTATATAAAGCTTTTATGAATTATCTTGATTTCTAAAAATTGTGTTATTGTAGATTTATAAATTGGTGGAGGAAATCAAGGCAAAGGGTGGCAAGGTTACACGTGAACCTGGTCCTGTTAAAGGAGGACGTACTGTAATTGCTTTTGTTCAAGATCCTGATGGATACATCTTTGAGCTAATTCAGAGGGGCCCTACACCTGAGCCACTCTGCCAAGTTATGCTTCGAGTTGGGGACCTCAATCGATCGATTCAGTTTTATGAAAAGGTGCATTGTCAAAATTCTTGTTTTATGAGGTTCAGGATTTACTTTTAAGCCACATTGAATATCTGCTTCTGTTATTTTTATTGTGCATATGTTCAGATTTAATTTTCCTCCTGTTTTCATTGGGAACTCTCGACTCTTGCTCGAAACTAATATTTCACATATTTTGTGAGATTCTCCCCTTTTTCAAGCATTGATGATTTTTTTTTATTTTTGTGTGTAATTAGCATTTAGGTAATTTATTTCATGCATGTTAGAAAACCTTAAATATGGTTCATTTGCATTATATTGGTGCTGTATGTTTTAGATGGAGTCAATGTAGCATTTTTTAAGCAATAATTAATGCATGAATCACTAATAGATTAAGATGACTTTACTTTTTTGAAGGCCCATTTGCCTAATTATAGAACTATTAAAATCAAGAGAAAAATCTAAAACGCAGGGCTCAGATGTTAGATCATTAATACACCAATCAATTATTTTAAAGAGTTAAACTAAATGTATTAACCTATGATGTGATGAGAGACACATCTTTTTAATGATTAATTTATGATGTCGTTAATTTCTTTGAATGATAAATAAGAGGGTGAGCATTAAGTGAGATTTGTTAAATTGGAAAAGCTGGTCAAGTTTAGATTTAGTTAACTTATTGGTTGTGGATATTAGGAAGAAAACTTACTACTACTTGGGCAGTATTACACAACCGAAATCTCCAGAATGTTTTCATAACAACTCAAACAACCTCACCACATCACAGCCATTCTAATATATCTACCGTTGGATCAAATATGTACAGCTTTATTACGGTGTAACCCTAACATATGCTTTCATAAATGAATGAAATGTTTGTCTGCTGCCTTTTTTGCGTGTAGCACTGCAGGTTTCAGCTCTAATCAGAGCTGCAGCTATACCTTTGATATTAAGCTACTGTTGCATGGTATCGGAGCTTGAGACACCACGCTTTATTTAAGCGGAATGTCTGAAATCTGTATCAGGAAGCAGAGCATCTGCTACTGATGAAAGCATCTAGGAACATTTTTTTTTAAGATATTGGGTCTGCCTTATAATAATAAAGCACTTGAATTTCATTTGATCATCTGTACTACTCCAGCTCCTTTCCAATCTGAATCTGTTAGCATTTCTTCCTTCAATAACCTGCAGGGATTCTTTCCCTCAGCCTGTAAGCATTTTTTCCCCCCTTCTAGTTATTTAATGGTCACTACACAATTATCTGATTCTACATCAAATACCTCCGCCTCAAATAAAACCTTCTCCTCACAGAATCTTATCAATCTCTCTAATGCCTCATATATCACCAATATTTATTATCTCCTTAACGTCAAACTAGATAAAAATAATTTTCTTTTATTGAAATCTCATTTTTTCCACTTTATAATGCCATGAACTTGGAAATTTCATAGATGATTCAACAATCTTCACTGGTCACTGTGGTTCAAACAAGATCAAAAAATATTTAGTTGTATAATTTCCTCACTCATAAAACTTGTTTTTGCCGATAGTTCCATTTTGAAAAAGCCCTTGCATTCATATCACAAATTTGCATCCAGCAACTTGAATATCAACTCTAAAATCTCCAAAATGGAGATCTTGCTATTACTGAACTCTTTTACAAATCAAAATCAACCATTTAGCTGATGTAATGTTACCAATCAACAAACGGCGCTCATCTTCTTACAACACTTGGAACAGAATACTCATTAGGCATATTCATAGCTGCTCAAATAGAACTTCATATGGGTTCAGTAAGTGGCTCTAAATTTAGAAATGCTTTATTCTGAACCTATGAACCCTGCATTCCAAACTTTATCAAATATCACTACAACACAATCATTAAACCTCAACTCTTAAATCCGCACATTCACCAGAATGCAGGCTCTGTTGTCTAAACCGCAAGCTACAGCCCATATCCACTTTCAGCCAAGAACTAAATCTGTTGGGGACACTTTTTTGGATGTGAAAAGTTTGCAAACCATGGACGGATCACTACATTACTACCTGCAAATTTGTAAACCTCCAGGTCATTGTGCATTCAATTGCTTTTATTGCCAAACTCCCAAAAATTTTGTACATTAACAATTATACTGCTACCACCAAAGAATTATGGTACCAAAGTTTGTGAGCAATGCATCTTAAACAACCTTCCCTTCGCCAATCTGTAAATTGGAAATACTTCAATTTCATAATAGCAATGGCATATGTGTGAACATCATCTCTTCCATCCTCTCTATTTCTTTCATAATTTTACCTAAATCACATTCTGCATTTGACACAACAATAACCTAGTATCTTCTTTATATATGCAAATTTTCCCATGATAACAATGTTCTTATGGAATTTCATCCATACTTTTACTCTGTCAAGGACTCAGATTCAATGAAACAACTATGAAGTCACATGTATGAAGATCTTTACTAGCTCCCCCTCCACCCGTTCCGCAGAGCATCACCCTAGATCATCCTTGACGCACCACCAACTATTCACAACATGGCATGATTGAGGTCATCAAACTTTGCATAGATTACAACAAATTTCTTAGCAACTGCATTTGCTGACAATGCAAATCACCCTTACTAAACCAATTGAATTACATCTAGAAAACACCTCCATCACAAATCTTTTTTTATGTTACATTTACAGAAATTTACCTTTAGTCTGAGTCTGATGGAAGTGACAATATTGTATCTTCAGACATATCTTATCTAAGCTTAAAATTCAGCATCAAATCTCAACACCAAACTCTTGCAACAAAATGGCATGGCTGCACTTGAACATTGCCACAATACAACACATTCCTTATTCCACTCTTTACCATAAACACCCAACAACTCTCCGTCAAACAATTGGTTGATTTTGTTATCCATGACTTCATCCATACTCCACATCAAAGCTCCAATAGATCTAAACCCTACATTTTTATCTGCCATAACGGTCGTCACTATGCCTACCATGATATGACCCATAAATGCATCAAGTATGTTGCTCTATGTTTTTTTATGAACTCAAATTCCCTGTAAACAACTCACTAACCAGAGAAGCACCTACACGCTTAAACTTCAAAGCATTAGAACTATACCATAATCTGCAAAATGCACCATCCCTTTCCCTATATAGCCGAATCAGTGAACTCAAACACATACACATCCCATCATCGCTCTATCTCATGTAGGTTTTAATGAAAACAAAAGTCATGAATAGTATTGTGGCTTAGTAGTTGAGCTCTTGAGTTTGAAGTTTTGACAAGTCAATGGTTCAAATCTTACCGGCCACATATTTGCCTTATAAGGCTCGATCTTTTCAAAAAAAAAAAAAAAAAACCACTTTGATATGTGCACTCCACCATATTTTCTATGCATTTCTCAGAAAAGCTACAGATATTTCATCAAAGAGAATGGCTGCCTTCTATCTTTATGGGGATTGTTTGTTATATTATTAAGAACATAATTAAGTTTGAAGAGTTGCGCCAGACTAAATATATCTTGTTGCTGTTGTCGTTTTAATTACTGGGATCAAATTATAAATGTAAAGTGACCGTCTCCAGGCATGTGGGATGAAGCTATTGAGAAAATCTGATAATGCAGCTTACAAGGTAAGTAAGCACTTGCTTTATGCTTTATTTATTTATTTATTATTTTGTTTATATGCTTCTAAATAAATAATAATAATATATTTAATTTTTGCAATGATTCAATCAAATGAGCAGTACTCCATTGCTATGATGGGTTATGCTGACGAGCTAGAGACCACTGTTCTTGAATTAACATACAATTATGATGTCACTGACTACACCAAAGGCAATGCTTATGCTCAGGTGAGGTGTTGATGCCATTTGCTTCTTGTATTTTCTTATTCCTTTTTTTTTCTGGATTTTTCTAAAAGGATGTTCATAAATACTATATATATATATATATATGAAAAAAAGAGGTATTATATATGTAAATAAGTAAGATATGAGCATTAACATATGCCTAAGATTTGTGTAAAATGATCAGCTTGCTCTCAGCACCGAAGATGTATATAAAAGCGCGGGAACCGTTGACCTGGTCGCGAAGGAGCTCGGGGGAAAGATAACCCGGCAACCTGGCCCAATTCCTGGACTCAATACCAAAATTGTCTCCTTCCTCGACCCGGATGGCTGGAAAGTGGTCAGTCTTTTATTTCATTCATTGTGTTTCTCTTGAAAAATGAGCAATGTTTGGCGTCGATAAAACCCGGCCACCCATTTTTCGAAATGATTACCATTTCACCACCATTTTTAGCCAAATTGCGCTCATTTCATTTCAAAGCGCACTGCATAACCCTAAACTCGCATTTTTCTAGTTTGTTAAATACACAACAGTTTGATCATAGCACCCTCAAAGTTTCTTGTCATAAATGGTACCTACAAAATGAGATGAATGATATTATGGCTTAGTAGTTGGAGTCTTGTACTTTAAACTACTGACATATCAAGAGTTCAAATGCTATCTGGTTTTCTGAGGTGGAATTTTGGTCATTGTGGCAGTGCATCCTTGTAGAAAAATAGTATAATATCAAGATATTGCGTTAATTCAAAGTGAAAGAAAGTTGTTACTTAATATATTTTATATATTTTACAGGTTTTTGTGGATCACTCAGACTTTCTGAAGGAACTCCAGACATGAGCAAAATAAGTATATTCCGTATGCGAACGTTTGTATGAAATAAGTCACTTTTTAAGTCCGGTAAGAAATACTTTCTTTTGTTGACTAATGTTCCAATAAAAGTGAATATAAGTGAATATTATACGAGGCTGCTGTAGTGGTCAATCTATAATTCTGACCGCCGGCTTCCTTTATTATTGCATGGCTTTGATGCACTTTTGCACTCAATGTGATAATTCTGTAATTTAAGCACTACTGCTCAATGCATTGGGCAACTTAGCATTTCCCACATTATTTTATCTTCAATTTGTGTGAAAGAGAGCTGTTTTTCTTAAATAAAACTATATTAGCTATCTTTATAACATCATTATCTAATTTGCTAATCTTGTATGTTCATGATTTACTAAAAACTTCAAATATTATTTCGAATTCGGCCGCCAAACTCGCCCTCTCCGGAAATTTTGGAGCTGTCGGCGAAGAGGAAAGAAACGGCTGACCCACCCAATGGAGTAACCCGAATGCTCTAATATTTCGCTCAATAAATTAGTAGAGCACATGGGAGTTGTATAGTATTTTTCTTAATTTCAATTTATAATTCTAAAAGTATGTTTTATTTATTCATAAATTGGTTCAAATTGTCATTCTCACTTGCGGTGAAGCAGATCTGTATATGCCAAACACATGCGATCGACGAAGTGTACGCTAGTCGGATGAATCTAAAAAATCGAACTGAATCAAACCAAGCTTTTTTTGAATGAAAATTTTGCTTCTTCATTAGGATATTAGGTTTTGGGCATTTTCGTTGCAAATGTTTGGCCAAAGTGATCCAAATTGGTCCATCGAGGGTTGAACTTTTATGAATAAAAATTGATTTTTTATAAGAATTTGATTTATTTTTAGTTTATTAGTCAAATAATTATTTTGTAACTTTGTTACTAAAAAATTTTAAGTTAATTATTTTGATAATTTAAATTTTAACTAAAGTTTTTCAAAATGTGTAATATATCATAATCTCTAAATCAGAAGTTTTTAATATTTAAATATTTTAAACTATTTAGATTTTTTTAATTTGGTTATCCATAAATTGCTAAAAAAAAGCAATAAATTATCTTTTTAATTTGGTTTGGTTAACTTTCTGGAGTTTGGAATTGAAAACCATTGGTTCCTATAATCCGAGAGCCAAATTATCCATATAGACTGAATGAACACCCCTAGCACCTATGCTTTCAATCGTTGTTGCATTTGGTGGAGCCTTGAGTGCAACATAGAGGTGGTGAACCCAAGTAAGGTACACCAGAACATGCAACTGTTAGCGTCGGAGCAATAGGATATATTGAAGTCTTGAGCTCATTGGAGTGTGGAGTAGGCCATGGGACAATACAAAAAGCTCGGAATGAGTTTGGGTTAACAATGGATCAACCGGGCATGAGCAGAACACGTTTTGGATCAAGTTAACTTGAGGATGCTGAGGAACTAAACTGGACAGTGGAGTTGGTGCTTGGGATGGAACAATTACTACAACATAAGCTCGGACGCTTAGGTGTGCCCAAACGCTACGTAATTTGCTCATAAATTCAGTCGGAACATGCAACAATAGCTACGTTTTTGCTATGTATTCAAGGCAACCTTAAAAAACTTGTATTACTTCTTGATTCATAATGATCTCTTCGTTTGTGTAACTTCATGATTTTTATCCGATTTTCCACGTAAATTTGTACTCTCTTCCTGTGGTTGGTGGGGTTTTGGGTTTTATGCGATTGTATCTCGTTCTTATTGTTTACGGGTGGAATGATTTCTGCTGCAATGTCCAAGTCGAAAGACGCATAATTTTCACAAAAAAAGATTGTGGCCTCCCCAAAAAGATTCAACAAATGTTTTTGCGAGAAACAATTTCATTGTGCTTGGATGCATGCTGGCCATTGCTTCTCTTGACAGAGAAATCATGTAACACAGGTGGAGACATGCATTACGGAATTCATCTAGACAAACTTTAGGAAATATGCATCAGGTATTTAGTATTAAACTTTCTTTTTTCAAATGATCTCAGCTTATGAATAAATCTTAAGAAAAAGTCTACCGCAAAACTATCCCTCAGGATATCAACAATCTAGGCAGGAAATTATTTATCTCAAAAACCAAAACAATCCCATAGCGAGCAAAAAAGGCACAAATTCGCAGGGCGGCTACTCTTGCACTTGCGATGAACAAAGAGACCACTCTTGAATATGCGCAAGGAAGATAGCCATCATCTAGCTCAGCAGCCCTAAACTTAACAGTTCTGTATATGCAACAATAGATGCATGCAATATTTTTAACAGAACACTAACATACCTATTTCACAACAATTTCTTTGTGGGCTTTGAATGATAGAATCACATTCCAAGCAAGGGCCACAAAGTTTGCAGCAAGAACCTGGCATTCATTTGTACAAAAAGCGAAAGAAAGTCAAAAAAGAGGAAACAACTCAAATCTTCATTAACTCAAAGTGGATGCAAAGCATGCAGGAGAGTTTCTTAAGATATTTATACAAAGTTAAATCACCCAACCTGAAACTTTTGTGGCACAAACCGAAAGTTGAGAAACTGAAAGGGAATCCAAAGCTGCCAGTTTGCCAGCACAGATGAAAACCACTCCTGAAAACAAATAATAATCTACAAACAAAATAACAAATAAAAGAGGGGCACGCTTTTGGTGAATATAATGCGTTACCTGTTGGAGCTTCGGCACCACTTGAGAAGGCCTTCCTTCTAATGCAACGAGCGCACATAAGAAAACCCCGATAAAAATTGGAGAGAAGCAGAACTGCACAGCACGGCATTTTTAATAGGTAAAAAGCACCAGACTTGCTTCTTCCAAAAAGCTCTCTATCCATGCATTGATAGAGAAGTAAAACATCTTTGGGTAAAGTTTGCTATATATACATATATATAGTACTACAATTAGTGCTATAGAAATAGAAAGAGAAATGTATTCATTCACAGCAAAGGTTGGAGTGGCTCCAATGGTATGTAAGATTAGAGAACTTAAAAGAGGTAGAAATTAACCTATAGAAAAGGATCTTCTCTATTTAGAACTTAATGGAGAGGCTCCTATTTTATCGTACACAAAGGATTCGTGTAGCAAACATGTTAGGATTGTACAAAGAGAAAACACAGTAAACTTACAGAAAATTCAAGCACATCAAACAAATATGAGGATTTATGTGGTTCAGTGAGATTCACCT
Organism: Gastrodia elata; assembly: GCA_016760335.1. Classification (NCBI taxonomy): domain Eukaryota; kingdom Viridiplantae; phylum Streptophyta; class Magnoliopsida; order Asparagales; family Orchidaceae; genus Gastrodia; species Gastrodia elata. Next base: position 27,370,965 of record CM028677.1, on the reverse strand, counting down.
ATATCCATGAGTAGACGAGGAGCACTATTTAAAAAAACAATACAAAGTTAAGGTTTGAATTTCTTGCAACCCATAAAATCAGCCATATTTAGAACTGCTACAAAAATAATAAAAAATATTTATTTTAAGTGACTTCTCAAATCTTTCAAATTGTCTTTCTTCTACTTGGCAATATTTTCTTTCCAGTGGTTATCGATATTTATTATCGGCAAAAATTGAATTTTCTTGATAAAAAATACAAATGCGTGTCAAAACGAGTTTTCTTAGTCATGTGTTTTCTCCGTCAAAATGCATTGAAAACGTGTTAAAACATGTTTTTTTAATCAAAATGCATTAATTAGTCAAAATGCATTGAAGGAAAAAAGCATTAAGAACATTTTTGACTAATTTCACAATTCTCATTTAGCTCTCATATATGTCACATATAAGATATAACTCCATAACGAAGCGAAGCAAAGTGAAGCGGCGGCACCCAAGATAGTTGCCCATGTATCCCCCTCCCAAATGAATTATGTTGAACATAGTTCATCAAAAGAGCTATTAGCACTGATCCTCAATGTTCACAAATTTTTTTGCAATAGGTGAACTTGTGCAGCGTGAGAACTTTTATAAGCATATTTGCCAAATTTTCCTTCATGTCAATCTTTTTTAGTAAGATACCACCCTTCTCAATCAAGCCCCAAATGAAGTGATATCGCAAATCATTATGTTTGGTCATCGCACGATGAATCGGGCTTGTAGCCACAGATTGTGCTTTGACTATCACAAAACAAACTCAATTGTTGTTGTTGCATTCCCAAATCATTTAAAAGACCCTTTGTCCATATCGTATCTTTCATTGCCTCAGTGACAGACATATATTCTGTCTTTGTAATAGACAATGCAACTATAGGTTGCAACGTATGCCTCCAACTAACTGGTGCTCCAGCCAATGTGAAAACATAGGTTATCGTAGACTGACGCCAATCAATGTCGCCTATAAAATCTGACACATAGGTTGGATGTTGATGCTTGCCTCTCAAAAATCAACCCAATATTTATTGCACTCTTCAAATACCTCAGAATCTATTTCACTGCTTGCCAATATCCTTTCCCTGATTCATCCATGTATTTGCTCACTAGCCCAACTACTTGTGCCAAATTAGGTCTCATGCAAATATTGCATGCATCAAGCTATCCATTGCACTAGCATACGGGATCCTTCTCATCTCCTTCCTCTCACTAGACTATCCCCTCTCTTGGCACAAAGCTTTGGGCAACTAATCTTACCTTGTAACACACATCAGCAACTCCTTGAAATCCCTCTTTTTGGAAAATACCCATTTGCACCCAATAGATGACCTTCCTAGAGGTAGCTTCACCATACTTCACATTGCATTCTTCTGAAGAGACTACATCTCTTCATCCATAGTTATCTTCCAATGTTCACATTATGGACTCTCCATAGCCTCTTTATAATTACTTGGGATATCAGCTTCAGTAGCTGAAAGTGCAAATCCAATAGTCCCTTAGCTATGCAGGCCATAGAACATTCTCCCTCCTAGTTCTGCATGTTATAATAAACTCCTGCACTAAAGTCTCTTCTATTCTCATCTTCAACATTAGCACTCTCTTGATCATCATCTAAAGCTGCATGCTTGAAAACAAACTCTAAAGAACTAGGTACTTATGGAGCAAATGGAGCTACATCAAGCTCCACCCTCTGCAACTTTTCAATGCCCCTCTATAGAATGCTCCACCTTTTTTGAGTTCCATAGCCTCGTAAGAATATCCTCGCCAAATATCACATCCCTGCTCACCACAACTTTTCTATAATCAAATCAAATAATTTGGAGCATTAATTCAACGACTATTGAATAAAAACTACCTTCTTGGCTCTTTGTTCTATTTTATCGTACTTTACATGGTAATATGCATCTCTTTAGCCTCATAAAAATTTTCAAATTGTCTTAGTCGCGAATAGGTTTATTTAACCATATCTCCATAGAAATTTTATTTCCAATAGTTGAAGGTAAATGGTTGACTAATGATATCATAATCAAGAGCCTCAACCTAAAAGTCTCTCCATTCTAATGTTCGATAACATTGCATCGAACTTTCTCTACCAAAGTTCAATTTATCCGCTTTGCCACCCCGTTTTGTTGCGGCATCTCCTCCATTGTGAAATGGTGTTCAATCCCAGCTTTCTAGAACTCCGACAATAATTCGTTTGAACTGTACAGCCCCATTATTTGATCTAATCACTTCGATCCTCCTACCAATTTGAGTCTCTACCCACTTCTTCCATATCACGAACTTTTCCAGCACTTCACTTTTACGCCTCATTGTGTGAAACCAAACAAATTTGTAATCATCGGTAAAAGTGACAATATCATCATTGGTAGAATGATGCATCTTCATCGGGCCCAAGGATCAGTGTGCACCTAATCAAGAATACATTTGGTATTGTGAATTGCGGTACCAAAAAATATGTGTCTTCTTGCCAAGCACACAATGCTCGCAAAACTTGAGCTTGCGGGTATGAGCTCCTTTGACCAGCCTTGTTTCTTCAAAGCACGTAGTAACGGCTCTCGAGCATGTGTAAGCCTCATGTGTCACAATATAATGGCATCCAAAGGTTTTTCAGCAGCTGCGGCTCCACCTATCACAGTACTCCCATAGAGATAATATAGATTGTGATGTCGAACGAGCCTCATATACGTCATTGCTCCACGAATGATCCTCAAGACTCCTGCTTCAATAGTCACTCTAAAACCCTTGGCCTCCAAAGATCAAACTAGCAAAAGGTTCTCGCAGATATCTGAAACCTCCTCCAGCTCCTGAATCACCCCAACATGCATGCATACCAAAATGCTTCCTATCCCAATTGTACGACAGGCCTTTGATTGTCGCCCATCGTTACAACACCGCTCTTTAGTGTCCTATACGCTTGGAACTACTCTTGCCGCGAACAGATAAGATAAGTTGCACTCATATTCATAAATCAACATGTGACACCTGTGTACAAGCACTGAGGCACTACAGACAAAGACATGTCTAAGTCTTTTGCATCGAGTCTATCTTGTGTGACTTGAGCCTTCGCATCTAATGACTCCACCTTGTCCCTCAATTTGGGACAACTTTTCTTCTAGTGGTTGTCCTAAAAAAAATGCATCGATAGCACCCAAAACTGGTAGAGCCTCCTCATCATGTGGAGTTGATTCATAAATGGATATACTCATAGATGGAAATAACTTTTCACATTCTGAAATCAGTAGAGCCTCCTCATCATGTGGAGTTGATTCTCCACACTGTCACATACTTATGCTCCAGTGTTTGCCATAGCTTCACCATCGATGTCTCTGTCATCACAGATATTTGACTTCAGTAAGACAATTGCGGATATACCCGCATGCGCTCTTGTTCCTCTTCTCCAAGTTCTTTAACATATATCATGGCTTCCCGTCACTATCCATGATATCTTTGAGATTATGGCACACAACGCATTTATCACCTAACATTGCCACATCCCGAAATTGTTCTTCCCATCAAATTTGACGACATCAACTCTCATTGGAAGCATCATAATTTAATGTATGGGTCCCTCAAACATTGTTGTCATTGATGTCGATTATGCTCCCTCCGCCATGGAAACTCAAAAGAACCTCCATCGGACCCCGTAGCAATAATCTCCTTGTAATAACCGTCAGCTCTAGTAACACTTGTTAAAATCATACGTGGAGAAAATATAGTAAACTTGCAGAAAATTAAAGCACAACATACAAACACGAGGATTTATGAGGTTTGATGAGATTCACTTGCATCCATGGGGAGAAGAGATTTCACTATTTAAAAGAAACAACATCGAGTTGAGTTTGAACCTTTTCCAGTCTACTAAACTCGACTCATTTAGAATTGTACAAAAACAAGAAAAAAAATTTCTTTCAAATGGCTACTCAAAACCAGCCTCTTTCTTCTACTTAGCCATATTTCTCTTCCAATGATTGCCGATATTTATAATCAGCCCAAAACCAGAAAACACATTTTCTCAGTCAAAAACACATTTCTTTGGTTAAAATGCATTTTTGGTTCAGAAACGTGCTTTTTTAGTCAAAAAGTGTTTTCTTGGTTTAAACGCATTAAAAGCATGTTAAAAACACATTTTCTTAGTCAAAACTCATTAATTAGTCAAAATGCATTGAAGTAAAAAAAGCATTAAAAATGTGTTTGACTAATCTTCACATAACCCGCCTAGTAGAGATAAGGTTTAGTATCGTTGTTGCAACAGATTTTACATGAGCTATATTATATGCGCATGCTAAGCTAAGCTAAATCTTAGATCGGATAAGAAAAAACTTGTCGATAAAACAAGTGCTCAGAGATGAGAATCCTATGGTGAATGAGTGGGTATACTTGAAGAAACTAACAATTAAAAGAATATTCTCTGTTAGAACTTAAGGAAGGACTCATATTTGACAAGCAATGAAAATAAAGGATTCATGTAGCCAACCTCACTTAACTTGGCACTCCAATATGAGTTTAGTGATTCTATGGGTTTAATCTTAAATATGTAAAAAAAAAACAAAATTTTCCCTATTAGATCAGGGAAAATTGTCATCCTGATTAGTGTAAATGAAAGTTTGTGTTGTCCCTTCTTGTGCTATGACTGTTCTGCTACATTGTTCCAAGAATGGATGTCTGTGCTATAATAAAGCGGGTTGGGGCAATAACATGCTCTACTAAGTATTTCACATAAAGTTAAGCATCTAAAAATGAAATCAATAGTGTACCTGATCAAGCAACAGGCACAAGGATGCGCCAGAAAGTCCAGGCAAGCTGATTAGCTTGCTGAGAGAGAGATACCTTCAAAGGATCTTCATGTTAGATAGGCAACATAATCCGATAATGCAGACTTCAGTTGACACCATATATAAATAAAAAAATGGAGTCATTCTTTTTCTAAAAAAATAAAGAGAGAACAATATAATAAAAATCTATAAATTTTAGCTAAGTAAATAATAGAGCATAATATTAGAGTAGCAATTAATACCAATAATGCAGTGTTGGACCCACCAACACGAGTCCCAAGAAAGTGAACACAAACGTTCGCTTTTCATCCAGTTTTGGAGAAGGATCTATCCAAATCTGGCAGCAAAAAAACAAAGAAGAGTTAAAGAGTTCCATCAAGAAAACAAATGCAGCCGCTCAAACTAATAACAAATAAAAACAAGATTCGAAAACAAAAAAGAACTTCCAATCTCAAATATTATTTACAAGTGCAAAGAAACATCTGAACTGGTTTGCATTGCTGCCGGAGTGCTTTGGGTTACATCGATGATAATAGTTAAATTGGTGCTGAGCTTCAAAATATATATATAGAGTATTATTATTCTATCTTTGACTTTTTAAATTATATGTATATGGATGATTACATGTACTTAGGGAAAACAAGAAGAAAATGCTTTTTTGTAAAAAGATATTGTGCTACATATGTCATTATAAGGATTTGAGAGCCAAGATTGTAAAAATCTCTATTTAAATATAAACACTATCTATATAAAATTACAAACAAAAATAATATTTGAGTTCAACTCAATAACAATTCGAACATAAACAGTTAACACAAGCTGATATTTTTTTGCTTGTAAATAAACTAAATTGAGTGTTTGTTGATGTAACGACCCAAAATCGTTACTTTGCGATTTAGGTCATATCCCGCCTCAGAAATCAGGATCCCAGGAAATTTCGAATTAGGGCAAACAAAAATACCCTTTAATAAGAATAATTTTAAGATTAAAGTACCATAGTTTGAGAGAATTAGAATAACGGAAGCTCCCGCTTGATTTCCTGAATTATTTAAATTATAAAAATAAAGAACATTGAAATACGTGTCTGAATTCATCATTTTAAGTATCATTATGTTAAGTATATTATTTAAAAACTGCTCAAAAAATTTCATCAAATTCTGAACACCGGTTTGATCGTGATTAATTTTTAAAGTTTTAAACCTCAAAAATTAATATAAAATAAATTATTTGTCTTAATCGAAAATTTTCGGCGCGAGAGTGCCCGTTATGTCATAACACACATCGGTATTAAGTTTCGTTGTATTTGGATTCCAAATGACGGAAAAATGCGATTAATTTAAGTTTAAGTTTTTTTTTATTTTCTCTATTTTGCCTGTTCCCCCCTTTTTCTGCGCCCCCCTCCGATTCCATCCGCCTTAAGAAGCGGAAGGTTCCGCGACAGGGCCCTTCCTGCCCCGTTTTGGCGTAGGTATGGTCGGCCAATTTGGCCGACCAGCCCTCTTGACCCCCTCCCTTCCCTCTATATAAACCCATCCCTTTCCCTCCCTCTCACCCTCACAGCAGTAATCCCTCCCCCTCATCTCCTTGCCTCTTGCTAGCCTCTCCTCCCTCCCCTCCTAGCCAAGCCTCCATCCAGCAGCCCTCCTTCTCAGCCCCGCCAGCCAGCCACCCTGCCGCCGGCCATCCCCCTTCTCCGGCCAACCAGCCCCTCCCTGCCTCATCCGGCCGGCCAGCAGCCGCCTAGCCAGTCCTCCTCCAGCCGGCCAGCCACTTGCCAACCTCCGGCCAGCAGCAGCCTAGCCAGTCCTCCTCCAGCCGGCCAGCCACTTGCCAACCTCCGGCCAGCCACCCCACTCTGGCATCGCTCAATTTTCCGGCAATCTTAATCCTAAGGTAAGAAGAGAAGTTTAAGAAAAAGAAAAAGGGAGAAGAAAAGAAGAGATGGAAAAGAGAAAAATGAGGGAAAAATTTGCTAATCTTGTTACTCTATACTTAAATAATCATTACTATAAAAATAAATAAGTAGTCATTCACATTAGTGTTATTCTCATTAATTAATAATGGGAATAATACAAATGTTATAAAATGACTATTATTCCCAATTTTATCAATTTTAATTTAATCATTTTCATTATGTATTTTCCTTGCGTACTTTATTATCATAATCATAACGCTATAATAAATATTACTGCTATCGTTGCAGCTAAAAAATCGAACTTCAATCATAATGAGAAAGCGAAAGAAGAACATAATCGTAATAAAAAAAAATTTACTCTTAAAAATATTGATTAAAAGCTAATTTAAAAATATTCAAATCTAAATGCAGATCCAAAAGTCGAACTATCAAATTTGAATCTTAAAGAACAAAGGTACCCAGTACATGACATGTATTACATTTACTTTTACTGCTGCTTAGCTTCGCTTTTGAGCCAAATTCATATTGAAGCTTGGTTAGTTGTTCATAACGAATGTGGCAACATTCGTGGCTAATTACTGGAAAAATGACATCAGTAATAGCATTTGTGGCCAGTTATTAGAAAAATGACATCAGTAACACCATTCGTGACTAATTACTGGAAAAATAATATTAGTAATAACATTCATGAGTAGCTGGAAAAATGACATCAGCAACATTCGTGGGTCACTAGAAAAATGACATCAGTGACATTCGTGGTAGGTTACTGAAAAAATGATATCAATAACCTAAATTTTATGATAATACTTGTTACAGAAAACTTTTATTCATTTTACGCTATTGCCTTACTTTTTCTACATTATTATCCTTTTATCTGCTAATCGCATATTTGCTTTTATAAAAACATAATATATTTTGTTTACTTTGGTACTTAGAGTATTCTCTAATTACTGAGAATTCTAACCACGATATTGTTTTATATACAATACCAGATCAGGTACTTCTGGGGGAGCTTAACCAAGAACCTTAAAATTTTTACTGGAAGAAGAATCTACGATACAATTTTTACTTTTATTTTATTTTACTTTTTTCAAAGTTCATCTCGTGTTCTAGCAGATGAAATTTGTTACAAGTTTGTTGGCTACATTGTAAAATTTGAAATATTATTAAATGAGAAATATCTTTTGGTTTTTATGTGTTCTATTTCTTTCTCAAATTGCTCAATATGATCCTGCAGTATGTGGGTACCCGATGTCGGGCCAGTTCTCGCTGAACCGATGCCGGGCCACCACAGTTGGTATCAGAGCAGGATTGAGCACATTTGAGAGGAAAAATATACATACAAAAACATAGATATATTCATTTTCAACAACAAAAAAGAGGGTTAAAATCTGACTAAGGATAATAGTACTATATTCAGAAGTGATAGCTCTCCTTCTTACTTGCTTTTAAACCGTGAGAGTAGACTAGGACCTTATTATTACACTTTATTTTGTGCATCAAGGCATAGGTTCTACTATTAAAACAACATTTTATAAACAGGTCTATTATAAATAAAAACTTTTTGGAATCAAAATTTTATAAACTTTATTTATCGTTGCGATTAATTGTTTTTATATTCAGCAAGTTGCAACCTCTTCTAAACTCAAGTTTATTAAATCATCTCCAAGCAGATGAATTCCGATGAAGGCTTCCTCTCAGTACCCACCAAAACCCCAGTTAAGAACACAATCTCCTCGTCTACAGCAAACAATAGAACGGATCGTCTATTAGAAGTTATTTTGCAAGCCCTTTCAAATCAAGGGAAAGCCTCTACCTTCCTGCTTGCATCAGAACCCCCTCAAGGGCAAAGATTGCGAGTAGATGATGCCCTGCAGGCCTTCCTCAAACTCAATCCTCCTACTTTTAATGGCTCAGCCAGACCCATGGAGGCCGAAGACTGGATCCAAGCCGTAAAGAGCAAGTTGGACAGTTTAAAGTGTCCATCAAGCGAGGAAGTTAGACTAGCGAAATATTTGCTAGAAGGTGAAGCCGAGAGGTGGTGGAGGATCACATACGAGACAACCTTTAAGGGCGTCAGTTTGGAGGACATACCGTGGGCAGAGTTCACGACGGCATTCAAAAGCCGCTACATCCCTCATTCCGCACAAAGAATTCTGGTGAGTCAATTTTTAAGAGTAACCCAGGGTGACCAAACGATGACAGCTTACGAGACAGAGTTCACAAAACTCTCTTGTTACGCACATAAGCTGGTAGACTGTGAAACTTCGAGGTGCAGTAGATTCTTGGAGGGTTTAAAAGACAGCATTCGCACCAACCTAATTTCACTTGGACATATGAAATTTACCGATCTTTTAGACTATGCAACAATGCTTGAGCACAATGAGCAGGTGATCGCAGAAAGACAAGGAAAAAATGCATGATCATCCCATAGAGGATCAGGAGACTTACAATCATCCTCGTTACCCTCCATTAGCCAGGGCATACCAAATATCCGCAAAAGCTTCCAGGACCAACGAAGGATTTCATTATAATCGGCCTCACCCGCTTGGGAGGTGCTACCATGGTCAAGACATTTGTTTTATCTGCTAGCGCCCGGGTCACGGTTATCGTTTCTATATCGCAAAAAAGACAATCGATGGAGATATTATCCTTGGGGCAAGATCTGCCCCAAGACTAAACTTAGCACCAGCAGCCCCCGCCAATAACCAACGAAGAGGAGGTGCTCCTAGGCAAGTTGCACTAACGGCAGCGCCTACCCAAAGGAATGGGCAGGTTCCTCAAGCAAGAATGTACATCCTCACCCCTATCATGACACTCGGCAACAATGACGTAGTATCAGGTATTAATCTCACTCATATATAAGTTTTGTATGTATGATATCGAGGACGACATCGTTTTTAAATATGGGAGTTTGTAACGACTCAAAGTCGTTACTTTGCGATTTATATTAAATCCAACCTCAAAAATCAGGATCCTGGGGAATTTCAAATTAGGGCAAACAAAAATACCCTTAGATAAAAATAATTTTAAGATCAAAGTGCCCTAGTTTGGGAGAAATCCGAATAACGGAAGCTCCCGCTTAATTTTCTGAATTATTTAAATTATAAAAATCAAAAACATTGAAATACGTGTTCGAATTAATCGTTTTCAGTATCGTTGTGTTAAGTATATTATTTAAAGGCTGCTCAAAAAGTATCATCAAATTTTGAGCGTCAATTTGATCGTGGTTAATTTTTAAAGTTTTAAACCTCAAAAATTAATATAAAATAAATTATTCGTTCGAATAAAAAATTTTTGGGTCGGTGTTAAGTTTCGTTGTATTGGAACGCCAAACGCTGGAAAAATGCGATTAATTTAAGTTTAAGTATTTTTTTTTATTTCCTCTGTTTTTCTTGCTCCCCCTTTTCTGCGCCCCCCTCTAATTCCTTCCGCCTTAAGGCGCGGAAGGTTCCGCGACAAGGCCCTTCCTGCCCCGTTTTGGCGCAGGAATGGTCCGCCAAATTGGCCGACCAGCCTCCTGACCCCCTCCCTTCCCTCCTCTATATAAACACACCCCTTTCCCTCCCTCTCACCCTCACAGCAGCAGCCCCTCCCCCTCATCTCCCTACCTCTTGCTAGCCTCTACTCCCCTCCCAGCCAAGCCTCCAACCATCAGCCCTCCTTCTCAGCCCCGCCAGCCAGCCACCCTGCCGCCGACCAGCCCCCTTCTCCGGCCAGCCAGCAACAACCAACCAATCCCTTCTTGCCTCATCCGGTCGGCCAGCAGCAGCCCAGCCAATCCTCCTCCAGCCGGCCAGCCACTTGCCAACCTCCGACTAGCCACCCCACTCCGATTTCTCTCCGTTTTCCGGCAATCCTAATCCTAAGGTAAGAAGAGAAGTTTAAGAAAAAGAATAAGGGAGAAGAAAATAAGAGATGGAGAAGAGGAAAACAAGGGGAAACTTTACTAATCTTGTTACTCTATACTTATATAATCATTGCTATAAAAATAAATAAGTAGTCATTCACATTAGTGTTATTCTCATTAATTAAAAATGAGAATAATACAAATGTTATAAAATAACTATAATTCTCAATTTTATCAATTTTAATTCAGTCATTTTCATTATGTCTTTTTCTTACATACTTTATTATCATAATCATAATGCTATAATAAATATTACTGCTATCGTAGCAGCTTAAAAATTGAACTTCAATCATAATGAGAAAGCGAAAGAAGAACATAATCGAAATAAAAATAAAAATTACTCTTAAGAACATTGGCTAAAAGTTAATTTAAAAATATCCAAATCTAAATGCAAATTCAAAAGTCAAACTGTCAAACTTGGATCTTAAAGAACAAAAGTACCCAGTACATGACATGTATTACATTTTTGTACTTTTACTGCTGCTTAGCTTCGCTTTTGAGCCAAATTCATATTGAAGTTTGGTTAGTTGTTCAGAACCAATGTGAAAATATTTGTGGCTAACTGGAAAAATGACATCAGTAATAGCATTCGTGGCCAATTACTGAAAAAATGACATCAGTAATGGCATTCGTGGCTAGTTACTGAAAAAATAACATCAGTAATATCATTCGTGGGTTGCTGGAAAAATGACATCAGCAACATCCGTGGGTCACTGGAAAAATGACATCAGTGACATTCGTGGTGGGTTACTGGAAAAATGATATCAATAACCTACATTTTGTGATAATACTTGTTGCAGGAAACTTTTATTCATTTTGCGCTATTGCCTTACTTTTCCTACATTTTTAACATTATATCTGCTAATCGCATATTTGCTTTTATAAAAACGTAATATATTTTGTTTACTTTGGTACCTAGAGTATTCTCTAATTACTGAGAATTCCAATTTCGGTATTGTTTTATGTACAATACCAGATCAGGTACTTTTGGGAGAGCTTAACCAAGAACCTTGAAAATTTTTACTGGCGGAAGAATCTATGACACAACTTTTACTTTTATTTTATTTTACTTTTTTCAAAGTTCATCTCGTGTTCAAGCAGATGAACTTTGTCAGAAGTTTATTGGCTACATTGTAAAATTTGAAATATTATTAAATGAGAAATGTCTTATGATTTTTATGTGTTCTTTTCTTTCTTAAATTGCTCAATATGATCTTGCGGTATGTGAGTACCCGATGTCGAGCCACCACAGTTGACAAGCATAATACAAAAAAGGCTAAGCTCAATCAAGTACTCCTATTGTCAATTGAAACTGATTTTTGGCACTCTGTTGATCCTACTACAACCAAAGCAAAAGATTAGCTAGTTAATTAATCTTGGTCAAAGGTGTAAATGAATGAAGGCGGCTCAAGCCCGGGTTTAATGGACTCATGAGCTGAGTTCGAGGTTCAAGTTAAGCTCGAGCTTATGCCAGCTTGACTTGTTAGCTCATTGAGCTAGATTGATTCTAAGCAACCAACAGTTAATATAATAATAATTATAATAATATTAAACAATTAATTAAATCATTAATCTTATTAAACTTAACCAATAAATTATCAAACAAAGCTCTTTTTATTGGTTTATTGAGTCAGCTCACGAGCAAGTTATCGAGCAAAAGTTTTTAGTTGAACCAAGATAGACTTTGATAAAAAGCTCGAGTCAAGCAAGATCCAAGATCGAGTCTCAGAAAAAATTTGACGAGTCCATCTCAAGCTCGACTCAATTACACCCCAAGACTTGGCGAGAGACAATGTTTAGCCCAAGGGCTATTTAATTGTACAAGGACACATGGCAAAAACTGTTGGAATCTTACAGAATACCGGCATGAGTGGACGTGGGGACATGGCTAAACCTCATAACATAACTCAATGCTTTTTTATTTGTGTTGCTTGCAATTCTCTTATCAAGAGTCTGCTCATGAGAAATCATTCTTAGTCTCACATATAACAAGGCATTGTATCTTAACAAAGCTGTCGATTATCCCAAAAACTTAAGGGATTATTTGGTTTGCGGGATTTAAAGTATAAAGTAATTAAAATCCTGGGATTTCAAATTTGAATATATTTACTTGATGTAATTTTAAGTGTAAAGTAAATTTTGAGGGAATCAATTACCCCATAGCCCATTTTTGGCAAAATTTTAGGGGTTAAAAATTGGCCAATCAACAACAAAAATGCTTCTTCCAAACGAGGCCCTAGTCTAGCCCATGATTAACAAATGAAAATGTTGCTAACAATTTTGCACTAGTTTTGCATCTCTGTGCATTTATCTTTTACCTTAATGAATTAACTACAACTTGTGCTACATAGCTAAATCAGAAAAAATCTAAGTGTGCCACCACAAACCAAGCATATATAAGTGAAACTTGAAATGCAAGAAACATGATTTCCCAGCTCTCAAGCAGCTAAAAAGTGGAGCCGCTTATCTCTTATTAATAAAAAAGAAAAAAAACACATACATCCAAGCCTATTGTTAATAATCAATGCTATAAGCATATAACTTGCTGATAATTAGATTCATTGTGTACGATTAAGAGTGCTTGATTAGATTGCTCAAGCCCAAAAATTTAACCTGGGATATTAGCATATTTAGGCAAAACGTGAACCTTGAAATATTTTGTGGCAATCACAGCTAGACATGATAAGAATCATTGATATTAATTCCAATTTAGCCAATTGAATAAATCTAAAACACAATTTGATATAGGTAAACGAACTACTGGTTCTATCAATTCAAGTTTAGCTCGGGCATAAATCCTATTGAAAATTAATTGAAGATGTTTAAACTTCTTTTTGAATAAAAGCACCACCAATCATTTTGCAGAAGTTATTCTATCCTCGAAATGGAAACATCCTCTCTGCAAATGTTTCAGTAAGTTATTCACATCGGTACATCAAACTTCCATGCGTCAACACTAATGGGAGGCCTTGGGCATGGTCCTTGGACATGGTTCAGGATTCTATGAAAGAAGGATATTACAAAATGTCCAAAAAGCAAAAGAAAACGCACACAAATCATGTTATTCCAGATTAGTGTCAAATTGATATAAGAGTTTCAGGAATGAACTAAGTATGATAAAATTTGTAAATATAGTTATAATTATTCATCATATAAACAACTGTTCTCAGAATAATTATCGTGTGCTAACACTTGTTCTACAACTAATTAAAACTATCACAATGGCAGAAAATCTGATAACATAATAAATACCATCAACAAGAAGCCAGTAATTTCAAATAAAAAATGATAAATAATCAATATAGTTTGTGGTTCACAATATGCAAAAAGCACATGAAATTTCACGCATTGAAACATAGACATAAAAATACCTGACATATTAAATCCCCGATAAAAGTAAGAAATGCAGATGTCAAAGCCTTTGTTACAACTGGATGCTCATCAAGAGCTGTCAGGTACCTGGTAAACTCATTAAACAAAATAAAAATGCATTCTTTTTTTTCTTTTGAAATGTGCAAAGCTAGCTATTCACCAAATATACGATGAGAAAAGGAAAGCATATGTTGAGGCTCCGTAAAAAAGAATGAAGAACAGAATGAAAGCAAAGCTAACATCAAACTGAAGTATCATAATTGAATGCCAATAGTAAGTAAATCAAAATAAACTTCAAAATGAAAAATAGAAATATATCTATATGAAGCAAAACCAAGAAAATCTAAAGATGTGAAAGAATGCCTTGCTAAAGAACTTGTAAACAAGAAAATTTAAGTGAAGTAACATTTAACAGATGCCCAAATAGAAATAACTAGCCTTAACAAATATGGATTTAGTTACCAAAAAATTACGTTTGATGGAAGCTACAACTTGCCAAGGAACACAGTAAAGAAGGGTTATCATGGTAAACTGACTTGTGCTTCCAGCGTTTCATAAAATAATCGAGTAACCATTGTATTTGCATAGATTATTATAAGACAATAAGCAAGTAAAACTGAGGCTTGGATGATATGATTGGTATATGGCCCAAAATGGGATGAATTGGTTTTTTTTTTTTAAGATAAACAATTGATTCTTTATTTTTCACTTTTGAAGCAGATTGATTTATAATATGTGCTCAGAAAAATAAATAGATAGAAGTATAGTGTTAAAAAGAAGAGGAAGAATATTTAATTTTCATGCGGTCTGAATGAAGTCCGTCCAATAATTACTTAGAATGCTTAGGGCCCATAAACTAGAAATCTCATTAACCTTAAGTCACCATCAAGTATCTAGAAAACATTCATGACTTTTAATACTCAGTTATCTTGTTGCAAGTATTATACCCTCAATTACATTAGATATGAGTACAAAAAATTACATGATTTAAAAATAATAATTTGAAAGCATCACAGTATAAAATATAATTTATCAAATGATATATAAATAGGCATTTTGGCAAAGTGATGAAAGAATCTAATAGTGTGCATGGTGGTTTTTGTTTAAGGAAACAAATAAAGAAATAAAAATGATCTTAAAATTTATTTAAGCTTCTTATTTCATAAATGCAGTAAAGTATTTAAAAAAAAAAAACATATCTAGGAGCATATTTAAAGTTCAGAAAGTAGACCACTGAGAAAGAAGCTAATTTTATACATAATGATTAATACTTGTCAGATAAAGCAGTAAACCTATCATACTACGGTAGTATTTTTGATCTACAAGATTACAAGGGGTGCAGCGTCTAAGAATATAGTTGAACTGATAGGTGTATCTAGGGGTTTACTACTATCAAATATAAAATGCTTATGTAACTCTAGTGTATTTAGTTTGTGATATAAAAATGCATCATGTATCTTGTTTGATTCGCAAACTCAGAAAAAATTTTAATTCTCCCACTAAGCTCATTTTGAATTTCTTGCTCATAAGTAAACTAAATTCCTCTGGTGTTGCTAGTGGAACCAAACAAAATGTCACCTACATAAATCTAAACTACAAGAAGATATGGAGTTTTCCTAAGGATAATGGTAGTGTCAACAGATCCCCTAGTGAAGTCATTGTGTGAGAAATGAAATAAACCTATTGTACCATGCCCTAGGTGCTTGCTTCAAATCATATAGTGTTTTTTTCAATTTATACACATAATCAGGTAATCTACATTATCAAAACCCAAGGGTTGATTAACATAGACATCATGATCAATATATCCATTGAAAAATGCTTTTTAACATATGTTTGATATAATTTGAGGTTGCACTGAGAGGCGTATGCAAGCAACAGCCTAATAGCTTCATTTTATTTAAAAAGTCGAAGGATCATTTTGGAAAATAACAAAGTAAACTTATACTTCATATATTCTGTTTTAAATCTATTGACACCTAATCTTTTATACTTACAAGGTAATTCTCCATAACTTTAGCTTTGTTTTAACACAATCTTTAATCTTATTGATAAGAAAAATAGCATCTAGAAATAGCATGAATCAAGATACCTTTCTTGAATGTGCTTAGTAAGGATGTCTAATGATGTAATCCAATTGGATCAAAAAACTCATTTGATAAATTACTTAGTGTTTGAGCATATGTAACTTGTAATGACCCTAGGTCATCTTGAAAAAAATGTTTAAGTTCTAGCTAAAACTCAATTTCTGTTGTTTTACCTACGAATTTCCGTTTTCAGTTAGAAGTTCCAGCTAAATCTGTTTTCGTTAAAATTTATATTACATACTGACTAAATTAATGATTGAGGAAGTTTCTCAAACCCAATTAATGCTAAAATGAAATTTTAGATTTGTCACTAATCTCGTATTTAAGTTAGGTTGTTCTTTCAGAAACCGTCAGGAATTAAGCAAACGGTTCTATTAGAAAAAGGTCTGCGGTACGTAATAAAATCATTCCCAATTTTTACTCTTACTCTAGTAACATACGAGCATTTCTCATCGTCAGCCGCACACGCAAAGCGGACGTGCGTTACGTACGATGTCCTATTTAACCCGCAAGGAGCCGCTCGACTCTCCCCACCCTCGCTAAAGCACTTGATCACGTCTTCTATTCCTCTCAGCCGACCGAGCTCTCTTGATCGGAACCGCCGAAGCTCACCTAAGCCGATGAATTCTACGGAAGAGACGCAGCAGTCGACACGAGCAATCCTTGAAGCCGATTACAGAGGCGCAGAAGCCAACAGAGGTCCTCAATAGAAGAAGAGACGATCTCGAATGTCCCAACATCTGGCATCAGCTCCCCTGCTCCGCTCGAACGTCCCAATATCATAGCTGACGCTTTAAGTAGAAAATTGATTGGCACACTCAGCACGATGATCATCAACAAACATCTGGTTAAGGAACTAAATAAGCTAGGAATATATTTGGCAACAACGAAGCAGTTGAATGCCATTCTAGCTACAGGAACTTCATATTTAACATTAGAAAGACACATAAGACTATCCCAAGAGAAAGATATGGAGTATCTAATAATGAAGCAGCTCATTTTAGAAGGAAAGAACAAAGATCTTCAAGATAAGAGCGGTTATCATGGAACTCAATTATTGGTACCTAATAATAAAGAATTACGAAGTGATATTAAAGGAAGCATATTATTCAGGATATACTATCCATCTTGGAACCTCCAAAATGTACCGCAATTTAAATAAAAATTATTGTTGCTTTGGACTAAAGAAAGATATAGGAGAGTTTGTGGCGCATTGCAATGCATGCAACTTAGTGAAGGCAGAACATCAAAAGCCATGAGGACTCTTACAATCTCTACCGATCCCGGAATGGAAATTGATTGATATTGCCATGAATTTCATAGTGGGTTTGCCCCGAAGCAAATCAGAAACAGATATCATATGGGTAGTCATTGACAGACTCATAAAATCAACACATTTCCTTCCAATAAAACACATTGATCTCGTGGAGAAGTTCGCCATAACATATATCAAGGAAATTGTTCAACTGCACGGAGTCCTAAAAATAATTATATCAAACAGGGATAATATATTCACTTCCCGATTTTGAAAGGTCGTGCATGATGACTTGGCACCAAACTTGCGACTGCGTTCCATCCTCAAACAAACGGGCAAATAAAAAGAGTTAATCAAGTTCTAGATGATCTTTTAAGACTGTGCATACTGGACTTCAGTGAAAATTGGGAAGAACATTTGCCCTTAGTTGAGTTTGCGTATAATAACAGTCATCAAGCTAGCATTGGAATGGCGCCTTACAAAGTCATATATGGAAGAAAATATCTTACGCCTCTGTTTTGGTCAAAAGTTGGAGATGTCAAATTTATGGATCCGATCTAGTTGAAGAAAATAACATAAAAGTTCAATTGATAAATCTAAGAATAACTACAGCCTAAGATCGTCAAAAGAAGTATCATGATTCAAGACACATAATACTAAAATTTCAAGTTGGAGATATTGCTTATCTAAAAGTAAGCCCAAAGGGGGGTGTATCTATTTGGTATATCAGGCAAGCTAAGCCCTCGATATGTGCAACCGTTTGATATCATTGCCCAAATAGGGAGCTATGTATATCGTTTGAGGTTACCAGAGGATTTTTCCAAAGTACACGATATATTCCATGCATCATCCTTAAGCAAATGTTTGCAAGAATCGTCCCAGCAATTAGTACCCAAAACCATAATTCAGCTAGACTTGATATATGTAGAAGAAGCAAACAAAACCATAGAACGAGATAACCGTAAGTTAAGGAAAAGAATAATTCCCATGGTCAAGGTGCAATGGAGAAATCACAACGCCAAGGAAGCCACATAACTTCTCTATCATACACCTTTTTATAACTTGATCTCTAAGTATATATAAGCCTTTTCTTAGATTAAATATCAAATAAATATTTTCTTTTCCCTCTTTGAATTTATTATCAAAGCTCTAAACAAATGTATGTCCTCCATAGTTAATAATCTACCTATCATAAAACAAAATTAATTTTATAAATAATTACTTAGTCATAATCTATGTTCAATCACTCTCTTTTAAATTTTAAAGAATGAAACATTAACTCCAATCTTTTACATATTACACAATCCTGCATATCACATTTGATCTTGTAAATACGTATCATAATATTCCTACACTTCTTCAAAATTATATTAACTTGGTGAGCCAAAAAAAAACTACTTGTGCATCTAAACATTTCAAATGATCAAATGGAAAGCTGTTTAGTTTTGCTGATTTTTAACTCTTCGTGATTTTTAAAATATTTCAAATCTCAATTTTATTAACTCACCAAAAAAAAGAGAGCATTATATATTATATTTAGAGTTGATAAACTCATTCATGTCAACAATATTATTACAACCTTAATCACAAAATATATAAAAATTATTCAAACAACTATATTTAATGTCCTCACTTTAATAGTTATTTTTGGCTAGCATCTTTAATGCATTTCACTTTGAGTTAATTTTTTAATTTTCTTATCTCATAATTTGGCTAGTATATATGTGTTTCACCCCCTAACAGTATCTAATTTTTCACATAAAGCTTCAAAAGACAAAATCTTGATATCACTAGTTGCCTTCTTAAGCTCATGACAAGCAATCTATATTTATTATATTTCTCTTTATTCTAACAATTAAACCACTATTTATAACAAATTTTTTCTCAATAATTTTTAAACATCTTTTTCACCATCAAGCATCTTTATTATAAAGAATTCTTCCTCTTAATTCCTTAATTACCCTAGCTGCAATGTAAACACAATTAAACATATGATTAGCTTCCCACTCAAAATAGCAATGTTTATACTCAAACTCCACTTTTGTATATATCATTATTTTCATTCTTAAGATTCATTATTTAATTTTCAGTATAACTTAGATTTAGTATTCTCTTTAACTCATTATTTTTTAATATAGAATTGACAACTAAAGTTGAGTTGTCAAACTTACACTTGAAATGACTTATGTAATACAATCAATCTCTTGTCTTTACCAAGAATAATCAATCAAAGTTTCGTATGTTTATTCATACAAGTAAGAGTGTTATTCTCTTTTCTACATAAAGTGTGTAAATCATAAAATCTTAAAATAAAACAAATCAAAGATTATTTCCTTTTTTATCTTCATTAGCTTCAACAAAATTAGAAGTACTGTAGATATTATCAAAATTTTAAGATGCTCACCTAACATGTCTATTTGAATCTCCTTTGACAAATATACTTCCTCTTGCAATAATTCTAAACCAACCCTTCAAATTTATGCCCAATTTTCCACTAATATTCACATCTAAGGTCTTATTTAAGGAATATACATGATTATAGTTCTTAAAGCAAAAAATACTTACAATATATAAAACAAAATCATAAATATTCCAATCCGAATATCACTTTTTTTGTTTAAATCAAATCACATGTAATGGTTTATTTTTATATTTTTATGGTATCTTATTGTATGTGTGATATTATATGAATAAACAAGTATAGTAGCGCTGCAACAAAAAGACTTCTTGCTATATGAAACAATTTTCTAATATAAAAAATAGATAAATAATCAAAATGACTGCACATCTTATGTTAAAGGTGAGGAAAGCTATCTTGTATGACAACCAAAATGGATTAACAATTTGCTAAATTGATGTCAAAATGAAAATTGATTATTTGTGCAAAGCAAATATACTGCAAAACAATAATACATGTTTTCATTGCAATTGAAGAGATAGTGAATTTTTGTTTTAGTCTCTGAATTTGTACCTTTGGATATTGCAGTCATGAATCCAGGTTCTCCCTCAGCTCCTACACCCATTAAAAATATGGTCTCGTCCTCAGGTGGACCTGATGAAGTTAATTCCCTGGCCAGTCTTATGAAAGCTCTAATTGAAAGTAATGCGCAGTAGGTACAAGAAACGCGTGCTCTCATCCTAAATTCTCAGCAACCACCTGTCATTCAGATGACAGCCCCATCTGTACCTCACTTCTCCGCAGATGGTTTCCTTCATAATTGAATTCTGTAGCAGATGTTATCATTATCCATTCTAGTCTTACTTTTCCCATTATAGTACTTTGTCCCTTTAGTTTTATCCATTTCTTAACTTCTCATTCATGGAGTAATGATTGAAAAATAATCTTTTGATTTATCTTCTAAATTTGTGTTCTTAAATTTTGAGTCATGGATTTTGGTTCCCCTTCAATGTCAACCCTGACTAAGGACACTGACTCTTTTTCTAGCGATCTTAAAGACATTAAATCTCACGTGGATCGAGTTAAGGCTTTGATCGGAAGCCAGACTCAACAAGCTCAGAAGAACTTGTAGAATTTGAAAATTTAATAATATTTAGGACTCTGTAAATGACTTTATTAAATATTGCTTAAATAAACTAAACCATGAATCGTGTATAACTTTTAGATTTTGAACCATGCTAATCAAAGATAATTTTAAACCTTGAAAATTACCAATTCACTCTTGAGATTAGATTAAGCTAATCCCAATAGTTTAGACTTTAATTCTTGATGTCTAAACTATTCCTAAGCCTTGGTGTTGGGTCAGCTTAACCTAACCCGAATTAGATGTATTATGTAGGTAACTTTACCCTTGTTTGGTAGGATAAATCCCTAATTAGAGTTATCCATTACTTTGAGTCTAACTGCTCGTGTACTAAGCCTGATCTTATGTTCAAGGTGTTCTTTCTATAATTAAGCAACCACCTCTTCTTTAGCTTGGTCAGTCAAGCCTTTGATTATTTTTGGGTCAAGTCACACTCTTGTGACATAGTAATAATTCTTCCCTTGAAAAGTGTTTTATCCAATTGGGTGAATAAATTCTCATCTCCTAGGTTAATTTATTTGTTGAAACCCTGAAGATATTGTGAGATAAGTCACATTTGTGACTTAAAGTGTTAGCTTAGCTTATTCTTTAGATTTTGGTCACATCATTTCGTTGGGATGAGTGTTCCCATATCCTTTGGAATGAGTAGTTATATTCATTGAACCTTAATTGATTAAGTCATAATTTATGACAATGGGTAGTAGTCTTATGATTTATTCTCTAATATCTTATCCTAATTGGATAAGTGATCTCTTGCCTTGATTAATTTTGTTGACCTTTAGAACTTTAAGGTATTAAGTCACATTATGTGACTTGATGCATTAGACATTCTTCTTCCTTGAGGTTGAGTATCCAAATTGGGTATTCACCCTCTTTAGTGTGAGGTTACATCATGGTTATATTGTTCTAACCTTTGTATGTAAGATCATAAGTATAGTTTATAGTAAATCTTGTCTCATTAGTAGACTTGGTATAATGATGGTGTTTTAACTAGCTTTTTGATCTAGGAATCATTCTAAGTCAAAGGATCTTTGCTCTTTGATATTAAACCTTCATTTAAGTTGCAAAATCTTTGAATTCTAATTCTTTGATTATAATTTATAGTTATCCTTTGGGACCCTTTTTAGTTAAGTCATTTGTGGTGACTTAATAAGTTAACCTTGTATTTCCCTTATCCATCTTGATTGGATGGTAATTCCCTTTCCTTTAGGGTAATCCTCATTGAGTGATGAATGTCACTTAAGTGTAAGGCCTTTAAGAGATCTTGATCTTTAGCTAATCCTATACTTAATATATAATGTTATATTCCAAGTAGTAGTTTACCACCTTGTATATTTAACCTTAGCCTAAGATCTTTAAGTGCTAAGCCACATGTTGTGACTTAGGACTTAAGCCTTTAGTTCCTTGAGGTTGCATTCAACTTAATTAAATTATAATATCATTCTTTTGGATGTCTTTCTTATTAAGTGATGGTTATCAATTAATTTGGTTAGCTTCCTTAAGCTTAGAACCATTATTAAAATCACCTAACCTTAGCTATAAGGTAGGATTTTGAAGTTCTAGCCTTAAACCTTAAGTTCGAGGTTGGATTTTAAATTTAGAAGACTTGAGCCTTCCAATACCCTTAGACCTTAGTTCCTTCAAGTGATTTGGAATCTTATATTTGTGAACCAGCTCTTAAGTTCATGGCAGTTATAGAAAGTGATCGTCAAACTGATCTTCAATTTCAATGGCAATGCAATCCTCCAAGGGAATGCATTTATAAAATCTGTTGCAAAGTACCAAGAGTGCAGCTTAGTCAAAGCCGAACATCAAAAGCAAGTGGATCTCCTTCGTCCTCTATCAATTCCCAAGTAAAAGTGGTTTAATATCTCCATAGACTCTATCATTGGTTTGCCCAAGTCAATGTCCGGTGCTGACTCTGGGTTGTAGTCGATCGACTAACCAAGTCAGCACGTTCCATTCCAATTCGTCAAACCGATTCCGTAGAAAAGTTGGCAAGGATCTATATCAAAGAGATCGTCCGACTCCACGGTATTCCAAAATCAATAGTTTCTTAATCATGATACCAGCTTCACATCTAAGTTCTGGCAAGCGGTGCATCAAGATCTGGAAACTACCCTGGCCATGAGCACCGCCTTCCATCCTCAAACTGATGGATAGACAGAATGAGTTAATCAGGTTCTAAAAGACCTTCTGCGTTTATATGTTCTGGATTTTGGCAGTTTCTGGGAAGACCACATCCCTCTCGTGGAGTCTCTTACAATAATAGTTTCCAAGCGAGTATCGGTATGGCACCTTATGAAGCGTCATATGACCGAAAGTGCAGCACTCCCCTAGCATGGTCTGAAACAGGTAGTGTTCAGTTATATGGATCTGATCTGGTAGAAGAAACAAACAAGAAAGTGCAAATGATCCAACAAAGAATTAGAGCAGCGCAAGATCGCCAAAGTAAATATCATGATGCTCATCATCATCCTCTGGATTTCAATGTCGAAGATTTTGCTTATCTCAAAGTCAGTTCCATGAAGGGAGTTTTCTGTTTCGGCATAACTGGGAAGCTAAGTCCTCGGTGTGTCGTATCGTTTTAAGTGTCAGAAAAGATAGGCCATGCAACCTATAGATTGAAGCTTCCCGAGGATTTCTCTGCAATCCATAATGTATTCCATATCTCATCGTTGCGGAGATGTCTTCAAAATCCATCGCATCTAGTTCAACTCCCAACAATATCCCTCCAGCTGGACCTTTCTTATGCGGAAGAACCTATCAGGATCTTAGCTCGTGATCAAAAGCAGCTGAGAAACTGTACTATCATGGTGAAGGTTCAGTGGAGGAATCGCTCTCTTGAAAAATTCACTTGGAAAAAAGAGGCCGATATGCAACGAAAATATCCAAGTCTCTTTAAAAATTCAGGTACCTTTAAAATTCTATATATCAGTTCATAATTTTCTGTATTTTATTTTCTCTTCTTAGCAATGTTGTCGAGGACAACATCGTTCTTAACTGGGAGAGTCTGTAACAACCCTAGGTTGCTACTTAGTCTAATCATAGCTTAATTGCATCATGATTACCATTCCATTAGGTTCATTTAATTATTAAAACTAATCCCCGAAGATTTAGAGCAATTCAGAACTCAATCAAATATTTAAATTATTTTAATAATATTTAGTTAATTAAAAAATTGAGATATTTAATTTGACATCGAAATTGAAATCCGACTTCGCCATTGTGCTCGTCACCCCCAAATTAGCTAGGAGTGATATTTTGGAAGTGTTTGGAAGTTGTCGAATTTTTTTGAATAATTTAATGTATTTAAATACCCCAAAAATAGAATAATTAAATAATCATCGAAATTAAAATCCAACTTATTACAAACAGTCTACTTAAATAAAATGTAAAATTGGACATCAATAATGAATAATAATCAATCAACCCGAGACCAGGGAGCTATGGTGCGCGTAGCGCCCCCTGGCCGAGAGCCAGACTCTACGGCGCGCTGTGGCGGGATGCTGCGCTACAGCGCACTGCAGCGCTTTTAGGCGCTACGACGGATTTCGACACTACGGTGCGCCACAGCGCCAGATTTCCCAAGACGCAGGCGCTGCAGCGCTCCCTGGCCAAAAGTCAAGCGCTACAACGTGCTGTAGGGCTCGATGTTGATTTTGCCTGGGCGAAAGCAAAACGTGTCCCCTTTTGCACTCAAATACTCTCGATTTAAGACACCTCAAGTGCTGTGACATATACCGATGGAGAGGTCTTTCCAAGACCTCCCCAAATAACCGCTGAATAATGAGCTACTAGACTAATTTTTAAGATAAGTGCAGAGCCTTATTTTAAGTATTAGATAATATTATATATACATTGGATTATGAGTGGAATATGAGGAATCCAATATATATAAGTATAACAGTATTTTCAGTATGTTGATCATATCATAATACTAAGTATAAGTAATAGTAAATACAGAGTGCGGAAGCTAAAGCATACATCCAGAAATATTCATCACAGAAGCTAGTAAAGTATTCGTCTCAAAAAAGAAAAAAAATACATCTAGAGTTATTACAAACAGTCTACTTAAATAAAATAACATAAAATAATCTAATGACTGAATTGAAATATAAACTAATGCAAAAAGGTAAATGCTGATATAGAGTCCGCTAGTGCTCCACGAACTTCTCGTGGATCTCCTATGATGCCTCCTGAACTAGATCCACAGGCTGCTTTAGATCTAGCAAATTATCAGATCCCAAAAGTATTATGTGTTAGACAATGAGTCTAACACATCGAAAACTACTCTAAATAGTTATAATTATCTAAGGTTTAATATTTAAGCAATTAAACAAATTGTAGAAAATCACTAAAACAGCTGAAAAGTATGAAACTATGCAAAGCTGAAACGTGAGGCAAAATGGTGGCCAAAAGACCAAGTAATGAAAATAGAAAATAGTAAAGGAGCTAACCATCCTATCTTAATGCATCTCGACGGGTGGAATGCAATTTCCTAGGGCTGAAAAAGGGTAGTTCAATCCTTGCTCTGTAAAAAGCTTTGCTGGGCTTGGAGTCGCTTTTCCTCCAATGCTTCGAGCTCTCACCGCTGCGCGCCCTTCGTCAACTCGTTGTAGAGAGAGACCAGCGGGATTGACAGGTGAAGAAAAAGAAGTAGGATTTGATTCAATCTAAACTCATTGAATCAATAAAAACAGAGGGGAGGGGCGAACCCACGAAATCATGAATAAGCTCTACCAAAGATTGCCAAGCATTTGGAACTGACCACCCAGATCCCCGGATCGAGGTAGTAAGAATGCGCAAAACAGGGCCGGGAGAGTGGAGAAAACTTTTCGCTTCAAAGTGTTCGATCATTCCCTAACGGCAGCCTCACTCTTGGCTAGCTGCAGGTTTCGTAGTGGTCGGATTCATCAATCGAAAGATGCCAACCGTTTAGGGCGTAGCGAACTGGAGGCTTATAGGAAGAACTAAAACGCTGCTGCCTTGGCTTGGCTAAGCTGCTTGCCCGAAGCTCTCTGGTCTGACCTTCACTCACATAACATAACAGGTTATAAAAAATAAAAGAAGTGAATTTACCACACCGCTCCGTGGGAGTCGAATCAACTTCGTACCCATCGAACGAAAACCTTCCTACTGCAAGGTGAGGCTCTGTCCTTCAATCTTTTTTTAGCTGTTTCGTTTTCCTCCGAGTACTTTTTCAGAAGTCCCAGGAAAAGCAAGGCCGCGAACTAGTGATCTAGTTGATTCAGATCGTCGAATGGTATTCAATTTTTGGTTTTTTTTTTGGCTTCTGCTACGCAACAAAATGGGTTTGGCATCCGGCTGGGTCACCGTCCGCGAACTGTGTTGTATGTCACTAAATATGCATCTGATTATGCCACTGATTTATGCTGTCATCATGTATTTGGTGCCTCATGCACCCCAATTAATCCTAATATCTATCAAATTCAATATTTATTGAGTTTTCATATTCATCTTAACAAGCTCAGATACTATATTCAGAACTTAACTATAAACTGCTATAATCATATTCATAACTTCCTAAATTATCATATGATGGAAGTACATGTACATATATAGTAAGTACTTAAGAAGGTAAACTTGAATTTCTTAATTTATTTAACAACACTTATCAACGCGCACAAAGATGAGAGAACGAAACACTTTTACAGTTTATTCTCTCAAACTAAGATATTCAATATCTTAATTGATACATTACTTTGAGTACCTTCTAAGAAAGGTAACATAAATCACTTAATTTGTTTAACTGCACTTATTAATGCGCACAAAGATAAGGGGACGAAACCTTTTTACGGTTTCTTCTCTCAAGCTAAGAGGTTCAATATCTTAATTAAATATACTATGAAAATGGGATGTTTGTCATAAACTGAACCGCACTTATCGATGCGCACAAAGATAAGGGGACAAAACTCTTTTACAATCTTATTTAGGACAAATTAACCAATTTTAAGGCCTACTGAATAAAACCAGTCATATGGACATGTACTAAAATCTTCACATGATAATACTAATATTATCATTTCTAAACTGACTATTTTAAAAATCCAAGGAATATCAGATAAATGAATCCACACTCCCTTGTGGTGAGTCCTACTCAAAAGTTCCATGGATGTGATATGAAAATCACTTAAATTAGGACACTACCGCAATGAAGAATCTCATTCTAAAGCCTTTAGGTTATTCTACCACAATGATCTAAGATTCGAATCTAAGGATCTTAAGGGTTCATCTAAGCTTCTACCTCAAAATCAAACAATAAACTCTTCTTACCTCAATAGTTCATCTATTTTAAGGTCTAGCAATTGATTGAATTAAGCCACTAATAATTCAATCTTAACTCTCTAAGCGCTGAAATGTACAAGTATAATCTAAGTTATAAGATTCATTCTAAGATTTCAAGCCTTGATACAATAAGCTGGGTTATACAAATTAGATGAGTAAACCCATTTGGTTCTAGCCTATACTACAATTATGAGATACAATCATATGAATTATTAGAAAATGATTATTTTATAAATCAATCTTATTTTAAAATTCAGTTTATGCTAATAATTTTTCTTATGAGAAAATCAAAAATCTAAAGATTAGATTCAGATAATCAATCATATAAGTTTGTTATAAATCTAAGTTCTTCTAATTTAATGGTTTAAAATCAAATAGCAAATCAACAATCATTATTGGAGTTATGCAAGTTCTTAGTGTCCAAATCAAGTGCCTTATTTACTGATCAAGATTTCAGTCTTACTCTAACCAAACTAAGGTTTAACTCCCAACTTGACCAAATTAAGATTGATTGCATAATTATTAATCAATTTAAAAATTAGCAAGCTTATTATCCATTATTGATATCCAATTCCAAGTTAATTCAATTATTAATTTAATTAAGCACTTCTTTAAGATTCTTTAAGGTTTAATTATTGATTAATATCAAACTAATTATTCAATTGTCCAAATCAAAGTTAGGATTTTCTAACATGCATCCTAATATTAATGAAGTATATAAACATTACATTACTCAAAGCATAAAGTAATTAAAGCTAATTATTATAATAATTACCATTTAGCACAAAATATTCAAGAGAATCATTTAGAAAATTAAAGCATGTCATTTAGAATAAGAGATAGATTTTATCTTCAAAATCACTTCTACATTTACATGATGCATAATCTATTAAATCCAATTTTTATTTTGGTATATTTTTGCATTATTAGGGTTCTGGGGTCATAAAAATGCGAAAAATATCAAATTTGGGCAAAATTGGACAGAGAGTCAGGCTCTACGGCGCGCTGCAGGGCCTCTTGGCCAAGAGCCAGGCGCTACGGCGTGCTGTGGCGGGCTGTTGCACTACAGCGCGTTGCAGCGCTTTTATGCGCTATGGCGCGCTACGCAGATCTCGGCGCCTCGGCACACTGCTGCAAGAGATTTCTCGAGACACGGGTGCAGCGGTGCGCGGCAGCGCTTTCAGGCGTTGCGGCGCGCTGTAGCGCCTCCTGACCGAGAGTCAGTTGCTACGGCGCGCTGTAGCGCTTGACGGTGATTTTGCCTGGGCGAAAACGAAAACGTGTCCCCTTTTTCACCCAAATACTCTTGATTCGGGCACCTCAGGTGCGGTGCCATATACTAATGGAAAGGTCTTTCCGAAAAGACCTTTTCATTAATATCAAATCGACATGAAAGGATCATCCTAACAAGCAAACAATGATGACCTAGCTACAAGTATACAAAAATCTTACAGCTTTTGACTATATTTTAATGGACGAAACAAGCTTCGATCGGACTAATTTGAGTTTGATTGAGGCTTGACGATCAAACCTAAACTCCATACAATAACTACTTGAAATACCATTTCACAAATACTTTGATTAAACAAATGGAAAGAGTAGCACAAGGAAAGGTACAGCAAATGGGTACCTTTGGCTTTGAAATAAAAATTTTTTGGGATCCTTGAGGGCTTGAGAGTTTTTTTCAGCAGCAAGCACAAAATAAATAGAGGGAAGAGGAGTGCTGAAGGAGACTAGATAAAGAGGATGAGGAGGCATAGGCTTGGATGTGATAAGGATGAGTCATCCCATCCAAGGCATGGAGGAGAAAGCCGGCTTGCAAGAGGGGAGGCTGCAGTCCTGGGGAAAGGGAGGGGAAGTGTGGGTCGCGCATGCACAGAGATAAATTTCAGAAGTTATTAACTTAATTAATTAAATTTAATTAATACGATTCATTAATCAAAACTCGATGAAAGAATGAAATCACAAATTCACCCCTAGTTAATTTGGGGGTGAGGAACTCAACGACAAAGTCAGATTTTGATTTCAACGATTATTTAATTATTCTATTTTTCGAGATATTTAAATATATTAAAATATTCGAGAAAATCCAACAACTTCCAAACACTTCCAAAACATCACCCCTAGCTAATTTGGGGGTGACGAGCGCAATGGCAAAGTTAAATTTTGATTTTAATGTTAAATTAAATATCTCAATTTTCTAATTAATTAAATATTATTAAAATAATCCAAATATTTGATTGAGCTACAAATTATTCCAAATCTTCGAGGATTGATTCCAATGACTAAATGAACATAATTGAATGATAATTAGAATGACATTAAGCTAAGATTATGCTAAGTAACAACCTAGGATTGTTACAGACTCTCCCACTTAAGAACGATGTCGTCATCGACATCATTGCTAAGAGAAAAAAATGCAAAAAATTAAGAGCTGAAATTTAGTATTTTAAAGGTACCTGGATTTTCAAAAAGACTTGAATATTTCTATTGCATATCAGCCTCTTTCTCCCAAGTGGATTCTTCAATAAAACGATTCTTCCACTGAACCCTCACCATAGGGATAAAATGATTTCTCAGCTGCTTTTGATCACATCGTTGTCTTCGGGAGCTGAAGCAAGAGTTAGCATATAAACTCTTGCTAGAGCTGTAGCTTGACGATTTTGAGGTGCTCGACCTTAACGATTATTAACCGGAGAAAAAGCAAGTACATTTCTGGGTGTTGCAGCCAGAGCCAAAGGTGGCATAACAACTAAGACAGGGGCTCTGCTAGGCAGAGGTTGGGATGAAAAGTTTGAACCCTTCTAGAATGGTTGATGATCCCATCAATCATCTTTTCATAAGTGCATGTATAAAAGCGGTGGCCTTGTCGGTCGCAAGTGTAGCACACGTTACCTTGATGGTAACACTTTCCGTATGGATGACGATGCTTACATTCAGAGGGTTATGCTCGCAGTTGGTCTGCCTCAATATTAAATAC
The DNA here is from genome assembly GCA_016760335.1 of Gastrodia elata. Classification (NCBI taxonomy): domain Eukaryota; kingdom Viridiplantae; phylum Streptophyta; class Magnoliopsida; order Asparagales; family Orchidaceae; genus Gastrodia; species Gastrodia elata. The sequence continues at coordinate 27,340,808 of CM028677.1, read as the reverse complement.
CCTTGCCACCTTCCGATTACCAAAGTTCTCTCTTCGGGAGGGCGCAAAATTAGCTTTCCTCTTACGATCCATTTGCCCTTGAAAATTCTCTTGCAGACGGGCGGCTTCAACTAATTCAGAGAAACTCTTAATTTGTTGGGAGATTAAATGAGCTTTGATAGAGTCTCTCAACCCTTTGAAAAATCGGTGACATCGGGAGGCTTCAAACTTAACCAAGTCAGGAGTGAAACGAGATAGTTGATGGAATTCAAGTTCGTAATCCGCCACAGATCTTCTACCCCGAGTAAAATGGAGCAGTTCATCTTCAAGTATCGCTTGTGCCGATACCGAAATAAAAGCTTCTCAGAAGGCTTCAACAAATGCTCACATGACATGTCCTCTAGTTCATAGTCTGTGAACTTGGGGTTGAGCTCATTTTCCCACTAATATTCAGCCTCAACTTGAAAAAGGTGAGTGGCCAGACGAATGGCCTCAGAGTTCGGGCATTTTATGCTCGCTAAATTCTTCTCAGCTAACTTGAGTCAGCTGATCGTGTCAATGGGATTTAGTGCCCTGTTGAAGGTAAGTGTTCGAAAACGCAGAAAACTGTGAAGAATTCCATCTCCATAAAAGTGCGATGCAGATGGAGCTGTCATCTGAGCAATAAGCTATTGACGAAAGTTCAGAATAAGAGCGCGAGTCTCTTGCGCCTGTTGCGCATTACTTTCAATTAGAGCTTTCATAAGACTGGCCAGGGAATTAACTTCATCAAGTCCGCCTGAGGACGAGACCGTATTTTTAATGGGTGTAGGAGCTGAGGGAGAACCTGGATTTATGACTGAAACATCCAAAGATACAAATTTAGGGGATACAACAAAAATCCAATAATTCTTTCAATCATTACTTCTCAAAGTAGAAGTTACATAGATAGGCAAAAAGGATAAACTAATGCGAAAGGAAGATACAAGAGATAATTTAAGAAGTAGGGCAAGCTGAAATAAAGAATAGAATAATAGTTACGGGTGAGTTTGAAGCCAAGCATATTGCTCTCAAATAATGAGTTGTATTTTCTTTATTTGGTGTATTTTTACATTTTTATACTTCATTGACTGAAGTGTTTGGTTATTCTTTTTAGAAGAAGAGAGGCAAGCAAATTGCTTAACAACATTGCAAGTATATGATTGGCTAGAATCAGCTTGTGAGAAAGGTAATGATGTGCCAATGAGCATGATAATGATGATTTTGTAAATTTAAATGGCATTACTATATTGGATAGAAGTGAAACCATTGTAATATCTTTTAATGATTACAACTTTAAGACATCACTCAAATATGAGATAGAAACAATGAGTGATTGCCCAACCAAAGATAACATAAAGGTCAACATAGGGAATCAAGCTCATTATAATATATAGGCTCAAAAGACTAAAATTTAATAAAGGACAAATTGCAAAAGGTGTGCAAAGATAGTCAATAGTCTCATATACAGTAGGGTATCGCAATAATAGCAATGCAATGTCTATCAAAAATTAATTAATCCTTGAGGTTTCACAAAATATAGAAACAAGTATTGTTTCAATCATTTCTTCTTTGTTGACCTAGAGATCACCTCATTTTTTATTGTGAAGACCCACTTAAGTGATAATAAGTGAAACTCTTAAACATCAAAGCGCATTTTCAGATAACGGCGGAATTCCTGATAAGAGCTCCAAAGTTAAGCGTGCTCAGGTAGGAGCACTCCCAGGATGGGTAACCTGGTGGAAAATTATCTTCTGAGGGCAAAACCGTGAGGCCTTTTAGGCTAAAGCGGATAATACCTTGATGCCTAAGAATTTGGGCTGTTACAAATGGTATCAGAGCAAACTATAGGGTGTCAGATATGAGCTAAGTGTCATACAGGGCAAAGTACTACTTCATATGAGCAACCTCTTGAACCTATGATGGTTAAGGTGCTACATGATTGTGGGTATCTCTTGAGCCTGTAGTGGTCACCTCTAGTCCTATCTACCCAATTGATGGTTCTTGGATCTGTGTGTAGATACTGACAAGAACATCAGTTACTTAAGTTGGGGAGATTGTAAAGACCCACTTAAGTAGTAATAAGTGAAACTCTTAAACATCGAGGCGTCTTTTCAGATAACGGTGGAATTCCTGATAAGAGGTCCAAAGTTAAGCGTGCTCAGGTGGGAGCACTCCCAGGATGGGCGACCTGCTGGGAAGTTATCTTCTGATGGCAAAATCGTGAGGTCTTTTAGGCTAAAGCGGACAATACATTGGTGCTTAAGAGTTTGGGCTGTTACATTTATAGTTATACCATAATATGCAAAGACAAAGCTAGCATGTTGTTTCATAAGAAAGAATCATCCTATTTAGTGGCATATATGATTTTTATATTATTAAAAGAACCAGCTTTTAATATTATATCATCATTGTACTCATATTTTGAACTTTTGTGAAATATTTATGCATTTAGTTTTGGTGATAATGTTTGGATTTTTGGGGAACAATTATGGTTTATGCCTTAAGGCTTATGTTATTTCTGTATATGTAATCCTATGTTATGAATGATGCATTGAGTAATCAAGGATGTTTGCTCTGAATAAAATTATGATTTCAACATCACCATTATCTAGAGCCCTTAATAAGATATGATGCTCTAAAGGTAGTTTTCATATGATTAAACGTTTAATCATTGTAATATAAACTAGCTCATAAGAATATAAGCAAACCATTTGCGCTGTTAAACAAAAACAGAACTTGGCACTGGTTTCTGCGTCACGTAAATCAAAGAACAGCATGTGTTTTTTATAAAGACGAAAATGCCAAACAATGGGCGTTAAAGGGTAAATTATAGCTTAGAATTAACGAGTAAATAAATTTAAGAGAGAAAAAGGAAATTAAGAAAGGCGGGTCATGCTGCGTATCAGGTATTAGCAATATACTGAAGAAAAATTAAAAATATATAATAATGTACAAAAGGATTCATGATCGAAATCAGGAAGAGCAAAAAGAGGAATTTAAATCTCTATATATTACCATGACAAGAAAGACCAACCCTTCCCGTCAGTTTCCTCCCCACCACCGCCGCCATAACCACTATCACCCGAACCCCTGGACCCGTCGTCACCTCCGGAACCTCCTTCTAAGGTTGCCTTCAACACAGCAAAGTCAAAACTCTTTCGCTCTAATCTGGAATAAAAAGCCTGAATCCTGAAGCAAGCTCCTAACGGTGGAGCTTGGAAATAGCCTATCGGAGTTTTGCAAGTCGGAATAGTTTGCAGAGCAATAATGGAAGTGATTCTGCGGAAATTGTCTGAAGTATATGATAAACTTAAAAGGGGAAGGCAGGATTTGAAGGCGAGAGGCCTTCTAAGAGCTATTTCACCTATTTTCAATCCAAGAGGCAGCATCACCGTGTTTTTGCTGAGGTTTTTCCTAACCCAACACAAGGTTTAACAAAGTTACAAAAATATTATAATAAATAAATAAATAATCAATTTGTTTTTTGTATATAGCATTTGATTTTTATTTAGATTGATTATATGCATTTTTATGCTAAATATTAGATTTAGGTTTGTATTATTATGCGTGGGGCTAGACTATGCGGCCGCTCTGCCCAATATAGAAAGTTAGTCAACTTGAACTAGCCCATATGAGATTTATGAGGTACCAGCCCACCTTCTCAAAAATTTGATGTTGTCTAGACTGTCAATGTCTTTTGCTTTCACTAATTATCAGGCACATCACAAAGACCTAGCCGCTACTATTCAGTATATTTAATTACACTGAGAGACCTGATCCGTAAATAGAGGCTCGTTCTCGAATGGCAAATGCTTTTTTAACCTTAATTGTAATGACCCTAGGTCATTGATAAGGAAAGTTAATGTCCCGCTAATTTTAGTTTCCTTACCGTTGAAACCTTCCGCAAATTTTAATTTCCTTTCCGTTAAAATTTCCTGCTAAAATAAGTTTTTTGTTACCATTCTTGATTGAGGAAGTTTTCAAACTCAATTAGTGTTGGAATTGAAATTTAGATTTTGTCAATAACTCATACTAAGTTTAGTTAAGCATTACTTACCTCATTAAGCCTGGGATCAATCAAGGCAAGCGATACTTTTAAGAAATCGACAATAATAAAGCTAACCAATGGTTTCAAATAGAAAGGTCAAAGGAACGTTACCTCCCTGCCTGCATGTGACGCATAAAAGAGTCGACGGTTTTGGGAGGATGCATGTTTCGTATGCGAGAGTGACGAGCCCAATCCGTGGCTCATGCCGCAAGGAACGAACGTGCGTTACGTGCACACGTCCTATTAAACCTCTACATAACCAACGATCCCTCACAACAAGCTTCTATCTACCCCTCGCTCTCTCCTCTCAGCTAACCAAGCCTCTCGACCCAACCCGCCGACGGGGATGACATTGGATACCTGTGGAAGCGACGCTGACGTTCGACGCCAAAGCCGACTGGAACGACTTGTGATAAAACAGACGTAACAGACGATTGAGAAGCCGATGACCCCTCTTCCATGCAAGAGACAATCGGCATCAGCTCCGCACGATCGTCTGCTCCTAACGATTACCCGCTCCACGTGACTTCCTTCCGCTCGATTTTATGACATCCCGATTCTTAAGGTATGAGTTTCCTTTTAAATTTGTTATTAAAATTTTTAATAGTAACTTAGGATTAAAATTACTTCATTTCATTTTAAATAATGAAGCTGAGCTTAAATTTTATAAAGAACTGAATTATTAGTAATACAATATGTTTCCACACTCAACAAGAAATTTAATAAGTTTATCACCACACCTTGTAAGCTTGTAGTTTGTTGAATAACTCCTAGCAGCATATGGGGACTTAATAAAAAAATATGTATGCAAAATACAATTTGTGAAGTACTAATTGGATCTTATTCCCTTTGAACACCATAACACACCTATATTGGGATTCAGCACTCGTCCTATTTGGTACTATCAATTTAGTTGTTGTTTGATATGAGTCTTGTTAGTCTCAGCTCTTGAAGAAATCTTAATTTTTTATTAGTAAGCTTTGAATAATACACTAAGTTTTGAAAAGTATTTCATTTAATGGTTGAATTTTAATAGTGTTGTGGTGTGAGTTAAGACCTTGGTACTCCACACTCAAAATTATTATCATATGTAATGTTGTGTCCTAGATTGATTTGCACTTAAGCTGAAATTGATTTATTATGCTTCAAAATCCAAATTTAGGGTCCATTCTTTGGGCAATCTCATGATCTCAAATCATGTGTAACTTCAATAGAAGTTATAGCTACAATTTAAATTTTCATCTTTGTGACAAGAACTAGAATTCTCTTAGAATAATCTCACCAAAATCAAATTTTCTTACGGAATCTGAAATCATAAATTCTCCTTAGTTTAATGTTAATCTAAGGAAATGTTAAGTCTCAACTGAACTGAACTGTGATTAAACTGTAATCTCAATTTAAACAATATGTATTCTAATTATAATTTGGTAAAATTACATGACAAATAAAATAACAAAACATAATTTTTGCATACACATCAAATCTCTTCGCACTATATTAGAATTGTGTGTGAATCATCTTATTAAGCCTGCACAAAGGTACACTTGATATTACTTTATATGCTTTTACTTTTATTGCTGCTTAAGCAATGCTTTAAGCCTATTTTGCATTGTTACTTAATGTGTTATTCTTACTACTAATGATGTAAGAGAAATTGAATGATGTTTATGTATCTTGTGAATGTTGCAAGAAGGGTTCTGAAACAGAGCATGAATAGGCTAGGGACGGGGCTAATCCTCGAGAGCTATAAATGTGCTATTTGGAGCCTTTGAGAGAGACCCAGGTGAAGGTTATGCTTAAATGCATGTTTATTGTCATCTTGAGCCCTTAATGGGGCCCAGGTGAAGATTTATGCTTAAATGCATATAAACCCAGCCTCATGATTCTAGCTTTGCCCATCAGAACTGCTATCATTACTTCATAATATCATATATATAAACATAAATTTTTATGCTATTATTGATTTTCCATTTGAAAACTTAGCATGTGACAAAAATGACATTTATTTTGCAGGAGACATGATCATCTTTTATTTGCAATAAACTTTATTTTCCTGCAATTATTATTATTTTTGCTTTTCACTTTTTTTTGCTTAACATATATTTTTAATATCCTTTATATTTAGAATGTGCACTAAGACATTATTTTTATAATGCCAGATCAGATACAACTCGAGAAAGTTGATATAGTTTAAAGGCATGGCGCGATAAATTAACGGATTATAATTGTCCCCTTTCGAGGGATAATTATTTTTGTATAATAAATTTTATGTAATAAATTCTATATATTATTTTATTTTAAATTGAATGAATATTATTTTTTACACTTGAATGACTCTGGATGTGTTTAACTTCTATTTTACCTAACTATCAATATGATCTTGTAGGAAGATGCATCCAATATTAGATTAATTGTTACCAACCTAATATGAGTCTTCACAGTTAGTATCAAAACAGGATTGGAAGTATTGGAGTAAAATAGTAAATGACACAAAAGTCATAATTGAGAAATCATTCAATTTAAAATATAAATACACTGGAACGAAAGACTTGATAAAAACTAGTGATATAATAAGACTGTGGTAGAAATAAAATATCTTGTAGAAAACTAGTGACACAATGAGGCTATTATTAGGACAACACATTTTGTAGAAAAACTAGTGATATGATAAGGCTATTATTCAACAAGTTATAAGTTTAGATCTTTAACAAATGAATTATCCTAATCAATCGGCAGAACACTCAGAAACTGACTTAAGCCAAGAAGGATCTTGGCAGATGAACTTCAACAAACCAAATTTCAGCCCCCCTACTCTTGAAGATTGGATTCGATAATTAGATGACAAAGAAGAGGCACGCGATGAGAGCTTGACAAGGTTCATGTGTATCTCATACGAGAAGATCACTAGCCTCCAAAAAGAGGTGCAAGAATTAAAGGAGACACTGAGGTTGGTACTTCCTAAGTTGGCAGAATTTACTCTGGAGAAAGAAGAAGAGCATGAAGAACGCATTTTAGAAGTTGAAAGGAAGGCGCATCACGAGATCTGCCAAACGTGGGATGCAGCCTCAACTTCTAAGAAGAGGAAAACGACCAACAAGTATAGGAAGCTTTTGGTTGAAAGCCTTAAGAAACTGATTTAGATTAATATTTTCTTAAGAGCAAAATTATGTATTACAGGAGAAATTGATTGTATCTTTATTTCTGTTAAGTTTCTTTTATATAAAATATTAATTTTCTCTAAATAAAGCATTCAAATCTTTATTTATTACAATCACCCTCCTTATAGATGAATTCGGAAGAGTACTCTCCTGAATTTCCAATGGAGACTCCAGTGAAGGCCCCTTTGCCTTCAGGATCTTCGAAGAATAAGATCGATAAGATCTTGGAGTTGATTGCTCAAATATTAACCAATCAACACAAAACTCACGAGTCTCCTCCTAACAAAGGGAACATAATTGGCAGAGCCTTGCAAACCTTCTTGAAGCTGAACCCACCGCGCTACGATGGATCAGCTCGGCCGATGGAGGCTGAAGATTGGATTCAGGAGATAGAAGGTAAGCTAGAAGACATAAAATGCCTGGCCAGAGATGCGATGAGATTGGCTAAAAGCATATTCAAGGCTGAGCTGAGCGATGGTGGGGAGTCACCCACAATACTCAATTTATATGCTTGGAACTAGAGGACATATCATGGGAGGAATTTGCGGAGGCATTTCGAGGATGTTACATCCCTTTGTCTGCCCAGAAAATATTGGAGAACCAATTCATTAAGCTGACTCAGGGAAATTGGTCCATCGTGGCTTATGAGTATGAGTTCATATGGCTCTCCAAGTATGCGCACAAGCTAGTGAACATAGAGGCTGCTAGGTGTAGCAGGTTATTGGATAGTTTGAAGGACTCCATCCGAACCAGCTTACTCCCGCTCAAACACACCAAATTTGCTAAATTACTGGACTGCACAACCATTATGGAGCATAATGAGCATGTAATCATTGAACGCTAAAAAAAATATTACTCTCAATCCCAAGACAGTCGAGAAACCTTTAAAAGGTCTCGACCTAGTCGGCACGCCAATGTTTATCAGATCACCCCAGGGCCTGTTAAGGAAATGGAAAATTCAAAATATCGCCGACCACACCCAATGGGCAGGTGCTATCACACTGGCAACAGATGTTACCAACGTGGCAGGACGGGACATAGTTACTAATATTGTAGATCCTTCAAAATTATAGATGGGGATATCATTCAGAGGCCCAAAATGAGCTCGGTATCCACCCCTCCTCGTGCCCCGGCTCCAATAAATGCACCAACCTCGACAGCATATCCTGCAACCACGCGACTCAAAGGAGAAGCCATTCCCCGGGATGACTAGCTGCCACTAAGGTTTATACACTTACCTCGATTATGGCTCTCGATGATCATGAAGTGGTGACATGTACTTTTAAATTATTTTGATCGGCATTTCTTAATTTTAAGAAATAAATATTTAGCATGCATTTAACATTAGGTACCTTATATTTTTCTGAGAACACGTGTAACAACCCAAAATTATTACTTAGCTTAATTAAAGCCTAATCATGTCTTAATTATCATTCCACTAAGTTCATCTAGTTATTAGAATTAAATACTGACGGTTTGGAGCAATTCAGAGCTCAATCGATTATTTTGAAATATTTTAATATTTAATTAATAAGAAAATTGAGGTATTTATTTTGACCTCAAAATTGAAATCCGACTTCACCGTTGTGATCGTCACCCCCAAATTAGCTAGGGGTGATGTTTTTGACGCGTTTAGAAGTTGTCAGATTTTTGCGAATATTTCAATATAATTAAATGCGCCAAAAAATAGGATAATTCAATAGTCATTGGAATTAAAATTCGACTTTGTCGTTGGATTCCTCACCCCCAAATTAGTTAGGGGTGAATTTTTGAGAATTTTCGGAGCGCATTTCAAAATTTGAATTTTTTAAATAATCAAGGGAAATAAATAAGCAATTATTCGATCCCTAAATTGTAATTTTCCCTAATTTTTATTTGCTTCCTGTAAGCCTCCCTCCCATAACCAGCACCCCCATGCCCCCATGCCACCTTAGGCTCCTCCATGATGGCTCTTCCTTAGGCCTCATGATGGCCTATCCACCATGCTCATCATTTCTTCTTCTCTTTAAAGAGAAGCTCAGCTCTCCTTCTCTTCTTATTAAAAATTTCTCATCTTCCTCCTCCCTTTAATTCCCTTGTGTTGAAGAAGAAGGAGTTCAGGTCACCTCTAAGGCCTTGGAGAAAGACAAAGGTTCTCTCTTCCTCCACCCCTTGCAAGGTCTAAAGGTACCCCCTTTTACCCCTCTCTTTTGTCTTCTTCATATAGCTACAATGCTTTAATGTATCCTTAGAAGCCCATAATCATGTATGGAAGCCATTATGGCTCTTAAAAGCATCATAGAAAATTGCTCTATTTTCCTCGTATTCTGCATACCCTTGTATTTGTCAGCATTTTTTGTATAGTTAAGATGCTCCGTTTATGCCGATTTTGGTGTCTATGGAAAGGTATCGGAAAGACATTTCCATCAATACATGGCACCGCTCAAAGAACGTTCTGGATTGAAAGTAATTGAGCTCGAAAGTATGCCTTCTATGTTTCATCCTGGTGAAATTGCCGTCTGGCGCTGCCACGCCCAATTTTGCAAAATAGGCCGCTGCAGTGTGCCACAATGCGCTACAACGGGCTACAGTAGGATTTCACCATAAATCATATAAAATCAATTATTAAATGGTATTGCGCAAAATAGACCGCTGCAGCGGAATTTTTAGGAAACTTAATAAATGTCAAAAATTAAATTAATTGAACAGTAATTTTACAATTTGAACCGCTACCGCGCGCCATAGCGCGCCGTAGCGGGTCGCAGCGCACCCCAGCGCGCTGCCGCGCGAAAAGCGCTACCGCGCGCTGCAGCGTCTGAACTTGCAAAATACCCATAATTTCTTAAAAACTAGCCAATTTTAGTTGAAATGGCCAAAAATTTACTGTTTTGGTATTTTAAGATCCCTAGGACCATAGTGGACTGAATTATATCAAATGTGAACCTATTTTAGTTAAAATTGAACATTACATAAAATTCTAAGTTGAAATCAAAAATTAAAACTTTGTCATCTTTATCAAGTGCTCAAAATCTACATTGTACCTTAAATGTATTATGCAAATTGCTAGATAACTTATAATTTCAGTGCCAATAATAATCCAAAATAATATTTAGGTTTCGAACTCTATAAAATTAGAAGAAATTACCAAAATACTTCTAACCTTAGTTAGGTCATAACTTAACCATTTAAAGTCCAATTTAGGTCTACTCCCAATTAAAATACTTAGTGTGCTTTAAGGAAGCTATAGCCACTGAGTTTGCTGAATTTGGACACCAAATGGAAGAGTTTAGCTTTTTGACCCCTATTAACATAGAAAAATACAAATTTACCCTTATAATTCAAATGTATAACTAACTCATTAGATCTCAGAATCTAGTGTTCTTAGACTCTATGGAATTATTAAACAGCAACCAACAGTAAATTGCATAAAAATTTAGATTTCATTAAGTGCAATTTACTAAAATGCCCCTTATGTCAAAAACCTTAGTTTGGACCTATATGACCCATTTCTTATCCAAATTGAGCGAAATTACTGTCTATTTTCAAGTAAGACAATAAGAAATCATTTAGTACTAAGAAACTTTAATTTGAACTCTTAAATTAAAAGTTGACTTTTTAGTCCCTTAAGTAGGGGCAAAATGGTCATTTTGCCCAAAATTTAGGTTAAGCGTCCTTAACCTCTAATCTATATTTTAAATCACTCAAACTAATATTAGAACTGTATTATAGTTATCTAAGTAAGAAAAAAATTAACCGTTAGGTCAACTTAGTAAAATTCTCCAAAATTCTCTAAGTCTTTTTCTTATAATCTTTCACCTCACATTAAGACTACTCCTAAGACTATGACTAGCTCATATATTATATTGCATTCATTAGATAAGTGGGTTATTCAATAAATGAATCTTTGGTTTTATTAATTTTTAGAAATTTTATAATTTATTTTGATTATTTTGTCTTTTAACCCTAGCTTTAGGATAAGAAGATTCATCCTATTAAGTTTAATTTGCTTAATAGGATATACCTTAATCAATAGATCACTTTTAGACTGAAACCTAGATCTTATGTCTTAACCTTTTTGGATTATGTGATTAAGCCCAATCTCGTTGTGTTTAATCCATAATCTATAGTCTAGTAGATCTTGATCAGATATTAGATAGAATGTCTAAACTCATTAAACTAGGATGTATGATTCATTAATTAAACTTGTAGTTTTGTTTAATTGATTTAGATTAAAACCTGATCAGTTCTAATCATTTTAACTTATAAGGCCGTACTTCTAAGTTACGCTCGATAGTAGGAATTGGAGATCCTGATCTTGTATAACTTAGAATAATTAGAATGGTTAAATTAGATAACAACAATATCACTATGTATAGAAGAGTCCCTTGCTTATTTGAATTATTTGTGCTACGCATTCCTTGTATTTTATGCTTAAATTAATTATTCATATCATATAAGAAAACTTTGTGCATGAAATGAAAACTTAAAATAATTAGGATAACAGTTGCCTTTGGATTCAATATACTTAGTAGATTCGGGTGCACATTTACCATAATGGACAGGGGTAAGAAGTAATAAGGATACTTAAAATTACTCATTGAGGAGTGTGTGTTAAGCTCGGAACCCATATAGTCTTGCAGACGTGCTTGACTCCTCAGCTGTTTCTGGACGTGTTCACATAAACAAAGTAAAATAACTAAAAGATTTTGTATTTGTATTTACTGCCTCCTCAGTTCGGCTGCTAGATTCTGTCTGCCCTAGCCCAGAAAAGTTATATGAATTTCTGTCTGCCCAAGTCCAGAAAGGATTTGGGGATTTCATCGGCCCGATGGTCAACTTTCTGATATGACAGTCTTTACATACTTGTTTTAGTTTTCAGCTTACTGTGTACTGTGTTCTAATGTATATTTTAGTCAGCTATTTTTCTTTACTTACTTGCTCACTTGTACATATTTATAGGATGCTAGACTTTGTTGCTTACTATACGTACCATATTCAAATTTTTGTCATTTAATTTGCATATGTCATATGATCATCAGCATGTTTATGATTAGATTTTACTTTCAGTATTTTTACTTAATGTATTATACATGTATATGCTTATTCCTTGCTTAGTTATTGAGGTGTACTTTTGCCTCATTTGTTACTTAGTTATAAATGTTATATTTATAACTACCCCTATTTCTTTGTATGCTTACTGCACCTATGCTTATGAGTTTACTTTTGTTATGCTTAAGTATAAAAATGGTGATATTAATAACTCATGTAAAATATTCAGCCTAAAATGTACTTAGATAATTATTTAACAAGATTTTATTTTATTGGCTGGGGCCCTGGCATTATGAAACCGATAATGTCAGATTCAGATAGGTTTGAGGAGCTAGGTGCTGAAGCATAGGTGCCTTACTTAGAGGAAGAGCTTTAGCCAGGAGAGTTGGATATTGCTTAGTTCCTTTTTGCTGCTTGTGAGGATGAGTGATTTATCTTTCAGTCTTTTAAACTATTTAAATATTGTAATAATACAGGTATTGTGACTGTGATTTACTTTATGCATTTTATTATTTTCTAAGCTATCTTATTATTGTTTCTTATGTGATGCATGGTGAATGGATGTACTATTTACTTCATTTAGCTTCCGCACTCTAGAAATCCTTTAATTAAAAGGCGGCCCAAAATCGAAACCGCGCGGGTCATGGTCTGACCCGGCCCGCTACTGTGTATCATCCCCGTGTTGCCTACCCAATACCAAGTTCCTAGGGTTTGTTTCTGATGCGTAATTCTCCACGCACTACACCATCATGGACCCAAGACGTATTGATTGGACAAGGAACCCCCATATAGGGGGCACCGGATCACCGGGGTGCTACTCGACCATGACGGCTTCTGAAGCGGACCTATGAGGAGTGAATTCTCCTCATATAGTCAATACCATGCGCTGAGACCCATTCCTACATGTTCAGGGGTCGATGGATAAGCGATTGGATGACTTGACAAGTCCAATGGGTGGAGGGGTCACTTGGGGTGCTACTTGCGACATTTTACAGATGCGAGCTCAACCTAAGTCAATCGATCCCAATCAAATTGATCGATCATATCGAGCCTAGTGATTGTTATGAGTCTATAATCACACTAAGAGGGATTTGGAGTTCGAATGGGACTCTATGGTTCGAGAATCATCGTGATTCAACAACTTAAGAGTCAACTGCTAGTGCACACTTTGACAAAATCACACCGTCTGGTCCACTGCCAGCCCCTACAAAATGCCTTAGATGCCTACCAGGGAGCTAAGGTAAGGTCCTATCATAGCATTTAGGGTTCGAATGAATGCGAGTCGAGCTGAAACCAGTTCGACAGAGGAATTGGTTAATGGTTGTACCTTGAACTAGGGAATGGCTGCGACTGAGATGAAGGGAGGAACTCAGAACTCTCTAGGCAGATAGGGGAACTTCGCAAGGGGGTCTAAATTCTAGACTGCACCCTCAATCAGCGATTCGCAGATGCGGGGACGCCGGGATTTATTGAGGGCTCTAGATGCTTCAGCTGGAAATTTAGTGAGTCCCAATGAGCAAAGGGATTCACTGAGATGCTCTGAAGGTTCTTATATGCAAGAGGGAGGTCCAGGGATGGGTACTATGGCTAGAAGCCATGGCCTAGGCTCGGGAAATGGCGGAACCTCGAGCCTCCACAATTGGGGCTAGCAGGGCCTCATGACTCGACGAGCTTCACCTTACTAGAATCGGGAAGGTCTAACGGTCTGGAGGACGTGGCTAAAGGAGTGGCAGACTGAGTCGACGTGGCTTGTATGAGCGCATCTTCCCTATCGGGCCTGCGATCGAGCGAAGACGACGATACACAGCGACGGGGTCCGTCTCCATCGTCTGATCACGAGACCGTTTGCGATAGACGGTCTGATGCAGCTCTCGGATAATAGAAACACGGATGAGATCTCGAGCGTCGAATGGGAAATACCGATCGAGCGGATAGGATTAGATCACGGCGCAGGTGCTACGAGCCATTGGATAAATTGCTCTAAGATGCGTGCTAGCGCATCTAATGGAAGGAGAAGGTGCTCCGCTGCCGGGACCCTGCAGCGGATCTACCGCGGTCCCGATAGCAAATCCCGTATAATTAAATTTTAATAAAAATTAATTTTAATTAATATAATTCATTTAAATAAATAAATTAAAAATCCTAAAATTCTTAAATTCAATTTAGGCTTAAATGAGCTCCAAAAATTCTCAAAATTTTACCCTTAATTAATTGAGGCATGAAAAATTCAAAAATAAAATCAGATTTTAATTTGAAGATCAAATTAATTTAGGTATTTTATAGGGCTTAAAAATAGGCAAAAATACTAAAATTCTAAATTTAGTTCTGATTGATCCCAAACTTCTAGAGTTAGATTTAAATAACTCAATGAGTCTAATATAATCAAAATTAGAACTTATTTTAGCTTAATTATTTTGGATTTAGCTAAGGTAACAACTAGGGTTATTACATTAATAAACTATGAAAATCTATAAAGCTATCAAAATCAAGGATTCACCTATTGAGTAACTGAATTTACTCAATAATTAATTCTAACTTAAAATCGACTCTTAATCTTCAGGAAAATAGCTCTTACGTACTAAGATTAACACTCAGACACAAATCATAATTAATATTATTAGGAAGATTTAGAATGAACTAGAAAGCTTACGAGAAAGATTAGAGGATTTAAAGAAGACATGATATGGGATGAATCTCATATCACGAAGCTTAAACTTGATTATCTTGCATAAAAAGAAAAGTTATTATTTAACATACAAGCTTGATACTATTCTCCTTACAACACTATTACTTATTCAATTCGCAGCTCTCATTATCTATTATGTGTTGCTGATTAAGATTTATAATTTTGATGCAACTTTTATTACAGTTTTTATAGTTAACATGAGATATTTTAATTTGAATTACTTTAGTTTTGATACGAGACATAGCAGCAACAAGGTTTAACGCATAATTACAATAGTTGTCTACTTAGGCCATCCAAATTTGAATATGGTGCCTTCATGCCTCATAACTTTAAAACAAGAAGAGAGAAGGATAATTTTTGGATAACAATAAGATTAACTTGAAATAAACACAGCCCTAAAATTAAATACTTTTCATTTGGAGTCAACATTTGATTCAAAATTTAAATAACCTTATAAAGAATAACAATACTTGACTTATTATGCAAGAAGTAATTTTATTTAGTTCAGCGTTATAAAGAATATTAGTATGTAGATCAGGAACTATCGAGTGCAACATTTTATAACTTATTATACAGAAATAGGGGCATATATTCCAGCATTTATTAAAGGACAACTATTTAGTTCAGCATTTGTAATATTATTAATACATCATTTCAAATGTTATAGCATTGATTCAGCAATTAAAAGATACAGCAACACATAACATTCTGCTTATCATTAGAGATACTCAACCATCCATAACTTTCTTTCATGATATATTGTTAATATAGTTTTTAATTTAATATTGCGATAGATAACAACAATTATATAGCATATGATTAGATATGGAAGAAAACATCAGAGCTTTAACAATAATTGGATAAATAATATTAGCACATGATTATCCTATCTCAACATTCTTTATTTCATATATTGAACAATATTATGAAATTCAGCAGCTTTTATCTTAGATTTGACTGCATTAACTAAGGAAAAGAGCTAGCATTTTTTTTTATTAAATCCGTTTAAATTTGAAGGCAGCAATTAAATATTGCGAATACAAAACTTGAACAATTTACTTAAGGTAAATCAAATCATAATAAGAATATCATTACCAACAAGTGAAATATGTTCTTATTTTCAATATTTCGCAATCCACATAGATTCAAATAATATATATACATATATATATATATATATATATATACATATATATATATATATATATATATATATATATATATATATAAATGAGTACCAACAATATCTCATAATTTTGCTTAAGCTTAAACTGATGGTTTCCAAACACTTCTATTTTAAACTTAGGTATATCAAATAAGCAAAAAATGCTGCTGATTGTATTGATAGCCTATCCCTTTAGTTAATAGAATTAGATGTAGGTGACATTTTCTTTTTCAATTAAAGAAGAAACACATAGATAGGGAAGTTTCAGCATTGACGTTTAATCATGTTCTATAGTTAATTTTATAACAAAGTTTTATATTATGCAAATAGTCGCTATCCAATACGATGCCTTATAATTTCTTTCTTAGTCTAGGTAGAAGTTGCATGTCAGCTCTATATCCATTTTTTTTTTAATTTTAGTTACAGCGCATGATTATATTTAACTACTCAAGCATTAGCACATTATTATTTCAACCACTAATGGATTTATAATCAAAAACTTCAGCTTAAAGTCTTATATAAAAGCATTGAAGCCATAATCGCACAAAACCATTTGTGGCTGCATTCTTAAGAGAATGCTTCAAAGTAATGATTGTAAACAACTTATAATCGCAACAATCCAAAATTAACAACAAGGATTAACTGAAGAACAAAAAATAGTTTACTCAAATTATTCATTTAATTAGTATTAGAATTATGCTAAATGTAACCAATCACTGAAGGAAATTTATCCACCCAATAAGCGATTGAACTATGTATCTATATGAAACAGGGCAACTACAACATTTTTCTCAGGAATATTTGGCAAGAGTTTAAGAACTTAAATAAATATCCAAATACATTCGATGAGGATCCCTACTAGCAAAGAGAACCCATTAGATCAAAGAAAAGCGATACTTAAGGATTCATATGTCATACATCATAGCTATGCCAAAGCTTTCCACCGTTATTATAAATTAGATGAATTAGCAAGAACTTGAGCCAAGAAGACTTTATGCGTAAAATAAATTTCTTAACCGCAAAATGAATTCTAGTTGCCATGCTTGAAATCAAATATGCATGCTAAGAACAACTTTTACCAAAGAAATAGGGTCAAGGAAATGTTAGTAAAATAACATTTTTATATCTTCTTGAGGAAGGGGATACACGTTCTTAAAAAAAAATGCAAATGATATATCCTTATACATAGCCCATTGAGAGAAGGATTGGATGAAGTGAGTACCTTGACGGCGCCAAAAGGAGGAGAGGGCTGGCGTTGGGAGGAGAGGGGTGCTCGGCCGAACGACAGCTGCAGGCTCCAATCGCTCAAACAACCGAGACCTAAAGTGCGGATGAAGCCTTAAGGTCATCTGGGCGGAGCCTGCGAGGCGGAGAGGCACGCCGATAGGCCTGATGCGCGGCGGCGGAGGCTCCTAGGAGAGGACGCATGGTGAGCTCGAGGGGGAGGAGGCGTGCGGTCGCGAGAGGGAGGGAGGGGTTCGGCCGTGCGATCGAGTGTGAGTTAGGGCAGAGGGGAAAATGTAAGGAGGGATTTAGGAGAAAAGAGATTTTATAAAACTTAATTTAATTAGTTTATATTTATTATTTAATAATTTTTATTCCAATTTTCCCTAATTAAAATAATATAGTTTAATGTATTCCAAAAATTCATGATAAATCACTCATAACTAATTGAGGGGTCGGATTTTGATTCCAATGAGTATTTAATTTTCCCATTTTCCGAATATTTAAATATTATTAAAATATTCGATGAATCTTCGATGACTTCCGATTGACGTGAAAACTTCACCCCTAGCTAATTTGGGAGAAATGAGTGCAATGACGAAGTCCAATTTTTGATCTGATGTTGATTTAGATATGTCAAATTTTAGGATTTCTGAATTTTCCAAAAAAATCAGAATTTGATCAATCTGACTCCTTGATTTGGACTAGATTTTAGTGGATGACTCTTAATAATTTGACAAACATTTAAGATCAAGATTAAAATTGAGATTAGTTCTAATTGACTAGGATAATAACTTAGGTTGTTACAACTTTTACTTTGTATTTCTATCTTAGCCCAGCAAGCTAAGTGAGTTCGTACTTTTTTAGTTCAAAGCTTCTGCTTTAGCCCATCAGACTAAGTGCTGCTATGGTGTATTTACAGTTGAGTGATATCAGTTTTCAATTTAGTACTTTTTATTTCTAGTTTACTTTTCAATATTTCAGCACTTCTTTATTTTTCTGTCTTATCGTAATTGCAAGTATGCATATTTATAGAATGCTAGTTTGCTCATTTACATATATTTATAGGATGTTAGTTTGCTCATTTACACATATTTATATGATGCTAATTTGCTCATTTACACATATATAGGATGCTAGTTTGCTTGGTTACACATATATAGGATGCTAGTATTATTTTCAGTTATTTAAATGAATCATCATATTCTTTTACTTTATATTAATTAACATAAATTTATATTGATCATAAGTATGTTATGATGAGTTTTCTTTTCAGTTATTAATAATTATTCTTTATTTTATGCTTAACCTTGTTGTAGCTATAATTGGAGATGTGTGCTTACTTCCTCTTTTATTTAAGTTATAAACTTATTGTTTATAACTATCTTTTCTTTTCATATGCGTTATGCTCCTATACTTGCTCGTATGTTGAGTTTAATGGTGATGTCTTAATAAAATTTTAGCCTAAAATATACTTAGACATTTTGTCTAATAAGATTTCTCTTTTGTTAGCTGAGGCCCTATCATTGTGATACCGACAATGGTAGACTCTGAGCTATTTGAAGTTGTGGAGCCTTCTAAGGACCGGATTCAGGAGGAGGATCAAGCTACTGAAGACCTTTAGTTCTCTTACTTCTGTTTCTGTTATTGCTTGTGAGGATGAGTGTTTATTTCATTTCAGTTATTAATAATTATTCTTTATTTTATGCTTAACCTTGTTGTAGCTATAATTGGAGATGTGTGCTTACTTCCTCTTTTATTTAAGTTATAAACTTATTGTTTATAACTATCTTTTCTTTTCATATGTGTTATGCTCCTATACTTGCTTGTATGTTGAGTTTAATGGTGATGTCTTAATAAAATTTTAGCCTAAAATATACTTAGACATTTTGTCTAATAAGATTTCTCTTTTGTTAGCTGAGGCCCTATCATTGTGATACCGACAATGGTAGACTCTGAGCTATTTGAAGTTGTGGAGCCTTCTAAGGACCGGATTCAGGAGGAGGATCAAGCTACTGAAGACCTTTAGTTCTCTTACTTCTGTTTCTGTTATTGCTTGTGAGGATGAGTGTTTATTTCATTTCAGCTTTATCTTTTAATGTGTTGTAATAACACATATTTACTTTATATTTTCTTTTACTATATACACTTATTCTGAGTTGTATATTTCTTTTTACTATATTGTGATTGAATAGATGTTATGTTTTACTTCCGCATTCTGATTTCTTGTATTTATCATTTAGTGAAGCTCTTTTGTAAATGATAATTTTCTTAATTATATTGGATTATGGTGAATGTATAATCTAGTTATAAGTGAGGAACTTGTCATTTGGTGACCACTTCACCGTAATCATGTTAACTTAAGAGTTAACAGGATCACGGTGGGGCTGGGGTGCAACAGGAGTTGATGAGGCTTTATTAGATGTCGGTGGGGGAAATTGGTGGTGCCTAAGGAAGAGAGGGAGGAAGTTGAGGGGAGAAAATGAATGGGGGAGGGAGGGGATGTAAAAATGGAGGGGGGTGGGGCTGTATTTATTTATTTTTTTAATTAATTATGTTATTTTTCATCTATTATTTGAATGAGATGGATGAGAAAAAATTTATTATAATTATTAGAGTGTTCAATTTGATATTCTCTTTCTTTTTTATCCATTATTTCTTTCTCTTCTTTCTCTTTACTTTCTCTCTCTTATATTTATTTTTCATAAAATAAAAAACTTGACATGGATGTGTATCTTGATGAAAAAGATACACTCATGTAAAAAATTTTCAATTTGGGGCAATATTTTATTTTTTATTAATTTCTGAAGATAAAAACTTTAAAAAATAATTCTGATCAATTCGGAACTATAAATTTGACAAAACTTTTTATGTTGCTTTTTTATAATATTCTTAATTCAACGATACTAAAATTGCTGAATTTGGAATTGTACTTAATTTTTCCAATTTATTGAATTTAAATAATTTTAAAATTAATTCAGGAGTATTCATTATCTATATTGCTCCCGAATTTGGGCATTACGATAAAAAAATATACTCTATCCAACGGTATTTTTAGTTTGCGTTTATTTTGAAGTCACTTGAGATCATAATTTTTAAGTTGGGTTTAGTCCTAAGTATCCTAGTAACGACTAGAATCATTACATATACCATCCCCATAAGAGGGAATCCAAACTAGTTTTAGCTTAGGCCCACTTGGGTTAGTTTATGCTAGCACAAGTGAGTTAAAATTAGATCATTGGCTTTTGAGATCCTATAGTCATAATGAGCCTCACAATGATCATTTAAGTTTGTTCAATCATATATTGACCTAGTTAGCCCATATCCGAGGTACTAGGTTAATCAGGTCATGATCTAATTTGGGCTAGACCGAGTTTGCCCATTTAGGTCTAATTGTTATCCATAAGAGAGTTGGAGCCGTATGGTTAAGCATTAGCCTTATAAATGATTAACTAGGGTGGGGTCACTCGTAGGTGATGTTTTGGGGTCATTGGACATGATTTGTAAAAATATATAATATAAAAATAATATTAAAATAAAGTATCGTATTTTTTATTTCAAAATTAGATGAATAAATATATATGATGTTTATATTATTATGCCAAATCATAATTACAATCATAGAAAGACAGACCATAATCTCGAATCCTCTCTAAGCCGAGTCTGAGGGATGCCATACAAATGCTAACATTATATATCATCATTAATATCAATAAAAATAAACTTAATGTGAGCTATATAATATGGTGTATTTAACTTAATTTAACAAAATTTAAAACATGGATTTTTGAAGATCATGAAAGCTAATATTCAATAATATATGATAATTGTTTGTTGGCTGAACTACTTTTGTTCTATTCAAATTTATTAGGCTACAAATGCATATTATTGAATAAAATTGTCATTATTATTTTTGCCTTTTATAGATAAACAAACAACAAATATTTATATCAAGATTAAGTATCATTATGAGAAATGCTTTGCACTTGCCATTAGGTATCTATCACACATACATTTTTTTGATAATTTATTATATATCATGTATCTTGAAAAATAACTAAATCTTACTACATCAACTTCTAACACTCACTAGTTGCTGTCAATAAAAGATCATCACATTAATTGCAATTTGAGATGATCTTATTCTTGTTCTCTTATGATCATATTTGGTCAAAGCAGATTTGGATGTGAATTATTTAAAATTATATTTAACATAACATATATAAAAATTTCGAATTATAACATATAAAAATATATATTTATTTTATCAATTTAATTATAAATCAATAAATATAATTTTCATCATAAAGATAAAAATTTTAAAATTTCATAATAAAAGCTTAATTTCAAAACAATCGCATTTACATATTATGTTAGAGAAATACTATTCATATCAAGTAGCACTGAACAATATTTTCAGATAACCTTCAAAAATGATATTTATATTTTTCTAATGTAAATAAATAAACAGCACTAAATGCTGCTCATACTTTATTGGACGAATTTTTTTGAATGTCACGTCAGCGGATTTTGTAACAGCTCAAACTCTTAAGCACCAAGGTATTATCCGCTTTGGTCTGAAAGACATCACGATTTTTTCTTCAAAATATAACTTTCCAACAGGTCACCCATCGTGGGAGTACTCCCATGTGAGCATGCTTAACTTTGAAGTTATTAATAGGATTGACGTCCTCGTCAGTAACCACACATCAATCCAAGAACCATCCATTGGGTAGATGGGACTAGAGGTGACCCCTACAGGCACAAGAGATATCACAATCATGTAGCACCTTAACCATCATGAGTTCAAGAGGCTGCTCACATGAAGTGATACATTATCTTGTATGACACTTAGCTCTTATCTGACACCATATGACCTACTCTGATACAATTTATCGATTTATGCATGTCATCCTTATGTAGGAGCTATGCTAATCTTCTCCGTATCATTCCAATTTTATCAGACGTCTCGATTATTGATTTAGTTTTGTTTTAATTGGTTTAAAAAATCTTTAAATGTTTATTTTATTCAACATTAGTTAAAATATTTGAGATATTAAAAAAAAGTTAAAAAGATACGTATAAAGCTTTCCATTTCTAGGTTTTGTTTTTTTAAAGGAAAATGCTCCGTAGAGTACTCCTCCCTCTTTTCCGCCTCCTGCTTGCACTGAATAGAAGTTAGGATATAACTAGTGGCAGAGGAAGAAAATCATTTATTTACGAAGAGAGAGATTGAGAGGAGAGGATTGATGTCTGCGAACCCTAATCTATGGGTTCTTCTGGGTCTGGGCATCGCCGGTATATTCATCATGACCCGTAAACTAAGGCGGGTTATCAGGGAGGATTTTGGCGCTTTTGTTGAGCGGTTTGAGCTCCTCCCTCCTCCACAGCCCGCTCCTCCCAAGGCTCCTCATCCCCTAACTGGCCTCACATTTGCCGTAGCAGATGTGTAAGCTCTTTTTTTTTCGATTTTTTTTGAATTTCCTCCTACTGGGTTTCATCGCGTTCATTGTCATTTGTTATGCGCTCGTTACAACTTTCTGCTCAAATTCTACTTGATTATATGGCAGGGGTAACTACGGAGGAATGCCAAATTGGGTAGTATAGTTAGACTAATATATAAGGCTGTTTTTCTCATCCACAGGCGGTTAGCCTGCTATATCAGCATGTCAGCCACGGTCTTAGCAGCTTGTGCGTTTGCGTTAATAGTTATATGATGCTGTCTATGTCAGTTCTCTCAGTCTCATGTAGTTATAGCTGCCATCAGCCAGCCACTTTGTCTAATCCTTAAGAATCAGTTATCTGAACTTTGAACTGTAGAATTTATTTAACATGACTCTGAACATGCCCCTTGTTGGCATTAAAGCTCAAGTGCTATAACATTAGACCTGGTCGTTGAGGTTTATTTGTCAGAAGAATTGGTTTAATATTACTTTCTATTGGATATTGAATTCTGACAAAGTTTGGGAGGGGAGGCAATTGCGAAGTTAGCACTACTTTCAGCTCTTTGCAAGTCTCCCTCATTGGTGTCGTTCATTTAGATTAAGAAACCACCATAAATAAGGCAGATTATGAAGCTTTGATCATCGTCCTTTATCTATGACTTGCAATTTGAGATCCACCCTCCATATTAATTCTTGGTGTTTATTTCTCAGTAGCCACTTATTTTTTATAATTATGTATATACACAACTTTTAAGCTTTGATATTTACTAATTTAACATCCAAATCTAAGTACTTTAAATAATTCAGTACAGTTCTCTTTTGCATAAATCTCTATAATAGTTAACATGCTATCACCAGGATCCTAGTTTTTTTTTTCTGTTTGTTATTCCATCCATATAAGGTGAAAGCCAAAATTATCATGTTCAAACACTTCAAAACAAAGCTCATCTCAATAATCGAGAACCAACTAGTTGATTTGTTAGCAAAATATGAAGATCTACACCCGATATTGTGGTAACCATCCAAGAATGTATGATGCTTTTTTTTTTTTTGATTGACTTTATTAAATTTCATTTAACTTGCCTTCTTTAATAATGCTGGATCAAATAGGTATTGAGCAGTCAAGTACATTGTGTTTGATGGTATCCTCTATTGGACAAAATTCTTTGAAATTTTTGTCTATTGCTTCTCATTGATTCAAACTCTTGAATCCCCCAAAAGAAGTGCATGCTGATGAATTTGGAAGCCATTTGACTCAAATAGGTGCTAGCCAGTAAGGTCATTTGAAATGTTTTTTTTTTGTCAGGCTATAAAGTGAGATGAAGTGGAATTTGTAGGAGATATCTGGCTTACCAAGCTTGTTCAAGGTTCCCATGCTAGCCTACTTAAGAACTCTTTCTATATACTAATTTTGATCACTTTCTATGTGGGAGATGTACTTAGGCCCTGCTTTCCTTCAATACTTTTATTGCCGAGCTTAATATAAAATAGTTTTGCTGTAGTTTGGGGAGCAGTTTTCTTGGTTGTTTAAAAAACATCTTTAAAAAGGCTGCTTCTCATGGAGCTACAAGCTTTTAGTTGCTTATCATGACTCCATTGTTGTTATTTAAAAATTTAATTTTTCCTAACAAATTTTATAAGTTAACATATTAATTAATTATAGTTAATTAATTATTATTAATGCATTTATCTTTAATTATATAATTAGTAAACATAAATAACTTAATTATTTAACATATTTGTCTATTATAGCTAGCTAGTGCATTGTTATTTGCTTTGATAATCATGTAGTGCTAATGCGATGTAATTAATTAACATAATTAAATTGCACATAAATAATGTAAATAACCAATTTCAGTAACTAAGAGTGTTGTTAATCAATTAATTACTAAATATAACATAATTAACTAATGTGATAATATCTTTAATTAATATAAATAATATCAATTAATTAATCTATCAATCTTAAATAATTAGCATATGCAATGTAATTAACTAATGCAACACAACTAATTAGCATCATTCACTAACATAACATAAGAAAGTAATGTGATAATATAATTTATATATTTGTATAACATAATTATCTAATGCAAACTTAATTGAGTGATACAATTAACTAACATATTATAATTAACCTATTCAATAATTAAATTTATTAGCATTATTAAATAACATTAATAATTCATATATAAATTAATTAATTAACTATTTTGGGTTTAGTTATAAATTATATAAAACAACTCAGATTTAATGTCACACTAACTTAGGCATTAACAATATTAACTTTTTCTCCGTTAACAATTTTAAAAAATAATATATTTTCTAGCAACTTCCAAGCATCTTCTTTAGACAATTTTAACTATATCAAACAAACCCTCAAGTATCACTCTTAAAATAGAAAGTTGCTAATAGGTTGTTGACTATTTCTACATGCTGTTCAAAGGTGGAATTCTTTTTGAATTCTTGATGGGGCTGAGTATATATGTGATTGTGTTTTTCAAGGATGACATTTTACTCACCACTTTTGTTTGCCGTCATCTTTTTAGAAGTTGCTTTAATTTCTAGGAAGTTGTTTATGACATTTGCATGAGCTATGGCATTATCATGAAAATTTATTATATAACCTTTATGAAGGCCACAAATAAAACTATTATAAATCTACTAGAGCATAACATAAACTATAAAAATGGCTCTTTAGACCAACCAGATGACTCCATTCATAGCCATTAGAGAAACCCTCTTTGTATTTATATTAAGAGTTGAGATAGTCACTCTAGTAGAATGGCAAGTCCTTAATTTAGACAACTTTCACAAATGAGCAAGCTTTGTCTTGATTGAAGATAACTAGCACATTTGTGTGATGATATTGAATCACACAAGGTGTAACCTCAGAAATTATGAGAGGACTGACGCATTATATTTTATAACTTTTTCTTTTGATCATGAATTTTCATACTTTGTTCCATAGAAGATCAAGGCAATGTGCTTGAGCAAAAGTGAACTAAAAATCCTACTTCAATTGTCTTGTTCCATATATCATCAGGGTGGTTATGGCTTCAAATTTGCACAGGCCATATGAGTTACCATGGTAAAAAGACAATCTACAAAAAATTCTCTTATCTCAAGGCGACCTTTAATTTTCTTTCACTTTAAACTTTACTGAACATTGATTTCCTTACTAATTGACATTTGATTTGGGAAAATAACTATAGCTTTCTTGTACTTGGTACTATCAGTGGAAGAAACTTGGTGAATTTTGTTGGACAACTTTGGATGATTGAATCTGTATAAAACTGTATGCCAGCTAATTCATTGAGCTCGATAAACTTGTTAAATAAAGAAACCAAGTAAAAACAAAGGATGCACAGTCTACTTGATAACTAATGTATCTATTCTTACATAGTATCTTAGCATTTGAAAATCTATTCAATTTGTGCATTCAAAGCACAACTAAATTACATGAGAAAAATTAAATTGAAGTATTCCTAGCTAATAATCTTAGCAGCGTGACCTCTTTGTGCAAGTAATCTTTAATAAAGACTGTAGGTCATCAATCTTCAATATTTACTCGATCTACATAATGTTGCCCTATATAAGGCGTCTAACTCATCCATGACTCTGATAGATCTATCAATTTTCATATATGCTTGACCCTTACTAGAGCAAAACAATTTATTTTTTGTTTTTTTTGTGTCCTTGTTTCTTCTCTTAGCCTTAGCAATACTCAACTTTGTCAAAACTTGCCATAGGTCATGGGAATAATGAACCTTAAGCCGACCTACCTTCCCACGTATTTTCTTCGCTTGTTTTTTCGAGGGCCTTTATCTCTTATTTTTATTTTTTAGCGCATCTTCAATATCCATCTATTATATCATTTTGCACTTTTGTCAATGTTTTTTTGATAAATTGTTATAAGAGGGAGTTGGCAAGAGTCGTACCTTTTTCCCCCTCTTACTCTTGGATGTGGCAAGGTGGATTTTTGACTATATTATTTTTACTGGCTATGTCCAGTTACTTTTCGAGCTTGAAACCTATTATGTATAATCACCAACAAGATTAGTGCAAATAATTATAATGACATGAAGGCTAGTTCATTTTGATATATTTGACTTAAATTTGATATGAATGTTCATTGGATGAGGTCATAGTATAGATAGGGCTGAAGTTGACTTGGATATAGTCAATGAATTTAGCTGGTTTGAGTTATTTGGTTAAAATTTTGTATAACTTCTTTTATCAGGGGCTCCAAACAATATAAATTTGGTAAAACATAAAAGCTTACTATTTAATTGGCTTGCTTCATGAAGACACAAGTAGGAAAACAAAGTAGTAAATTATGGTTTAGGACAATGGATTATATAGATTACTTAGAGTATTCGCTATTGTTCAAACATTATCTGACCTTCCATGAGCAAGTTATATTATGGGGGTTATTTAATTTACTGTATTTTGTGTATTAAATAATGTTATTATCCATATTTTATTGTTTTTGTATTTGATATGAAGTAAATGTTTGTGTAAAATTATGAAAACTTTTGCCCCAAACCTTTCAAATCCTGATAACTTTTTTTCTTACTCTAATTGGCAAGTCTTACAATCTTGTTATTAATTTCCTGCGTCTGCTGCCTTAGAAATTGCAGAGTTAGCAAACCTCTATCGTAGACCCTTGCCAAATTCCTATTGGCTTTAGATCGATCATTGCTACCTCTCTCAACCCTTAACTAATCCTCGTCGACTTGAGTCAGTCATATGTATTCCACATTATCTGTGCTGACCCTAGCAGAGTTACGAGCTATGTTTTTTATATTTTTTTAGTTTATGTTTATATTTGTGTTAATTATATACTCAAATAAATCTCAACTATCAACTACATTGACAAGTTCAAGATACTCAACCAATTTTTAGATTGCATCTATTTTACTTGAATGCTTTACACTATAATTTTTTAACTCAAGAATTTTTAACTTAAGCCAAACAACCCCTAAATCTTTCAAGGAAAAAATTGGTTGAATTTAATAGGATTGAACTTTCCTTATTAATGTTCAATTTTGCTACATAAATTTAAATGGTGCTATTTATTAATTGGATCTGGTTTCTAGGCCTACAATTTAAATCTTTAGTGAGTTTGAAACAAAATGAGAGCTAAAATTGGTTAGGGTAAGATTCAACCCAAGAACAATTTAGTGTTATGGCTAGTCCAAGTGCATCTACTAGTATGCCAAATCATAAAGAGCTACTTAGTCCTGATGTTTAATTAGCTTGATAACTTTTGGATCAGTAGTTCAACTCCTTCCTTCCTAATTTTACTTCTGTCTCCTCAATTGGTTTGTTTTCATAATATTAATTCCGTACCTCAACTTTCGCTTTCCATCGTTTGATCACGGCTTAAGCATTCTTGACATGTCAACCATGGGTGGCATAATCTTACAACTCATTACAAAATATTTATTGTATCTTCTTTCCCTAGATCCTTTTGTATAGAAATTGTTGACTTTTTTCAGAATTTTATTACTAGCTTTCTTTATTGGTGCCATATGTACACCTAATTATTTGAATAACAAATGCATTCATCTTCACATAATCTTTCATTCTCTCATGGGCTTCTGGTGACTTCTAACTTCCACTAGAAACAGTCTGTTCCACCAATTAATGAATGACGTGGCATTTAACGACTCGATACTCAATGCATGTCCCGTTGAGATATGAACTATTCTTTTCTAGTCAATACATGCATTTACTAATTACTTTCATTGTGAATATTCCTTGCTACATTGCCTTTTTTAATATATATGAATTGAGAGCTTGAAGGGGATTTTAGATATTGGAGACTAGTTGTGATTGATCTCTTTTGATTTTCTTCTCTCTCTTGGAGACTATAGATGTGTGGTTGATGTCGCCCACACCAGCCAATCTTATTAAAAAAACTGATTTTTGTTACTCTCTATTCATCTTTCTCTCTTAGGTTTTCTTTTCTCTTTCCTATTAGGATTGACTGACAAACTCAGTTTCTTTCATAAATTTCATTGCGTGACCTATTGTCGCTTGACTTAAATTAGTTTCCCCGCTTATAAATTTTGTTGTTGGTAGAGCTTCTTAAGTAATTCAGTGTTTGATAATTTCTACTTTGTATTTATAGTTTTTGCGCACTTTTTATGTAGAATTTTACTTTATCTTGAGAATAATGTCCATGTTCAGTTTGACAGTCTTTTTTCCATCACTTTGAGGTTTTTATGATTTTAAGAACTTGTTTCTAAATTAACACAAAAGCAATCTCTCTTGATGGTAGCTACTTGTATAACTTCATGCATTTTTCAAACTTTTTTGTGGCCAGTACAGAAGGCTAGATCAGTCTTGCACGTTTTTAAATTCCATACATAGAAGTAGTTTGTTTAATTTTATTCTCTTGGTTAAATTTCTTTTAACACAATACTGTTTCAGGAAAGTCTTTATTCTAAATTAATTTCTTATAATGAAATAGTTTGTATCAGTTTATCTGTACCATTCAGTTGAATTATCAAATCAGAACGCTTTTAAATTTTTTCATACAGTTTTGGCTTGTGCCATCTTTGATGGTTTAGACATTTAATGCCATGGACAATAGGATGCCTGAGTTTGGAACGTTGAATTACTAAATTTTGCCCATGTTATAAGAGGAAGAGAAAGTTAAAAAGACATGGAAAAAATCATTAGGAATGATCTCACATAAGCTTAAGGAGGGGTTGATATTTGATAGAGCTGAAGACAGAGACATGTAGCGAACCACATTTGGTGTGTTACTTGAGCTTTGATACCAAAATTACATTACCAAAGCTCTGATTATTATTTCTAGTTGAGTATATTTAGAATTAGTTAATATTTTGATTATTATTTCACTACATCAGTATGATTAGATCTTATATACAATATTGTTTCACTGTACTTTTTTCAAACATATATACTTGCTAATACTTTCATATGGTTATATTGCTATACACATTACTTTTTTATTCTTGTGCTTTCTTTTGAACATGTTTCCTCTCTGCGTACCTTTACTTTATCTGTCATTCCTCTTGGGTTGAGCCTGCACCTATAAATGTGTTAAGAGATATCAGCTAGCAATAGCTTAGTATGAAAAGTTAAATGGCATTGTTTACATAAAAAAGATAAAAATGTATAAACAGTTTTAGTAAGGAAAACCAACGAAAATGGGAAATGTAGCAAGTACAAGGTGACCACTTAAACTATCGGCATTCAAATGAACAAAAAGAGTATGAAATGTATGTATGTTTGTAGTATAAAATATGCAAAGCAGGTGTTCTTCATAGTAAAATACATATACGTAATTTCTATTCTTGAGGCAAGAAACAGTATTTCATTATCCACTACTCTTAAGGGGAATGTCAAGTACTTAAGAATAACTATATAGTATTATGAAAATCGAAACATCTGCCACACCGAAATGCATATAAATAGAATACCATTATGGATATGCACATTAAACCACATAATATTTTCAGAAATGTCAAATGTTATTACTTGAAAGGAAGTGGAATTGGTAGTTCATGAATGTGAGGAGTCCATTATATATTAACAAAACGAACATAGATTTGTTTACTTAATTTTATGAATTAAAAAATATGCGATATGTGTTGTTTGACTTTGATCTATTCATATTTAGTTGTGAATATGAAATTTTATAGAAATTAAGATGATAACTAGTAAAGTATAGTTAATATTTTAGTAATAATAATATTAAATTGTTTAATTTTGTTATTTTTTTTATTTACCTATTATGAATTATTTATTTGTTTAAGGTATTTTAATATCTAGTATTATATGTATCTCATGTTTATACATGCCTTATTATTTTTATAATAATTATTTGATATTTATTGGTTAGATTTTATTTAAATTGTTTTAAAAGTAGTTTGATATATTTATGCTATGTTATTTTAGTCTGATTTTATTTATCGTATTTAAGATTTACGATTATAACAAGTCCACCACTAAGCCTTGGTCCATTACATAAAGCCTTTGTTTTCATTGTGCATTATCTTCTCTACCTCTATGATTTATATAATTAAAGTAAATATTAATGCAAAGTACGAGTATATTTAAATATATAATTAGTGTATTTGTATTTATATTATTTATATAGTTTAGTTTTTATAATTTTTTAAATTTCAGGTTTATGATTTATATATATACATATAAATATATATGTTCACAATAAACCCCACCTAGCAAAATAAACTTTATCAAAGAAGTTATCGGGTTAAAAAAAGATAATTTTTTTTAATAATTCAGGGTTCCGATTTTTATTGCCCACAAGAAAAATTGTTAATTTAATTTCTTGGTGAAAAATATTCTTAAGCTTATTTTCAGTTGGGAGGGGACAAATTTTTGTCTTATGGGGGTTGATTGATTTTGATTAAGTATGCCTGAAACACCATTTCTTTTTGTTGGCTTCAAGGTCTAGTGCTGACCAAATTCGTGTATATTAAAATGATTTTTAATTAGTTTTTCTGAGTCTAGGGCAATGGCTCCAAAATCATTTGGACCAACTGATTAAATTTTTTATCCTATTACTGAATGTGGGTTCAGATGTAGGAGCCTTAAAGCAATTCACAAGGCTTTCTCTTTAGGTTGTGGAATTTTCATTCCAAAAATTTTCTTTGTGCCAATGTGATGGCCCGATATTCGGGTGTTCATATACTGCAGGATCATATTGAGCAATTTGAAAGAAAAGAAAATATACATACAAAATCTAAAGATATTTCTCATTCATTTTAAAATTACATAATACAAAAATATTTATTGTACATCATGAACATTATTCAACTTTTTAGAAATAAAGAGAAAATAAAAAGATAAATAAAAGTTAAATTAGCATCGTCGATCCATCGACAATTGATAATTTAAGTTTTAAAGTTCTTCAAGCTTCCCCAGAAGTACCTGACCTGGTATTATTCAGAAAATAATACCGGGATTGAAATTCCCAGCAATTAGAGAATATTCTAAGTACCACAGTAAATAAAATAATTATATTTTTATAAAAGCATAAATTAGCAGATATAAGGATGTAATAAAATGCAGGAAGAATAAGAAAATAGCGCAAAAGAAATAAAAGTTTCTTGCAACAAGTGTTATCACAAAATGTAGGTTACTGATGTTATTTTTTAATAACCCACAAATGTTGTTGATGTCATTTTTTCAGCAATCCACTAATGAAAAGGATGTTGGTTTCTAACAACCAACCAAGTATTAATGTTACTGATGTCATTTTTCAGTAACTCACGAATATTGCTGATATTATTTTTTCAGCAACTCACGAATGAAAAGTATGTTGGTTTCTAACAACCAACCAAATATTAATGTTACTGATGTTACTTTTCAGTAACCCACGAATGTTATCACGTTGGTTCCGAACAACCAACCAAGCTTCAAATGAATATGGCTCAAAGCAAATAAGCAAAATTAAGCAGCAAATCATAAAAATAACACATATCATATACTGGGTACCTTTGTTCTTTAAGATCCAAAATTTGACAGTTTGACTTTTGGATCTGCATTTAGATTTGGATATTTTTTTAATTAGCTTTTAGCCAATGTTCTTAGGAGTAATTATTATTTTCTTTTCCATTCTGCTTTTCTTTCGCTTTTACATTAGGTTAGCGTTATTATTATGATAATAATAATAATATACGAAAGTAAAAGATAGGATGGAAATGGCAGAAATTAAATTGCAGCAAGTAATAATAATAATAATACGTTAGAATGAAAAAGTGACTGAATGAAAATAATAGTCATCTTATAACATATGTATTGTTTATCATTATTGATTAATGACAACAATGCTAATGTGATGACAATCTTATCATATTTATTTTCATAATAATGATATATTAAGTATATATTAGCATTAGCAAAATTTCCTCATTTCTACCTCATTTCCCTCTCCTCTTACTTAGGATAGTATTGCTGGGAGGCTGGACAGCTGAAGGAAGTGGCCGAAATGGTGGCTGGCTGGTGACCGACAGGAGGGTTGCTGCTGGAAGGGGAGACTAGCAGCAGGGAGAGGGGGCTGGCTGGCTGCTTTGGAGGGCCGGGAAGGGGACTGGTTGGTTTGGAGGGTTCGAATGGGATGGCTGTCGGGGCTGGCAGCAAGGAGAGGGGGCTGTCTAGTGTGTGTGGAAGGTGGGGAGAAGAAGGGTTAATTAGGGAAAGGGGGGGCAGAGGAAGGGTCAGACAGGGAGTGAGGCCCTTCTAGGCGCTAAACAAGCGCAGGTTCCGCCTTGGAGGCGAAGGAAAATCGGGGGGGGGGGGAGAGAAGAAAAAATCATAAGGAAATAAGAAAATTTACTTAAAGTTAAAATTTTCATATTTTTTCGCCGTTAAGCGTCCAAATACAACGAAACTTGACATTGAGGTGTGTTATGATGTAATGAACACCCTCAAGCTAAATTTTTTTGATTCGGACAAATATTTTATTTTATATTAATTTCTGAAGTTTTACACTTCAAAAATTAATTTAGGTCGAACTAATGATTTAAAATTGATGAAACTTCATAAGCAGCTTTTAAATAATGTACTTAATATATTGATATGAAAGTCGATGAATTCAGACACATATTTCAATGTCTTGATTTAATGAATTTAAAAAATTTAGAAAAATAAAGTGGGTGTTTCCGTTATCGAAATTTCTCCCAAACTAGGGCACTTTGATCTAAAATTTATTCTCATCCAAGAGTATTTTATTTGCCCTAATTCGAAATTCCCGGGATCTTGATTTCTGAGGCGGGATTTGACCTAATTTACAAAGTAACGATATTGGGTCGTTACAATCAATTTCTTAAAAACCAAATATTGCGCTACTAAATACCCTTACGATGCCTTGCTAAATTTTTTGATTCTTCAGCTTGGAAACATGTGATAGAGTTGACACTATGAAGAGCAGCTTATATTTGGGACAATTTTGATGGTAACAACACCATTCAATTTGATAATTGCTATAATCTGAGCTTTTTTTTTTGCGCTTACTACGCTGCAACTCCAAATTACTTATAAAAGAGTGTTGTACTGATTATATGCAGTGGAACCTGCCTTTTGCTATCTCAGTTGCCGCACTTTCAATTGGTTGACACAATTACCGTATTAAGCTCTTATATGTTCATAAGAAAACTGTTAGATCCGAGCTTGTGATTAATAGTAAATTGAAATCAAAATGGTTTAGGACTTGCACTTGTTACATAAACGTAACCCTAACCTGAGTTGCTATTGGAACAAAGTTTCCTTGATTTCTTGGCTATTTTCACGTGGAGAATTAAGAATAATTTCATGCCATTTGACGTGATGTTGCAAGCCAAAGGTGTTTCCCTTGCCTCTTAATGCCTGTGCTGCAGCTTTATTGAATCTATTGAGCATGTTTATATCAAAAGACACAATGCT
The DNA here is from genome assembly GCA_016760335.1 of Gastrodia elata. Taxonomy (NCBI): domain Eukaryota; kingdom Viridiplantae; phylum Streptophyta; class Magnoliopsida; order Asparagales; family Orchidaceae; genus Gastrodia; species Gastrodia elata. The sequence continues at coordinate 27,306,625 of CM028677.1, read as the reverse complement.
ATGAAAGAATAGGAGCATTTCAGTATTGCCTCTGCAATAGCAGTTCTGAGGACCATTTGTGTTAAAAAATTATTTGATGTTATGGTCAAATTACAATCTCAATGCTTCTAATAAACTTCACCTTGGTGATATCATCGATTCTTACATTTTTTGACCTTTTGTTAGTCAGAAACCGATCAAAATATACTGATGCAAAATTTGATATTAATTGTATTGTTTGTAAAGTGATTATGCATATTTATTTTATTCTTGCGACATTTCCTGTTATGAATTTGTGCTGGGCTGGTTTGTATTTGCATAAAGCTATTTTGTTTCCTAATTATGATTTTTCTAGTGTTTTTGCTTGCTGGATTCTATGTTCTAGCTTTGTGTCTTTTCTCTTGCTTTTCTCAAAGTCAAATCACTTCTGTGTCTGGCTGGATGTTTGGGAGAAGTTGGGTAATGGTGTTAGGGATTACCATTGTTGTGCACATCTTTTTGATTTTGCAAAAGAGTTGGAACAAAGGCCTTTCAGTTGACTGTAGGAAAATGTTTTGATTTACAAATTATGATTGCTTAGTTGTTTTTTCTTGGTGTCTCTTTGGCACGTGTTGGTGCTATTGAGAGATGCGTGTTGTACTTTTCCCTCTTATTAATATAATCCTTGATTTTTTTAAATAATATAAATAAAAAATATATATTATCAACATATTTTATTTATATAATATGGATTGTGTATCTATAGTTATATATTAGTGTTTTATTATTATGTGTTTATTTTGTTTGTATACCATTATATTATATATATTAAAGAAAATTGCATGTATAACATGCAAAGTTTGTGCACTTACATATATAATACGTAAATCATCATTTTTATAAGAAAATACCTAGTCATAATCTTTTTTCCATTTTGAATAATTTGAGATGTTAATTGGATGGTAAGTTTGGTGTAATAATAGACCTGTCAATTCGTGTTATTGGGTCGGACCTGGAATTAAATGGCGTCCACAGAACCCTGGCAGAATGGAACCCGTATACTGAAAATGGGTTCTAACTCCCAGCCTGAATCCGACCCTTTCGTGTTTATGTTGACCCGACCTCAACTCGATTTATCCCGTTTTTAAAGTGTTTTAATGTTCAACCCGTAACAACCTGACTTGATTTGACCCGGCCCGACTATAATAGCTCAAAAATATCTAACACAAACCCGCATCATTATCAAGTTTATCGGTCACCTTCGAATCTGCGAGTTAACCTGAACCCAACCCAATATTGTCTCCGGGTTAGATTTTGCAATACTAATTCGACCCATTTGACCCACGGGCTGACTCAAACATGGATTTTTTGTTGTTTGGGTTTTGCGTCGTTTCAAATATCGACAAGTCTATGTAATAATAAGGTTTAGGTGTTGTATATTTAAATAAAAAATGATTTTTGTGGTACGCATAAACGTATTTCTTTTTTTTTTAATTAAGTTATATGTATATAAGATATAAGAAGAGAGTGTAGGAAAAGGGCATCGGCTGGCCAACTGTTCCAAGATGTGAGAGAGAGTGGAGAGATGAAGAGTAAGGAATTGAGATATCAGAGAGAGAGAGAGGTGGGCGGCCAACCTTGGTTGGCTGTTGTCTGGCTGAATAGGAGAGAGTAGAGGGAGAGAAATTGAAAGAAAGTGAGGGATTGAACTTGTGCTTTGGTGAGTATCAACGGAGGTTGGTCTCTAGCAAGATAGGTTGATGGCTAGAAGAGGCCGATGACGAAGGGGTGGTTTATGGGCTCGACTTGGGTTATTAATGACTATTGCAAGCAACGGACCGGTGGCCTGTTAAGGGCATCGTTGTATGACGGAGTCTGTGCTTATTTGCTAAACTTCTCATGAGTTTGAGAGAAAGCGAGAGATCTATAGTAATATTTAGAATATAATAATAATAATAATAATAATAATAATAATAATTTAATATTAATAATATAATATTAATAATAGCAATAATAATAATAATAATAATAATAACAACCAGACAATAATATACTATTATATTATATAATGTTTCTTACAACTATTACAACATTGTAATAATAACATTGTAAAACTTGGGTAATAGTTAGTTATTTAGGTTTAGATTTTAGGGTAATTAATGACTAAAGATAAATTATTGATTATTAAATTATGAAATGTTAGTAAAAATTTATAAAAATTCAAAAAAGAACAGGATGCCTTAAGATTATATAGAATAATAGTTTAAATTTGAATATAAATATAAACTCCAATTTGTGGTTTAACACTTGCTTTAATTATTATTGATTTTTGAACTCAAAACGTTCAAAAACCCATTTGCAATATATACAGTTCTGAAAAAATTTTTCAGAAATTTTTTAAAAATCAGCTAATATATTATCCTTGCAATGATTTATAATTTGTATAGTGAAAATTGATGCTTTATCAAATTATAATTAGGGGTTAAGTTTAATAATTGGCTTGTGGTGGATGTCATTCTTAATGAGACTAAGTGTCAGAGTTCTAAGCTTTGTTTGTGCTGTGTGGTCGGTGTTTTTCTCTTAATTGTTTGATGGCTTGGTTGAATGAATCTATCACGTGTATAAATGTTATAACAGCTGTTCTTTTTTTTTTTTGAAACGCCCAATTTTATCTTTTTCTTTAAAATTTTGTTCTATTTTTCAAACTCATAAACAGCTTATTGCTGAGCTCTTTAGATTCATGTTTCATTGTCTTGGGGTAATCTATTTTATTTGTGTGGCGTTTAGATTTGATATTGACGGATATGTAACGGGGTTTGGCAATCCAGACTGGGCAAGAACACATGAAGCTGCAATGTCCACTGCTCCTTTGGTTGCCACCCTCATAGATGGAGGTGCTACGTGTGTTGGTAAAACTGTCACTGATGATATGGCTTTTAGGTGAGCCAACATATACTTCTGAATTATTTAATTTTTGTTTTGAAGTTTCAGGTCTTGTTACCTCGAGCTAGTTTTCTTACTGCATTATTGATTTTATTTTTATTTTACTGAATATTCAACTAGATGAACTTTATTCCTTTTTTATGATGTTCTTCTCTTTCTCATTATAATAATATTTTTGATGATTTTGTATGAATTCAAACTTTAAATGTTCCCAGCTTAAGTGGTGAGAATAAATATCTTGGCACACCAACGAATCCAAAGGATCCTGACCGCGTACCTGGTGGATGTTCAAGTGGGTCGGCTGTGGTTGTTGCTGGAGGCATAGTTGATTTTGCATTGGGTATGCTTCTAAACTATAATCTCTTGCTGTTTCAGCTGTTGAAATGCATGCTTATTATTTTTGGGCTTCTGCTGCTGATAAACTATTTTAACACTTAAAAATCTAAATGAAACCATTCTTATAGTTTTAAGCTAGGTTGTTTTTTATTTCCTTGGTTGAGTTGAAGCAGATTCAAATCTTTTTTATTTTGTGGGTTTCAAGAGTTCTTAATGAAATTGAAGTGTATTTGATAGAGTTTGTTGATGTTTTGGGTGAAACTCAAAGATTTCCCTCTTAATCACATGCTTCTACTAAAATTCACTATAAGTGGATCAAATATCCAGTATCCATGTGTTTTATAATATATTATCAGCTAGATATTTTGTTTGCTTTGCACAATAAAATATAATTTTCTAATATTTATATTAAAATCAACTGTCACAACAATTGCAACTGATTCCTGGCATCAAAGCTTGAACATTTTTGTTATAGGACTGAAATCTAGTTAAAATTGTTGGTTTAAAGAATATTTTGCTTAAGTATTAATGTGAGTTTGTTTTTTTAATTTATTGGTGAAAAAATATATGCATCTTATCTTTTTTATCAATTTAAAATTTGATGAATTAGGTTTGTTGTGAAATTTGGCACTCTTCCCTTAAATCAAATTCTTATTGGCGGTTAACAATGAACTTTGGTGATTGTACTTTATTATTATTTGGGATGAATTATTTTAATGTGAAGACCTATCTCAATGAGTTAATAAATGTAGATGGAATTTAAAAAAGGATTTATTTCTTATTTCTTCTTAAGAAGGGAACTGGATAATTTAAATTTAGGAAAGGGATAGCTTATCTGGTTAATTGATGACTACTTATCTTAAAATTTTCTTTCTCATGAAACACGTGCCACCTCTCTCGCTTAATTTTTTAAATAGTTTAGATCAATTTTATGTGATATTTCTATATAATATTTTATATTACTACTTATTAACATTTGCATGCATGTAGTATACTAAATTTTTTGATTTGAAAATTTTGATGTATGTGTATATATATATATATATATATATATATATATATATCTAAACAATGATAAATAAAAGTTTATATAGTTTGTGATAATTACTAGCATATTTGATTAGTTCTATGTTTGTTTCAAAATTTATTGAATTATGTCAAAACTTATCTTATGATTTATCTTGAGCGCTCATGTGTTAAATAAAATTTTAGCTGAGATTCGAGATAACCAACTCACCACTAATTTTTACTCACTAAGTTCTTATTCTTCAAATATGGCTTCAAGTTGGGCTGAGCTATTGCTTGTTCGAACTTATTTTTGAATTGACTATTACTGCTTGGGTAGCTTAATTAGATGCGGCAAGCTCAATTGGTGGCTCAATGAGTTGCTAGTTTTAATGCAATACTAATCTCTTGATCAAGAGCCACCTTTGTCGGAAGTGCAAATTCAATTATGTGTTTGGTCTAGCTTGGAAAAGTTTTTTATTAGCCTCCTTAACAGTGCATCACTTATGTGATTGATTTCTAACACCATGTATTTGAATAATGATCAACTTTGCTTCAATTTATTCTTATGGGGATGACCATCTCTTTGTTTTGATGTCAGAGGAATTAAAATTATTTTTTTCCCTCTTGGTGGATCATTTTATCGAACAAATGTCAGAGTAACCAACTCCCTTGGCTAGGTGAGAGAGTTGATTTCTTTTTATTGCTGTTCTCTATTGGCTCAGCTGCTTATGTGCGAACTCAATCAACATTGTCAGTTCCTTTTTGATCTATGTCGTCTGTATTTTTCACAGATGTAATTACTTTTTTTTCTTTGATGTTCTTGAATTTGTTGGCAAGTAGTTTTAGGCAGGGGTGTCAAGATGAGTTAGTGAGTTAGGTTTGGGTCTGATCCAAAATCCTAAATGGGTCAATCTGAATTGATTTGCCTAATAAACATGCTAAAATTCCCAAACTAAACTCAATATTTCTAACTTGATTGGCCTGAATGCAACCCATTTTGGTGGACAAAACTTTATAAAAGCGTGAAGTGTCTGGATTTTTATTTTTATTTTTGCATTGAGTTTATTTAAGTCATCTAAGATGACTTCCTCTCAGATTATCATTAATTGGAGCAACTCCATCAGTTGTTTTTAATGTGTCATATCTAATCATATCCTTTTGTGTACACCATCTTAGCATTTTCATGATCATAATATTTCTTTTATTGAATTACTTATGTTTTGAGACTCATATTTTGCCTCAAGGATGGCCTTAAAGTTGTTCTAAAACTTTCCTTTTTAGTTTGAGCATAATATTTTGATCCAATAATACTTCAAAATATTTTCGATTTAATTTAACTTATATAAATCGTGCTAATCAAATCACCTTTATTTTGCTATTATTTTCACGACTGAACCAATGTATTTGGATATCTTATACTTCTTAATGCCAAGATCTTTTGTCATATTTATGATACTACAACTTTCTTGTAATTAAACTGACATTATATATATATATATATATATAGAAACCTCTGAGATGAAACCCTTTAAAATTCTAAGTTTGTTCTCAATGACTTATGTTTTAATTTCGTCTCATCTTAATATTCTATATTAATATACTATTGGTAGTAAAGGAGAGAGAAAACCTATTAGTGTGAGAGGTGTTGTACACTTAATGCAATTTTAAAATTTTTTATAATTAAAAAAATAAGAAAAGTCCTATCGGTTCAAGAAGAAACTCTTCAAGGAGGGCTCCGACTAGGGAACCACTGTTTTTTAAGATTAAGTCACCGATTCTTTATTTTTTTTTTGGGATTCTTAAAGGCATAGTACAAAATCTCTAAAATTACTCACATACCACTCAAATCCTTAAAACTAACCAAACTTGCCGCCCAATTAGCACCATTCAACCCCCACCATTTAATACCACTCAACAAACTTTCAGACAAGATCCGAATGTCTAAATGCTGCATTTGAAGAAGGAATGGAATGCAAGAAGAAATTAGAAAAACAAAAGGATCGAAATCCTTCCAATCGAGGCTATTGACCTTCGATCTTGAAGCTGAATCACAATGGAGTAAAGAAGAAGTGAAGAAGTGAAGAAGAAGCATAAGAAGAAGGTTTAATTAGTAAGAGAAAGAAGAGAGGGCCACTTGTTGTAATTGGCGATGGTCAAATTTTCTAGATCTGTTTTTCTTTTTGCAATGAGTTTGTTTGGTTCTCTAGTTATTTAACTTAGCTCTGAGTTTTGATGAGCGACAGGGAGGCAGCCACTCGTCGGTGTTATTTCTCGTTGAAGTGCGTTAAATAGTTATGGTGAAGATAATATAGATTAACCCGACAACAATCTTACAATGCTTTTAAACAAACTTTCTTAAGCATGCATGTTTAATGTTTACTTTCTAAAATTGTACATTTTATGAATTTTTTGTGAACATTAATTGTTAAATTATAATTTTTTAAAAAGTACAATATGCTTTTATCATTATTCCACAATTTTTGAAAAATAACCTAAGATTTTTTTTTATATTATTAATAAGCAGTCATAGCGTGTGCTAAGAGTTTCGCCCTGCGCATTGAACGGGGTTTTTTGTCTTGTAAGAATATTATTTGCAAATTTGAACTGTGACATCTCTTCTTGAATGTGACTAATAAGAACAATCATAATAATGCAAAAACTTATATACCCATAATTTAAACTTGATGCACTTAGATTGAAATGTGATCATCATTTGAAAATCACGTTCTGTTCAAACTTGTAAACACTTCTTTATACTTATATTTGATAACATAAATATAATCAATACTAACATCTTTTCTTTTCATTACTTTGCAAAAAACTTTTCTAATTATTTTGCTATAAGCCTTTTCTAAATTATTATTAGTTTTTTACTTATGAACCACCTAGAAATCTATAATATACATATCTAACACCCAAACTTCATATTACAAATAAAGTATCATGCCCTCATTTATAAAGTTCATGACCTCATATTTATGTAAAATTATAAAAATGTAATATTAATGAAATAATAGTTTTTTTTTATAAATAAAAATTGAGTGGTGGATATGTATATTATAAAGATTTGAATGCTATATATGTAAATACCCCAATTAATGATTACCTTAAGGAGATATTTTCTATCAGTAAATGTATAACCTCTATAATCAATCAACCCATATAAAATTAAGTGAAATCTTAGTGTTTCGTTGTAATCAATATTTGATCATTTTCTCTAAGTTTTACATAAAGCCGACCCATGCCTATGTATATATATATAATAAAATCAACAATATATAATCTACCAGGATCAAACTCTATGATATCATCAGCTCGGAGGTCCAAAATCTTCCTTGGGAGCGCATCTCCCATATCTAAGAAAAAGTCGCCTTGCCGGGCTAAAAAATAACAAAGATTTGCTGCGCGATTGGAATCGCGCATGTAGTGTACAAAAAAAAAAACAAGGGAGACCCAGAAGGAATGTCATATGAGCTGCATGTCTCTCTGCACCACGGGTCCTCTCGCTCCCAAGTTTGTTGGAGTCTGTGCAAGGCACCATAGCAGTCACTTTCAATAATGAGACCATTCAAGTTGGGAGCTTTGTCGTGGAGGGTTTGTCTCAATAGAAGGACTGCCTTGATCTCTGCCTCGAGTGGGGGGTGAACCGGAAAATGAGCACCATAGGCAACCACTAGCTAACCACGACCATCACGGACTACAACTCTGCCTTAACCTTCCTGCTCTCCATATTTGAATGGCGCGTCGATGTTAGCCTTCAGACAGCGGATCGAGGGGCACCATCTAGTAGTTGTAGAGGGGCCCGGGAGAGCCGGTAGCCCCAGGAGTCCATCCTATCGCATAGACTAACGCTGACCAGAGCAGAAATTATCGAGCTCACACACATTAGAGGGGTAGGGTAGAACTGCCCAGGTCTCCTTTACGCTCAGTTGAGAGAGTATTCGATAATCTGGTTGGTGAACCTGCGATGACGACAGGAGGTGGCCTCAGAGAAAAGCGAAGCAAGCTGTTCCCAGGAGGAAAGTGTAGTAGATAGAAGACCCCTACTGACAAAGATCTCGAGCAGAGCTCCAGACTAACTGCAGTGAATGGCAAAGCACTCCCTATGCTCCTCAACATCAAAGCCCTAGACACATCTGGTCAACTGTGCCAAACCTTGTCTGTGCAGCCTACAACTGGTCATTATAGCGTCTTCGAAGAATCTTTACACAAAACAGGCTTCTCTTGGACCTAACTCAAGCTCCTTAAGAGCATAGAACTCCCACTGCTGGCCCCCTATCCCAGCACAATAAATCTGACTCGCCATGCATTCAGTGAAGCTGTTATGCTGCCACTATCCTTCAATTGAGTATGTCGTTGGACGATCGACTATCCCATGCAGAGGATCCTTTAGACAGTTGAATCGGTTCTTCGCATTGAGAAGTCTTCTCCAATCCCCTTGTACTGGCCCCCGTGGCTTTCACCAATTGAAGGTTCTCCCATCAAACAAAATTGAGGGTATGCCGAGCCACAAGAATGCTTCTCCACAGCCTCTAGTCGCGAATCCCTAGCCCCCTTGCAGAAAGTGGATGGCAGACCTCTTGCCATCGGATGTAGTGGAAGTTGTCACCCTCTGCTCCTTTTCAAAGGAACTTGCAGAGGATGACCTCAATGTTTTGAAGGAAGCAGTCTGGGATTGGGGCCACCATTAGTGTAGCTGGGCATTGGGCATGGTAGTAAGTACATAACATATCAGACAATGATTTCTTGGTAGAGAAGGTACCAATTGCTCCAAGAGCCAACTCGGGCTTTAATTCGCTCCACAAGATCAACAAAGTTTGCTCTTGTTGGGGGTTTGCAGTCATTGTAACTTCCAAATATCTCTCTGAGACTCGCTCTTAAATCCAAGATGAATGGCAATCCAGCGCTGGCGGTATGTTAGGGTCTTCTTACTAAAAACAATATGTGACTTCTGGGCTTTCACATACTATTTAGTCAAACTCCTATACTCATCCAAAGTTTGTTGAACCTCTCTCTCACCAGCCTAAGAGGCTGGTGTAAAAGAATTATGTCACCTGCTTACATCAAGTGAGAAAGATGAGGACCTCGTCTATCTACAGTAATGCCAATCGGACGACCAATCCGCTCCTATCGTTTGACAAGTCGAAGAAAGAGTTCCAAACACAATATGATAGGTAGGGAGAGAGGGGGAATTCATGCTTGAAATCTCTCGTTCCCACTATCCAAGGAAGGAGCTTGCCACTGAGTGATACTGCCAATTTGGGAAGCTAAATGCACTGGAGAGCTCACTTTGACCACCGCTATGGAAGCCAAAGGGATATGTTTTAAAGGATGACTCAACTTAATTTCTTAATAATTTGCACAATCATATATAGCATTTTTTTTAACATTTTTTTTAAATTTTTTATAATTTATTAAATAACTAGACGAACTAAGAAATCCCTTCCTTACGTGAAACATTTTGGTGCATTAATTGTAACGACATTCGATATTCTAGCATTTTTGCTCATCATTTCATTTAAAAATTCCAGCTTTTCTTATCACTCACTAAATTAACTAAAGAACAACTAATATTTTCTTAGAGTTACATGTTTCATATATTTACAACCTTCATAAAAAAGTTTTTAATAATTTTTTTATGTGTCTATATTTAGTTTCCGAAACCTAAAAATATTTTTCTTAGCAATATTTTTAATGCTCTTCCCTTGAGTAAATTTGTATATTCCATCTCTTAATTTTACTAGCTTATATATATATATTTATATATATTTAAAGCTTGTCCCTTTAGCAAAATCTAAATTTTTGTATAATTCTTTAACGGCTGTGGCCTTGACACATCTCTCACAGTTCTCGCAAATACATAACAAACTAGCTTATATCTCTTTCATTTCTTATTATTTTTACATTTAGATTACTCTTTATTATACTTCTTATATTTTCTTTTGTTTCTTGATAGTATTATTTTAATCACAATACATCTTTACTATTGCAAGCGCTCTCTTTAGATTCTCTAAAAATATCTTTTGACAGATATTGCTAATAAGCCTTTGGCACAATATATTAGCTTTCCTTTTGTTTCATCATATAAGTTCTTAATCAGCTACTGATAAGAATTTTATTTTCATTCTTAAAATTTTATATCTTGTTTTTAGATATAACTCATGCTTATTTTTTTTTTCTTGCAACTTATTTATTTAAATATCTAACCAATAACCAATGTTAATTGTTAAACTCTCTTCTAATTCTTATATAATTGATTTTGTTAATGAGAGAAAAATAATTTAGTTTTGAATATCCTTTCATATAACTGATAATTGAAATTTTTATGCATATTTATTTTAATAATAAAATCATTGGCTAAAGCAAAATCGTAAGAAAATAATATAAAAATTTTTGGGAGTGAAATTTAAAACTTGAATAATAGAATTTTGAGGGCGAAGCAAATTTTATTTTGATTTCGGTTGTTAGTTGTATTTCTAATGTAACTGAAAATATACTTGGTGAATTAAAAGAGAGAACTTGATAATAAAGATACATGGTAGTTGAAATAAGATGTTAAAATAACAATTATAGAAAAAAGATATACTTTAAAGAATAGTACCCAGTGGAAAGAGTTCCGGGTGCCTATCTCTTTTAAGAATTCTAAGAAATATAAAGTAGTTTGCCACGAATCCAAAATAACAGTGCATGATGCCAAGATTGCCACAATCTTATGGATTTATATAGTATATTAGATATTGTTGAGGGAGAGAGATGTATTTGTTAAAAATGATAGCAAAAAAGTTTTATGAAATAGAGCTGTGTGGTTAATAGGATCAAAGCTAGTTGGATGAAATGGAGGGGTGCTTCTAGAGTGCCGTGCGATCTAAAATTATCACTCGAATTAAGACATTTTTGGATAAAACAAGCGCTACAGGATGATGATGCTAAAGTGGATGAGTGGGTATACTCGTAAGGATATAATGAGAAATGAGTTTATGTGTAAAATTGTTGGAGTGGCTCCAATGGTGGATAAGATTATAGAATGCCAGCTTTGATGGTTTGGGCATATTCAGCATAGGCCATTCAATACTTTATTTAAAAAATTGAGTATGTAAATTTGCTCAGGTAAAAGAGGAAGAGTAAACCCAAAAAACTCAAGAAGAAAGTATTAGAAAGAATCTCTTTTTGCAGCATTGGGAGGGGTTTCTATTTGATTGTGTACAATGGAAACAAAAGTTTCATGTAATTGACCCTGGTGGGTTGAGGTTTGGTGTTGCTGTTGTACTATTGAGTTCGCTTGAACTTTAATATTATATAAAACCTTAAATAAATAACATTCATATTTTTAGATGTCTAGTATCAAATTTTGTAATAACATATTTATAAAAGGGAATTTCATCTTACTTTTTTGAAGTGTATGAAAATATTATATTTACATAAAAAGGTCAAGTAATTAGAACAATAATGGTGTATATATAGATATTGAAATTGGGGGCTTTTATATGCAAATAATAAATATTTTGATGTTGTGCAAGTAAATATCTTTTTTAAATAATAACCATTTAACCTATTGAAATTACTAAATAAGGTTTTATTTATAAATTTATTATCAAACTGTAATCATGCCAAACACATGAACACATCATTGTATTTGACTCGATAAGTAATCAAATCATAAATATGTTCAAGTTTGGTTCACTGGTTTATTGGGCAAACAGCTAGCTTTTTCCGCATCCCTACTTTTATAAACAATCTCTTAGGGTGATAAAAAACTGTTTGGGACGATTGTTCCTTGAAAGTTATCATCTCTCCTATTACATATCGCAAATATCAATTCATAAATTATATAAAAAATACAATCTCTAAGCACGTTTAAAATTATTTAATTAAACAAATCAATCAACTAAGAGATGACTTGTCAAACAATTTAGTTCTATCAATTAAACAGTCAACGGATCAATTTTGAGTTCAAACATGATTAATGGTTTAAATTGAGTTTAGTTATATTGATTAATAGCTGTATGTTGTACATAGCCCTAATGCATTCTATTTGAAACTACATAGAATGCATTACTGTGGTGTTATTTAGTTATTGGTTTGCTTTGCAAGAATCAAAATTGCACACATACTGTTTTGTAAAAAAAAATGAAATTTGAGAGGGATGCTGTCAACGAAGGAGGTTTCCTGCAAACGGTGTTAAATGCGTTAGGGCTTGAGTGCAGAATGTTGAAGAGGCTGGGGCTTCGGTGAAGGCTTGGGCTTGAGGGCAGCATTGCTGACATGGGGTTGTTGGCTTGGTAACTTACAATCAACGCTGGATCATCCAATGGTTTGATGATCAGTGTTGTAGCATCTAGGGCTTTATTGAAAACTGTTGTTTGAGGGTACGTTATCATTGTGGGGTTTCTATACTAGATTGCTGACATTTGAGCCAATGAATAGTGCAGGAGCGACCTAGAGTTTAACAGTGTGCGCTGTAGCATCTAACGCTTTAGTGGAGGAGCTGGAGTGAATGCTACACTACAGAGAAGAGAGGACAGTTGCATAAAATAAAAAATAGAAACCATGGAACACATTTAAAATGATGTATGCAAATTGCTTCTTTAAAGGGGTTTGTGAATCTTTAAAGTAGAGAGAAACCAGTTCCTACTAGCTTAAAAAAATTGAATCACCTTTTTATAATATGCACTAGCTAAAAGGTTGTCTTAAACCTGAAACCTTTATAGCCAAAGATTCAGCTTTCTGGGATCCATGGGGGTGTTGAGATGCCTAATTTCATGTGCCCTTGTGTTTGAATGTAAGTTCGTTTCTGGATTATCTGCTATGGGTCTGCAGAAGATATACTAAATGATATCCTGTCTTCTTGACATTTATTCATCCTTTTATTTTTTATATCTAACATTGTGATATCGTTTGCCTACTAACTATTTTTCCTTAACATTGCTTGATTACTTGGAATTGCTCAGCAGTGTAATGTTTCATTCATAACGTAACTACTCTGCCAACTTGTTGTGGGATATATGACAGACCTTCATTATGATTTATATTCAGGCGGGTTTAGATTTGTAGTGGATAAATCTCTACCCTAAAATTACATTTGCAGTATTTTGTTGTTTTTGTGTTTTGAGGGGTAAGTCAGTTGATCACACAAGCGGGTGAGATGATGCCATATTGCCTCTCATATCACACTGGAAGGCACCCTTTATTGTCATGTTTAGGTGAGCCTGTTTCTTTAAGGCGTCATGTTCAAATCATCAAGTTCTACACTTGAATCTTGTAGATGAAGCTGATCACCTAGCTGATCAGCTTGAGGGGTGTTGAATGAAAATATGGAGTTCTACAAATTTAGTGAGTGCGTTGTAGTTTGGATGCTGGTGATCATGAAGTAGATGTCCATACTGTTTTGATAATCCTTAAGGTCTATATGCTACAAGTAGTTTGACTCTAAGGTAGCTAACCACATTCTTTTGTGTATTTTGCACATAAATTTTTATTGTGTGATCCTGAAGTTTGAATTGTAATGAAATTTGAAATGTTTTCTTATTTTACTAATTTATTTTGATGTAAAGATTCTCATTTTATACTCGTTAAAAATATTTCTAAATTGAGATATGTTTATTAACTAAAGAGTTAATAGTTTTTAGAGGCTTATTTTACTTTGATGAACTTTTAGGATGGTGCCTAGTGCCTTGGGATTCAGGAAGCCATATCACCATGAAAGTTTTGATGACACTTGAGATGCTGTACAAAATAGTAGATCTAATGATATTGCATGTTCTGATTAACGTACTTTTATTTCTATGGATGTTGTGTGACTTCTATGTGCATGCAGGAATGGACACCATAGGTGGTGTGAGAGTTCCTGGAGCTTTTTGTGGCGTTCTGGCTTTTAGACCATCGCATGATTCCATCTTGAAGAATGGTGTTCTTCATGTCTCTCCAAGTTTGGACGTCCCTGGTATATGTTTTGATGAATTGTTTACCCCCTCTAACCTGACACTTCTTATTTCTATTGTTGTAGTCGTGTACAACATTACTGCTGTGGTCATTTTTGTTTTCATTTGTATGCTTTTTGAAATGTGTATCTCTAATTCGTTTTCCAGTTGATGCTATCTATTTAGCGAAAATATTTTGCTGTCATCGTGAAATATTAACCTTGTGCCACTTAATATGGTATGAATGAATCTCATTATGTTTCCATGTGTCTTTGACTGCTGAAAAATCTGATCGCTAATAGGTTTCCATGTGTTCATTTTTGTCTTCTTTTTCTCATTGATTTAACTACTTTGCATTTATTCTTAATGTTAAATCCAATGAGTTTGTCAAAGTTCTCAAGCAACTCGAAAAAGATTTTGTTGCAAACTATCACACCTTTAATAAGATAATGGAGGATCTCCCACATTTTCTGGTCTTATATACCATAATGTGGTGGCATGGTAGGGCTCATCATCAACCTTAGTTCCACCTATCACTGTGTTCCCTTGAGGATAGTATGGTTGGAACTTTAAGCTCTTCTCACGTGCATCATTGCTGGACTGATATTTAAGTCCCCCTCCTCAATCACCACCCTTAAGCTTCTCTCTTATAAAGTGTAAATTGATAGCATGTTTTGGCAAATATTTATTTTCATCATGCACAAATAACACACAGATGTATGATTTCATTGACGGGAGAACCGCCCAATAGTCAAACTTATCCAGGCTGGATGCCATCTGTTTATTTGAGGTGCCACGTTCCTTAGTTATCAGAACATTTTAAATAAAAAATTTGAATTATCATATGGCTGTAGCCTTGGTTGTCTGGAGTTAATCTTGGAATAGAGTTATTAAATTATCGACAGCAAACTGTCAACTCACATTCCTTTTCCAATGATCCATGGCATGTAACATATTTGCCTATGTACTGTTGTACTGATTTAAATCCCTTCTCAATTTGAAACCCAGGTCCCTCCGATGAATTCTACATATTAAGTACCCATACTATATTTCGTTCAGTTGCCATCCTTGCTTCTGCTTCTTGCACCAAGTCTTTAAGCTTCTATGGTTTGTTTCTAGTTCTATTTAGGTTGGCTTTTAACCTAATCGCATATTTGGGCAATCATCAAGTTTAAGATTTGTTATCAGTTTCATATTTAAGCCACAACAGCCTTAATTTTGCTATGACAATCGAATTGGTCTGTTGTGCAACATGTTGTTATGTGTATTTTGTATGTTTTTAATTAATACGCCATGAATGTGCTGCTGCTTTTTACAGGATTCAAAACCAGAAGCTGGTTGATAAATTATTGTGCTTTTATTTATAGGGTTGTTTGCTAAGGATCCTAGTGTTTTGCGTCGGGTTGCACATGTGTTACTTAAACTTCCATATGCTGCTGTACGCCAACCTAGCCGTGTTTTAATAGCTGATGATTACTTTGAATTGATGAAAGATTCTTCTAAAAGAACAATTGAAGTGGTAACCAAAACTGTGGAAGCTCTATATGGGAGTAAGTAATGTGTTATCTTAAGTTTTTTTAGATGATGAAATTTTTTTTTATTATTGAATTCATGTCATCTATAATGGATTTCTTGTATTAATATAGTACATTATTTTTATTGGGGCTTGACTTTTTCAGGGCAATGCTTGAGCCATGTCAATGTTGGTGAATATCTTGCGTCCAAGATTCCTTGTTTAAAAATGTTACAAGTCAGAACTGTTGGCAGCGATTTAAAAATATCTTCATTAACATCACTTACTAGTGCCATGAGATTGATTCACAAGTGAGTGCTTAACCTATTTTTATAGTTTTTTTGTGCTATGAATAGAAGAAGTTAAAGATTTTAGAATGAACTCAAGTATGCTTAAAGTTTAGTACTGATGTAATGGTTTATAATTGCATCTTCATACTTTTCAAATGTGTGATATATTTTTAAGTGGTAATGTTTTTTTTTTTGTTCTCTTTATTTTATAATTTTGCGGAGGTTTTTTTCCTTTACTATATAAACAAAAAAGTACATATTTACACCATCGCTTTTACTCTTTTCTTAGGGTTTTCATGAATGCTAATGAACCAACAACGATTATTTGATTATTAACTAAGGATGTGCGAGGAAGTTTACATATTTGTGTCAAAGATGAAAGTTTAAGTGCGTTTATAGTAAACTTCATAGTAAATCATGTAGCTCTTTTGTGCCACTAGTAGTTGTAATTTTTTTTTTTATTTCTCACTGTGTGGTTGTATCCATTATTTATAGGCCAAAATATAATATGGATCCCATTTGATGGTGAAATTAAAGTCAGGGGATAGTTATCAGTTTGGAGCGCAGCAAAATAGGGGAAGGGGAGGTGACATGCAGATAATTATTATGTTTGCTATATACTACGATGTTGACAAAACTTTTTATATTATTATATGTAATATTTCTTGCATTGTGTTGAAGTATATATAATTTTACTTGAGTATAATTGATTAAAATGTATATGTTTATAATGAAATTATTTTAGAAAAGGCAGATTATGATGGCAAAGATGTGAGCTAAAGAAGCTTAGATACGCTATGTAGTCTCTTTAGATAGACTATGAGCATTGTAACAAGATGCGTTGCTTTTTGTGGGCACCATTGTATTGGCGAAGAGATAATTGGTGGTTGTTTGTCCAAAGAGATGATATATTCTTAAGATTCTTATTTGGGTAGATACCATAAAGAAATTTGCTTTTGCATCTACTAAATTTGGTTTGCTATAGAATTTTGCTTCATGAGATGCCCAAGTCGCTAACAAGGCATCTAGATATTATCAAAAGGACAATTTATGCTGCAATAACATTACATTATTGAATTTTTATAACTATCCTATTGAGACAGCATTACAAGATTTGCCATAAAGCTATAGTAAATCTTTTTATCCGCAGTGATGTCGGCATCAGGCTTATGATATACTATTTGTAACTGAAGCAGCTTTAAAGATGTCTCTGCATAATAGCTCCACCTCTGAAGGATATGCTGTTTAAGACTCAGTGTTGTTGCGCACTTCAATAACTTTTTTTCTGAGCAGAAAAATATATCACAAAAGGCAGTTCATTTATGTTAAAAGCTAGGATAAAATGATGTAATGTACACTCGACTCTACAATACATGATAAAAGTTGTCATTGCTAGATTCAAGATCTGCTAATCTTGTTCTTATGTTTTCCGGTTGAATTGGGGGTGGTAGGCATGTGCCAATATTACTGTGAACATTTAACTTAAGTGATTGTCATTCTTTGTTTGAGCCGCTATGATATTGGAAGAATAAATTTTTATTATGCTTTTAATTAGCCAATTTTTTCACTTGTCTATCCAAAATATGCTCGCATATGAAAATCTTTAGTTTTTTGCACCTTTTTATGGTGACAACATTTTACTCTTAAAGTTGGATGCTAAAATATAGTTACAAACACTTGATATTGGATAATACAAACTTCATCGTTGTCGAGTCCCAAGTCCTGGATGAGAATGAGAAAGGTAAAGGGTTACATTTGGTAGTCGACAATCATCATAAAATTTTGTCAAATTCTATTATGCCATGACTCTTATAAATAATTATATTAGAGCTAGGGCGCCCTCCGGAAGTGACATGCTACATTGCATAAATGCAATGAAAAATGTGCAAAGTCCGCTACCCCGGTACCTGGGTGAAGTGTCAAATAAGCAAGGATTTTTCCGTTATGGACAAATGCGGGTAAATAGGTTAGTTTATGATTCTAAGTTAAGATTATGTAGTTGAAATATTAACTCTTTCTGGAAGTCATTTTTAGTTAGTTAATGATATGATAAATATGATGATTAATATATTATGACTTTAAGAAACTAAGTGAGAGCAAAAAGTTGATATTTTAGCCTTTAAACTCTGAACATGGATAAGAATCATCATAGGAATGACATGGTATTATTCTAGATAAAACATTAAAGTATAATGTATTGGACATTTAGAGATTGAGAGATAGAACATATCTTTAAAGCGTATAATTAATGGAATAAATTTTAATATTATAAAGTTTTATGCCTCTCAAATAGAATTGGATATGTATTTAAAAAGAAATATTTTATAGGAATACCTCAAGAGGAGTTTTTTTTATAAGAGAAAATTTAAATGACATGCTAGAAGGGTAACGAATGAATTTAAGGGTATTCATGGTGGTTTATGTTTTGGTGAGAGTAACGAAGGAAAAATCATTTTGTAGTTTGTATTAATTTATGATCTTATGATTGCTAACACTTAAAAAAAATAAAAATATATTATCATTTATAAAAGTGAGTCTTTTAAAATTCTAATTGATTATTTTCTCTTAAAGAAAATGAATCATTTATACTGCAAGGATTGTAAGATTTCTAAATGATTGTTTAACAACTCAACAAAAATAAGGATTTATAGAAATAATTTTAAATCTAAAATTTGTTTTAAAACTAGATGATAAAATCTTATGAACAGCTATATAGATATTTTAGGAGTAAAATTATAAAACTTGGACAATGAGATTTGAGGGTGAAGCCAATTTTATGCAGAATTTGATTCCTAGTTGTATTCATAATGTAACAAAGGGTTTACCTAGTGTTCCAAAGGAGAGAGTACTCAATAATAAAGATGCAGAGATGGAAACAAGATGTTTAAGTTAATATTAAAAATAAAAGTGTTTTATAAATAATGATTTAAATATAAGACGAATAAGAATTGAAAGAAGTATAAACTAGTTTGTCATGAATTCAAAATAATAATTTGTAATGCTTAGTGTAGTATTTGAGGATTTATATAATAAATTAAAAATGACTAACTGAGATACTTTTATAAGCTAGCCAAATTATGAGATAAAAGAATTAAAAATTTGACTCATGTAAAATATGTTAGACATATATTAATTTTTTTTTAAGGATAAAGATATTCAACATAGTTGAAGGAATTATTTTGCTAAGTTTCTTAATGAAAGTTATACCAATAGAATTAATATAAGTGACTTTAATTGTTATAGAAATAATATCAATTATATTTTCATTCGACGTATTAATAAAGTTGAGATTTGGAATGCTTAAAAGAGAATATAGAACATAATAGTGGTAGGATCGAATGACATCCCTATTGATGTATGAAAATACTTGGGTGAGGAAGAAATTTCTTGGCTTACCAAGTTCTTAATGTTATTTTAAAGGCTAAAAAGATGTTAAATGAATGAAGGAGTTTTATTATACCTATTTACAAGAATAAGTGCAATGCTCAAGATTGTGCAAACTATAAAGGAATCAAGGTAATGCGCCATATGATGAAATTTTGGGAGAGAATAATTGAATGAAGAATACAAAGGAATTTTGTATTTCTCAATGAATTTGGATTTATGCTAGGCAGATCTACCATGAAAGTCATAGATATATTTAAAGGTTTGATGGAGATATTTAAAGAGAAAAGATCATTTAATTTTTATTGATTTTGGGAAGGCATTTAAAAGAGTATCAAAAGTTCTTTGGAGAGGCTGAAGCTAGTCGAAGCTGGTTGTGTTTCTCAAAAGTATCAAAAGTGCTTAGGCTGAGGCTCGAAGCTGGTTGAAAACCTGTAGAGTTTTTGATTGGTGCTCTTAATAGTCGTTATATGCGATGTTGACACGGAGGACGTATATATATCACCCAAGGTTAGAAATTCTTGCAGGACAGTTCCTTATGTTTTTTTTTTGTCTTGAGCTGTTTTGTTTGTGGATGCATGAACTGTTTGATTGAACTTTATTTCAATATGTTTGTTTCCTTGCTTTTTAATGGTTTAAGGTTTTACACAATCAATCCCGTTTGCTGTATTTTTTCCCTTTTAATAAAATTTGCAGGTTTAAAAAGTTTGGAGAGCTTTAGAGAGAAAAGAGATGGGTATTGTAAATATATATATATATATATATATATATATTTATATATAATAGAGGTGTAACGTTTGTTTGATTGCTCTATGGCTTTTTTAATGATTTTTTAGTTATTACTGGAATATATATAAGCTCAGCTCTTTGCCCATATATTTTTTACTTTAGTTATTGATGTTCTTGCGAACACATTCAAGATGAAGGTTTTTGGTGCATACTATTTGCAGATGACATTATATTAATTAATTAAATTAGAGATAGAGTTAAAGCAAACTTGAGTTACGGAGGATTATTGAATCTAAAGGTTTTTATTTTAGTAGATCTAAATAGAATATATGAACTGCAAGCTCAATTATTTTAAAAACTCTAATTTTGAGGACATAACTATTGAAGACCATATGAACAAGAAAACTGAGAGGTTCAACTACATATTCTCAATTATTCAAAATAATGGCGAAATAGAGTGCGATGTGATTAATAGGACCCAAGATGGTCAGATGAAATGGAGGAGTGTTTATGGAGTATTGTGCTATCGGAAAATACCACCCAAAATAAAGAAAACTTTAGTAGAGTAGATATACGAATGACTATGTTATATGAGGCTGATTGTTGGCTTGAAAACAAGAAATTTATCGATAAAATAAGTGTTACAGAGATGAGGATGCTTTTGTGGAAGAGTGAGTATACTCATAAAAGGATAGATTGAGAAATGAGTTTGTCCATAGCAAGGTTGGAGTGGCTCCAATAGTGGATAAGTTTAATGAATGTCATTTTAAATGGTTTGGGTATATTAAATGTTGACTTTTCAATACCCCTATTAGAAAATATAAGCTTATGAATTTTGCTCATTAAAAGAGGAAGAGGAAGGTTTAAAAAGACATGGGAAGAAACTAGTAGAAATGTTTCTTCTCTATTTGGAACTTCTTTTTGATCGTGCACATTAGAAACAAAGGATTCATGTAGCAGACTCAGTGTTGTTGCTGTTGTTGTTGATGTTCCTCTTAATATGTACACACATATATACATACTTGCACATATTATATTATATACACACATATTTTACATATATACATAAAAAAATTATACACACGTGCATACATACACAAACACACGTGTGCGCCTGTACACACATACATTATGTACATATATAAAAAAAATATATATATATATATATATATTAAAATGAATTCTACTGTGCTTGTGCTGTATTTTAGCTTGTCTTTGGTTCTAATTCTTCTTGTTCTTTAGATTGGGTCTATAAGTAACCATTTTGTAACGATTAAATTCAGGCATGAATTCAGAAGTAGTTATGAGAATTGGATAAACTCTGCCAAGCCAACTATATCTTCTTGTGTATCAAATAATTTGAGTACTTCAGCTGATGAAAATGACATTTCTATTAACTATTGCCAAACTGCAAGACGTGAAGCTCAACTGGCTGTTCATTCTCTTCTGAAGGTACCCATCAAATTACTTTATTAGATTGAAATGGTTATTGTTATGACTCACCTTTCCCTTACTAGAACTTCAAATATGATCCACCCACTATTTATTGCTTCTGCACATGAAGTATTATTTGCTTTGAGTATTAAATTTTTTTAATCAGTTTTTTGTAATATTTATTTAATTTCATCTAGCTCATTAAGATTGACGCCTAAAACAACTTCATGTAAAGCTCTGATGTCCTTGAAATTCATCAAATAATAAATTTTTTGATACAGAATATTATCGCACAACATGGGAGACTGTTTCATCTGAAATATTAAGCTCATCAGCAATGTTAGTAGCCCATTGGCTAATGTTTAGTCAGTCCTTTGCTCCCCCTTCCTTTGCCCCACCGGCCCATCAGTCTCTTTGCTTGCGACTTTATCTGTAACAATATTTCTCCCCAAATTATTTTTGGGTCATATTTAAAACGTTGCGAATATTTTACTCGATTTGTTTTATTTTGGCAATACTCAATGGAATGAAAAAGTTCTCTTGCTACAATACAAGAAGCTTGAACTTTGAGATTTTAAAAACATTTACTGAGAGAGAGATCCATCACATGCGTGCCTTTAAACCTAAAACCACCTGCCTCTTTATAGACAAATATTATTTACTTCTTAAGAATTAAGCTACCATTTCCAATAATACTAATTTTTTAGTACCAAGAAGTTTGTCAAAGTATTTGAAAGCAATACAAAAAGAACCAATAATTTATCCTCATTTACTTGAATTTCTTAGGAAACTAGAAAATCATTTATAAAAGTAATTCCATCTGTTTATATAACAGAAATGAAATCTATTTTTAGAATGCTTGATTGATAAGGGAGGTTTTCACAAAAAAACTATGTTATCTGTGCTGAGAAGGTTGAACTGGACTAATGGTTTATCTAATAAAAATTGGAATGCTCCTACAAGTATCCATTGAAACTTCGATACTGTCTGACTTTATTGCATTATCCTTTTCTTAAGAAAATTCTAAAAGAGAAGAATTAGAACCATATATAATTTTCGTTGATGCTGTCTTAGGGAAAAAAATTAAGTATTCAAATTCATTTTATTTAGCATGCAAGCTTTGATTCTCTTACCTTCTAAGAAGAACATTTCCAAAGTGATGAACAATTGAGCATAACACAACGCTCATTTAGTTGAATTATAAGTTGTAATGGGTCTGGCTATCTAAGATTTATATGCCTAAACTTTTGATAGGTATAAGACTGAGCAATCTGCATTTTAAAAATACCATTAAGGATTCATGTTTCGATATCATATCTTGAAGAGTTCATAGTCACTCTTTTCTCAGGGAAAACAATCAACTTGTCAATCTGCTTACCAAATACTACTTTTTTTGGGAGTACCCACACACTGCATTTATTCGGGACCTACTCAAATAATCAATTGAAGATGAGACTTGCCTGATAAAATGCTTATGTACACCTACTTACCCATGACCAACCTGAGAGCAACTTATTAAAAAATCAAGATAGAGTGAGAGTTTTGATGTACATAGTAACACAATATTCAATATTGAATGGGAGTCTGTTTAGAAAATTTTATTTGATTAAGTTTTACTACCAGGAGCTAGGGCTGTTCAAAGGGTTTATAGAGAAGACGCTTTTGGAGAACTGCATAATATATTGGACTGTCATATACTTATTATTGACAATGCTCCTACTGATCAATAATGAGTTACTCTTTAAAATGATACCAAAACATGTACAAGCTTTTGAACAATGGATGAGTGCTTTTTTGTCATTCTAATCGTCTATTTAGTTCACTACAATTATATGGTCATTTGTTCTGTAGTGGAACTTAATCAGTTCTTTTCCATAGTCATCTAAGTAAAGAAGATTTCTCTTGTACTTTACTAAGTGGGTGGAATCTATAGTGCTTGAGGACCATTGACATATAGTGATTAATTTTTTTGTTAAAATATTTGCTATTGTCAAACCTCTTTTAATTATCATGATGGATAACAAAGCCCAATTATTGACCATAAAACTTGTAAAGCTTGTGTAAACAAATGGGTTTTACTTTCAGACTGTAGAGTTGCAATGGTGAAGATTTTCGCAGAACTTGGAATAATAATTACTTCATTATTTTATTTGTAAAAGGTCAACCATATAGTTGCTTCCAACTTATGTGCATTGAACTAGAAGAGGGGTGAAAGCTGTAATCATTTGAAAGCTGAACCTTCAAATGACAATGACGACAAAAGAATGAGATGTTATTATCCAGAGCTACTTATATTTATTCAATGATTGTTCAATGGTTTGCTTGGCTCTTGAACTCGTTCAAAAAATTAGCAATATTTTGTTGGCTTGTAAAATTATAAATATTTCAATGCTTTCATGACAAGAGATGGTGCAAAACTATTTTTCATTTAGTTTATTTTATGTAGTGTAACATCTGTAATTGCAAAGATATAACTTTGTGCAATGGTTGCCCAATAAATCCTTTTGTCCAATAAACCTAACTTTGTGTTGTAGAAGTTGGGTTAACTATTTAAATTTGAGTGAACACAGTCTTGAACGAAACATTTCCAACTTAAATTGTTTGAATTTGATTTGACATAGAAATCAATTCAAATTTTACTTGACTTAATGATTTCAATCTTGATTCATTTTATTTTTTTCGAATTGACTAAATATGATACAAAAGAATTTAAAAACACTTTATATTGGTATTTCAAGACTAGGATTTTCTTGCATACCACAAACATATGCATTATTTACATATTTAATTTGTAAAATTTAATATTTATAGAGCCAATATAAAATTTAAAATATGATAACAAAAATACCATGCTACTTAGTTACTTTCAATCAATTTATGTGGGTGACATTGGATAGTTGAGTTATAGTTTTATTAAAATTAAAATATAGGTGTTATATGTGTATATATATATATATATATATTTATATATATGTATATAAATACTTTATTTTAGATGTTTTAAGAACTATTAAACTTTATTCAAATAAATAAAACACATGACTGAACCTTAATTATGCAATTCTTAAATTCATTAATATTTTTTTTATCAGTAAGCTAATACTATTTTGTTGATAGTGTTTCATATAAATCATACATGCACATATTAATTTGTTATTTGGGCATAAAATGCATGTCATTCATGAATTGTGATCTAACTAAAAATGTTTTAAGTCGATTTTAAATAGAAAAATGTGCAAGCATTAATCATTGAGTAGGGGGTATTGAACACATTACATGAGTAAACTTAAACATTTTTATGTTTGGTTTATCAACTATCGAATCAAATACAATCAAGAAAAAATAATTTAGAAATGTTTTCTAATCCTAAACACCATAATAAGTGAACAAGACAAAATTCAAGGATTCTGATGGAAATGAACTTCACACATTGCAATATTTATAAGCTTTATTAAACTATAAATTCTTAAATTTAATTAAAATTTTTAATTGTTGATAAATTTATAAACGGTATATATATATAATATGATAATAAAGGAAATTTTACACTTAATACAAAAATTAGATTATACATAAATAACATCTGATTTTGAGCTTTTTATCTACTATTTATTTATTGAAAATCATATCTTTTCAAAATGACAACTATACAAGTGAAGTGTTAGATTTTTATAATTAAGAAATATAATTTTTTTTTTTTGCAAATATATTAGTAAATATTGGATATGCAAATAATGAAGATTTATGTAGTTATATTTTTGTGTATATGTTAGTTAATTTTTGTTTGAACTTTTAATGAGTCAAATAGGTTGGAACAATGTTTTTTCTATTTGACTCATTAAAAAATTTATGTCAACCTCAGCTCGTTTCATTAACTAATAAGCTGAACACAAGTTTCTTTTCAAGCCAAAGCTATTTGTGAATGACAGTCTTTTTTGTTAACTATAGTGCTTTAACGCTACAAGTGATGGACAATTGGCAAAATTAACACTTTTGTTAACAAAAGCAGAAGTCAACTTCTATTTAAGAAGAACTTGGAAGTTATTGGATTATTCACTGACCGTTTTACTTTTATCCAATTGTTCTTTAGGGTGTCCTTATTCTGATGTGCTTACGTAGATGGTCAGGTTGCATGCTTGAGCTTAAGGAATTTAAGAGACTTCTCTTTGAAAGGATTGCAAACACTGATTTTCTAGATACTATAGTTGAACGTGCAATGCTTTGATTTTAATGTTTTTAGCTTATCAAAATCATATTTTGAATTTAAGCGTACTATCAAGATGTACGTAAAGTGCACGAATCCTTATTTGTGAGAAATTCTTCTTTCTTCACTGCTTAGGAGTTTGGTTTGGTGCAGATGTCATAGCCAATTGCTCAAAATACCTTTATTGTTTACCATGCTTGTGGGGTTGTGGATAAGAAATTTGAGGTTACTAGGATATTCTTCATTGATAAGAAGTTTTTGAAGATATTGCTGTTTCAATATCAACATTTTCGCTCTCTTCTTGTTGCATGCTTAGTTTTCATCTCAACATATGCTGATAGTCCTCTTATTTTGTGATAACCACAGTCAATGCCAGAATTAAAGCTCTATTACCACCTATGACGACAAGTCACTAAAACTCTGATACTAATAGTGATGGTTGTAATCTCAAATTTATAATTTTGATATTAGGGATGCCCTTTGCATGATCTTATTGAGATATACTTAAACAAAGTAGATGAAATGAAATTCTCATTACTTGAAAAATAAAACTGTATCATATCAGAGTTGTACATAGAGTTTGATATTATAGTGGGAATACAATAATGTTCTCAATACATATAATTAGATGAGCTATTCTAGTAGTGGTGACTCACATCCGTTAACTTGTTTTTTGGGGTTCAGTTCCACTATCAGGTACTGACCTGATAGGTGAAATTTGTGAGGGTACGAATCCTAATCAGATTGCTTTGAGTACTTGGATAATAAAATTTATATTAAGCAGTAAAAGAAAATGGTAAAACAACATGCTATATGGATATACAAATGAAGATGTAATTAAAAATTGAGAAGATAATAAAAAAGGTTTTTATTTTGCATACCAATGTAACAAATAGCTTGATAACTTGCTAATTCTTATGAAATAATAAAGGACAATTTGCCACCTTGCATTAATACACAAATTTTGATTCAAGATTGAGCTCAAATTTAAGAATTGACTTATTGAGAATCGAGTTGAGAACTGAGTTGAGAACTAAGTTTATTAAAGATCATAGTCTTATCTATAACTTGTCTTGGGTGGGTGGCTCAGAACTCGAGGGACGAAACAACGGCCACAACAATTTTCATGTAACCATCCACCCTTGCCTTCTGAGAGGCGTTGGTAGGTAGGTTCCTTTATATCAAAAAAATGTGTCCTTGCCTAAAACTGTTGTACGGACAATTTGCTAAAGAATGTCTGCCTTTATCACATAAATTTGGATCAAAATTTTACAGCTTCTTATAAGACATTCTAATAAAACTTTAAAAAGATCATTTGACAACAAGATTCAGTATCATATGACTATAATCAACTAAGCTAGTAAAAAAGTCCCTTGTAGGGTTCGCAACAATAAACCGTGCGATCGTAGTAAGAAAGCATAGTCATAACGAGTTTTTTTCAGGTTTGCAAAAGTATGCAATGTTATTTGGGAACAAAATCTAATATGAAAGTGCTATCATTATACTTGTCACAGCACATTTTCATATACACATACACATATATATATATCTATATATCTATATATATATATATATCCTTATCACAAAGCATCATGTCACAAATCAAGAAAAAAGATTTTCATCTTGTATATTATTTTTTTTGTTTAGTGCACAAAAATAAGATGATCATTTCAATTATATCACATTTACTATTACTATTCTAACTCTGAAGCATGACCATGTATCCATATACTCAAGAACAAATATTTTCTTCTTACAGTTTTGTACAAGACAAATTACCAATTTCTAAAATCTTGACAAACATGTGATATATATATATATATATATATATATATATATAAAACATGCCGGTAACAAAATAACGACAATGCTAAAAAGCAGTGCTAGCAGGGACCAAAAGTTTAAGATAAAATCAATGTTGTTGTAATGGTTTGTAAAAGTAGTACGCAGCGGAGAACAAATTTTATTATAAACAGTCATATTGTTGTACCTGAGGCAAGTTCTAATGTCTATTTATTTATGATTTATTAGATGAGGTATCGGTTAATATAATAGTATTTATTATTGTATTCTATATTATTAGTATTCTTGATTTTATTATGATTATTTACTTATTAGAAGTATTATTATTATATAAATATTAGTGATATAATAATATTTTATTTTGATTATAATTGTAGCATGGTTATTATGACAATATTGTTAATTTAATCATTATTATTATTATTATTATTATGTTATCATGATAATATTTTTTTTATTATTTTGTCATTATTATTATTATCATTATTAATATTACAATTATTATGAAAAAAGAAATTTAACTCCCAAATAGCTCATAAAAAAGTTGGATGATTAGATTTGCATTTAAATCATTTTTTTTAGTGGGGCCTGCACTTAAGTGGATTTAATGTTGATCTAAAATAAGAAAAAAAATAGTATTTGTGAGAGCTATTTGGGAGATATTTGGGAGGTATGTATCAAAATTCTATTTTTATTATTATATATTATTGTTGTTAATATTATTATCATTATTACTATTAATAATGACATTGTTATTATCAGTGTTATTATTATAATAATGATATTATTATCATTTATATTGTTACTATACCATTATTATTATCATTAATAATAATGTTATAATATTATAATATTATTAAGGTTACTATTATTATCAATTCTTAATTTTGTTATTGTTAGTTATTATCATTATTATTATAGTTATTATAATTATTATTATTTCTATTGTTATTATTATTATTTATTAATATGATAGTTTTATTATTATTATTATGATTAGCATTATTATATAATAATAATAATAATAATAATAATAATAATAATAATTGGTATATTGTTGATATTATTATATTATTATTATTAGTATTATTACTCTTACCATTATAATTGTTATTACTACTGTTGGTATTATTATCATCACTATTATTATTAGTATTGCTATTATTATTATTAATATTATTATAATAGTATTATTATTGTAATTAAATGTTATTGTTATTACTCTGATTAATAATAATATTATTATTATCATTATTAGTGGTCTTATTATAGTATAATAATAATAATAATAGTAATAATAATAATAATAATTTTAAATTTAATATTGTTGTGTATCAAAATCTCATTGATACCCATACTCTTTTTGAAAGGATTCCCGTACTAAATTGAATTGGAAAAATGTGGATAAGATCAAATTTAATAGGATTTGAGGGTGCGGCCAGGATTCCAATGGTCTATGGTGGCGGCTTGTGGTGCTCTCAAAATGGATAGTTGGGTGTAAATAATGACAGAAGCAATGAACCATATTGCAAATGAGCTTTTTTCAAGGATTGCTAGTGTAGATCGTTTTGTCTTTTATTTTTTGAAAGCCATTTGGGCTTTTTTATTTATTAGGTTTGTTGATTTTATTATGTGGTTTCTGTCCGTTTGTCTTTGTTTTCAGCAGAAACTGCCTTTTAAGGATTATCCTTGGGAGGTTTCTTTTTTGGTTGCCCAATTTTTTTTTTTAGTTTTTGTTTGTTTCCAAATTTTTGGGCTCTATGTATTATGGCAACCCCTTTGTATGTTTTTATATTTGATGTATCAAATTTTTCTTTTTCCTGCAACACACTCAAGGTGGGAGCATGTGGAGAAGAGCTAGAGGGAGAGGTATTTATAGAGGCCCCCCTCCTGAGCTGGGAACGGGCGCGATAGACCTAGCTCTGCCAATGCAGACCTAGTTCGGTTTCGTAAGGGATATAGTGCGGGGATTTCGCCGAGCTGATGGGTCTAGGGTTAGGGTCAGGGAATGAGGGGCGGCGGAAAAATATTTATTAAAATTTATTTTATTTAAATTTTGTGCAATTTTCTATCGTCTAGACTCTAAAATTTACAGAACTTGACTAGATCGTATATTTTAACAAGACACTCAACAACACAAAAAATTTCCAATTTTAACTTGTAATTTTTATTTTTATTAATATAAATATTAAAAAATTTTCAAATTAATTTTAACTTGAAAATTAGGATTTCAAAAATTCCCAAATTTGTGCAGGAGCACACTTAAATTGTTTTCTACGTAGTGGCATTCTTTGTTCTATTTTATTTTGAGTCATTTTGGAAAATTAGGCTATTTTAAGCTCCATTAAATCCTTAAAAACCTTGTGTTGAAGGCTTATTTTATCCAAATAGTCAACAAACAATATAAATATATGCACATACTCTAATCGTTGCATAACAAAACAAAGGATTCATTAGATACCTATATCTTGAATCAAGTGTTAAAAGGTAGATGGTGATAAATTTCTCATGTTTTTCTTGAAATTTTTTTTGAAGTTCATCTCATTGGCTATTTAAACTAGAAGAGCCTAAATAAAATTTTGCAACTAATCTTTTAAATTTGCACAAGATCTTGTTAGATTATGGTATAGTATATGAAGTTGTTTAATAGGTGTGTGTGTGTGTATATATATATATATATATATATATATGAATGGTGTTGCAGCCTAGTGGTTGAGGCTCAGGATTTGTTATCTCATGTCATGAGTTCAAAATATAAAAAAAAAAATAATATATATATATATATATATATATATATATATATATATATATGTGTGTGTGTGTGTGTGTGTGTGTGTGTGTGTGTGTGTGTGTGCGCGTGTGTGCATAAAGACTATTATACTTGTACATTGAATCATTAAAAATCATAAGAATACTTAAAATCATTTAGTACATTTTTAAACTCTTAAAACTTTAGATGACCTATGAAATATGGCATACTCTTTCTTGCTGTTGGTGCAATCAACTAAAGCAATCTATTGCTTTGGGTTATTTTAAATTTGGTTTGTTTTGTGTTTAGCTTGTGTTTGGTCAACTAAAATAAATGAACTTGAATTGAATTTTGTTAGCTCATTCTTGTTTGCTTTAATATATTTATCTCAATGAACATGAAAATTTGAGACACCAAGCCTATAGAGCCTAAAATGAGTTCAAACTCCTACCAAATTGCAATCTTAAACCGAACACATGCTGATAGAGCCTTTATTGAGCTGAACTTGAACACTATTTTCCGAACAATTTGAACTTAAACTGAGCTCGGACAGACTCGAACTGAATCTAGTCAAACTCGAACGATGCCTGAGCTTTCTAAGTTTTGGCTCATTTACACCCTTATTTCCTATCACTTGTGGCTTACAAGTTAAAATTACATTCGTTGTTGCCCTCTTTATAGTGTTAACTTTAGTTGGTTTAAATGCATAACGAAGAATAACTTAACTGATAACAGTAAAATCCTGTGTGGCATGCCCAGTAATGATTGCTAATAAATGAATGAAACAAAACCTATAGTTTATTTTAGAAACCTTATATTTTAAAGTTTATAATTATTTATTTAATTATTTTTACATGACTTTCCATGTAACTGCTCTTTTCCTTTGGACAGGACGATGGCATTCTTATACTTCCCACAGTGTCAGGTCCTCCTCCAAAACTCAACTCAAAAGAAATTCTATCTGAAGATTATCAAACCTGCTTGTTAAGTCTCTCAGCTATTTCAAGCATGTCTGGTTGTTGTCAGGTTAGCTCTTTTATAACAGGCTACACATGAAAAAAAGGTCCTTGATTGGTGGCATTTTATAGATTCTCTTATCTAGCAAATTATGTCTATAAAATGTTTTTTTTTTTTATACAGGTAACAATTCCCTTAAGATTCCATGGAAAGGTTCCTCTGTCAGTGTCCGTGATTGCAAGGCATGGTGGTGACCGTTTCCTGCTCGACACTGTTCAGAAAATGTTCTCCGTTCTTCAAGAGCAAGCTGATTTAGCCTTGAAACCGGCACAGAGCGCTAGCTCTAGCAAGGAAGAATCTGCAGAAATCGCAAAAGAGAAGGTAAAATATAGAGTTATAATCAATTTATCCTATGATTAAATATTTGAATATGATATTTAATGGCCATCATAGCTCTTTGACATGATCAATTTAGTTCCTAACTTTTCCAAATTTGGTTCAACATTTATAATTCAAATGTTATTTTTAGTATCTTACTATTAATTGTATATGACGGTTTAATGGAATGATTGATTTTGTAAGGGTAAAAGAATTATTTTAATAAATACTATATTTAATCAATGAAATATCTTTTAATAAATAATCATGGTAAACCAACTTCTTAACTAACATGTCTTGTTTCATTGTTTCAAAATTGCACTAACTTAACTGTTAAAGAAATAACTTCAATGCCGAATATCCAATTTAATGCTTTACTCTAAATTTTAACATTGGCGCAACATCTAAAAATATCACGGAAATTATAATTGATAGAATATTTGCCTACGTTTAAAATTTAGTGACTAAATTAGTCACTTTGAAAAAGTCAAGAGATTATTTTGGCTATTAACTCCATAATATGATGTTTTTTGTGTTCACTGGCTATATATATATATATATATATATATATATATACAGGGCAACAACGCATACAAAGAAAAACAGTGGCAGAAAGCTATCAGTCTCTATACAGAGGCAATCAAGCTGAATGAGAAAAATGCTACTTATTATAGTAATCGTGCTGCTGCTTACCTAGAAATGGGAAGGTACTGTTTTGTTACCTATATTCTTAATTCTCAAGGGATTCTTTAATCTCACTTCTTAAAAACAAAGAGCCATTCCTCTGTAGTAACTTACTTATTTTTCAATAAATATATCTGTATAATTATTAGCATTTGTTTCTCTCTTCATTAGCTACCTGCAAGCGGAAGGTGATTGCAACACAGCCATTAACTTGGATAAGAAGGTGAGATTTTAACTAAAATTGCTAAAATTGTTGCATGTGCTTACAATAAGCAAGGTAAATAAAAAGGAAAGCCTGATTTATCCAGAACGGATAGAGCCTAGTAGAAGAGATTCTCTGCTGCATCACTCTGCATATACGCACAATTGGACTTTTCTTCATATCGATTTTTGTTGAAAATTTAATATATTTACTGTTCTATTTGCCTCTATTACATTTTATGTCGATCATATATTTGTTCGCGGTTTTATTCACCCCCTCACGTGAGCCCAAGGGTTTATTTCCAATCAAACTTGTAATCCTTCTCCCTCGTTCATAGAAAAAAACTCTTAGGCAGTGAATCTGCAGCCATAGGAATAGGTCGAGCAGTTTCTAACTTTGGCTGTTCTTTGAAGCTTCTGTCCGTGGCATTTATATATATATATATAATGTTGTGAGGTATAGTTTGGACATATAAATATCTAGCTTTATTTCACATATATTTTTATTTGGATTCATAAATATTAATTTTATTCAGGGATTTCTTAGCATAACATTTATAATGGTTTGAATTGATGAGTTAAAAGAAAAAGAAAGGGGTTTTTTACATACCCAACAACCAACATTTTTCAATGTACCTCTCTATGTTGCACCTAAAATTTAATATTTGCAAAAGGCACTCTCGTCTATTCTTTTCTAAAGCGCGTGAAATCGCGTCTACTAGGTGATGAGTATGTGTATTATATAATAGATTTTGATGCTATGTATGTTAATACCCCATGAAAGGTCAACTACATATTCTTACTACAGCTTATATGTAGTTGCTAGAGAAACTCTTGCCCTTAAAATGCCTCACTGTTTTGCCCATTTAACTGGTTTCATCGCTGCCTTTTATTTTTGTTTCACAGAATGTCAAGGCCTTTTTAAGAAGAGGGACTGCACGGGAAATGCTGGGCTATTACAAAGAAGCAATGGAAGGTCTTTCTTTCTCTCTTTATATATACACGTGCGCATGTATGCATATATTTATACATGTATAAAAAAACTTTATATATATATATATATATATATATATATATATATATATATATATATATATATGAATGATATTGCAGCCCAATGACGTTCATAATTTATTATCTGAAGTCATGAGTTTAAATCCCTTTGAATTTGAACCACATGTTCCCAAATTTTACTTATTTATTTAGTATGCGTATGAAATTTAATATTTTTGGGAACATGTGGCACAAATGCTCACAATGGAATTAATAGTTTGTAAAATTTAAAATCATGACGTCATGCATTTAGTGAGAGGACTATGTGTTCTTGGTAAACTATTAGGAATTGCTTCGGCAAATATGAAACATTTTGTTGTGCTGTTTGAAAATTTCACTAAAGATTAAAGAAAATTTTTAAGGACTATGATCAAGAGCAAGAGGTTCAAGTGGATGAGTGTGTATATTCTTGAGGATAGAATGAGAAATGAGTTTATCCATAGCAAAGTTAGAGTGGCTTCAATAGTGGATAAAATTAGAGAATGTCGTTTTAAATGGTTTGGGCAGATTAAGTGTAGACCGTATAATATGCCCCTGTTAGAAAAATTGAGTTTATGAATTTTCTCCATATTAAAAGAGCAAGAGGAAGACCCAAAAAGACACATGAAAAACTATTTAGAAGAGTCTTCTATTTGATCATGCACCAAGGAAACAAAGGATTTATGTAATTGATCCCACCTAGTGGGATCAAGGCTTTGTGCTGCTTTTGTTGTAGTGTCTTTTCTGATTTCTTTGGAATCTTTCAGATTTCAGATATGCCCTAGTTTTGGAGCCAACGAACAAGACGGCAAGCAGCGCTGCCAATAGATTGAAGAAATTTATACCTTGAATGGTTTCCGGGGATCTCAAACCTCACAACTGCACTTTCAATTTTGGGGTGAATTCTTTCACTTGGTGGAGGCAGTATGCTCAGTACAGTTTTGGCTTCTATATTGAACGGATTTGTGTTGAGAAATATTTATTGAATATTTATCTTTTCTGAGTGGGATGGGTTTCTATTGATATTATTTCTTGCAATTTTTTTAATGTTTTATTTTTGGGGTTATGGAATAAATCTTATCTAGTACAGAAGTATCAGTTATTACAAGTCTGTTCATGCAATCGTTATAATAAAAAATGCATATATATATATATATATATATATATACATATATATATATTGCCTTTATTTAATTAGCCAAATAATTTGCGAAGCTTAAATTGCACTTTTTGTTACAATAATACTTGACTAGTGTTTCAAAATATTTGATGCTTAGGTAATTAAAATATGTATTTTTTTGTAGGTCTTACGAGTGAATTTAATATTTTTTTTTGTGAGACTACTATTTTATATTTTAAAATAATTTTTTAGTGAATAATTGAGAGCTTTGTAATAATATTTTTAAATATTAAAATTAGATTAGCATAATTTACTGATAAAGTTTTTGTTCTGTTTTTTGATATGAATATTAATTTAAGTGAATTTTGCGGTATCCAAATTATTCTTCGAGACTATTAAGGAATCTGAGTAGTATATATGTAATTTTTAAAATTATTTTATTTTAAGATTAATTGTTTTAATCATTGCAAATTTGTTATGTACAAAGCATTTCAATATAATTGCTGATTTGGGGCGTCAGTTTTTTAGTTCTTATATTTTTCCAGTAAGAAAATTTAAGCAAATTTGCTGAATTAATTAGTCAATTTAAGTCTATTTATTGGTAATTAAAATTTTCAACATTGACAATCTGTTGATAATACCTTAACTGCAAAATTAATGTTTCGCTCGAAATACGTAAATGTCTTAAATCACGAATAAGACAGGATTTTACAACAATATTACGCTCTGCTTAAGAGCACGTATACCCCTACTTGTTCATATCTTAAAACCTTCAAATAATTCTGTCCAAGATGATCTAAAATAATCAATGTATTAGCATATTTCTTTTAAATTATTATTTTATGATATTAAAAGGATAGTTTCAACGTATTATATTGTATGTAATAAATAATATTAATAAATGGTGTAATCATTTATTAAGATGAGAGAAAGTTTGAAAGTCTATCAGCAGTGCCACTGCCATTAGTTGTCCTTCGAATTTCTTGAGTACGAATAGGGAGAAGACATTCGGCCGGATTGCATCGCCGCCGCCGAAAAGGACGAAAAGTGATCCAAGGTTGACGACCCCACCGACCGCCTATCGGAAAGCAGGGGCTCGTGCTCAGCAGCCTGCGGATAGCTCCTGTTCTTCGGTGGGGAGATAACAGAGGGTGTGATGGATGGATCTGAGCCGTCAATTGGTGGCCTGATCTGTGACTCCATGTTTCCTATAGCTGTAGCATAGACGGGTCCGCCTCCATATCTCTCCTGCTGCTGCAGCGCGTTTATAGCGTTTGGTCTGTATGTGTAACGAAAGTACTTGATTACCAGCACAGGACCCATTCCCACTGCCAGAATAAGCTGAAAATTGGCACCGAATAAGGGGAAATATTAAAAAAATGGGGCCCTTGTTGTAAGCATTAGATTTGCAAATAATAAGGTTTTAGGCAATATCAGAAGATCACTATCATCTCGTTGGAAATTTGAAATCATGGTCATTCATACTTTTTTTTTTTTGAGCTATTTAGCATTTTTCAAGAGATAATACTCTGAGAGCATCTAGCGTTTAAATATTTACACATCAACAAACTTCCCCACTTCCATGTTAATTGGGAGTTGGCCAGATGATAGTTTTGGTGTTATGATACGTAAATATTTGGGTCAAATATGCAAGATTTCTGTTAAACGAGGAAGAAGAGAAAGAAGCTTACAGTCATTGTGATCCAATAAGATGGCTGCCGAAAGAGGCGAAACATGATGGAATACATCCCGAGCACCGGCACAGTGCTCATAATGCAGTTGAGCATATAAAAAGCCACAAAATTTCCCCATATGGCAGCAAGTTGCAGTATGGTGAAAGAACTGCATTCATGAAATATTTGGTTCAACAACAAAGAAAAACCTTTAAAATTATTGGTGTTCAAAGTTGAGAATTGAAGAAATGTACTTTCAAGTGTATGAAAAAAGTTGGTGTCATAATTTTTCCAAAATTCTCTGTATTTTACATCTCAGTAATCAAGCCTCTACTTTTGACACTATTGGGCATTGAAGCATTTTTTATTATGAACTATTGAAAGCTCACTTCATTTCGAGCGCGACGACCAAAACCTGCATCCATATGCATCCTGACAGTGCGACCATCGAGACCTCTTCCATCTCGCTTTTTTCGCCGGAGTAGGCATGCATTGTTATCAGGAAAACGACTAGTGCCTGTCAGTAAATGATTATTATGAGCAAAGCAAAAGAGAGTCATGCCAGAAAGACTTTTTCATATTGAGTGGTTTAGTCCTATAGACTAATCAATCTATCGCTTTTCAATTTAGTCCCACTATTCATTTTGAGCTCTATGTAGTCATAAGAAACAAAACTTATGGTTTAAATTGGATCAATATACATTGTCAGGGAGGAGGAAATGGGGGGGTACAAATTTGGCCATATTGAATAAATGAGAGACTAAAATGTATAAAGTTACTATTTAGAACTAAATCTATCAGAATGAAATAGTCTAGAAAATTTTTATTGGAAAAGTTTAAGTGCTTTAAAGAGCAGTGCTACTCTAAACCAAATCCAAAATATTGCTAGTAATTGGGAATCCAAATAATTAAGAGACTTTTCTTTTGCACTGTTAGTGCCACTCATCAAGGTATTTTTTAGTAAACAAGTTGACAGCTTATATCTCTATCAAAAATATGAGAAAGTATTTTCCCTTAAAACAGCTTTCTTTTGGATAAATATCTCAATATGAAATTTAATGTATTCATGGCACGCGATTTTCATTGCATATGGCATTCTAGGGCATATTTATTTAGGTGTATTTTATTTAATTGCACTAAGAGATACTTGAGTAAAGATTTACTCACATGATAAACCGATCGTCCAAACCATCCAGCAAATGTGCTTGGGTTCAAAAGCCTATTTTGATGGAGAAAAAAGACATTATTAAATCATGCAAGCATAAAAATAAAATTGAAGCAATCAGACAGTGATTCCCTTAATACTGTAGTGTGCAAATTAGGTCAGAAAATTTCAAAATGTTAAAAGTAGTTCATCATTTTGACGGCAAATAGTAAAGAAGTTGATGGTAGAAATCAAAATGACATGAAATTTAAGAAGGATGCTGCTACCCTTCCTCCAGCTCTCCCAAAAATAAGGCTTGATGTGGCATTATACATGTGTTAAGAATATGTATTCCGTGCAAAGTTAACGACTAAATCAGCCGCATTAAGAAAATCACGGAAGCATATTTATAAATGATTTACATTCACGAGTATACACATTGAACCGTTACTCTTGAAATTAAAGGCTAGTTTTTGAATAGTACAAGAAATTTATCGTCAAGAAAAAAGGAAAGAAGAGATACATACCTTCCTGCTTGACAATACAAAAAAATCTGTGGATTCTGCATCACTGTTTTCTCACTTAGATCCTTATCAAGAACACAAGTTAAAACTGGGATGCTTGTGTAGAATACATTGTAAGCCATCAAGCTAACTGAGTTAAATAAACTGCTCCCAGATACGCCTGAAAATAGAGAAAAGCTAAAACAGGCACCAAAGTTAGAGATGAATGCAAGAAGAAAAATGCTAACAAGAGAAAAGAAATGTCTGAAAGGAACTCACAGTATCTGTATAAAGCATATTAGCAAGGACTTGTAAAAAGAATATTGTGACAAAAAAGCCGTTCGATTGTAGGAATAACGCCCGTGAACAAGTACCAGCCTTTTAAGAAACCTGAATTCTGGAAAATCATTTATAAATAGCTGATCAATCTGCTGACAGACCAAAGGATGGGCTTCCTTACAAATTATTAGAGCACAGTAGAACAGAATATTAGTCATACATAAGTTGCCACTTTCTCTAATAAATATATAATAATATAGACAGCTTTTTTTTTTTCCAATTGTTTTATAGACAACCTTAAATTTTAAAATTAAAAGTTGTAGTTTGACAACCCTTTGTTTCTTTTTTTTTTTTAATACGTTTGATGTTAATTCTTACATTTTATTGATAGAATATTTAAAATATAAATTTACTAAGATTATAACCCATGCTTTGGATATTACCAAGTCCCCTAGCAGGTGAAAAGCCCTGGCTCCTGCATCAGTGTTTTAGAAGAGCAACGGTTCTGACAAATACAGCAAAGAAAGAGAAAGCACATAAAGCTCAGTTATGTGTTAAGTAGACATCAAAAACTTTAGAATAAAAAGAAAGTGATTTTTCAGCATTGTGATAGAAATCGTTATCTTCTTTTTATTAGCATTAATCCAAAAGAAGGATAATTCCAAACCAAAGGTTTTTCATCTCAATCAAAAGATCTATACCTATTTCGACATGTTTGAAAGACCATTTAGCTGTATTCCTTTCATTCCAAGTGATTTAAATGAAAAAATGAACAAAACATCCCTAAGTAAGCAGAAATTATGTTGAACAAAGGAACGCACCAGAGAAAGAACGCACATATCACACTAGCAGAGGAAGACGTACCGAAACTACTACTATACAGCCACTATCAAATATTAGAGAAAGCACAACATCCAAGGAAAATTGTCGAGTCATCTTCCACTCTTCTTTACACGTCACAAGCAAATTAGTCCTTGCATGATTAGAGAGACATCATGCTAAGAATTCTTCTTTTACATATAAATGACATAATAACCTCAATTTAAAGTGGAGAGATAGACTTAATTATCTAAAGAGCAAATTGAAGTCTAAACGCATTCAATAGAAATGCATTGAAGGAACAGAAAGAGAGAATTTGTGTGATGAACTGAATATTTTCCTTTCTTTTAGATAAGTGAAATTAATCCTTTTCCATGACCTATACCAACAATGAATAGTAGAATGAGAGAAAAATAAAAATCTTTAAAAAAAAGGTGAACAGAACACTGAAATGATCAGAGAGACGATATTCTCTTGCGAGTTTAAAAATCAAAATATAAATCTAAAACTAAAAAACTAAAGATATAGGCTGAACAACCAAGATATGTGATTCAATAGTGTTCATATGTCTACCTTTTGACTTTCTACCACCTATTTGACTATTATACTGGCTGATTCTAAATTCAAACTTTACTCCTAAATTCCCTTTTATATTCCATATCAGCCTTATCACTATTAAAGATTTGTTATAAAAGTAACCCTAAAATATAAAATAACAAAAAACTCTAATATTTATAAGTATTAAATAAACAATATGCAATGCCTAATATTGTGCAAGAGAATTTTCGTGAATAGAAAGTGGCGTTGGTTACCTCTATAACTCTTTCCAAACCTATGAAATACGCTAACTCTTCTTTTCATGATAGTTTGGTCAAATATTTATGAATTTTTGATTGACTAATAGAGAGACTCAAATTTTTGATATGCCTCCCTATGGGTACTATTTCTACTCGTTGGAGAAATATTTTCTAAACCTCTATTGTAACTCTTATAGGCTCTTAATAAGCTAATAATGTAAATATAAATAATTCTAATATTTAAGATTTATTTGAGAATATAAGTATCAAATGTTCAATTTGGACTATACCCATTATTTAGACAACCACTTTGGTAAAATCATTAGAAAAATTATTAATGGGAAAACCATTGATAGTACAAGGCATGCGCAGGCTTTAAGTGCGTTGGGTGTAGTTGGGAGAACCATAGACTTCAAGTAGGAACCACATAAATTGAAGAAAAAAAGAAAAATCGTCGAACTGCAGAAAGAAAACTGCTGGTTTCTCTCTGTTAAAAGAAGTCAATGCAAGTTTTTCCTGAGAAAAAATTACTAAACACAGTAAAGATTCACAACATTTCTAATATTACACGCAGCAGAGCGGTTATACACTGATTTTCTCACTGTTTTTGAAAACACCGCAGCAATTAGGGTAAGGGAGTAGTAAAAGAAAAATCACAGGCAAAGAAAGGAGAGAAGGCTAACATTTTACACTGAACAAAGATAATTGGCTGCCCTCTCAGAGGAAGAAAGCACAAGCCATTTCAGAAATCAGAAAGTTCTTATAAATCAAAAATCTTGTGAATAAAAACAAACATGGGAAAGAATTGCAAGCCTTTTTGTAAAAGAAGGAACAAAATATATCTTTAGAAAGAATGGGACGAAGGATGAAAGAGAAAGTATAACAACCCGGAGTAGTTAAAAAAAAAAATTTAACCGCCAAAATTAGTTTGAGAAGATTTGGAGGTTGTTTGATACATTTCTTTTCACTTAAAGAGTATAATTAACTAAGTGCTTATAGCGTTAAGAGATCAGCCTCTAAACCTCAGAAAGGATCGGACGGTCCAGATTTAATATGGACCGTCATTTCACGCGTGCGTCCCTCTGAATCGATGGTCATGTCGTCGATTCAATCGCGCAAATAAGGATCGTATCCCTCCTACGCGTACGTTTGCTTACCTGAATAACGAACTCAGGCGCTGCCAAATGAAGAAGTACCGTAGGAGAGCGATTCGAGCGTAAGAATTTCCAGAGCGACGGAAGGACTTTCATACAGTGCTCGACAGGTACCCCCATTTCCTACCGTCGAGGTGTCGTTTTACCGTCATTTTGCTATTTCTTTGCTTGCGTTGAACGGCATGTCTTCATTGAGCCGAGCTAAGAACAATTGTACCGATTATACACAGTAGTCGAAGGTAGACTCTAGGGTTAGGAATGGACGAGTCGGCCGGAGGTGATTACCTATGGCGTCGTGCGCATTGTCGTGGACACGAGTTGTGAGCGAGATCAGGAGTGGAGCGTCCCCGCGCCTCGTGCTGGCCGATCGAAGGCTCATATAATGTTGAGGGGATCGCGTGCAAGCTCAGATGGAAGACCCACGTGCGCAGAGAGTGAGCCGGGCTTTTGATAGAGAAGGGAGTTAATGGATTAGGAAATAAATAATTAAAATTAAATTCAAATTTTGTAAACTTAATCTCTTAATTCAATAGTCAGAACATATCCATATTATACTTCATTTTATTCATAAAATCGCATAGAATTGTATGATGACATCTAAATTACAATTTGTTAACCATTTAAAAAAAATCATATCTTTGATATTCTCAATAATTAGGTCAAAACCCTAAAATGCTCAACTAAATTCCAAATTGATTATACTCTTTGTTTTACTACCTAATGTGCTATAGGGAGTGTTAAGAAACTGATTTCATATAAAGATTGGATAGCAAACTTAGAATATGACATTTAGGAGCCAAAATATATATTGATTTTGGGTTTTGAGAAGATTGTCATAGAAGTGATCTCAGC
This sequence comes from Gastrodia elata, assembly GCA_016760335.1. Classification (NCBI taxonomy): domain Eukaryota; kingdom Viridiplantae; phylum Streptophyta; class Magnoliopsida; order Asparagales; family Orchidaceae; genus Gastrodia; species Gastrodia elata. The sequence continues at coordinate 27,264,764 of CM028677.1, read as the reverse complement.
ATTAGAAGTAGAGTAGCTTGAGCCTCTACATATCAATTAAATCAACTTAGGTGAGGGAGCAATAATGATGAACCTTAGATGAGTTATGGAGAATTGGAAAGGCAGAAGTTTTGGGAAAATCAGGTCATTGGAATATGTATACTTGTACTGAGAATTTTACTTTTGATAAAGTATGTATTATTAGCAAGTGGTTAAATCAATAAACAGTTTAGATCTTTAGATATGCATTGTTAGAAATTGTGGCTTTAGGTTCTTAGGATATCATATGGGGATTTCTTGGGCAAATGTCTAAGTGTTGGTATTGTCTAGTTGTTTAAAGTAAGTTTAGCATAGAGTAAGCACCTGTGAGGTTCAGCTATAGGAATTCTTGAGATAGATTAAACTTAGATCTTAGGTTGGATTATTAAGAAAGTCTATTTTGTCTTAGGAGCTTAAGGAATGAAAATTGATGAAGTTGAGGATGATGATCTTAAGGTTAGGTTAAAGAGTCTTAAGTTTATCTATTATTATAAATTATTTTCAAATTATAAAACTATAGTTTTATATACATAATTATCTAACAATTGACTTAAGATCAAAGTCTTAAGTCAGTTGGGGGATCAATTAGCCCCAATCATTAAGGTAGATAATAAAAATCAGACAACCAATGGATATCACTGCTTAGTTTACTTGGCATTCCCATTGAATGCTGCTACGCTTTGAAGCTTTATCCAATTGATCATCATCATTGTATAATAATAAATATAATTAAATAAGAGGTTTCAATTTAGGATGGATCAATCTGTACAGACAGTTTAAGCCAGGACTGGCTATGGAGAGATCAGGAGGCCGCACATGTCCTTGAGGGGGAGTGTGTGTAGTTATACAAGAAACTCCGTCTCAGATAGTTGGGTAGACGTATCTAACTCCTCTTTTGTTCTGATAGTGCCCACAGAATATAATACAACATAACTTAACTAATACAATAAATATAAATCAGTTGCATTATATGTTTCTACACTTATTATGCATATTACAGTTCAGTTTGATCATTTGTTATATTTATTTATAGGATGCTAGAAAATGTCTTTTACTCCCTTACTCGAATATAGGATGCTAGCCTTCACCTTATTTAGCTTTCATATAGATGCTATTCATGTTTAACCATTCTTTTCTAGGACGGCTTAGTGTACCTTAGCACATATACTACTTATTTTAAATGCTCATAATGTATAATTTATTTATTAGTTTATTTTCGTTTAACTGCATTGTGCACCCTACTGCTTAAACCCATGTGATATCCTTAAACTAAATAGAGTAGAAACTATAAAATGTACCAGATTTTTATTTTATTGGTTGTGCCTTATCGTGTTAAAAACCAAACACGGTAGATCATGAGCCTGGAGTGGAACTGATAGACCAACAGGGAGAGGAGTTGGATTTCCAGGGTCAAATTTGAAGACCGACAAAGACCCTTTTTACTTCACTATTTATCATGTGAGACGGAGAGTGATTTCTTTTATCTATTTATAAACATTTAATGTAATAGTTTAAGTTTATAACATTTATTAGACTCTGAAATGAATATTTCCTTTTATTTTATTCTAGATGATTGTAATGGAATGAAGGCTTTATTAACATTACTTAGAAATACATCAATATTTTCTCTTACTTATAGATCCTTTGTCTGTAGTAGTGTTTAATAGTGGATTAGTATATACTGATTCATTATTAAGTACTATAGTGGCATCCAGTGTTAGGGCAAGATAGCTAACCTGAACACTGGGCCGCCACAGAAAGGGTACTTCTCTCTGTTTGAACGAAGAAAGGAAAAGCCACAAACACATACAAAACAGTGAAAAGCTTAACAGAGAAGTAAAGAGTATTTGGACTTTAACATACACACTTAATTGTTATTAAATTCAAGAGTTTCATATAGTTTTAGTTGGGCGTTCTATGAGTTTGATTATGGCTTTTATTTTTACTGTTAAGGGACAAATTTCCCTCAAAGATTACAGTGTAATTATTGCTTGTGATATGATTTGATTATATAGTTACTCATTTTAGGTTGATTTATGCTTTTTTGTATGTAACGCATGCAATGGATTAGCCAACAATTGTATTATTAAAGGGAGTTTGTAATTTCGAGAGAGCCAGTGTTACTTGGACAAAAATTGTATGACATGGTTGAGATACACTTAATTTTTATATGCACCATTTAGGAGTTAAAGTGCTAGTCAAGTAATTGAAAAATTACATACCAAGCACTAGAATAAGGGCTATAAGATTCTCAAGAGAGCTTTATAGCTATTTTAGCGATCATAGTTGGCTAATATGAGATTAGCAAGTAAATTTGCTTTCTTAAATTAAATATATGAAAATATTCACTACAACCCTGGCCTTTCTTCTCTGATTATCTTTCTTCAACAATTGTTATTATTTACTTTTGAAATTGCATTTATAATTGAAAATTTAATATTTGAATAAAATCTAAAAAAAAAAAGGTAATTAGCAACTCAAAAAAAAATACTCTTAACAGAACAATACTATAATCTCATTTACATATTTGAGGGGACACGTGCACTTTCGTGCGCTATAAGACAACAACTTTATAGGATGTTTTAAGCAGGAATCCTATATTCCCAACACGTCTAATACCGTCCTTTCATTTTCTGAAACATTACTTATAGTAAAGTTCACAATCTTGAATTCTATAAATATATAGAAATTAAACCCATGCAGCTAACTCATTGTTCACAAATTTTAAAAAACACCACTTCCATATCAAAAATATGCTAATTAAAAAAAATTAAGCAAGCAATTGCCATAATTAACAATTAATACACAAAATCCTCTATTGTTAGTGCTTTATATTTATCTGCAACACAATTAAGTAGAACATTAAAAAGATTCAAACATTACCTAAGATAATCAGCACAAACCAAGTAAAAATAGCAGTTCCATTGGTTAGAAAAATTTGGAAATGAAAATTTGTTACAGTAGAAGCACATCCTTTGTTATTGAAATAAAAATCTGTCAATTATATACTGCCAATTCAGGTTGATTACGAAAATACAACAAAACCTTAAGAAAATATGTTAAAGTAAATAAACTTACTCCCAATACTATAATCAGCAGCCCTTGCAGCTTGGAGTCCTTCCTGGCCACTAATGCCTACTCCAATGTCCGCTTGCTGTATCATCCTAACATCATTTCCACCGTCACCAATTGCAAGAGTTCTGTAGTCGCATGACTTTAAGATTTCCACAAGCTGCTTGCATTAACATTATTCAAGCTTAAGAAACTTATTTATACTTTCAATGATTGAGTAAAAAAGACAGAAAAAAAATATGTTCATCAGAATTTTTTTAGTAAATTAGGAAACTTTTATAAATAAATATTTTAATTGAATTAATTAAATCCTCTCATATTTAAGGTCGCTTTTTTTTACATATTATTTATTACTATTTTCTTCTTTCCACCACATTTTCTTCTATTTTTTCATCTTTTTAAATGGTATTGGGATTATGTTGAGTGAATATTGGACTTTTGCACATCTCCCAGTCAGATTTGCAATCTCTTGTTAGGCGGTTCAACTTTGAATGGCACGTGTCATCAATCATTGTCCACTTTAGATCTCTTCTCATCTCTTTTTCCTTAAAACAGCTGCCTTTCCAGCCCCACTCTTCAGCAGCAAACTTCATACTAATTTATTTCTTCTTTTTAAATGGCAATAGAATAATAAATGTTCCCTTTGCATTAGAGATTATGTTGAGTAAAATATTGAACATTTGCACATCTCTCACTCAGAGATTGCAATCTCTTAATAAATGCTCCACTTTGGATCTCGTCTTCTCATTTCTATTTTCTTTCAACAGCAACTTTTTCAGCCCTGCTTTTCAGCAACAAGTTTCATACCCTTCCTGTTATCCTACTTAAAGCACTCTACTTCCCTTGGAGCAAATTTAATTATTTTAGCCGTTGATTTAATGTTCTTAACTTCCAACCACAGCTTTTTTTTCATTAGTGAACACTGTTCTTTAGGCCCAATAACCATTGACCATTATTTCCCGTTCAGTATGATGAGCTTCTCCCTTCCTATACAGTAGCAAAAATTCTATTCCCTCCAATTTTAACCCATTATACCCCAACCATAAAAGACCTCCCTTTTAAGCTCCCAAAATCTGATTGCATACAAATCAGCCTTTCCAGGATTTTTATAGTTGCACCCTCTTAACCTTGCACATCTACCCTTCATCAGACTGATTCTAAGAAGAGAAAAGAAGAAAATTGGTTAAGCAAGAAGTGGCTGTGGTTTAGCCGATGGCTGTAAGGATATGAAGAAATGTAGCTGGTTGATTTAATAAAAGAACAGATGAGGGAAAAGTCGACGGATAGGCATTTTTATGCTTAGTTATAGTGATAAGGCTGTGGCTATTTGTGGTGAAGGTGAGAACACGGTGATAATTGGTTATTGTCTAGGAGCTAGGTGATTATAGGCTTGGAGAGAAAAAGTAGATATTTGAAAATGAGCAGAAGAGATAAATATCTGGGTGCAGATGAATAGGTTGAGGAGGGGGTGAACCGTTTTATGCAGATATGAAGAGAGAATGTGGTGCCAAGGCTTTAAAGAAGAAGAAGAAGATTGGGGCTGTTATTAGGACAACAACTGCGAATAGAAGGGATAGCAGCAGCTGTGATAGGAAAGACAAACGGCCGGTAGAAAATGAAGAGAAGAAGAATTAAGGAGAACGCAAGGAAGAGGATAATACCCAAGCAAAAAAGGTGGCCGGAAGATAGATGGCAACACAGTCTAACAAAAGATCCCAAACCCTATAAGAGACAAAAAGCACACAATTGCAATAAAAAACATCGCCTAATACAGGTTTAGAAGAATATTCAACGGGTAAATGGAGGGAAAAAATGGGAAACGGTATATTAAATATAAAAATAAATAAATAAAAAGATGAGCTTTTATAAAAGAAGTTTAAATTAAATTAAATTAAATCTTGACGCTATAGTGCACTGCTAACGAGTTCTGCTTATGGTGTCAAAAGTAAACAACAAGCATAACAATAATAAACTTGAAAGACAAAAAAAAAGGCATAATCTAAAAAGCATTTCAAAAGAGTTTAATACCTGTGCCTTTTGAGAAGGGGTTACCCGACAGCATAAGGCTGTTCTCGATAAAGTAGCAAGCTCAGCAAAAGAGCTCCTATGACACTTTAAAATTATTTCAAGAGCTACCCCATCCACCACAAATGCTAATTCCTTTTACAAGCAAGTCAAAATATCAGGAAAAGCATTTCAAAAGAATTTGGTTTGTTCATAGTGAAACCGTAATGTCTGAGTTCATATTATTAAGTGTTAGCTGCAAAAAATGTCGAGTATTTCATATCAACAAAATAAAATTACCTTCGGTTCAGAAGAGGTTATCTTCATTGTACGCAACACCATTTCTAAGCTTCTGGACACTTCATCTTCTGTCCTCCCGTTAAGAAACAGAAGCTGTCCCCTGGGTTCTGATAAAAAATAAAGGATGCATTTACACTTGCAAGAATTAAGCTATTTTACACAACCAATAACAAAAAAAAAGTAATTGCCAAGCTTTATGTAGCATATATAAAATCATAGTTAGAGAATGCAAGCTTAAAGTTCTCCAACATATTTTACACATAGAAGCAGAGATAAAATTTAAATAGGTAAGGCATCATATTTTGAAGCATCTTACAAATAATTTGGAGAAATCTCTCTTCCAGAAAAATATTAACTTCTAAAAAGACACATGGTAAAATATGAAACACAAATTTACAAAATAGAGAGCAGCAAAGCATGCATATCATAGAGATGAAAAGATGAAGTAACTTCTCCAGATCAGTGTGCATTCTTATGATAAAAGTGAGACTAGCTATTTACCTTGACACTTGTACATCTAGATGCAAGTCTGGGTGATAAGCTTGATCTCAATATTATCTATGCTATATGGATTTAGGAAGCAATGATTACTCTTTTCTAGCCAAGTTTCAAAGTGAAAGAATGGAAAAAGATGTTTCAAGCAACCTTGGTATATATATATTGATAAAACAAAGACAGCAATGAGAGACTTAAGAAGAACAAGAGAGTGTGAGAGATATGCAAAAAACATAGAAGAGCCTTCTCCTAACAACAAAAATGCAAGTGAAAAAAATGACCATCAATCAATTCACTAACAAAAAAAAAAGACTAATAAATATCCATTTCTCTTTAGTTAAAAGCAATCATACTAGGAACTTTACATGAAAAGATAAGCCACCATGTAGTAAGAATTTTCTTTAAAAACACTGATCTTTCCTTCTAGAGTCACACAACCTACTAATTTAAAAGAAAATTTAAATGATGTCAATGTATTTACCATTTTATATTTTTCAATATAAAAATAAAGTCCAACATATTAGTTGTTGATAATGTAAAGATATCTAGACTTAATCCAGCAAGTTGTAACAAGTCAATAAGCTCATATCTTTGTTGAGTCCAAGTTTATGAGATAATTCACTTGAATATTGCTTACACACCGCTCAACCTTTACATTTTCAAGAATAAAATCATGATATTTAAGAAACTCGTATCTAAATATGAAATTTCATCTATTTTGGATGTTAACTTTGTAATATCCAAGAAATAAGGTGTTAGATAGCAAATATGAAAGTCTGGAGTGGAATGCATGAAAATCCATTAATAAATAGGTTCCCAAATTCACAAAACCCAAACCAATTTGAACCCAACCAGAATCGAATCTACTCAAACCCCATAACAGCCTATTAAGTTATCCAAATCCATATTCCCAGCCAAAATGAAGATTTATCAAAACAAATTCAACCCATAAAAACCCATACAATAAACCAAGGCCGATTTAATTGGCCTAGCCCAATTGAATAAAAGCTCAGCCAAAACCTAAGGCCTAAGTATAAACATAAAAGTAAAGCTAAAGCCTAAAGCTTATACTTTCTATCTCCCGAGAGTAACCCATATTTTCCCAGTTCATGTCATATCTGCCTCCTCAAATCCTGAAGTCAGAAAACTCCACGATAGGTGTTGCTACAGAACCCGATTTCCAGCAATCCTAGAATCTCAGAGATGCAGTATTCCAATTAACGAAAAACCACAGAACCTTTTCTCAGGTGCATGACAAACTCAAGACATTCCTTTAACCTTTAAGCATCAGAAGATTTGCAACCCTTTTCACGCTCTCTTCCACAATATTTTTGCTATATCATTCATTTCCACTTCCCTTCTCATCTAAATCAAAACAAAAAATCCTTATAGACCAAGGCTAATTTCAGATCTGCCACAATCTCTAGACCAAGGCTAATTTCAGTGAGAACATCTCCTCTCTGCCAAAATAACATTTCCATAAATCACTTCTCGAACCATCCTCATTGTTTATCTTCAAACATTTCTTAATAAAAGATACACTCAAAAAATTGTGCATTTCTCAGGTTTGTCTTTCTAATATTACTGTCTTAGCCATTTCATTTTTTATTAGTTCCAATTAAGAGAATGGATAGTTCCATCCCTAGTTTAATTCCACATAGAACCCCTTCATGATCGTAAATGATCACCACATGTCTACTATTTATCATCGTGATTCAATGATTAGTAAAAGTTTGAGGTTGGGAACATAGGAATGTAATCCAAGCTTAATATCGATGCTGAGTCTGAAGTTTGTTTACTTGAAATTGAGATTATACAAAGAATTAATAAGATCATACAAATTTATATCTTAAAAAATGAGTTAATTTGTAGCATGGTTGGAGTGGTTTTAATTGAAAATAATCTTAGAGAAAGTCATACTAGATGTTTTGGGTATATTTCCCATTAGAAAAGTTGAGTTTATGAATATTTTTCATGTCTAACGAGGAAGAGGAAGAGCAAAAAATACTTTGTAAAATCATTAAATAGAATCTCAAATTTGACCTTAAAGAAGAGTTGTCGTTTGATTGTTCACAATAATGACAAAGGATCCTTATAGCTAACTCCATTTAATAGAACTAAGGCATGATGTTGTTGTTGTAGTTTGCTCATAGTTTCATTATCATCAATACCTCTTTCGTAGTTCCAAATTTTATCTTAATTCAAATCTGATTATATATATTTTAAAATATGGAGCTCGTGCATCCTAACTTGTTGCATGTGCAACCTTTATAATAACAATAAGCCTAAAATTCAGGTGCATTACATGCAAATGGAATCCTTGAGTGGTATTCCTGAAAAAGCTAGCGGGATGTACTACTGAGAATCCTATATTTTTCTTTCTCAAGATCCACTAAAGCATCCCTTAAAAAATAAATGCCAACTACTAGAAAAATGACTTTAGATTAAATGTTCCTCATTGCCAAATGATTGATGCATTGTTAAGAAATCGATCTTAGGCATGCATGACATAAGAAAATGACAAATTTTCACCTTAGGGAGTATTAAAAAAATAAATTATATATTTGCTTTCTTTGTCTAAAAAGTTTTAATCAATAGTTTTGAACAATTAAATAAGAAAAATGTTGAATAACCTGAAGATATAAGGTTGCATGAAAGAGCAATCTGTATGGCAGTATTTTGCTTATCACCCGTCAACATCCAGAAATTAATTCCCGACTTCCTCAACGTTTCAATTGCTTCAGGCACACCATCCTATTAGAAAATGAAAAAAAATAAACTTTAAGGTAAATTCTTTCTTTAACACCAATTGACTTGAGAAACCATTAAGTAAAAAAAAGCATTCGAACATAGGCACCTGCAGCCGATCCTCAATTGCAGTGACTCCAAGTATCTCTACATGATGTTCTAACTTTTGGCAAACCTCAGCAAGTTTCCACTGCATGACTTTTAGAAATTGTTAGCAAATTATACTTGGCAGAAGGGGGATAATTCTTATAATCTACCTCTCTATCAGTTAATGTGGTGTTAGCCTCTTTAAACATACGAGACCATTCAATATACTCATCTTCATCTAGTTCACGCCAACCAAAACAAAGGGTACGCAAGCCCATCAGTGCATATTGTTCTACAGCATCAGTAAAACACCTCAAATGTTGCCCTGCATAAAAATTATTCCCGTACATATTAATACTAATTTACAAAAAACATATTAATGATACATGTGAAGTGTGCATGCATTTTTCTTGCAAAGCACCTTGACATTCTGCATCATGTCTATTATCATAAAGCATACACAGCCATATTCATATAATAATATGGTGAAAAAAAAAATTGATAATAATAAGTCACACATGAAAAATATTTTATTGATGAATTCATTTTCCATTAACTTTAGTTTTACTTTTATACAGTTCCACAACAAGATGTTTCACACATCTCCATTGCATGGTAGGAATAATTTTATAGCATAATAAGCAAAAACAATATTTAAGTAAGCTTTAGTCCTCTAGGACTCATTAATTATAACTTTACCGGCAAAAACACAAGGAAGAATAGCTTCATCTGCTCCTTTGGACAACATGATAATCTTTTCATTCTGGCAGTCTTTAACAACAACAGACATTCTTTTTCTATCTGATGTGAACTCTAGAATGTCTAATATCTCATATTGCAGAATATCACCCATGAAGTTAACCTCTGACATGTCATTTCAAAGTATAATTCAGTAACTGCACATATTCATGTTCAAGAAAACAAACTCTTTAAAACTGTGTCTACAAGGTTAAAAGTGTGAATCCCTACGAAGAAAATCTCCACTTTTGCTGATTAGAGCCATATTCAACTGAGAAGCAGCATTTACTAAAGCATATTCATCCTGAGACTGTGCCTTGTATGTGAATATTCCATCATTACTGCAGACGACAAAATAAAATGAGCAACCAGCTATGAAAACAAGAAAAAGCTGTCACAAGTGAAAATAAAAGACAGTAACCTTTTAATGGGAATCACTGTATTGCAAATTGTCATCACAGTAAGAAATCTGATAACATCAGGAACATTGTGCCTAATAGCACTGAGCAATGCAGCATCTATCTAAACAAAACGTTAGGTAGTTACTTCTATCAAGGCTCAATATATATATAAAATGAATTCAGTAACAATATAAAAAATCTAAGTCATTAAAACATAAAATTTGGGTTAACCCTCATATGAGTGCTAGTAGGATGAGAAATGCTAAGGGCAAGAAAATTTTTTATTAAAATCATTAAGTGATTGAACAAAGAAAATTCATAATCCAAAAACTAGTTAAGGGAACTACGTCCACACACAATACAAATATTATTCAAATTGATATTAAGAGTGAATTTTGTACTCAGTTTTACACTTATCAATCTCATCAAAGCCGTATTTCTAAGTTGGAGACGATTGATGGGAAAGCATACACACACAAAACAAACATTGCTCATTCTATGTAAGAATTTTTTTTTTATTTAAGATTATAATTTATATTTTGAAATGATATAGGAGAATAGCTTTTTCAACATATAATATTATTCAAAAATCAAATTATATGTTATAGATAATTAGCTATAGCTATCAAATGACATTCCACAAATCAATAATGCCATCTGATTACAAAATATAAATCATTCGTCATATCCGTTAAATTTTCTTCCCAAAGATGAACAAATTTTTATTATTTGGTTTCATAATCTATAATAAAGATTAATTTTAATTGTAAGAAATTATTATAATATAAAGAAATATCTTACTACAAATTTACATGTTCATGGAGTTGTGTTCCTGAATGTGAAGCAAGGGTAACAATTTTTTGAGGATTCTTCATGTTGTTCTGATGCAAACCTTAAACTTATGTTTCTTTGGTAATATCTTTCATTTATCTATTTTCTTTCAATAGTCGTATTGTTTGTTTTGTTTAAGGGCTTTAGACATTAATAGCAAAAGCTACAACTTAAAAAATTGTTTTGGCCTCTTATCTGATTATATAGGGAAACTAGCATAGTTATATACACTTACTCTTGAACATTAAATATAAATTCCATTGCATTATTTTAGTTCAAGTTAATTGAAACAACGCTTTCTAAAGTTCTCCTTTTTAAATTTTCATGCATCTTTTTTTTTTATTTTGCATAAACCTTAAAAACATATTCTAAAAAAGCTACTAGCATATGATAAACACTATCCTTGGTTCGTACTACATCACTAGAATTTTAATAATGACTGAAAATATAAATATTGAATCAATATGCTAAAGAATAAACGATAAAAATAAAACAACAAAGTTAGGCCGCACTATTAAATAGTGGCAGTCATTGGATTGTCCAAATATAGAGTTTTTCAGGTGATGATTTTATAATTGAACTATCAAAGAATAGTTTCACAACATATTTTGTTTGCTTTCAAAATAATTATTATTCTAGAAATTTGATTGAAATAAAATAAGTTTAGTAAGAAATGACAATTGATAAATAGAAACTTTTCAGCTCAACAAAGATGGCACCTTGAATATTAAAAAATAATCTTCATGGAAAGAAGATAAATTAGCAAAATAATGATTTTCTCCTCATGTTTGAAAAGCTGAGCTTTCCTCAATGATTTACATCTACTTCTTAAAAGCTTGTAAGAAATTTTACATGCATGCATGACCCATACAACGGTACAATATTGAGAAATCATAAGAAATCACACTATCATACCCAATGATCGAGAGCCTTAAAATTTTTTTAAGAAAAAGCTATAAATCCAAATAACTTTTCAATCTGAATCTAATCCTCCACACAAAAACTTTTCTTTATAAAATTTGTTGGCAATATCACACTTTTGTAGCATTTGATTAGAGTTCCAAATGTAGATGGGTGCTAACTTTTAAAGTTAGATACTGAATTAATTTTTGTATGTATTTTTCTAAATTAACATGTAAAATACAATCAACATATTTACATCCAAACTTCATCTGCTCAAGCGAGAAGTAGGCAACATCATAAAAGCAGTTTTATAAAGCATTTCCTTCAATAAGATTAAGCTAATAGATTAAAGCGTAATTAGTCCTCTTGGCACAGAAAACAATCATATGAATTGACCAAAATACAGACACATTCAAATGGACTTAAAACAACATAAACACTCACACGAAGTAGAACAAGTATTACACTACTAGGAAAGACCTACATCCTTCTTCTTTAAATAAATTAAATACAGAATAATCAAGATGGCTCAAGGTTCTGGACATATTTAAAGAAAGAAAAGGATGCACAGCATACTTTTTCAAGCTAATAAGACTTGAATTCAAGCTATTGTATTCTATTTAATGATTTCTTTTGTATCTTTGCACATTATTCAGTACACTTGTAAAAGTTACATTCTTGAAATAAATTCTTGTTTTCCTATTCATATATGTTTAATAGTATATGCCTAAGGAGCGGCACCCAGATGCATTAAGTTTTGCATTTCAAGATTCATAACATTCTTGTATCTTTCTTATTTCCATCCATGCATCATAGAGCTGAGAAAGGATTTCAAATTATCAGCTGTCTTCTATATAAAATTAGGACTCAGTAATATTTCAGAATCAAAAGTAGAGCAACCAATGCAACTTTTATAATGCCTCAGCATCAATAATGTATTGAAGCCTTCGTGTTTGAGCTTTTCTTTCACTTACTATGCTCTTGATCCTTTAATCTAGGTTTTTTGTTCTTTTTTCTATGTTGGTTGGACCTTCAGTTGTTAGTTTGTCGATACTCTATCCCCCTGGAAAGGTTTTTAGAGACTTGCCTGGCTTGCATGGATTTGAAGCTGGGTTGTTCTGGAGCCAGGACTGTTTTGCAGTGCTGGACTTCCATGGATCTTCTGTTGTAGGTTTGTTGAATCTCGATCACACAGGAAAGATTTTTATCTTATTTTTGTTCTTTGACTGTACTATTTTTTGCTTTTGTTGTGTGATCTTTTTAGAAAAAACTATGGTTCACCCTTTTTCAGGCTTAGTTTGTTTTTTATTAATTTTGCTTTTATTTCTTTTTTTGAGTATATACAGCAGCCAAGCCCACCAGCTAAACTATCCTTTATTATATTAATAAAATTTACAAGTAGCCTTAAAAAATATATTGAAGCCAAATAATAAAGCCATAAAATATTTTTAATAGGACATTGTCACAATTGGTAAGAAAGGGCATCTTCTACAAGAAGTTCTATATACAAGTCATTAATAACTGAATCAAATGGAGATTTAAGCTCACAACATAAAGAAGCCTACGTTTATATGAAAAATTCATACATACAAATTGCAATTGCAAGACCTGCAGTTGTAAAAATCAAAAGTAAAACAAGCATTTTTTCCGTTTATAAAATGTACGTATGAAATTCTTCACTTGAATTATAAATATAGGAGGGTTAACCTTTCAAAGCATCTCCATTTTCATTCCCATAATATAAACCGCTAATACAGCATCTCCTAAAGATCATTCTATTCTCTGTCAGAGTCCCAGTTTTGTCGGTCAATATATATTCTACTTGTCCTAAATCCTCGCTAATTGCTGTACTGGAAGAAACAAATGATTAAGCCAAAAAAATAAACAAACAATTTTAGTAGAATTTAACATATTCAAAGTAATAGAAGCAAACTTTGCAGCATGAGCTGGGGTGTTACTATCTTGATCGAACATTTCTTCATCCCACTCAATAAACTTTGCATACACGCTCTTCACAAGATCTAGAGAAACCTGCAAAATTAAATTTCTGTCTATCAAAAAAAATACCGGTGTTTCAGGATAACACGTCAAACATATTTCGACAAACAGAAGAACAAAACAAGCGTCCCCAAAACATAAATATGGAGCAGAATTAACGTTTTAGTCATTTTTAAAACTAAAAACTATCAGAGCCTAAAAATATGTGCAAATAGTTGGAGAATATTTAGAAATTTTACTCAAAAAGTCTCTCTAAAATGTTATGATAAGAGAATCTTAGAATAAAAGAAGCAAGCTGACAGCACACTGCTGCAGTAGGCCAACATATGATGCTTCTTCATGAAGGCAAGGGTACAACTCAATGAATAGCAGTACAGAAATTGGAAATCAAGCCGCTGAGAATGTTGAAGCCAGTAAAAAGACTGTCACCCAAACAGATAGACTACAACGTACAATTTTGATGCTGAGATCTTGGTTACATATCAATACAACTGAATAAGACAAATTACAATTAGTGTGAGTTACATGGACACAAAGCACCAGTCAGAATTTTTGGGGGTAAATGGTGAACGGTTAACCCTTCACATTAAAAGATCAAAAAGAATACAAAATATAGCAAACAATTGAGGAAAGGCAGGCAGAAAATTGCACTTCACATAAATTGTAGAGGAATAAAAATAGTTAATTCTTTTCCGCTAAAGCATTCAAACAAGAACAAAACATTCATGCTTAACAAAATGAAGCTTTTTGCTCTAAGCAAAGTTGCATTTGCAAATTGGGGAAGACATCTTCCTTAAGGAAAACTAATATTGACTGTTTGCCAAAACACAATCAGAAAGTAGCAGTTCAAGGAGCTAGAGCATTAGGCTTCATTGAGCTTATCATGGAATGCAGTGCGCTTTTTGCCAGCCTGACCAATCAATATTTGTAATTACAAAATGATCAGTCAGCAGGTGAAAATTCACCTAAATGAACAAAAATAAGCATTCATAAAATGTTGAGCTAAAAATGTAGTAGAAGGAAAACTGTTTACATCATTAACCTCAATTTTTGGCCAACTAAATGTATTTTATCGACATGATTTTTCATCACAAGATTTTGCCAAAAATTCAAAAAACATCTTTATTAATTCTCACCAACAATTTGGGTAAAATTAGATGAGGAATATGACTAATGGCGTAGGCTGAAGATGTTAAGGAACATACAATGAACTCTTCCTTTAAAGAGTTGTTCTCTATCATTGAAACAAGAAAGAGGGTCAAACGAGACTAAGCAATGAATGCTGAATATACCAAGGGACTGCTTGAATCGGTGAGTTTAGAATACACGCATTCTAAAAATTATAGTAGTGAGCTAGCATTTATTAAGAAAATAGTGCATTACTATTTTGTGATTGTTTTGTTGAACAAAATTTTAAATATTTAAAAACTAAGAAGGAAGAAAACTCTAACCATAGGTGAAGAACCAGCAAGGAAGCAAATGAAAGGACTGCTAATAGCCCTGCAGGGTAAAGCAAAAGAACGGTGACTATCCTACAGGATGGACAAAGAGAGAACACATGCCCCTTAGAGTGAACCAAGGGTTGGGGTGGATTCCTACGCACTTAATGAAGATAGCAGTGTTAAAGATTCGGGGGATTTGAAACATATTTGTAATGCTGTAAATTTGTTTTACTTTGAATCGAAGGCGTAAAAATGAAAGCACACGTTCACATAACTTTACACTCTTTTTACATCCAATCAAACAAGGCTTAAAGCTATTATCAAACATGAACAAAGCTCTTGTTTATGTCTTCGTATGCCCATTAAGTCCTTGAAATATAGATAAACGTAACTGAGCAACAGCTTCGCATTGAAATAAACAAAAAACTAATTTGAAATAAACTGGCATCCAAACAATAAAAAATTTGGGAGCAATTCAAGTAATGACAATCCTACCAAGTTTTTAAAAATAAAGAGTTCGTGCCCATTTAACTAAAAAATCAATATTGAAGAAACACAACAGTAGTAGTGGCAAAATTAAAATCATATTGATACATAAATGGACGTGAATAAAGTTAGAGGCTTTTTTACTAAATGAATAAAAACAAAATTAAATATTAAAGCAAAAAATAGAGCAAAAGCAAAATGGAGAAGAAAAAGTTGGTCTCATGTACCTTAATAGATATAGGAATCATGATTGAGCATAGAAGTTCAAACCGCAGAGGGATAATTAAGAGCTCATACCATGGTTCTTCACCCGGATACATAACATACCATTGCTACACGAGAAAAAAATTCATAAGTACTGACACAAGAAAATAAAAGAAACAAGGATTGAAATTTGGCTATACAATGACAAAGAAACAGAATAGTATATTCCAGCTTTACATCGTGATATTCATAAAAGCTTGATTAACTCAAGTGAGAATTTTTAAGAAATACAATTGAAAAGTTATTGATTGCAATATTACAAATTTACACACCAATTTCAAAAAATACTGAGTAAACAAACTTTCCAACATCCTATGAAACAATTAACTGTCAACCTAAACTATCATAATCGTAAATACAAAATTTACACCGAGGGAAAGGTTTAATACAAAAAAAGCAGTTTCTAAAGCAAGGCTCTGTGTACAAGCTAGGCAAAAATTGCGGTTAAACTAAAAGCACATGCGTCACTATGCTATCTACAACAGCACGTCTAAGCACGCAACAAATGAATGGTAAAAAATCTAATATAGTTATGTTTTCTACGACAACCCAGTTTGTTTGCCAGCCTATCTGGGTCTGGTGAGTTCGCTGATCCTGTTTGTCTTATGTTTCTCTAAATGTACAAGCCCTGGCTTTGCCTTTTTATGGGTTGTGCGCTTGGAGGTAGGGACTTCTTGGGTCATATGAGGTTTTATGGGACAATTACTCCTACCAACATGTTTGTTGACGTTTAACTCAGTGGTAGCTTACTGTTAGTAACTTTACTAGACTTAGTTGCTGGCCTTAAGACTAAACTGCTTGGGCATACTCTTAATTCAGTGATAACTTTGAGAGTAAATTACTTCACATAGCTTCTGGTTTTAAACCTCTCTTCACCCTAATTTCCCATTTAAACTTATCTATATTTATCTTTTTAATCCTTGGCAGATTTTTCTTGTGGATTTTCCTATGCTCTAGAAGAGTAATTCTCTAGTTCTTGGGAGGTTGTTGTAGCTGTTCTTGAAGTTCTAGTTTTTTACTTTAATTCACCCCCTTTTTATATTTTAACTTATTTTCTCTCTCTTCCCTTTGCTTGTTTATTCTGCGGTTTCGTTTGTTTTTACTTTTAGAACTACACATAGTTTGATCCTCTTTGATCGTGGTTATGTAAGCACCTTGAAGGATGGTAATGTCAAATAATTATACGCTTAGCTTGTTGTTTTCTAGTTAAGTCGAGGTTTTGTTTTAGTGCTTCTCCCAATATGTTTCTTTAGCCTACTTTATCATATAAGCTCTCACTGGGACCTCCCATTGATACGGAGACTCACTCATCTTTAATTTGGGAGATTCACTAAGCAACTCTTCTCCCTTAGGTGCTTGCATACTACTTTATAGGACTTGGTCTTAAATATAATACCTATTAAGCATTTTTTAATAGTGCAATTTTTTAATAACATCAATGATCATAGCCTTAAAAAGTTCATGCTACACCGAATGCCAATCAAAATAAAAGATTTCCTACCTGATAAAAGCAATATCAACAACAGAAAGAAACAAAACAATTACAAGTGCATAAGCATCACATCACTCTATAATATCAACAAAAACGTAAGGGGTGACAATTGACATCTTAAATTTAGCTACATATGTGACGAAATTGATAGAATTCAAAAGGTGTTATAAATAAAAAGAAAAACTCCAGAAGTGTAGGGAAATTTTTCATTAAATAATATGAAAAAAAGAATAATCAACCTTTAATTCATGTAGTACAAACTGCATCCATGTTCAATCAATAAATGTTGCAAAGCAAAGAGAATTTGAGAAAAACAAATCAATGCAACTAGTAGTTCAGCACCTTCAGCCTGACCACTCCAAATGAAGAAGGTACACAAATGATAAATGAATCTCACTGCTTAGGATTGTTTAGTTTACTGGAATTGAAATCTTGAGATAAATTAACAACAATGTAATTCCCATTTAACTATGAAAATAATTGTAATTTGAAATTGGATGTTTTAAACTTTCAGTGCAATTAAAATTTGTTATTTGATAGAGGTGAAAAGTGGATGTAAAGTAAGCAAAAAAATTAAAAATAGATCCTGCACTACTACAGGCAATCGGATTAACTAGCCGACAAGGAACTACATGAGATCTGGAGAGGGATGTACCAGGTTCAACAAGGCCCAGCGAAGGCCGAAAAAGCAAACAAACTAGTAAAAGCCAAAGTTTTCAAAAGTGGGCTTTAGAAGCGAAGAAATGCCCATATGCTTCGCACAGACAAAATATGATCTATTACCGAAGTATGCACTATGCTTTGATAAGGTGTTGTTTGCTTTTGCAGTTTTAAAGTGCGCAATGAAACCAACATGAAAACTAGCATATGAGAATCATCCAACTGAACAAGTTCATGTGACACTTCAATCATTTAATCGCGCGACTTCTTTCCGCAAGTTTTTGTGTCACCTAGTAATAGTTATCTCAAATATTTCCACAAGCAGTTATGTTTACTTCACAAGATTTTGATAAAGTTATCTTGTGCAACTCAAGAATTCCACATAAATTTCCATCTTTCATTTAGTGTTTTCACATCCAAATGCCATTCATCGATTAGTTTTTCACATCCAACAAAATTCTTAGCTTATTTTCTTTTTCATCTAAAAGTTGTTCGTATATGTATTATACGCCTTTGTACAATTTTTTTTTTCTTAAGATCCTACCAAAACGTGTATATTAATTCATCAATATGAGATTTTAATCCCCTAGGTGATCCCTGCCTCGAGGCACTGCCCCCTTAGACCCCACTAAGAGATTAGTATATGAAAATATCAAAACCAAAAACAATAACAGTAAGAAAAAAATAGATTTTTAATTCACTTATCAAACAACAGTTTAATTTTGAAGTATAGCATTATGTTATAAGCACTAATGTTTTATTACTAACTTAATCTTAGGCATACCTACTTTAATATAAGGCGGAAGGATCCAACTTATAAGTGCACAAAACTGAAATCTAAGTTGAGCACCCTTTGCCACATATGTATTTATAATATGGCAAAAGAGACCACTAAAAGCATTTCTCATGCAAAAGAGCTTTTAATAGGTGCTTTTGATGCATCAAAATGGAGCAATATACTGAAGTAAAACAAAATTGCTATCAGGGTTAGAAATGAATTATTTTCCTATAAAGAAAAATTAAAAACAAAGTCGAGTTTATGTGCGGAACATGACGAAGGGATGTTAGGAAGCAATGAAAGTTATGGTGTTCAAAAGCCTCTTTTAGATGAATTATACTCTATAAATACGGATGCATCAACCATTACATTTAAGCAACCCAAAATGAAAAGTCCCATGACCTTTTCATGTACCCTAGTCCCAAAAACCATATTGAAAAAAAAAAATCAAGAAAATAGGATTTGAAGAGAATATTGATAAAAGTATAAAGGGTAGAGCCATACAGATGACTCAATCAAGCTAGAATTCCCTTTAATTCAGTAAGATTAAATAGTTTGATCGCATGGTATAAGCTATTGGGCAAATGGGCATGATCTTAACGCCCCATTATGTCACGAGTTAAGAGTGTTGCTACTAAAAAGAAAGATGAAATCAATAAAACTGAAGTTAAAAGGATAGATATATCTGGCATGAAAAAAGTTCATGCTCTAATGCCGCATAAGTGAACAAATCGTAGGGAGAGATCAATTAAAGATTTTCCGGTTTACTCTCCATTCAATACAATTTTAATAAAGTAAGCAAAGGCATCAACTTTTTCAAAAACCACTTTGAAACTATTTGAACCACTTGGTACACAAATTGAAAAGAGCGGTGAGTAATGAAATGTACTTCAAAATAAAATATTTGGTGGATTATTACTCTAGTTATGTTTTAGCAAATTTATATTAAACATCGTGTTGCATACTCTATTGATTTGGTGTTGAAAAATATTGAAAAGAATGATTAAGTATTATTAAGAAGGCTAAATATTTATCTGATTCCTCTATAACTAGGAACTTGTCCTCAATGTGATGAGAAAAATCACAAAAGGTGCAGAAATAGGAAGACAAAGTATCACACTTACTTCTTTCCTTACACTTGCTAGCACACATATACAAAAGAATTTCCAACACATATTTGTCTCTAAAGACTGATCAAATCAAACAATAGTTTGGAAAATAAAATTAAAAAAAAAAACAAAAAAAGTTTCACAATGATAAGAGATCAGCTATGGGATATATATATATATATATATCTATTGTCTGTGATCCTTTCCGCGAGGTCTCACGCACGATGGCGCACTAGGGCTCTATTCGGCGGTATTCTTTTGATGGCGTTAGCCGGTTCCCACAAGTCGGCTATTATTGGAGGCTTCCCTTCAGGCCACATTGGCTTCGTCATAATCAACACAGATCCCTACCTAGTCCTTGTATCGTGGTTGTGTTTTAGGATGTTCTACTTTGACGGTTTTTCGTCGGCCTCGACATGTCCCAAACTAATAGTCGAATGGACATCCTCCTTAATCTGCATGTCAAGCAAACTATTGGAGTTTCGGCACCCAAATCATTCATTGAAGCGTTGACGAATACTAATGTTGTAGCATCAAGGGAATTGATTGCATCAAACCGATTGCATTGTTTCGAGGTAAACCGACTCTAATTCTCTCTAAAGATGAAACACAACAATTGATCACATCTTTGATCTAAGAAATGAACCTCCCATTGTGCCAGTCTAGATCAATTTCCTATTACTGAAAGTTTGCTTAATCCTCACATGATCCTATTTTCGTTCAGATCTTACTTTGGGAATCCTCTAAAAGTATATTTTGCTACTGCCAACCTGCTGAGGCCATCGATAGCACGACTATTGGTAGAAATTGATCTCACAGAAAAATTTAAATCTGCTATCTGGATAGAGAATAAAAAGGAAGGTTATTTCCAAAAATACATTTTGAAGTATTTTTCTCACTGTTGTTTGATTAGCCATGATTTGGTAGTGTTTTTTAAACTACACTCACATCTTAAAGAGCAACCTAAGCAGATGATGCCTCCTGTCCCAAAAGACAATGCTAAGAGGAAGAACATGGTTTGTGCCAAAAAATAACCTCATTAGAACCTTTACAGAAAATGGCTGAAATAGACAATGGGTGGATCTCATGTTGTGTTATCTACGCATGCCGGTGTAAATGTTTCAAAGTCTCATTCAGAACCGGAGAATGAATTGATATCCGATAAGGATTTGATATCGGATAATGAATTTGACGAGTTTGATAAATTCTCCATAAAGAAAGGAAAAAAAAGAATCAAAATCAGCAAATGCAAGGTTTCAACATTCTTATCTCAAGAGAAAAAATTAGCATTTGAATTAGCTAAGAAGTTCATGATTAAAGTTTTTATTTTTAACAGTTCTATAGATTTTAGAGTTTAATGGGTGATGTTGGGCTTTTATTGGCTCAGCTTTCTTTGGGTGAAGTTGGAGACTTACTTCATTTTGTTTTTTATTTTTTCTTTTCTTATTTTGTTGTTCTTAGAGGTCTTCCAACCATTTCTGTTGTAATATTTTGGTGAAATATATAAAATTCAACATATATGTATATATATATATATATATATATATATATTTGTTACGTCGCGTGAGGGATATTTAGGCCTCCATGTGAGCGGCGTCGCCACCTTTCTCCATCGATCGCCGGCGATAAGAGTCCATTCTCCCTCTGCGTCAAAGGCTCCTGGTTGTTGCAGCTTGGCTCTGATCGGCTTCGTTGATTCTCCAAGGATTTCAATCGCTTGGTCTTTCTCCATCCAACCGTGATTTATGGCATTTTTTTGAAGTTTGCTGCGGACTTGAGGGATTTTTGGTGTGCAATGGCTAATGGTGGGGGGTACTTCGCTCCCTAATCTCCATTGTTCCCCTCACCCCCCAGAGCACCCAAATTTTTTCTGGCTACCCTTACCAATTCACTGACATCACAAGCATTAGTTAGCATCAAGCCTATCTTCATTTGCAGAGTAAACTAGCAATGATTTGCAACAAAGATGAGATTCAACTCCTTGCCAAACCATTTGAGTATGATTTGGTATCCAAATTTGCATACCGAAAATCTCCAATGCCTATTGTTTGCAAATTTTTCAGCAATTTGAGTCTTTCTAGAATCTATTCAATCAGATTAATCGATAACCGCCATATTCTTGCAAATTGTCTAATGAGGAGGATTGTGCTCGCCTCTTCTCCTGTGGTTCCTAATCAAATTTTGATCCTAAATCAAAACCACCAATTGCCCCTATTTAGGTTAACTTCCCACTGTTAAAGGCTCATTTCTTAACCCACTCTGTCCTCTTTTAATTGATGTCTTACTTCAGTAAGCCACTCAAGGTGAATACTGCCACCACAAATCTCTTACGACCTTCAATGGCAAGATTTTTGGTGGAAATCAGCCTAGCTAAAACTTTTAAGCAAGAAATTTGGATTAGCAAAGAAGATGATGACCATTTTCAAGAAATTAGCTTCCCAAAATTGTAAACATTGTGGTATTTTGGGACACGATATTACATCATGTTTCCAAATTCACCCTGAACTAAAAAAGCAGATTCATAAAGGAACCTATAGTGGCCCCATGTCATGGAACCTGCCACACAAGTTTATGAGCCAAAAAATAATGCGGTGTGTGAGAGAACTACAGCCCTTTCACCAATTGATCAGGAAGTTGTCCATCCTACTTTTTTCCAAGCTATACTGGATGCAGCTGTGATTGAAGATCCAGTTGCATCCAACCTTGAAGGTTGCAATACTTTTGATGTTGGTAACATCGATTGTGGTGGAAGATTCGACCTTAGCAATGGTCCACATCACATAACAGGCTTCAGATGTGGCCACCGATATCAATAAGGAGGTTATTTCAAAAGGAAGTAGCATTGGACCGTTACTCAACTACCTTTTATCTACTGCTATTGACAGTCTCCTCCATGATCAGATGAAGTTAAACGATACGTCCATCAAGAGTTTGATTGGAACTTTCAATACAATTTCAAATGAAAGCGAGGTTTTTCCCAAAATCAATGCTAACAAGCAGCTTCTCATAGAGAAAGTTCATCCAATGCCTCCTGGGGAGATATTTAATGTGAAGGCTGTGAAGTTAGCGTGAAATAAGGAGAAGTAGAAGGAAAGCTTTTCTCTTGTATTATTATTACACTGATGGATATACATATATATAGAGGTGTGTAGTTATATTGGATAACATGCAGTTACTTAGGATAGGCAGTTAAATATGAATCATTTGATTACTTAGGATAGGTAGTTACATTGGATAACATTGACTACGTAATTATATTCTAATATCCCCCGTAAGATGATGGTTGAGATTTACAACGGGCGATGGAACAGTCATAATGGTATTTGATTCGATATGTCTATTTGCACCAGAGGGCTGGATGATCCGAGTTTGGAGAAACTAAATTCCAATTTTTTTGTTCTTTCTAAGGGCCGTAATTTCAACGGCCGTTGCTTTTCTCAAACGATCATGCTTGTTGGCTTGGACATAAGTGGTGGGATGAGGTTGTGAAGATACTTGGATGATGAGATAAGAAATGAGGCAGCGAACTAGGGCACTTGTTTTGGTTCGGGTGAGCAATGGATGTGAAGGGTGTGTGAGAGAGGGAGAGGAATAATGGTAGTGTCGATTGTTGGAAATGTGGAGGAGGTATTAGATGGGGTATTAGTTCGATTAGAGGAGGTAGAGCTGTGAGACTTTGCTAGAGGAGAAGAAGAGGATGCAGAGGCGTTTGTTGTAGTAGTGTTTGAGAATTGTGTGACATCGAGAAGGGAGACGCACTGGGAGAAGCAGTTGGTTGAAGCTGCATGGCGTTGACAAATGAGGGTGGTAGGAGAGTAGAGGGAGGAATAAGTAATTGAGAAGACGTGTTGGTGGTGGGGAGGGTTGTGTTAGAAAATGGCGTTCGAGGAATTGTACATTATGAGCGATAACTGGGTTCGTTAAAGGATTGTAACATTGATATCCTTTGTGGTTGGAAGAGTAACCGATGAATATGCAAGGTATGGTTTTGGGGGAGTGTTTGGACTATTTGGTAGGGGGGAGTAGAGGCTGGTTTGTGAATGTGGATGAGTTAGTTGGGGCTTATGTTGTAGATTGTTTTAGATCGAAGACGGTTTATGAGGTCGGTTGCGGTTTATAGACTGTTGGGCAAATTTTAGGTGAGAGGCCGGCGGTTTGGAGAGGTGTTCTAGTGTCGATGAAATAATGTTATTTTCGTTCAGCTACACCATTTTGTTGAGGTGTATAGGTACAAGATAATTGATGAAGAATTTTGATTTGTTTTCTGAAAGTTGTGAGTGTAGTGTTGCAATATTCACCCCACCATCAGTACGAGAAATCTTTATTTTGCGGTTGAATTATCGTTCGAGGAAATGGATTAATTGAATAAAAAGGTTGGTGGTTTCGGATTTATGTTTCATTGGAAAAGCACATACAAAGCGAGAAAAATCGTCGATAAAAGAAACATAATATTAAAAACATTCGTTAGAAAAATTTGGGGTGGGACCCCATACATCAGAACGAATCAAATCTAACAATTTGTAGTAGTGATTAGCAGAATTAGAGAACAATTTGTAGTAGTGATTAGCAGAAGTAGAGAAGGGTGATTTGTGGTGCTTGCACTTGATACAATGGGTGCATTCTTTGGGGCTACTACTGTGTGAAATCTGTGAGGTTTGAGTTGCAAGAAGTTGTTGAATTGTTGCTACAGGGTAACGTAGGCATTGGTGCCAGAGAGTTGATGTTGTTGATTTGGTGGAGGAAATGAAGATTAGCAGTTGGGAGGGTGGCAGTGGCTTTGGTGGGATAAAGTAGGTAATAATGAATTTTGATTGAGGAACACGTAGTATTTGAGATAGAGTAACCTTATGGGATAGAGTAGGTAATAGACCATTGCCAATGTTGAAGATGTGTAATGATTGTCCATTTCTGATGGTTACTTTGTCTTTCCTGTTGTATGAGTCGGAGATGGAGAAGTTGCTGAAGTCATTAGTTACGTGAGAGAATGCCCCGGGATCAAGAACCCAATTGGTGTCTTGGTATCCATCGAAAGTGAGTGATGTTGGTTGGGATTGTTTTGTATAGGATGAATCATGTCAGCGCCAACAAGAGAGTGTTGTATGCCCTCTTTTTCAATAGATTTGGCATGTAGGAGGGGAAGGATGATGGAGGTGGTCAGGGTTGTTGTACTCACTGTTGTTGATTGTTCATGGGCTTGAATTGAAGCGGTTTCTTCCTCTCCATAAATGGCCACATCCTCTATCGCATGTGTGGATCAAGAAAGTGGGCTGCAAGTGTTGTTGGAAATTGTGACTTGCTTCATGTTGAATAATTATATCATCGCTGCATAGTAAGGAATAGAGGTCGTTGAGGCTTAGTGGTTGTAGATTTGTCTGGAACGTTGTTTCGATGGCTTGATATTGAGACAGGACACTATTTAGAGTGTAAAGAATTATGTCTTTCAGATCAATGGTGGAGTCGGTAGATGAAATTTTGTCTATGATTAATTTAATTTCGTAGAAGTAGACTATCATCGACTTATCTTTCATGGTGACATTGTGCAAAGCATTCTTGAGTTCAATTACATTATATCAATGTTTGCTTGGAGTCTTCGTTCAAGGATTCACCATACTTCTTGGCAAGTTTTGGCATGGATTATGTAAAGAAGAATTGATAGAGATATGGTAGAGTAAAGTGCAGAGGTGAGATTCCAATCAATGGCATTCCATACCATGGATGTAGGGTTGGGAGTTTGATTCCTGCACTGTCGGAAATGTAGGTTGGTGGTTTTGCCGACGAGCCATCTAAGTGGCCTTGGAGGTTTGATTTGAATAGGTTTAGGAGTTGTACACACCAAAGTGGGTAGTTTTCTGTGATTAGGGGATAGTTAACTAAGTTCTTGATGTTATTTAATAGAAATGAAAGGCTGGATGGGAGTGAAAGTGAGAGCAATGTTTCTTGGTTTTAGGGAGCTTCGGTACTGTTTGCTGTGTTTAGAGAAGAGGCAACCATTTGATGATTGTGGTGAGGGAGAAAAGAGTGTTTTCTTGATGAGTCTTAATCGGCTGGTTAAAGAGTGTGGGGCTGAGTAGTTTCTTGGTATTTTTGTGGCGAGAGATTAACTATTTTTTTAATATTAGAAATTAACTATTTACATTGATTATCTTAATGTTAAAGTAGAAATATATCACATAAAGTAAGAATTTTTTAAAATGCAGGCTGAATTATGAAGTTTAAATTAGATACAAACATCATTTTTTGGAATTTCTATCATATTTTAAGTCTTCTACTTATGTTGCCAATATGTTATATTCAATTCATTTTTTTAATACTGTAAGCTTTACATTTTTTAAGATTATCATAATGTGTCATTACATTCATCTTCATAAAAAAATTAAGAATTGATAAAAGTACTTTAACAATAAAAACTATGTTTCACTATGTGCTTTGAGCAGTGAGCAAAAAAAAATCTTTGTGCTCTGTATTGTGCTTAGCGGTTTGAACACTAATAAAGCATAACCAAATGACAAAATATTATTTATGTATTATTAAGCAACAACAAAAAATGTGCCAATCAAATGTGAATGCATATTAAAAATTAGCAGTATAAACAATCTCTTGCAACTAAATTCTTGGATTATAAAACAATTACAATGTGAATACAAGCAATTCTTTTAACAACTAAAGCAAAACAACTTCTCAATAAATTTTAAATCCTTTTTAGGAAAAGCTGCAGATTAACCCATCTCATCAATAAAAACAATAAAATTACATAAATCTTTTTATAACAACTTGATATACTTAAATCACCTTTCGAGCTTCAGTATCTTTCCAAATGTTTCCAGCAATGCCTAGAACAATAACAACAACAAGTTGGAACAAAAATATAGCACCAGTCAATTTATCAATCATCGCATCAACAGCAGTTAGTTTGGGCTCAGCTATGCCTCTACTCATACCCAACTTTGTTTCATTTCCTTGAAAAAAATTAAAACAAAGTCAAAATATATCCATACATAAAAATGTGTATTAAAGCAATTTCAACTTCCAAAGCCAAATAATACCATAAAATACATTAGTTACCACTTACCATTGTTTTGCTAGATATACAACAAAAAATTCATGAAAAGAAGAACGGAATAGGCTATGAAATTAAATTAAACAACGAGTCATACACTGTGCGCAAGGACCCCAAAAAATGAGCAGGATATTCCGCAAATGTTGTATAAGAAAAAATTAATAAAACCTGTAAGAAAAATTTATAAACGGACACTATTATCAAATTATAAAGATGTAGCAATTTCTCACCCACAACATCAGCCTAACGAACATAAATTTTAGACGTTAAGTAGCCAAAAAGCCAAAAACTTTGAAGGATTTTATAGAAAATCTACATCACAGATTTTGGTGAAATTCTAAATCACAGCTTTTTTAGTGCAATTCCTCGTCACAAATCTTGGGTGGATGTTTTATATAGCTGCCTTATTTTTGCTACTTCAATATTATCAATGCAAGTTTAAAGATAGCTTCTGATGCAGAACCAAAACATGGTTTTCATGATTTGTTGTTTGCTACTTCATATATTATATAGAATACGACTAAAATATATTTTTATGGACACTTTAAGACTGGCTGCACTAGGATTTCACATTCTACTGCAGGATTAATCATGCGTTTCTCTTAGCATTCTCTAATATTCCAATCTCCTTCTGTAGTATAATCACTGTATTCCATGTGGATGCTAGTGTGCCAATCAGTAATTGGCCACAAGATTTTTTAATTGTATGAGAATTAATTTATAGCTAGCAAAATTTTCTATCGTGGAGTTTGGGAATTTTAAAATAGTGATCTGATACAAGTATCAAATCAGCATGGACATGAAAAAAAAATTATCAAGTTTTCAACTTTACACAAGTGCTGTTGCATGTGAGAGACTCACTCAAATGAAGTGCAAATGTGAAAAGCTATTTCAAAGAGAAGGTATCTCCCCAAGTTGGGGAGGGTGTTGAGTCTTGTACTTTTCATTTTATTTACTCTAATAACTGGCTAGTAATCCTTTTCTTTTAATTAATAGATAATAAGTCAAATATAAATCCAAGGAAAATACACGGATGTCCAATTTAGTCCAAATAAGTGCCAAGACATAATTACCGTGTAATGAATAGTTGAATGCATGTGTTGAATAGTATAATAAATAGTGTATTTTTAACTAATTTAATTCATCGTCATGATGTATTTATTGAGTAAAGTATTGAGCCATAAGCTGGGCATCCTAACAGTTTCTCCAAATCAAAGAGAGAAAACTATTTAAGACAAACATTAAATGTTTTTATATTCTTGCTACGATTTCTAAAATTATTGATAAAGTTTCAATATTCGCTAATTCCGCTTTGATCAAAAAAGCAAGCAAGAAGGCATAATTGACAGTGGAAATTTGTATATACTACCTTAAATGTATGCAATCAAGCTATGTGTTACATTAGTTACATTTGAAATTGACATTCAAGTTACCGTAAATTAGATTAGTATCAGAGCCTTCTATTTAATTATCAAGTAAACCATAAATAAAGCACAAATCAAATATTATAAATATCATTTTTGATGAAAAATAGATAGCCAAAGTTCTGAGTAAATCAATGATCCAAAAAAATACATAACAAAATAATTGTCAGGTAAGATCATAATAAAATTAAAGGTGGACGAAACTTTTGAAAGATTTATTTAGAAATTATTATTTATTTAATTACTATACAAAGTTAGCATATCACAGCGACAAATAATTTTCATTAAAATATTTTAAACAAGTAATGGTTTTATTCAATATGTTAGACAAGAATTTGAGAATTAAAGTTTAAACTTAGAAAGAATATTGTTTAAGGTTTAGTCCACATCTTATGTAATGAGATAGATTATTGCAAAATTAGTAGTAACGCTGTACCATGTAACCACCCAAGAGCTCAACAACAAATCATCCAAAGTTTGCTGAACGCATGCCAAGGCAAGAATTATTTTTGACTAAACGTTGATTGTTGACGTTGTATCATGTAACCACCCCAGGCATATAATTTGTGATTGTCTGTCAATGATTTTTAGTATAAAATACTAATTTGCGATTATAATATGAATCTATTTCTAACGATATCAACATTATAGTAGATCATGTACATGAATTTGAACTTATAGTTGATAAAAAAAAAATTAAACACCAAAAGTTTGTGAAATTCTTAACAAAACATGAAATTTTTTAAGAAATTAAACCTTGTACACTGAAACAAAACTGCTAAGATTTAAAAATTAGATGAACCAATAACTTCAAAATAACAATTTGGGAGAATTATAGATCAATACCTTTAAAATGCCAGACTATCTGATGCCACGAGAGCGTGCGGTGATAAGGGCGTACTTAAGGAGCTTGAAGGAGGCTATCGGTTCATGACGGGATACGTTTATGGATCAGTCTATTTATATATTTTCTTTGCTTATGTTTGCTTAAATGTTTTTTTTTTAATATTTGTGTCTTTATAATGCTTTAGTTAGTATGTTGGGAATGTAAGATGTCACCCGGGAACATGTAACGGGACCTTAATATCATTATTATCACCGTTTGGTAGAATTATGGGATGGCTGCTATATATACATCATGTAAACCCTAATTTCGAATTAGTTGAATGATAATACAAATGTTGTCTTGATAGCTTGCTTGGTGTGAATAACTAAGGGAAACCTTCTTCGGTGTGCATAACCTTCAAAAACCTAAGGTGTGGATGATTTTGGGGTTATCTTTCTTTTGTTTTCTTATTTACTATTTAGAATTATAGTATTCTATGTAAACTTTCATCTCCACATTGTTGTGCTTAAATCCGCTCCCGTTTCGGCCTTCTATGCTCAAACCGACATTATCTCACTTCGTTGTTCATAACTTTTCCAAACAACCATCAAATCAAACAAAAGAACATACTACAGAATTCTAACGTCCACCACAACATCCTCCTAAAATTTTGTGTCAATCTGACATCATTTGGTCCATCAAAAGCCATCACAAAATTAT
This sequence comes from Gastrodia elata, assembly GCA_016760335.1. Lineage (NCBI taxonomy): Eukaryota > Viridiplantae > Streptophyta > Magnoliopsida > Asparagales > Orchidaceae > Gastrodia > Gastrodia elata. The sequence goes on along the minus strand of CM028677.1, from coordinate 27,234,911 downwards.
CAAAATCATATCCACAATGCTATCACCCTAACCACATCACTATCAAACCAATCTAAATTTTGGTTTTGAATCATGATTTAGTGAAGCATTACAAGAAAATAAATTGTAACAATAATTCAGTTTTAAAGGGATAAAATTTAATTGTATTCCATTAGCTTTCTGTAAATTCCTCGGATTCTGAATTTTCCACTTCTCTATAAAGTCCACATCAACTTCATTGTTAGTTACTTTTGAACAAATTATAATTTAAAGATATTCTAGATAATGAAATGATATCATCAACTAACAACAAATATTAGAAGTTACGGAATCATTGGAATGGTAGATATAATTGTGCTAATGAATGAAGGAACAAAATTTAAGCACATAATTATTTGCTAACAATCAAGTCTTGAAAATGATAAGAAAAACTTCATACAAGACTAACAAATTTTTTAATGTATTCGCACTGTAACACAACTAGCACTAATTTCTTTACTTAATTATTTCTTATTTACTTTCAAATGGCTTCTGAGTTTATGTGCACACTAATGATAATAGATGGAAATGGTTAAACGGGTCAATGAATGGTGTATCTTCTTCCCTAGCTTGAGATGGTTAACTTGGTTAGCACCACCAAGTTTTAATTTAGTTTGAATTAATATTTGGAGGAATTTTGAAAATAATTTGTCAGTATAGCAATATTATCAAGCCATGCTATTAGGATTCCATATTTGATTGAGTTGGATGTTTGTAACTATATTCTACAATATCATTAAATTGTGTTCATGGTAGAATTTAAACTAATGTTACATAAAGTTTTCATGTTCTAAGCATACTCGATATTATACAGTTTCTCAACTTTCCACTTGAATCTCATCAACAACTTAATTCATTTTCTTTTGTTATGTGCCAAAAGCAAACTGATATTTTAGCTAAAGAATTTTAAAAATAAACTAAAATAATTCAGTTATACTAACTTTAGTTATTTTTGGAACTAACCAAATTGCCAACCCTAAATATAGATAAGTCTATAATAGGGGCATGAACTCAAGGGTTTGATTGTTTTGTGCTAACTCAAAAATTATCCCGCACCAGTAATAGTGTGGAACAAGCATTGATAGGTTTAAGCTTAAACTTTGCCTTGTAAGCTTAATCCAAATGAAACATTTAATAAATTTACACACTTAAAACTCGAATATTTTATAAGTAAATCAATGCTCTCTCATACTGAATCATGGATGAAACATTTATTTATTTTAATTAACATTTAAGTAATCAAATTAGTTTTATACATCAATATGAACTAAATTTAATCAAAATTTTGGTAACATAATTGTATGTTCCAGCGCCATTCAACAGCAAAACAAAGTTCAAATTGCACCTTGCTCTGAAAAAGAAATCGACTGAAGAAACTTTGATTCTCTAGCCGAGCCAAATATTGGCAACTCTGGAGGTCTTTGAAATTAAGAAATTCCCAGCCAAACCAAGAAAATAAATGGATTGCGAGTCATCTATTTGTTGCTCAGGCTAAGTTTTCTTGTAGGCCTTGATAGACTTGAAGTAGGAGCCTTAAATGGGATAGGATTTGGTATTTATAAAGAAAGGATAAAAGCAGTTCGTCAAGACCCGATTAAGGGATGAAGTCTCATTCCATGAGACGCTTTTAAGGCATTGATTGTAGAGGTTAGCGGTTCAAATAAATAAAGCTCCAAAAATTCAAATCTTTCATTCCATAGATGCATGCATAAAAGTTAATCGTGTAAACTAGAAGAATGGGTTAATAATTGGACGCAAGAAAAAGGGTTTATGGGATTGCATTAAGAATTTTCATGTGTAATAGAGGAATATCCAGTGAGATCGTGCATTGAAGCCAGAGATATCCGCACATAATCTAGAAACATGGCTTTGAACAAAGTCTAGATAGTGTAGGCTGGTGTCATTTGCTCACATAAGGGCAGTAATATCCAACACACAAGTTTGCACAGAAGTAGCACTCCCAACCGTGAGTTGGCTTGTGCCAAAACATCAACGTTTGTGCATACGTTGCAAACATGTTAGATCTATGTCACGTTGGTTATGCTCAAACTGCTGATTAAGCAATTACACATAAAGGTTGACAATCTTGGCATTGTGAATGAAGGCTTAGTTTGATGTTTCATCAAGATTCGTCCATTTTCATTTTCATCATCTTTCATTTTTGTATATCCAGATAGCATCCACCTCAAAAAGAACCCAAAACTAACAGAGGATGACAAGAAGAGGCCAAATACAAGATTTTGCAAACGAAGCTTTACTATATCAAAAAAAACCATTGAAAATAATCTAAATATGTATAAATGATGATACCTAGATACATTTATGCAAAAAATCTGAATTAAAAAAGTTTGTGCAGTGCCCCAAATGAAGATGATTCTGAGATGGAAAAAGGCTAACTATAATTTTGATATAATGAAAGTCGAAAGTTAATAAATGAAATTCGAAATGGTTGATAGTACAACTGCACACAATCCCAAAGTATTTTTGAAAAAAGTTTGCAAGGCTCACAAAAAACGAATGTACCAGGCAAAAGGTTAGACTATCCCAAAGACCAATTGCAAAAAAGTGTGATGAACCAAGAGCTTGAGTTCATCTAGAGCCAAGTTAGGCTGAATTTGATCAAGTTCGACATGTGTTCAAATTGGCACGAAGGAATTATGGTCGGCTCAAGTTAGGCTCAGGTAAAAACGATATCTGAGATAGTCCAGCTTGAGTTCATCTAGAGTCACTTTTATTTTGGCTCAGCTCTGCCCAGGCTAGACTTCAACGGGCCAAGATTAACCAAATTGTATTATCATATAAACATTTTATGAATTTTAATCATAGTATAATCAACATGGATAAATTTCTTTAGCATATGTTGAAACTATAAACCATATAAAGTACAATTCGCATAAAAACTGCAATATGGTAATAAATGACTGAGCAAATGCAAATGCAGAGCACACCAATTTATAAGAAATTCTTTTGAAGGCATTATCAAGCTTAACTCGGACTAACAATACCTTAATTGTATTCAGCTCACTAAAAAATAGAGCTCAAAATATTTGCTCAAACTCAACTCATTTGATTGAAGGTCGTGCAAAGCTTGAGCTACTTAACGAGCAGAACATGAAGTGCTCATGAACAACGAGCCTTTTTAATTGTCTAAGTTCAAATGCAATGTTTAAATGGGTTTAATATGAGTTGAGCCAGGAAAAATGCTTCTATACTTTTAAGGAAAAAAGCAAGGTACTATAGTTTTAGAGGTATGAAACTATGGAATGACTTTTTCTTGCACACCTCAACATGCATCCCCTTTCTAAAGGCTTAAAATATGAAGTAATTAAAGAATAAAAATTACTTTTGTATTTATCATTTTTTTAACTAGATTAATTCAAAGATTCAAAAAATTATAAATTAAAGTGAGAGATGTGCAAAAAGTGTCTGTGTAAACTAACACAGCATAAGAAATATCAAAGAATACCTGTGTAAACTGCAACTCCACAAGCCCAGTCTGTGTTTCTCAAATAACAGGATTGTAGAAGAGTGTTATTGATGGTTAAAGGGCATTTATCATTGTCAAGGAATGGGGGAAACAATCGTATGTTTGAATCAAATCTTCTAATGTCATTATCAGGATTTGGACATTCAATAACACCCTGTGCCAAATCAAACAATTACAATTATTGCAAACTCAAGAAATTCAATTGAATCTATCAATTCTGAAGCAATGTAAGAAAATACCGTAATTTTGTGCAATTGTTCAGAAGCTAGCCCGAGGCAAGTTGATGGAATCACTCTTGTCTTTAAATCAGTTTCTCCATCTAGTGCAGCTGTCTGAAATAATAAAAAATTAATTTAATTGCATCATTTAAAATATCATGAATAAAAAATCGTAGCTTGGCAATAGATTAAGCATCGTTACCACTCAGGAAATTAATTTTAAATAAATCTCTACGACAAGCGAACACCCCACAAAGGTTTGAGAGCTAGCTAGAAACCAAATTGAATTATAGTTAATCATATTACATCCAAGTATATACATGTATGTGGCACGCATCAGAAATGTTTTTATATTGACATAAAAGATTAAAAATATTAATTCATTAAGAGTTAACTTGATATCGATTTAGTTTATTAAACAGCAGGCTAATTTCCAGTCCTATTATATGAGGGCAATCCAATTTAAAATAGGGGCAGGTTGGATTGAAATTGTATCGAAGTGGAAGTTCATTTTCATACCAACATTCTTTTCAAAAGCATCCGCTGCACGAAAGTATGAACAAAAAGCAATTTATCTTAAAATTCAAAAGTACTTTCAAATATTCCTATAAATAAAAAATGCCTTGTAAGAACAAAAAGTTGCTAAGAATTTTGAGCCAAAACTAAGGAAAACAAAAGAGCTCCTAAGCAAAACATTAAAAACATTGCAAGTGCATTGAAACAAACTCCAACTACAAAGAAAAGTCACGATTTAGATTTGGAAAATTATGATGGCAGTTGTTCCTTACAAAAAAAGCCGGAGAAACACTACCCTTAGCATGACCCTTGCCACAGCACGAAATCAAAAAAAGCCTTTTAATGGTATAGCAATGCCAAAGAGTCCTTGCACATGCTCAAAATCCTTCCATACTTCTCATAATCTACATCATAATGATTATAGAATTGTTAAATCCTTTGAGTACCAAGGGAAGTACTTAGAAGACATTCCATCAAGAAGGAATAGGAAGGCACCGCATAAAATCAACATCACGATAATAACTTCACAATCATCGAGGAAGCTGAGATGGCTCGATAGTGATTTCCTTGGATAAAAAAGAAAAAATGCCACCACAATTGCAAATACTAGTTCTTCCATCCATTAACATACAATGGCTCAATAGCAATATGATTCACTAGAACAGGGCATGACAACCGTTGCCACCTCAAAAGTAATCAAAGTGATAACTGCCAAGGCATTGGTGTTAACTGACACATTAGTAATAAAAAAGATAGGTCCTTCTAATAAACAATGAAAAAGGCATGGACAATAAGAGCTATTTCTAGCAAAGCATGAATTGAGCCACAAGTGTAGGAGTAATAAAATAAGTACAATGTTCGAAAAGATTGCAACATTAAAAAATGAAAGGGCTAAAACAAGAGTCTTTGCAAAAAAAAAAAACAACATGTTTTACAAATTCTTGAAGATCTCACTTTCAAAACTCAGGAAAATTTTTCGTATTACTAAAATTTTAAGGTGTACAAGTTGTGAGGTATGAGATCTCAGTTCAAAAAAATAACTTGCAAGCTGAGCTTGATGAACAAACTATTTAGGCTAGAACTTCAAATTGACATGATACCACATAAGCAAACTAATTTAAATTTGTCAATATAAAACACATAAATTTATCCAAATTCATTAAATTATAAATATATATATATATATATACAAGCATGAAACCCGCACATTGTGCAGGGCGACAACACATTAAAAGAAAATAAAACACAAAATATAATATTGTAAAAGACTCATAATTTGGGGATGTAATTCTTCAAAATCAAGTTGCACTTATAATGAAAAAATGCATAAAAAAATTAAGAAAATAATTGAAGCTTAAGACTACATTCTTCTCAAAGTTTGAGAATAGAAAAGAAGAGTCTAAATTATTGTCATATAGATAATAACAATTCATGGATTAAATAAAGTTGACATTATAATTAAATTAAAATTATGTAAAAGAATATTAAATCAAATATATTCTCATTAAGCATAAAGTAGTATACTTCTTATGTTGTTGCAGATGAACTATATAAATTATTTCAAGCAGAAGTCTTTTTTTCTTAACTTCTAAATTAAGAAAATCTTTTTTTTCCAGCATAATCAACATATATTATTAAACAAAAATAAGCACTAAGCAATATTTATTAATTAACTAATACCTTCAGCAAAGCAATTAAAATGAAAAAAAAGAGTAAAAAAACTTATAAAATTACTTTTATAAATTTGATATTATAATGTTTGAGGCTATAGATATCAAAAGTATTAACTCACTTTTATTGATAATTATTCTTATTGAAAATGAATTTATATTTTAAAATCAATATTTGGTGGCTCAAGATATTATATTTTATAATCAATATTTGATGGCTCGAACATTAAATATATTTAAATTTTCTCAAATATTTTAAAATATTTGAGTCTTATTTACCTTCTCAACATATATTAGAATAAGAATAGTTTAAAACAGCCACCATAATTGGCAAAATTTATTGATACATAAAACAGTTTATGCAAAGTATCATTCAAAAATGAGAAGAATAAATCATTAAATAAAAAAATTAAGATAAAAGAAACCGCGAGTACAGATCTATATGAGAAAAATAGGGCGGATCAATCGTTGAGGCCAAAGCGCTCATGCCTTGCTGACGTAGAGTTTCTTGACATTGCCACTCTGGTGGCTGAGCAGCCTGAGCAAGCTGCGCTTGGCGTTGGGGCGAAAGCGGCAGCCAGCGCCGCCTCCGAGGCCGTCAATGAGGTGAAGATAAGCCTCCAAATCGTGGCAGCAGGAGGGGTCGGCGTCGGGCTTGAGAAAGGGGGAGAATCAGCTGTCCACCCTAAGCTCCCTACCCACGTGCTCGTAGCCGTCGAATCCTAGGACTCTGGTCACAAAGTCATGCACATTGACGACCCTCAGCACCTTGACCCTCCCCTTATCCTCCAGCCTCTCCTTGAAGGCCTTGTTCCCCACCCACGGGCCCCCAAAGGAGAAGACCGCCACCGGCGGCATCCCCTCCCTGCTGCGGAGCTCGTCTGCGATCAGCACCGCCAGGGAGGCGTCGTGTGCCCCGCAATGGTGATGCTCAGCTCCTCCCCCCCATAGACCTCCACCAGCCTCCTCACCTCCCGCACCACTGCCGCCGAAAGGCTTTGCCTTTCCTCTCCGGGAGTCGTGTACAGACTGCAGAACCCGCACTCCACCTTCGGGAGCTTCTTCCCCACCGCCATCGTCCACATTCCCGCGTGCTCCACCAGGTTCACACGCAGGTTCTCCGTCCACTCCAGCCAGGTGGCGGTGCCGCGGAGCGCCACCACGATGTCATGGCGCCCCATGCTGCGGATCTCCGCCTCGCTGTTGCACACTGCCCGCGAAGCCGATCAGGCTGGTGTTCCCCGCCGGCGACAGCCATACCGAGACCCTGATTCGTTAAATCCTCCCGCAAATTTTAGTTTCCCATTAAAACTCGATAAAATTCAATTTTTCAATTTCAATCCTTAATTTAGAAAGTTTTAAAATTCGTTTAAAGCTAAAATTGAAATTAAGACCCGTCATTAACGCATATTTAAATTAGTAAAATATAATTTTCTCATTTAGACTCATATTCAAGGCAAGAATCAGCTGTCCCTTTTTGAAACTGTTAAACCAATAAATCTCAGCTGAATTAGGAAAGTATGCATAGAGTAATTAAGGGTAGTTACCCGTAGCTTGCTGCTAATGAGCCGAATAAATCGGACGTGCATTACATATGCACGTCCTATTTAATAGGAAGGAGCCGAAAGGCTCTCACAACTCTCGATTCCCCTCGCCTCTTCCTCTCGATGACCGATCCCTCACAGAAGAAACAGCAGACGACAAGGGCATACCTAGCGGCCGATCGAGGAGTCAGGAGACGCGATCCCTCTTTCACCTCGGCGCCGAGAGACGGACGTCAGAAGTTCGTAGCGTTCGACGTCTGCTTGCGTGCGGCTGCCTTCAATCGACGCTGAGCCGACTCCTTCCGCCTCCTTTCCGTGCCGATCACTCAATCTCTGCCCGCCCGACGTAAGGTAAGAGCGCTTTTGCTCAATCAATTCAAAAGGTATAGAATATGTATATATATATATAATAAATCATAATAACAATAATAAAAATAATAATAATAATAATAATAATCAAAATTAATAGTTAAGATTTTGTTTTGGCCTACTAGTTCATTTTGCCCCTTATTTTGTTAAGCTTTTAAATGAAAATTTCCTTTGATTATTGTGATAAGTTTCAGTTATTATTCTATGGAGAGCTGTCCGTGAATTCAGTCAATCCTTTATATTAGTATTATTGGGGTTTAAGATCTCATTACAATTAACTTAGTAGGTTGAAATAACCTTGAAGTTTTTAATAATTATTTGATAAAAAGACTAGCTATTTTGAATCAAAGTTTGTTCCATAATAAGTTGTAAGTATTTTAGCATATAATCAAAATTTGTAAGCTAGAGATCTTTAATTGATATACAGTTTCATTAAATTCTTACACAATTACTAATGATAGAATTAAGAAATTCTCCATTTGAAATCAATTTGCAATATATGTGCGATTTGGGAAAATAAAGATTTTCAATGCTATTAAACACTCTAGAATAACCTATGCTGCATTTCAAATCTATAGAGAAAGCTCACTTAAGATTTAAAAATACACAAATTTTAAAACCAATTTTCTCTATATTATTCCAAATTAGCTCGTTCAATCTCTTAAACAAATATGCATCATCAGTTAAGAAGAACAAGGGATCATAAGGTTCATAATTAACCCAAAAGCTTTTAAATAAAAATATTAATTTTCATAGAGCCAGCAAATACCTTCAAAGGTTTAATAAAATTTCTATTATTTTGCAGACACATCAAGTTTGTGAGTGATTCTAGTTAAGTCAAACACAAAAGGTACACTGGATATTATTTTTATGCTTTTTACCTTTTTGCTGCTTAAGCATCACTTTGAACCTGTTTTATATTGTTATGCTTTACTCTTACTGCTAATCATGTAAGAGAGGCAAAATGATGTTTATGTATCTTGTGAATATTGCAAAGGATTCCGAAACGGAGGTTGAATTAAGTTAGGGACGGAGCTAGTCCATCAGGAATTATAAGGGTGCTATCTGGAGCCTTTGAGGGGGCCAAGGTGAAGGTCATGCTTAATTATATATATGATGCCATCTGGAGCCTTTAAAGGGGGCCCAAGTGAAGGTTACCATCTAAAGCCTTGAAAGAGGCCCAGGTGAAGGTACCATCTAGAGCTCTTAAGAGGGCCCAAGTGAAGGTCATGCTTAATTGCATTTTTATGAACTCAGTCTCATGATTCTAGCTTTGCTCATCAGAACTGCCAACACTGCTTTATAATATCAAGTCATAAACATAAACATGAATTTTTATGCTATCATTCCTTTTCTATTTTTGGCATATGACAAAATGACATTTATTTTGCAGGAGATATGATTACCTTTTCACTATAAATTATATTTCCCTACAATTGTTATCAGTTTTGCTTTCCGCTTTGCTTTAAGTATATTTTTAATATCATTTGTATTTAGAATGTGCACTAAGGCATTATTTTTATAATGCCGGATCAAATACAGCTGGAAGCGGTTGATTTAATTTAAAGGCATGGCGCGTGAAATTTGCGACTTCTAACTGCCCCCCTTCAAGGGATAATAATTTTTCTGTATAATGAAAGTCATGTAATAAATTTTGAATTTTGTTTGATTTAAATTGAATGAATTTTATTTCTTATACTTGAATGGCTCTGGATGTTTGTTTAACTGCTATTTTACCTAACTGCCAATATGATCCTGCGGAGAGATGCATTCGATGTTAGTTTGGTTGTTACCAACCTAACATGAGTCATCACAGTACTACATCGACATTGACGAAGAGGCTCATTCGAATTTCAACAACGTATCTTGGCTGCGTAACATAATTTTAAACCTCGTATTAAGTGGACGAAGGACCGTCTGAGCCTTCGTCGATGAGACACCCAGAGAGGCAAGGAAAAATTGCAATAGACAAAGAAATCGCAAAGTAGCGTGAGAAGAAATCCCAGTCGACGAAGATGCTATAGCTTAAGAAGAAATCACTGCTTCTGATCTCGGAACCAGTAGAAATCGGCAACCTGTAGATGAAGTGCAACCTTCAAATATTAAATTTTGTTAGGATGAAATTATGCTTTACCCATGATTTCCAAATGATGGGATATTACGGATATATAATGGCAGGGAGAAAAAAAATACTTAATAAAAATCAAGGGACCAAAAAAATATTTATAAGAGTCAAGAACTATTTTGAACATTTGAGTCAAGAAGCTATTTTGATAATTTTCTCTTTCAAAAATTTCATGATGGCCATCTTCTAAGTTATGTGAGAAAAACCCTTTTTGCAATTTTCACAAGTGAATAAATTTTTTGTGGAAATCAAAATGATTTATTAAAAATACACCCAAGAGACTCAAATTCTAAAAAAAAATTACAAAGCAAGAACTGATGGATGTTTCTTGATAAAGCTGCAAATGAGTAAAAGTGAAAATGTTTTCTAATCACCAAATCACTGCACAAAAAATAAAACACCCTCAAGCGAAGGAAAATACAAGTGTTTCCCAGTGCATTTAAGAAAATTTTCACACCTGCAAGGGCTTCTCAAACCTACTGGCGGATGATGAAGAAAGCCCTAGTCGAGGAATTGCAAACACTAAAACCAGGAAGATGGGTAGCTGAAGCATGGTTCAATGGACTAGAAGGAACCACTGGGATAAAATCATCCCAATCATAGCACAGCAATAGCTATCTCTGCAGTCACAAATTTTCATGGAAGACATGGGGACTTAGACCAAAGGAGGCTGCCAAATGCCATCAGCAACATCATCAACAAAACAGACATTAACAATAAATTCCAACATCAAAAAAGTAAAACCCAAACTGTTTGGACTAAGACTGTTACAGCATATAATATAGAAAGAAATTTGCCAAAATAGTCCCTCAACTATTTTAATTTAGCCAATTTAATCCTAGACAATTCAACTTGTCCAGTTTAGTCCCTTGATTATTTTCATTTGTTCAATTTAGTCTCTCAACTAATGAACTAACAAATCCAGACAGTGTATAGCAAGTATTTAGAGTTGGGTTAACTAGAATGATTATTTTATTTTGTTATGCATAACTTCTGTATACTAGTACTATTATAATAAGCACTATGCAACGTAAGATTCAGTTTATACTACCATAAGATTACAACCAGTACATGTTTCCAAATTATAGTTTAAAAGCTACAAATTGGATGCTACACTTTTTACATCAACGAGCCAATCTTCAAGGCATGAGATAAGCTTTTACATGCAGCACCTAATAAGTGGAGGGACAAAATGGACATGAGCGTAGGGATCAAAAGGCAATCTTAGTTTACATACGAGAATGTAAGCTTTCACCAGTAACACTCAGAAGTAGTTTTTTTCATTTCATGAATTATTGGTCATAAATAAATTGAAGCCCTAACTTGGGGAAGTGAGTTTCCATGATTCCAAGATGTTTAATGTAAATTCATTTCATGTACGTGTTGGGACTAGAACCAGCTTACCTATACACCCAACAGCTCTCTCACCCCTCACCGTTCCTAGTTTCCCTCCCTCTGAAATATAGAACTGCAAACAATGGAAACCTTGCATTAAATAAATCTAGTTTATTCAACTATTATCTTCCTAAACAAAAAGAAAATTGAAGAAGACTTCATAGATCTCATAAAAGGAACTCATTTTCTCATAAAAAGAGAGTTCATTAAGAAAAATGCAAACTTTTTGCAAGAACTTGCACTAAAACAAACTGGATCTTACAACTACAATTTCAGCATCAAAATCTACCACAGGTTTCTCAAAATTTGAATTGCATAAGCCACCATCAAAATACCAAAGCATGAGCTTATATTAATGGAGAAAGCATGGCCAGCACAGTATACCAGCGGATAACAGAATCCACAAAACTATTGTGGATCTATCTTTAAAAGTTTCTATTAACTGCATGGAATCATATTGCACGATAATTTCCAAACTGGCCATAATAAGCCACATTGCATACCCAAACCCTAAAGGGTAAGAAAAATAACAAGAAACTATCTACTAAAGAATAAATAAGAGCAGGGTGGAAACAGCCCATCAATTATTACCTCAGCAAAGCATAAGCCTTGAGGATCAGAAGTTCCTATCAGAACAAGATCGCAAGGTACTTCATCATTTTCCCGCAACCAAACAATATTACCAACATGAATACCTTGTGCTTCAACCTGAAACAAGACAACAACAAAAAATAAGATGCGTATGCTTTAAGAAATCACACTGATATTCCATCACAGTTAGTCATTAACAAACTGTAGATAGCTTGAATCTTATTCAACACTAAAATTGTTGATTGCTATTACGTATATAGGAGTTTTTTGCATGCCTAATTCACAAGCAACAGTAGTCAAAATACAATAAAGCATTGTCAAGTATTTCAAGTTCAATTTACACCCATAAAAAACACATCCATATGTTTGACAAGAAAAGCATTTGGCCATATATTAAGACTTGAGGCACATAGACTCTAGAAGAGTTATCAACAACAACAGCACCAAACCGTAATCCCATTAGGTGGGGTTGGCTATGTGAATCCTTTGTTTCTATTGTACACGATTAAATAGAAGCCTCTCCAAGTTCCACATAGAGAATACTCCCCTAATAGTTTCTTCCCGTATCTTTTTGGTCTTCCTCTTCCACTTTTAATATGAGCAAAATATGTGATTATCTTATCTCTTAATTTGGCAAGTTTATAAAAGTGTCTCTCATTCGACAGTGTCTAATTTAGTATATAAATCCATTTCCTTGAATGCAGAACTCTTAACATCATGAACTGCTATTTTGAATTCATGACAGACTAGTTTTCAATTCTTTTAATTCTCCTCAATCTTACATCTAAATCACTCTTTATAGCATATTTTTTTATCTTTAATCTTAACTTTAACATCATGTTTCCACCACCATCCACTTTATTATAGGTTCTCCCCCTTTTCATTCACCAAGTAAGTTTTTTAATACATTGTGAATACAACAACTAGCAATCAATTTCATATAAGGTTGGCTTAACCCTCAAAATCTTGCTATCCAAGTTTTAAAATTTAACTCTTAAAAATATTAATATTACCCTTTTTAAGATTCAACCATTTAGTTTATAGTATCTTTTAAATGTAATATTACTTTTTATTTCAAATTCAAAAATAAATGATGTCGGGTTGACAAACAATTACTTAGAATAATCTTAAAATTCTTACACAATAATAAATATTTATTTCTCTTTAGAAAAAACAATCGTTCTAACATTTAGAAATTCATTTTTGTAAAAGATAATATGTTCCTCCTTTTTTTTTAAAAATATTTTTAGTAATCATAAGATCCTAAGCTAAAGAAAAATTCAAAATCATTCTTCCTTCTTCATTACTCTCTCTACAACTAAAACTGCCATTATTATTATTAAATTCTTTCATTACCCTTCTATCATGTCGATTTAAATCTCCTCCTATAAAAAATATCTTCTCTGGAGATTTTCCCTGAATCAACTCATCCAAATCATACAAAATCTTTCTTTTATACACATCCAATACTAGTTGAGGGGCATAAATATTTGCAATAAAAAAAGTTAATCCATTTATTATAAGTTTTAAAAATATTTTCTATCTCCAATAGTAGATCATTCTATAAATTATATAGAAAAATGGACTTGAAAACCTCTAACATAGCTTGAGACCAGATGTTGTTTGATGTGCCTTGGTTGATATAGGCTTGTGGATCTCTATAGGACAAGTCCCAAAGTGCCAAGACAAACTCCATGATGTAGTAGCAACTTGCCAAATAGCATGAGTCAGTGATATGGTCATTGAGAGAAGCAGTACTGTATCACCTCACTCATGAGATGAAGAACTATGCTTCGAGAGGTTAAAATCAAAAAATAAGCAGACATTGATTTTTCCTTAAAATTTTGGAAGTGCATGATGTAATCTGAATTTATAGATTTGTTTTCTTTAAAACTAAGTATCTCCTAACTTTTTAACAAGAAAGTAAAATAAGAGATAGACAAGTTAACATGAACAAGTAAAATACTCGTGCAAAATGAGTTTAATAATTTAAGAGGGGCTCAACATAAAACATAAAGAATAAAAATTCTTTAATCCATCCTAAAATACTAGGAATCAGCAAAATAAAAAAGATGAGAAAAATTTCACTTTAACATTAAGCTTACTCCCCTCAACCACTACACTAAGGGCAAGCTTTTTAGTTTAATATTACTTGAAATTTCTCCCAAATCTAATTGTTTGAAATAACTTGTTTTCAATAATAAACAATGAAATAGCACAAGTTGTTAAATTATATCAGCAGAGACAATTTCTTTGTTAGGCAGTTTCAATTTTAGCATAACATAAGAAGATATTTACAACTAAATAGCACAAGTTGTTAAACTGACATCACAAAAAACAATTGTTAGATAAGATAATCAAGTAAGAATATGGGCCCTTAACTACATTCATACTAGTCATCTCATGATGTAACATAAGAAGATAAATTCACTAGAAAATAAAAAACCCATTAAAATAAGGCTAAAAATGCTAATGATGAAATACAAGTATAGTTTATTGAGAAGAAACTTCACTCAAACTGGTGAAAATATTCAATAAATGAGATAGAAAGTGATGAACATTTCATCATTAATCGCTAAATAAATATGAACTGGTTGTGAATGATTCCAGCAAAACATCAATTTTTTTCAAAAAGACCTTAATTATTATAGGGTATAAATAGGAGATTTTAAAAGAGTCCCAGCCACCAACAACGATAAAAAAACTCAGGCATGCACAAACATTTGAGCTTGATTTTAAAACAATAAAAATCATCCAGAGTGAACAAGCACTAGTGGATCATCAGAAGTTGACGCAATATGAAAACATTTCAGCAATTCAGAAAAAGACAGACCATGCTCATTAAAAAATGAGGCTGTGAATGACTAAATAAAAAAAAATGCAGAGATTGAAAATAGAAAAGACAATAACATCATCAACAATAACTTGAATCAAACTTCTATCAAATAATTCATCAATGGTGTTTTATTCGGTACCCATATCTAATCAAAAAGAACATTTCAATTAATTATTCCAATAAAAATAAAAATAACATAAACATAATTAATAATGTTAATGTGTAACATTAATATTAATAAATTTCGTCATTATCCTAATTTTCCCTTATTTGTGCTAAGAATTAGGAGAAATTAAGCGCATTGCACCAAAATCCCCACACATCATATTACAAATAATTTCTTGTTAACATTGAAAATATAGCATCTCATTAAGGTCCATCCAACCATGACAAATTTACAATGAATGAAATTTCATAAATAATATAAGTTTACTATTAGTCTTATTGAACATATTCAAGAGAAGGTTCATTGGTGCATGTTATTTGCAAATGAGATTCTTTTAATTAATAAGACTATGAATAGTAAAAACTCAAGTTTTGGAAAATTACTATAAAAAATAGAAGATTCATCTTAGTAAATCTAAGAGTTAATGCTGGAGTGTAACTTTATTGTAATAAAGTTCATAATCGAATGAACATGAATTTTGAAGACTAAGCGATCAAGAAAAAGCTAGAGGTTCAAGCACAACCATTTAATTAATCAAAATAATGATGAAATAAATATCATGGTAATTCATAGGATCCATGGTTGTAACAACCCAATGTTGTTACTAGATCGATGAGACTTAAGACAAAACAATCAAGATTCTACTATTAATCAAATAAAAATTAAATAAAAATATCCTTAGATAAAGCGTAATGTGTGGATTCTACTGCGAAAGTTTGAGAGCGATTGAGATCCAGGATCGTCCTAAATTAATTCATGAAGTTTTAACCTCAGAAATAGATAATAAATAAAATATAAATTGGAGTTTGGAAATTTTTGTATTTTTAGGTCAAGCATCAAATGAGAATGTTATGTTTTAAGTTTCGCTAATTTTCGAGCTCCTGGTTGATCTAGTGAATTTTCAAAGTTTTTCACTTAAAAATAAATAAAAAATAAAATACTCGTCCAAATTTAATAATTTTTGAACGTGTGTGTTCGTCTCGTCGAGACACTCGAAACAATCCCAAGTTTGTAACTTTTAGAGTTAAATCCGCGATCAATCAAAGCTTGGAAGTTTCAAGCAAACCGTAGCCGCTTGATCGCAATCTAAGGCTCCTAATTAGTCTAGGCTGCTTATATGGCACCCTCAACTCTAGCCTAATTCCCTAAACCTATTTTTTTCTTTTCCTCAGCCGAAATCCTCTAGTCGATCTCCCTTCTCCATTAGGCTAGAGTCGACCTCACCCCTTCCAAGCCGAGCTCCCACTTCATCCTGCCAAGCCCTTCTTCTCCATCGTCGACCAAATCGCAGCTCCTTCCTCTCCATCCTCGGTCAAGAAGTAGCAGCTCCTTCCTCTCCATCCTCGGTCGAGAAGTAGCAGCTCCACTCCCTCTGTCCTAGAGTCGAGCTGCAGCACCCACGTCTCCCTCTCCTCCATCTCTGCAGAGCGGCTGAGAGCGCCTCCTTCCAACCGATAGGACTTCCATTCGACGCATAAGGTGTCGAGCTCCCTCCTTCCTCTTATGCTATGTGCAGCATCTAAATGGTTGAACCTCTCTTCTCCTCATCTTGGTCGAACCCTACATGGTCGAACATTGCTTTCTTCCTCTCTTTATAAAACCCGATCAGCGCCTCATCAACCGATCCTTTTCCTTCGACATTTTGGAGGTAAAAATCTATACTTAAGATTAGTGTTGCTTGTGATTAAATGTTTTAAATTCTTAATTTATTTTTGATGCCTGAATGTAAACTTAAATCCGTTGGATCTGATTATCTCTTGTAATTTATATCAAATGCATGTTTGTTTAATTAATGGATTGTTAGCACCTTGATCTAATCTATTTGCATGTATTATGTTGACTTTATGTATGATTCAAATGGATTATCCATCACCCATGATCTTGTTCATTCAAAGTTTGAGTTATCATTAGTAGTGTGATAGTTTTTATTTCATGTCATATATATAATTTATTGTTCAGTTTGAAGATAATTCCATAAATTACTTTAAAAGGGGGGATATATATAAATTATTGTTCAATTTGAAGATAATTCCATAAATTACTTAAAAAGGGGGTGTCTATTGTTTCTATTAGAATATTAGCTATTGCCATGTATGCAACCCTTCTTTTCTTAAATTATTTATGTAATGATGGTTTATGTTAAGTAGTAGATTCTTTATGATAATTAGTTCATGCAAATTGAGGAGTTATAAATCTTCATATTTAATTCCTGATTTATCTTAGTATGGCTAGTTGGAATGATTCATTAATCCATCGCGTAGTTTAGTACTCGTCGTCTCTCATCTTAATTACCATTAATAATTGTATGAAAAATGTAGTTAGTGATGGTGTTTATTTCATCTCAATCAGATTATAAAGAATTGTGTTCAATGTAGTTCCATAAATTCTTTATAGGAATGATTGTTATCCTAATCAAGTAATTATATGCCATCTTGTAGATCCCTCTCTATCATGCTATAAATTAATCTTTGATCTTTAAGTTACGGAGAATGAAATTCAATAGAGTTCGTGCAAGCCCAAAGCAACACTTGTAAAAGTAATTATCAGCTAGTTATTTTTTGCCCAAATGTTGCAAGAGTTGTGAATGATGCCTCATCCCAACCAATCGAAAGGCTTCAAATTCAAATCACTATAAAGGTACGTTAAATACTTAGAATTGTATTGAGTTATGATAGATTAAATAATTTTTATTTGAGTTCTATGTATAGTGCGTACATTACTTGCATAAATCTTGTTGCCATTAATGTGTATTTATTTCTTAGAATCATGTGTTAGGACGTAAGCTTTACCTTGTAAAGTGTATGGAAAAAAAATCATTTAATGAATTTGCATAGTAGTGATAGCATTCTACAAAAATGTGTGAAGGAACTAGATAGATTGTAAGTAAGAAAACTTAGAAATTAATGAATATTCTCATTTATTCATTTGCATGTGAATGAAAAATCTTAATGAAATTTAGACTGATTTAAATTTAGTTTAAACATATCACGTTTTTTATTTTGCTCTTAAAACCTTATCATTTTAGGTCATCTTCATTGGCACTTGAAAAGATTAGAATTTTTGTAGAATTTTCTCAGGTTGATTATCAAGAAACTTAAGTCAATATTGTAAGCGTCATAATTCAATTTAACCTTGAGGTAGGTTGGCTAAATTGTAATACTCTGAGGTAGAATCCCATACTTGTCCTACTTAATAAAACCTAACATTAAACTTACTTCTTGTGGCAATTAAACTCAAATGAAAGATAGATTGAACTTATATCTAGTGATAGATAAATTCAAAACAATGGTTAGATGCTTATATCTTGTGAACTTAGAATTATGGGAATATTATCAGTTCATATCTCCTGTAGCTTTGAAAGTCCTTGAAACCTAAATAGTTTGCAAAAAACTTAATCCAGTAGTGATGTAAGCATTATCAAATGATGTGTATATTTATAATATAAACCTAATTTTCCATTTCATTTAAGGATTAGTTGATTTGCCCTGCAAGAAATTATAGAGTTATTGTCTTATCTTAAGTATTTAGATAAGTGCAGTTCATGTCAAGACAAACATCTCAATCCCAATGTGTTATGAGTTAGAGTTAGGACACCTTAGTTTGAGAGAATAAACTGTGAAAAGATGTTTATCTTCTATCCCTGTGCGCGGGATAAGTGCAATTAAGTAGCAAAAGTGTCCAAATTCACCTTTCTTGGAACATGTTAGTCATATGTATGCACTCTTATCATATGATAAGTTCGATTAGATTCATGATTTGATATTGAAATCAGTCGATTAAGGCTAAGTGTAATCAAAATTTGATAAATATGTAAATCAGACAACTTTATGAGTAATTCCTGAACAATGTAGCATTTGAATAACCATGTATATTATGATGTGAGAGGATAAAAAGTTAGATAACAAAAAGGGATATCCTTTCTATTTTCTGGATTTTGGCTATTTAATCATTTTAGTTTTGGCATAACATGAATCGCAAAAGCATAGCATATCATTAGCGGTGCAATAACACACCTAAGATCTGTTAGCAGTGCGATTCAGAGTTATCATATTTTTATGGGATGCAATTGTGGCATCATGGTTATGCATACATGTGGCATATTCAGTGGCTTATTCTGTATAGTATATATTGCAAATCACTTTCAACTTTTTATTCATACAATTATCATTTTATTTCCAGGTATTTTGCTTAAAGCACTTATGTTCTATTTTCAGTATTATTATGCTTTTATTAGTCTTTTTTCAGCAGCTTTCACTTTACAGTTACAGATTTACTTTTATGCAATTTCAATTTTATGAATTTTCATGTATTTTTACATGGTTTATTTCTTCTATGAAATAATAATGATATCCTAAAATGCTAATTCTTTTTTTTTTGTAAATTAAATTGTACTTAGACTTTATAAATCTAACAAAAAATTTTTTTTTTTTGCTGTGCCCTGTCATGTATGTACATACGACAGAATCAGGTTATAGAAAGAACCCGACGCTTGAGGATTAAGCTTGTGATATAAGGTCCAAGTAAAGTATGCGGCTTGCAGAAAAAAATTGCTGCTTTAAATTTTTTTTGCCCCATTTAATTAAATGTAATAAATGAGTTTTCTTATTCTTGTGCAGTTATTGTATTGTATGTGAATGAATAAATATAAAAATTGTTTGGATGCCCATTCTTTAATTACAGCACCGTTGTATTATATATGTTTCTGGCAGAATCTTACTCATCTCATGATTAGCATCATGGATATCTCGATTAATATCTGTGATACTAATAACAACCACCATTTAATCATAGATGAGTTAGCGTTAACTCGACGACGGTTAGGAGGCGACCATCACAATGTTAATTGAATAAAATAAGAGTATTTCTAGAATATGTTATCAAAAATTCTCTCAAAATTAAAGAAACTTTTATAGAGCAACTATACATATTATATTATATTGGGCTAAATGTTGGCCAACAAACAAAAAACATGGTGATAAAATAAGTGATACAAAAATGATGTTAAGGTAGATGAGTGGGAATGCTTAAAAAGATAGAGTGAGATAAGATGGTTTGGGCATATTAAGTGTATTCTGTTTGATGTCCCTATAAGAAAAATTGAGTATATTGCTTATGTAAAAAAAGGAGGAAGAGCAAAGAAGACATGGGAAGAAACAATTAGAAAGGATCTTCTCAATTTAAGACTTAGGGAGGGGCTTCTATTTGATCATGCACAATGAACATAAAGGATCCATGTATCTGACCACACCTAATGGGAATAAGGCTTGGTAGTGCCTGTGGTGGTGTTGTTGATGTATTAGTTTTAAATATTAAAACAAAGGTACTTGATATTTAAATACATAAAAAATTGAGTGTTAAATCACAAAAAAGAATCAAATGTTGAAAATTAAACCTTTAAATGAAAAAAAGTTAACCGTGTTCAAATTTGCCACAAAGAAAATTAGCATCTACTTTTCAATTTTAAAATATAGTATCTACACTGCATTCATTATTAAGAAAACAAGGATATACAAAAATAAACTTGCCTTGAAGATAATAAGAAGGCATACCTGTTTCCGTATTCCGTCCTTTACAACCCACACTTTCTTCTCATTTGCTTTCTTGTCAGATAGATATCTATTGTAATCATCCCACGCTTCTTTCGTCGCAGAAACGGCAAAAATAAATATAAGTGGGCCCCATGTACTTGCAGGATTCACAGGAGTTATAAGTGGCCATAGCTGGAGGCAAGCAATTAGGAGAAAGTACTGATTCATGAACCGGCTGAAAATACAAATGAACATTATCAGAAATCATACATAATGAAATTAAATCATACCATCACAAACTGGTGAATGACAGCTACTTAGCAATAATAAAGCATATGATAAAAATCAAATCCCAATAATGGGATGACCGCTTTTCTAACTTCAACGTGAGTTCAAGTTTATCAAGTTACTTCCTGCTGCAAAGCAGTTGCTTGTATCATATCTTGCCTCCCAAGTTTAAAAATTCTGTACGAAACATCATCTCAAACACAATAAATACATACGTACTCCAATGCATGAAAAAACAAAGGTATTGTCATAATCCAAGAATTTTATAATTATTACTGACAATGCTCTCCAACTCTCAATTGTTTGTTGCATTATTGTATAAAGTTGTAAATTGGTAAATGCGTAATCCTTAACAGATCGGATCATATTTAAATTGAGTCCGTCTCAACCTGAATAAATCTGACAGGAATCTATTCTGCATATATTGCAAGTGCCACTCAAGTTCAAAGTTAAGAAATTGGGAAAAAATATATATTTTTTATTTTTGTTATTTTATTTAACTTGAATTTTGGATGGAATTATAATTCTTGGGCATGTGAATGCTTCTCAATTCATGGAACAAACCTCCAAGCAGCTGCTGCATGCATGTGCCTGCAGCTTCACATGCATAGAATCAGGCCCTACACTCCCAACTCACTTCCCTGCCATTGTAGTTGCCAGCATAATTCATAAGATAGAGCTGTGAGGACTCGATGCCGGGTCAGCGGGAGCTAATCCAGCACCTGTTGCTTGTGGGATATCAATAGCAACAGCAACAAGTCCTCTAGCCGCAGAATCGTATTGAGTGATTTAAGAGAAAAATATATAGACATCAAACATAACTCATTTATTTATTAATTCATAAGTCTTGAATACAAAAGATCAAAATAAAAGAAAAGCATATTTAAACAAAAGTAATAAAAGACATCTGGTACCTTGTTCTATAAGTTCAAAAGCTCAACAGTTCGGATGAGTGACAGTTCGCTCAATCTGCAATTAGATTTTTGATATTTTAAATTAGTCTTTTTAGCTAATATTATTATTTTCAATTCTATTCTCTTTCTCTTTCATTTTCTCAATTTGATAAAAATTCATATTTTTAAGTTACTGATGTGACAATAATATTTATAATAGCATTATTATTATCATTTTAATAATAATAATGATAATAATAATGTACAAAAAAAAAAGACAGAATAGAAACAATTGCATAAAGTAATAATGACAGAATAAAAAATGTTTGATTTGAAATAGACAGTATGGAAGTAATAGTCAATTTCTAGTATTTGTACTGTTATTCATGATATCAATAATAAAGCAATAACATAATATAGTAGTATGTTTATTAATAAAAAATGAAATAAAGAAAATAAAATATTAAAAATCTCATATCAATTTCTTCCTCTTTTTCTTTCTTTAAAATTTCTCTTCTTACATGGATTGGAGTTGCCGAAAAAGATGGAGGGAGGCCGAACGTAGCGGAAGGCAGCTAGCAGCGACAGGAGAAGGTTGCTGGGTGGCCGGCTGCTGCTGGAGGGCTGGCCAGAAGGAGAGGCTGGGCTGCTAGTGGTTGTGGGAGAGGGAGGAGAAGGGAGGGCTGGCTGCTGGAGGCTGGGCAGGGGGCTGCCGGCTGTAGTAGGGGAGCTGGTAGGGGCTGTGGCTGCTGTTTGAGAGGAGAAGGGAGGGCTGACAGTGCTTAAGGAAATATATCGAAGGAGGAAAGAAAAGAATTTCTTAAGGAAATTCTAAAAAACAACTTAAAACTTATATTAATCGTATTTTTCAGTCATTTCGCATCCAAATACAATGAAACTTGGCACCGAGGTGTGTTATGACATTACGAACGCGCTCGCGCCAAAAGTTTTTGATTCGGACAAATATTTTATTTTATATTAATGTTTGAGGTTTCAAACTTCAAAAATTAACCACGATCAAACCGACGCTCAGATTTTGAGGAAACATTTCGAGCAACCTTTAAATAATATACGCAACACAACGATACTGAAATCGATGAATTCTGACATGTATTTCAAAGTTTTAGAATTATTGGATTTAATTAATTCAGAAAAAACAAAGCAGGAGCTTCCGTTATTCGGATTTCTCCCAAACTATGGCACTTTGATCTTAAAATTATTTGCCTTGATTTGAAATTCCCTGAGGTCCTAATATCTGAAGCGAATTTTGACCTAATTTGAAAAGTAACGATAATGGGTCGTTACAAGAGCAAGCCATGCTCCACATCCCATCCACAACTCAATTCCAGCCCATCAATTGTAATTCAATCCAATGACTAGACGGGACATTGGCACACAACCACAACATAGCCACAATTGGAAGCTTGGAAAAGATAGATTCAATACTTATCTATTTTACAAATGATCAAAAGGCTGATATATTGCATTAGTGATTTGTATTATAAATCTTGAATAAAAAGCTTCTTCCATTTTATTGTACTAGCCCGAACTACAAAGAGGGGTTAGTTTAAGAATTTGGGTTCATGTTGATTGATAATAACAAAAATATTTTCATTTTAAAACTTATGAGAGCAGAGCTACAATGTTTCAAGAAGGTCCTTCTCTAGTTGCAACCAGAGGCTTACATTGTGTTCATTCAATAATATTTATTCTCATATGGTCATTATTTCCTTTATTTTCTATACTAGTTTGTGGCAAGGGGTTTCCAAGCCAACTTTAGCATTCTTGAAAATAATTGTGTTATGCTAATTATAAAAAAATTGTATTAGTTTTTCTAAAAAATTAGTTAATGCTTTGCATTAAATTTCTAACTCTATTTAATTAATTTCAAAAAGGGTTTTATGCTAAATTAATTAAAAAATTGGATGTATTATCACTCTTCCTACGTTCTTCGTATTTAAATTAAAGAATGCTTTTCATTTGAAATTTGGGAAATGCTTTGGTTCCCCACCGGGAGTAAAAACTTTGGAAAAAAAAAAGCCGAAAACTACATGATTCCAGCAACACCATCTTAGGCAAGTGGAGAAGGAAAAGAGAAGAAAAAATGATAAGAGATTTTGCTATTTCTTCGTTCTTTTAGTTTTTTATATAATTAATAATTATTATTTTGAAGATAATAATGATAAAATTATGTGATTCACATTATTATGACTCTCATCAATCAATAATGAAAATTGTACAAATATTATAAATTGACTATTATTTCAATTCAAGCATTTTATTCTGAAATTTCCCTTTTCTTTATTATTACTATTGTTATTATTACTTTTTGCAATTTATACAGTCATTTCCATTCTATCTTCTTTCTTTTATACATAGTTATTATCATTATTAAATAATGATAATAATAACGTTATATTAAATATAATTATTACCCTCGGAGTCTTAAAAAGCCGTCTTCTATCAAGATAAAAGAATGAAAGAAAGGCAGAATGAAAAAAAAGAAAGTAAAAATCATAAAAATATCATATCACCTTCATTTTAATGTTAGCTAAAAGGCTAATTTAAATATCAAAAACCTAATTGCAGATTGAGCGAGTTGTCACTCTTCCGAACTTAAAGAACAAGGTACCAGCTATCTTTCCTTACTCTTGTTTAATATGTTTTTCCGCTTAGCATATCACAAATTGATAAAAATGCTTTTAAAAAATCACATAAAATGATATATGAACAAGTTTGGATAAGTGAGTAGCAAGAGTTTCATGTTGATATATTTTTAGTCTGATCAGACAACTGCTAGGATGAGGCTGTCCGACATCGGGAGTCATAAGGAACATATACTAATAAGCCTTTGAGGGGACAGGTATAAATGAAAGTTCGGATTTGTAGCACAAAAATAAACCCCCTTTTCCTCGATTTTGTACTTGTCCAACAAAATCATGCTTTGCCTCAGATATCAAACGCCAAAATTCTATATTTATTTTTATGACTGTAATTACTTTTATGCTAAAGTTTCAGTACAACTGAAATAGGTTTACAGGGACAATTTTATATATCTTGTATTTCCTATCAAATTATTGATTATTTTGCTTATTATTTAACATTTGTAAAGATGGCATCTATCAGTACTTAGTTTCACAACTAACTGGTATTCAAATGCCCGCACTTTTGAAACATGCCCAGATCAAGAGTTCATCCTAGAGTAAGGGTGCTAAGATCCAAGCAGTGCTGATTCTGCTTCTTGCTGTTTTATCGTTCTTTTTTACTCTTTTAAAAGTTTGTTACTTTTTATTTTACTCCTTTGTAATCAAAACTTGTGAATTAATGAATAAATGAGTTATGTTTGATGTCTATAAATTTGTCTCTTAAATCGCTCAATATGATCCTGCGGCTAGAAGACTTATTATCCCCACAACCGGTGCTGGATTAGCTCCCAGTGACCCAGCACTGGGTCCCCACAGTTAAGCTCTAAAAGAACAAAATGTGGGGCTTCCTATCCAACACGAATTGATGAAAGCATAGTTGAGGTATAGAAAAATGCTCAAAGCAGTGATCAAAGAAGACTGAAAATAGGTGAAATTTTTCTAGTGATGATTTGATTGTTTTTAGTGAATGAAGTCTTAACAAAAATTTTAGAGAAAATAACTATTTAAAGCTTATCATTCAATTTAGAGTCTTTGTACATGATCAAGAATCTTTTCAATAATAGATCATGCACCACAACATCAAATTATATATTTTTTAAAAATAGCCTTCTTGATGCACTAGCAGTTTTTTAAGTTTCATGGTATATTTTAAGTAACTTTTATTTTATTTCGAATTATATGTTCCATCCTAAATACTTATAAAGGTTGTTATAAACAAGAAAGTTTGATGTTGCGTTAGACATTTCAGATTCTATTGCGCTATTGGCTAAGCTTATTCCCTAATGGGGGTGATTCTGCATCAACGACCATCTTCCCCCATTAAGCTTATTCTCAACTTCCGCCTTCTCCCCTCATCTTCATCTCAACTTTAGTCTTCTCCCCTCAACTTCTTTTCAACTATGGCCTTCTCTTTCCATCGCACTAATATGTATCAAAACTAAAAGTTGCATTTAACATGAATACAAGAAAGTAAATTGACTAAATTATTCCCATTAAAGATTAAAAACTTTACGTGATTACTGATGATGAAGATAAAAAATTATGTAATTGTACTCTTTACCTCATTTTTAGGACACCAAGTTGTATATTTAAGACAATGAGCTTAAAAGATATCAAAAAATAAAATTTTCAAAGATAGCGATTGTTGATCTCAAAAGATATGGCGAACAGATTAAAGTTTTATCGCAGTTTAAATGGAGCACTTATCAATGGAGATCCTATGAACAGCAATTATCTTCTAGTCATGGCTTTAATTAATCTCAAAATAAGTTTGTAAGAATCACATTGCAAAAAGAAATGGCAAATAAGAGATGGAACATAAGCACAAAAAAGATAAGTATGCTAATATTATTCAGATGGAAAATAAAGTTAGCACGGGAAAATTCTTTAGAGTGCACTGAATGATGAATGATTTGGGTTTAATGGTGATGACAATTCTTCAAAAGTTTATGAGGGTGCACTGTTGTATTAAAGGTGATTTTAACAAACAAACTTTGTGTTAGAGTTGCAGTATCGTTCATTATGACGTTAAACTCAGCAAAGATGATCTCTTAGAAGTAAGGTTGGTATCAAGTAAAAGGTATCAAAAATACAAAATTAAGAATTATCAATATTGATTTGTGCAAAATAATGCTTCTATTAAAATGAAGCTTCCAAAGGATATAAGATGAGGCTAAAATCAAAGAGCAATGGAACTACAAAGTGACAAAGACATGCAGAGCTACCAACAACGGATTGGATGTTGCAAATCTTGGTCAATTCCTAAGATTGATCAAGATGAGTATCACACAATGATTCCTCTCTCTATCTCCAGACAATGCATACAATAATAAACTCCAAATAAAGACTATCTAGTGGAGATTATTCTCTCAACAACTTTGTTATTAAAATCATCTGTTATAGACAAGATGAAACACATATTCAAAAAAGTCATTATATGCTCCAAAATTTAAGAAGGAAAACTTATGTTTAGGTATTGGTGTAAAAATTAATCGTTAAAAGCCAAACATAATCTCATACCACAAAAATCCTTTAAAGCAAATGAATGGGAATGTAACCAAGAACTAAACTGCAACCTCTTGAACCTCTCGCAACTTCCAGTTTTTGGCCTCCATTTGTGGAAGGAGATTAAAATAATTTTTTTGGATCAATAGGTAATGGTTGATGGATTTGAGAAGGACGAGGCTTGAAGCTCTTATTGGGGACATTGAGGTCAACTTTGACTAAGTCATTAAGGCCTAGCGAAAAGGTAGCTTGACAATAAGATTCACATGCAAATTGCAACCTCCACCTATATGTAAACATGAAGATTGATTGCAAATTTATGGAAGGAAAATATTATACAGTGTTGTTTGATGAGGACTACAATTATTTATCTGTTTAAGAAAAACAAAAAATCAGGAGGAATGAAGTTTTATAAGAAATGAAGAAAAATTATATTAAGGCAAATATTTGGGATGTGCAAAAGTTATATCATGTAGCTCATCTTTGGACTATTAGATTTTATTTCAATGTAGTAATGCATGCATGCGAATCTCACCAAAACAAAATAAATTAATTTACTTCTTAGCAATTTCTTTCAATGTAATTCACACCTCAAATTATTTCTCAGGTGCTTTATCCAGTACAAACATATTATTTATTGTAATAATCAGTTTGAATTGAGCTTCGTTTGGTCAAAACTCATCCATGACAAACATAAGTCTAAACATGTAATTAGGGACCCTCTCTTTTATTACTCCTTTTTCTGCTACAAGATACGTACCTATTATTTAACATTTGATGATTAAACAAAATTTAAGTTTTACCACTATTGCTTAATTTAGTAATCAATGTTCAATTAATACTTGTGTGATTTTGTTATTATACTATGAATTTTAATCCTCTCCCTCCTCCACGATCTAGGCGAACCACACCTCCCTCTCCAAAATCCTAATCATCAACTCTTCTCCCTCCGGGTACCCTATATGCCACCTCCCCCTCCACTCAAACCAACCTTCACCACCTCCAAGCAACAATCGATTAGCTCCCTTCCAGTTAATACTCTAGGCCACCCATCCCCACAAAACTATAACCAACCTTCCATGTAATATTTCCTTTTGTGTATTCTTGTTTAAACATCCAAGATTTAACTATTGATCATGATATGTTCAGCATAATTGAAATCATCTTAAGATTTAAATTTAAAACAGGCACAAAAATTATATTATAGACACAAAGCATCATGTACTATTTTATATGTGAAATAATAAAAAATTTCCTGATATTTAAAGACAATTAAAATACAAAAATAATTAAAACAAATTAAGATGAATAGTTGCTCAGTTTTGATAATCCAAAGATATGCAATAATGAGTATCAATCAAGCAAAAAAAGAACATATCAGGATATTGACAACGTATGAGAAAATATAATTAAAAATATAGAAGTGTAACTTTAAGTGAAAAATAAAGCAACGTAATAAGTGTACACTACCATGCAAAGTAGTGGGTATGCATTGTAAAGAAAGAACACAATGGTAAAGTGCATGCTTTATCATCATGGTAGAACGCACCATGCACACACCTGACTTCTCTCAGTAAGATAATAGTCCATTAGTTAATGAATTATACAGTGTTATGCTCAGCATATCTAGTTGCTCTTGTACTAACTGATTTAAAATGTCATTGATCATTTCATAATTTGGTTTGTGTGATGATTATTAAATGGTATTATATTATGCAATATTTCTAGCGACAAATGTGCTTTAATTAATTGAGTGCCTTGTTTGTGCTTTGTGCTTCAGTGTATATAAGCCTCTTGCACTTTGTGCGTTGACTGCCTTGAAACAAACAAATATATGGAGCAACACATTTAAGAAGATGAATAGTCTGAGTACGAAAATTATAGTTGAAAAGGCACAAAATATGGGACAAAAAAATTAAATCATAACATCATGCTCAGAATTGCATCAACAGAATTAACCTGTTGAAAGGTAGACCATATCTTCAGCAGAAAGGCCTCTATGTACAATGAATCGATTAAGTAACGATAAGAAAACAGGCATGACACTCTCATTAGGGCTGAAAAAATATATTCACTGATATTTGGAACTTGATTACTAATGGGCATCAAAAGATGTAGAAAAAAAAATTCAAGCAGTGGATGAAAGATGATAGTACTAGAACAAATTTAAAAGAAGAACTGACCTGAATTGCTCCAATAAATTCTTAGGGAGAAAATTCAGAATGGTATATTTCCTATTGGATACACGATTATCACAGAAAGCACCCTGGAAGGAATCATCATTGATGTATACAAACCGTTTCATTGCTGCTATTTCAAGGACTTATGAATATGATACTCTTCAGAGCTACTTGTGGGAAATAAATCCATCAATATCCATCTAACCAGGAGAACAAAATAAAAAGCAATTGCAATTGTTAAGTACAATTCCATCGGTAATTTCCTATACTATGATTAACAAAGAAGTAAAGTAGCACCTAGCAAGTATGTTGTGACTGGTATAATATGTAAGCCAGCACAAGATAATAAAAAAAACATATCCCTGAATTATTTTCATGGTCTCACAATAGTATACACATTTTTCATTCTACTGCTGCTACCAAAATATTAAGAATGCATATACTTAAATTTTGGTGTAAAACATATTGTTATGATACAGCATTAATCAAAAAGGAGCCCAAGTTTAAATGCATAATTCATTGCCATGCATATGTACAAGGCGCCTTTCAGAAATTGTATGTGTGACATAATCAATGAATATTAACAAAATTCCTAGCCTGCCCAAATCTTAAGAATGTGCATGCACACATTTTATAAATAACATCACGTGCATGATTGCTTAAATGCCCATATGCTTTAATGGGTTAATAAGCTGTTATATATGAAAACAGTTATAGAACATATATTTTATATCTATTATATATATATATATATGTGTGTGTGTGTGTGCGCGCATCAGGAGAGAATTATGTTGGAGAAAACCTCATACCAAAGCATTGATGTGGGTGTTCCCTCCCCCTCCTTGGCGAGAGGGGCAATCCTTGAAGAATGAGAATATAGAGAAACCAGCACTAATGCCGTTCACCAAGGAGTTCCTCCTGTTGATATATGGAAGGTGTTAAACTAAATATGTTGCTTGTTCATCGATGGAATTAAATGAAAATGTTGTTAATTATGAATCAGAGTCAAATGAAGACATAACGGAATCTGAGGGCGATTTTTATTATATCGAAAAATTCACAATGTAAAAAATGGAAGAAAAAAAAAAGATGGATCTAAATCTACAAATAGAAAGGCAAGATACAACCTCAGAAAAAGCAGTTGTTGGCTTATGTCGGATAGGTCTTTCCAGCTAGCGGTCTAAATATCTTCTTACTTTTTTCTCTTCTTACTAAGCTTTCTTTTACATATCTCTTAAGGGTGGTTAGCGGCGGATTAATATACTTTTCTTTTTTCATTATTATTTCATTTTATTTACTTTTATTTTGCTAGAGGCCACCAACCTATCTGTTTGTTCGAAATATTTTTCCCAAATAAATAAAATTCAACAAATGTTCCCTTAAATATATATACATATATATATAGGCGGAGCCAAAAATTTTGCATAAAGGGGGAAAATATACTTAAATTGTTGAGATATGATTGAGAAAAAATAGAGAACAATGACGTTAACACATATCAATTGACTTGAACATTTTTAATTTAATAATAATAGTGAGAAATTTCATATCATTTTGTTATATTTTAAATAAAAATTTTTAGTATTCAAATGCTGAGTAAATTAAATTACACATTCAAGCATATGATTTTTATTAGCTTGTATTTCTAGTATTACAAAGTCAATCTATAAATCAAGTATCCTTTTTATGTTATTTTTGCTAAAAGAAAAAATAGCAAACATGATAAAAAGAGTTTAAAATGACATTAGAAAAAAAAATTTCTCTACCTCAAAAAAGTTTTTTTTTGTCATGCCCTTAATTAAACAAGCTAAAGAGAGCAGTTTTTTTTTAAGTAAGAAAATAATTTAGAATAACCAAAATACAAGAATAAATTCAAGCAATAGCTTCATACTTTTTTAATACATACAAATTACATATCATGGACAAACTACTTTCTCTAACTCATAGTTCATCTTTGACATGTTATAAATGAAAATAAGCAGTAAAGCATTGTGGATATTAGTCTGCATTAATGTGAAAATATATATACAAATTAGCATAAATGTAAGATAACAAGAAAAAGGCATTTATAATATTAAACTTCTAATACTTTAACAAATACATATCCAACACCCAAACTTCAATATTCTTCACAAAAAAGTAGTTTCATCTCTTATTTCTATAAGTGCATAACATCTCACGTTTACCTATAATTTGATGAATTCTAAAATTAGTAAAATAATAGCACTTTAATTGTAAAAATTAAAGTTGGGTGATTCATAAGTATCTTTATAAAAGTAAGAAAAATATTATTGTTTCAAATTTTGAACTCAAAAAATCTTTTATAATACACATATCCATCAACCAAAGTTAATTATTTTAGATATAAAGGTACAAAACAGGTATTGGAGTGCCCTATTTGTAAACATCCCCTTCATTTAATAAAAAATAAAAAGTAAAAATTTTAAAAATAAATATGTCAAAATACATAGCTTTTTATTTAATATATGTCAGTTTTATTTTTTTTGTGAGATGATGAGACTGGTTAAGAGATAAAAATTGGAGAGTTGATAACCTCAATTGTCACCTTTCATAACATTTGCAATTCTTTGACAAATTTTGATTTTACTTTGAACCGATTAAGGTTGCTCACCTACTTTGCTTTTGTGAAGGCTACTCCATTGAACTGACGCATTAGTTCTTTAAATAATTACTCTGTACTACTTTAAGGAAGAATATTTTAGGGATTAGTATTTAGGTTTGAATCTATTTGAGAATTATATTGGTATTAGCATTGAACCTAATTGTGCTAATTTAGGTTTAAGATTAGCAATAGCTTTTTTGTTATTTAGTTTTTATTAGAAACATGGTGTTATATTAATGATTTAGCTTCAAGTTTCAGCTATTTTTTTTCTTTCAATTTTTAAAGTTCTATTGAATGCATTTTCTGCATTAAGTTTTTTTGCGCTATGACAGATTAAATTAGGTTTCCATGCTTATTTAAGGTGTTACTTAGATTGTTGAGTAAGTTTAATGTGTTCAGCAGGGTTTAGGGTAGTAAATAGCCTTTTTTAAATGCTAATTTTTTAGAATAAGCTGTATCTGGGAGAGGCTTGGCAAAATTTGAAAACAATATTTTTGCTTTTAATAAAGCATTGATATGATTTATTGTTTTTGATATACATATCACTGATACTTGCTAATATACCCAACAAATAAAGCACCAACGTTTCATGAAAGTTAAACTTTAATTTATTTGTATGTTAATAATCTCAGCGTATTTTTATGATAGAAAATAATTATAATAGATTTGAAATTTTCTAAAAACGTTAAATGACATAACATCAAACTTTAAGTACGTGAAGTGTGAGGTGGAGCATTGTGTCTCGTGATGTGGTGCATGGCCCATTATCTAGACGTCATTTAATGCATATGCAATGTACTTGAGCGAGTCAATGTGGGGCGAGTCAATTGAAGTATAGAAAGAAGTGTGGCACGGAGTAGGTAGTGGCGTCTTCGCACATCAATTAATTTGGGACATGCATACGAAGTATGGAGCGAAATGCTTTGCGATACTTAGGTGGCGCCTCGGTGCATCTTGCATGTTTCGTCTTGTGAGAATGTATAATGACAGTTGGAATAAATAAAAAAAACTCATGGGGTAACATAATAATAACATTATTACACTAAGACAGCTTTGTCATCAGAAATTGCATTTATCAAATTGTGGGGCTGGTAACATAATAAATGGACATTGCCTGCTGTTTAGATGTGGTTCCGCAAAAAATGTGGTTACGCAAAAAATGTGAGAGCCAAAATCTAAGCAATAGAAGATTGTTTCAGAGGGAAGAAGTGAACATGGGAAAGAGCAAATGAAAAATCATATAACTCAGTGAAGTCAATAGAGAAGTAAAGCCTATGGTGCTTTTGAGGTTAGCCAGAACTATAGAAGATGATTTTTTGACTGACAAGTAGTATAGCGTTCATGTTGGTATTAACATGCAAATTTGTAGTTTTGAGATGTTTGTAAAATTTAAGTATACGTGACTGTTTGGTTATGTCATAAGAAGAGTCATTAACATGGTATGTTATTTAGATAACATGTTGCTCAAATAACAATAAAATTAAAATGACAATGCTATTGGGTTCAGTATTATTATTTTTGCACATGCCCGTGTTATTTAAAAAAAAAATATTTGGTTGAGAGTTATTCTAACATATGGTGAAAGAGAGATTACCCACAAAATATTGAAATTAGAGTTACAATAAAATAATAAGAGCTGAACAATATAATGATTATATGAAACCATAAAAGACAAGATAGTATTAAGAGATTCAAAAGACAAATCACCATAAGATCAAAAAAACAACAATTATAGCAAAATGAAGAATCATTTTAAAGTAGATTTAATCTAACATTTTGTCTTCATATCAAAGCACACGCAAAAAAAAACAATTCGGCAATAAAATTTAAAAGACAAAGAAATATCATTCAAGTGAGTCTTCCTAATAAACTCTTGGACGACAACTCCTAAAGCCTTCTCCAGCATGAGAATGAATGTTGAAACAATTGAAAGATCATTTATGCAATGTAACTGAAGCATATTTCAATTTATAAAGCACTGAACCCAATAAGCTGATTCAATTCAACAAACTATTTTGTTAGATAGCAATGTCCAAAGAGTCATCCATTTTTAGCACATCAACTGCCATTTGAGCCATTGTTGACTTTTTCACATCCTTGTAATCAGCATCTTGTTATCTCTCAAGTTTCAATTGTAGTTGTCGCAAAGTTGGATGCAACCCCAATAGATATTTTTCCTCTGTTCAATATATTAGACAATTTGGTATAATCATCTTCTTTCAAATTATCCTTCTCATGGTTAGTTTCGTTGGACTATGCTTTGGAATTGAAGCCACATCCCTCTTCCAAAATAATGATGTTGTGGGGTTCAAAAAATTGCTCATCACCATCCCTGGCCCACTAGCATATAGCATGCCCTTAGCTGCATACCACTTCAAGGATATCAAAGTTAGAAATGAGAGTGTGCCTTGCAGCTTATTTATTGTCCTATTGAAAGAAATAAAGCTATTCATTTTCATTTATAGAAAAAAAAAAATACTTGTCCATATTATTTGCATGAGCAATATGCAAGGCTTCAAATTCATCAAGGACAATTTTCTTCTCCAACTCACACCAACTTGGCTCAGATAAACTTTATTACTTCTGGATTATGTCCCACATGCTCCTTTGACTTCGCACATGCCTATTTGCATGTTCAACATTTATTCCTTGGATGCCATGACAATGCCAATATGTGCTGTGAATGAAAAAATTGGCGCAAATGATCACATGGTATCTTAACATGGCTTTATAGTGAACACAATGCGCATTTGATGATTGTACTGAATGAGAAATATTATGAAACTCTATGAGGGTTCACGGTTTGATCATTCCTAAAGAAGATATCATATACTAGTATAAAGATACAAATCAGGCCTTATTGGAAATTTGCAGCAGCTAGATAAAACTTCTTGTCATGTACACGCAACAAATTTAGCCTCTCCAAAGCACTTTGAACACTAGCACTGTGTGTCGATCCCTCCCGATCAGCTAAGACGTAGACCAATTCATGATAAGAGTTTAGGACACCTAAAACATTTGCATTGGTTCAAATTTTCTTCCACGAAAGGTAGCAACTTGTGCTGAATGAACCAAAGCCCTTGCAAGGGTGCCATCTAAAGCACCAACACAACCATTAGAAAAATTAAATGTTAAGAGTTTGATGTAGTTAAATTGTACATTGTAAAAAAGAAGTTAGACCTACTACATTAAACCATGGTATGAACCTTTTGCTAGTTGGAATATGTCTCAAGATTAGGCGGAGTTATGATCTCATTCTTAAGAAATCTAATTGCTTGGATCGCAAAATTGATATAACGGCCAACTGCTTCTACTGATAGTTTGAACAAAAAGCTAACAAATCTTAATCGTGAAATTTTCCTATGATGTAAAGTTACATAGCTACTGACTCTTCCACTGCCGTGTAAATTGATTGCATAGCAAAAACCCCCAGTTTTAGCCAAACACAGTTTAAAGAATGCAGCCTTCCGCATTCAAACCATAAAAACCAAGATAGAACCATTTTTTTGTAGAGTTCTTTCAAATTGTTACTATGATTAATATATTTCAACCAATTTGTAACAACCACACTTAGCAACAAACTTATCTTCAACATCACTGCTATCATTATGTGATACATTTAATATGAAAGCACACATAGTTAAGATGGCTTTCAATCACAATGATTCCATCCTTAGCATGCAACCTCAAATAGAAAATAATAATATAATTGGCATATATAAGATAGTTACAAAAGTGCAAAGCCATGAGTACACAAAGTTATATGCATAAATGAACATGCTTTATATTTCTTGGAAATAATTATATCCATAAATTTGTATATTTTATTAAGCAGGATGGTTTATAATAATATGCATACAAGACTTACAAAAAAATGTTTTATCCACACACAAACCCCTTTCTTTGTCAAATGCACAACCCAATTTTTTGTTGTAAACCAATTTTTTCCCAAATACGCACTTTTTACTTCTAATCTTCCTAAACATGAGTGCTATGCCATCCCAAAAACATTTTTTTGTGTTTTTCTCTATAACATGTTCGGTAAAAAATAGCTATCCATTGAGATTTGCTGAAAAAAATACAGATCTATAGCATGTCAGGTAACAAAGCTTTTCCAAGTAAGTTAGATGAAGAAAAAAATCCTTGCAATAAGCAACAAAAACCTAACATATACAGCATTTACAGACTAATACACAAAAAGTAGGGCATCGATCACATCATTGCAGGACCGTAAGCAAATGCAACAAATGACAGTGAATATATTACTATAACTGCCCCAGGGTTACGCAAAAAAACCGATAAAACTAGTAAAAGCGCAGAACAGATGCCACCGAAAAAAAAAAGGAAAACAGAGAGACGCCAATCAAACGGTTTGCAGCAAACCTTCTAGCTGTGTCGCAGCCATACGAAATAGAAAAAATGAAGAAAAAGCTACGCAGAAAAAAAAAATCAGGCAGGCAGACAGCTGCGTGGGGAAGAGGGAAAAAGCAACCTGCGAGGTGCAATCGGTGATGGAGACTGAAAACGGCAGGCGAACGCGTGTATAGGAAGGCACGCGGGCTCGTTACTGATTGAAACGGGAAGATTCTAACGCAAAGTTCGCCCAAATTTGCCTAATCAGAATTCAAATTTGACATAATTGCACTTTTTAAGGCATGGTAGTAACACAAAAGCAAATCAAATGTGTTAATTGGAAATATGATATTTACATAACAAACAAATAACAGCCAATTAAGCAGTCCATTAAATTCCGTGATTTGTACAAACATCGTAAATTCCATGATTTGTACAGATCTCCCTAATACAAACACAAAAATATGGAATTTCAAGGAATTCCTGAATTTTGGAATCATCGCATTAAACTTCTTTTAGAATGGACGGCGGGAACTTGTAAAAATGAGAAGGCCAAAGCCTAGGCATGCAGACACATATTTCTTTAGAATCTTACACGGTATTCGAATTGGATAGTCGTCGGTCTGGCTTTAGAGACACCACGACAGCTTTATGAGTGCTACGGCGACAGCGGCGGCAACGGGATGACGGCGGCGACGGGGATGACGGCGGCGACGGAGAAGACGCGAAGACGGCGACTACAGCGAATACGGAGAAGACGGCGAAGAGGGCGACGACGGCGAAGTTGGCGACTGCGGCGCAGATGGCGACGACGGCGACGACGGCGAGACAGCGACGAGCGGCGATTGGAGGCAAATGAAGGAGAGTAAGCGCGTGTGAGATGCTAGCTAGCAAAGAGGAAAGCAGCATATGATTTGAATATTATAATGAGAAAATAAATAATAAAAATATAATTTTTAAATGCAAATAATAAATTAAATTTTGATAGAGCGAATTGTTTGAATATTATAGTTTTGGTGTGATTTTAAATTATGCATACACAATAATATATATTAAAAATTATTTATATATATAAAAATATATATTAAAAAATATGTAAGACTAATATAATTTTTTTTTTAAATAAATACAATATAATATACAAAATGAGTCTAATACTAATATAATTTTATTATTATACTTAACAATCAAACTGATATGAAACATTATATACTTAAACAATGGCATCGTATAATTTATAACAAAATTGGATATTCATACATCATGAAAATATAATGATTTTTTAACTTTGGATTTTCAGTATAAATAAATTTCACCTTCATAAAATAAGAGTAATCGTAAATAATAAATTAATGCTAATATATGATTACTAATATTGAAAATATTTTTATTAAAGCTAATGTACCATTTGCCAAAATAATACAATAATTTGTTAACATTATGTTGTGGTATTTAATCATGCTTTGAGTGTCCATCACTAGAGCACAAAAATACTGAGGGATCTCTCATTTTGTCACCTACGGGAAAATGCAAGATAATATAGAGAAAAGCAAAGGATAATCAAAATATCAATAGAAACACATGTATTTATTTGGAAACCCCAATATCGATATAAAATCATAGAGCAACAACCCAAATATTTTAATTATGATATTCAACGATAAGATATAAGATATATATCGAGCTCTTTTCATAAGCTCTCAACTTTTTCCAATTCACTCACAACTTTCATTCTTCCTCACAGCACCAGCCCTCATCGCTCCAGCCTTTGGCCACTAATGCATACACAGCCACCAAACACACTATGTTCAAAAGTATAAGCATCTCTTATGTGTTTATAACCCTCCAAACAACCCTCGTCTAACCATACGACTCAAACATGATGGACACATGTGCTCTGCGCCCCATGTGGACTTATAAGATGTTCAATTGAGCAATCACAACACTACAATTTAACTATGAAATTCGCATTTGCTGACCAGCTCTGGGGTTCACCCAAATGTCGCAGTCTTAGATTCCTCTAACTAACAAAAAAGATATTGAGCGCTTGGACACGCTCAATAACCAATATGGATTATGTTCGGTTTAGTCGTTGGTGCTTGGGCGCACCCAAGCTTCTGTCTCTGGTTCGACAAGTGTCAGCGCTTGAGTACGCATAAACTTCTAGTTAGATCTATTCAACACCTCGAGCACTTGGATATCCCAATCCACATGTTCTATTCTCAAGGAACAACTCGTCGTTTAAGCACACCAAAGCCTTGGTTAACGAAAACTGCTCTTGCCCTTGGGCATGCGCAAGAGCCGACTAAACCCATTTCAAAATTCTTAGCAACTTTCAAGCTCATTTAATTTGAGCTGATTCAACTTACATCCGGTTGATTTGTGACTCATCTCAAGCTCTGCTACTGACCTATGATCCGCCCCAAAGCCATTCAATTGCGCTCGATACTTCGCCATTGTGACTTTTCCTTGCATCAACAGATTCTGATATACTGTTATGTGTTATAACAACCTTATGTAATATTAGACTAACATAATCTTAATTAAATACTAAAATAATGAGATTCTTAATAAATAGAAAGCTTTGGCTTGAAAACCCCTCATAAAAAGATCATACTTTAACGTTTAATCATCTACCTGCAAAATCGAGCAGTAAAACTAACTAAATATAACTTGGTTATTGATATGCATATTTTGGGATTTAAAATAATCTTAAAATTCATATTAAACTCATTTGGGTGCATACTTAATTTAATTCCATTAAACATCAATATCACTAGTATATAAATATTAGTTATAATTCATAAATATGAATCAAATAATTAAATTATGAATATTAACTAATGATACACTCTTATAATACTTTAAATTCATTAAGTAAAGAAAGCTCATAAATGTGTAAATGAATCAAAATACATTATATTTTAATTACCAAATAAATAAATACTAAAGTCTAGTGAATAATTTATTCTCTTTAAAAAAATGGGTAATAATTAAATAAAAAATTTATAAACTTAAGAAATAAATATTAAAATTATTAATAGGCATAATAATGGAAAAAAGAGAATAATTAGTAAATTGAATGTTAATAAGCTTAAAAATAATAATTTCGTGTATATTTATTTGAATTCACTTAACAAAATGATATGCTTATACAAAAATATATAACAAAAAATATTCAGGACTAATAGAATTTTTTTTATAATTTTGGTATATAAATATCACAAAAAAGTATATTTAATAAAACATCTATTTACATATTGGATTGACACATATCTATATATTTTGATGTATTCCAATGTGTAAGTTTAGCAATACTTAAAAAAAAACCATACTTAAAAATGATAATCCTTAAATTAATGGATAGACAAGATTGTATGAAATTAGATAAGAAACTAATAAAAAAAAAATGATGTTAATTTTGACTTTTGTTTAACATCCGAACTTCTTGAATCAGTTTTAATTTCGAATGATGGAAGGATTTAAAAAAAAAGATTTTGGTTGGGCTTAAGGTGAATCTCCAGAACAAAAAATTTATGCACCACCGGATATGTTTATTATAATTAATTTATGTCTTAAGCAGACGAACCCGTGCTTATTTCCTCTGCCATGGCCACGGTGCTAGACGAGGAACAGTTGCTGAGGAGCTTCTTTGCAGAGGTCAGCGAAGTGGAGAGAGACAGCGAGGTTCTTAGGTTAGAATTACTTCTCTCGTTTCGCCCATATACGCTTTACCGTGAAATTCCTATTTTATAAAAGCTTTTTTCCAGGGTACCAGCCCTTGCATCAAGCGTCAGAAAACCCTAGTTTTAAACCAGAGTATAATTTAATTAATTTTTTATTTTTTTTAATTTAACACGAGCAACTGGTGAACCGTGCGTTTGATTGGCGTATTTGATGCCAGAAAAAAGGAATCGGATCTTTTGACATCATTTATGGCTAGCTTAGAGGTCAAACTTCTAAAATCTTAGTAAAAGGTTACGAGTAGGAAGAATTTAAAGCGATACGTTTCTTCCTAGTTATGTTTGGCTCGGTATAATTGTAACTTTGCTCTTGAACCATTTGATTCATACGTTTTAGTGTTTTAAAATTCTGGTCTTGTCTGTTTAATAGAGCTAATGAATGTGCATAACTATGCTTTACCTTGGCATGTCATCCTCTGTCGGTTGCTGTATTAAAATGTGCGTTATTAAAAAGCTTTTGAGCTTTTGATATATAGCATAGAAATGCTCCGCAATATATGTATTTGTGCTTTTTTGTTCATGTTTACTGCTTGTTTACGGACACAGAGGTTAGGTGGTTACAGTGGGAAACTTAAAATGATTTATATTACAGGAGGCACCGAGGATTATAAGATTTTAAAATAGATAGAAGTTATAGAGATCTGTAGCAACTGGGCATAGCAAAAGTGATGCCAATAAGATATTCCTTACACATGAAAACACCAAATAAACTTAAAATGATTTTTGAAATAATTAAATTACCTTTGGCATATAAAACTGAACTTTAAGTGCATATGAAAAATGTTAGATGATTTGGAGAATAGATGGAGATATTATATTAAATATGCCCATACTTTTTTGAATTAACCTTAAAATCTTGTAGAAGATGCATTTTAGTACTTGTTATTTAGTGATAAAGGGAATTCATTTGTTTATTATATTACAAGAGAATTTGACTTATGATACTACATGTTATGAAAAAGTGTAATGGAATAGTAAGTAAAATATATTGGAGAACACTTTATTAAATATCTAGTAGATATTCTTTTGCACCGCCACCTTTTGTTAGATCAAGGAGCTAGATACATGCCTAGAGTATAAAGCAATGGTTTTATATTATTATATTTTTGAAATTTTTTATAATATCCAAACTATTTCAAATTTAGTGTTTTTGGGCCGAGTTTGGGCCCTTATTTATGTATTTTTGGGTCAATCAGGTTGATACATAGTTTTGTTTTTATATTATTTTTTTATTTTTGAGTAGGAGGTGGACTTTGTGCTGGTGTGGTGTTTTGTGTTGGCTTTAATCATGCTTGGGGAGTGGAAATGGCACATGTTCGTCTCTTATGACATGTTATAAGGGCATATTGGTCATTTTACATAAAACTATGGCTTTAAGGAT
Organism: Gastrodia elata; assembly: GCA_016760335.1. Lineage (NCBI taxonomy): Eukaryota > Viridiplantae > Streptophyta > Magnoliopsida > Asparagales > Orchidaceae > Gastrodia > Gastrodia elata. The sequence goes on along the minus strand of CM028677.1, from coordinate 27,193,837 downwards.
TAGGGTTTAGATGCAACTATAAATATTCCTGCATTAACTGGAGAACAGGTTAATGAGTATATTGCTTTCTACCATTGTGTTCTCTTGAGAGATTTTAATGTGAATAGTTAAATCTTTTATTTTCAGTGCATACAATCGAAGAGTCTTGTGGGTGTGCATAATCTGCAAGGATCTTGGTGTGTATAACATTGAATTTTCTTATTTTTCACGGCACACCAACATCACTTAAAACATAGCATATTAAGTATTTATAGACCTCCAAATAGCCTCCAAACCATCAATATAGCTCAAGGTCATTGGATGATTTCTTCGTGTCAGTCATGCCTCTTATGGGGAAGCCATGGGTCTAATTTTGTGCTAAATTGGTTTTGGGGCTCTGTATTCGCCGTCTGGCGCCAAGGCATGCCCAGGTGCCTAGCTTTCTGTTTCCTTCAACTGACTGGAGATACATAGGGCGCCAGGGCGCACCTAAATGCCCAAGCTACCGTCTGTTGGATCGGCTAGCTTGCCTGAGCGCACCTAAGGCACAAGTTTCTGCCTCTGGTTTCGCTGTTGAAGAACTCTTGAAGTTTGAGCTCGCCTAAGTGCCCAGGTTTTTGTATTTGCCGAATAAGTCCATTGCCTTAAGTTCTCGGGCATGACTAAGTGCCCAAGCCTTTCAATGCTTTAGCTCGCTTGAGCTTTCAGGTTATGTCAACTTCAGGAACATCTTCACTTGCGCTTGGGCGCGCCTAGGTGTCCGAACTTCTGTTTGACTGAGTTTAGGAGCGAATTCCTTAGCCCTTAGGCACGCATAAGTGCCCGAGCTTCTGCTACAAGAATTGTCCTGACTCTTGGGCACACCTAAGCACTGGCTTCACTGTCCACTTCAGTTCCTTTAACACCCTTTAGGCTTACTTGATTTGAATTGCATCCAGTTTGCACCTCGTTGATCTGTTGTTATTGTAAAGTCACTCCAAGCTTTGCAACTGACTCATGGTTCAGTTCAAGACTATTCCGCTGCACTTGGGACTTCACCTCTTTGGTCCTTGCTCGCATTGATACCCTTCAACTTGTAGTTAGGTGCACCCAACTTGGTCGCACCACTTTGGGTTGCACTTGAGTCTCCATAAACATTACATGAAGTGTTGTGTGATTTGAAATTTGACTCAAATTAAAGGAAACTTTATAGAGCAACTATACGACCATCTATTTTATACGAGCTGAATGCTGGCCAACAAAGAAGAAACTTATCGATAAAATAAGTGTTACAAAGATGAGTGTGCTTAGGTGGATGAGTGGGTATACTCGTAAGGATAAAATGAGAAATGAGTTTATCAGTAGCAAGGTTGGGGTGGCTGCAGTAGTGGATAAGATTAGAGAATATTGCCTTGGATGGTTCAGGCATATTGAGCATAGATCATGGAATGTCTTGTTAAAAAAATTGAGTTTATTGAATTTATGGGAAGAAATTAATAGGAAGGATCTTCTCTATTTGTAACATAAGAAGGGGTTTCTATTTGATTGCGCACATGGAAATAGAGGATTCATGTAGCTGATCCCATATAGTGGGATTAAGGTTTGGTGTTGTTGTTTTATTGGTGTTTTCTTAATTTTTTTTTTTTTTTTGAATTTTCTTAAAACAATTTCGCCCATTTATGGTGAATTTTTTCTTTGCTGCTTGCTATCATTACTCAGGTGCACACACATGTTCACGCGTACGCACAGTTGAAACACCAGCCGCCTATGCACACTCATGCTCCTTTGAATTTTTTGCGTGTGCACGCACCATTGCATGCATGTTTGTTACCATGAACACGCACCCGCTTTCTACGCCTCATCTCTAAAGTCCCTTTTGGAGCCATCCTTAATCTAATTTGCGTGCCGTCATCACCCTCGAGTTTCAAAAAGACTCCGGTTTGCTCCAGTAAACTTCCGAGGTGATTTTGATGTCAGTCCATGGAGAGAGAAAATCAAGGGACTTCCTTCAATGATCTGAGTTTTAGAAGGGATTGAGGATGCCATTTCTTGGAGCTTTGTACTTGGATTATTGTGTGCACCTCTAGAATTATAGTGGGTCACCTCCTTGTAGATCATCAACCTACGAGAACTCATTTCACTCAACAGGAGCACTCTTGGAGTCACCATTGTGATCGGCAGTTCATGCACCCTTCACGGACGTAATTATCTGTATTTTATTTATTTTTGAAGTTAGTGGTTTGTGTAATTTATCTTACAAGTTAGATACATTGAACTTCTATGTTTGGTTGCGAATTTAAAAGAAGTTTTTGTGTTGTGATCTATTAGTGAGCTTCATATCAAAGCTGACCCACCACTTTAAATTTATCTTTTTGCTCAGTGATCACTTGTGAGGGAGTACATTTCACATAAAAGTAGACCATCTCAATTTGCAAACCAGCGGATAAACCTTTGACATTAAATTATTTTCTTTGAATTTTATTTGTATTGCTTGCATTAGTAACTTTACATTTGCTAGTTTTCATTTGAGTTCTTATTGCATAATATATTTTGTGTTAATTTTTAAATAAAAGTAAACACTATGATAAATAATTCAGAGAAGCTACAAGAACATTGTAGGTTGATTTATACTAGAGAGTACACATGCTAGAAACATCTTTGGGAAGGGTAGAAGAGCAGTTAAGACAACTAGTTTCTTCTTTGAGGAGGGAGTCACCTTAAATCCATATACTCATCCCAATGTTCGTCCCAATCTACCCCATTATATTGTAAATTCCGCACACATTTATGGATGACTCTCAAGAATTAGAGATTAGGGGAAACTCTTACTGTAGGAGAGAACCCAATTATATTGATTTGATGAGGTTGAGTTGGGGAATGAGTATTATGATGGTAGAGAGCACCAAACTAGGGGAGGAATTTTCTAGGAGAGACCAAGAGTTGAGCCTCAGCCTAAGAGGATTTATTAGGAGAGGGATTAGGGATAGGGGAGAATAATAGTGTAACCTATTATGGAGCATCATGGTAGAAGCCCCAACTTATAATGGAACCCATGAACCCGATAGGTTCATATATGGATGACTCAAATTGAAGAGTTAAAGGTGTTATGAGTTGGATGATTTCTTGATGGTTACATTTGCAAGAATGAAGTTAGTAGGGCTTGTAAAAATCTTATAGAACAACTTTTTAATGAAGGAAGAGAGGAGTGGGAGGAGGAGGATCTCTTGGGTAGAGACGTGGTATCATCATAAGCAACTACACAAAGTTGATCTCACATAGCTAGGCAATGCTTGTACGTGGCTAGGACAAATTGTTAGAAATTTTATTGACAAATATCAAACAAGTTTATTTTGGGTCTTAGGTTGGATCTGAGGCACTAGGTTGAACTAAATCATTTACTGGTTGTTAAGGATGTTATCCATGATGTTCTTCTCCTAAAATCCCAAGTTAGAGCCTTTTCTTTTAGGTATGAGTGTTAGCATCTCGCAATTGTCCAAGCTCACTCAAAAGCCAACTATACATAGTCTGCCACTGTTACTAAGACACATAATGTTCAGTCTTCTAGAGTTCATAGGGATGTGGTGTGCTATAGGTGCAAAAAAAAAAGGAATGCTTGAAGCATGAGTGGAAAGCCATTTTAGCCAATGCCATTGTTGAGGAGGAAGAGGTAGAGGACAAAAAATACGAGGTATGGAGAAAATCAGCTCAATGCAGATGATATTACAGAGATCGAGGACTCTAAGCTGGGGGTAGTGAGATGTTTGGGTACGACTATTGAGGAAGAGAATTGGAGGCAAAATATTTTGTGTCAATGAATTGCTATGGGGCTGGTTGCAAGCTGATTATAGATGGAGAAGTGCAATGAATTGAATGGGATTGGTTGCAAGTTAATTATAGATGGGGGAAGTGCTATGGATGTCGTATCCACGCACACTCTTTTGAAGGTCAGGCTAATACTTGAGCCTCATTCTATTTCAGTTAAGGGTAGTTGGGTAAATTAGTCTTCTTTGTTCGTTACTCAAAGATGTTTAGCTTATCAAAATGGGTAGTTATGTGGATAGGATATGGTGCGATATACTCTCGATGGATATATCACACATCTTTCACCATCCACTTCACATTCCACAAAGTTTTTTTTATCCACACATAAATTCTCATTTTTTTGAGCCACATGGAAATTTAGTTAGATCGAGGAGGCTTAGGAGAGTTCACTGATTTTATACAGATAAATTTTCTATATGTGAAGAAGGTCTCACTAGATACTAAGAGCAATCTTATTTCACTTAGAATGTTTAGGTTATTAGAGAATCTTCATGAGTAAGATTTACAGGATTTACCTTATGAGTTGTTGCCTTTGCGTGACTTCCAGCTCGCCATAGATCTTAATCTTGGGGCGTGACTTCCAAACATTCCACATTATCACTTGAACTCTGTAGAGCAAATTGAACTTCAAAAACTAGTAGAAAAGTTATTGAGGAGGCTTAGGAGAGAGAGTTCACTGATCCCACACATATATATTTTTTGTATGTGAGGGAGGTTTCACCAGATACTGAGAGCATTCTTATTTCACCTAGAATGTTTAGGTCATTAGAGGATTTTTCCGAGGAGAATTTAGAGGATTTACCTAATGAGTTCTTGCATTTGCGCGACTTCCAGCACACCATAGATCTTATCCCAGGGGCGTCGCTCCGAACCTTCCACATTATCTCTTGAATTGTGCAGAGCAAATTGAGCTGCAAAACAGGTAGAAGAGTTATTGAGGAAGGGCTTTCTTAGGGAGAGTATTAGTCCATGTGCTGTGCTTGCATTATTGACTTTTAAGGAAGATGGCACATTATAGATGTGTGTTGACAACAGAGTTGTCAATAAGATTATGATCAAGTATAGGTTTTCTATACCGCATCCAATGACATGCTTGATCTTATATTGCCACTGCCAAGTTATTCTTAAAGATAAATTAAGAGTGAGTATAATCAAATTACGATCTGGTCGGGTGATGAGTGGAAGATTGCATTTAAGACTCCGGAAGGACTATATGAGGGGCTCGTTATGCTCTTTGGATTATCAAATGTCTCAAGTATCTTCATGAGATTGATGAAAAATTGTTCGTAGATCAATTTTAGGAAAGTTCTTAGTGGTTTATTTTGATGATATCTAGATTTTTAATGCTGATGAGGATTACAAAAACACTTGAGGTTGGTGTTGGAAAATTTGGGAGAAGGGAAGCTTTATATCAATAGGAGGAAGTGTTCTTTCATGCAGAGGAGCTTACTTTTTTATGTTTCATTGTGTCATAGTAAAGGCATAAAGCTAGATTCTATCAAAATCTTAGTTTTTTTTATTGGCCTACACCTAGGAGTTTTACAAATATGAGGAGTTTCCATATTTAATCAAAGATTTTTGAAGAACTTCTCACTATCATGGCGTCCATGATTAAAATTTTGGTGAGGGGTGAAGCTTGATTGGATTGCCAGTGAGGATCGAGCATTTAGACTGTAATGACCCTAGGTCATTACAAAGAAAGACATTAAATTCTCGCTAAACTTAAATTATGTTGTTTTATCCGCAAGTTTTCGTTTTCTGTTAAAACTCCCGCTAAATCCGTTTTAATCAGTTCTCACTAGAATTTATTAAAGCGCTACAACATGTATGACAGAATAAAATAATTAGGAAGTTTTGAGAAAACCCGCTGAGATAAAAACATTCAATGTAATTCAAATTTTTTTCCGTTAGATAATTATCATGCCTTAAAATAAGCGTTTCATTTACATCGGCAATAAAGTCGATCGATGGTGTCAAATAGAAAGGTCGAAGGAACGTTACCCTCCCTGCAAACGACGCATAAAAGAGTCGATAGTTTTGGAAGGAGGTTCGTTACGCCGAGCCCAGTCCGTGACTTACGCCACAAGGAACAGACGTGTGTTACGTACGCATGTCCTATTAAACCCCCACAGAACCAACGATCCCTTACAACAAGCTTCTCTCGACCCCTCGCTCTCCCCTCTTAGCCGACTGAGCCTCTCGACCTAACCCACCGACGGAGACAGTTTTGGATACCTACGGAAGCGACACAGACGTTCGACGCCGAAGCTGAAGGCTGCGATAGAGACGCAGCAAGGAGACCTCGGCCGTTCCAGCAGCCTACCTCTTTTTACATGACCTCTTCCTCTTTCGCCAGATTTTTTTGCGCCCGATTCTTTCTTCTTTGTGCCCGACCTTTTCTGCAATACGAACTTTCCTTTGCGTCTATTCTTTTATTAGAAGATAGGATCATATATGTGAGTTAATAATACTTCATATCAAATTAGCAAATCATATTAAATAGTTAATAATAAAGATGATTGTGAGGAACTTAGATCTATTTTCGCTTTGGTTTAATCATTAATTCTATTATAAGTTACTCTCTTATCCATGATATAAAAGAAGAGAATCAGGATTTAGATAAACTGATAATGAATTTTTGCTTAAACTCCTAAAATTATGAATAAGAATTTTATGTAGAAACTTGTTAAGTTTAACATATATACTTGCATTAAAAATATAAATTGATTAAATGCCATGCTAGATGTCACCTGCAACTAGATGTCTATTTGAGTGTGTTAGACTACGTAAATCTATTGCAATGAATTTATGTGATATACCTACAGCTTTAGTGTGAGGACCCGGTGTAACGACCCAAAGTCATTATTTTGCAAATTAGATCAAAATCCCGCCTTAGGAATCAGGATCCCGGGGAATTTCAATTTAGGGCAAACAAAATTACCAATAGATAGGAATAATTTTTAGATCAAAGTGCCCTAGTTTGGGTAAAATCCGAAAGACGGAAGCTCCCGCCTTGTTCCTGGATTTATTTAAATTATAAAAATCAAAAACATTGAAATACGTGTCCAAATTTATCGTTTTCAGTATCGTGGTGTTAAGTATATTATTTAAAAGTTACTCGAGAAGTTTCATCTAATTCTGAACGCCGATTGCAGGCTCTGTCTTGCTACAGAGCCTGCAGGAGGGGGACCCGCCTGCGCCGTTTTTGGCGCATGGTGCGGTCGGCCCCCTCAGCCGAACTCCCCCAGCCTGCTGCCGAACCCCCCAACCCTCTCCTCTGTAAGAAGGCCCTCCCCTCCCCCTCTCCTCTTCACAAACGGCCAGCCCCTCTCAGCTAGCTCCCTCCCTTTCTGCAGTCGGCCAGCCCTTCCAGCAGCCTCCATCTCCTTCCAACAGCCGACCAGCCCCTCCTCAGCCGCTCCAGCCTCCTTCCGGCAGCCCCCGGCAGTTCCCTCCAGCAGCTCCAGCAGCCTCCGGCAGCTCCCGGCAGCCTCCGGCAGCTCCCGGCAGCCTCCGGCAGCTCCCGGCAGCCTCCGACAGCCAGCTATCAAGCCGCCAAACCACTCAGTAGCTGCTGCCAGCCAGCCTCTTGCCGTTGCCACCTCGGCCAGCCTTCAGCCAACCCGTTTTAGCCTCTCTTCGTTTTTCGGCGATCCTAATTCTAATGTAAGAGGAGGAAATTGAAGAACACATTTGTTTTCTCTAAATCTTGTTACTCTCTTTATAACTATCAAATTTATAATTAGTCATTCACAATAAAATTATTCTCATTAATTAATAATGAGAATGATTCAATTGTTATAAATGATTATTATTTCCTAATTGCCAATTCAGTCATTTTTATTCTGACTTTTTTCATCATACAGTATTATGATCATAATCTTAAGACACTTTAATAATTATAACTGCTTTAATAGCAGCTTAAATTAATCAAACTTCAAAAGCGGAAGAAGAACAAAATGAAAGTAAAAATGAAGAAATTAAACTCTTAAATCATTTGATTAAAAAAGCTAACTTAAAAATATCCAAATCCAAATGCAGATTGAGCGAATTGTCACTCATTCGAGCTGTTGAACTTCTGAACTTAAAGACTAAAGGTACCAAGTATATGACTTGCATTAAATCTTGCATTTTTCTATTATTGCTATGCTTCGCTTATTTGCTTTGAGCCAAATTCATTTGAAGCTTGGTTAATAGTCCGGAACCAACGTAATTTCATTCGGGGTTGTTATTGGAAAATGACATCAATAAAATTCAGGGTTGTTATTGGAAATGATATCAATAACATTCGAGGTTGTTGCTGAAAAAATGACATAAACAACATTCGAGGTTATTACTGGAAAAATGATATCAGTAACATTCGGGGTTAGTTACTGGAAAATGACATCAGTAGCCTTTATTTTGTGATAAATACTTGTTGCAAGAAATTACTTGCTTATTTAGCGCAGTTGCCTTACCTATCATGCATTTTATTTCCATCTTACCTCTGCTAAATGCATCTTCATAAAATAATTTGTTATTGTGTACTGCTATACTTAGAGTATTCTCTAATTACTGGGAATTCCAATTCCGATATTATTTTATGTACAATATCAGGTCAGTGCTCCTGGAAGAGGTTACACAAGAACCCTAATTTTCAATGGATCGATGACGACGCTGTTTTGCTTATTTTGTTTCTTTTTTTTTGTACGATGAATGATCTTGTAATAAGAATTTTGATAAATGAAAAATATCTTTTACTTTTATATGCAGATTCTTTTCTCTCAAATTGCTCAATATGATCTTGCAGTGAGCGGTCACTCGATGCCAGAACGGTTTTCTGCGGAATCGGCAGCGGGCCGCCACACCTGGTGTCGGGTCAGCGGGAGCAAATCCAGCACCGGTTCTTGGGGTAACAAGTCCTCTAGCCGCAGGATTATATTGAGTGATTTAAAATATGAAATATGTAGACGTCAAGCATCTTTTTTATTCATTAATTCACAAGTTTTGGATACAAAGATTAAAATAAAAAAAAAGTTACAAACTTTTAAAAGTAAAGAAAAAAATTATTGGATCAGTAGGTAGCAGCATCAGCACTGCTTGGTGCTTAGCACTTTTCTTCTATGATGAACTCTTGCTCTGGGCACATTTCAAAAGTGCGGGCATTTGAATATCTGTTAGTTATGAAACTAAGTACTGATAGATGTTAACTTTACAATTGTGTAATAATAAATAAAATAAGCAGTAATTTGACAGGAAATAAAGCTGTATAAAATAATTCTGCAAATCTATTTTATTTGCGTTGAAACTTTAGCATGAAAATAATTGCAGTTACAAAAATAAATATAAAATTTTAGTGTTTGATATCTGACGCAAAACATGATTTTGTTGGGCAAATACAAAATCGAGAAAAAGGGGGTTTATATTTTGTGTTACATATCCCAACTTCCCTCTATATCTGCCCCCTCAAAGGCTTAGCAGTATAGGTTTTTTATGACTCCCGATATCGGACAATCTCGTCCTAGCAGTTGTTCGATCAGTCTAAAAATATATACACATGGAACCCTTGCTACTCAGTTATCCAAATTTTTTCATATATCATTTTATATGACTTTTAAAAGCACTTTTATCAGTTTGTGCGATGCTGAGCAAAAAAACATATTTAAACAAGAGTAATAAAAGACATCTTGTACCTTGTTCTTTTATGTTAAAAAGTGCAACAGTTTGATTGAATCTGCATTTAGATTTGATATTTAAATTAGCCTTTTAGCCAATATAAAAGTGATATGATATTTTTAGGAATTATTACTTTCTTCTTTTTCATTCTGTATTTTGTTCATTCTTTCTTTTAATAGAAGACAACATTTTTAAGTCATTGAGGATAGTAATAATATTTATAATAACGTTATTATTATTATTATTTAATAATAATAATGATATAATAATGTATAAAAGAAAGAAGATAGAATGGAAATGACTGTATAAATTGTAGGAAGTAATAATAATAATAATAATAGTAATAATAAAATATTAAAATGAAAATGCCTGAATTTGAAATTGACAGAATTAAATAGTAGCCATTTGTAACATTGGTATTATTTTCATTATTAATTAACGAGAACAATAATGTTAATGATGTATTTTTATCATTATTATTTTCATAATAATGATTATTAAGTTTATATAAAAAGAAAATAGCAAAAATAAAAGAAATAAAGAAAATAACAAAATTTATTCTCATTATCCCTCCTCTTTTCCTTCTCACACCTAAGTTACTGTTGCCGGAAAACGGAGGAAGGCCGGACATGGAGTGATTGGGGCAGAGGGGCTTAGGTTGGTTGGCTAGGGTTTGAGAGAGGAGAGGGTTGTGGGGAAGAAGGAAGGGAGGGGTGGGGTATATATAGAGGAGGAGGAGGGGTGTGAGGACCCGATACTGGGTCAGCGGGAGCTAATCCAGCACCAGTTTGCTTGTGGAATAGTAATAGCAACAACAACAAGCAATGACAAGTCCTCTAGCCGCAGGATCATATTGAGTGGTTTAAGAGACAAATATATATACATCAAACATAACTCATTTATTCATTAATTCATGAGTCTTGAGTACATAGATTAAAATAAAAGAAAAATTACAGACTTTTTAGAGTAAAAAAGAAAGCGGAAGATCAGCAGGAAGTAGTATCGGCTCTGCTTGGTTCTTAGCAACTTTCTTCAAGGACGAACTCCTGATCTGGGCACGTTTCAAAAGTGCGGGCATTCAAAAACCAGTTAGTTGTGAAACTAAGTACTGATAGATGTCATCTTTACAAATGTTAAATAATAAGCAAAATAATTAATATTTGATAGGAAATAAAGGTTGTACAAACTTATCCCTGCAAACATGTTTCAATTGCATAAAAATAATTGCAGTCACAAAAATAAATACAGAATTTCAGCGCTTGATATTTGAGGCAAAATATGATTTTGTTGGGCAAGTACAAAATCGAGGAAAAAGGGGTTCATTTTTGTGTTACATATCTTAACTTCCCTCTATACCTGCCCCCTCAAAGTCTTATCAGTATAGGCTCCATATGATTCCCGATGTCGGACAGCCCCGTCCTAGCGGTTGTCTGATCAGACAAAAAGTATAAAGCAACATGGAACCCTTGCTTCTCATTTATCCAAACTTATTCATATATCATTTTATGTGACTTTAAAAAAAACACTTTTATTAAAAACATATTTAAATAGAAGTAATAAAAGACATCTGGTACTTTGTTCTTAAAAGTTGAACAGTTCAACAGTACGACAGTTCAACAGTTCGGATGAGTGACAGTTCGCTCAATCTGCATTTTAGGTTTAGGATATTTTTAAATTAGCTCTTAGCCAATATTTTTAGGAGTAATATTTATTTTCATTTCGATTATGTCCTTCTTTCGCTTTCTTAATATGATTGAAGTCTGATCTTTAAGGTATCGCGATGGCAGTAATATTTATTATAACATTTATTAATATGCTGAGGATAGAAATCATACTTGATACAATATTATTGTTATCATTATTTTAATGACAACAATAATATAAGAATGAAAGAACGTAACAAAAATAACTGTAAAAATGAAAACGCTTAAATTGAAATTATAGTCAATATATAACATATGTATAGTTTTCATTATTAATTAATGAGAACCATATTAATGTGAATGATGATATTATATTCTCATTATTATCATAATAATAAGTATTAAGTAGGTATAAATTAAAAGAACATAGAAAAATTCTCCTCTTTTCTCTCCTCCTTTCTCTATCTTTTAACTAATCATCTTACCTTTAGGATTAGGATTGCCGGAAAGCGGAGGGAGGTCGAAGTGGGGTTGTCGGACGGCTGTTGGCCGGAATGGGGTGGCCGGACGGCTGCTTGCTGGCTGTTGGCCGGTCGAGGGAGGGTTGCGGCAGGCTGAGGGGCGGCTGCCGTGGGGAAGAGAGGCTTGCTGGGCTGCTGTGAGGGGGAGGAGGGGCTGAGGGGTGGCTGGTTGGAGGGCTGCTGGCAGCTAGCCGGGCTGTTGGGAGAGTGAGGAGGGGCTGAGGGGTGTGAGGGAGGGAAGGAGAGGGGGGGGTTTATAGAGAAAAGAGGTGGGGGGCAAGGGATAGGGCTGGTCGGCCATTTGGCCGATCATTCTTACGCCATTTTGGCACAGGAAAGGCCCTGGCGCGGAAGGTTCCGCGCCTTAGGGAGTAAGGAAGCGGCTTCGGTTGCTAAAAGTCGCAGGTAAGGGGGAAGTAAGGAAAAAAATGGAAACTTTATAATAAAAATACTTAAAGTTAAATTTTTCGCATTTTTCTGCCGTTCGGCGTCCAAATACAACGAAACTTGGCACCGAGGTGTTTTACTACACGACGAACACCCTTGCGCCGAAAATTTCCGATTCGGGCAATTATTTTATTTTTAATTAATTTCTGAAGTTTTCAAACTTCAGAAATTAACCACGATAAATCCGGGGCTTAGAATTCGATGAAACTTCTCGAGCAGCCCTTAAATAATATACTTAACACAACGACACTGAAATCGATGAATTCTGACATGTATTTTAATGTTTTGATTTTTTTAGGATTTAATTAATTCAGAAAATAAAGCGGGAGCTTCCATTATTCGGATTTCTCCTAAACTAAGGCACTTTGATCTTAAAAATTATTCTTATCTAAGGGTATTTTTGTTTGCCCTAGTTTGAAATTCCTCGGAGTTTTGATGTCTGAAGCGGGCTCTGACCTAATTTTGAAAAATAATGACATTGGGTCGTTACAAGGGGTGTGGTCGGCTAGGCGGGCCGACCAATCTGCGCCAAAAACGGCGCAAGCGGCTCCTTCTTGGCGCGGAAGCTTCTGCGTCTGCCGCTCGATCGGGGGGCAGAGAGAGGGAGAAGGAAAGAAGGAAAATTTTTAAATAATTATTTAAAATTAAATTTTTTGCATTTTTTCGCTGTTCGACGTCCAAAAATAACGAAACTTGACACCGAGGTGTGTTATGATGCAACGAACACCCTCGCCCCAAAATTTTTGATTCAGACAAATATTTTATTTTTAATTAATTTCTGAAGTTTGAAACTTCAAAAACTAATTGAGATTGAACCGAATCTCCAAAATCGATGAAACTTTTTTAGCAGCCTTTAAATAATATACTTAACATTATGACATGCAAATCGATGAATTTGGACACGTATTTAATATTTTCAATTTATTGAATATAAATAATTCAGAAAAATAAAACTGAAGTTTCCGTTATCTGAATTCTTTCAAACTAGGGCACTTTAATCTAAAAATTATTTCTATCTAATGGAAATTTTTGTTTGCCCTAATTTGAAATTCTCCGGGATCCTGATCTCGGAGGCGAGTTTTGACCTAATTTGCAAATTAATGACATTGGGTTGTTACATTTAAAATATTATTTGGTCTATCTATAGCCGGCCGATCCATGTAAGGATCATTGTTCTAATTACAGTTTATTTAAATTTCTTGCATATGTTTGTGTAGGTTATTACTCACAGAGACTTGTTTAAATGTAGTTGCTAAAATACATGGTTAATCTAAAACACTACCAATGTCCTACATAAATTTACTTTCATATGGAAATAAGATAAATTCAATATTTTGTTACTGTCTAACACAAGACTAAACAAAATTAGGAACAACTAAGATTAGGAGTATGCTTGAAAGGAATAAAGATTTAAGCCTGTTATACAAGATTGAAATGGGATTGGCCCAAATTAATCAAGTTTTGTTATTTAGTTCTGTTTGGATAGTTCTGTCTATATATCTAATGTTAGAATTCCACTTTGCTTAATAAAATTAAACTTTGTTTATCAATTGTAGAGTATTTAGTAATGATAAGAGAGAAATTCATAGTTTGTGTATCATACTTTAACTAATGAAGAAGGATTTTGAATTTAATGCTCAGAATCATATAGCAAAATGTTATAGAATTGATAGTGACAGAATGCAGTGGATCTTTTTGTCTAGACTTGATTAGACTAAGTGCTTAAATATGGAAACTTAATCATCATAGTAACAACACATAAGTTATTAATTAGCAAGCTAATTAAGATCAACTTATAAAGGAGAATATATGTTTTAATAATGATAAAGACGAACAGTTTTGAAGACTGATAAAATTGCAAAACATAATTTTTGCAGATCCATTAAATCTCTCACTACTACATTGGGATTGTGTGTGATTCGTCTCATTAAGTCTACACAAAAGGTACACTGGATATTATTTTATATACTTTTATTTCTTTTATTGCTAATTAAGCATCTCTTTGATCCTGTTTCATATTGTTACTTAATGTATTATTCTTACTACTAATGATGTAAGAGAAACAAAATGATGTTTATCTTGTGAATGTTTGCAAAGGGTTCTGAAACGGAGCATAAATAGGCTAGGGACGGGGCTAGTCCTCGGGAGACATAAGGGTGCCATCTGGAGCCTTTAAGGGGGCCAGGTGAAGTATATGCTTTTATGCTTTTATTGAACTTAGCCACAAGGTTCTGGCTTTGCCCATCAGAACTATTACCGTCGTTTCATGATATCAAGTGATAAACATAAATATAAATTCTTATGCGATTACTATTTAAAATTTGGCATGTGACAAAGAAATATTTATTTGCTGGAGTAATGATTATCTTTATTTGCATTTTACTCTATTTTTCTGCAATTATTATTATATCATTTTTATTTTTTGCTTTTGCTTAAAGGTATATTATTTATATTCTTTATACTTATAATGTACACTAAGGCATTATTTTTATAATGCCAGACCAGATCCTGCTGGAGGAGGCTGATGTAGTTTAAATATGTTAAAGAGAATTACGGCGTGGAATATAATTTAGTTTTTATTTTCTTTACGGGAGAAACATTTATATTCTGTATGATGTCAAATATGTAACAATCTGGATGTTATTTATTTTAAATGAATGAAATTTATTTATTCTTCCGTGGCTCTGGATATTGTTTAACTGCTATTTTATTTAACCGCTAATATGATCCCGCGGAAAGATGCACCGAATGTTAGATTAGTTTTACCAACCTAATTTGGGCCATCACATAGACATATTAAGAAAATCATGAACATGTATCCTTCTCTTAGGCTTCCTGATTTTAGCAAGGTGTTTGAGGTAGCATGTGATGGATTAGGGATTGGTATCGGAGGAGTACAATCACAGATAATCATAATGTCGTCTATTTTAGTGAGAAGCTAGACGAGGTCATATAGAGATACTCTACGTATGATAAGGAGTTCTATGCATCATTCAATCCTTAAAAATACGTAAGGCTTTATCTTTTGAACAAGGAATTCATTCTGCGTACTGATCACCATGCATTGAAATTTATAAATAAGAAATTGAATTATCGGCAAGTCAAGTGGATTGAGTACACCTTCAAAACTCACCCTTGTATTCAAGCATAAACCTGAGGTTGGAATAAACTGTCTGATACTTTTTCTATGGTTGTCTTAGTGTTCACATCTTTAGTAAGTGAGTTAGTTGGATTTGATAGGTTGAGAGAGGACTACAAGTCTTATTCTGATTTTCACTTGATTTATAGCCATACGAGTGATTATTTACTGTTCACCCATTCATCATTCAAGGTGATCCATGGGTATCTATTTAAGGGTCCACTTCTTTGTATCTCTAAGACATACCTTGTGATCTTCTTGATTGGGGAAGGGCATTTTGGGGGCATTACTGGTCATTTGGGTAGAGGGATAAAAGGGGATAAGACTATCCATCTCATTGAAGGAAAATTTTTTTGGCTTCTTTGAACTATGATGTGGCTAGGTTTGTTTCCATTGCTTCATCGATAGGAGGGCAAAAACTATAAGGCAAAAATCTAGAAAATGTCCCTGCCATACTGTACTCTTTAAATCGTGAGAGATTATATCAATAGATTTTGTGTTGGGTCTACCTAGTCCGATAAAACAACATGATATTTAATTTGTTATAGTGGGCTGATTTTCAAAAATGACTCATTTTATATCATGTTCTAAAACCACAAATGGCTTTCATATTGCTAGGCTATATTTTAAAGGGGTGGTAAAATTACATGGGATTCCCAAAACCACTGTCAAATACAAATGTCATGCCATTTTCTATTTTTTGAAAACTCTTTGGAAACTCATAGGCACTTTCCTTAAATTTTCCTTCGCTTTTGTATTCTCAAACTGATTGTTAGACTGAAATAGTGAATAAAAATTTGAGGAACATGCTTAGATGTCTAGTTGGGGAGAGCTTGGCGAATTGGAACCTCCACTTACCAACCACTTATTTTTGATATAATAGCACCGCCTTTTGCACCACGGGGAAAAAGTCCATTTTAAGGTTGTATATGGGTCTCAATCTTTGGAAGCCTGCTGATTTAGTTGAGTTGCCTCATATTTCTTATTCTGATGCTGTAGTTTTTTTTCCAAAAACTTTTAAAAATTATATAATGTGGTAAGACCCATTGAAATTTTAAAATTTTAAATATGCTAGCAAGGTTAATGCAACTTGATCAGAGGGTATTTAATTAATGGGATTATATTTAATTAGTGGGATTATATGTTTGCATACTCACCTTGAGCAATCTGCCACCACTAAATACAAAAAGATTTATGGGAGATTGGATTCAATGCATATCTCTTAGATTTGTTGCTTGATATATTGATTAGTTTCATATTTAATGCTTAAGATTTAATTGCATTTTTTACTTTGAATTCATAGAATGTAGGGACTGATTACGTGGTCGGATTAAGCGATGAACCATTACATGATGTTCCAAGATCTCTCTTGTATGAAATTAATACAAGCATGTTTGGAGAGCATACATTTTGATTAGGTGGAAGAATAAGCCCTCTCTGAGATTACATGGGTGAGCAAATCAGAGTTTTAGAAGTTAGATCCTGGCCACTTTGATGACTACCTTGATTTCAACTCCACGGAGCAGAGTTTCTTTAGCATGGGAATTGATGTAACAATGCCATCTTTTGTGACATCAAGGATCAAGACACGTGCTTGGACCAAGGAGCTGAATTGTTAAAGATGTGATCTTAATTTATTTTATTGCATTTTTTTAATTTTGTTGTTATATTTGAACTATTTAAAATTTGGTGTTTATGGGTCGAGTTTGAGGCCGTATTTAGGTGTTTCCGGTCAACTAGTTGAACCTGTAATTTTATTTTTATATTGTTTTCTTATTTTGAGTGGGAAGCTAACCATTAGTGATGGCATAGTATTTTGGGTTAGCCTTAATCATACATGGGGAGTGGAAATGACACATGTGGCTCTTATGATGTGTTATGATAGGCACATATGTTATTTCACTCCAAAATAGAGTTTTAAGGGTTAGGGTTTGGATGCAACTATAAATATGTTTGTTGCATTGTGTTCTCTTGTGGGGTTTTGTCACAAATAACCAAATCTCCTCTCGTCGGTGCATACAATCGAAGAGTCTTGTGGATGTGCATAACCTGCAAAGATCAATGTGGTATAACCTTTTTTTATTGTTTTCTCTATATTTGTTTTGTTATTTAGTATTTCCTCTATTTTCTATATCAAGTACATCTTGTTTTGTGTTATTTAGCTTTTGTTTCGTCCACTCAAACATTTTTCCAAAATAGATTTGTGCAAATCTATCATTGCGCCTTCTTTTCATTGTTAAATTGTCTTAAAAGTTTTATTTTTTTTAAAATATCTCTTAAGATTCCCTACACATTCTACAGAAGCTTCACTAAGAAAAGCCATTTGCATCATTTTGCATGCCAAATCCATCCACTGTTGCATTAGATATACTATTTATGTGCCTTAAAGCAAGGAATACTATATCTATCATAAGGAGTCTTTCGTTGGTTGATGTTTTACTATTATTTACATTGAAGATGTCTATTGTTCCGTTCATTGACATTATATTAAAAAAAATAAAACTACAAGTTATCCGTACTTTTTATTTGTAGAGTTATCCAGATATTGCCTGGAATTGGATGACCCCTATATTTTGACCGTTATAGTCATTTTGTTGTGGAAGAGAAGACAATTAGTCTCCAGAGCTAGGAGCTAACCTGGAGAGCTCACTAGCAAATAATGAGTAGTAGGCCCCGTCAGGGGGAGATTATGGTGTGGGTAAAGATTGTGAACTCTTCATCACAGGCTGAGGGCATGATACTGATTCTCCATCCTTCGATGAACTTACAATTATTAAATAAAGAAAAACAGTAGATTCTTAGGTGGTAATTTTGCTGTAAACATAATACTATTGTAATAACATTGACATTTAAATAATCTGATATGTTATTAGCGCTCTCCACTTAGTGAGGTTAAGGTTCTATATAAAAATTATTTGTAGCATTTCAGGTATTTGCATTTCAGTAGCATCAAGTTTCATTGAATCCATCTAACTCCATCTTAGTAATTTTTAATTGGCTTTGGACCCTATTTTGCAACAAGTAGGGTTTAAGTTCATGCAGGATTTAGTAAATTATATGATTATGGGATTAAGTTTTTAAATTATTTGTCGGGGTAGTTTTTAAATATGGATGAACTATTTAGCTATTAAATGCATGATTCAAGATTTAGGTGAATGTGATTTTTTAATAATATTAATAAATCTAATGTAATGATAAGTATACATTGTTACATTAACAAAACTAATACCTGATAGTATTCTCTTATGATATTTAATTTCCATTTAATGATTTAAAAAGCCCCAAATGGGTTTTGAATTTGGATAAATATGAAAATGGGTGCTATATATGTAAATATTTAAGCTTTGATGCTACACACGTAAACTATAATATTTCAGTGTTAAATATTAAAGGTTAAGTCTTAACATCAACTCCTCCAGCTCGCTAAATCATAGTCCCCAAGATTCATCAGATTTTTAATTTAAGGGATTTACTTGTGATATGCGGTTATAATTAACTATTTGTTTTCTGCTACCGTTGGAATATACTATATGGCATTATATAAGACTTAACTGCTATATTCTTGCATAATTGTTGGTACCATGTAAGCCATTAAGAAAGCGTTTGAGTTTTAAAATTTAATTTGGAATGCTTTAAGGATCAAAGATGTACTAAAAAAATTGTGGTGCATGATGAGGAAATGAATAATGTGGAATGACCAAAGTGCTCTTATGTCGGTAGGGTACTACAAAGGATATTCACAGTATATTTATATTCTATTTGTAGATGCTATAGTTATAAAATAATTGAGGCATTTGTTCAAATTAAGTACAAAATTAGAATTATTTAAATGTTTATAAGAGCAACAATTAACAAAAAACCAAAAAGATGCTACAATTTTACTGAAATAAATAATGATAATTAGTATCATTGGTGGATCAAATGATTTATGGACACAGTATATTTAGACACATTTATGACTTCTATGGTTGAGACCTTGTGGATAAAAGTATGTGCTATTGGAATGCTGCTTAGTAAGCAAAATAAATTATGAATGATTTGTGCTCGGCATAGTTTTAGTAGGTGAGATTTTTGATGAAACATGTACAAAAGAGTATTTGTGAAAAAAATATTGTAGGCTTAAGATTAACAACATATTGATTTTTATATTTTGTATTACATTTTATTGGAAGATAATTAATAATAGCCAATTGATGTTGTTAGAAGTGATTCTTAGATGTGCGAGGTTTAAATTGGATCAATTGTACACAAAATTAAGAAATAAACAAATATAAACCCCTTATGATTAAGATATAGTTGTTAAAATTAGCAAATTCCTTAAGAATATTATGTGACATGTAAGTATATGCTTTTATGAAATTTAAGTTACCAATTGACTAGCCGTGCTTTCATGAATAGGATACCAAGCGATAAAATGAAACTAATAATTGTAAAATTGAGGTTTACTAGATGAAAGCATTGTAGAATTAAGAATAACATACACAACCTTATCAATGGATACAAATGAAAAATGTAATCTTGAAATTGAAAAATACAAAATGATTTGCTTGGCCCAAGAGAGTAAAAGATTTACTGATTTATAGCATTCAGGCAACAAAATCATGAAAACAAGGTTTTTTTCATTGCCTATGGAATTTGTAGCTGCAAGACATCAAATTAAAACAACAATAACAACAATAATAATAATATAATAATGATAATATTAATTTTCATAGAATTTTTAATGTAAAAATCTCACTGAACTTTTGAGGGTAATCAATAATTGATTGGGTGCATTAATGCCCTAAAGTGATGCATAAAATTTCTATGAAAATTGAATTCAAATAAAGTTAATCGTGGCATTTAAATAAGAAGTAATGAGTAATAATGAGTATATTTAAAATTCAAAACTAATCTCTCAATTCAAGTAACCAATCATCGTATTATGATTTTTAATTTTCTTAATCTCTCAAATTTTTGAAGTTGAATATATGAGGAAGTAGCATAAATATTGATATATTTATGACAGATTTGGATAGATTCTAAATGATTATTTTTATTTTGGTATTAATCTCTTCTTCTTTTCTCTCTTTTGGCCGCAGGGTGCCATTTTTTCCTTCTTCATCTCTTGGCCGTGGGTCTCCTCTCTTAGTATCTTCTTTCTTCTTTAGGTCCGATATTCTCTTTCTGTTTCTGTTTCTGTCTCCTTCATAATAATGTATTGCTTCTTCATTATTTCTGAAGAATCAGGCATACTTAAGTTTTATTTGTGTGGGAACATTGTTGCAAAAATTAATATCCTTCCAGGAGTTTGCAAGAATTATGACTTTATTTTTCAGCTGAACTTATATTGACAGAAGACATGGTTACCAAATGAAAAGTTTCTTGCTGACCTTATATAGTTATAAATAGACCAAAAGAATGTGCTTCGAACCAGTACTACTTACATAATTTGAAATACCAGAAAGTTATGCTACTATACTGATATAATATATTTCATATATTGGAGTATTAACTGAAGAAAATGTAAAAACTTTACATATAGTAGCAAGAACATTATCCCAGATTGAATCTACAATTTATGCTTTTCTTAGGAATCTGATGTCTTTACATATTTCTTAGCTTCATATTCACTACTTAGTAATATAGTCTGATAATCATGCCTATCCATCATTATTTAGAGGCAAATGAAAACACTTCATTGTTGAGTTAAGGTTTGTTTGGTAGCTGCGACTATTTTAAAAATTAGTTGCCAAATCGTTGTAGGAGAAATTGCAGTGATTGAAGCAGATGGAATTTGAAATTTCAACTGTGATGCTGCTGCTTATAAACTAAACTGAAGTAAATGTTTTGTGATTGTTATTACAGATTAGACATTTGCAAAGAATGGGAACATTCATTATTTGATTTGAGAGCAACAGCAACTTTTTGTCACTTAGCATTAACAAAAATGTAGAATTATCTTAAACGATGAAATTGTTTGAAGTTGTGATCATTTTTCTCTGTTTTAAATGCTGTCCCCTAAACAATGTAAACTAATATAGTTTTTCTTTTCCAAAAAGTATAGTAATTAGAATTTTATTCCAAATATGCTTTTAGTATATCTCTACAATGGAGGGCTATTATTTAAGTATAGGAGCTTATATTTCTAAAAGCTACCTTAATTGCCTACACTAAGTTCTTCTGCCTACTTAGTTTACTAACTGCATGCCATTTAATTATCAGTGCAATTATCAATTTTATTGTATACTGAGTTGATTAATGTTTATTTCTTTCAGGATACTTTCCTGCTTCAAATTGAATCCTTTTGAGCACCTTAACCTACCCTTGAACTCTTCAATTGATGATGTGAGAAAGCAGTATCGAAAGGTGAGCTTGCAGATTTTCAGGTGGATTTATTATTTTTTCTTACAAGTCTGCATTCTATAACCATTGAAAAAAGATAACGATGATTTTCTAACGTTTAAGAATTTCTGATAAAACTGCAGTTATCTTTATTTGTTCATCCTGATAAATGCAAACATCCTCAAGCAAAGGAAGCATTTACAGGTACTCTCATACATTTTTGTTATAATGAGATGAAAGATGGATCTAGTTGTTTAGCCATGCTACCTCTCTCTTTTCAAACTTTGTTTGAAGTCTAGCATAATGGTTTAGGAACAACAAAGCTAAATGTCTTACTGAACTTGCTTGTTTTTTAGTGCAAATATGCAAACTCCTTGGCAACATTAATGGGACATCCAAGCAATATGGGTTGCTGTTATGGAGGTGCATTTTTATGGGAATTATGTTTTCTATTCTCTAATGCTATTTAGAGAAGACACGTTCTTCTTTGTTCTTTATTAATTTTATTTTATTATTTGTTTAAGAAATAGCAACAGTTAAATCTTAAGGCTAGTGAATTGAGTAATGTGAGACTTGATTTTAGGAGTTTTGTGGTTAAATACAAGTCTCAGTTTTGTTGGCTGTTTGTTTTGAGAATTCCTGCCTCGTACATAACCCTTTTTGATAATATGAGCAATAGAAGAAGCACACTTATTCGGTAGCTCATTCATCTATCTGAGTGTTTGACGATATCATTATCTATGCACTAATGCCAGTATATTGCGTTTAAGTCTCTTAGGTTCTACAGTGTTTGTAATACAAATCTAGAAGAAATGCAAAACAATGTAACAACACAAAATTTTGTAGATGAAAATTCAATTTCCTATCTGAAATAATGAATAGAACCTCAATACCATCTAGTTGAATTCTGTGCACTGTTGAAAACTGTATTGTGTTGAAGTTGATTAAAATTAATTGCATGATCAATGCAATATACAGTTTTAGAATACGAAAAAAAAGAATGAATCTTACAAAATGACAAAAAAAACAAGCCTCACTTTTGCTCATGACTTTTCTGGCTAAAATTTAAAAGTGCCTTGTTTAAGAGGATTAGTAGTTGTTTAGTTTGAGGTAAAAAAAATGCTGAAGTAAAACAAACATACTAAAGTATTTCTTAGGAAAAATAAATGCAATGTAAATACTTTTTGTTGTTTGGTACTTCACAATATGTTTTATATTCTGTATTAGTTTGAGTGTGAAGTAATAAATTATACATATAAAAATAAAAAAGAACAAAGTTGAGATGCCAATGCTTGGCGAGTGCCGTCGATAACTGCCATTGTGTCAACCCACTTTGACCGGCGAGGCCCAATACAGGGGCATTTGTAGTGATTTTGACTAGCTTTGGTTTGGTAAAGGGCCAAAATTGGAATGAGAGTTCCATAGACAAGCCTTGGTTTGAGCTAATATTTTGGGGAGAACCGCCAGCTTTGGCTTACGTCTAAATTTTTTCCTTCTATTACCAGGTGTAATCTGATTACACTTAATTTGGGTGGAATCTAAATATGAGGATGTTCATTTTTCAGGTAATTAAATTATTTTACCCCCAAATTATTTCAAGAAACTTTGTTACAAGAAGATGCATCATGGATGGAAATAATATAATCTTGGTTAAAGGTTGCAAAGAAAAATCGGAATAACATTTTGAAAAATTACTAAATGAGAGTTATAAGGATGACATTTTTTTTGGAAGAATACAGCGATAAATAAATGAATTATGTTATAATTTAAACCACAAAATTTAGAGTTAATGTCTTAATAGGTGAAAAAAGTTGAGGCATAGATCCATATACAATTCTTAGTGAGATTTGAAGAGTTATAGGTGGTCAACAAATATTTTTAATAGAATTTTAAAGACAACTACTCTCAAATGATTGGAGAAAAAGCATTTTAGTGCCAATATTTAATAACATGTTATTAAATATTGGCTTATAGCACTACACCTGGGCAATGATGAAGCGGCTTTTGCACTTTTTTCACTGTATTCAAGCAATGCAGTGCATTGCTTACAGGGGACGCTCTAGCTCTAGTACAATTATTTAATTGAATATCACCACTCTCACTGACAAGCTTTTTGTGTTAGTTGATATTATGATAATTAGGATGATTAATATGTTATGCTTTAAGAAATTAAGTAGGTGGGAGAGAGCAAAAAATGTTATAGTTTAGGCTAAATTCTACCACTTGGGTAAGAATCACTGTAGGAATAGTGTGAGTTTCATTTTGGATAAGATTTTAAAAGATAATATAGTGGAAATTAAGCGGTTATGAGATATAATTATATCATTAAAATTTTTAATCAAAATAGTATCTTTTAATATTGCAAGTATTTATGCCTCTCAAATAGAATTGAATGTGTATAAAAGATCATTTTTGGCATAATTTGGTTGTTTTGGTTCAATGAATACCTCAAGAGGAGATATTTTTTATAAGAGAATATTTAAATGGACATGTTTGGAATGGTAATTAAAAAAATTTTGTATTTATAGTGGTTTTGATTCTAGAGAGATTAATGAACAAGGAATGAGGATTTTGGAGTTCTATTTAGCTAATGATATTATAATTACTAACACTTACTATAAGAAAAAGAAGGAACATATTATCACTTATGAGGTCTCTTAAACTTAGATGATTTTTTTTTCTTAAAGAAATGGATCATTTTTTTTTATAAGGATTGCAAGATTATTTTAAATGATTGTTTGATAACTTAATATTGTTTATTGGTTTTTGATTTGAAAATAAAAAAAAAAGTTATATTAAATATAAAATATATCATTAAACTAGATGATATAATCTTAAGAAGGGCAATATAAGTATTTTTAAGATTGAAGTTTTAAAATTTGGATTGAGATTTTGAGGGTGAAGCCAATCTTATGTTGAATTTGGTTACTAGTTATATTTGCAATATAGCAAAGAGTTTACTTGTTGAATAAAAAAGAACACCTAATAATAAAGATGCCTGATGGTGAAAACAAGATGCTTAAGCTATGATTAAAGATTAAAAGTGTATTACAAATAATGATTTAATTGTAAGACCGAAGAGAATTTAAAAAATATAAACTAGTTTTGCGAGAATTCAATATTGCAGTTTGTGATGCTAAAAGTGCAGCATTCAAATATCTATATAATAAATTAAAGTTTATCGAGATAGAGACACATTTATAAGCTAGCTAAATTAAAAGATAAAAGAAATAAAGATTTGACTCATTAAATATATTAAAGTTGTTCAAAATATTTTTAGGGATGAAGATTTTCAATATATATGGATGAATTACTATATTTAACTTTTAATGAAGGTTATATCAGTAAAATTAATATAAGAGTGTTTAATGGTTATAAAAATAGTCTCAATTATATTTTCATTCAATGTGTTAGTAAAGTTGAGATTTGGAATGATTTAAATTGGATGAAAATCGAAAAATGGTAGGATCGGATGGCATCCCTATCGATGTATGAAAATGTATTGGTGAGGAAGGAATTTATTTGCTTACTATGTTATTTAATGTTATTTTGAAGATTAAAAAGATGCCTATTGAGTAGAGAAAGAGTATTGTTGTACCAATATACAAGAATAGATGCACTGCTTAAGATTGTGTTAATTATTGAGGAATCAAGTTAATGCGTCATACATTAAAATTTTGAGAGAGAGTACTTGAATACTGATTATGAAAGAATGTTTGTATTTGTCAAAATGAATTTGGTTTTTTGCTAGGTAAATTTAGCATAAAGCCATACATATTTTAAGAAGTTTAATGTAGAAACTTAAAGAGAAATGAAGATATTTGTTTAATTTTTGTTGATCTTAAAAAGGCTTATGATAGAGTACCTAGAGAAGTTCTTTGGAGAGCTTTAAAGAGAAAATAGATTTGTGTTGTATATCTTGATGTTATTAGAGATGTATAATGGCATGTAACGTGTGCTCGATCGCATGATAGCTTGCCTAATGATTTTTTTGTTATTGTTGATTACATCAATACTTAGCTCTCAACCCATATTTTTTTACTTTAATTGTAGATGTTCTTACTTAGTACATTTAAGAAGAAATTTTTTGGTGCATGTTATATATAGATGATATTCTCTTAATTAAGAAAACTAGGGATGAAGTTCAAGCAAAATTAGTTATGGAGGACTACTTTAGAGTTTAAAAGTTTTTATCTTAGTAGATCTAAAATAGAATATATGGAGTGTAAGTTCAATTGTATTAAAAGTCCTAATTATAAGGACATAAGTATTGAGGGCCATATGATTAAGAAGTGCCATAGGCTCAAGTACTTTGGTTCAATTATTCAAAATAATAGTGTGATGGCCCGACATTTGGGTGTTATATTACCGCAGGATCATATTAAGCAATTTGAGGGAAAAAGAAATACACAAACAAAAGTCAAAGATATTTTTCATTCATTTCAAAATTACATAATACAAAGATCGTCATCGTATATCACGAACATTGTTCAACCTTTTTAGAAATAAAAAGAAAATAAAAGATAAATAAAAGTTAAAGTAGCGCCGTTGTAGATCCATTGGCAGTTTGATAATTTAAGATTTAAAGTTCTTGTTCAGGCTTTTCCAGAAGTATCTGGCCTGGTATTATACAGAAAATAATACCGAGATTAGAATTCTCAGTAATTAAATAATACTATAAGTGCCACAGTAAACAAAATAATATTACATTTTTATAAAAGAAAATGTGCGATTAGCAGATATAAGGGTAAAAATGCATGAAAAGTAAGGTAATAGTGCAAAATGAATAAAAGTTTCCTACCACAAGTATTATCACAAAATATAGGTTACTGATGTCATTTTTCTAGTAATCCACCATGAATGTCACTGATGTTATTTTTTCAGTGACCCACGAATGTTGCTGATGTCATTTTTTCAGCAACCCACGAATATTATTGATGTCATTTTCCAGTAACCCACGAATGTCATTTATGTCATTTTTTCAGTGATCCACGAATATTATTACTGATGTCTTTTTTCCATTAATAACCCACGAATGTTACCACGTTGGTTCCGAACAACCAACCAAGCTTCAAATGAATTTGGCTCAAAGAAAATAAGCGAAGATAAGCAGCAATAAATTATGAAAAAAAGGTAATACATGTCATATACTTTGTACCTTTGTTCTTTAAGATCCAAAGTTTGACAGTCCGATTTTTGGATCTACATTTAGATTTGAATATTTTTAAATTAGCTTTTAGTGTTCTTATGAGTAATTTCTATCTTCTTTTCCATTCTATTTTTCTTTCGCTTATACATTAGTTTAGCATTATTATTATGATAATAATAATAATATACTAATGTAAAAGACAGAATGGAAGTGACATAAATTAAATGGCAGAAATTAATAATAATAATAAAATGTTAGAATGAAAAGTGCCTGAATAGAAATAATAATCATCTTATAACAATGCATTACTTATCATTATTGATTAATGACAATAATGCTAATCTGATGACATAATCTTATCATATTTATTTTCCTAATAATAATATATTAAGTATATAGTAGTATTAGCAAAATATCTTCATTTATACCTCATTTCCCTCTACTCTTACCTAGGATAATATTGCTGGGAGGCTGGTTGACTAAAGGAGGTGGTCGAAATGGTGGCTGGCTGGTGGCCGATAAGAGGAGGGAGGAGGGTTGCTGCTAGAAGGGGAGGTTGGTAGCAGAAAGAGGGGGCTGGTTGGCTGCTTTGGAGGGCCAGGAAGGGCGCTAGTTGGTTTGGAGGGTTCAAATGGGGTGGCTTGGTGGCTGCCGGGGCTGGTGGTTGGCTGGGAGAGGGGGCTGGCGGCAAGGAGAGGGGCTGCTGTTAATGAGGGGAAAGTGATGGAAAAAAAGGAGGGGATGGGGTTTAAATAGAGGGAGAAGGGGGGAGAGGAAGAGTCTTCCCCCACTGAAACAAGGGGGAAGAGGAAGAGTCTTCCCCAACTTAAGCAAGGGGGAGAGGAAGAGTTTCGTTATTTTTGAACGCCAAACGGTGAAAAAATGCGAAACTTGACACCGAGGTGTGTTACAGTGTAATGAATACTCTCGCGTCAAAAATTTTCGATTCAGACAAATATTTTATTTTATATTAATTTCTGAAGTCTTAAACTTCAAAAATTAATTGAGATCAAACCGGTGTTTTGAAATTTATGAAACTTCTCGAGCAGCCTTTAAATAATGTTCTTAATACAATGGCACAAAAATCGATGAATTCAGACACGTATTTTGATGTTTTTGATTTATTGAATTTAAAAAGCTTAGAAAATAAAGAGGGAGTTTCATTTATGCGAATTTCTTTCAAACTATGGTACTTTGATCTAAAATTTATTCTTATCTAAGGGTTTTTTTTGTTTGCCCTAATTTAAAGTTCCCCAGGATTTTGATTTCTGAGGCTTTCTTTGACTTAATTTACAAAGTAACGACATTGGGTCGTTACAAATAGTGAAATTGAGAACTTTGAGATTAATAGATTCCATGCTGGTTGGGTGAAATGGAGGAGCTCTTTTGGAGTGTTGTGCGCTTAGAAATTCTCACTCAAAATTATTGAAAATTTTTATAGTGTAATTGTATGACCAGCTATGTTACAGGGGGCAAGATATTGAACAAGAAGAAACTTATTGATAAAATAAGTGTTATAGAGATGAGGATGTTTAATGGTGAGTGGGCATACTCGTAAAGATAGAATGAGAATTGAGTTTATTTGTATCAAAGTTGGTGTGGCTCCAATAATGAATAATATTAGAGAGTGTCTCCTTAGATGGTCTAGGCATATTATGAGTCGATAATGACCTTGTTAGAAAAAATAAGTTTATGAATTTCTCCCATATTAAAAGGGAAAGAGGAAGACCAAAAAAAATATATGGGGAAAAACTGTTAGTAAGGATCTTCTCCATTTTATAGTTAGAAAGGGGCATCTAATTCATTTTGCACAATGGAAACAAAGGATTTATGTAGCTGCCGACCCCATCTAACGGGATTTAGGCTTGGTGGTGCTGCTGTTATAAGCCATGATAATTGTAGATGTATCTAGCTTTTAAATCATACAATTGATGAACCTGTTGGAGCGTCATTTGAACATAGGCTAGGGAATATTATTTTTGGTTTAAAAAATAAATTTGGTTTATGTTGGTAGTATTTGTATCAGGATAATTGAACAAAAAGTTTATCATATAAATAAAGTTTGACCATATAAACTCGTGCAGAAATCACGTTACTAGAGATAAGACTAATAACCATTACCATGTAGAAAACGTTTTCAAGATATTGGCAAAAAGCAGTAGCGACCTTTCTGGGAATAGTATCATTCACATTGTCTAAATATGTTCAAAGAGCAAAATAATCATCCAACCAACATAATACCTAGGCGGGATTTTTACAGTCAAAGGCAATTAATCAACTCCATTGTTAAAGCCTGGTGCCAAACACATCAAACAGCCTATAGCAACAATGGACATCATAGCGTCTGATGAGGAACTAACAACTAACAAGAACAAAAGTTGGATCACACAATGAAAGTGCTAGATACTTATTATATGAAATCTACATGGACATGTTAATAGACTTTTTGTTATCGATTGGTTAATTTGTTATTTTTTTGATTGAATTTATTAGTGAAGCACACATTTGAAGTAGTTCATATATTAAAATAGTTAGGTCATTGTACTCAAAAGATTTATCCCTTGTTAATGTCCTATAGTAAATGATGATGTTACTGATTAAAATAAAATATTTTCTTTTTTAATTAACTTGATTTCTTTTGTTGCCATGCTTAAATATATTTAGGTAGTATTAATTTGTTTTTTTAAAATTAATTTACACTATATGTAAATAAATGGGTATACGGTCTCTCCACTATAGTTCTTATCAGGTTGAGAAGGCATAATTTGTGAAAGTAATTGGGATAAACTTTGTAGAATAAAAAAAGAAAATATAGTTCGAGTATTTTGACTGGCCAAGGTAAATATAGCATGATAACGTGTCAAACATATTTGATATGAGTTACTAGCCATATCTATAAGAAGAAATGCTGTACTTCCCAAAATATACTCAAATTTCATTAAAAATAAAATAAAATAGAGAGAGTAAAGAAAGATAATTAGTGGGCCTTTTTTTAATGTGAATTGTTCCAATCATTAAATTGTAATTTTACGTACCTTATCATTTATAATATTAGTGAGATATTGGTTGAGAATGATAGCAAAACTCATCTATAAGCTAGATCCATGTCAGTGCTTGTTGGTCATCGAAAAGTATTTGATGAGTGCTGCAATATAATTAAAATAAGTTCAATTTAACTTAATATATTGGTAATTATTTATAACACAGTTTTTTAGTTGATAGATATATTAATATGCTCTGGAATAATTATTTTTAACGATTATTTCAATTAATTTATATTTAATTTTGTATGTTTATTAGTTATTTTGATGAACTTTTTCTCAAGTAAAGTTTGAAAACAGCTAAAGTTTGTCTTATCCTAATGCTAATTTTAATAAATATGGAATTTAGGTTGTGTAAGTGGTCAAATTTTATCAAATTTGTTTCTTAATATTGGAAGCTAGATTTATTAACTTGAATGAATTTTATTTAAGTTGAGCCTAATAAAAGAGAAAAATTGGTCTAATGGGATCTAAATTTTCAATCTTTCAAGAGTATAAATATATATAAATTTCTTATCCATTGAATACAAACGATTTTGTGCCCTAACTACTAGACAACAATATTCGCAATAAAAAATTATTTGGTGGTAGAATCTTTAGATATATATTTTCATATTTAGCATCTGATTATTTAAATTAGATATTTAATCTATTTAATACTCAATAATAAATGAAAGGAAGCACGACAATCAATGAGTGATGTGGACGGTTTGGTTCATGAAGTTAGCTTATGTTATTTTCTCAACCTTTTATTAAAAAAAGGTGTAGCTTTGCGGGGAGAGGGCAGAGGGGGAGAAAGAAGGTGATATTTTTTTGTTTTCTTAAAATTGGAAGCTTTTGATGAGGGAGGAATGGAGGATGGGAGAGAGAAATGTTTATTAATTATATAACAAAATAAAAAGTAATAAAATTTAAAAACAATAAATATTAAAATTTAGATGATTATTTTTATTGTAAACAGTTATTTTAAACTCATTTCAATTTTAATAATATTATAAATATAAAATAATTAATAAACACAAAAAAGAATAGTTATTTGTCCAAAGTTTCTATCATTTATAATATCTATTTCAATTAAAAAATCTAATGTGAGATTTGTTTTGCGAATCGTATTATTGCAAGTAAAGAGCTTTGTGCATTATTGATGAGGCTCACTTTTTTTTCTTAAGAAAAGGTCCTTTAATAATTTCTTTATAATAATCTCTAAAGCCTTACAATTCTTAAGAAACCATTGTTGCATTGATATTGGAATTGCAGGGCAAGGGCTAGGGGCATTATTGGTTGGCGGGGGTGGTGACGGTGGCAGGGTCCGTTTACGTGACATGGGTGGGGCAAGTCACAATGCAGCATGTGTGTCGGCATTGGCCTATGCCAGTGCTGGCATAGTAGAGATTGGGTTGTCACATGCATGACTTAAGGTGGTTTGTGTTGCGGTTGAAGTGGGGGTAAGATCGTGCATGTGTGGCATAGGTGAGCCAGGACTATGTGGAAGCAGAATATGGACATGACAGGGTGCAGGGTGGCACGCAGTATGTGTGTCGGCATGGGTAAATTTTTTATTACAAACAATTTAATAGAAACTTATTTTCATTTTTACTAGTCATAAAAAAGCAAAATAATTACATAAAATCATAACAAAATTATATGTTTAAAGTTTTTATCATTTAATGACTTATTTTTAATTAAAAAATCATAAATGAGCAAGATGATTTCTTAATAATTTTGGATAATAAGCACTTAAATTTTATAACTTTAAAAAACCTTTTGTTATGATACCATAGGAAGTGCAAAGCGGGGAATTGTGGGTCAGGATGGGGCCATGGGCATTGAGGTTGCACAAGGGCTGGGGCGACTACGAGGTGGACAACGACATGCATGACAAGACGTAGCAGGAGCCAATACACGGGGCTCAGCGTGCATGACATAGTTTTTGGTAGATACCTGTCGTTGTAAGAATGGAGCGTGTATACCTGCTAATGGATCGGGTCACTCCACCCGAATACGATTCGGATCCTCATTGGATCAAATCATCTCATGGATTGGGTTGAGCTTGTCCCGAATTGAATCCATGATCCTCTTCGGGTCGCGGGTTATTCCGGTTAGATTTTGGTTGGTCCATATGTAACTTCATACAACAAATGAGCTTTTGTATTATGAGATAAGCTTGATTCCACTATTATTACATTAAAATAATTCAAACTTGCATATGTTAATATATATCTAATATAAATTTAAGATTTTTACTTTAGTTATAAACTATTAAATTTAGTATAATTGATATATGAGTTTGATTTTACAATTTAATTTTTTTATTTTTATATTAGCCATCGTTATTAATTTGTTGTCTATGAAAAAACATGGAAATATACTTATTATTTAAAAAAATTTATATTCTGTTTGTTTATTTATATATATATATATATATATATATATATATATATATATATATTGGGTATTTTTCAGCTTTTATTGGGATCTTGGATACTTTGGAGTTTGATGGCCGTTTTTTTTTGTGGTTGTATCTTTTTTTTTTATTGTCTTTTGATTTATTTCTGTTTATATATATATGGTTGCATTCTAGTTGAATTGGGTTGAGCTAAACCTGATGGAATGGGTCACTGAACAGGTTGGTTTTGTAGTTCGGAGAAATTTTTGGTGCAGAAGAACTTAAGGTACGCCAATGAAGAGGATGACCTCATTAATATCAGTCTTTGGGCGTTGTAAGTGCTCTGCTTTGGTAGAGGAAGAGATCAGCGCGCTTAGGTCTTTTTCTTGCACTTGGTTTCTTGAAGCTGCTGTTGTTGCACCATGTGCTGGATTTAGGAAGTGGTTGAATGGGGAGAAAAACCTATTCTTGTTTTATAATGGAAGAGTAATAGCGAAAATGTAATTAAATACTCTGATAATTGAATAAAAATTGTTAAAATATATGAAAATTTGTTAAAGAAATTCTAAATTAAGATTGCGGTGATAATTATAATTCTGGCAAATTTGAATAATTATGAAACTTCTATCTTTCTTGAAAATAATTTATTGCTACCCAAAATTTTATTATATATATATTATAACAAGGTATGTTGAGAACCAACTTTTGGGTAGTTATACCTATTATTTTTCGTATAATTTTATCTTTGGTAGTTGTGGCTGCGATATTTGCATTGATGTAATCAGCAAATCGTCTAAGGTTAAGTTGTCGCCATCAACCTGATAATGTGCAAGTGCATTTTTTTAATGCATTCCTTTTGATGCTTTAATTTCATGTCTTTTGTTTGTTAGCTTTATCCCTTTGTTGTTACCTGTTTAGCGGTGGTTGATATTTCTATTTTGGTTATCGGTTACATTTTGCAGCATTAGTAAAGGCACAGGAATTATTGCTTGATCCACAAGAACGGGAATACATTCTTAGTCAAGTAAATAATGCTAAAGGTGTGGGCAGTGCTTTTATTTGCTAGTTTTATTATATTATATTGTATAATTTGTTAAAATAATCCTTTCACTGTTTCAATTTGGAGAATTTAGGTCTAGATTATTGAATTCAGCCAATTTAGTCCACCTATTCAATATGTTTATTTTAGTTCATCAAATATGCATTGCATTTTATGGCTGATTTAGTCCCTATTTTTTCATTTATAAACTGCATTGAGTTCAAAAGGAACTGTCAAGGGACTAAATTAGCGCATTGAATTGTGGGGGACTATGTTGTCCAAACTAAATTTTTTGGAAATAAATTGTCTAAACTGAAATAATTTAGGATTATTTTGATAAGTTAGTCATTAATTTGCTTATGTTTTTTGAGCTTTTTTTGTTGTGCACCTTTTTAAATGTTAATTAGGCAACATAATGAAGTTTCTATAAAAATGAATGCCAAAATTAATACGTAATGTTAACTGCAGAAGAGCTGAGGGCAAAAAGAAAAAAGCAATTAAAGAAAGACAACGCCAATAAAATAAAGGCTTTGGTAGATGAGGTACACCTGTTTTATTGCTAGTCTTGTTTAGTTCTTACATCATTTAGAATAAATTCTCTTTCATTTTGCTATACATTCAATTTTTTTGTCCTATGCACATTCACATATATCTAATAATAAGACTTGGCTCCTATGCTCCTGAAGTTTCGAGTTTTCTTATGATAATATACGGTAGGCTAAGTAGCCACCGATACTAACATTGTTTTTCTTTTAGCAATTCATTAACTATTTTCATTGTGTTTACTTGATAACCAAAAATAAGGTTAGTGTTCATTCCTTGTCCTGTTACTTGTATTGATTTAACTCCAGAAGCATAATTATTCCCAACCTACTGTCCTGTGTCCAGATCTACTTTAAACTTTAGGAACAAACGTTATATATATTTATATATTTATTTAGTTATATGTGTGTGTATATATATATATATATATATATATATATAGATTTATTTGACATTTTATGCACTCAACCAAAATTACATAACTTGTCGCTGAATCTCAGCAGGCTTCTGGCTTTCCATTAACTGAGCATCTACATGTTCGTGTGCAGTATTTTTTTTATTTCTACTATCTTGTTATCCACTTTTGTTTCATATTGAATTGAGATTATTAATTTTTCTTATATATATATATATAGACTCTTATTTCTTTCAAATGATAAAAAATGCATTCTTAGAACTAGGCGGTTCAACCGGCTAGCTAGTGTAGAGGTGGGAGTGAGATGGATGCTGAGAAAATTG
Organism: Gastrodia elata; assembly: GCA_016760335.1. Classification (NCBI taxonomy): domain Eukaryota; kingdom Viridiplantae; phylum Streptophyta; class Magnoliopsida; order Asparagales; family Orchidaceae; genus Gastrodia; species Gastrodia elata. The sequence continues at coordinate 27,159,432 of CM028677.1, read as the reverse complement.
GTTGGAGTCTCGAAATATTTCATGTGGAACTGTTGTGTGAAGATTTGGATGAGTTTGTGGAGAGTGGGTTGGTGTGAACCGGTAAGAAGTATGCCATCAACATATGATGTAGATTTTATGGGAGGAGGTATCGTGTATAAGAAGAGAGGGATCGACAGGGCTGGTTTCGAAATTGTGAGTATGCACAAACTCTGTGAGGGTAGAGTATCATTGGCGGTGTGATTGTTTGAGGCCGTAGATAGTTTTATTGAGCTTGCAACATGGTTGGAATCTCTAGGATCCACAAACCCTTGTGGTTGCTTCATATAAATTGTCTCGTGGAGTTTTTCTTGTAGAAATGCGCTGGAGGCATCTAGTTGTAAATAGACAACTTGTAGTAAGTTGCTAAGGTGAATGGAATTCGAATGGTTGGCATTTTTGTTATTGGGATGAATATATCCAAGTAATTTGTGTCATAGTGTTAATTGAATCATTGAGTTACCAACTTGGCTTTGTGATGTGCCACTGTGCTATCTGCTGTGGGAGTTTTATACAACATGTCCATTTACACCCAAGGGATAGGGGGTATGAGGGTCCAGGTGTGTTGATCTATCAAGGTACGATACTCATCTTCCATTGCAAGTTTTCAATGTTTCAGCTTGGCCGAGTCATTATAGGAGGTAGGTTCGGTTGAGTGAGTTGTGTATGAGGTTATAGAGAGGTTTTGGTTTAATGGCGTTGATTTTCAGTCGGATGAGCATGGGATCAGAGGTAAGAGTTGGTGCTTTTGTTTGAGGGTCAATTGGGATTTGGTCGGGAGAGAATGGCTGGGAATGATGATGGGGTAGAGGAAGAAGAGCGTACGGGTGAATAGGGTGGTCAGGAGGTTGATATGGTGGTAGAGGGAGAAGGTGGAGGTGTTTGAGGAATGATAGTTGATGAGAAATTTGGCTTGCTATGAGGGATTGGGTTGTTATTGGAAGGAGTTTGTATTTGTATATCAGAATGTGATATTAGTACACGAGTGAGGAGTAAGATGAGATTGGGAGTGTGTGGGTGATGTGGGAGAGGACCGAGCAAGCTTAGTGTAATGACCCTAGGTCATTGATAAGGAAATCGATTAGTCCCGCAAATTTCAGTTTTCATTCCGTTAAAACCTCATGCTAAAAATCTGTCTTTTCAAATCTAATTAATGCTAAATTGAATTAAATTAGAAGAAGAGAAGAAAGGAAACGAAGCTTTAGAAACTGCCGACATTTAAGACCGACTATTTTATCAGGAAAGAAAACGCGCCATTTCCTTAAATGTTCGTTGATTTGCCGCAATCCGCGCTAAACAGCCGAAGAAATCGGGTGTGCGTTACGCAGACACACCCTATTTAATCGAGCGCATACCCCCTCGATTATTCACTACCTCCTCTCGCCTCTCCCTCTCTTCCACTCAAGCCGTAGAAGCGCACTTGAGCCAAAGCCCAGCAGTAGGAGCCGATCGTTTCCCCTTGCGCTCGATCCTCCTTCCGCTCGTGCGCCGAGAGACGGACGTCAGGAGCTTGTAGCGCTCAACCACTGCTCGCGTGCGGTTGCCATCACCGAATCGACGCAGCGCCGACTTCTCCCACCTCCATTTTGACACCGATCGTTCGATCCTCTGCGTTCGTGCGAATCGACTCTGCGCTCGGCTTAAGGTAAGAGCTCCTCTGCCGAGTCTCTTAAAACGGTAAAATATATATGTATATATATAAATATATATATATATATAAATGTATATGTATATATGTATATATATATGTATATATATGTATATATATGTATATATATTTATATATGTATATGTATATATATTATAACAATAATAATAATAATAATGTTAATTTAGGATTAAAAATTTGGTAACTTTGTATAGTGAAATTTAGCATTTGTTAGATGTTGAACTTAATCATAAAATTTCTAGACTTTACTGTGAACGAAATATTTAGACAGACAATTTATATTCCGACCATTTGAAATATTATCGTGGGGTATTTATGAAACTCATTTCATTCTTGTTGATTACATCTAATATCCTATGTTTGGAAAATGTTCCTCTACTTCTTAGTGTTTTAAAGCATTATAATAGAATCTATTGGCAAACTATCATCTCATTGCAAATTGGAACCCCTACATATGAATTAGGCGCACGTAAAGTTACTTAGGATTCTGACGCATATCAAATGAGGAATTATGAAATCATTATAATTCCAATTGGATTCGTTAGTCTTTATCCTATTCACTAATGCATTAAATGAATTATAAGGACTTATAAGATTAAATTATAGGCTTAGTTGTGCATGTATTCGTATGAGAGACTAATTATTCATTAGAGTCTAATGAAAATTATAAATATAATTTTTGCAGACACAAATTTTGTGAGTGATTCATCTTCTTAAGTCAAAATACAAAAGGTACACTGAATATTACTTTATATGTTTTTACTTTCATTGCTGCTTAAGCAATGCTTTGAGCTTATTTTGCATTGTTACTTAATTCGTTATTCTTACTACCAATGATGTAAGAGAAGTTGAATGATGTTTATGTGTCTTGTGAATATTGCAAGAAGGGTTTTAAAATGGAGCATGAATAGGTTAATGATGGGGTAGTCATTGGGAGCTATAAATGGTGCTATCTGGAGCCTTTGAGGGAGGCCCAGGTAAAGGTTATGCTTAAATGCATGTTTATTGCCATCTAGAGCCCTTAAGGGGGCCCAGGTGAAGGTTTGTGCTTAAATGCATATGAACCCAGTCTCATGGTTCTGACTTTGCCTATCAGAACTGTTATTATTGCTTCATAATATCATAGACATAAACATAAACATGAATTTTTACGCTATTATTGCTTTTCTGTTTGAAAACTTGGCATGTGACAAAAGGACATTTATATTGCAGGAAACATGATCATCTTTTATTTGCAATAAATTATATTTTCCCTACAATTGTTATTATTTTTGTCTTTCGCTTTGCTTTAAGTATATTTTTAATATTCTTTGTATTTAGAATGTGTACTAAGGCATTATTTTTATAATGCCAGATCAGATACAGCTGGAGAAAGCTGATATAGTTTAAAGACATGATGCTGCAAATTAACGGATTCTAATCGCCCTTTAAGGAATAATTATTTTTGTATAATGAAAGCTATGTAATAAAATTTGGATATTGTTTTACTTTAAATTGAATGAATGTTGTTTCTTACACTTGAATAGCTCTGAATGTGTTTAACTGCTATTTTACCTAACTACCAATATGATCATGCAGAAAGATGTATCCGATATTAGATTGGTTGTTACCAACCTCACATGGGTCATCACAGTTGGTATTAGAGCAGGATTAGAAGTGTTGGAGTAAAATAGTATTTGGCATAAAAGCCATAATTGGAAAATCATTCAATTTAAAATATAAATACACTAGAATGAAATACTTGATAGAAAACTAGTAACATAATAAGATTGTGGTAGGAACAAAATATCTTATAGAAAACTATTGACACGATGAGGCTATTATTATGGCAATATTTTGTATAAAAACTAGTTACATAATAAGGTCATTATTCAACAAATTATAAGTTTGGATCTTTAAGAGATGAATTCCCCTAATCATTCGGCGGAACACTCGGAAACTGACTTAAGCCAAGAAAGATCCTGGCAAATGAACTTCCACGAACCTAATTTCAGCCCCCTACTCTTGAAAACCGGATTCGAGAATTGGAGGACAAGGAAGAGGCACGCGGTAAAAGCCTGATAAGGTTCATGTGTGTCTCTTACGAGAAGATCACTAGCATCCAAAAAGAGGTGCAAGAATCAAAGGAGACATTGAGGTTGGTACTTCCTAAGTTAGCAGAATTTACTCTGGAGAAAGAAGAAGAGCATGAAGAACGCATTTCAGAGGCGGAAAGGAAGGTGCATCACGAGACCCGCCAAACGGGGAATGAAGCTTCAATTTCTAAGAAGAGAAAAATAACCAATAAGTATAGGAAGCTTTGGGTTGAAAGCCTTAAGAAATTTATTTAGAATAATATTTTCTTAAAAGCGAAATTATGTGTAATAGGAGAAATTGATTGTATCTTTATTTCTGTTAACTTTCTTTTGAATGAAATATTAATTCTTTCTAAATGAAGCATTCAATTCTTTATTTATCGCAATCACCTTCCTTATAGATGAATCCGGAAGAGTACTCTCCTGAGTTGCCAATGGAGACTCCAGTGAAGGCCCCTTTGCCTTCAGGACCTTCAGAGAATAAGACCGACAAGATCTTGGAGTTGTTGGCTCAAATATTAGCCAATCAACACAAAACTCATGAGTTTCCTCCTGGCCAAGGGCACAGAATTGGCGGAGCCTTGCAAGCCTTCTTGAAGTTGAACCCACCGCGCTACGACGGATTAGCTCGGCCAATGGAGGCTGAAGATTGGATTCAGGAGATAGAAAATAAACTGGAGGATATAAACTGCCTGACCAGAGATGCAATGAGATTGGCTAAGAGCCTATTCAAGGCTGAAGCTAAGCGATGGTGGGGAGTCACCCACAAAACTCAGTTCATGGGCTTGGAGCTAGAGGACATGTCATGGGAAGAATTTGCGGAGGCATTCCGAGATTGCTACATCCCTCTGTCTGCCCAGAAAATATTGGAGAACCAATTTATTAAGCTGACTCAGGGAAATAGGTCCATCGCGACTTATGCGTCTGAGTTCACAAGACTCTCAAGATATGCGCCCAAGCTAGTGGACACAGAGGCTGCTAGGTGTAGCAGGTTCTTGGATGGTTTGAAGGACTCCATCCAAACCAACTTGCTCCCGCTCAAACACACCCAATTTGCTGAGTTACTGGATTGCGCGACCATTATGGAGCATAATGAGCAGGTAATCGCCGAACGCCAAGAAAAGCGTCACTCCCAATCCCAAGACAGTCGTGAAACTTTAAAAGGTCTCGATCTAGTCGGCAGGCCAATGTTTATCAGAACACCTCAGGGCCTGCTAGGGAAAGGGAAAATTCAGAATGTCGCTGACCACACCCAATGGGTAGGTGCTATCGCACTGGCAACAATGTTACCAATGTGGCAGGACGGGACATAGTTACTGACATTGTAGATCTTTCAAAACTATAGATGGAGACACATTCAGAGGCTCAAAATGAACTCGGTATCTACCCCTCCTCGTACCCCAGCTCCAGCAGGTGCACCAGCCTCAACAACATCTCATGCAACCACACCGACTCAAAGGATAGGTCATGCCCCTGGATGACCAGCTGCTGTTAGGGTTTACACACTTACTCCGATTATGGCTCTGGAGGATCATGACGTGGTGGCAGGTACTTTTAAATTATTTTGACCGGTATTTCTTAATTTTTAAGAAATAAATCTTTATCATACATTCAATATTAGGTACCTTATACTTTTCTGAGAACGCATGTATAACCTTATTTGACATGGGTGCGAGTCACTCATTTATATCCGAAACATTCGTAAATAAGCTGCAACTACCATTTAGAGAATTAACAGAAAGATTAAATGTGGGGTTACCATCTGGCGCCCTCATAAGCGCTAGAGAGTATTGCGAATGCGAAATCCCAATTAATGGTGGAACATTTAAAGCTAGCATGATAATTCTTCCAATTGCAAATTTTGATATTATTTTGGGGATGGACTGGCTATCTTGTCATCAAGCAGTCCTCGACTGCTAGCGTAAAAAGGTCACCCTCAGGAGTGTAGGAAGACCAGTGACATTTATGGGAAGGCTAGGCACTGCAGCATCTCTCATTAATGTTATTCAAGCAGCCAAGCTAATTCAGAAGGGGTGCGAAGCCTACTTAGTAATAATGTTGGGAAACAGAGAAGAGGTAACTTCCTTAGATGATACAAGGATCGCCAATGAGTTTCCTGATATATTTCCCAATGATTTGCCAGGAATACCTTTGGTACGGGAAATAGATTTTACTATTGATTTAATTCCTGGTACGCAACCGTTATTAAAAGTACCATATAGAATGACACCAAAAGAGCTTCAAGAATTGAATGCGCAATTAAAGGAATTATTAGATAAAGGCCTTATTCGTCTCAGTATGTCACCTTGGGGAGCTCCTGTGCTTTTTGTCAAGAAGAAGGATGGGACGATGAGGATGTGTATTGACTACAGAGAATTAAACAAGGTGACAATTAAGAATAAATATCCTCTTCCCCGAATAGATGACTTATTTGATCAATTAGTCGGAGCTGTTGTTTTCTCCAAGATCGACCTTCGATCTGGATATCATCAAGTAAGAATAAGGGAAGAAAATATCCCAAAAACCGCATTTAGGACAAGGTATGACCATTCTGAATTTCTTGTGATGTCTTTTGGACTGACCGATGCCCTGTTACTATTCATGGATTTAATGCAGAGGGTTCTAAAATTATATTTGGATAAATTTGTGATCATCTTCATTGACGATATCTTAATTTATTCCAAGAATGAAATTGATCATGAGGTTCACTTGCGGTTAGTTTTAGAAATATTAAGATACAGCTAGTTATACGTGAAATTTTATAAGTGTGAGTTTTGGTTGTGCTCAGTAGTCTTCCTAGGCCATAACGTAAGCATTGAAAGAATACAAGTAGATCCAAGGAAAATTAGTTCCATTCAAGTATGGACTCAGCCTTCAACAGTAATGGAAGTTAGAAGTTTCTTGGGATTGGCAGGATATTATAGAAAGTTCGTACAAGGATTTTCTCAGATTTCAGCTCCACTCACCAAGCTCACCCAAAAAGCCGCACCATTCATCTGGAGTTCTGAATGTGAAATTTCTTTTCAAAAATTAAAGAATGCCCTCACGACCGCCCCTGTCCTAGCATTACCTCAAGAAGGCATGGACTGTCAAGTCTATACCGATGCATCCAAGGTAGGACTGGGGTGTGTTCTAATGCAAAATATGAAGGTAATTGTTTATGTTTCTCGCCAGTTGAAGGTTCATGAAAGAAACTAATCGATTCACGATCTGAAGTTAGCAGCCGTTATCTTTGCACTTAAAATATGGAGGCATTATTTATATGAAGTAAAATGCGAAATATTCACAGATCACCAAAGCCTCAAGTACATCTTTACTCAAAGGGAGTTAAACTGTCGGCAAAGGCGATGGTTGAAACTCATTAGTGATTATGATTTTGATATCCAATACCACCCAGGAAAGGCCAATGTCGTGGCAGACGCCTTAAGCAGGAAATCAGTTAGCGTACTCAACACGATGACCATTAATAAGGATCTCGTTAAGGAGCAGAATAAGTTGGAGATAGATCTGGTAACGACGAATCAACTGAATACCATTTCAACTTCAGAGGTTACAGATTTAACGTTAGAGGAATGCATAAAACTATCTCAAGGAAAAGATTCAGAATATCAAAAATTAAAGCAGATTATCCTGGAAGGAAAGAATAGTTATCTTCAAGAAAAGAACGGCTACTTGTACCATAAAACTCGATTGTGGGTGCCTAATAACAAAGAATTACGAATGGTGATTTTACAGGAAGCACATTATTCAAGGTATAATATCCACCCTGGAGAGTTTGTGGCCCATTGCAATGCATGCAACTTAGTGAAAGCGGAACATCAAAAGCCAGGAGGACTCTTACAGTCTCTACCAGTCCCAAAGTGGAAGTAGACTGATATTGCCATGGATTTTGTTGTTGGTTTGCCTCAAAGCAAATCAGGAGCTGATACCATATGGGTTCGTCATTGACAGACTCATGAAGTCAACTCATTTTCTCCCAATAAGACAGACAGACCCCGTGGAGAAGCTCGCCAGAACTTATATTAAAGAAATCATTGGCTGCACGGAATGAGATCAATTATATCAAACAAGGACTGAAGATTCACTTCTCGATTTTGGAAAGCTGTACACCATGATTTGGGTACTAATCTTGTAATGAGCACTGTTTTTCATCCTCAAACTAATGGACAAACTGAAAGAGTTAATCAAATGCTAGAAGATCTCTTAAGATTTTGCATATTGGACTTCAGTGGGAATTGGGAAGAACACTTGACATTAGTTGAATTTGCTTATAATAACAGTCATCAGGCCAGCATTGGAATGGCGCCCTATGAAGCTCTGTACGGAAGAAAGTGTCTTACACTTCTATCCTGGTCAGAAATTGGAGATATCCAAATTTATGGATCCGACCTTGTCAAAGAAACTAATAAAAAGATTCAGTTAATAAAGTTAAGAATAACTGCAGCCCAGGATCGTCAAAAGAAATATCATCATTTAAGACACAGGATGCTGGAATTCCAGGTAGGGGATTTTGCTTATTTAAATGTAAGCCCAATGAAAGGAGTATACCAATTTGGCATATCAGGCAGGCTGAGCTCGCGATATGTGGGACCATTTGAGATTATTGCCCGAATAGGGAACTCTGCTTACCGTTTGAAACTACCTGAGAATTTTTCTAGAGTACATGATGTGTTCCATATATCATTCTTACGTTAAGTGTCTACAAGAACCATCTCATCAGTTAGTAGCTCCCAGAACTGTAATTCAGTCAGATATGACGTGTGGAAGAACCAGACCAAATTATAGAACAAGATAACCGCCGATTAAGAAAGAGAACCATTCCTATGATCAAGGTGCAATGGAAAGGTCCCAGCACCAAGGAAGCAACGTGGGAAAGAGAAGTGGATATGAGAAAGGAATATCCCGGACTCTTTCAGAACTCATGTAACCTTAATTAAATCTTTTTGCATTCAACTAAATGTTCTGTATTGCGGTGTAACATCGAGGGCAACATTATTTTTAAGTAGGGGAGTTTGTAATAACCCTAGGTCATTGATAAGGAAATCGATTAGTGTCCCGCAAATTTCAGTTTTCATTTTGTTAAAACCTCCCGCTAAAAATCTGTCTTTTCAAATCTAATTAATGCTAAATTGAAGTAAATTAGAAGAAGAGAAGAAAGGAAATGAAGGTTTAGAAACCACCGGCATTTAAGACCGATGATTTTATCAGGAAAGAAAATGTTAACCAAAACGCGCCATTTCCTTAAATGTTCGCTGATTTGCCCCAATCCGCGCAAAACAGCCGAAGAAATCGGGTCATCACACTTAGGATAGGGAAATTCAATTTCAAGAAATTGCATGTGATGTGAAATTAGAGTTGGGGAGGTTTTGGGGTTAAAAGCAAGTGTAACCCTTATAGTGTGGGGAGTATCCAAAAAAGATGCAGAGTAGTGTTTTGGGATTAAGTTTGATAGTTTTTGCTCTTAAGATTTGGAGGCACTACTTGTACGGAGTAAAGTGCGAAATATTTATTGACCATCAGAGCCTAAAGTATATCTTCACATTTTTTTAGCGGTAGGATGGGAAAACAGAGGCAGACGAACACTCAAAGATGATGATATTCAGAGATGGTTTGATGTAGAAGTTAGTAGTGAGATATTGTGCGTATTTGGAGAAGGTAGATGGTTAGTGAGATATGCAGACGTGAGGGCTGTGTATGCTTAGAAGCCTTTGAGTAGTTGGGTCGTGTGGAGGAGAGCACAAGTGTTTTCAAGTTTATGGCGGTGATTGAGTTCAACCAACCCATTTTGTTGCTAAGTGTATGGGCAGAACATTTGGTGATGGATGCCTAGATTGTTGAGTAGGTTATGAAAGGATGTGGAGTTGTATTTCGCCACCTCCATGAGTTTGGAAAATTTTGATGCATCATCCATAAAAATAATATGAAATTTGTAGCCTTCACTGGAGATAATGGGGGCTGAACCCCATACATCAGAATGTAAAAATAAAAAAAACTCATATTTTCTATATATAAATTTAGAGAATGATAATCTATGAATTTTTAATGTATTACAAGTAGTGCAGGGAAAAGAAGTGTTGTTGTCGAGATTCAAAGTATACTTGTAAAGAAGCTGTTGGACTTCTCGGCTAGGATGTCCAAGCCGTGGGTGTTAGGGGAGATTGGTGGATGTTGTAGTGGATTGTAAGATGGTGGTGGTTGAAGTTAGTTATGGAGATGGTCAAATGATGTAAAGATCACTGATGTAACGACCTTTAAGAAGCGAAGTATTCATTTGGAGGTTCTTTATTGTGAAGCCATGTGGATTAAATAAAATTGAGCAAAAGTTGATGGTGGTTAATTTATGTATGGAAAGAATCGTATTGGCATTGTGGAACATGGAGAAGTTGAGTTAGCTGAAACTTACGATTAGGGATGGGAAGGATGTCGGTGTTGATACTAGAGATTGGAAGAGATTGATCGTTGTCGATAGTTATCCGATCAATGCCTTGATAGGTTTCGGCGACAGATAGAATGTTGAAGTTGTTGATGCCGTCATTAGAGGCTCCTGAATCTAGATATATCAACTGTGGTCAATTGTTCTGTCCATACATAATGCGGTGGGGCCGAAGCGAGTTGGGTTCGGAGGTGGAAGGACGACGAGCTGCACGTCGATTGGCTCTTGATCAGTGGCAGTTTCGAATGTTGTTTTGGGATCTGCGAGGAGTTGAGGGAGGCTCGGTGACGCTTCGCTAGATGGAGATGTCGCGGCCAGGGGTTCTAAAAAGACAGAGACGCAATGTGATCAATAGAGAGAGTATTGAGAGTTTCCATTGAGGAAGAGTCACTTTGATAACATGATGAAAAGGGAAAGCATGAGAAAGAAAGAATGCTTCATATTATTGATATATTCATCCGTTTATAGATATAACATATATATAGTAGAGTAGCGTTGTAACGCTCTGAGGTGCCGTTCATAAGTAATGACAGTGGATTAATTGGGCTATTGTAATTGTAATGCTTTGCTCTGATGAGTTGTAATTAGAGAATAGCTGAGAATTAAATGGGCTGCTATTAGAACTGCCTGATTTCACAGTTCAATGAGGTTAAATTATGCATGCATGAACCAATTGACCCACTATTTCACAATATATATACTAGTTATCGCACAATACCAGTTATTTCCAGTTTTTTAATCCTTGCTTAGGGATACTCTTTTATATTTGAAAACAAGGAGTTGTGCGTATGCTTGAGAAAAAAAAACTTTGAAATCACGTTTCTATAGTACTAAATAATTGTTGCAATATATATATATATATATATATATATATATATATATATATATATTTATATTAGGGAAATTTGTCAAAATAGTTCAATGACTATTTTAATTTGGCAATCTAGTCTCAAATTATTCAATTGTCCAATTCATTTTAATTCCAATTTAGTTCTAAAAAATAAAAATTAAGAATTGAATTTGTTATTTAATAAGTAGTTCAGAGTCTCAATTAATCATATTTAATTGCTGACAGACTAAAATGAACATATTTATTAGTCTGAGATAAAATTGACAAAACTAAAATAGTTGAGAGACTATTTTGATAAGTTACTCTTTGGGGGCATTAGTATTCTCTTCTTTTAATTTAGCAGCTTTAGTGTTTATTTGTTTTTATTTTTAAGTAAGTCCACATTATTTTCTCGTATTATTTTGGTTTGTTGCCTGAAAATAGATTACTATCTTTTTTCTTATGCTTACATAAGTTGAATATTAAATTAGCTTTTTAATTGGAGTTGATTTTTGAGAATTCATTTTCTAGGGTAAGTATGAGCATCTGTATGAGCAATCAGAAGAATTTCAGCAGCAGTTAAAATTAAAGCTTCGAGAACTCTTAACCGAGCAGGAATGGCGTCGTAGAAAAATGCAAAAAAGGGTATGTTGAAAGTCGTTTCAGCCTATTCATATATTCTTATAATATCATCACAGGGAGTAATCATTACTCCCTTATGGCCTATTTTTGGCTGCATAGATATCAGAAGAAGAAGGTAGATTGAAGAAGGATGAAGAGGAAACAAAGGAGATGTGGAAAAGGAAGCGAGAGCATGAGGAAGAATGGGAAGGAACAAGAGAACAAAGGGTAAGGGCTACTTAATTGCAACATTAGTTGTGTATTGTGTTGACAAGCTGATTAACTTGATGAATAAGCGTGCAAACAATAAGCCTTACCCTTTTTATTCAACCGCATCATAATGGTTCCGAATTTTGCTGGCTCTTGTTCTTTCTATGGGATTTAAACCAAAACCATTTTTTTTTCTACCTATAAATATATTAGTGTAGACCTATATATGTATTAGTATAGTTTTGTAGCATTCTCAAGTTTTTATCATCTTGAACCTCATAAAACTGAAGGTATGTTTGGGATGACTTTTTGGCTGCTGTGTTTTAAAAAATATTATAGCTAATTTGTATGGATTGCAACGTTTTTATTTTTCTGATGAAACTGTCAAAAGTTAACGGTGGGCCACACAGTTTCAATACAGCTTTCTCTTAATATTTTTTTTTGAATTTTTGTAAATATCAAGTGATCAAAACTTGTCTTTGTTCACATTATCAGTAATGCTATCCCCATAATCATTGAAGTTACTATTTGTGACAAGAATGTCATTATGTTTACATAATTTTTAATTTTGAGCACTAGTTTGATGAATTTTCATATGACAACACTTGGGACACATCTTTAAACAGTAGCTTTATATATTGCAGCATTTAACTTGCATTTTAAACAATCGCAACCACTCCTAAACATACTTGAAATGAAGTTGAGGGTGGTGGGTGGTGAATTGGGTTGAAGGATAAAGTCAATGTAGTTGTAGCATCCTTTGATCACATCTTGCTTTGACATTTCATTACTGTGCGGTAAGATAAGATTAGCATTTATAATAATGACTTAACTATCAATATTCTATATACTCCACAAAATTGTTAGTTTAATTTTTATTCTTTTTTGTTGTTGTTAAAAGCTCTTTTTTTTTCTTTATGCATAATTAATTAGCTAATTATTGTTAGCCCTTTCACGACCTAGTGGCTGATCGTTTGCTCATATGTTTTAAGTGTTTTCTTGGATGGATTTTGTGTTCCCATTTGCTCGACCTCCGTCTACCTATGAAGGTAAATTTGCATTACTATTTTTTAAGGAAATTCAAGCTATGGCTCGTTCCTTTAAATTTTCCCTCATTTGTAGGGTTAGTCGTCTATGAATTGTATATAAGAACATGTTGCCTTGCCTTGTGGGATATTGTTAGGACCAAAATCGCAAGAAGAAACAAAATAATTCACAGAAAATTCGGATAAAAAGCACACAATCATAAGCAATGTTGATTTATGTGGTTGCATGTAAAATACTTATTTTAACGGGAGAAACGGAGAATAATTTCACTATATGATCATCTCCTCCAATTTTTCATCTTCATCGAGAATATCTTCGAGATTCAATGCGAAAAGTGCATCCATAACTTCATGCCTCAACATCCTGAAGTTGTTCTTACCGTCAAACTTGACAACTGCTGAATTGAGGAGTTTTTTGGCACCCAGTCACTCGATAAGCAGAGTCCTGAGCACTCGGGCACGCCCAGATAACAGTTGTCTTTTTTCTCAGCCCCCATCCCAGATTTGAAAAATGGTTAGGGATTTGATGCTTGTGTAAGAAGAAAGCTAGAAACTCATTTGTATGCCACTTGGGTGAAGGATTGTGATTTTAAAAATTGTAAGCTCTCTTTGATATAGTGAAATTTTCTCATCTCCTCCCCGTGGATGTAGGTGTTAGCACCGAACCACGTAAATTTTGTTTTGTGCTGCGATTTTTGGTTTTGTTTGTGGTTCTTTGTTCTTGCATGCTTGTATTGTATGAATGCTTGAGAATACTTTTGATTGATTCATATAACATTTCCTAACAAGTGGTATCAGAGAGAGGTTTAGGGTTTTATGATTCAAAATTATTTTTGTTATTCTTGGAACATCTAGTGACATGCAAGTAGCCATGGAAGAGAGAATTGGAGGAGAAGCTTCTAGTTGTTCATCGCCGGGGGTGGTGGAACAATCTTTCCACCAAGTTGTGACACATCCGGCTAGGATCGATGTTGTCAAGTTTGATAGCAAGAACAACTTCGGGATGTGGAGATGCGAAGTCACGAATGCACTTTGCGTGTTGAACTTTGAGGACGTTCTTGATGGCGATGAAAAATAGGAGATGTCGGAGAGGATTGGGTCAAGATGAATTGCAGCGCATGCGGGTTGATCCGAAATTATTCCACCCAAGAAATCAAGTGTGCAGTGATGATGGAAACATCGGCATGCAAATTGTAAAAATTCCTTGAGAGCAAGTATCTGACAGAGCGTGGAGAATCGTCTCCAAATGAAGTGGCGTTTGTACGAATTTCGGATACAGCGGGGAATCTCCATTGATGAACATATAAATGAGTTCATCAAGTTTGTGGCGACCCAGTGTTAGATTAGATGTCCTGACCCAACATTGAATACCACTATAGTATTTAATACTGGATTAGTATCTCCTAATCTACTATTAAGCACTACTACAAGCAAATGATCTATAAGATTGAGTAAATATTGATGCATTTCTAAGAGTAAAGATAAACAAACATACATTCCTTCACATACATCTAGAAAAATAAAAAAAATGTCTCTGAATTAAATAAATAGTACAATTTCATAATATTTAAATTATAGCATTAAATGTATATAAGAAAAGAAATCACTCTCATCCTTACATAAAAATGAAAAGTAAAATATCTCTAATGAATCTTCAAGCCTGCTTCTGGTACTCCAGCTCCTCTTCTGGTTCCTGCTAGCTCCACTTCAGGCTCCTGATCTATCGTATTTATTTTTTAACACGATAAGACACAACCAATAAAATAAAATAAGTCGTTAGATATATAAAGTCTAAGCATATTTTTGAGTTTCTAAATATTTTAGTTTAAGAATATCACATTAGGTTATGCAATAAGGATATGAATTATAAAATAGAAACTATAAGTTAATGATAGTGAGATTAAACAAGCTAAAGTACACTAGGTTATCTTACAAAAGAAAGGTTAAGCATACATGACATTTATAAAAGAGCTAAATAAGATAAAAGCTAGCATCCTATATGTAAGTAAGAAAATAAAAGACTGTTTCTAGCATCCTATAAATAAGTATAGTAAATGATCAAATTGAGCTGTAATGAATGCAATTGACTGTAGAAATATGCAAAACAGTTTATTAATATTATGTGCTTTAATTAAGTTATGTTCTATGGGCTCATACAGAACAAAAAAAGGAGTTAGGTACGTCTACCCAACTATTTAAGATAAGATCTCCTGTATAACCACACACTCCCCTCAAGAATATGTGTGATCTTCTAATCACTCCATAGCCAGCCTTGGCTCAATATTAAACTCCTTATTTAGTTATAATTGTTATAATGCAATGTTTATGATCAATTGAAGCATGGTGACATTCAATGGGAATGCCAAAGTAAACTAAGCTAGTGATATCTCTTTGTTATCTAATTTTTAGTTATCTAACTTAATGATTGGGGTCAATTGAACTCCCGATTAACTTAAGACATAAGTCTTAGATCAATTGGTGAATATATATATATGTTAAAATATGATTTTGTAGTTTTTGAAAATAATTATAATAATAACAACACTCAAGACTCTAACCTAATCCAAATGTTATCATCCTCATGATTCATCAATTAAACACTAATTAAGCTCCTTAGATGAAATATACTATCTTAAAAAATCCAAACTAATATCTAGGTTCAATCTACCTCAAAGAACTTCTAAAGTTTGAACCTCATAGGCAATTTCTCCTATTTCTTCTAAGCTATAAGCACACTTCAAACTTTAGTTAAATTCCCAAGTCTAGAAGCTACCAAAATGTTCCCAAATGTTGAGCTAAAGAACTCAGTGCCATTATTATAAGAATCTATATCTAAATGCCTTGGTTATTCATTGATCTACCAATTCATGACAGATTCAATATTTATCTCAATTGAAGTTCTCAATCTCAATCACACAGTCCACCTGACCTAATTCCCCAACCACCTTACTAGTCCAATTCTCCAAAATTCTTTCAAGGGTTCGTCTCCATTGTTCCCTCTCCTAAATTGATGAAATGAACTAAAGGAAGCTCAAGCTCTTCTACTTTTAGGATTTGAGATCACAACTATAACAACATTCTCAAAAATTCTAAATTCAATAAGTGATTTGGCTCCTAGAAGTCAAATCCTAAATTCAACACCCAATCTGGGCAAAATCAGTATGTATACACTCCTTATAGCATAAAATGAACTTAGACATGAGTAGGTTTAATTTGGAGGTGATTTGAGCAAGTTAGGGTTTTTGATCTAAGTATTAAAAATACCAAAAATATGATTTTTGAAAATATAATTTAAATTGCAAATTAAATGTCACCATAATATTCTACACATTTTTATGAGCAAAATGAGATGCACACTCCTTATAGCATAAAATAAAATTTAAACTGCAAATTAAATGTCACCACAATATTCTACACATTTTTTGTGAGCAAAATGAGATATACACTCCTTATAGCATAAAATATAATTTAAATTGCAAATTAGAAGTCAAATCCTAAATTCAACACCCAATCTGGGTAAAATCAGTATGTATATATATACACTCTTTATAGCATAAAATGAATGTAGACATGAGTAGGTTCAATTTGGAGGTGATTTGAGCAAGTTAGGGCTTTTGATCTAAGTATTAAAAATACCAAAAATATGATTTTTGAAAATATAATTTAAATTGCAAATTAAATGTTACCACAATATTCTACACATTTTTTGTGAGCAAAATGAGATATAATATCGATATATGTGGATCTCTGAATAAAAAAGTTATGAAGCATACAAGATTCAGAAATTTCAATTTAACTAATCCCTAAATATTCTTCTCTGCCCTTACTGTTCTAGGCTCGGCCCGCACACACGACTTCTTTGCGTGCGGGCCTGCGGTTATTCGCCCCCAAACTGGCCGGACTCAGAACCATGCGGGTCAGTTCGATCCGGCCTTGAGCCCTTCCTTGCCGGGAGCGACAGGGCTCGGCTAGGGCATCAATCGGTCTGGCGACCGGTGGGTCTCAGGTGGTGAGCCCTATGCCATTCAAAAGGTCTCTTCAATACCTTTTGACTGGCATGTATCCCTACTCGAGCTCCACTCTAACGTCATACTACATGATACCCTAGATCCTAAGTTACGGGCTCCTACAGGCGCTCTGTAGGTTGTTGTTCACCTGTCGACCAAACATGGTTTAATTGGGCTCAATTGGGCCCGATTGAAGTCTGATGAGTGTTTGCAATACAACGGAATAGGTAAATGAATTGCTCAAGAGATCGGTCGCTATAACTTCAGTGGGTAGCAGGGTACTGTTGGGGATTGTAGCCTCGATACCTATCGGGCTTCGATCGGGCTAACTCGTTCGAAGCTCAATGTTGTTCATGAGGGAGTGAAATAGGTATACGAACGCAATCGAGTTCAAATTATGAAGCAATGCTAGGGAAGGTGAGTACCTATCGAGCACCGTCTAAATGTCCGTTCGGCGCTCGCCCCGATTACACAACTGTTCCCTAATTGCTGCGATACCCCCCGTCTGCTCTGCCACTCACCAAAACAGACAAATGGAGAGGTCGGCTCGGGACTTTAAGAGCTGATGCAGCGGCTCCAGCGGCATTATGGTGTGTTGCCTCTCTTCGTTCGTTGCCTTGAGAGATGAAGCCCTGTTGGACGGGCTGGACAAATCTCATCTGTCTTATTGATCGCGAAGATCGACAAAGGGATGAATCTATCGCTGTTTGATTAAGGGTTCAACGGCTCTTTTATTTTAAAAAATAATAATATTTAAATAATTAATTAGTTTAATTAATTTAATAAATTCAAATATCAATTAAAAGTTCTCCAAAAAATTCCAAAAATTTCACCCTTAACTAATTTGGGTGTGAGAAACTCAAAAATGGAGTCAAATTTTTTATTCGAGGTCTAAATATTTATCTTAATTTTGAATTATTTAAATTGATCCAAATCCTGATTTTTTTCAAAGATTTATAATTTTCATCAAAACTTTAGGGATTGATCTTTAGATTATTTTAAGACTAATGTTGAGGTTCTTAAGCTAATACGGTGATAAAAAATTTAAGTAATAACCATGGGTTGTTACAGATTCTCCTCCTTAAAAGAAGTGTCATCTTCAACACTATCTTACAAAATTAAATGACATAGGAATAGGATTGGTTTAGTGAAGTACATGTTTACTCAAATAACTTTGGGTACTTCTTCCGTACTTCCTCCTTTTTCTCCCATGTTACTTTTTCAACTATGTGATTCTGCCACTAAACCTTGATCATAGGAATACTTTGATTTCTTAACTATTTCAAATCTCTCCCCAAGATCTGCACTGGCTTTGCTACATATGTCAAATCAGGTTGGAGCCCAATTGTGGTTGCCTGAACCTATTGGCTTGGATCCAGTAAACACTTCCTCAAAGAAGACCCATGAAATACATTGTGTACAACTGAGAAGTTCTCTGTCATTCCCAGTCTGTAAGCTGATGTGCCTATCTTAACTGATATACGGAATGGTTCTACATATTTGGGACTTAATTTCCCATAAATTTCAAATCTCTACATGCCCTTCATTGGATTGATTTTGAGATAGACTCTGTCATCTACTTGAAATTCTAGCTGTTGATGTCAGTCATGATACTTCTTTTGCCCGTCCTGAGCTGCTAACATCTTTTTCTTAATCAGCTGTATCTTATGATTTGTTTTTTCAACCAATTTAGATCCATACAATTGTGTATCACCCACTTCAGTCCAAACTAAATGTGTGTTACACTTTCTGCCATGCAATGCTTCATAGGGTGCCATCCCTATGCAATTTTAACAAATATGGGAGAGAAGATTTGCATTTATAAAAATGACTTAACTATCAATGTTCTATTTAGTCCACAAATTTGTTAGTTTAATTTTATTCTTTTTTTGTTGTTAAAAGCTTTTTTTTGCTTTATGCATAATTAATTGGCTAATTAGTATTGAGGGAAGGATGGACAAGATATAGAGTGAAAAAAGCTGTCAGATCTCAATGAGTAATTTTTAACTTTGTATCTCATGGATTCATACATTTTGGATTGATGGAGAGATATGTGACGGGAGAAATTATTCTCCATTGAAAAGTAGTCTCTCTTATTATCTTTTTATGTGTGTGTGTGTATATATATATATATATAGAGAGAGAGAGAGTGAAAAAAGCTATCAGATCTCAAAGAGTAATTTTTAACTTTGTATCTCATGGATTCATACATTTTGGATTGATGGAGAGATATGTGACGGGAGAAATTATTCTCCATTGAAAAGTAGTCTCTCTTATTATCTTTCTATGTGTGTGTGTGTATATATATATATATATATGTTTTTTAACATATACTTTTAGATATGAAAAAAAGAATACAATAGATGTGATTGAAGGTCTCCAACAAAAAAAAAAAATTAAAATAAAGTAAAAGAAGAAAAAATAAATTTAAAATGGCCACCAAAACCCTCTTGAAAGTTTTGCAAGGAGATTTTAGTACATGTGCCAAACATGTAAACAATACGATATATGTAATTCGACTCGATCTTTAGAACCTTCAAAACTTTTCCATGACCATTTCTTTTTCTGAAGTAACATGTGGATATTGATCATTTTTTTCTTTTTTTTTTTTCTTTTTTTAAGATGGTATCTTCAAATCCATCAAATTCATTTTTCGACCATGATAAATCCTCCTCATCTTTGGAAACAAAAACCTCCTTGGGAACACTCGCCCTACTTTTGACGATAATGGATTGAATCCTCGGCGAAAGTGTTGGGGACCCGGTTCTCCTTGATCAAGTAAGCGCTTCCTCAAAACTTCAGGAATTTCAATAACCATTCTTTGAAGCATGGTCGTAGCTGCACCCATCAATCTCAACTCTGATTTATCCCCATTGACTGTGCAACAACCTACAGATGGGATGCCACGACCTCATCTGAGGCCGCTTCTATTTCAACTTGCATCTTCAGTAGATTTGAATTGTATTGAACTTGTTTTTTATAAGTTGATCCGAATAGAAGTTGTCATAGACCGATATCGATTCATCCTCTCATGCAACATCACGGTGGTTCAAATGCCCATCATCCAACACCACATCCTTTGGTGTCGAGTTACGCACTACATCACCCGTGGAAGATGGTTGGCCCATTTTCAGAGCCGGGTGAGAAACAATGTCATTCTTAATGTTAAATGGATTGCACTGCTCAACAGCGTCAACTGACTTCAGAGCTAAAGCACCATGCACACCATACATAGTGGCCGCCAACCGCCCACCATCATTGTCCCGTGATGGCATCCAAGTCCTCCAAAACTGCATTCATAGGTTTTGACCCAGACCTAGAAGGTCCCTCTTCATCGGGAAGTGAAGGAAGATCAACCACAACATTACATGAGTTTAAAATTGCAACATTGATATCACCGTTTCCCATCACTTCTTCCGTATTCGAACGAGTGCCCATCTCATTCTTGTTGGCCTCTGCCATATCAACAAGAGTCTCATCCACTACAACGTTGTCATTTCTTTTTGGATCATATGCCATCTATTTTTTTTCGTAGATATAAGGATGGATGACCCATTTACCTTTGTTTTAACTTTGAATTGATGGAGATGAAAATAGTTTGCCACTTCGTGCCCTATTCTCGAACAATGAGAGCAATATGACGGCTTATATTCAAAAGTGAATTCTTGAGGGTATTTGTTCTCCTCGTTCCCGATCCAAATTTCTGGTCTAAAATTTTCAGTGAGATAAATTTCGACCAATACACATGCCACCGATGGACATGGAATGTTGATGGTAGCAAAATCGACTTTGAGCGGCTTATCAAAATAAGACCACAAGGTGAACAAAATTGAATGCATCATCAAATGAAACTTGAGTAAAAGAAAGTTGATCCAAACTGGGACAACGTGAGGTTCACTTCTTGGGTCAAAGGATGTTGTCCCTTTCAGCACATTCATGTGGAAGTTTTCAATGAAATATATACATTTTGCAAATAATCCAATGTAATCTGCTTTATTTGATAGTTGATAAGAATATGACGGAAATCGATTAATCTATCACTGTTTGATCCCACTAATCTTAGGCTTTAAAGAAACTTGCGAGCAGTTATTGTTGATGATTTCCCATTAGCAAATTTTCCCATAAGAGATTACTCAAAAGGTTTGACCAGCCTTTGAATTTCATCATTAGAGAGAATGAGAGCTGGTTTACCTCGTATAAACGTAATAGGTTTGATCCCGATTAACTATCCCCTAGATGGACTGTTGGTGGGGGCTTCTCGAAAAGATAAGGGCGTTGAAGTCGTTATCGGACACTTAGTTGAAGATTCTGAAGATGGAAATCGAACTCCTCCATCCCAGCTACTAAGATGCCGGATCTTTGTCGATGAGGCTCCCAAGGGGCGGTGATTGGAGCCGCTCGGCGCAAACCCCAACACAAATCCAATAGGGATTACCAGAGAACAGCCAAGGATCCAACACCAACCCTAAATTGCCTTGACAATGAATGCATTATATATATATATATATATAATCTGTCTTTGATTCCCCTTTCTTGGTCGAGCGCATAGCAATCAAGCTTTTCGCTTGCACATTTTATCTTTAATGTAGAAATGAAGGTGTTATTCATTATTTAAGGTAGTTGAAAACATGTGCATGTATATATTGCTAAGCGCATTATAGATAAAATGTGCAGGCGAAAAGCTTGATTGCTATGCGCTCGACCAAGAAAGGGGAATCAAAGACAGATTATATATATATATATGTATATATATATATATATATATATATATATATATATATATATATATATATTGGAGGTTATACAAAGTACATAATAGTTGAAAATGTGTACGTCTCATGTTGGTTTATAAATAGTACATTTGAGCAGTATATAAAAAGTAAAGTGTAGCTGATTGTAAAGATGAAAGTAAAACAACTATCATTAGCAATGTGTGATCAAATAATAGCTGGCTACAAATCCACTACTTGTTTTAGAAAATATACAATTGTTTATTAGTAGTTCTAAATAAAACAAGTGAGTCCAAACACAAATAAGTCTTCCGCCTTTTCAAGAGAGCTAGATTTGTTCTTATTTCACCGGTAGCAGCATTACATGTACGTATTCGTAATGTAATTTTAAAATACCAGATCTCAGTGTATACCAAAAAGAAAATTGATCATGAGTATTTTATGATTGCGCTCCTATATAAAAGGAAAAAAAATTAAGCAAATAGTTATGCAAGAATTGCAACAACAACTGCTAATATAGTTATGAAAAATTGAAAGAAAATGTAGTAAAATAAAATACTAAAATTCTACGTACATGGTAGCCTGTCGAAGTGCTGGAATTTTCTTTCAAGTTTTTTATTTGGAATTTAATGCAAATTTTGGGAAAAATTTATTTATACTTAATTATACAATTTTATTTTCTTTAATTCTAAAAGCTTTTATTTATAAATCCCCTTCGTTACACCAACATAATTGCATCTCCATATATGCTTTTTCAATCAATATAAGTTGATGAGATTCATTCATAAAAATGTTCAGTAACAGTATTCCAAATATCAAAATTTAGGCATTAGATATGCAAATAGATAAAATTTGAACGCTATGCCAGTAATTACTTTAATATTTTTTAAGTATAATTATCCATAGTAATTTAGCCATCCCAGTCTTTCTTGCTGTTTCTATCAAAATCTGATCCTGTAGTCTGAAAGTAGGAACTTTTAGTGATTTTTTAACTTCATTAATTGATAATGTTCAGATCGTAATTAAATTTTAAATCACTAATCCTTCTCACTTCACTGTTTTTTAGGTGTCCAGTTGGAGAGATTTCATGAAAGGAGGCAAGAAGGTGAATATTATAATCCTTGGTCATTTACTTGTGCTGCTCTGGAATCTTTATAATTTACCTATCCAGCACCCTTTACAAAGTTAGCATCCAAACACATCTATGCATTGTCTAAGTTAGTACGCTTCTTGAAGGTCTTCTTCAATCATTAAATTGATTCGAGTCTTCTTCATACATGGGTGCTGTGGAATTTAGGCGCTGGATATGTAAAATATGCATTTTTTAGGTGTTATTTAAGTAAACAATTATAAAGTCCTTTGTTAACCCTTCTGCTAGTCCAACTCCATCTCTGAATTTTCCGGTATTTTTACTATAGGTGAAGAAAGGTGAGCTTCGACCTCCAAAGCTCAAAACCGAAGACCCAAACAAATCTTACGTGCAGAGGCCCTTAAAACGAGGATGAATCTCAAACGCCGGGCGTTCCAGTTCGCTGCGTAACAAAATCTATTAACTGCATAGCAAGCCATATCCCAGGTCAGATTGACCCTGCTTAGCTTTCTAGCCATGCATCTGCATTTCATTATTAGTTAGTCCTAAAGTTCAACTTTGTTGAATATTATACACTTAAATTATCAGTTTTATATAAAATTTTTAAAATTCAAGTACCTGCATTTGCACATCTCTCTCTCTCTCTCTTCATGCTCATGCCAAGCATAATTCCTGTTTCAGACAAAAAGAGATTCCTTGCCTAATTTTAAAGCCATCAGTCAACTCCATATGCTTCTTTGACATCGTAAATATTAACTGCATGTTTGTATGATTTCAAATAATAAACTAGAAGGGAATAAAGCTGTTGGGTGGATATAAAAATGTGTGTAGTCAAACTGAAGCAGATTTTGGTTAGGCAATTGGGCTGTTGTTTATATTAATAAAAGGAATAGGAATCTTAGAGGGAACTTTTGTGGATTCTTTTCTGTGGAAACTTGAGGGATTTATGCTCCACTAAACCCTTTGAAAGAAAGTATGCTAAAAAACTAAAGATATGTATCAGTTTAGGCTGGTTCCCAGTATGTTCCAGGCTATATATTTATGTCTGGATTTGTATAAAAAAAATATATATATATGTGGGTATAAGCTTCTCTGCTGTCTGGATTTGTGATTTGTATATAAAAAAAAAAGGAATCTAGTGAGTAGTAGCGCATGAAGCTTCCAGCTTGTTCCGACTTGCCTTCCATCCTATTTTCCTTTGCCTCCGAGTGGAATTTATTTTGAGATTAAGAATGCAAGAAGCTGGATTTTGTGCTAAGTTACTCCCAAAAGTTAGAATAAATAAAAAGGGATATTTACTTGCATAACACCCAAATCTTTAAATATTACATATCCGGCACAGAAAGTTTAACTTAACACATAAAACGCTTTGTATCGTCTTCAATCTTAAGCAGGTGTGGGTGCCAAGCACTTTGGATATGGCGAGATAATGTGCTCGTTCTGTAAAAGTAAACTTTAGGCGCTGGATATGTAATATTGAAAATCTAGGTGCTTTGTATGTATCTATAAAGACGGTATCTGTCTACACCGACACACCGCTAAACCTTAGTTCCATTAGTTGGGATTGGCTATATAAATCATTTGTTTTCATCAAATATGTGATTGTTCATCATTTCTTCCCATATCTTTATCAAACACTTCCTAGCACCCAAGATTTTGCTACATATGCATAATGGAATATACAAGATAAAGGGTATTTTTTAAGAATGTGAGCTTCAAATAAATAAATATGAAGCAAATATGTGATTGTTAATGAGACTTCCATTGCAATATATTAAGAAGAGAATCAAGAGATAAAAAATTTGATGGCATATGTTAATTATTTTTTTTATGAAAAATGTTATGTTTATACAAGAATATATATTAAAAAATATTCTATTCAATAGATTTGTGTGTGTGTGTGTGTGCATATAGGCCCTGTAAAAAAATGTATTAAATTAATAATTTATTTACATATTAGATTGACATATTATTTATATATTTTAATATATATACTCTTCTTTTATTTTGTATTGCATAAAAAATGTATTTTAAATTGGTAAACTGAAATCTGCCAAAATTTCTATTAAAATTTTGATAAAAATAAAAAAAGGGATATTAAGAGAAAATTATGTATAGAATAATTTGTCTTCAATATTAATGTGTGCTAAATTAATCCTTCTTTTACTACATCTTAATAAGAAATTTCTTCTTAATAGGTGCTAAATATGTAAATAATGAAATTTAATTTATTTTTTAAATGCTAACATTGTTACAAAAGCTAATTGAGATTTAAACTTCAGATTTATATCTAGAAATGTTAAAATCTCTAATAAATAAATCAAAATTGTAATAAAAATTTAAATAATTATTAAAAGTATGTATGAGAGATATAGTGATGCACAGAGGCCAGCATTTCATTTATATGCCTAATGATGAATATTCTCACGAAGCTTAAATCTTATTCATTCCATAATTAACTCGTTCATAAATTATTTTTGGGCAGTATAAAAATTCTTTTATTTTTACTTTAAATGACATACAATTTCTAAGTATAAAATGAAGATTAACGAATATATTTTTAATTATGGTTTATTATGATTTTTTAATTTTCTCATTATATGTATATATATATATATATTTTTTTTTTCTTATATTTATATTATTATATATAATAATGTGAATGATGTGATAATTTTATGAGTGAATATATGACTAAATTCATTGATGTATTAGTATTTCATATATAATTTAGCTTTTATAATAATAGATTGTTAAGATTTTTATTTAAAATATGCATCTTTATCAATTTTTATATCAATTCAAATTTTAAAAATAATATTTATATTATTTTAATATAAATAAATAAATACTAACAAAATGATATTATGTTAGTGAATAAATTTTATTGAATAAATTTTCTTAGATGTTACGAATTTAAATATCTTTTATTATATATTTTTTATATGATAAAATTATTTTTATATTTTTTTGAGTTATGTGGGAAATTATTTATAAATAATTTAAAAAAAGTACAAAAGAATTTTAAAAAAAATTAATCATTAATAATTTTTGAAATTAGAAAATAAAATGTTGCTCACTTTAATTATGATTTTGATTAATAAATTTTATTTATTATGAATTAATTATTAATTTTAAATATATGAGATATTTAAAAAAATATTTGATGATATTATAGCACTCTTAATAAATAAATAAATAAATAAAGTTAATAGGTCAAATTAATTTTTTATTTTATTTTATTGTATAGAGGCATCCGACAAAATCTAAGTGATATATGGTAAGGGGATATGAAATGATTCAATTACTTTTGCTTCGAGCGAGTGAATGGCAGACAGAAGCGGTATAGGCAACTCTGTCCGGCATGTGCCCCTCTCTCCCCCGCGCCTCTCCCTACGCCCTATACAAAATGACAAAGTATCATAGATGTAAAAATTTATAAATTAAGATATTTATTTCTTAGACTTTGTTATATTTATATCATGGTACACATTAAAATGAAATAAATATCTTAATTTATAACAAAATTTTAATAAAATTTTGACATCATTTCAATATAAATTTTAAAAATAATATTTGTATTATTTTAATATAAATAATATATTTTATTGAATGTTATCTCAACGAGTCTAAATAGCATTTCTTTATATGTAAATATATAATTGATATAATTCACTTTTTACTTAGACCAATGTATATTAAAAAAAAAAAAAAAAAATTTTTGATGGGTGGTAATATAATTGTGTATATGATGGTGTAAGTATAATATTTTTATATTTTTTTCTTAAAAAAGAAAATAATATTTACACAAGAATATACATTAAAAAATATTCATGTCCAATATAAAATTTTCATTTTTCTTAATTTTTGCATATACCCTATAAAATATGTATTCAATCAATAATCTACTTACACATTAAATTGACGCATATCTATATATTTTAGTATGTACTAGTATGTAAGTATAGCAATACTCCTTAAAAAATATGCTAACTTCTTTCTTAATACACCAAAACTCAACTATGCAAATACTAGTAAAAATTATAAGAAAATTGAGAAAAATATTAAATTGACACATCATCTATATATTTTAGTATGTACTAGTATGTAAGTATAGCAATACTCCTTAAAAAATATGCTAAATTCTTTCTTAATACACCAAAACTCAACTATGCAAATACGAGTAAAAATTATAAGAAAATTGAGAAAAACAATGCTCATGTATAAAATTAATTCAAAATTTATACTCTCAATAAAATTATTTTATTTTTAAGAATTTTAATATTGCTCTTAACTTATAAGAAAATGAATATAAATTATAATTTCTTAATAGATTTGACACTAAAAAATGAATTTAATTTGTATTTTTTTATGAGAAAAAATATTTATAAAATTTGGAGGATGACGTCCCATTTATTTATTTATTTATTGAGAAATGTTGTTTACATATATTAAAGTGACACCAAAATAATGAGATTTGGACATTATTTCATTAGTGTTTATTAGATGATATAATACAAATATTATTTTTAAAATTTATATTGAAATGATATTCAAATCTTAGTAGATGAGTTTTTTTAAATATCACGTTAGAGGGTCTAAATAATATTTATCTTCTTTTTTTTTTTTGTATGATCTTCAAATATTCTCTTAGATTGATTGAGATTTGAGGAAGATTGTATTTTTTTTTTTTTGGTGTTGCTTCAATATCTTTATTGGTGCTGCATTCCTAATAATTAAAGTTCTCTGATAAAAATTAAGATTATAAATATAAATTGATTAAAATAAATTAATTATATTGAAAAAATTATTTAGATATTTATTGATGTGTTTAAATATTTTCTTAATTTTTTAGTATATATATATATATTATTCGGTTATTTGCATTTATCTAATTAAGTTTAAATAATCAAATTTGTATAAATTTTTATTATAACATAAGAAATTATAATATCTAAGTATATTATTAATATATTGATTTAATTTTATACAAAATGGATAATTTATATTAAAACATTAGAAAATTAGATGCTTGTCAATATATGCTAATCTAATTAATAACATTTTATATTTTTAATGGTAATATTAAATTTAATTTAATAAAATAAAAACTAATATGATAATATAGGTAATGTTTATGAATGTCTTCAACATTTTAGATTTAATGATTACACCTTTGCTAAATTATAGTTATTTATTATTTATTAAACTAACCGTTACTTAGTTTTTTAATTTGATATTAAATTTAAACATAAAATGTTTGGAAATTTGTATAAATGTATGAAAATATAATTAGATTAAAATGAATTAATTATATTAAAAAAGGAAAATATTATGATTACACAAGAATATATATCAAAAAAATATTCATGACTAATTAGAAATTCTTTTTTTTTTAATTTTTATATATATGTTTTATCAAAAAGTACATTCAACTAATAATCCATTTACACATTGGATTGACACATCAATATATGTTGGTATTGAATTGATATATCATCTATATATATATTGATTTATACTAATATATAAGTGTAATAATACTCTAAAAAAAATTTAGATATTTATAATTGGTGAATGAAGAGAAGAGCAGCAGGTGCAGCAGCTGCAGCAGCCGCATGTTTGCATTTATGTGGAAGAGGGACATCAGACATGGAAGTATTTCTCGTTAGGGCACAGCCACCAATGCATGCAGATCCAAATGCTTCTAAATTATCAGGTCTTACGGAACAGCCGCATGGGATGTCTGTGTCTCGACAGCACATCTCTCTTCCCTATATTCCGCACGCCTTATTCGTATTCTTAATTATTATCAACTTTAAATGCATCTATTATGCTAATAGAATAATTACTTTACTGTATTTATATACACATTAACAAAAATAAATAAATATATGCACTAATATGTATTTATATAATAATATATATCAAAAAATATTCATAATTAATAAAAAATCTTTTTTTTTAATTTTTACAAATAAATGTATTCAATCAATAATCTACTTGTACGTTAGATTAACGCATCTATATTTTTGATATATATTAGTGTGTAAGTATAGTAATATTAATATAAAAATAAAAAATAAAATTTCTAAATATTTTATTTTTTTATACTATAGAATGGAAAAAAAAAATCAGTTATATGTTATAATATTTTAAAGTATTGCTGCATTTATACTTTAAAATACATCAAAATATATATAGATGATATATCAATCTAATATATAAGTATATTATTAATTGAATATATTTTTTTTTTGTGAAGTCTATATATAAAATTAAAAAAAAAATCTTATATTGATTCTGAATTTCTCATTGTTTTAATTAATTGAGATTTATTATTATAATTATAATTATTTAGAAATAGTTTTTAATTTTGCGTATAAATATACAGTCTTATTGTTCCCCACACGTTCACCTGAAGTGAAGTGACTGTCCCTACGTGTTTAAATAGGATTGGAAATAGTAGAATACTAAGAATAAAAATCATAATAAAATTTATTCCATAATTATAAAAAAAAAATAGATTTCGAATTTTTTTTTTTTTTTATTTGCATGTTGATGAGCATAATTGGTATTTGAGAAAAATTGAGAATAAAATAGGGGCAATATAGTATATTTCCAAAAACAAAAAAAACAAACAATAGTATGCCTACTTTGATATTCTAATATATGATCTTTAGTTTCATATAGCAAGTCTCTTAACTAAGACAGGTTGGGTGTATATCTAACTCGACTATTGTTGGGGGAATTACCACAGTTGGTGACTTTATTCGTCATAATTATGTTAATCATAGTATTAGCATGACTACAGAGGGTACGTGGCCCTATATAGAGGGCCCTGAGACTAAGCACTAGAAGATAATGATGGATAAAAAAATGGAGTCTCTTCGTACAATTACAAACTAGAGTTTGGTGAAGCTTCCTCCAGGTAGAATTGTAATTGGATGCAAACTAGTGTGTGAAGTAAAATAATCTCGAGAAGCTTATGATGTGCACTACAATGCAAGATTTGTTGATAAAGGCCTTGCACAAATCAGATGGATAGACTACGATGAAGACTTTTCTCATATTGTTAAATGTCCCACCATCCATGTTCTCTTAGCACTCTTAGCACTTGCATTGCAAGTTGACCTGATCATGAAGCAGTGTAAGAAAAAAAAATTATAACATGGGGAATTTGATGAAGAGATCCATATGCAGCAACCTTTTGAGAATATCTTGAAAGTATTGAGCTTCAATGATTGCAAAATATTAGTGAGCATGAGGAAGCTTTGATCAAGACTTTTCGTTTGGATGAATTACACACCACTCGTTGAATCGAGATCGCAAAAAGGAACCATAATATACACATAAAATATAGACAAAAAGCACACAATCACATGTACAGTGATTTATGTAATTCAGTATAAAATCCTAAATTCGCTATGAGAAGAGGAGAAGACTTTCACTATATGGGAAAAACACTTACAATCTTCTGGTTTCAAAACCCTAGAGCAATTTCTAAAGCCCTCTTGAGAAGATGAACAAAAAATATTGTTTCTTTTCATCCATCATGCATTCTTAAAAAACTCTTCAACCGACACTCCAAAATGCTCCTAAATCGATCACGAAACCGCAACTAATCTCTCACGTAACCGCCCGCGCAATCGCTCACCCATACAACGATATTTGATGTGGCGGTGCTCAATGTGATTCATCTCTCGAATGCCCTTATTCTCGTAGAAATACATCTCAAGAATCACCTAAAGTTACATATGAAGATCAAGCCTTCTCGACCGACCGCGACGGATGCGGTTTTCTTGTTGCTTGAAGGTGTTGTGCTGAGGTCATCGAGATCAAAGCGTGTTATAAAGAATGAGATTGTTTCATCCTCTAGGCACCAAAGATCTCAATTTTAAAACACACGTAATATTTGTTTGGCTTGAATAAAGCATATTATTGCACAGAGTATGGAACAAAAATTTAGTCGTCGGCTATTGCTATTAAATAATCAGATAAACATTTTATCAGTAGCAAGGGAAAATGTGATTCTTTGAAATATATATATATATATATATATATGTAATGTTATCTCATCAAGTTCACACATAGCCACATGGTCTATTTTTGGTACATAATTTTAGTTCACGTATTCATTGCACCTTCGATTACTATTGTATGTGTTAAGGACACTTTTTTATACTTGCATCATATATATATACTAAAATGCAAATTATTTGATAATATTATGTGTAAATATATAATTGTAATGCAATTCTTACTTAGATTTATGTGAAGAGAAAATTTGTGTATAACACAAAATATATATTAATAATATATATAACTATGATGTAAATGTAAATTTTTTGTCATTGGTGTGGGCCCTTAAAGAGAATAAAATGATTGATTTCTCCCATCATTAATTAAGAAAAATGACAATTGGTTTCTTCTAATAAAAATGTCATTTAGCTTCTAAACAGCTCAAAGAAATAATTATTGACAAAATATTTCATATTTTTTAGAGCTATTTTATGGATTATTTGGAATTGTTTATCTAAATTCTTCATCTATTATATTACATAATATATAAAATATTAATTTCTAGTATCATATACATATGTATTATAAAATATAATAAAATAATTTTTATCTCATATATATATATATATGAAGAGTACGTAGAGTACTTAAAATCATTAATTTCTAGCATCATATATGTTATAAATTACATGCATCAAAATTTGAAGGAGTTTGCATCAATACAATTTAAGAGCAATGTCAAATTTCAATAATAAGTAACTTGCATTTTAATAAAGATATTTCACACTGCATTATTTAAATGAGATCAAATAATCTTAAAACAATGAAATGAAAGACTTAACACACTATGTGACATGAACTATCTCATTTTCTGCCTAAAACCCCAAGCTTCACTAGGATACTCAGATATTAGCAACAAAGTTATTCTAGGAAGGTATACAATTACTCTTCGGTAAGTGTTCACATATATTTTTATTTTGGTGACTCTTTTCTCTGAATCTTCTACCCATTCATAGTGAACTAGTGTAACGACCAAAATTGTTATCATCCAAATTATGACCAAATCCGACTCAAAAATTAGAATCCTCGGTGACTTCAAAATTAGTGTAAACCAAAAATATCGTTTGATAGAGTATATTTTTTGGATCATATTGCCCAAGTTTGTGAGCAATCCGGACAAGACGTACTCCTAAATTAATTTATAAATTATTTAAATATAATAAATTAGGAAATTAAATACAAGTACAAATTCAGTGATTTTAGTGTCGTTAGATTAAGAATATTATAAAATGACTACGAAAAAAGTTTCATTGAATTTAGAGCTCCTCATTGACCATAATAAATTTTTGAAGTTTTAATCTTCAGAAATTAACAAAAAAAAATTGCTTCAAATTTAATTTTTTTTGTGAGAGTGTGTTCGTCTCATCAAAATACAACGTGCAAAAAAATATTGCTCCAAATCAAAATTTTCATTATTTTCTTGGAAATATTGGAGAAGAAAAAAGAAAAGAGAGAAAGAAGAGAGAGAAGGAGGATAGAAAGAGGAATTAGATGGATGAAGAGAAAGTTAATTTGTACACTTCAAAGCATTCTGAGGAAGAAGAGAAATCAAATTTGTTCACATCCAAACAATACCGGAGAGAGAAAAATAAATAAATAAATAAGTTTATAAATACCCATCCCCTCTCTCTCTTCCTCCCATTCCTCCTCCACTCTTCCACTTTTCATCCCCCTCTTCTCTTTCCAATTCTTCCTTGGCCACCATCAATTCCCCATATCGACCTTCAGTAAAATCTTATCAATAGTAAGATATGATAATTTTTTTTATTCTTTCCATTTCTTTTCTTCTTCTTTTAGTATTAATAATATTAATATTAATATTAATATTATTAATGTTATTATTATTATTATTACTATTATTATTATTATTTCATTTATGCAACTTTCATTTTAATCATTTTCCTTCCTTATATATATATTTCATAATTTCTACAACTTTAATTTCTACCATTTTCATTTATATATATATATATATATATATATATATATATATATATATATATATATATCTTAATTTCGGCATCTTTAATTTTAGTCAATATTTTTCTTTCTTTCTTTCTCTCTCTCTATATATATATCATAATTTATGTAACTTTTATTTTAATTATTTTCTATATATATATATATATATATATATATACATATATATATAATAATATTATTATTATTATTATTATCATTATTATTATTATTATTAGTATTATTGTTAATAATAAACTATTATTATGTTGCGACATATTATAAATATATGTACGTATATATTATAAAGTTAGTATTATCATTATAAAATAATTCAAAATAATAAAGATATTATTATTAATATTACTATTATTATAGTTGTTATTATATAAGAAATAGAAATGATAAATTCAAAAGGATAATGAGAGAATAAAGAAAGATTATTTCTCTCTTATATAATTATTATAAATATTATTTTGATTTGTAATTATAATTTATTTTCTTATAAATAATTATCATTATTAAATAAATTAAATATTAAGTTCTTGAGTGATTGCTTATCAAGTTAAAATCGTGCAGAGACTTAACTTTTGACTTTCTAATTCACGCACTAATGAAATATACCGAATGTTTTTTGTTACACTTGTTTAATATGCTTTTGCGCTTAGTATCGCACAACTTTAATAAAAATACTTTTAAAAGTCACATAAAATAATATATAAAAAAGTTTGGATAAATGAGTAGCATTGTTCATTGTTGATTTATTTTTAGTTTAATCAGACAACTGCTATGATGGGGATGTCTGATATTGGGAGGCATTAGGAGCCTATAATGATAAGCCTTTGAGGGGGCATGCATAGAGAGAATTTGAGATATGCAACACAAAATAGAACCTCCATTTTTCTCAATTTTGTACTTTCCCAATAAAATAAAATCATGCTTTGCATCATATATCAAATGATAAAATTCTATATTTATTTTTGTGACTGTAATTATTTTTATGCTAAAGTTTTGGTGCAATTGAAATAAGTTTGCAGAGATACATTTACTTGCTTATTTATTTCCTATCAAATTATTACTTATTTTGCTTATAATTTAATAATTATAAAATTGACTTCTATCAGTACTTAGTTTCACAATTAAATGGTATTTAAATATATATGCATTTTTAAAATATGCCTAGATCAGAAGCTCATCCTAGAGGAAAACATTAAGGATTAAGCAGTGCTAATACATCACAAACATGGTATGAAATTTTTTAAAATATGTTAAGAACTATTTTCTGAATTTAAATAGGGCATTTGTTGAAGTTTGAGTGCCTAAAAAGGACCTTATAGTCCAAATGAACTTGTAAGATCTTCTATGAAAATGATGTATATACATAAGATAATAAATGCAACATTACAACACACTTATCTTAGTTGTTGAAAAGTTATGGCTCTCCAAAGTTAACAAATCAAAAAAAATTCAGAATACTTTTTCTTAATTAGAAACATAGATTTTCTCTAACTTTGGATTAATGTTTGAACACATTATAGACATATATATGGTATGGTGTCTTCTAATAATTTTTTAATAGTATATAGAAGAATATGGGTGTAAAATTTCAACAACTAACTATGAGTAAACAAGAGTTATGATAACACAAAGTAAATAATTAAATATAGAAAACTTTTTCTTTGAATTTTTTTTGTAAAACTAAACATGCAAACTATTAAATCTAAGAAATATCATCATGAATGTATCAAAAGCATAAAAATACTTCAAACATCATCTAATCATTCATTACATAAGCAAATATAAATGATATGTAGTGGATAAAATATGAGAGATAAAGAGAATGAGAGAGGATGTTACCTTTAAGCAAAGAGATTTTGAGGATGTTACATTTTAAGATTGGCTACATTATAAGTTAATAGGATATCATAAGAAAAATTTACAATTTAATCTAAGCAGCCGAGCTATAAAAGCTGTCAAATAAAAAAAGGAAGTATACATAACTGTAAATGTGTAAGAATACTCACTTGTATATAAGTCCTAGCCAGCATCCAAAAATGATAAATGAAAATTATCTTAAAAGGTTAGAAATTACTATGTGCATTAAAGGAAATTATATGAAAGTAATACATGCTCAATGAAATTTATGATAAGTAAGCAAATGAAATATTATGAAGCATTAAATGAAATTAAGAAACATACACTGTATTCTAAATGGACTGTAAGTATGGCGCCCCACCCCTTAATCCACAAGAATTAAGTTAAGGGATAGTGTGTCACTCTAGCTAACCCTTCACTTATAGTTGGATTAGGATGAAATCCACAATCCACCTAATAAGGGAAGGAGTAAGCATAGAATCAACATTCAGTCACTATCTAAGTAGACATACTGAGTGCGGAAGCGATTTTTCAATATAAATCATCCAAGCATCACAACATAAATATAAAGAAAAATATCTCAGAACATACGTATAAAATCTAAATATGCAGTCACCAGTACCTGTATTATTACATCATTTTAAAGTTTTAAATAATAAAAAAAAGTGCAAATACACTCATCCTCACATATAAACAAAAAGGGCTAAACAACAGCTTCTTCCACAGGCTCCTCCTCTGGGTATGGCTCCACTCCTAATTCCTGCTCATCTAACTGAAGAGGGTCTGCCATTGTCGGTTTCATAATGTATGGCCCCAGCCAAAAAGAGAAAAATTTGGTTAGACAATTGTCTAAGTACATTTTAAGCTGATAAGTTTTATATACATTATATAATATCACCATCCTATAACATCTAGACAACATATGTATAAGGGAGCAGCAAGCAATACAAAAGAGAAGGAAAAGCTATAAATCATCATTTATAGTTTAAGCAAAGGAGAGGCTAAGACATACCTCACATGCGAGCTAAACAAGGTAAAGCATGTAAATATACATAATCAAACAAGTGCTGTAAGAAAAATGCTACACCCTAAACATGCTGCTGATCAAAAGAAACATGCCAATTAAAATAAAATAACTCAGCAGTGGTAAGTATAAATAGCGGCATAATTCTAACATCCTAAATATATATAAAAGCAGTATAAAGAAGAAGCTGAATGAATAAAAAGGCTAAAAAGTAAACAAAATAATATAACTGCATATAAATATCCATGCATCGACTGCCATACAGAAAAGGGCTAATCTAGCCCATCGAATATCAAAGAAGCTTACCACCATCATGGCTAAGTCATAAAATTGTGTACCCCTAGCGACATAAGGAGGCTAGGCAAATAAGCACACAAAGCAAGCGAAGGGTCTTAGCACTAGTACGGCTAAGGCACCAACTATATGCCCCTAGCGACATAAGGAGGCTAGTAAACTAAGCATACAAGGTAACCTTACACCAGTACGGCTAAGGCAGCAACGGTGTACCCCTAGCGACATAAGGAGGCTAGTAAACTAGGCACACAACAAAACAGGTCCTTCCGTTTGCGATATAAGGAGGCTAGGCAATAAGGACATATCTGAGAGGCAGCTCATATAACTATCATCTTTTCATTAATCAATTTAATATTTTCATAAGGAATCTAAGGAGTCTTCATATTTTCCTAATATTTTATTTATGCATCAACAGTCTTATATGATAGGCTCAAGAAAATATGGCACAAAAATACAAGGAACGTGTAGCAACAAAATATCAAATAGAAGCAAGGGACTCTACTAAATATGATGATATCATTTGTTTTCTACTTAACCATTCTAACTATTCTAAGTTACACAAGTTCAGGATCACCATTTTCCTACTATCGAGTGTAACTTAGAAACTCGTCCTTATAAGTTAAAAATAATTAGAACTGATCAGGTTCTAATCTAGTTTAATCAGATAGATGACTACGAGTTAAATCAATAAATCATACGTCCTAGTTTTGTGAATTTAGACATTCTAACTAAGATCTGATCAATATCTTCTAAACATATAGATTATGGATTAAATACTACGAGATTTAGGTTTAATCACATAATCCAAAGAGGATAAGACCTAAGTTATATGTTTCATTCTATAAGTGATCTACTAGTTAAGGTCAATCCTATTAAGTAATCAAACTTAATAGG
Source organism: Gastrodia elata (assembly GCA_016760335.1). NCBI lineage: Eukaryota > Viridiplantae > Streptophyta > Magnoliopsida > Asparagales > Orchidaceae > Gastrodia > Gastrodia elata. The sequence goes on along the minus strand of CM028677.1, from coordinate 27,122,576 downwards.
ATGAATCTCCTATCCTAAAATTTAAGATTTAAAGGCAAAATAATAAGAACAAGTTATAAGATAAAAGGAAAGTCTAGAAACTAATAAAACTAAGGTTTCACCTATTGGGTAACTAAATTTACCCAATAAATGAACTCTAACCTATGATCTAGTTTTAGTCTCAAGAAAGGGTCCTTAAGGTGTAGTGTTAAGACTTAAAGAGATTGCGAGAATCTGACTTAAGGGTTAATTTCACTCACTTAAATTTCACTAAGACGATTATAGCATTAGTTTTAGTATTTTGGAATGTTAACTAAAGGTATGTGTACTTAATCCAATCTTCGGGCAAAATGACCATTTTGCCCCTACTTTAAGGGTCAAAAAGTCAACTCTTGACTTATGAGTTAGAATTTATTTCTCTTAGTTCCAATTGATTCCTTACTGTCTAACTTGAAGACAGACAGTAAGTTCGCCTAAATTAGACGAGAAATGGTCAAGTTATGACCAAAATAAGGCCAGAGGTAATTTGGTCATTTACCTGAATTTCTAGGGTTCAAATCCTAAATATTCTTTTAGTTTATTTATGACATTGAAAGTCTAGGCTAGTTAGCATCTTGAATTTTTAAATTTGGAGTTGATTTGACTAAGTTATGGCCGTTTGAAGTCTAGGGGAATTTTGGTCATTTTTCATTAAGAATTCTAGGGTTGACTCTTTGTCCTGATATCCAAATGAGAAAACTAATACTACTACAGTGATGGGGCCGCTCTCCTGAGCATTTTAAGACCCATATTCACTATGTTCAAATAACAAGGTAAAAAGTTATGGGATCCTAAAGAGGTCCTAAAATACTATCTCGTTATACGTACCCGAAATTAATTTTTACATTACGCTATTTGATTCCTTATATTTTTATGAGTATTTTGAGACCTATATTGGCTATGTTTGGATCATCCTAAAAAGTTATTAAACTTTTAAGATTTAATTTAAGAATACAATTTGAATTAATTACTATTAATTTATTTAAATTAAATGAATTTACTATTCATTCCTAAAGTTTATTTATGTGATTTCTGAATTTATTAATATTTAATAATCTGTGATTATTAAGGCTTAATTATTAATTAACATTAATTAATCCATTAATTAATTAATTAAATTATATTTATTATTTTTTACTATAGCAAAATCATTAGTACTAATTACTATTTAATTAATCTTAATTACATGTTAATACCTAATTAAGAATAATTAATTATATTTTACTGTTTAATAATAATTAATTATTCTAATTACTGTTAAAGTTAAATTAATATTTAATTAATCCTAATTAATCTCTTAATTACTAAATTCAGTTAATTAATTATAAATTTTACTGTTCAAAAGTAATTAACACTAACTATAATTTAATTAACCACTAACTACATTTAATTAATCACTAACAGTAATTAACTAATTTTAAATTAATAGACAATGGGCCCCCCACTGGATATGTGGCACTGCCAGAGGCTGCCACGTGGCACTGTGGGCCCCACGGGAGGGCTGAGCCGGCTCTGGTGACTGGGCAGTGGCCCCCCCACATGAAATGTGGCACTGCCAGAGGCTGCCACGTGGCACTGTGGGCCCACAGGGAGCCGAAGCACCGCGGGTGACCGGGCAGTGGGTCCCACTTGACACGTGGCAGGCCCAGAGGCGGCCACGTGCCACGGTGGGCCCCACAGGGGAGCCGAAGAGCCGCGCGGGGCTTGGGCTGTGGTCCCCTCACGGGACATGTGGCGTGCCGGCTGGCTGCCATGTGGCGCAGGGGCTCGGGCTGTGGGCCCCACATGACACGTGGCGCGCCGGATGGCTGCCACGTGGCACTGTGGCCCCACGACCGAAGCCGAAACGACGCGGCTTTGCTGGTGGGTCCCACTGAACACTTGGCAGGCCCTGAAGGCTCGACGTGGCTCGATGGGCCCCACCTGGCTCGATGGGCCCCACCTGGCCTACGCGGACCCGACTCGGACGCCACCCGCTTCGCGGGGCGTCCTGAGGGCGCCGGGCTAGGGCACTGCATTTGCTGGCCTTCCCGGCACCGGACCACCTCGGCCCGCACGGCCGACTGTAGTCCTCGACGAGGCCTACACGTCGGCGGGCGGACCATCGCCGGAGGTGGCCGGAGACGGCGGCTAGAGCTAACCCTAGGTCCTAGGGTTTCGGCGGATGCGACGAGGGTTTTGGCCCGAGGATTTAAGCCTTGATTTGAGTCGATCGGACCTGATCGAACCCGATCAGGTCCGATGGATCGACAATCCAAACTAACATCTACAATTATCAAGTGTTGAAATGGCCATCAAATGGAAGAGAGGGGGAATCGGGGGGGTACCTGGTTCGGACGACTGCGGAGGTTTCGGGGTTCGGCTCGGGTCGGGTTCACTTCAGGCTCCGGTTTTGCTATCCCGGAGCCCGTCAAGTCGCCGGGGATTTAAAGGAGGAGGTGGCGACCTCGCCGAGGCCGGGGGAGGGCCGGATTGGCCGCGCGGGGCGGCGGAGCGCTGCGTGGCGCGCGGGACGGAGCCATCGAGGATGACGGCTCTGTAGCCATTGGATCCGGGCCCGATCCAACAGCTGCGATGGCGCCGTCTGGATAGACGGCACCGCCAGCTACAGTTGACGGTAACTTTAAATACTTAACGGCACGCCGTTATGTATTAAAATAATATTTTTTTTTTCAAAAGAAATTTTGAACATATTTTTCCTAGCTAATTGAGGGGTGAGGAATGCAATGGCGAGGTCAGATTTTCGATCCGATGAGTATTTTGCTTCCTCGATTTCTGGGGTATTTTTATTATTAAAATATTCATCGAAATTTCGACGACTTCCGATTGACACGAAAACTTCACCCCAAGCTAATTTGGGGTCAATGAACGCAATGGTGGTGTCCATTTTTTGATTCGAAGTCAATTTAGATAGGTCAAATTTGAGGGTTTCTTGATTTCTAGAAATCAAGATTCGATCCATTTGACTCCTGATTTGGACTAGGTCTCAGAGGTTGACTCTAATTGACCTAATTAGCACTTATAATTATGATTAGTCCTAATTAGCTATGGTAATAACTTGGGTTATTACAGTAAGTAAGCTAAACATTATTCTAGAAATGGAGAGTCTAAAGTATAAAAAGTAAAGAAGTATTTTAGACACTTGATCTTAAATAAATATAGCATATGACTATTCAAAATAATCATAATTAAATAGTTATGAAGAGATCTTACATTTAATAAGATTGTAAAAAAACTTTTATAGTAATAGTTGGAGTTATATTTAAAAAATGTCTCATTCTGTAGGAACACTCAACAGAATGGGAATAAGGAGTTACGCACGTCTGCCTAACTGGATATAGTGGCGGGTCGAACATTCACATTTACCCTCTCTAAAATGTGAAGTCCTATTATAATGGCTATCTTTCTTGTTCTATTTGCCATAAGGCATTCCCAACCACATTTGATTTATGCCTATTATAGGATGCTAGAATACTCTTATAAGAATAATTTGCGTACTCCTACCTGATTGGTAACTGTATTTTTCAAATTTTGAAAATTAAACTTTGAAGATCTGCCTGTGTATTAAAAGAGAAGAAACAAATATGTGAGAAAATAAGGATGTTTAAATCTATATTGTAAATATTAAACTGTTGTAATTTTATATATATATGGCTCTCTCTGTCTCTCAAATTGTATAACTGAACTTTGGACATTAATTATATTATTTTTTTGTTGTCTATAAAAATTATATGTTTCTAAATTTTATGAATTATTCTTTTAAAACTCTCAAATTTCGATCCCCGGTCGTCACAGGTTGAGAGCTAATACTTAAGCTAAGAGTAATTTCCTTATCCTAAGTATTAGATAAATACATACATTAGATTTAGAATACAATAGGAATCTAATATATGTATAAAATATCAGCATTTACAGTATACTGATCACATCACAATACTAAGTATAAGTAGTATATAATAGAGTGCGGAAGCTTAAAGCAAATATCCAAAAAACATTTATCATAGAAGATGTATGAAAACATTTGTCTCAGAAAAGAAAAGAAAATACATCTAAAATTATTACAAACAACTTACTGAAATAGACATGAGACTAAGTACTGAACTAAAAATACTAAGCAGAAAATAAAACTGGAGGAGAGTCCACTAATGCTCCACAGGCTCCTCCTGAATCTCCTGGGTATCCTCCTGACCTGGCTCAATATACTGCTCAGGATCTAGCAAATTGCTGGATCCCAAAAGTACCTCGTGTTAGACAATAAGTATAACAGATCGAAACTAATCTAACACTTCCAGTTATTCATTTAATATTTACATAATACAAGTAAATCTGCAGAAAAACTATATACGTAACTAAAAGTACAAATCTGTCTAAAACTGTACAAGACTGAAATAATGTAAAGTAAAATTGAACTGTAACTGAATACTGAAAATAAATCAAAACAGTATCGAATCAAAAACTGAGTAATCATATGTACAACTATGTTGTATGTCAGTGAAACTATGCACCTGAATATGCCACAGCACTGCAGACTACTAATATGCCACCGAAATATCACTGAACTGTTACGAGTAGTATGGTCCAATGTTGTAACAACCCAGGTTGTTACTTTGCTCAATTAAGACTAATCTAAGTCTTAATTAAGGTTCTAAATCACTAATTAAGTAATTTGAAGCAAATCTCTGAAACCTAGGTCAAACCAAGAAGTCAACAAAGTCAAAACAGGAATTCTGGAAAATCCCAAAACCTGGAAATTTGACTTTTTATCTAGACCTCAGATTGAAAATCTGACCTTCGCCATTGCATTCAGAACACCCAATAGCTAGGGGTGAAATTTTGGAGGCATTTGGAAGTCGCTGACTTTTCGTCAAATATTTTAATATTATTTAAAAACCCTAAATAATCAAATAATTAAATACTCGTCGAAACGAAAATCTGAATGCGCCGTTGCGTTCCTCACCCTTCAATTAGCTAAGGGTGATTTATTGGAAAGTTGTGAGATGCATTTAATAGGTAAAATTAATTAATTAAATCTGAATATTTTAAATAAATATTATTAATTAAAATGGACTTAACCGGCGCCATCCTCCCTATCTTAACACACGGTCACCTGCACTGCATGATTCGATCTAACGATCGAATCTGACCGTTCGATCACATTGATCGAACGGCTTCGGCATCGTCCTACGAGAACCCTCGCCTCGCTTGCGCGTGGCGTTTCCTCTAGCTACGCGGCAGATGACCTCGGCACCGCGTGTCGACCACCGCTCTAGGGACATTCCAATACATTTCTTCTGCTCGCATAGACCGGCTAGTTTTTCAATTTTTGGTTCGAGAAGAAGGAGTGTAGCGCTGGGATACATCTGATCTTCTTCCCCAAAGTTTTTCATTTCCAATCAAGGTACTCCACGTCTGTACTATCTCTATTCCTCATTTGCAATACATTCTACCTACTTGATTGTAATTACTTATTCAATCATCATTCTAATTACAGTATGAATTTGTCAAATTCAATTGAATTTAATTGAATTAAAACTTTCGTATTGCCTTATTTCCTAAAACATACAAATCAGAACAAATGATCAATATAAGATATTGAACTTAAATGGAATAGAATCGATTGTCAATTGATGATTGAACCATATTGGAGGTATCGATTCACATCCCTAATAAATCTAGGGTATCATCTGTCGATTGATATAAGCCTTCAAATTGCAAAACCATTAGCTCGTCGGAAGTCTGGATCGTGAACTTGCTTTCAAGCTGCGTGTCCAGTCATTGGGAGGGCTAGGAGCGATGAGGGGAGGGGATGCCCTAATCGTCCCCGTCTTCGGCTTCGAAGAGAAGACTGGGCCCGAAGGAGACGTTCGGGTTTTGCGTGGCCCGAGCGTGGATCCCCGGCCCGATTCTTCAGCGCCTCCACGTGGCCTGTTGTTTGAATTGAGGGGACCCGTTGCTTTAATTAAGAATAAGAATTTAAATTAAATAAATATGAGGTTAATTAAACAATTAAATTCAAAATATTCAAATACAAATATCTTAATAAATATAAGTCCAAATATTGCAAAATGAATATATCAAATTGATCAGAAAAAAATGAGGAATTTATTGATTGCCAATAATTTTGCAATTGGGCTAGGTATTTAGCAAAATGATATTTTAGGGTTTAATTAAGTTCAAATTTTTGTCTCAAAATTTCATTTAACCATAACTTTGTGTATGTTAATTCAAACATATCCAACATGGGTCTTAAAGTGATCAGAAAACCCTAAGGATTAATTTGATAGTGTTCACTTCGCTATTTAGATTAGTTTGAGCCTAATCATATTTAGGATCTAACCCTAATTAGCCTAATTTGACCTGGAACTTCAAATGACCATAAGTTGGTCATCTTAGCTCCAAATCAAGTGATCCAAACACCAATTTAGATCAGCAAACTTAATCTACATAAATCTATAAAATATTTAGGATCCAACAGTTAAATTTGTTAATCACCCATTAATTACCCCTAAACCTTAATTAGGTCATATCTTAGCCAAAATTAGGTCCAAATTGAACCTACCACATGACATTTTGATCAGTGGACTTTTTGTAAACCATAGCCACTGATTTTGTTCAATTTGAAAACTAATTAACAAAGTTAGGATTTTGACCCTTAATTAAGGATCCCTTAATTAACCCTTATAACCCTAAATCTTGTATTGGCCATAACTTGGCCAATACTTATCAGATTTAGCAAATTTAGGTTCTATGGAGAGCTTAGGCAGTAAAGAACATTAAACTGAAAGAAAATTTTAACTTGTTACTTAGTCAAATTACTAAATTGCTCTTATGAGTCAAATTCACTAATTTGATCTCATACGGCTTAATAATCACGCAAAATTAACTTAGTTGCTGTCTAATCTTATATTAGACAGTAAGAAACACTTTCCAAAAGAAAATTTCAGAAATTAAGCCCTAGATCAAAAAATTGATCTTTTGAACCCTTAAGTTGGGGCAAAATGGTCATTTTGCCTAATTTAGGGTTTAGTCTTTTAAAACCCTAAATTCAATTTTTTCCAATCATTAAAATCAGTAAATGGAATGATTTAGAACTGAAATTATTCAAATTTAATTCTAAATTAGGTTTTAATTAAAATCTCAGAATTTGCTCATTTAGAAAATTTCTAAGTCCTAAGTGAGTGTTCTCTTTCCTTAATTATTCTTAGACTCATCCTTAGGTCTTATATTATTAGTTAGGATGTGTGTCTTGAGAGATACTCTTAGTAATTAAGAGCCTTAATTCTTAAGATTAGGAATAGATCTTAAGTTAGAATTCATCTATTGAGTAAATTGGGTTACTCAATTAGATGAAACCTTGAGTTTTCTAGTTTCTAGATTTTTCTTAGTTTATTAAATGATTATTTAATCTTTAAACTTTAGAATTAAGAATAGAGATCTATCCTAATGAATTGATTTATCATTAGGACTTACCTTAACTTAATTTGTGAGATTTGGGTTCTAAACCTTAGACCCTTAATTATACCTTTAGATTAAGTGATTAGACCCCATCATCTGGAGTCTAGTTCTTAATCTTTTCATCTTGATTTGGCTAATCAAGATGAGGTTGGGATGAATTAAATTACAAAATTAGGTCGCTGATTTATTCATTTTAACCAAATAGTCGTCTTTTTGATTTAGTTATAATTAGGACTTGGCCAGTCCTAATTATCTTCAACAAGTAGGATTCGTGATTCTAAGTTACAGAATGTGTAAGAGTTGTTGATTCTGAAACTTATGTAACTTAGAGTAGATAAAATGAATAAAGTAGATAACAACGGATATCACCTGTGTTTTAGATAGAGTTTTCTTGCACTTTGATTTTGATGCTTCGCATTCCTTGATTTTGAGCCTTATACCTTGAACATATAATATGTACTTAAGATATTTGATGAATATCTTATGTCAATTTTGAACATTCATAAAAAGCATTGTGTTCATTTCACAAGTAGTTTGTAAGGTGTAGCTTGATTAGTATACCTCTTCGATCAACCCGTTCGGGGTCGGCAACCTTTCGAGGGTTTAATGTCCGACAGTCTATTGGCCATGCCTAGTCCGAGTGATAGGATGGATAGACTCTTGCCCTACTGACTACAGAGTCAGGATTCTGATATGGATATACTAATTCAAGTACACTTACATTCAGTTTCTGTCTTAGCTCATCAGGCTAAGAGTTTCAGTGACGTTCAGTTCAGAGTTTCTTGGCTCATCAGGCTAAGAATTGCTGTGTTCGTACTAAGTTCAGATGACTTATACAGTTACTATAATTTTAGTTTACAGTTACTATTTTACTAGTATATTCTGCATTTTAGCACTGTTTTATTTACAGCTTTCTTGCACGTGTTTTTATATAGGATGCTAGATTTACTTACTGTGTTCTTAAGCTTGTTTAGGATGTTAGTGTACTCAGTATTAAATGTCACTTGGCATAATCAGTTTGATCATATGCATATTTAGGTTGTATTTTTCTTACAGTTTTACACTTCTTTTACTTACCTGTTTGTGTTGCAGTTGCCTGGAGGAGGTATGTTTACTTCCTTTTTGTTTAGTTATAAACTATGGTTTATAGCTTATTACAGTTCTTTTGTTCGCTTTCTTGCACCTACTATGCTTAGTTCTGTTTTTATGGTGATATTCAGTTAACTTAAATAAACTCTTACCCTAAATTGTGCTTAGACTTATTGTCTAACCAGTTTTGTTTTGTTGGCTGGGGCCCTACCATTATGAAACTGATAATGGTAGGTTCTGAGTTTGTTGGTTTAGCAGATCCAGTGAAGAGTTTGCCATTGGAGGAGGAGTCCGTTCCTGAAGATCTGTAGCTTAGTTTTCTATTTTCAGAGAGGTTGAGAGTTTTCTTTCAGTTCTTTTAATCTCATTAAATGTTGTAATAATACAGGATTATATTTCTTTTTTCAGTACTTTACTTATTCTGTAATGTTGTATTTATACTGTATTGGATGGATGTTATGTTTGATGCTTCCGCACTCTGAGTTCATGTATGATCATTTAGTGATAGTAGTTCTGGATTGAATGGCAAAGTCCTTATTTAAATTAGATTAGAATGTATGTCTAATCTAATCTTAAGTGGGGACCTTGTCATTTGGTGACCCCTCCACCGTAATCATGTTAACTTAAGGGTTAACAGGACCACGGCGGGGCAGGGCCGCCACAAATGTATACATACATCCAGTTGGGAATACTGCTTACCGATGATGCCGATGCATCCTGAAATCCCCCAGTTAATGTTTGCAATATTCCATAACTCATAAATCATCACTGATACTTATACATCATTCTGATACTCACACATCATTCTGATACTCACACATCATGCTTATGCTCATACTCATGCTTCTCAACTACATGAGATAAATCTAGAAAATGCTTTAAAATCTGATAATAAATCCAGGGTCTCCATTATGCAGAATCATGATAAAAGGATTTTGACTCCTAAATTCTAATCTCGATAATTGGTTAAAGTTGAGAGTTTACTTAAAAATCATTAGCTGGGGAAATTGTATACACATATATAGCATATTTGCAAGAAAGGTGGATTTAACCCTTAGCTTGTTTAAACTGCACTTATCGAAGCGCACTACGATAAGAGGCAGAACCCGGTCACAGTTTACATCTCAAGCTAAGTCGTTAAATGCCCTAATTACATGCATACTTAATGGTCTACGCAAAGTGACTTAAGATACTTAGTTTGCTTAAACTGCACTTATCAAAGCGCACTACGATAGGAGGCAAAACCCAGTCGTAGTTTACATCTCAAACTAAGGGTCTTGTTCACTAATTATAATACTCATAGTCTTGTAGAATTTACTCTAACGGGACTATATTCGTCTAATCCCTCAGGATAGCACCTAGTCATAAGTCTACATTGGAGTGAATCAACCAATCCTGAATACTACTAACATAATCAAGTAATATGGGTATAGCCTACTATACCCCACCAATAATCTAAGTTCAGAAGATTCTATTTAATCGATAAGGATTTATCAAATCTATTAATCCTTATCTAAGTGGGTGAGTCTTACACAAGACTCCAAGGATGTGATCAAATGATTACTCAATATAGGTTGCTACCACAATGAATAAGTCACATTCTAACTGCTTTAGGTGATTCCTACCACAAGGTATTAAGTTCAACTTCTAAAGTCATGAAGGATCATCTATGCTTCTACCTCATTAAAATACAAAAGTTCTTCCTACCTCAAGATATCAATATTTAAAGTCTTTAAGCATTTCAAGAATGATCTTAAAGTAAGACCCTTAAGATTTCACCTTGTTATTTCTTAAGGTTTACTTGTTAAACTTAGGTTAAAGTGAACAGATCAGATGATTAAAATCCATCTAATCCTTTCCTATTCTACAATCATGGGATGAAATCAAAGATCTTGATAGAGTTAGATCATTTCATAAATTATTATAATTTTATTATCCATCTTATGTTAATAGTCTTATATAAGAGAAAATTAATGATCTAAAGTTTAGATTCAGATGATTAAATCACACTAGTTCATTATTAATTCTAGCACTTCTAATTCAATGGTTTAAGATCAATATTCAATCAAATGCATTATTGGAATAATGTCAATTGAATTATCTTATAATTAAGTTGATTGATTAAATGATTAAGATCTAAATCTTAATCAAGATAAGCTAGGGTTTAACCCCTAACATTTCTATCATTAAGACTAATGGTTAATTTAAAAATCAATAACAAGTCAATGTATTATTAGTATACTATTAATGTCAAACTTTAGGTTTAGATTAAATATTGTCTACTTAATCAAGTTATCAAAATTGTTAGGTTCAAGTTTAGTTTAATGTCAATTACACACAATTAGGTGTCCAAATAAATGTTTAGAGTTTTCTAATATACATCCTAACATCATGAAAGCATACAAATATAAATTCAACATATAATAAAAAGTAATTAAGGCTAACTAAATTTCAAATTAACTAAAGGAGTTAGCACTTGATTACAAATCTAAAAGACTTAGGTTTCATACCATTAGTTGTTAAGGTATATCTATTTAACATAAGCATATACGGGTTCTATTATTTAGCAATTAGCACAATACTTTTAAGGTACATGAGAGATTTTGAGCATTTGATCAAAGTGACAAAATTCAAACTTAATTTCAATATAGAATTTTATGCAATGTTCAATTTTAAAGAAATTTCTATGAAGATATAACTTATTCCACTAGGATCCTAGGGACCTTAAAATACCAAAACAGTTAAGTTTTGGCCATTTCAGTCAAAACTGGGCACTTTTAAAGAAAGTTATGGGAATTGTGCAAGTTTGGGCGCTGCAGCGCTTTTCGCACGGTAGCGCTTTTCGCGCGGCAGCGCGCTGTAGCTCTTTTAGCGCTGGGGGGTGCGATGCGGCCCCGCTGCGGCGCGCTATGGCGGGCGGCAGCGGTTCAACTTGCGAAAATCACTGTTCAATTAATTTATTTTCCATATTCCCTAATGTTTTTCCAAAAATTTCCGCTGTAGCCCGAACTACATGCTGAAGCGGTCCATTTTGCAAAATATCGTTCAAATAGTTTAATTAATGTTTTTATATATTCTATCTAAATCCCGCTACAGCGAGCTGCAGCGCGCTGCAGCGCACCCCCAGCGTTAAAAGAGCTACAGCGCGCTGCAGCAGTCTCGGTTTGCAACTTTGGGCGCTGCAGCGCGCTGCAGCTCCAGACGGTGATTTTACTCTGGACGAAAAACTGTAATCCCTATTTTCGAGCTCAAATACTCCCAATCAAGAGCATTCTATGTGTGGTACCATATATCACTGGAAAGGTCTTTCCGATACCTTTCCATTGACATCAAAATTGCACAAATGGAGTATCCTAGCTATACAAAAAATGGGGATAAATGCAAGGGTAGGCAGAATAAATGAAAACAGAGCATTTTTCTGTGATACTTTTAAGAGTCTTAACGACTTTCATACTTGCTTATAGACTTCCAAAGGTGCATTCAAGCATAATGATAACATGAAGAGGGCAAAAGAAGAGGAGCAAATTGGTACCTTTAGCCTTGTGACAGAAGGAGGAAGAAGACTTCACTACTTTCTTTAAGACCTTGGAGGAAGCTTCTTCAAGGTACAACAATGGAGCAGCAATGGGAGAAGTGTACAGCCCAAACTCTTAAGCACCAAGGTATTGTCCGCTTTGGCCTGAAATGCCTCATAGTTTTGCCCTCATAAGATAACTTCCCAGTAGGTCACCATCCTGGGAGTGCTCCCACATTAGCACGCTTAACTTTGGAGTTCTTATTAGGAACTCCACCGTTATTTGAAAAGGCACCTCGATGTTTAAGAGTTTTACTTATTACTACTTAAGTGGGTCTTCACAATCTCCCCAACTTAAGTACCTGACGTCCTCGTCAGTATCCACACACAAATCCAAGAACCATCCATTGGGTATATAGGACTAGAGGTGACCCCTACAGGTGCAAGAGGTACCCACAACTATGTAGCACCTTAATCATCATGGGTTCAAGAGGCTGCTCACATGAAGTGGTACTTTGCCCTGTATGGCACTTAGCTCTTATCTGACACCTTATGGTTTGCTCTGATACCATTTGTAACAGCCCAAACTCTTAAGCACCAAGGTATTATCAGCTTTGGCCTAAAATGCCTCACAGTTTTGCCCTCAGAAGATAACTTCCCAGCAGGTCACCCATCCTGGGAGTGCTCCCATATGAGCACGCTAAACTTTGGAGTTCTTATCAGGAACTCCACCATTATCTGAAAATGCATCTCGATGTTTAAGAGATTCACTTATTACTACTTAAGCGGGTCTTCTCAAGAAGGGAAGGGAGAGAGCTCTAGAACTTTAACTTGACAGTAAAGAGAAGGAGTGAGGGTTGTGCTTCTTCTTAAAAGGAAAAGAGTTAGAGGGAGATGGATCATGGCCATAGGAGCTAGGAGGCAAGGCCTCACCTATCAAGGCAATGAGAAAAAGGAGGGAGGGGATGGCCTCAGCCATCCTTTCGTGCCAAAGAGAGAGGGGCGCTGAATGAGGTGTCAGCTAGGAGAGAGGGGAAGAAATTGCAAATTAATGATCGAATAATTGCTTAATTATTTTCCATAATTATTATTATTTTAAAATAAATCAAGATTTTTGAAACCACTCCAAAAATTCCCAAAATTTCACCCATAACTAATTTGGGGGTGAGGATTATTTAATTATGTTAATTTCGGTGCATTTAAATACATTAAAATATTCACGAAACTCCGACGACTTCCAAATGCGTCCAAAACATTACCCCTATTTAATTTGGGGGTGACGATCACAACGGCGAAGTCGGATTTTGATTTCGAGGTCAAAATAAGTACCTCAATTTTTCTAATTAATTAAATATTAAAATATTCCAAAATAATCGTTTGGGCTCCGAATTGCTCCAAATCTTCAAGATTTTGTTCTAATGACTAGATGAACTTAATGGAATGATGATTATGATACGATTATGCTAAAATCAAGCTGGGTGATAATCTTGGGTTGTTACACTAAGGATCTCTATGCCAAAACAATTTCTACACTTGATTCTATGATGCCCTAATTTCTATATCCAACCCTATTCGATGTCTATTGCTCAACCTTCGATTTAGGATAAGGATTTAACAATTCTAATTGATCACAGTATGCTAAGGTAATACAATACAATTAGAATTAATAGAATTGAAATAGAATTAGGTTGAGTGGTACCTTCGGGTCCTGACGCTAAACTAGATCGGGAGGGTAGAAGGTTTTTGAATCAGCTCCAAAATTTAAATCCACTGGCCCGTATAAGGCTTTTGCACTTGAGAGAAGCTTAACTGAGATTTTGGGGGCAGTGTTTGACATTTGCACGCGGCGACGAGTGCCGCATGCTCTCCTGCGTGGCACGCGGAAACCCCAATGCATGCGCACGGGATGATGAATGCCAGCCGTCCGATTTGGACGGCTAGAATAATCAGACGATGCGGGTTTGGTGCCGTCTGATCAAATAGAAGCACTTTTACTAGCCTAACAAAGCACGTGGAAATGAAACAGGTCGTTAAATGAAAATTTTATTTTATTTTTAATAATATTCATTAAATTTAATTTGCTTTCTTTAATTAAATTAAACTAATGAATGGCATTCTTAAAAATTTTCAATAAATCACCCCTAGCTAATTGAGGGGTAAGGAATGCAGCGGCGCTATTAGATTTTTGATTTGATGAGTATTTAATTATTTGATTTTTCAGGGATTCAAATAATATTAAAATATTCAACGAAAATTCAACGACTTCCAAATGCCTCCAAAATATCACCATGAGTTAATTTGGGGGTGGTGAACGCAACAACGAAGTCAGATTTTTGATTTGTGGTCAAATTAAATAGGTCAAATTTTATGGTTTTTTGGATTTTCCAAAAATCAGGATTTGATCATTTGATCCCTGATTTGGACTGAATCATAGAGGTGAGTTCCAAATGACTTAATTAAGATATTAGAATCATAATTAAGACTTAGATTAGTTTTAATTGACCTAAGTAACAACTCAGATTGTTACAGCTACAGCGTACAGTAGCACCAGGCCCTCGGCCAAGAAAGCGCTCCAGCACGCAGCAGCACCGCGTCTCAAAAAATATGGCGTCGTAGAGCGCTAGAGCATCTAAAGGAGCTATAGCATCGTAGCACTCGTGCCTCGACCACAGCGCGCTGGAGAGCTTGCAAGTGCTGCAAAACGCCGCCTCACAAAAAATGTGTCGGAGCGCCTGCAAGCGCTGCAGCACACCGCCACGCAAAAATTCATCTTAGCGCGTCGTAGGCCCAAAAGAGCTGCAGCACGGTGCAGCGCAATAACACGCAACAGCGAGCCATAGCGCCTGGCTCTCGGCTAGGCAAGTGCTACAGTGCGCCATAGTGCGCAAAACTGCTCAATTTTTTCAAAACTTATATTTTTCATATTTTGACAACTCCTTAACCCTTATAATGAAATCAAGCATTGTGTAAATATAGAGGTGATTTTTAAATATGAAATACTTGCTTATGATGTTTAGAATTTTGTACATATGCTTGTATGACAATTTTGCACTTGTATGTCTTTTTCTTTTGATAGAATCGACATATTATTATTTCTTAGAATCTAAGATAATCGTGTTAACTATATTCATTTTGTTACGTGAAATGTGTAACATTATGTTTGAAAATATTATGATAAATTATTTGGATGGTTAGAACTTAATTGTTCAATTAGATTTAAATTTTGAATTTTTATTAAATTGCTAATTATGTACCAATTTTTTTAGTTCTTAATTAAGAAAGATTAGCATTTATTTTCTAATTAGCATTACTAATTTATCATGTGATTTAGATTTATTAATTCTCATCAATGATAATGTAATTTTCTTATCTTAATTTTAAGTTTAACTTTCTTTATTTTCTTAGAAAAAAAAGATCAGCATGAATTGACTCTTATTAAATCGATAAAATACACTTATTTGCCAAATGATCAATTTTCACTAAATTATATGATTTACCCCATAATCGTAGTTTTGAGTTGAATTTGGATATAAAAGATTTGCATACTTGACTTTTGCAGCTGAATCATATGATTGAATTTTTAAACTTATATGGGATCTCATTATCTTAAATTCTTAGAACTTAACTTATGATGTAATTGTGATGATTAGCAGCTTTAGACCTTTAAAGTTCAAAGATAATTATAAGCTTAAGTAAATATTATACCTTTAATAAGTAAACTATTGAGATTGGAAGTGTTTGTTGTATAATTTTGAGGTACAATCTTAGATAGACTCTATGACCTTAGAATATTTGATCTTAAATCCTTATAGTAGGATCTCCCAAAGATTCTATATTAAAAATCAACCATTGTGGTAGTATCCTAAGTTGAGTGACTTTCATGTCACATTCTTGGAACCTTTGTGTATGACTCACAGCAATGGAGTATGGATTCATTAATTTGTATTCCTTAAATTATAAATAGATTTGTTAGAATAATAAATAGTAGTGTTATCAGATGGAGATAATAGTGCATATCTATAGAGCTGAATTATTCAGCATAAAATGGAATTAGCTGATTTACCCTAAATAAAACTGTAGAGTCTTAGTCTTATTCTAGGAAATTGTATAATTACAGTTTAGTTCAGGATAAATATCCCAAGTCCAAAGTATGTTATAAGTAGGGGATTGAATGACTTAGCTTGAGTGAATAAATTGTAAAAAGGATTATATCTCTTATCTTTGTGCACATCGATAAGTGCAGTTAAACAAATTAAGTATTTCGAATTAATTTTCTTATGACACTCTAAGTTATGTTTATAAGCTAGGGATTTATCAACTTAGTTTGAGAGAATAAACTGTACAGGGATTATGTTATTTATCTTTGTGCATATCGATAAGTGCAGTTAAATAAATTAAGTATTTTAAATTACCTTTATTAGGACACTTTAAGTTATATTTATAAGTTGTGGATTTGACAGCTTAGTTTAAGAGAATAAACTGTAAAAAGATTTTATCTCTTATCTTTGTGTGCATCTATAAGTGTAATTAAACAAATTAAATGTTAAAGTCACCCTTCCTAGAACATGCTAAATTATGTGTATGCAACATCTCCACGTAATGATTTAGGATATAATTATAATGAGAATCATGAATTTAGTAAGATTATGATAGAACTAAAAATTCAATTTGATGAATTCTGAACAATGAAGACAAATTGATTTATTACTTAGTTTTGTTTGATTTCTGGATTTTAATAATTTAAAGCATACAGTTATTAAAGCCTTGACATAATATGAAATTCATAAGTCATATCAGCATTGGCGAAGCAATGTGCTAACTTCGGATATGTTAGCGGAGTGTTTTCTTACCTAGGATTCCGTGGGATGTCGTGTGACATCGATTCATGTATACTTATAGCATACAGTTCTATGACATATTTAAATGCATATATATATATATATATATATATATAGTGGCATATAACACAATTTTAACTCAGTATTTATTCAATTTTAATTTTCTTACTATTTTCTGTTTTCAATGCTCAGTTTTCAGCCCCTGCTTTACTTTACTTTCACTTTTGTGTTATTTTTAGATTTTTCAGCTATTTTAGTGTATTTTTCTACAATTTTATTTAATTGCTTAAATGCTAAACTTTAGATAATTATAACTGCTTATAGTAGCTTTTGATGTGTTAGACTCATTGTCTAACACGAGGTATTTTTGGGATCCGGCAATTTGCCTGATCAGAGCAACTTGTGAAGCAAGATCAGGAGGCTTCACAAGAGATTCAGGAGGAGTTCGTGGAGTACTTGTAGACTCAGCATCAGTATTTACTTTTCTGTATTAGCTTACTTTCAGTTGAGTCGATAGACTATTTTTTGTATTCTCAGTTAAAGTAAACTGTTTGTAATTACTTTAATTTTAGATGTATGTTCTTTCTTTACTAATATAAATATTTTACTTAGCTTCTATAATAAATATTTTAGATAAATGCTTTTAGCTTCTGCATTTTGTTATATTGTATACTTATGCTTAGTATTGTGATGTGATCAGCATATATGAAATGCTAATACTCATATATATTGGATTCTTATTTAAACACCACTCATAATTTAATGTTCATAAGTATTTTATTTAATACTTAAGGTAAAAACCTTACACTTACCTTAAGGATTAGCTCTTAGCCCTCTTTTGGGGATGAGTCTCAACAGTTTAGTTACGGTAGATATTTGAGGAGATTCAGTGGTCCTTCCTAAGTAACGCGTCGTTCCACTGCCAATTTTTATTCCATAAATTACGAAGTTTTACACCGTTCCACCGCCGACGGGACGTTACATATAACATTTACGAAGCTTTCTCGCTACCCGTTGGTAGTTAAAACTTTTTAAAAATGATGGTGTGTCTTTTCATTCTATTTTCCAACTTCCTAAAAGTTCTAAATCCCTTTATATAACTCTCAAGGGCTGCCAGTAGGCTCAATCTGTAAATATTATCATTATTATTTTTCTCTCTTCAAAGATAAACACCACAAATAATAATACAATTTATTTTTTTGCCATATGACTTATGATAATATTCTTGCAATTCACTTAAGCAGTAAGCGTATTAAAAGCATGATTAAACTGGAATTATGCTCAAAATAGATACAATTAAGTAAAACTTACAATTAGATTTACGTACCTAACTGATTTGATATAGCACAATTATTTTACTTGATTGAATTTGTAAATATTAATTTAAACTTTACTATCCTAAGTTCTTAACAAGTGAATAATGCATTGATTGAATATGCATGACTTTTATTAGCATATAAGAGAATATTTTTCCATTCGAAACCCAATTTCAAAAGATCCAAATATCAAAAATAATGAGTATATATTTATAATGCATGATTTTACTGAATAGATCTATCTACCTAATTGATTTGATATAGCATAATTATTTCATTTGATTGGATCTGTTTATTTAGTATATTTTTGAGTTATTAGGGTACTAGAGTCGTCAGAATATAAAAATGTGAAATTTGTGCAAAACTGGGCACTGCACCACGCTGCGGCGTGTTTTCTGGCCGAGAGCTAGGTGCTATGGATCATTGTGGGGTGCTACCGTGCTGCGGCGAGCTGCGGCGTCCCTTGGAAGAGACCCAAGGGCGCGTTACGACGCCAGATTTCTCGAGACGTGGGAGTTGCGGCTAGATGTAGTGTCCCCTGACCGAGAGTCAGGCGCTACGACGCACTGTAGTGCTCATCATTCATTATGCATGAACAAAAGACAATATGTTTCTCCTATGGCATCCAAATACTCCATATTTAGGTAACCTCATGGGTTGTGTCATATACCGATCAAAAGGTATTTCCTAACACCCAATATGTCCTTATATAACAAACAAAGAATTATAATAAATGTCTTGATGTTGTGGGTTCTCAATATGCATCAAAAATTGCATTGATTCCACAAAATTCAATGATTGTGGTTCCTTAACAACTACTTGAGTGTCATGTTACTCTAACTGATGATTCATACAACCTATAGTTTATCGGCATGCGCGTAGTCCATAACTCTCTATTTTCCTTTAACGCACAACAGATGATGACATTTTAATCGAAAATATGAGTGCCTAACTAATGCTAGAAAGTTGTCATAGTAGAATATGAAGATCATATGCAATTTTACTTTGATGACATGGAATATTCTTATCACTACAATAATTTAATCAAATTAGGCACATTATTCCTTTTAAAAGATGATATATAGCTTTTACTACAAATTGCTCACATATGGAAGGCTGAGAAATCATATAAAAGGGACATAGAATGAACTTAAGATGCTTTATTAATGCCAAGTTGTCTTATTATGTACTAAGGTTGACATTGTAGGGCTGAAACAAAAGGGTTGTCCACACTTATGGAAAAAGTCCATTTACGCTCTTGAACATAAAGAAGCAATCAAAAGTGGTTGTCTGCCCTTTTTATTCCAATTGTAATTTAACAAAGAAAAGTATTAATTAAGAGTAAAATAATCTTTAATTGTGTCATTACTTAATTAAAAGCACTAACTTTTCAAATGGGAATCAAAAAAATTAATAATCTATGGTTTCTTAAATTAAAAAAAAAAAAAATCCTCTTTTAGTTTACTTAGCATGTAGGGCTGGCGATTTAATTGAATTTGAAAATTTGCTCGAGCCTCAAAATTGAATTTGATTTGAAATTTTGAGTTCAAGTTGAATGGGCTGACTAGAACTGAATTAGGTTCGAGTCACTCAAAATACACAAGTAATATACTTATCTCCAAAAAAATTTTACTTGCAAAAAATAAAATTTTGGCTCTCAAATTTTGAATCCGAGATCTATGGTAAATTTGAAACACCGTTACCAGCAAGCTACGATAATTCTTATGCAAATAATATATATTTTTTTATTTACTTGTTTCGAGCCTGACTCAAATCAAATTCGAATCGGCTTGAACTCAAGTACTTTTGACTCGACTAGAACTCGATCAAGCTCAAGTCGAGTTTGAGTCAGACTCAACACAAAATATTTGAGTTGAGTTTAAACTAACTCAACCAAATTTGAACTCGATCCAACACTACTCACGTGTCATTGAATTTTTATATTACTATATAACATTCAAAACTTCAAAATAATCAAATTTATCATCTTATATAATTCCGCCATCCAAGATTTATTTATTGAGCTTTACATTTAATTATTTTTAATTCCGCCATAAATTCAAATCCAACCGTTCAACTAATACGCCTCCTCCACACAAAATATTTTATTTACAAAAATGTCATCCGCGTACAAATCAAATTTGCAGTGCAGTGAAAAAAGTGACAAATTTAAAAATACGCAATTTATGAAATATTTTGTCCCGACGTGAATATATATACGAGCATTGTAGCCCCTATGAGGACAAAATGATCCTTTTTAAGGTCTCTCGGTTTTTTTTTTTTAGGAAATATGTGGAAATACTTTAATTCCTAAATAAATATCTTAGTATAAATTATATTAATTTTTAATAAATTTTTAATTATAATTTTAACTAATAAATCTCATTAATTAAGAGTTAATTATTAATTTGAAATATTTAATGAATAGAATTATATTTGGGCTTCCAAATATTGCCGCATTAATTTCAAAAATACTTTATATTTTTCAGAGTTTTTTAGAGTTGTCGGAGCTTCTTATCCAAACTCCTAATTTCCGGTTACCAAATGTAAGTATTTAATCATAAAAGTAAATATTTAATCTCTGTAAATAATTATTAAAATATTCTAAGAAAAAACTTCAGAAATAATATGTGAAATGAAAATCAATGACACATAAATACACCTCAAATAGCATCTTGAGCGAAACTTTAGTCACACATAAATACACTCTTAAACAATGTTTTGAAGCTCCAAAAAATTGTACTAAACTGTTAGTCACACACAAGTTTTGTCTTAGTTTGTTTGCTGGCGCATGAGCACACCCAAATGCCTATATTTCAATCTTTAGCTATGTTGTCAGTAAAAATGTCAGCGCTTGGGAGCTCCCAAGCGCCCAAACTAAGCCAGCTACATATGATCAAATGCCTCTAATGTTGGGAGCCAAAGTCAGAGGTTCTGCCTATTCCATAAACAAAGCCTTTGGCCGGTTCATTTTCTCCGGCAACATTCGGGTTGACTTGATCTAATTCGCCTCAAGTTCGTTGGCCAACTGCGACTTTATTCGAGGGCATTTTGGGCTCACTCGCAGGCCCTCTTGGACAACCGAAGTCCTCATAAGAAGTGGACTTGGCCCTCCTTCGTTGCTAGTCCAAGTATTCATTTGAGAGGAAAACGATGGCACTTTAGTCACTTCAAAAGAAAAAAAGCAATTTAGGAGATTGATTAGTAGGATCAATGGAGGGTGATCTAAGATTTGAATTAGAAATTTTGATAATTTATTGATTTAATAATATTTTGAAGGAAAATTAAGGAAAATTAATTTTTTCTTAATTGAAGGAAAATTAAAGAAAATTAATTTTTCCTAAATTGAAAGAAATTAAGTTTTCTTAATTAAAGAAAAATTAAAGGAAATTAATTCTCTATATATATAATTAAATCTCTCAATTATGATATTAAGAAACTGTCGCATTAATAACTTCCGTTTCGGGAATTATGGATTTGGAGTTTTCTTTATGTTCTTAATTGAGAGATTAAAATTTGTAACTCTTGGGAACCAAGAATGGCTTATAAATAGGCCTTGATATGCAAGAGTTTCAATACACAAGATACAAGAGAAGATCTCCAAAAGAATATTTTGTTAGGGTTCTCTAATCATAAACCATTTGTATTCCTCTTTGATTTTAGTAAAATTTTGCTCTCCTCCCTGTGGACATAGGTGTGATCACCGAACCACGTAATTTCAGTTTTATGACTGTGATTATTTTATGTGCTTAGTTTTCTTGCTTTAATTTTTCAGTTTATCAACGCTCGCTCAAGTTTCTTTTTGTTCCGCTTTTGATTTAAACCATATTCGATCCCAACAAGTGGTATCAGAGCAAGGTTTGATTTCTCTTGTTCATTCTTAAAGGCTAGGGTTTTTTACTTGAGCTAATTGTTAATTTATGATTGAGTTTTATTAAAGCAAGAAGATAAACATGATTGAAGAAGGAGAAGAGGTGGTTGGACCTTTGTCGTCATCAGTGGTGGAGAGGAGTCTCCACCAAGTTGTGACACATCCGGCTAAAATAGATGTGGTCAAATTTGATGGGAAGAACAACTTTGGGATGTGACGGTGGGAGGTGACAGACGCACTGTGTGCCATAAATCTTGAAGATGCTCTGGATGGAGAAGAAAAACCAGAGGAAATTTCAGAGAGGGACTGGATCAAGATGAACCGCAGTGCATGCGGCTTGATCCGAAATTGTTTGACTCAGGAGATCAAGTATGCAGTTATGATGGAGACATCGGCATGGAAATTATGAAAATTCATAGAGGCTAAGTACCCGACGAAGAGAGTGGAGAATAGACTCCACATGAAAAGGCGGCTCTACAGATTTCAGATGAGAAGAGCGATTTCCATTGATGAGCACCTGAATGAATTCACAAAGCTATTAGCGAATTTGCTAAATTTGGATGAGACCGTAGAGGATGAAGACAAGGCCCTGTTATTGCTGAACTCATTGCCAGACGAGTACGAGCACTTCACCATGACGTTGATCCATGGGAAGGAGGTTCTGAAGTATGAGGAGGTGACTTCAGCCCTTGTGAATCATGAGTTCAGAAGAATGGATAAGGAGTCTACCAAATATGATATGGCAGAGGCACTTACACTCCAGAGGGGAAGACCAGAGAAAAAGAAGCAAAGCCAAAGAATAATGCAGACTTCCAGAAAAAGAAAAAATCTAGAGGTCAAAGCATTGGACGCAATCAGTGCGCATTCTGTTTAGAGACAGGACATTGGAAGAAGGATTGCCCAAAGTTGAAAGACAAGCAGCGGGCGAGTGGATCTTCAGAGGCCAATATGATTCAAAATATGGTGGAGAGTTCAGACTCTGATATATCTCTTATAATAATTTTTATGGGTCTAATAGCAGGCAGCTCCAGTTGGGTCATGGACACCGGTGCAACGTATCATATTTGCTCCTAGAATGACTGGTTCTGTTCGTATAGGGAAATGGACAGCGGTGTGTTGTAGTACAATAGGAAATAATGCTACTTGTCGGATTACAGGAGTTGGTAGTGTGCTGATAAGGACACATTCAGGAACAGTTCAGGAACTAAAGGAAGTCAGACACGTGCAAAAAATAAAGAAGAATCTTCTATCTATTGGGGGCTTAGAAGCCAAAAGCTTTAAGGTGGTGATTGAGGCTGCAGTTCTAAAGATCAGCAAAGGTGCAATGACTTGCTTAAGAGGAGTCAGACAATAGAATCTCTACTATTTGCAAGAAAGTACAATGACAAGTACAATGGCTGTGGCTGAAGACTCTGAAGATGCCATGATATTGTGGCATATGAGACTAGCATATGCAGGAGAATCATCACTGAAGGCATTGGAGAAAGAGGGGCTCATAAAAGGTGTAAATTATTGGAAATTTTTTTATGTCATTAATTAAGAGATTGGAATTTGTAAGTCTTGAGAATCAATGATGGCTTATAAATAGACCTTGATATGCAAGAATTTCAATACACAAGATATAAGAGAAGATCTTCAATAGTAGGTTTTATAAAGTTCTCTAACCTTAAATCATTTGTATTCTTCTCTGATTTTAGTGAAACTTTGCTCTCATCTTCGTGGACGTAGGTGTGATCACCGAACCATGTAATTTCTGTATTGTGACTGTGATTATTTTATGTGCTTGATTTTTTTGCTTTAATTTTTCAGTTTCTCAACGCTCGCTCAAATTTCTTTTTGTTCCGCTTTTGGTTTAAACCCTACTCGATCCCAACATATTTGGCGTTAACTAAAGCATCATTAAGCCTAATCCACATACCTAACATATAATTCGTGCTTCATGATTTAAAAAAAGTAGGAAGCAGTTAACCCAGAAACTCTTAACTTTGGAAAACAAAAATAAAAGCAAAAAAAAATACTTGAATCGCACACACCTTCAGAACGTTTCCATATCTCAAAACATCAAATTGCATCTCATCCATTCAAAAGTTCAAACGGCAATTAAATTAACGGTAATTAGATTATCTTATATAAATTTACAGTGGGTGTAATGCAGTGATGAACAGAAGAATAACTACAAGGCTGGAAGGCACAAGCCGCAGCAGCATTAGTAGAGATTGTGGAGGGCCCCAATGCGTCAAAAAGGTCGGGCTTCCTCTTCGCTTCGCCCTCTTCCCCTTTCACTATAAATTCCCTTCTCTCCCCTCTTTCCTACCTCTCATACACAAGCAGAGGTCCAAATCTCCTGTTTCTTCTCCCTTCCCTCCCACAAGCTGAGGACCAACAATTCGAAAATCCCTCCAACGGCTCTTTTGAGGACAGCAGGGGAGCAATTCTGATGGCGGAAATATCGGTAGCCCTGCCGCAGCCGGCCCTCCCCAGCATTTGGTCTCCCAAATCCAGGTTGGACGTGTGGAGCTCGATCCAGATTGAGAGGCAGAGCGGCGGCGCGCAGTACGTCCACCCCCTCATCCGCCGCTCGTCGAGCCTCATGAGCCAAAAGAGCCTGGAGATTTGCACCGAGGGGCTCGGGTCCGAGACCGGCTCCGACGGATTCTCGTCCGCCGACGAGTTCGACTTCCCTCCCCGCCCCCTGCTTCGCCGCAGGAGGCGGTGGCCGAGGATGCCTGGGAGGCCGAGGTCTGCGAGGTAGAGTCCGGGGAGGATACCAAGGGGAGAAGGGAGCTCCGGCAGTCAATTATCATTGCTCCATTGGCTGCCGGTGGCCGCCAAAGTCGTTCCCTCCACCCCTCCCCTCCATCTCCTGCCGCGACGGCCCCTGCATCAAGATCCGCACCCTTCGCCGGGACGGCCGCCTTCTCGCCGAAGCCGTGCCCGTCCCCTCGCAGACGTACCTTCACGCCGAGCGCCATGAAGGCCGCCTCCTCCTCTCCTTCATCAACTCCCCTCCCTCGTCCCCTCCCCCTCCTCCCCCAATCCCGCAACGAAGAAGAAGTCGATGAAGACGAGCTTGAGGATTATGATGACGACGACGAGTACGAGGAGGAGGAGGAGGAGGTGGAGGTGGTGGACAGGGGAAGCATCGTCGAGGTCAAGGTCAGCGGCCTGGCGGCCGTCAGCAGAGTCCATCGCTCACTCGTCATCAACAAGTTCGTCGTCGGGTCCCCCTCACCGCCGCCGACGTCGTCTGCGCCTCCACGACGACCGCTGCTGCAGCAGCAGTGGCGGCGTCGTCGATCAGCGCCCCGGCGTCGACCTCCGAGGGATTCCACTACAACTACCTCCACCGCCACCAGGACACATTGTGGGGCCTGCAGTCCCCTTCCGCCGAGGCCAAGCTCCTCTTCGCCTCCAAGCGGCGGCGGCGAGAGAAGCTCCTGCACGACGTGCGCCGGGTGCAGCGAGCTCCGCTTGCCGCTTTTCATTTTCGAGCAGCCCCATTGCATCGCCACCTCCTCCTGATCGCAGGCCTGCCGGCTTTCTCTCTCTATCTCTAACGGATTCCAACTAACTCCATCTGTCATTTATCCTCGTTGTAAGGGGGCTAAGGGTATTAGTGCTATTGTATTATATTATTATTAATATTTATAATTGTCATTATTGTTATTTTTGTTGTTATTGTTGTTAAGACTCTCTTTTGGATAGAGAGCCGGAGAGTACATAAAAAGACGATTGAGCTCTATCTTTTCTAAATAATTGAATTTGAATTTTATTTTAATTAAAATAATATAAATATTATTTTTTAATTTTATATTTAAATTATGTCTAAATATTATTAGATAATATTTTGAATGCCACGTGAACTAATAGCATTTTGTTATGATTATTATTATTCTTCTTTTTAATTAATTTTTCAATAGTGTTAAATATTTTGGGATTTATCAATCTAATTATCAAATTAGGATAATTATGAATTAAATCAAATGCATTATTATTATTATTATAAAATTAAGAAATATTATTATTATTGAAATTTATGAATATTTATATGAATGTAGATATGAATAAGTAAGCGTCGTACTAATCACTTATGTACAGCTAATATAATATATTTTATAATTAGTTAATTTTTTTTTCTTCAATTTAATTAATTCATTTTGGTTAATTTATATTTATAAAATTTAATTATTATGAATTAAATATTAAAATTAAATATTTTAATGATACTGAGATATTACTATAAAAACATTCCTCTCAACTTTCAATTTTTTTATTAGGCACGCACAATTTTTTGGCTTATTTTATTGTTATTATTATTTAGATTTATTGATGTGGTACTCATAAAATCAATTCAATTAAATATTATTTAATATAAATAAAATAAAATATAATAAAATAATTTCAAATTTATTAGATATATTTTTTTGAGTGATATATTAATAAATATATAAATAGTATTTTTCATAAATAATTATTTATTCCGTATTAGTTTTACAGTGGTTGATTTTCTATCACATGACATCATATTCATATATTTTCTATCTGATCATCATATATCTCTTTCTCTCTTTTGTTATTTAATAAAAATTTTCTATTTATAAATGCTCTAATATACTAATTTTATTAGACATATTTATATGTATTTTAATTTCTTAATTTGGAATAAAAATATATAAATGTACATAAATTAAAATTGAATTATTAGTTTATGTAAAAAAATATAAATTTAAGCTTATTTTAGAGAATACTAGAGTATAATTAGTTAAAATGTATATTTGAATATATAATATATATATATATATATATATATATATATAATTATAGTCTATATATATATATATATATATATATATATATATATTATATATATATATGTATTTATTTTCTATCTTAGGGATAAGATCACTTGCATGTAAGAAAATTGTATGTATATAAAGTTATAGTTATATAATCTTTTTTATAGGAAAAATGATATGCTTATAAATAATATATATCAAAAAATATTCATGTCTAATAACTTTTTTTTTAATTATGTAAAACATTATAATGACTTATTGTGAAGGCTAATAAAATATTATTATACTTGAACAATATGATGGTCATGCGATCATTGCACATACTATATGTCTATCATGCCAGCATGTGATGAGTATATAAATAGTGAAATCATTTTTAATGTTGCCATGTAAATAGCTTTTTGTAGTGATACAACTCATATTTTGTTATGGGACATAGCAAGAAAATTTTATTTTTCTTCAAGAATTTGGAGATGAGCTTCTTATTCAGCAAACACAGTAAGAAAGGAGCGAGGAAGAGCTTTAGATTTTACAAATGGAGAGGAAGAAAGAGGCTGAGCTCATTCTTAAAGAAGAAGAAGAAGAGGGAGGCTCCATCATGAGCTCTCCCACAAGCATGGAAGAGATGAGGGAAGGAGAGGGTTTAGCCTCACCTAATTGCGTGCACAAGTATGGGGTGCCGAACAGGGAGAGGAGGCCGGTGGGCCAGCCAGGGAAGAAAGAAAAAATAAGAAAATAAGAAATAAATATTTATTTCTTTTCTAATTTTCGATTTATTAAAAATTCAGATTTAATAAACACATTCTGAAAAATTTCAAAAATTCAACCTTAGCTAATTTGGGGGTGATGAATTCAATGGCAAAGTGGATTTTGATTCTGATGATTATTTAATTATGCTAATTTTCGGGGTATTAAATATATTAAAATATTTGCAAAAATTTGACGACTTTGAAACGCATCCAAAATATCGCCCTTAGCTAATTTGGGGTGACGATTGCAACATCAAAGTCGAATTTTAATTTTGAGGTCAAATTCAATACATCAATTTATAATTAATTAAATATTAAAATAATTCAAAATATTGATTGAGCTCTGAATTGCTCCAAATCTTCAGGGTTTGATTATAATGGCTGGATGAACTTAACAGAATGATAATTAAGATACGATTAAACTAAAATTAAGCTGGACAATAATTGTTGGGTTACATATCATAAAATATTAATATCTTCAACCTAAAATGTGTTTAGATATTAATTCTTATAAGTTTTTTTTGTTGGCCCATTGTGAAACTAATAATGATATATTCTGAGCTATTTGAAGTTGTGGAGCCGTTCGAGGACTTGATTTTGGAGGAGGATCATGCTGGTGAAGACTTTTAACCATTTTGTTCTCTTTTAATTCTGTTAGTGAGGCTGAGTGTCTTCATGTTTCATTTCTGCTAAACTGTTTAAATACATTGTAATAATACACATTAAACTTTACACCTGCTACTTTATTTATTCAGAGTTGAATGACTGGATTCTCATATTGTAATGGATGGATGTTTACTTTTGCTTCTGCACTCTATTTTCATGAATATTTCATTAATGATTGATGCTTGAGATGGCAAAGTCTTTGATCATAATGAATTATGATGAGTACCTAATCTAAAGAATCTTGTTATTTGGTGACCACATGTAATAACTCAGATTATTATCTTAGTCAATTATGACTAATCTTAGTCTTAAATATAATCATAAGTGCTAATAAGGTCAATCAGAGTCAACCTCTAAGACCTAGTCCAAATTAGGAGTTAAATGGATCAAATTCTGATTTCTAGAAAATTCAGAAACCCTAAAATTTGACCTATTTAAATTGACCTCCGATCAAAAAATGGACCTCGTCATCGTGTTCATTGACCCCAAATTAGCTAGGGTGTGATATTTCGTGTCAATTGGAAGTCGTCGAAAATTCGACGAATATTTTAATAATATTTAAATGCCCTGGAAATCGATGAATCAAAATACTCATCGGATCAAAAATCCGACATCGCCGTTGCGTTCCTCACCTATCAAATAATTAGGAATAACATATTTGAAATTTTGAAAAAAAAATATTATTTAATTAATTACTTAACGGCGCCGTTAAATATTAACTTACTGTCAACTGTAGCTAACGCGCCGTCTGATCAGACGGCACCATCGCAGCCATTGGATTAGACCTAGATCCAATGGCTACGGTGCGTCGTCCTCGGCCCCGTCGCCCTGAGCGCCACGCGCGCGCCCGCCTTCCCTCCGGGCCAATCCGGCCTCTCCCCGGCCTCGTCGAGGTCGCCGGCGCCTATAAGCCTCGACCGGCCTCTGGGCTGGGTTTGCAAAACCGGAGCCCGAATCGAGCCCACCCGAGCCGAGCCATCCCTCGCCGTCGATCAGGTACCCCCCCCCCCCCCCGAACTCCCCTCTCGTTCATTTGATCGGCATTTTGACGCCTGATTATTGTAGATTTTAGGATGGATTGACGATCCATCAGACCTGATCGAGTTCGATCAGGTCCGATTGACCCAGATCGAGGTTTGAACCATTCGGGTTCCGCCTCATGCGCACACACCGAACCCTAGGACATAGGGTTGGCGATGGCCGGCAACTCCGGCCACCTCCGGCGAGGGTCCGCCCACCGACCTGTAGGCCTCGACGAGGGCTACCGTCGGCCGTGCGGACCGAGGTGGTCCGGCGCCGGGAAGGCCGGCAAAAGCCGTGCCCTAGCCCGGCTCCCTCTTAATTAATTACAGTTAGCTATTAATTAATTGTCATTAGTGCTAATGACTTTTGAACAGTAATCTTATAATTAATTAACTATAATTAGTAATTAGAGGTTAATTAGGATTATTTTAATGTTAATTAAATCTTAACAGTAATTAGAATAATAATTAACTATTAAACAATAATTATAATAAATTATTCTTAATTAGATAATTAGCAGATAATTAAGACTAAGTAAACAGTAATTAATAGTTAATTATTTTTCAAAAGTAAAATAATATAATTAAAAATTAATTAATGTTAATTAATAATTTAGCCATAATTTGACAGATTAATTGAGAATCAATAATTTGTGAAATATATATATATATCTTATGAATGAATAGTAAATTAATTCAATTTAAATAAATAAATAGTAAAATAATACAAATTGTATTTTTGAATAAAAAACTTAAAAGTTTAATAAATTTTTATAGGATGATCCAAATATAGCCAATATAGGTCTCAAAATACTCAGAAAGATAAAAAGAATCAAATGTCATAATACATAATTTAGTTTCGGGGTACGCATACGACGATTGTAACATAGGACCTCTTTAGGAACCCCGTAATTTTTGACCTAGTTGACCAACATAGTCAATATGGGTCTTAAAATACTCAGGAGATCGGCCCCATCATGTGTAGTAGTATTAGTTTTCCCATTTTGACATCAGAATAAAAAGTCAACCCTAGAACTCAGTTGACTTTAGTGAAAAATGACCAAATTGCCCCTATAATTCAAATGACCATAACTTGGTCAAATCAACTCCAAATTCAAAAAGTCAAGATGCTAACTAGTTTATAATTTTAATGTCACCGATAAATTGAAATAATATTAGGATTTGAACCCTAAAAATTTAGAAAATAACCAAAATACCCCTGGCCTCATTTTGGTCATAACTTGACCATTTAAAGTCCAAATCGGACGTACTCACTGTATCTTCAAGTTAGACAGTAAAGAATCAGTTGGAACTAAGAGAATTCAATTTTGACATATAAATCAAAAGTTGACTTTTTGACCCTTAAAATAGAGGCAAAATAGTGATTTTGCCATAAGATTGGACCTAGTACTCTTAACCTCTAATTTATATTTCAAAATTCTTAAACTAATATTATAAATATCTTAGTGATATCTAAGTGAGTGTAATCAATTATTAGGTCAGATTCCAAAATTTTCCTAAGTCTTTAACACTACACCTTAAGGACCCCTTCGTGAGACTAGGACTAGATCATATGTTAGAGTTTATTCATTGATAAATGAGTTACTCAATAGGTAAAACCTTAGTTTATTATTTTCTAGACTTTTTTTTATTTTACAACTTGTTCTGATTATTTTGTCTCTTAACTTTAGTTTTAAGATAGGAGAATCATCCTATGAAGTCTGATTACTTAATAGAATTTGTCTTAACTATTAGATCACTTATAGAATAAAACTTAGAACTTAGTCATACCCATCATAGATTATGTGTAAACTTAATTCTTGTAGTGTTTAATCCATAATCTATAGGTTTTAGAAGATCTTGATCAGATCTTAGATAGAACGTATAAATTTACCAAAATTATAACGTATTATTATTGATTTAACTCATAGTTATCTATGTAATTGATCTAGATTAGAACCTGATCAGTTGTAATCCTTTTTAACTTATAAAGATGAGTTTTTAAGTTACACTCGATAGTAGGAAAATGGTGATTTTGAACTTGTGTAACTTGGAATAGCTAGACGAATAATAGAAAATAAATAATATCACCATATTAGTGGAGTCCCTCGCTTATTTGATACTTTGTGCTACGCATTCATTGTATATTTTGTGCTTAATTCCTTGTTCATATCATATAAGAAAATTTGTGCATAAAATGAAAACTTAGAATAATTATGATAACAGTTAACTTTGGGTTCATTCTCTGGGAGGATTCTGGTGCACATTTACCCTATTGGATGAGATAATGAGTAATAAGAAGGCTTAACATTACTCATTGAGGAGAGTGTGTTAAGTATGGAACCCACGTAGTCTTGCAGAGTGTTGACTCCTTAGCTATTTCTAAAATGTGTCCACGGAAACAAAGTAAAATAACTAAAAGATTTTGCATATGTGATTACTGCCTCCTCAGTTCTGCTGCTGGATTCTGTCTGCCATAGTCCTGAAAAGCTATAGGAATTTTGTCTGCTCAAGTCCTGAAAAGCTATGGGAATTTTTGTCTGCTCAAGCCCTGAAAGGCTTGGGATTTTTATCAGCCCAATGGCCAACTTTATGATATAGCAGTCTTTATATACCTGTTTTAATTTTTTAGCTTACTGTGTACAGTGTTCAGATGCATGTTTCAGTTAGCTGTTTTCTTTACTTACCCGCTTACCTGTACATATTTATAGGATGCTATACTTTACTGCTTATATACATACCATGTTCAGATTTCTGTCACTTAATTTGCATATGCCGCATGATCATCCGCATGTCTAAGATTAGTCTTTACTTTTAGTACTTTTACTTATTATGTTATATGCCCGTTCTTTGCTTAGCTATTATACTTTTGCCTCATTTATTGTTATGTCCATGTTTTTCTTATACGCTTACTGCACCTGCTGCTTAGTTACTTTGTTGTTCATAAGTTGTAAATGGCGATATTATAGAACATATGAAAATTAACATCCTAAAATGTACTTAGACAATTGTCTAACACAAGATTTTCTTTTCTTTGGCTGGGGCCCTACATTGTGAAACCGATAATGTCAGGAATAGAGTAGTTTGAGGATCCAGTACCTGAAGAGGAGCCCTATTTAGAGGAGGCGCAGCAGCTGGGACCGGAAGACATTTAGTTTTCTGTTATATGTAAGGATGAGCATATTTGCACTTTTATTTTTCTTAAACTCTAATTGATGTAATAATACAAGTACCTATGACTGCGTGTTTAGATTATTTTATGCTTGTATTCTGAGTTATGTCCCATATTATTATATTGTGATGCTTGGATGTCATTTCTTAAATTATTTTCGCACTCTGTATGATTTAGTAGATAGTGACTGATATTTGATTATGTGCTCACTCCTTCTCTTATTAAGTGGATTATAGATTTTATTATAATCCAATAATAAGTGAGAGAGTAACCAGAGTGACACACTACCCCTTAGCTTAATCATTGTGAGTTAAGGGGTGGGGCGCCATATCACCTCACCGTAATCATATTAACTTAAGAGTTAATATGACCACGGTGGGGATGGGGCACCATAAGAATGGTCACAAAGAACAAAAAAAATGTGAGTGAAGATAAATTTATAGGCTAATTGAAAGATTAAAATTTCAAATGAGAGATAAAAATAATTAAATATTAATTTGACTAATAACATTACTAACCTACTAACCACTTATTTTTATTTTTACCCATAATATTATTTGCTACTGACTTTTAATTTATACTCCTAATATTTTATTTCCACCACTAACTTTATTTTTCTATTACTAAAATTTTTGTTCTTTATTTTTCATTTTCTTATTTAATAATATAATATATATATATATACTATAGCAATATGTTATGTATAGTAATAGTAAGAATAATATTAATTTGTTATTATTTATCATAATTATTATTAGTATTGATGAAATAATAATAAAATAATAATATTATTATTATTATTATTCATAAATATAATTATTATTATCATTAAATAATAATAATTAATAAAATAGCTTTATTTTTATCATTAAAGGATAATGATAATCATAATAATAATAAGATATAAATTATTGTACTTTTATTATGTGTAAATAATAATAATAACAATAATATATTTATTATTATTATCAAATATTATAATAATGATTATTTCATATTTATTATTATATTATTCTCTATTTATTATCTTCTTCTTCTTTTAATAATAATAATATAAGTATTAATCTTACGTAAATTATTATATCATTTATTAAACATAATACTAATATATATATAATATTATAATGTTCACTCTTCATTTTCATTTATAATAATAATAATAGTATACTATTGTACTTATTATTATTTATCACATAAAATAATAATGATAATAGTAAATAATATACTTTACATATAAATTATCATATAAATAATAATGATATTAATAATAATATAATATTATTATTAT
Source organism: Gastrodia elata (assembly GCA_016760335.1). Classification (NCBI taxonomy): domain Eukaryota; kingdom Viridiplantae; phylum Streptophyta; class Magnoliopsida; order Asparagales; family Orchidaceae; genus Gastrodia; species Gastrodia elata. The sequence goes on along the minus strand of CM028677.1, from coordinate 27,088,782 downwards.
CATTATTATTCATCATATTTTACTTTTCTAAATTTACATATATAATATTTATAATTTATCTTAACTTGTAATATAAATATAATAATAATAATAATAATAAATAATAATAATAATAATATCATTATTAATAATAGTAATAATACTAATAATATTATTATTATCATCATATTTTTTCCACCGTCATTGCTATTTATGTTATCCTGTTTTCTTCGCCATCATAATCATCATCTTCTCTTCCAATTTTGTTTATTATTCTTACTAACATTGAAACATACTGAGAGCGATAGAAGTAATACAAATTTGTATTTTATAAAAATTCTTTTATCTCATTGCTAATCGAAAAATTTTATATTTATATTTACAAGTGATCAACTTAGCAAGGAAAAAATAGGTACTCCATATATTATGAAGTATATTTGTATATACTGATTTAATTAAGTTCTCTTTGCTCCGCTTTGAAACTCGCAAATTTTTATTGATTTAATCACGTGCTTATTAGGCTTGCAAATTTCATAATTTAAGTACAATATCACTATTTAAGATTGTGATTGTCAGGGAATCAAGATTGAGAATTTTCAATGAATAATTCATACTTTAAAAATATTTATTCATGAAAGTAATGAAAATAAAATATAAATATAAATGTCTATAATTATATTCAGAACCATTCATATAAATAACACAGTTTATAATTATTAACGAAAGAAGTTTAAAATAAAAATATAATCTTTTTGCTCACTTCTCAAAAACTTTATCTTTAATTTTAATGTAAGTAGATTTTCTTGCAGCTTAATTATCAAACCTAAAATATTATCAATAATTATAAGTCAGGTAGGAGTATATAGACCATTCTTATAAAATTATATTCTAGCATACTATAATAGGCATAAATCAATGTAAATAAGATATAAAATTTTTTTACATTATAAGTGAGAAAATAAAGTATTTGTCAAATGAAATTAACTTTTGCCTTGCATATTAGCTTTGAAATTCAGTATATAAGAAAAGTATGAAATAAATTTTATCACAAGCATTTGTAATATAAAGTCGAGTCCGTAGACCCTTAAGCCCAAATGGGTAAACATATATGCATAACATTTACGAAAGCTTTCTCGCTACATGTTGGTAGCTTATTCAGAATTAAGAAATGATAGTGTCTTTCCCTCTGGATTTGCCCACTTCTTAAAAATGGCTAAATCTCTTTATATGACTCCTAGGGGCTGCCTGCAGACCTAATCGGTACAAATTCTCAGGTTGCTTTTCATCCTCCAAAGACAAATACTATAATAATATATTACCTTCATCTTTTTGTTATATATCTAATGAATCTTAAAAAATTCGTGTCTAAAATCTTCTTGGCTGTGAATTCTATTACATTCTACTTTAGGACATAATGGATTCATAATGGATCTAATTAAATCACACTTTCAATTAGAGTCTATTAGTACTTTATATGTTAGCAGTAATAGCATTTTTTTTAATCACCAGTACTCAGTAAGAAAGTCTTACGCATTCTTGTATGATTTAATATACTTAAATAAGTTAAAATCTGTTGAATATCATTAGTAATTGATAAAGGATATACATTAAGATAGGTATTAAGTAACATCTTAAACTGTAGTTGGGTTTCTAGATAATCAAAATTTGAAATTTGAACCCTTTTTGAACTCCAAGGAAATCTTACTGCTGTAGCCAGATAGCCCAATTGATAACTATCGATAGTATTTCAGCAACTGCTGCATAACTAAATTATCAATGGTTGCTATGGAAAATACTTTAGCATGTGCTGTGAGGATTAGACATCAATTGTTTGTCTCAGATTCATCCCATTCAAGTTATCGTACCTTGATCTAAGACGAAAAAGAATCTGAAAGTTATAAAATAACAGATTGTTATATTGCTGTAGGGTGTCCAAAGAGTGATACTGTGCTGTTTTTCCAATAGAGGGTTTGTTGAATTTATGCATTGTACTTATTAATTCAGATGTCCCTTAATAGGTTCATAAATAAAGGTTGTGGAGGAGTTAGAGGAATTTAAGGGATACTTAAATCCAAACAGATTATGGCAGCACCTGATTTCATTTACATGCAATGCATTTAGACAATTATAACCTTCCTTACACAACTTACTATTTTATTTTACTATTGTATTAAAAGGAGTATAAATGATGTATCGATAAGCAATGTACTTTGAAGTATTAGACACTAGTCGTACGGGTGTAAATTTTTGTTTATTAATAATAACCTAAATGCTTCTGTCCCTAACGATCTTAATATGTCATTTAGCTTTTTTTTAATGAATTTGCAAATTTGCTATGGTATGGTTAATATAACATCAGTCGAATACTTATGGTTGATTGTGGAGTGCTCAATTTGTTATTAATATCTTGTCCTCCATCCAAAGCTATCTTCAAACTACCATTGATGTGAAATCTTTAACTTTTAATATATTCAGTAGAGTATGGGTGCAGATGTAACAACCCAGGTTATTACCATAGTTAATTAGGGCTAATTATAAGTCTTAAATATAATTATAAGTGTTAATTAGGTCAATTAGAGTCAACATCTAGGACCTAGTCCAAATCAGGAGTCAAATGGATCGAATCCTGATTTTTGAAAATCTAGAAACTTTAAAATTTGACCTATCTAAATTGACCTCGGATCAAAAAATGGACACCACCATTGCATTTATTGACCCCAAATTAGCTTGGGGTGAAGTTTTTGTGTTGATCGGAAGTCGTCAAAATTTCGACGTAATAATAATAAAAAAATACCCCGGAAATCGAGGAATCAAAATACTCGTCGGATGAAAAAATCCAACCTCGCCATTGCAGTCCTCACCCCTCAATTAGCTAGGAAAAATATGTTCCAAATTTTTGGAATTTTTTTTTTAAAAAAAAATTTTAAAAAAAAAATAATAATAATAAAATAATAATTAATTGACGGCGCCGTACGGCGCCGTCAACTTAAGTGGACGGTGCTAACGATGTCATCCGATCGGACGGATCCATCCGGACCGTCCGATCCACGCGGATCACACGGCTCCCAGCCGCGATCCGCGTTGCGCTGTCCGGGCTGATCCGGGCCGTCCGCGTGTCGCGGGATCGGACGGCCCGGGGCCTTCGTCCTTGGCCCCGTCGCTCGCGAGCCACCGCGGCGTGCCCGCCGCTCGCCTGGCCAACCGGCGGCCCCCCCGCCTCGGCAAGTCCGTTCGGAGGCCTTTAAGAGGCTCCCCCCACACCCCCCCGACCCGTTACGCGAACCGGAGCCAGATCAGCCGTCCCGAGCCAGACCGAGGCCTAACCCCCTCGCAGCCGTCGAACTTCCAGGTACTGGATCTCACCCCTTCCTCCATGTTTTGCCATTTTGACACATGATAATTGTAGATCTAGGGTTAGGCTAGCAATCAACCGGACCTGATCGACCTCGATCAGGTCCGGTCGACTCAGATCGGGGCTTAAAGCTTCAGGTCGAGGGAATCCGACACCATCCGTAACCCTAGACCTAGGTTTGCGATTTGCCGGCGACTCCTGCCTCCTTCGGCGATGGTCCGCCCACCGACATGTAGCCCCCGACGAGGGCTAACCGTCGGCCGTGCGGGCCGAGGCGGTCCGGCACCGGGAGGGCCGGCAAAAGCCGTGCCCTAGCCGGTGCCCTCGGGACCCCTCCGCGGAGAAGACAAAGTCCGGGTCGACCCGAGCCCGTCCCAACCTTGGCTGGGTCCGCATAAGCCCAGCGGGGCCACAGTGCCACGTGGCGCCATCCTGGCCCTGCCACGTGTCATGTGGGACCCACAGGCAGAGACCGCGCCTCTTCGGCTTCGGCTTGTGGGGCCCACTGCGCCACGTGGCAGCCCCCTGGCGTGCCATGTGTCCCGTGGGGGCCCACAACCCGAGCCAAGCGCGGCTCTTTGGCTCCCCCGTGGGGCCCACAGCACCACGTGGCAGCCTCTAGGCCCAGCATGTGTCAAGTGGGCGAGGCCACTGCCCGGTCACCCGCGACGTTTCGGCTCCCTGTGGGGCCCACAGTGCCATGTGTCAGGTGGGCCCACTGCCCAGTCACCCGAGCCTACGCGGCTCCTCTGTGGGGCCCACGGTGCCACGTGGCAGCCTCTAGTAGTGCCACGTGTCAAGTGGGGGCCCATTGCCCAGTCACCCGAGCCGACTCAGCCTCCCTGTGGGGCCACAGTGCCACGTGGCAGCCTCTGGCAGTGCCACGTGTCAAGTGGCGGGGGGCCCACTGACTGTTAATTAAAATTAGCAAATTAGTATTAGCTTAATTAAATGTAAGTAGTGGGTAATTAAATTAGGATTAGTATTAATTACTTTTGAACAGTAAACTCCATAATTAATTAACTAATTAAGTGATTAATTATGGTTAATTAATATTAATTTAACATTAACAGTAATTAGAATAATTAATTATTATTAAACAATAAAATATTATTAATTATTCTTATATATGTATTAATAGGTAATTAAGGTTAATTAAACAGTAATTAGTGCTAATTACTTTGCAACTGTAAAATAATATTAAATACAATTTAATTAATTAATTAATAGATTAATTAATTAATAATTAAGCTTAATTAATTAAAGATTAATTATTAATTAATTATAGAATAATTAAAGGATTAATAAATTCAGAAAATATATATAAAATTTAGGAATGAACAGTAAAATCATTTAATTTGAATAAATGAATAGTAAATTAATTCAAATTGTATTTTTGAATAGTAAATATTAAAAGGTAAATAACTATTTATAGGATGATCCAAACATAGCCAATATAGGTCTCAAAATACTCAGAAAAATATAAGGAATCAAATAACGTAATGTAAAAATTAATTTTGGGGTACGTATAATGAGGTAACATTTTAGGACCTCTTTAGGACCCCATAACTTTTTACCCAATTATCAGAATATAGTCAATATGGGTCTTAAAATGCTCAAGGGAGTAGCCCCATCACTATAGTAGTATTAGTTTTCCCATTTGGATATCAGGATAAAAAGTCAACCCTAGAATTCTTAGTGAAAAATAACCAAAATGCCCCTAGACTTTAAACAGCCATAACTTAGTCAAATCAACTCCAAATTGGAAAATTCAAGATGCTAATTAGCTTAGAATTTTAATGTCATCGATAAACTAAAATAATATTTAGGATCTGAACCCTAAAAATTTAGGGAAATGACCAAATTACACCTGGCCTCATTTTGGTCATAACTTGACTGTTTCTCGTCCAATTTAGGCGTACTTACTGTCTATCTTCAAGTTAGACAGTAAGGAATTAGTGGGAACTAGGAGAATTCAATTCTGACCCCTAAGAGAAAAGTTGACTTTTTGACACTTAAAGTATGGGCAAAATGATCATTTTGCCCTAAGATTGGATTAAGTACTCCTACCCCTTTAGTTAACATTCCAAAACACTAGAACTAATATATATAATTATATTAGTGATATTTAAGTGAGTAAAATTAACCCTTAGATCAGATTCTAGGATTCTTCTAAGTCTTAAGCACTACACCTTAAGGATCTTTCCTAAGATTAGGACTAGATCATAGGTTAGAGTTCATTCATTCGGTAAATTGGGTTACCTAATGGGTGAAACCTTAGTTTTATTAGTTTCTAGACATTCTTTTATTTTACAACCTATTCTGATTATTTTGTTTTTTAATCTTAGATTTAAGATAGGAGATTCATCCTATTAAGCTTGATTACTTAATAGGATTTGCCTTAACTAGTAGATCACTTATAGAATAAAACATAAAACTTAGGTCATATCCTCTTTGAATTATGTAATTAAACCTAAATCTCATAGTGTTTAATCCATAATCTATAGGTTTAGAAGATCTTGATCAGATCTTAGATAGAACATCTAAATTCACAAAACTAGGACGTATGATTTATTGATTTAACTTGTAGTCATTTATCTGAATGAATTAGATTAGAACCTGATTAGTTCTAATCTTTTTTAACCTATAAGGATGAGTTTCTAAGTTATACTCGATAGTAGGAAATGGTGATCCTGAATTTGTGTAACTTGGAATAGTTAGAATGATTAAGTAGAAAACAAATGATATCACCATGTTTAGTAGAGTCCCTTGCTTACTTTGATGATTGGTTCTTATGCGTTCCTTGATTTTTGTGCTATATTTCCTTGAGTATATCATACAATATTTTGATGCATGAATAAAATGTTAGAAAAATATGGAGACTCCTTAAATTCTTGTAAAAATATTAAAGTAATTAACAAGAAGATAATAATTTGATGTGTTGAGCTGCCTCTCAGTATTTCTTTCGATCATACCGATTGTTGCCGTAGCCGTATCATGCTAGGAACCGCCCTAGCCGTACTGGTGCTAGGATCCTTCGGTTATGACTGTTGGTGCCATAGCTGTATCGTGGTAGGAACTGCCCTAGCCGTACTGGTGCTAGAACTTTCGATTTTGACTGTTGTTGCCTTAGCCGTATCATACTAGGAACCGCCCTAGCCGTACTGGTGCTAAGACCCTTCAGCCCCTTTTTGGTGAGCTAAAGTAGCTCTCTTCTGTATGGCAGATTGTACACATTTATTTATATGCAGTTGATGTTTGTTTACCTTTCAGTATTCTTATTCAGTTAGCTATTTCCTTATACTATTTTTATATATATATTTAGGATGCTAGAATCTTGCTGCTGATTATATATACCACTGCTAAGTTATTTTATTTTAATTGGCATATTTTCTTTTGATCATCAGTATGTTTAGGATGTAGTATTTCTTTTCTAGTACTTATTTAGTTATTTATATTCATATGCCTTACCTTATTTAGCTTGCATGTGAGGCATGTCTTAGCCTCTCCTTTTGCTTAAATTATAAATGATGATTTATAGCTTTTCCTTTCCCTTGTACTGCTTGCTGCTCCTTTATATATATATATATATATATATATATATATATATATATATATATGTTGCTTAGATATTGTAGAATGATGATATTACTTAACATGTATAATAATTCATCAGTTTAAAATATACTTAGACAATTGTCTAACCAGATTTTTCTCTTTCTTTGGCTGGGGCCCTACATTGTGAAACATTCGAATTGAGCCATACCCAGAGGAGGAGCCCGTGGAAGAAGCTGCCGTTTAGCCTTCTTATATTCTTGAGTGGGGATGAGAGATTTACACTTTATTTTACTTAAATATTCGAATAATGTAATAATACAGGTACTGTTGACTGAGTATTTATATTTTATACTTATGTTCTGAGATACTTTTCTTTATATTTATGTTGTGATGCTTAGATGATGTGTATTAAAAATCATTTCCGCACTCTATTTATTTACTTAGATAGTAACTGCATGTTTGATTTTATGCATACTCCTTCCCTTATTATGTGGATTGTGGATTTTATCATAATCCAATTATAAGTGAAGGGTTAGTTAAAGTGACACACCACCCCTTAACTAATTCTTGTAGATTAATAGGTGGGGTGCCACAGTAGACTAATACCCTTGTATTAAATAAATCTTGTATATACTTTAAAGTTTCAAGAAATCATAGCTCTGCATTGAACATTTCTTCAGTACTTAATTGAAACTGAAGTTTCATTGGAACGATTATATTAGAATAGATGAAGAAAATGCTAAACTCATTTAAAGTAGGATGCACAAGTCTTGCCAAATAAGTGATAGAACTGTTGCTTAAAAAATTTCAAGAATTAAACTATTTGAAAATTAAAAAAATAAAAAACTGCATCCGTGAGCTCCATAATATTATAATATTGTCCAATGAGAGTGGTAAGCTCTTATTATAAATTTTTGGGTATTTAAATACCTACTATCTTAAGATATTTAAACATTTTGTGATGTTAGGAAAAAAATATTTAATAGACTCTGAAATAAAATTCAACATAAATAAATTATACATAAAATTTGAATGAATATAACAATAGTCAAGTTAGTCTATTCCAAACTACTTACTGTAGTATAAGCTGTTATTCAAACTTGTGGAGAAAGCTTTACTGATGGAAATTTATTAAATTATAGTTGTTATGATTACCTTAAGGATCTAACAAAATACTATTTATGTTCTGCAGCAATATTAGCTTCATGTGGTAATTAAGAATCAAAGCCACCAAAGATCTATAGTGACTTTAGTATCCATAAAATCTATAGATATTTCTAAAGAAAACTTAACATCTTGTTAAAACTATTAAATGACTTGCAATTCAACTCATGCAATTTCATCTTGGATTTAGAAATACATAAATTTTATTATTAATTTCTCTATCTACCCTCAATATTCTAATAAATAAACCCAGATGATCTTTTATTTAATTCAAGGTTAGTTTAAAAGTGTCTAAAATCAAGATGAACAAGGAATTTACAAAAGGAGAATTTAATCAATTTTAGGAATGAAAATATTAGCTCTCCAACTTAAAATTCAACTACTAATTATTATAATCTAGCATTTTTAAAAATTATATTCATAATATTTGGCTCTGATAAATCATTCTTTAGATTATCTCAAATTCCGGCTCTGATACCAATTCTGTGGCGACCGGGAATTGAAGTTCGAGAATCTCTAAAGAATGATTCATATAATTGGAAATATTCATTTATGAAAATAAAGAAAACAAAATATATGAATATCCACATTTACATTCAGAGCCATACATATATGAAATTACAACAGTTTAATATTTACAACAAAGATTAAATATTTACATTTTCTCGCATCTTTATTTCTTCTCTTTTAATTTGGCAGAATTTCTAAACTTTAATTTTCAAAACTTGAAAAAAATACAGTTTACCAGTCAGGTAGGAGTACACAAATTTACTTATAAGTTTAATTTCAGTATTCTTATTTTGAGCCATTTTCTTTTGAGCACTATTTATTACAAATTGCTTACCGCTATTAAACTTGCAAAAGAATGATATCAAATAACATGTAACAAAAAGAATGAAACACGATATATATTTTGTGTTGTTTATCTTTGGAGGGTGGAACGCAATACTGAGAATCTGTATAGATTGGGCCTGCTGGCAGCCCCTGGGAGTTATATGGAGGGATTTAGCCCCTTGTAGGAAGTGGGCAAATCCAGAGGAAAGACACACAATCAGTTCCTATTTTGAGTAAACTACCGACGGATAGCGAGATAAGCTTCCTACAGGTTATGCCTATGGGTTTACCCATTTGGGCTCAGGAGTCTACAGACTCGACTTATTGTTACAAATACTTTTTGATAAAATTTAATGCTTTACAGTTATATTGAATTTCACAGCTAATTTACATGACAATACTTATATTGAAAAATTTACTTTTCTTTCATATGCAGATATTCAATAATTTATATATTTGATTTATGCCTATTATATGATGCTAGAATACTCTTATAAGAATAATTTGCGTTACCTGACTGATAAACTGTGTTTTTTCAGGTTTTGAGAATTAAAGTTTAGAAGATCTGCCAAATTAAAAGAAAAGAAATAAAGAAGCGAGAAAATGTGAATATTTAATCTTTGTTGTAAATATTAAACTGTTGTAATTTCATATATGTATGGCTCTGGATGTAAATGTGGATATTCATATATTTTATTTTCTTTATTTTCATAAATGAATATTTCCAATTATATGAATCATTCTTTAGAGATTCTCGAACTTCGATTCCCGGTCGCCACAATTTACAATCTATACATAATAAACTTTTATATTTAGAATGGGGCTAGTTTGCGATCATACTGCTTTAGAAGATATAAGGATATTATGACTATATCTACGAGGGGGCTAATTAGGTGAATAAATATATATGTTACGTTCGAACCGAAATTATAATAATCAGCAGACGTGCTTAATTCCTCAAATTATGGCCAATGCCGCCCTAATCCTCGCACCCTCGCTAGCTGGAGAATTGGAGGACGTCACACTAGTAGCTATCAAAGGATCATGATTGGATTTGTAAATTCTTAGTTAATATATTAAGAATAATACCATAAGACCTTTATGTTGATTGAACTTTAAAACAAATTGAAGCATTTTAATGAAAAAATCCATATATATTTAATGAAATATTAATTAGCCTTAGTGGTAGCATATAATTAAATGTATAACAAATATTTATGAAAGAATATATAAGAGTAAAGTACTACCTTTTATAGAGTTAAAAGAATCATAAAATAAGCAAAAATATAATCTATTTATTAAAGTTAATAATGTACATCTAAATCCAAAATCATAATAGAATATATATATATATATATATATATATATATATATATATATATATATATATATTTTAAAATGTTATTATAAAATTATATAAATGGTTCAAAATTAAGAAATACTTTTATCATATTTATTCTTAAGCTATATAACATATTAATTATTTTGTTGTAAAAAAGTGTGATCAATTAGATTTGAATTAATTTTTTTTTTATTAATTATTAAAAATTAAAAAAATTAGTTCATCATATATTTCTGAGGTACATAAGAGTTTGCGTTCATTTATAATTAAAACTTAATAAAATTGTAATAATCATTTAGTTGTAAATAAAAATAATATATAAAAGATAATATATAACACGTTTCAAAATAAAAATAAAAATATAAATAAATAATATATGAATTTTATAATATTTACATAATCATATACACATTTAAATGAGAATGACATGATAATTTTATATATAAATATATAATTGATGTAATTCAATTTTTACTTACACAAATATATATATATATATATATATATATATATATATATATATATATATATATATAAAAGGAAAGTAAATTTTTATTTGATGGTGTATATTATTGTGTACATATGTAAGTCTAATACTTCTCATAATATATATATATATATATATTATAAAATATCCTTTTTTTTTTAAACCATCTTTAAGGTTAATTTCTTAAGAATATACTTATAAAATTTCTCTTTTTTTTAATCCAATTGAAAAGCCTTATAAGAGTTTGTTTTACTTTGAACTAAAATATTTATTAATGCTATATAATTATATTTATCATTAATAATTTTTTTTTATATATATTGATCTAAACAAAAATTAAATTTTACTATCATATATTTACACTTAGAATTATCACATTTTTATTTTAAATCCTAAATCACATATATATATATATATATATATATATATATAAATATGATATTATAAATATAATAAAATTTAACTGTAAAATTTTTTAGGCCAATAAAGCAAGAACCTCGGCGACTCTTTCCGCCTGGATTTCTTTGTTCTCCTCTGCAGCACTGCGTGAACTTCTCTTGAGAAGACCTGGAAGCAGATTTAGGACACTGCATATGAATCGGTAGAACTGTTTGGCCAGTAGGACGAGCATTCTCCTTGGTAAGATTTCCCTTGAGCTTCTTTTTCCCACTAGTCTTTTTTTCACGACAGTAAGATTTGTATTGGTCGATGAAAGCGAAGTCCTCAAACGGTGGGAAAAAAGATGAGAAGCAAAGGCAAAGTCCTCCGAAATGTTGCAATCCCTCGAGGCTAGCAAGTAAATCGGCAGCCATGGCCGATTCAGAGTTCATCGCCTCCAACAATAATTCCCTATTTTAGTTAAATTAATTAGGATTTTTGTGGCATTAATTTGAACCTTTAAAAATCGAGTAGTTTAATTGTGAAATGTGGTTGGGTTTTTGAAAGTTTGAAGCATTTCCTTAAACTTTCTAAATTGATTGAGAAATATCGGCCCAATTTTTTCTCTTTTTGGATTACTTGCATGCCATCTTTTTGATGACTGATGTTTGAGGTTGCGAGTAATCTCAAATCCTAAATTATTCAGAATAACGTAATCAATAGAATTACTTTATTTATTTATTATTATTATTTTTTTGAAATTTTGAGGGCTTATTGCTATGAAGAAATAATTACAAATGATAAGAATTCAGCCAAAAGAGGTTAGAAAAAGAATAATAGAGAAGTTTTAAAAACAATAACACAAAGATAAATAGTAAAAAGAAACAAAAGAAAAAACACAACACTAAAACTTATGAGAAAAAAAGGAAAAAAAAGACATGATTCGGCTCCTTCATTGTGAGGCTCAACAGTCCAGAAGAACAGTATAGCATCATTGGAAGGCATGATGGAAGTCGTCGGATTAGCAAATGGGGTATTGAAAAGCATCATAATCCATCATTATCCAAAAATTTGAATTACTTCATTTCAAATATCAAAATTTAAAACTTCTTCAAAATTTGTATATAACGAAAATAAAATAATCAAATTATATTGTAATAAGGTCACAGTTTAACTTTTTTTACGCTTGGGATGCTCAAAATTTTTTAGATCCGAATTTACAGACGAAAACCTGTGGTTTGCTAGCGCGGGAGTTGGAATTGGAGGCCATGGCAGCGAAGCAGCAGCAGAAGTTCTCCGGAGACGGTTTCACATCTCACATTGCAGGCATGTCCAAGACCCAACTTTACGACATCATGTCCCAGATGAAGGTACCATAATCCTCATAGTTTTCTTGCTGAAATAATGTTCTGCTTTTGCCAAATTTGTGTCAAATACTGTTTTTTTTTTCAGGTTCTGATCGATCAGAACCAGAAGCAAGCTAGGCAAATTTTGATAGATAACCCTCTTTTAGCTAAAGCCCTCTTTCAGGTTATACTTTTCCTCCGATTAATTTCTTACAATATGCCCTAATAAGGTTAAGGCTTTACCTTTTTTTTTATCATAATAGAAAAGTTTTTCATAAAATGTGTTGCAGTTTGAACTAAAATATTGCCCTATGCTCTTTTTGTTTTAGAATTACTTTTCTCGTGGTGTGAATTGCTCTTTAGCTCGTATGAAATGTGCTTTTTCCGTATCCATCCTTTTGTCTAGCATATTACAACGCATAAGAAACTTGTTGAGCTGGACTCAGCCATCTTTGTTTCAGATTGTTATTGTAAGGAACTAGTACATTTAAATAGAGAGCAACTAAATTTTCGTGCCATTTATTGATCTTGAAAGCTTCTAGCACGACTTTCTTTAACATGAAAAAAACTCTTTTAATTTGTTCCATTCATACTTATGCAAAGTTAAGTGAGGTTAGTTTAGGCATTAAGCTTGTTTGTGGGAGGGGGGGAGTAGTTTGCAAGGGAATCTTGATAATAACAATTTTAGCGAGGGAGGTAAGTGGAGATCATAAGGAACAAAGATTGGAGAATTGCAAGATAATAGAGAAGAATTTTTAAATAAAATGTAATTCACTAATGAATTTATTCAATTGTAAGTAAGGGAACTCACGTTTTTAGAATTATGATCATATTTGTAATTAAACTAATTTAGATTCATAAATAGATTAGGTTTAAAATATTATCATATGACTTTTTATAAAGACAAGAAAAATATTAAATGACTATTATAAATTTAATCATAAAACTTAATATACTTGAATACTCTCTTACATGCCTTGAATAGATAGATTCACATTATAGACATCAATGCATTTAATAAGTTCTGCAGTGTGTTAAACCTATCATCTAAAATTGTTATCGGATCCACTAAGCTACTTTGTTTCTTAAATTATTATATTTGGTTTGCATTTGAAGGTATGACATAATAGCTTAAGTTGTAATGCTGTAAATATTTTTCAACATTTTGCGAAAGCAGTTGACTAACAATTATATTACCACACAAATAAAATTTTGTGTAATCCATGTAAATCATATTTATTAGCAAATGAGATAATTTTAATTTATGTAGAGTGGCATATTTTCTTTGGTCTATGGACCTTTGAGATGGAGCTATTTTTCTCAATCAAATGATCTCTCCATGGATTGACAATTTAACTTTATGATAAGTTAGGTTTTGTGAGTGGTGTTATGTTGTGGAGACCATTCAGATCATCATGGAGATTCTAATAGATCTCCAGTGAGTCTGGGAGGTTCCGAGGTGATTCAAAACAAAGTTGGGAAAGCTCAACTGCAGCAGGCGCCACAGCGCGCCGTGGAGCGCCATGGCTGTAACGACCCAATAATATTACTTTTCAAATTAGGTCAAAATCTGCTTCAAACATCAGGACCCTGGGGAATTTCAAATTAGGGCAAACAAAATTTTCATTAGATAGAAATAATTTTTAGATCAAAGTGCCATAGTTTGGGAGAATTCGGATAACGAAAACTCCCGCTTTAATTTTTTGAATTATTTAAATCTAATAAATCATGAACATTGAAATATGTGTTAGAATTCATCAATTTCAGTATCGTTGTGTTAAGTATATTATTTAAAGGTTGCTCAAAAAGTTTCATCAAATTCTGAGCGCCAGTTTGATCGTGGTTAATTTTTGACGTTTTAAACCTCAGAAATTAATATAAAATGAATATTTGTTCGAATCGAAAATTTTTGGCACGAGGGTGTTCGGTATATTGAAACACACATCGATGCCAAGTTTCGTTATTTTTGAACTTCAAACGACGAAAAAATGTGAAAAATTTAATTTTTTTACTTATTTCCTTCCTTCCTCTCCCCCTTCTGCGCCCCCCCTTTCGCCGTTCGGCAAGCACAGCAGGCGCAACTGGCGCGGAACCTTCTGCGCTAGAAATTGGCCCGCCTGCGCCGTTTTTGGCCCAGGCTGGTCGGCCCACTCGGTTGACCCCCTCTCCCCTCCTCTCCCTCTATTTAAGTACCCCTCCCTTCCTTCTTCCCCACAGCCCCTCTCCTCCTCCCTCAAATCCGAGCCAACCAACCCAACCCCCCTTCCAGCTCAGCCACCTCTCAGCTTGCTGTAGTCCTCCCTCGGCCGGCCAACAGCTAGCTAGCTTGCCGGTCAGCTCCCTCCTCCGGCCAGCTAGCAGCAAGCAGCCAGACCCCGCTACCCGGCAACCTTCTGTCGGCTCCCTTTAGTCACGTTTGGCCTCCCTCCGGCTTTCGACAGTCCCAGCCTTAGGTAACAGAAGAAGGAAAAGAGGATGAAATTGATGAGATATTTTGCTATTTTTCTTATTATACTTAATATTCATTCTAATGAAAAATATTAGTCATTTATATTATTATTGTTCTCATTAATTAAGAATGAGAACAATACAAATGTTATTAAATAATTATTACTATCATTCGATTATTTTTAATTCAGGTATTTTAATTCTGATATTTTATTATTATTATTATTATTATTACTTTTTGAATTATTTCCATTCTGTCTTTTCTTTCGTACATTATTATTATTATTAAAATAATAATAATAATAATGCTATTATATATATTAATGCCACATCAGTAACTTAAAAATATAAACTTCTATTAAATTGAGAAAACGAAAGAGAAACAGAATAGAAATAAAAATGTTAATATTGGCTAAAAAGGTTAATTTAAAATATCAAAAATCTAAATGCAGATTGAGCGAACTGTCACTCATCCGAACTGTTGAACTTTTGAACTTATAGAAGAAGGTACCAGATGTCTTTACTACTCTTGTTTAAATATGCATTTCTGCTCAGCATCGCACAAATTTGATAAAAGTGCTTTTTAAAGTCACATAAAATGATATATAAACAAGTTTGGATAAGTGAAAAACAAGGGTGCTATGTTGATTTATACTTTTTGTCTGATCAAACAACTGCTAGGACGGGGCTGTCCGACATCGGGAGTCATAAGGAGCCTATATTAATAAGCCTTTGAGGGGGTGGGTATAAAGGGAAGTTGGGATATATAACACAAAAATGAACTCCCATTATCCTTAATTTTGTACTTGCCCAATAAAATCATATTTTGCCTCAGATATCAAGTGATAATATTCTGTATTTATTTTTGTGACTGCAATTATTTTTATGCTAAGTTTTAAGTGCAATTGAAACAAGTTTGCAGGGATAAGTTCGTACAGCTTTTAATTCTTGTCAAATGATTAATTATTTTGCTTATTATTTAACATTTATAAAGATAACATCTATCAGTACTTAGTTTCACAACTAACTGATATTCGAATGCCTGCACTTTTGAAATGTGCCCAGATCAGGAGTTCGTCCTAGAGGAAAGGTGCTAAGAATCAAGCAGTGCTGATACTGCTTCCTGCGGATTTTTTGCTTTCTTTTTGACACTTTTAAAAAATTTGTAACTTTTATTTTATTTTAATTTTTATATCCAAGACTTGTGAATTAATGAATAAATGAGTTATGTTTGATATCTATTTATTTGTCTCTTAAATCACTCAATATGATCTTGCGGCTAGAGGACTTGTTATACATCACCACAAACCGGTGCTGGATCTGCTCCCGCTGACCCGGCATCGGGTCCTCACAATGGTGGCCAACAAACTGAAATCAGGGCGCTGCAGTGCGCCCTAGAGGATGGAGTTTAGAGGCTGGGATGTTGTAGTGTGCCATAGCTCGCCCCAGCGGGAAGTAGACAGAGATTGGGGTGCTATAATGCGCCCCAGCAGTAGGCGTCCAGAGACTGAGGCACTACAGCGCGCGCCGTAGCCCGCCCCAGCACCAGAGCACCATAGAGCAAGGTGCTGTAGCGCGCTCTGACGCCTGGCTACCCGTGGCTCTGGCGCTACGACACGCCGTAGCACCTGATGGATTTTTGCTTCTGTTTAGGTTTTGCCCTAAGCATTTTGGAGGGGTATTTTGGACCATTTGGGGTCCAAATATCTGCTAGGTATTTAAGGGAAATTTATGGGGGAGTTTTCTAATATTGGCAAAAGTGATTAAAGGGCTTTTGCTGCTGTTGGAGGAGATTCCAAGGAAGAATCATAAGAGTGAATTGTTGTGCAAGGGAGCCTTGCATGCTGGAGAAAACTTTCCAGGTGGTGGTTGTTTCTTCTATTCTTCATTCTAGAGTAAGAGCTAGTATTTCTTGTTAAGGTGAAGCTCTTTGTAACTCTGTATTTTTTGAGATTCATAGTGAAAATTTTTGTGTAGTGTAGCTCCGTAATTTTTCCCATGCTTGAGTTTTTCAAGTAAGTCTTTATCTTTGGATGTGCTTGTGGTTTGATGTATGTGTATGTGCTGTGATTTACTTTTGCATGTATTTGTAATTTTGTGTATTGCTTGGTAACCGTCAATGCATCCCCGATCCTTGAGCGCAAATAGCTTCCGCTGCGGTGCACTCTCCTTTTATACAAGTGGTATCAGAGAGATAGATTTCTTGTTGATTTTAGGGTTTGCTATTTGAGTGGGAGCAGTGATGAGATGAGATATAAGATAAAAAAGTTCAACGACATGAACTTTGCGTTTTAAAAAATGTAAATGGAGGATTTGTTCTACCAGAAAACTAGCGACTATGACTGATGAAGAGTGGGAGGTTCTTGATATAATCGTACTGGGTTTGATTTGTTTATCATTGTGTTCTTCTGTTGCATTTAATATTGCTAATGAGAAAATTACTGTAGGTCTCATGGATGCCTTGATAAGAATGTATGAGAAGCCCTCGGCTTCTAACAAATTTTTTCTGATGAAAATACTGTTCAACATGAAGATGACGGATGACTATTCAGTGACTGAACATCTGAATGTGTTCAACACTGTGACTTGCCAGTTGAGTTCGGTGGACTTCAAGTTTGATGACGAGGTTCGAGCTCTATTATTCCTCTCCTCATTGCCAGACAGTTGGGATGGGCTGGTTACAACCATTAGTAATTCGTCAGGAAATGTGTCGTTGAAATTCGACGACATTGTCGGGCTAGTGCTAAACGAGGAAGTCTATAAAAGATCTCATGGGGAGGCATCTACTTTAGCGTTGAATGCTGAAATCAGAGGAAGACATGTAGACCAAAGATATAATGGAAATAGGTCTATGTCTAGATGAGGAAAATCAAGACCCCAAAAAGCAAATTCAGATTGCTGGAATTGTGGTAAGGTAGGTCACTTCAAAAAGGATTGCCCTACTCTAAAGAAGTCAAGTGGTGGGAGCAATATCATGTGCTCCACTGTGAATGTTTTAGCTGAAGAGAATTATGATGCATTGATCCTCTCACTTGTCAACACAGAGTCCTAGGTGGTGGACTCAGGCCCATTTTTTCATGTCATTCCTACGAGGGGTGCTTTCAAGAATTACACCAAGGGTGGCTTAGGGAAGGTAAATCTTGGAGATGACAAGGCATGCGATATCATATGGAAAGATGATGTGGATGTCCAGCTACGAAGCGGTACAGTTTGGAAGCTCAGAGATGTTAGACATGTGTCATGTTTAAAGAGGGACCTTATTTTAGTGAGCCAGTTAGTCAGAGAGGGCTACAACACATGCTTAGGGGACTCGTGGATGGTCACCAAGAGTGCATTCGTTGCTGCACGGGGCAATATGGAAGGTACACTTTACTTGATTAATAAAGTGTTTGTTCTATTGCAGTTGCTGAACAAATAGACGCAAGTCTATGATATCGGAGGCTTGGCCATATGTGTGAAAGGGGTTTGAAATCTCTACAGTCAAGGGGAAGGCTCCAAGGACTGAAGTCAGCAAACTTGGATTTCTGTGAAGACTGTGTGCTGGGCAAGCAGAAAAATGTTTCATTCTCCAAAGCTGGAAGAGAGTTGAAAGGCAGAAAACTCGAGTTGGTGCATACGGATGTATGGGAGCAGCTCCTACTTCATGCATAGGCGGAGCTACATATTTTGTCACCTTCATTGATGACCATACAAAGAAGGTATGAGTTTACTTTCTAAAGTATAAATCTGATGTATTTGATGTGTTTAGAAATTGGTTAGCTTTGGTGAAGAATGAGACATGATTAAAGTTTAAGTGCTTGAGATCCGATAATGACAACGAGTACTGTGATAGGGAGTTTAAGGAGTTATGTGCCTTGAAAGGTATCAAGAGGGAATTTATAATTCCAAGAACACCACAACAAAATGGTTTATAGAGCAAATGAACAAAACGATCATAGAAAGATCTAGGAACTTGAGATTGCATGCGAGTCTCCCAAAGCAATTATGGGCTGAGGCCGTTAACATGACTGTGTATCTAATTAATAGGGGACCTTTCGTACCCTTAAATGAAGGGATTCCCAAGGAAGTCTGGAGCAAAAAAGAGGTGAAATTGAATCACCTTAAGGTATTTGGTTATTCATACTATGCGCATATTGATGCAGGATCTAGGAGCAAGCTTGATGCAAAGGCAATCAAGTGCCCATTCATTGGATATGGCACAAGCGAGTTCGGTTACAGATTTTGGGACAATCAAAATCAAAAGATTATTTGAAGCAGGGATGTCACTTTCAATGAACTGTATTGGAGTTAGGATTAATTCCAAGGATGCTTCAGATTATGAGCCATAACATATTGAAATTGATGACAGCGCTGAGCTAGATGTAGGTGTACATAAAGATTCTTAAGAAGGTGTTGAACTTGAACCCCAAACACTTATGTTACGAAGATCCACAAGCGTCATCGGATCGCCACAGAGGTACTCTCCTTCCTTATATTATCTGTTATTAACGGATGGTGGTGAACCAGAGAGCTTAGAAGAGGTGTTTCAAGTTGAAAATTCAATCAAGAGATTGCCATGAATGATGAAATGATATCACTCATGTCAAATGGGACATTGGAGTTGGCACCTCTACCAGCCAAGAAGAAGACCCTTCAAAATAAGTGGGTTTACCGAATGAAGGAAGAGCCGGATGGGAGCAAGCGCTACAAGGTGAGGCTTGTAGTATGTAGTATGACAACCATTAGTGGGTTTACCCAGTAGTGGTACGAGGTTGACTATAGTGAGAATTTTGCCCCAATTGTGAAGATGACAATCATGAGAGTTGTGTTAAATGTTGTTGCAGTTGAGGATTTGCATTTGAAGTAAATGGATGTCAAAACTGCATTTCTTTGTTGAGAACTGGAGGAAGAGATATACATGCAACAACCTGAGGGGTACAAGGATTAAGAGAAAGAAAAATGTGAGCTAGTGTGCAAGCTTAAGAAAAGCCTATACGGCTTGAAACAAGTGCCTAGGCAATGGTACAGGAGATTCGATAGGTTCATATCAGAAATTGGGTACAAAAGATGCTAGACGGATCATTGCTGTTATATCAAACAATATAAATATTCTATTATTGTATGTGGATGATATGTTGATTGCAGGATCGGACATGGAAGAGATAAGGTTGCTGAAAGAACATATGTCAAGGGAGTTTAACATGAAGGACTTGGGGTCAGCTAAGCAAATTCTTGGGATAAGAATCAATAGGGAGAGAAGTGCAGGAATTATGAAGTTGTCTCAGAAGGACTATGTTGAAAAGGTGCTGAAAAGATTCAACATGAGCGAGGCAAAGCCAATGAGCACTCCCCTAGCAAGTCACTTCAATTTATCAAAGGAACAGATGGCAAAGTCTAAAGAGGAGAAGGAACATATGCTGAAAGTTCCTTATGTTTCAGCAGTTGAGAACTTGATGTATGTGATGATCTGCACGAGACCAGATATTTCCCATGCAGTGAAAGTAGTTAGCAGATTCATGAGAAACTTCAGGAAAGCACCATTGGAATGCGGTTAAGTGGATTTTAAGGTATCTAAAAGGTACAATTGGAAAAGCACTTTGCTTTGGTAGGTTTGACCTTTCTCAACAGGGCTTTGTAGACTCATATCTTGCAGTAAATGTTGATAGCTGGATGAGCACTACTGGATATGTGTTCACATTGGGAAGTGCAGTGGTGAGCTGGATCTCTAGGCTACACATTGTTGCTCTATCTACCATGGAGGCAGAATACGTCGCTATTACTGAGGTGAGTAAGGAGATGATTTGGCTAAAGAGTTTTATGACGGAATTGGGCAATGAGCAGGAGGATGTGAAGCTTTATAATGATAGTATGAGTGCTATTCACCTCGCAAAGAATGTATTACTTCATGCCAGGACGAAGTGCATACAGCTTCGGTACCATTTCATCCGTACACTGTTGGAAGGAGGACAACTTGGATTGGAGAAGATTCACACTTCGAATAATCTAGCTGACATGCTTACGAAAGCAGTAACAATGGAGAAATTGAAGCTATGCACTGCTTCAGTTGGCCTCGGCACGTGACAAGAGAGCGGGGGTGAGTCGCACCACGTTCTTGACAGAGATTGAAGAAGACAATGAAGGATCAATGTTATAAGATGGATGACCTCAAAAGGTCTTCAAGTGAGAGATTGTTATGTTGTGGAGACCATTTAGATCATTATGGAGATGCTAATGGAGTTTCGATGAGCTTCTGGGAGATTCCGAAGTGATTCGGGACAAAGTTGGGAAAGCTCAACTGCAGCAGGCACCACTGCGCGCCGTGGCGCTTTGTAGCGGCCATGGCGGCCAGTAGACTGAGACCAAGGCGCTGCAGCGCGCCCTGGCGGATGGAGTCCGGAGGTTGGGGCTCTGCAGTGCGCCGTAGCACGCCCCAGCGGGAAGCAGCCAGAGAATGGGGCTTGGGTGCACCCAGCGCTAGGCGTCCAGAGACTGGGGCGCTACAGCGCGCACCGTGGCACGCCTGAGTGCCAAAACACTGGAGAGCAGGGCGCTTGTAGCGCGCCTGGCTACCTGAGGCTTAGGCGCTACCACGCGCCGTAGAGCCTAACGTATTTTTGCTCCGGTTCAGGTTTCGGCCTAAGCATTTTGGGGGGTATTTTGAATCATTTGGGGTCCAAATATGAGCTGAGTACTTAAGGGAAACTTATGGAGGAGTTTCCTAATGTTGAAAAAAGTGATTGAGAGGGCTTTGGTTGTTGTTGGAGGAGATTCTAAAGAAGAACCCTTAGAGAGAGCTGCTGTGGAGGAGCCTTGCATGTTGGAAAAAATCATCCAGGTGATGGAAGCTTCTTCTCTCCTTCATCCTAGAGTGAGAGCTAGTGTTCCTTGTTAAGGTGAAGCTCTTTGTAACTCTGTATTATTCGAGATTCATATTGAAAATTTTTGTGTGGTGCGGTTCCGTGGGTTTTCCCACTTTTGAGTTTTTCATGTAAATCTTTGTCTTTTGATGTGCTTGTGGTTTGATGCATGTGTATGTGCTGTGATCATAGTTTTATGATTTTGCTGCGGTGTGCTCTCATTTTCTACAACAAGTGGTGCCAATTACTTAAAAGATGTGATTATTTTTTGTTGAATTGAAATAAAAAAGGGAATATTCCAGTTCTTATGCAGAATTACGGCAACCTTTAGGAAGAATAAAACTAAGGGATTAGATATGTTACATATGCGTTGGTAGTCAGATTGACAATCACTATTGCTAGTCTGTTGTAGCTAGTTTATACTAAAGTTCAAAAGACTTTGTTGTTGAAGTTCAGTCAAGTCCTTTTTTGATTAAAAGTTTGTTGATATTCTAGATAACAAACATGTGCACATAGTGGTTATTAGGTCCTACTATCCTAGTGATTTAGTGTATCGAAACTGTGTTTTAATACTGAATTTGATGTATGGGTGTAATGAATTTTTAAGGGATTGATTGGAGAAGAGCTTAGGCTTGTGGTATATGTGGTTTGAGATGTAGTTGAGCGCTAGTAATGCGGTGTGGGTTTTATGTGGGTTAAAAGATGAGAACTGGGATCGTGATAAAATTAGGTGGTGATGCTGTATGGATTTAGGAAGGTTTGATCAAGTTGAGCAGGATAATGATAGAGTAGAGATATCATTATAACTAATGGTGGATGGCTAATACCAAATATTGAAAGCTTTTGGAATCATTGTTTCAACAGTTTGGATTATGGGTTTGTAGCCATGAGGACACGGGGGATGGCTTTGCATCGAGGTAAGGGAGACATTGATAAAACAATTTATTTTAGTTTTTGAAATTGGAAAGGGGATGATATGTTTGTTCTCCAAATCTCTAGGAACTGTTGTTCATTATACACACCATTTTAAGGCTTTTTAAGGCATTCAAGGCCCTCTTATGGCTGTTGTTACTATTTGAAATATCAATTGCAAAGTTTTTGTAGAAGTTACTGCTAAAATATTTTGTGTATGAAGTAGGTGCCGTTTGGGAATCTACCTGTTAATTCACTGCTTTTACATCAAAATTTTGTAAATACATTAAAATCATCTTTTCAAGAGGTTCTCATTGAGTGCTATCTATATGAACCTGGTGATTTGTCATTTGACGTTTATGAAATCTCATAAAGAGCTTTTTTTTAAATAGGAACTAATTTTAAAATTGTGATTCAACTGCTTTGCCTTAGCTTAAAATTACTCCAAACAACATAAAAATAGATGTAGATTAAATGCAAAGCAACCAAAATATTGTTCTAGATAACCCTTAATTTGAAAAGTATCGAAATTTGATTTTATTGATTATTATAGCTATATATACTATATGACAATCTATTATGAGAAGGAATTTGAAATCTATAACCTAGTAAAATGAACGTACATTTAAGAAATCTAAATATGTGTTCGATCGCAAGGTGGCTCGTCTAATGTTTTTTTGTTTTTATTGGATTACATCAAGGCTCAGCTCTCATAGCCTATACTTTTTTGCTTTATTATGGATGTTCTTACAGATCACGATCAAGATGAGATTCCTTATCGCATGTTATTTGTAGATGATATTCTATTTATTGATAAGTTTAGGGATGAAATTAAAGTAAAACTTTGGTTATGGAGAACTACTATGGAATCCAAATATTTTTATCTTAGTAGGTCCAAAATAAAATATATGGAATGTAAGTTCAATAGTACTAGAAGCCCTAATCTCGATGACATAACTATTGAGAACCATGTGACCAAGAAGAGTGAGAGGTTCAAGTACCTAGGCTCAATTATTCAAAATATTGGTGAAATAGAGAGTGATGTGATTATTAAGATCCTTACTGGTTGGATGAAATGGAGGGATGTTTTTTGAGTTTGTGCAATATGAAAATCCTACTCAAAATAGAATTTTTTTTTTAGAGCAACTATACTGCCAGCTATGCTATATGTGGGGCTGAATGTTGCCACAAAGAAGACACTTACCAATAAAAAGTGTTACATAGATGAGGTTGCTTAGGTGGATGAGTGGGTATGCCAGAAGGATATAATGTGAAATGAGTTTAGTAGTAGTAACAAGATTGGAGAGGCTCCTATATTGGATAAGACTAAAGAATGTTGCCTTAGATGGTTCAGAGTCTTCAAACATATGAAGCGTGAACCATGTAACGCCACTGTTAGAAAAATTGAGTTTATGATTTCGCCCATATTAAATGAGGACGAGGAAGGCCAACAAAGACATGGGAAGAAACTATTAGAAATGGTCTTCTCAATTTGGAACTTAGGAAGGGGCTTCTATTTGATCGTGCACAAAGCTGACCATACCTAGTGAGATTAAGGCTTGTTGGTGTTGTATTTTATTTTCTAACCTTAAATAAAACAAATCTTCAAAGAGAATTTAGGTTACTTAGAGGAGCTAAGTGAGAAAAGATATGAAGATTTGAAAACTCATTTTACCCTACGTTTGTAGGATATTTTTTCATGTTACATTTATGCTTTAATATTTTTGTGAAAAATAACGCTCTAAGAAGCATTCAAGAATGATGATTGTGTTTATTTCCTAGTAAATATAACAAATAATAAAGAATTTGATGAGCGGTTCAGAAGAATCAAAGATAGTTAATGGCCATCTCCCAAATGCTTAGTATGTTTTTGC
Organism: Gastrodia elata; assembly: GCA_016760335.1. Taxonomy (NCBI): domain Eukaryota; kingdom Viridiplantae; phylum Streptophyta; class Magnoliopsida; order Asparagales; family Orchidaceae; genus Gastrodia; species Gastrodia elata. Next base: position 27,064,272 of record CM028677.1, on the reverse strand, counting down.
TTTAAAGAGAGGCTATGAATAGTTGATGATAGAGAATTTGGGAGAAAGTTATCAAAACGGTTCTCTGATTCTTGCAAAATGTTTAAAATAATCCTTAACTCTTGTAAAAGTTTTTTTTGATCTCGACTTTTTCTTAATTGGTTTTTGTCTCTTCTATTAATTGCCGCTAACTCATTGTGGAATCCCCACTCATTAGACCCGAAGTGGGTGGTCCTTCCAAAGGGAGGATCATATCCCTAGAGAAAATCTCATTGTGGAAAGAAATACACGCATAGGTCTCTGCCATATATTCTTATATAGAGCAACATGCTTAGCCATAATAATTTGAGCATCCATATTTTAGTGTGTCAGCACATAGCAAATTCTATGAACTTGGCTTGGTAATCTTCATTTCTCAATTTATAAAGAAATTGCTATACATTGATTTCGGTCATGCAATATGTTCATGAAATATTCAATTTGATTATTATCTTGTAGTTGTGATGTCAATCATTATTTTAATTCAATCTTCATTATGTAGAAGCATTGATAGATGAGCTCAAATAAATTAAAATGGGTAGCTAGTATTTGGGCATAATTCTACTAGATTCCAAGTGTAGTTGTAATTTCTACCACAATAATTATAGAAGCCAGAATTACTTGGAATCAAGAGAATAATATTTAAAAATTAAATAAAACTTATAATTACCCACTTTAAATTGAGAGTATGAAATGTCTCAGCATTGCGGTTCTTGGACAACTTGCGTCAAATGAGGAAAGAGGCCTTGTGTGGCCTTGGCTGCCGCAATTCAGCCAGAATAGAGCAGCTCAGTAGCAGAGAAGGCTGCGTGCATCTCGAGTGGAAGAGGCGAGTAGTTAAGGAGATGATTGAGGACGAGTTGCGTATTCGCCTCTTCGACTGGATAAAAGAGGGAATTGAGCAGCTCAGTGCTTGACGTAAGAGGTGCGTACGCTTGTGTATGTGTGCGACTATGGAGGAAAGAAGCGAGCAGAGGGTCGGTGGCTGCCTTTGTGCGTCTTTCTGTGAAGGAGGCGCTGCGTGATAAGAGGGAGAGGTGATCAAACGTTTGTGGCTGCCCGAGCGGCTGGCTCATTCAGCTACACGCGGTTTTGTGTAAAGGAGGAGGTACTGTGAACTGGGAGAAGATCGAGCACTCATTTGCTGTATGTGGTTCGCCGAAGAGGGGAATGGAGGATTTTATAGAAGTAGGGAGGCATCGTTTTAGTCGTAAATTAGGCGAAGTGTTAGGCAGCTGAAGAACTTTAAGGCAAGGGATTGAAGAATTTGTAGCAGGAGATTGAAGAATGTTAATGTAGGTGGCTGAAGACTTTTAAAAGGAAGGGTTGGAGATTTTTCTTAAGGGGCTTGCAGTCATAAGCAGTCCGAGTACTTGGGTAGTGCAAATTATGGCTTGAATCATAATAATTTCGTGGAATATGTTAATGAATGACGATAATTCTGCATCTTTACAAGTCACACTTGTCTAAACTTACTCTTACTGATTGAAGCTTTTTTGCCTAATTCTCTTTAGGTTTTTTGATTCTTTCGCCTTTAAATTAGAACTTCCAAATATGTCAAAGACCCTTGTTCTTCCGTCATACAACCTTCGAAGAGTGATTCAAGGTCTTATCAGGGTAGCTCAGACACATGTTATTGGTCATTGGAGGAGGTAAATGCTCTCTACTCCTTTGTGCAAGAAGCAACATCATGGCGATATCTTTTCTCGTCTCAAGTGTTAACCCTTCTTTCTAGGATGAACTTCTTTAAATGTCTTTTTTTGATAAAGTTGTCATAGAGTGCCTTTAAGTCATGAACATTAAAGGGTTTTGTCTTCAACTCCCCCACAAGCTCAGATAACTACAATATAACATGGGTAGTTCATATACAGGTAAACATTATCATATAAGCACAAGTGCAAATTATTTCTCACTCCTTGCGTGAGGTGCATCATTGACTTTGACTAGAGGGATTCTTGTCTTCTTTGTTGTCAAGTGTTCATGATTGCTCGACCAATTATCCCTCTAGTTCATTCATCTTTAGATCTTTTCAGCTGTTGTGGTGGTTTAATACCTCTTCAACATTGATGTACTTAGTGGTTCTTTCTAGTGTGTCAGCCATAACCATAAGTGGCTTTTTCATAACATTAAATTGAAGCTTGAACTTTTGAAGGCCATGAATAAATGCCCGTAGGGATCTAATGCCGGGTTAGCATAAGCTAATCCTGTATTGAGAGTAATCCCCTAACCGCAGGATCTGATTGAGCGATTCACGAGAAATGATATATGCACACCAACCATAACTATTTTATTTATGAATTTAAAACATTACAGAGTTTGATCGCAAGGATCTGAATAACATTAAAAAAAACAAATTTTAATAAGAGACAAAAGCAATAAATCAGCATGTAGCAGCAGCAGCACTATCTGGTTCTCAGAGCCTTTCCTTTATGATGAGCTCCTGATTTGGGCACGTTTCAAAAGTGAGGGCATTTGAATACCAGTTAGTTGTGAAATTAAGTACTAATATATATTAACTTTACAATTGTTAAATAATAAGAAAAAATAATCAAATTAGCTAGAAATAGAGAGCTTTTCAATTTATCTAAGCACAAACTTATTTCAATTGCATTGAAACTTTAGTACAAAAAGTATTTATTGTCACAAAAATAAATATAGAATTTTAATATTTGATATCTGATGCGGTTTGGAGATTTTGATGGCAAATACAAAATCAAGAAAAAGGGAGATTCATATTCGTGTTGCATAATAATTTCAACTTCTCTCTATACTTGCCCCCTCAAAGGTTTGCCAGTATAGGTTCCTTATGATTCTCGATATTGGACATTTTCATCCTAACAGTTGTCTAATCAGATTAAAAAAAAATTTCAATAGTGAACCATGTGCAACACAGTTATTCAAATTCCTTCAATATTATTTTATGTGACATTTAAAATAGTTGCCTCAAAATTATGCGATGATGAGCGCAAAAGCATATAAAATAAGAGTGAAGTGAGATATCTGGTACCTTTCTCTTGATGCGTTTGATAAAATGTCAAAAGTCAATTATGTGCACAACTTTATAATTTAATTATTATTCTTACTTGAAAGTTTGTTCTCTTGAATGTGATAATTTATTGTTTTTGAAAAAACTTTAATAAAATGTAATATAATAATATAATAAAACATTTGCATAAAATAATCATAAATTATTAAGATAATGAGAAGTAAATTTTCTTTTATTTTTTCTCTTTTCTCTCTTTCTCATTGTATCTTCTTATCTCTTTATCTCTCTCTCTCTCTCTTATATGAAATTATTATTTCTCTTTTTCTCTCTTTTATATGAAATTATCATTTTTCTCTTTCTCTCTCTTTATCTCTTATATGGAATTATCATTTCTCTCTTTCTCTCTCTTTTATATGAAATTATCATCTATCTTTCTTAATAATAATAATAATAATAATAATAGTATTTTTATTATTTTTAATATTGTATGATGATAATGATAATAATAACTTAATAATAATAATAATATTAAAAGAAAGAAGGTGACTGAGTCGAAATGACTAATTAAAATTGTAGAAAATAGAAATAATAATAATAATATATATAATAATATTAAAAGAAAGAAATTAACTGAAATTAAAATTGAAGATAATAAAAATAATAATAATAACAAAGTAATAATATAAAACGAAAGTAAATGACTGATTTGAAATGATAGAATTTAAAATTATAGAAAATATAAATAATAATAATAATAGTAATATTATATATAATAATATTAAAAGAAAGAAAATGATTGAAATTTAAATAGTAGAAAATAATAATAATAATATACATGCTATTATTAAAGGAAAGAAAATGGCTGAATTGAAATGATTGAAATTAAAATTATAGAAAATAGGAATAATAATAATAATAATATATATTAATATTAAAAGAATAAAAATGACTGAATTAAAGAATTGAAATAGAATAACTATGTTATTATTAATGAAATAACATTTAATAATAATAACTATATTATTATGATTAAATAAAGATGAAAATAATATTAATAATAATAATCTCAGTATTAATAATAATAATATTATATATAAAAGAAAGAAAATAAAATGGAATAATAACAAATTTATTAATAATAGTAACAATATATAAATTGTTATTATTAATAAAGATGTGATAAAAATAATATTAATAATAATAATTTCAATATTAATATTAATAAAAATAGAAGAAATAAAAATGAAAATTATATTAATAATAATAGTTTCATTGCTATGATTAATTAAAATAGAAGAAATAAAATAAATAAAAATGAAAATAATAATAATGATAATTTATTATAATTATTATTAACATAAATATATATTTTTTTAAATCAGGAAATTTTTTTTTCTTCTCTACCGTCACTGTCGACGGAGAGGGATTTTGCCGACGACGGAGGTCAGAGGGAGGGAGGCGGCGGCGAGAAGTGTTGGCTGGAGGAGTGGTTGTCGACCACGTTGGGTGGAGGAGGTAGTGAGATGTGGGGAGTTGAGGAGGTTTGGGGGATATTTATAAAAGAAATTAGAAGGGGAGGGTGGGGATCAGCCCAACCCATTAGGTCGGTCGGTGGCTGTGGGGCCCGCCGTCTATTGAGCATTGACAACAGCGGCGTCGTGGGCCGCACGACGTATGGCTGTTGGCCGCACGTGGTTTGCCGCATGCGAAGGGGCCGGGGGGTGGCGGGTAGGAGAAAAGTAGATTTTTAAATTTTAAATAATTAATTTCAAATATATTTTTCACATTTTTCCGTACGAAACTTGACCCGTAGGTGTATTTCAACGAGACACACTTGTGCTAAAATTTCTAAATTTAGAGCTATATTTTATTTTATGTTAATTTTTGAAGTTTAAAACTTAAAAAAAATTAATTACGGTCAATCCGGATCTCCAAATTTGACGAAATTTTTGTTGTTGTCTTTTTATAGTATTTTCAATTCAACAAGACTAAAATTGCTGAATTTGGACTTATATTTAATTTTCCTAATTTATTGAACTTAAATAATTCAAAAATTAATTTTATAGTATCTGTTATTTAATCGCTCCCAAACTTGGGTATTACGATCATAAAAATATACTCTATCCAACGGTATATTTAGTTTGCCCAAATTTTGAAGTTGTCAGAAATCCTAATTTTTGAGTTGGGTTTAGTCTTAATTAGACTACTAATGACTTGGGTCAATATAATGCTAATCTTGCAATGGCTTATCCTCATTAAGAACGTTATGCAAGGCATGAGTGAACATCGCCTTGTGTTGTCGAAAGGTTTCTCTCTGCTACTGCAAAATGATTAATAATTATGCTAGATATTTTGCTTAAACTCACCATTAGTGATAGTGAATTAAACCAACTTCTAACAATTTTCATTAAAATTATATACAATTTGCATTTTACTTCACCACTAATATTATAGAGTGCAAATGAAGTTTCAAAATGCTTTAATTAGTACGCTGAATCTGAAGTGCCTAATATATTTTGAGATTCACTTGAGTTTTTCAATGCAGGGATTGCACCAACAAAGGGAAGATCTCCACACGATACTCAAATTTGGTTTGAGTATCCATTATCATATCATCAGTTAGGAACGAGAGTGGGTGAATTCAATAATGTCATCTCAGACTTAGAGTTGGAGGTGCATTCTCAATCTAAATCAATTATGTAAACCCCAAATTGGCTGGCCAAGTTTTTGGAGTGAAGGGGGTTATTAGGACTAATAACGTGAGAGCAACTTCTAAAATTGAGCTGTACTTATATAGTAGTAATCTGGTGTTGCTGTTGCTTTATGGCTCGACTCAAATTGTGATGTACTTTAAAAATTGTTGTGGTATGGACATTAACGGTTAGTGTGACTCTTTGATGGTCAACTATTGTTAGTGAAAATTTTTCCCAAGGTAATTTCTCGGGATGCCCTCAAATTTGTTAATTGAAAGTTTCTCCAAAACTCTTCTTAGTGACATGGATGAGCCATTTGGATTGAGTTTAGTTATGCAATTTCAATGAGATTTTCTTTGGAGTTGGTTGAGCTATGATGAGAGGAGCCAAATACAGAGGAAGAATACATATATTTGATGGTTTGATTTTTAAATTAACTTACATAAATTTGAATTTTAATTCTCTTTTATCATTATTTTTTCAAAAGGTGTAAGCTTCATAGGTTTTATTTTTCTACCTTCTTGGTTATAATGGATGTGTACAGCACTTTTGTTAACTATCATGATCTTGCTGAAATGATTTTAAAAATATTTTTCCTAAGACTTCGGCATGATCTCTTAGGAGGAACATGCACTCGAATATTAGAAGTTTGAGAGCCTTAAGATTCTTCAAGTAACATAATAAACCCCCTTGTTTTTCACAGAGAGGTATTTATAATGGTGAATGTATTGCTCAGATGAATGTTGATGCTTGGTTTGGTTGCTATCGATTGAGCTCCTTTGCACATTGTATGTCTTATAATTGCTTGGGTAAAAGCGATATATATATATATATATATATATATATATATATACATAGGGCAGTGGCAGTCAACGATGATTGTCAATTGATGATGATTTGTATGAGTTGACAATCTGTGCATCTATCCAAAATTAAAGTAACTTGAGTGATATTTGATTGGATTTATAAATGCTATTTTAGGCTATGATTATAAGATCAATACACATGGACATTGCTATAATGACCCAATGTTGTTATTTCGCAAAATTAGATCAAATCCTGACTCAGAAATCAGGATCCCGGGGAACTTCAAATTAGGGCAAACTAAAATACCAATAGATAAAAATAAATTCTTAGATCAAAATATCTTAGTTTGGGAGAAATCTGGATAACAGAAACTTCTGCTTTAATTTTTGAATTTGTTTTTTAAATTAAATAAATAGAAAAAATTAAATACAAGTTCAAATTCATCGATTTTTGTGTAATTATGTTAAGTATATTATTTAAAGGCTACGCTAAAAGTTTCAGGATCCCGGGAACTTCAAATTAGGGCAAACCAAAATACCATTAGATATAAATTAATTTTTAGATCAAAATACCCTAGTTTGGGAGAAATTTGGATAACAAATACTCTTGCTTTAATTTCTATTTTTTTTAAATTCAATAAATAAAGAAAATAAAATATAAAACTAAATTTATCGATTTTTGTGTAATTAGGTTAAGTATATTATTTAAAGGCTACGCTTAAAGTTTCATCAAATTCAGATTTCCGGTTCTATCGTAATTAATTTTTGAAGTTTCAAACTTCAGAAATTAATATAAAAAAAATATTGCTCCGAACTAAAAATTTTTGTTCGTCTCATTGTAACACACATCGGTGTCAAGTTTCGTTATTTTTGAAAGTCTAACGAAAGAAAAATACAAAAATTTTTGTTGAAATTAATTAGTTTATTTTCCTTTGTTTTAATTTTTTTTCTCCTCTATACATCGCTGTCTTCAATCAAGAAGAGAGAGTGAAAGAAATACATAATAGAAAAGAAAAAAGTAAATATCCCTAAAAATATCATATCACTTTCATTATAATATTGGCTAAAAGATTAATTTAAATTAATCAAAAATCTAAATGCAGATTTGATCAAACTGTTGCACGTTTGAACTTAAAGAAAAAGGTATCAGATGTCTTTTATTACTCTTGTTTAAATATATTTTTCCGCTCAGCATCGCACAAATTGATAAAAGTGCTTTTAAAAGTCATATAAAATGATGTATGAAAAGTTTGGATAACTGAGTAGCATGGGTTTCATGTTGATATATTTTTAGTCTGATCAGACAATTGCTAGGACGGGGTTGTCTGATATTAAAAGTCATATGGAACCTATACTGATAAGCCTTTGAGGGGGCAGATATAGAGGAAAATTGATATATGTAACACAAAATTGAACCTTCATTTTCCTCGATTTTGTACTTGCCCAACAAAATCATATTTTGTGCCAGATATCAAACGCTAAAATTTTATATTTATTTTTGTGATAACAATTATTTTTATGCTTAAGTTTCAGTGCAATTGAAACATGTTTGCAGGGATAAATTTATACTGCTTTTATTTCCTGTCAAATTATTATTTTATTTTGCTTATTATTTAACAGTTGTAAACTTGACATCTATCAGTACTTAGTTTCAGAACTAACTGGTATTTAAATGTCTGCATCTTTGAAACATGCCTAGATCAGGAGTTCGTCTTAGAGGAAATGTGCTAAGAACCCAGCAGTGTTGATACTGTTACCTACTGATTTATCACTTTTTTTGACTCTTTTTAAAGTTTGTAATTTTTGTTTTATTTTGATCTTTGTAATCAAAACTTATGAATTAATGAATAAATGAATTATGTTTGATGTCTATATATGTCATTTAAATCACTCAATATGATCATATAGCTAGAGGACTTACAAAAATATCGGTGCTGGATTAGCTCCCACTAACTTGGCATTGGGTCCTCACAATTGAGCTGCTACTATATCTTTTTGTTTTTTATTGTTAAAAGAATCTTGTTGAATTAGTCTATTCCGTTTATCTCGCTTGCATTGCCAACTTTTTTTCTTGCTCTTTAGCTTCTGGAAGAAGGTATGAAAAATTAGAGAAATGACTTGTAGTTAGAATCCTTGAGCAGTTTTTCTATTGATTAAAGCTTACATGCAAGTTTGATAACCTGAAATAATGTTTTAATTAAAATTTTTTATGGAGACCTTGATATGACTTGTACTGATGATGTTTAAAAATAACCATATGCAAGGATATTCTTTCATTACTAGTGTGAGGGTCGTATGAAATGAATAGATAGGCAGACGAATTGTATGATAATAATCCTCTAAATCAATGATCCATGGAGCGGAATCCAAGGTATTGGAATGGGTGTGAATTTTTGGCATGGTTGAGTCAATTCAATTATTTGCACCAAATGTTTAGTATGTTTAAAAGTTGATCTATCTGCCTTTGGAAATATTCAACAGGACAAGGAACATATGATGTGTTTTAATTCTTATTTACTAATCAGCACCTCATATTACTTCTCAGGCAAACCCTGCCATTGTTAAGCTGATATTGAGGTTGGCAATTATATTTAGTACAGATTTCTTATATTACATCATTGCAAGTTTTTGAAGATCAGGATCTAATGATACTTTAAGCAAGGACAGGATTTATTACAGTGGATTGCATAGATTATGATCCTTGGCATAATGTTGTCTCAATTTATGCACTCTTCAACTAACTGCAGGATTCAGCCTTGCAGATGAAATGGATAATTAACCTTGACATCATGTAGTGACAATCCACTTGCTTTTCAACACTACTGTTTTTTCCTGTCTAACTTTTTATTGCTCTTTCAAACAATCTTGTCATTTTTTTTGTCTAGAGGCTTTTTGTTATTTAAATATTATGTATTACAAAGAGCCTACTACTATGATCAATAGGGTTACAATTATGAGAAGGCCCAAGATAAATGTAGTGAATGTACATGACATGGAGACCTAAAACTGATTGCTCGAGTCTGTTTATGTGAAGACCCACTTAAATAGTAATAAGTGAAACTCTTAAACATCAATGCGCCTTTTCAGATAACGGTGGAGTTCCTGATAAGAACTTCAAAGTTAAGCGTGCTCAGGTGGGAGCACTCCCAGGATGGGTGACCTGCTGGGAAGTTATCTTATGAGGGCAAAACCGTGAGGCCTTTCTGGCCAAAGCGGACAATATCTTGGTGTTTAAGAGTTTGAGCTGTTACAAATTAGGCGCCTTTTCAGATAACGGTGGAGTTCCTGATAAGAACTTCAAAGTTAAGCGTGCTCAGGTGGGAGTACTCCCAGGATGGGTGACCTGCTGGGAAGTTATCTTATGAGGGCAAAACCGTGAGGCCTTTCTGGCCAAAACGGACAATATCTTGGTGTTTAAGAGTTTGGGCTGTTACAAATGGTATCAAAGCAAATCATAGGGTGTCAGATAGGAGCTAAGTGCCATACAGGGCAAAGTACCACTTCATGTGAGCAGCCTCTTGAACCTATGATAGTTAAGGTGCTACATGGTTGTGAGTACCTCTTGTGCCTGTAGGGGTCACCTCTAGTCCTATCTACCCAATGGATGGTTCTTGGATCTGTGTGTGGATACTGACGAGGACGTCAGTTACTTAAGTTGGGGAGATTGTGAAGACCCACTTAAGTAGTAATAAGTGAAACTCTTAAACATCAAGGCGCTTTTTCAGATAATGGTGGAGTTCCTCATAAGAACTTCAAAGTTAAGCGTGCTCAGGTGGGAGCACTCCCAGGATGGGTGACCTGCTGGGAAGTTATCTTATGAGGGCAAAACCGTGAGGCCTTTCTGGCCAAAACGGACAATATCTTGATGTTTAAGAGTTTGGGCTATTACTGTTTACCAGTAGTTAATATATTTTCAGAATGAACTATGATTTGAGGGAGGATAGAGACGCAGACATGGTACTATGGAGAAGGCCTTTAACTATAGATGTAACGAGGTTAAGAGGAGATGTAATTTTAGCAATAGGAATGGAAGATGCGGAAGTAACACATGAGATACAACTCTGAATATGAGCGCTTTATAACCATGTAGTTTTTTTCTATAGTTTTATATCCATAGCCATCTTCCTTTTTTCTATGTGGAAGTCTGGCAAAATAAAAGCCTTACTCAAATGTGGCCTGATCAACACCGTTAGAAATCCCAATCTTGGAGAAGAAGACGCTTTCTCTATTGAAATAGAGATACGAATGACCTCCTTCATAGAATAAAAGGGAATCATCAAATCTTTATCAATAGGGCTACACTAGTCTGTGGTGAAACATCAGGATCATTCACCAATCTTTGTCATCCATGCTTTTATAAGGGCCAACAAGATAAACTGCACTTCCAACTAGATCTTTTGAAGCTTTGTGGGTTTTAATTTTGAGCGGAGTTTGAAATAGGAGTAGTAGCCCAATATCTTGCAGCTTTTGCAATATGGGAAGAGGCTTTAAAAACAACAGTCTGCACAAATCATGAATTCCTATTCCAGTCAAAACATCTAAATGAAGCTCAAATGAAATATTCTGCACAACTAGGATTTTGGCCGTGGCCATAAAAGGGTGAGTTCGCCTTTTAGTTGGATCTTTCAACCTAATGAGGCTTTACAATGATTAAGCCCGCAGTACACAAAGTTGAACTTTTAAAGAAATTGTTCTTGAGCTGGGCAAAGATCATTCTTACATGCTTAATTAGAGACTCAACATCATGAATAAAATCCATAGTCCATTTGATAAAAGCCACATGGGCATTCTTTCCACATGTATGATAGATATGATGAATGTTCATGCATAATCGTGGATGCTGGATAATCTCTTGAACACATGCCAAATCAATGATACCAATATGCCAACTCTCTTTTGCTTGAAGCTCTGGAGAAAGATAATCTCTGCAAGGTCTACCTAGTGAAAATTCTCATTTATTAAAAGCTCAAATGGTTTGACCTGTTCTCATACCTCTCCATCTTTAAACAACAAGATTGGTTTTCCATTGATAGAAGTGGGGGCTTTGGTAATTGGGGCGATGCCACACCTGTAACACATCAATAGATAATCTTTGAGGACAAGAGGCAAATGGAATAGCAAGGGCCATAGAACGCTAATGCATAAACAGCAGGAACATGATGGGTGAAAAGGTAACAAGACAACAAGGAAACAGCACAATCATTTCTGATCACTAAGGATGGTATAGACTACAGCCATTGACTCATAAAACCATCAAGAGGGAGACACTGCCAGCAAATTATCCGACGACAGCGCATAAATCAAGGATGGCTTGACAACTAACATTTCTTCAACACCTTTGGCAGTACAAACAGCCATCTGACTTCTTGCATTCGGTGTCAACCCAAACACCAATAAATCTTAAAGGCAACAAGGAGGCAGCGGCTTGTTAAAACTTTTTTACCGTTGTCTATGTTAATGACAGTTGAGAAGAACAGAGGCATCATTCATACTGATTTTACCACTGGCAAAAGCATTGGCAGACTAACATAAGAAGCTGACTATAAACTTGGACAGGCCTTGTAACGACCCAAAGTCGTTATTTTGCAAATTAGGTCAGAATCCCGCCTTAGGAATTAGGACCCCGGGGAATTTCAATTTAGGGCAAACAAAACTACCAATAGATAGAATTAATTTTTAGATCAAAGTGCCATAGTTTGAGAAAAATTCGATTAACGGAAGCTCCCGTTCTATTTTCTGAAATCTTTAAATTCTAAAAATCAAAATATTGAAATGCGTGTCCGAATTCATCGTTTTCAGTGTCGATGTGTTAAGTATATTATTTAAAGGCTGCTCGAGAAGTTTCATCAAATTCTGAGCGCTGGATTTATCATGGCTAATTTCTGAAATTTTTAAACTTCAGAAACTAATTAAAAATAAAATATTTGTCCGAATCAAAAATTTTCGGCGCGAGAGTGTTCGTCGCATCGTAACACATCTCGGTGCCAAGTTTCGTTGTATTTGGACGCCGAACGACGGAAAAATGCGAAAAATTTAACTTTAAATAATTTTATTCATTTTCCTTTATTTCTTCTTCCCTTCCGCTCCCCTGTTTTTTTTCCCCAATTGCGACCCGCGCCTGTCACGCCTTTTCTGGCGCGGAAACTTCCGCGCCAGAGAATTTCCTGCGCCGTTTGGCGCAGGAACGGTCGGCCAAATTGGCCGACCAGCTCCCTCTCCCTCAGCCGACCCCCCCAGCCCATCTTCCTCTATAAAAAGCCATCTCCCTCACCTCACAGCAGCTCCCACAGCAGCCCTCTTCCTTATTTCCAGCCAGCTCCCTCCCTTCTCAAGCAGCCATTCTCTCCTCCCAGCCTTCGACAGCCTGCCAACAGCAATCCAGCCCCCGGCAGCCAGCGCCAGCCCCTCCTCAGCCGCTCTAGCCTCCTTCTGGCAGCCCGGCAGCCCCCGGAAGCAGCTTCCAGCAGCTTTCGGCAGCCCCCAGCAGTTCCATCTAGCACCTCCGGCAACTCCCGGCAGCCTCCGGCAGACCCTTCCAGCAGCTTTCGGCAGCCCGGCAGCCCCCGGCAGTCCCCTTCAGCCAGCCAGCTCCCTCTCCGGCAGCCATCCGGCTACCCCGTTCCAACCCTCCTTTGTTTTTCAGCAATCCTAAAACCTAAGGTATGAGAGGTTGGAAATGGAGGAAATTGAAGAAAACACTTTCTTGCTAATCTTATTAAATCATTGATATAATTTTATATTTAGTCATTCACATTTTGATCATTCTCATTAATTAATAATGGAGACAATTCATAATGCTATAAAATGACTACTATTTCCATTCTTATTGTTACTCTTGTAATACAGTAACATTATTATGAAATACGGGTTTTAAATCAGTATAAAGAAAAATGACAAAATAAAGAATAAATATAAAAATCATGAACTATCGCATCACTTGTAAAAGAGACTAATTTAAAGAAATATCGGGGACTTAAATGCAGATTGAGCGAACTGTCACTCATTTGAGCTGTTGAACTTCTGAACTTAAAGAACGAAGGTACCCAATACATGACCTGTATTACATTTTGCATTTTTATTACTACTTTGCTTCACTTAAATTGCTTCGAGCCAAATTTCGTTTTGAAGCTTGGTTGGTTGTTCGGAACCAACGTGGTAACATTCGTGGGTTACTGGAAAAATGACATCAGTAATATTAATGCTTGGTTGGTTGTTAGAAACCAACATCCTTTTCCTTCGTGGCCAGTTACTGGAAAGAAGACATCAGTAACGGCATTCGTGGCTAATTACCGAAAAAATGACATCGGTAATAGCATTCGTGGGCTGTTACTGGAAAGAAGACATCAGCAACAACATTCGTGGCAGGTTACTGGAAAGAAGGCATCAGTAACCTGCATTTTTGCGCTAATGTCTTTTGCAGGAAATTAATTATTTCATTTGCGCTTTTACCTTAATATTTTTCCTGCATTTCTTTTGCAAATCGCATCTCTGCTATTATAAAATGTAAATACTGCATTGATTACTGTGGCACTTAGAGTACTCTCTAATTACTGAGAATTCTAATCTCGGTATTGTTTGTTGTACAATACCAGGTTAGGTACTTCCGGAAGAGCTTAAGCAAGAACCCTAATGCTTAAAATGTTCAACTGCCGATGAGATCCACGACGCTATTTTATTTTTTTGTTTATCTTTTATCTTTTTCTTTACTTTTGTATGAGTGTTGAAAAGACCTTGTAAAACATTGAAATAATTGATTATTATATTTTGGCTTTTCGTATGTGTATGCTCTTCTTCTCTCAAGTTACTCAATATAATCATGCGGTAAGTGAACGCTCGATGTCGGAACGGTTTCCGCTGAACCGACGTCGGGGTCCTCACAGGCCTAAACTGCCTCGTGAGTGGACAGTGCCTTCAATGAATCAAATGGCATGAGATCTACTACATGTAGCGCACCAGAACTGGGTGGACCTAAGCATGCCGATTGTAGGCTATTGTCTGCAGCCGGAGATCTAAAGAGAAAATGCCCGCAAAGCCATGATCGCATCCATCGCGTGGGCTGCTAGGGTATGCCAGGGTGGACCTAGGCATGCCGATTGCGGAGTATTGTTTGCAGCCCTATATCAAAAGAGAAAATGCTCGCAAAGCCATTATCACATCCATCACATGACAAGGGTTGCTAGGGTATGCCAGGGCAAACGTTGGGCTCTTATTTTTTCTTGTAGTTTTTTCTATTGGCCAGTTTTTATCAATCTTTAAACTCAAATTGTAATTCTTCTATAGTTGTTCATAGCCTTTTCTTTATGGGGCATTGTGATTTATGGAGATTCTAGATCCTTTCTATCAGCGAGTTACAAATGGAAAACTAACTAATCGTTGTCTCTCTATGATATGTAGGCGCAAATTATTCTGGGAATGGTGCAACCTCCACAAGTGGTAACCCCGTTGCTTTATTTTTCTTTGGCTATCATTTATTTATTTATTTATGTATTTATTTCTTATAGCTCAAAATTGATTTTGAATAGTTTTTCTTCTTGGATGCCTAATATTCAGCAACAAGGCTCGCCTCAATCAGTACAGGGAGGGTACAAGTCAATTATTAATACTACCCAATCATTGCCAGTTCAAGCTCCTTTACAAGGCCAAAAAAGTTCATCACAACCTTCAGTCCTTTCCAGACAGCAACAACTACAGAACACATCCATTTCCATCTCTTCTGTTTCTATTCCACCGTTGAACTATAACTCTCAGGCGATAGCTTCCAGTCCTGCACACTTACCACAGCATGCTAAGGGGTTTTTCAGCGGCCCTCCTGGACCATCTTCCCAGTCTTCTCAAATACGTTACATTCCCCAGGCTCCTCATGCTCATTCTCATTATTCAATGCATCAATCCCATTTTCCCATGGTCTCTAGCCAAATTCAGCCAACTTTACAAGCACCTGGATTGTATCACAAGCCACTTCAGCCCCCTCTTCCACAGCGGCCTAGACCTCCTATGCAGCCTTTCTCCCAGTTAACCTTACCGATGCCACAGAGTCTTGGTTTTCAACCACCAAGTGTACCTCAACATCTTTTGTCTCCACCTCTGTTTCATGTAAGACGTATTGGTGCGTTCGACTGTTTAAATAGCTCTATGCTGAAAAGATTGACAGATTTATACATATTGTCTTTTTCTTAATTTCAGTCTGGTAATTTACCTCCCTCTTCCTTTCCACAAGGGCAACCACCTCTACCAAATATGCCGCTGCCCCAACAGCTATATCAGGTTTTTTTTTTGCTGGGTATTCAACGTAAATAATAATATTTTCCTGTCATAGGCTATATAGATCTGCAACTTCTGACATGAAATTATACCAATGAGTTGTGGTTTAACTAAGCTATTTTTGTTTTTTCTGCACTTGTGTTGTGCATCATGTATATTTGTTTCCTCATCAGAAACTTTAGGAGTTTCATTTGTCGTTCATTGAGATGTATTTTACACTGCGGATGTTATGAAGAAGGAACACGGTGTAAGACGTCATGTGTATTAAATAAGATATTATAGTAGGTCTTGAGAAGTGGTATATAGTTTGCAAGAAAATGGAAATTATTGTAAGTGTTGCACATATTCTGGAATTTTTGTATAAATTTTATATTTGAAGTGAGCCTATTCCGTTGCTAAATTTAAGTTTTTGTAATCATCATTGTTGGCCTAATCCCAACATTTTGGGCTCAAGTTTGTAAATCCGTTCTACTTGTGCATGCTGTGTGCCTCCTAAGATGTTATACCTTAATACAAATCATATTGAATAGCTTATCATCTATGCTATCTTAAGATATTTATTTACTTCTTACTCTCTTAACACTATTTTTATCATTTTATCTAATGTGGCGTTTTTCTTTTCTTCTTACTCTCTTAACACTACTTTTATCATTTTATCTAATGTGGCATTTTTCTTTTTGTTGCACTAACCAACCAATGTAAGTCTTTTATTATTTTATCTTTAATAGAAATCACTCCAGCCATTATTCTAATATAACTCTTTTTTTAATATATCAATCATAGTTTCCATCTTATTATTTGCATTTATACCACACTTAATATACATATCTTAAACTTTTTTATTGCTCAAAACTTGAAATCAAGCAATTGTGCAGCCTAAATATGTTCAATCCTGTAGAACTGCATCATGCCTTCATATTGCATAATACACTAGAGACACTTCTCCATTTCAACTGCCCTCCATTTCAGTAATGGCTATAAACGAATCTATATTTCCATTTATTTGAATAATACATTCAATATATTAAAACTGAACATACATATATAATTTTTTATCGTATTGTAATGTTGAAAATTGCTAATATCTCCAGTTAAATTTTTTATTAAATACTTTGCTTTTTGCTTAAACTCGTATATTGTTCTCTATTTTGTACATATTTCATGGTTCTAGCTCTATAATCTTCTTAAAGTTTATGTCTCATGATTTAGAATAAAGAAAAATTGCCAAAACAGTCCAGCGACTATTTTAATTTGGCCAAATTAGTCCAAAACTATTTAATTTGCCCAATTTAATCCCTCAACTATTCAATTTTTTTAATTTTTTCAATTTATGGATTGAATTTGTCTTTAAATGAGTAGTTGAAGTACTACATTTGATGTATTTAATAATTGAGGGACTAACATGAACATATTTTACAGTTTGGGATTAAAGCACCAAAACTAAAATAGTTGAGGGGCTTTGAAAACTACTCATTTGAATAATGTTAATTTAAAAATAGGGAATCTTTGTCCCTATTTTTCAATATAAAAAGGTGTGGTTTTAGTGCCTTTTTCTTGAAATTATCCTACTATAATTAACTCTGCATCACATTACAATTACTTTAATACTAGATCTTGCTTTTCCATACTTCTTTAATAGTTGCAATATATTTTTAACTTACATTTTTCTGCATTGATGTGCATCAAGTCAGTTTTTTTAGTATTTACTTGAACGCGTGCATTATCAATGTCAGTGAAGACTAAATATAAAAATCCTTATTTTCCTTGCAAATTTGTTCATTGATTGTCTGCATAAAAATACTCTTTCAGTGCCCCAACAATTGTATGTTTTATTGAATGATGTAGGTTCTATTCTTAGCCATGTATGAAGGATACTAGTAGATCGAATAAGAAGAATATTCATATTTATAGAGATATAATAGGACATTACCTTAATATGATATCCTCGATTATGATTTTTCTAAATATTATCTTTTAATATGTTAGCTTTCTTCTGAAAGAAGAGCTTTTTTTATTTTTGGCTTTTTGTGCTTGAGAAAATGATTGATAATAGAGCGCTTAATTAAAGATATCCGGCACAATGAGTAACATTATTCTTGGATAGAACCACAACTCATATTACATGACAATTTTAATGTGTTTAGCTCGTTAATTGAAAACAAGATTGTTGAAAATATAGATGAATATTTTTCATTGTATTATTGTAGGTGCAGTAATAGGAAGACCAAAGTTTTGCTAAAAAGAAAAGTTTTGTGGGTAACGTATTGTGCCATAGGTTTTCATATAATAAATAAGTAATTGAAATTATTATCTACTTCTTTGATAGGACCAGTAGCATTTTTTTCTTTGAGATAAGGATACCCTTTTTCTTATTAGCAAATCCAATTCCAAACAATAAGTTGGGCCATTTTAATTCTTTCCCAATTAAATAATTTTGTGGCTAGTTGATGCATCACAAAGGCTTACGTGAGAGAACATGCTAGGAGCTTGAAGATTTGAGGTGTGATAATGTAATGACCCAATGTCGTTATTTTGCAAATTAAGTCAGATCCCGCCTCAGAAATCAGGATCCCGGGGAACTTCAATTTAAGGCAAACAAAAATACCAATAGATAGAAATAATTTTTAGATCAAAATGCCTTAGTTTGGGAGATATCTGGATAACAAAAACTCTCGCTTTAATTTCTGAATTATTCAAATTTAATAAATTGAGAAAATTAAATACGTGTCCAAATTCATCGATTTATGTGTCATTGTGTTAAGTATATTATTTAAAGGCTGTTCAAAAAGTTTCGTCGATTTTGAAACCCCGGTTCGATCTCAATTAATTTTTGAAGTTTCAAACTTCAGAAATTAATTAAAAATAAAATATTGCTTCAAATTAATTTTTTTGGCGCGAGGGTGTTTGTTACGTCATAATGCACCTCTGTGTCAAGTTTCGTTATTTTTGGAGGTCAAACGGCGGAAAAATTCGAAAAATTAAATCCCTCCTTCTCTCTTCCCTATTTATACCCCCCTAAACCCTCGCTTTCCCCCACAGCCACAGTAGCAGCCCTCCTCTCTCCGTCAGCCAGCCAGCCGCCGCCCCTCTGCTCCAGCCACCCCATGTCTGGCCTCCCTTTGGCTCCAGGCAACCTTAACCCTAGGTTAGAAGAGAACGAAAAGAGAAGGAAAATGAGAAGAAATTTTGCAATTTTTTATTATCTTTACTTATTTTAATTTTCTTATTAATAATTATACTACTCTATTATGTCATTAATATTATTATTGTTCTCATTAATTAATAATAAAAATAGTAAAAATATTATAAAATGATTATTATTTTCATTCTATCAATTTCAATTCAGTCATTTTCATTGTCTTTTTCTTTCATACATTATTATTATCATTATTATTATTAAATAATGATAATAATAGCGATATAATAAATATTATTGCTATTTCAGTAACTTAAAAATTTGAACTTCTATCAAACTGAGAAAGCGAAAGAAAAACATAATATAAATGAAGATAATATTTACTCCTAAAATATTAGCTAAAAGCTAATTTAAATATCAAATTTAAATGCAGATTCAATCAAACTGTTACACTTTTGAACTTAAAGAAAAAGATATCAGATGTCTTTTATTACTCTTGTTTAAATATGCTTTTCTGCTCAGCATCGCACAAAATGATAAAAGTGCTTTTAAAAATCACATAAAATGATATATGAAAATGTTTGGATTACTGAGTAGCACGGTTCATGTTGATATATTTTTAGTCTGATCAGACAATTGCTAAGACGGGGTTGTCTGACATCAGGAGTCATAAGGAGCTTATACTGATAAGCCTTTGAGGGGGCACCTATAGAGGAAAGTTGGAATATGTAACTCAAAATGAAACCCCATTTTCCTTGATTTTGTACTTGCCCAACAAAATCATGTTCTGCGCGAGATATCAAACGCTAAAATTCTATGTTTATTTTTGTGATAACAACTATTTTTATGCAAAAATTTTAATACAATTGAAATAGATTTTGCAGGGATAAATTTATTATTTAACAATTGTAAAATTGACATTTATCAGTACTTAGTTGGTATGCAAATGCCCGCACTTTTGAAAAGTTCCCAGATTATGAGTTCGTCCTAGAGGAAAGGTTTTAATAACCAAGCAGCGCTGATACTGCTTTTTGCTGATTTATTGCTCTTTTTGACTCATTTGAAAAAGTTTGTAACTTTTGTTTTATTTTGATCTTTGTAATCAAAACTTGTGAATTAATGAATAAATGAGTTATGTTTGAGGTCTATATATTTGTCTTCTAAACTACTCAATATGATCCTGCAGCTAGGGGATTTACCCAAAAATTCGGTGCTGCATTAGCTAACCTGGCATTGGGTCCTCATCGATAATCTTCCATTATATTTAGATTTTATTTATATTTTATTTTATTTTATTTTAATTTTTGTCATGCATAAAAATTTAGTCAAATGATATGTGATTTATGATGATGGTAAGTAATGATTATTTAGTCTTTTATGTGTAAAAAGCATCTTAGTCTTTCATGAGAGTATATATTTGGGTTGGTTTATGTTTTTTTTTTTAATTTGATATGCCTTATATGACTATAAATAAGGTTCCAAATCTCTTGTATTAAGACACAATTAAATGAAATTTTCTTACAAATGTTTAGCTTTAAAGCTCTTGGTTTTTGGTGTCGATAATCGAAACTTTGTCGGTGTGCATAATTGGTGGCCGTCAGGGTGTGTATATCCTGAAGGGATCAAGGTGTGCATAATCTTAATCAAACCTATCTTTTTTTTGTTTTCTCTATTTTCTTATTATTCAAACAATCATCTTTCATCTTTATTTTATTTCTCCAATATTCTCTTTCGTTTCGGCCATCAAATACCTCTCCAACGAAGCATATGCAAATTCCGACGCCCTCCCACTTTGTTGTCCATAATTCTCTCAAATAAATACAAAAAATTATACAAAAATATTTCCTAAATTCCTAACATCCTCATAATCATCCTCTCAAAGTTTTGCCCAAATTTGATTTCATATGACCCACTAAACGATTTTTAAAAGTTGCACGGTCATTTACACACACATATTGTTTGCCTCAACTTTGCGTCACCATTTTTAGTATCAAAGTTTGTTTTTACACCTTAGTGCAGAAGGAAATGATGTATGCATCAAGAGCTTTTTACAAAAAGTTTTCTAATTTTTTTTTGAATTTTTTTATTTTTCAATGTCAGCCGCTGCCAGCTCGTCAATACTGATCCGCGTTTCTAAGTAGCCCATTGAGCCCCATTTGATCAGCCCATCCTGTCAACCAGACGACTCCTCCCGTCGTTGCTCGAGGTGTTCGAATTGCTAGCCTCATACCCTATGAAATAAAAAATAAAAAGAGCAAAAGATAAAAAATCAGAAAAAAGAAAAAAAAGTTTGAATTATTACTACTATTATTATTATCATTATTATTATTGTTATTATTATTATTATTATTGTTGCAAAAAAGGAAAAAAAGTTTGAAAAATATTTTTTCGGCACTTGCACACGAGTGCACGAAATCATCACTCGAACTTCTGAAGCTTCGTTCTTCGCCGTCCAAGCTCCAATACCTTTACATCGTTGAAAGCTAAGATCTTCAGCTACTTTCGGTAGCAGCCAACAAAAATTTGAGCAATCTTTGTAAAAGGGAAAGGCAAGAAGTTTCGACACGTGAGTGTTGATCTGTTCACCCTTACGCTGGGTAAGTCCTGTAATTTTCTTGCATTTAAAACTTTGTAGAGTGTATAATTTACTGTTAATACTGATTTTAAGGAAGCTTATATCAATTGCAAATCTTATGCAAATTTGTATTTTTGGCTGAATTATAGTGAACTTTACCATACAATAGCTGACCAATTGATCTAACAACCTATCAATCTTTTGAGTGATCCTTGTGAGCTTGTGTTCCACTAAAATAGATTTCCTAGAGTGTGATGAGCTACATTTAAATTGAATTTGAGATAATTTCTAGTTGCTAGCTTATGTTAACCTATTGATTGTATTAATTCATTGTTTTTAAGACATTTGGAGTTCCAATTTTGTGTTGCAAATTTTCTAAATTTTTGGCAAACTTAGAGGCAGCATGGCTAATATTTTGTATCCAAATGAGAATGGGATGAATCATCAAGTTGAGAGTTTGGAGGCATCCGTATTATGATGCAAGATTAACTTAGGCAAATTTTAGAAGCAATGAATAGGAGGAATGACCACCAACTACCGCAACCTGATCCTCCTGCACATCAAAATAAACATAGGACGCTTTCGCCACAAGCTAGAAATGAATATCCCTATGAGATTAGGTAGGACCCAAATTATAAGAGTGGTAGGGTTCCTAGGGAAGATGGCTTAGATGGTTTGTATTAGAGGAGGTGGCAATGAGGTTTAGGAAGACTGAGAGCAGATCCATCTACAAGATTAGGTACACATGAAATAGAACAAAGTGAGAAGGATCTTTTGGGTTGAATCAAAGTAGAAGCTTATATGTATGACAATATGCATGATCCTGATAAGTTCTTTGACTGGATGATCCAACTTGAAGAATTTTCGAGTGGCATGATCTTGACGACTACCAGTGAGCCACTTTTGCTCGCATGAAATTGATTAGCCACACAATTATTTTGGAACATTTATCTTCTAAAAAGATGAGTGGACGCAGGAGAGTCACGTGGGTAGAAATGTGAGATATTGCGTGATAAGTATTGTCCGCGATATCATCACAAACAATTACACATGATGATTTTAATTTTATAGAATTTTGAGAAATTTTCGAGAATTTTTCCATGAGTGAATTTTTCTTGGTTATTTTATGATGATTTTAAATCAAAATAAATATATAAAAATATTCTGGTGTTAGAATTGAAAAATTTCTACATTTTTGGATTTAGGATGTTCAAATTAGGTAGTGGAGAATATTTCATAATTTTTGGAGTTGTTTGGAGAAAAGTATAAATCTTTAAAAAAAATCGGTCGTTAACGGCAACTGCGTCTAACGTCGTCTATCCTAAGTGGTGGCTCCAACGATCCCGACGTTTGCCGCTGAAGTAGACGACGCGGATAGCACGAACGATCTGACAGCGTCGTCAGTGAAAGCGACGAGTGTAACAGCGTAAACAACGACATTAATGGCTTTAACGGCGCTGACAAACCCGAAATTGGCCAATTTTCGGAGCCAAATTCAGCCTAATTAGATCATAATTTTTTGGACTTTTACTTATAAACCACCTAATTAAGTACACACTTTAGAATTTCACAAAAATTTGCCCATTTGAGGAAAAATTATGTCAAATGATTTTAAGCCACACAAATTCTTCTTTGATTAAACAATACTACTTTCATTTCACTTCATTTGAGAGCAGTTGCCAAATCTCCTCCCCTCCTCTCTCATTCAAACCATAGATCTCTCCGCTTCTAAGCTAAGGCAAAGGCAAGGAAGGGATTTTGGGATCTCTAGAAAAAGGTGTTTATAAGCTGTACTTTCTCTCAAGGATATTCTGCCAAGTCATATTCTAAGGTATTAATCTCATTCCTCTTTATCTCTCTTGCTTTTTTTTTATCATTGTTTTCTTTTGAAATGGATATTTAGATGGAGATTTATGTGATTAATCACTCTTAACACATGTAAATAGTGTTTATCCTAAGTTTCAAAGTTTGCATGACAAGTTTCAATAAAAATCTATGATTTTTTTCATTTGATGATTTTCTTATTTTTTTTCCTTAAATTTTGTTATTTTGCGTCAAATGTGCACAATTATAACTTTTATTTCACTCATGGTTTGATCTTGAAATTTTGCACACACATTTTCCTATGTGTTGTTAACAAATCACTAGAAGACACCCACCTTAGTTATGCCTCTATGGTGTTCAAAAATTGCTCTAAAATTAAGAAAATCTCTGTTTTTATTTTAGAAATTTTTTCAATAATTTTTTGATTTTTTTGTCAACGTTGGAGAGTCATATCTTCTTAAATACCTAGATTTGGAAGGACTTTTACACATTTATTTTTCTATGTTTTGTGACCAACTTCACAGAAGACTTTACAAGTTCATTTGGACTCTAAAGCCTTTATTTAGGCACTCAAATTTCAGTAAACACCTCATTTAAATTTAAAAAATCGTTCTTGACAAATTTTATAAATTTTCATGCCATGTTTGTGATGTCATAACCTTTAATCTAGCCATTGGATTTACCTAGAATTTTGCACGTTTGCCCTCTGTTATATTAGGAGTAGTTGTACTGTTGAACACAATACTTAGTTTTTTCATTTAGATCTTCATATTTATGTATAAAGTTCAGAAAATAATGCGACTATTTCTTAGAAATTTTTTGAAACAGCCAACATTTTTCTCGAATTTTGCACATGCATAACTTTTAAAATATTTATAACTAATCGCTGAAATTTGGCATGTCCAAAGTGTCCATAAACACTAGTTACCTCAACTAGTCAATTTTAGGACGTTCAATAAAATTCATAATTTGACACCAAACATATAAATTGTCATTTCTTAGGTATTTGAATGATAGATTGATGTACAAAAATTGATTTTTTAATAGATTTATCTAAGGAAACTTTTGTGGGATAAACGAATGGATTATATATGTAGAGTTATTCTAATTATATTATTTTTAACATTATTTGAATTTACTTTCTTTTGAAATATGAACAGCCATTGCATGTACCCCATTTGTATGGCAGTTAAATTACATTTGTACTTTTCATAAATGATTGATAAATATTTGTTGTGAGAGTCTTTGAAGGTAGACCAAAACTGAACCTGTACAGGTAGTAGGGTTTGCTAGAAACTCATGGCAAATTATGAGAGATCTAGTCCACTAGGAAGGGACAGAAGATCCAGAGAAAAGACTCTCCAAAATAAACAAACTATGAACAATTACCGACGGGTAATTGTATACCTTCATAGAATAATTTTGATGCTAATATCTGGGTCTCCCAGTGAAACTTGGGGGTTCTAGGTCCAAAATGAGATATTTATGCCACATAGTGATTTATGTTAAGTTTTCCATTTATTTTATTTCATATTATTGCTTTGAGATTATTTGAGCTTGTTTGAGTAATGCAATGCGAACTACCTTTTGCTGAAAATGCAAATTATTCATTAGTGAAATTGGCATATCATTTAATTTGTATTGATGCAATTTCCTTCAAATTTTGATGCATTTAAATTATAACCTATTTAGGATGCTAGAAATTAATGGTTTTAGATGCTCTGCGTACTCTTTCCTGATCGACAATTGTTGACAAATATTACAGGTTGTGAGAATTAAAGGTGAAGATGATTAAATTATCTAGTGAGATGGAGACTCACTAAATTAAATTTTGTATTTTTATGTTGTCATTTTAATATGGAACAATTTGTAGAATATAAAAATATATTTCTGGCTCTAGATGAACGAATGTTATCTTTTATTAATGTTTTGAGATGTCTGTTTATTTTTGAATTATTACTTGAAAATTCTTAATCCCGGTCTTCGGGTAGTTACATACCACCTCTCCTTTGACTTCTTAAACACCATTTACACCTACCCTACGAACCTGAGAGTTCCATCCCTATGCCTATTAGTAGGATACCACACATTGCAAAAAGAGTTCGAAGGTTTTGAAGAGGTTCAAATATTACATGTCAAAGAAGTTATCCTTGATAGTGAAGAAGTTGTCATTCCTTTGCCAGTTATGGATCTCCTTAGTGATTTTCTAGAAATCTATGTTGAGGATCTCCCAGATGAATTGCCACCCCTTGAGATTCAACATGCTATCGATTTAGTACATGAATCCCAACTTTCCAAATTGCCACACTATCGCCTTAATCCAGTGGAGTAATCTGAGTTCCAATGATAAGCGGAACCTTGGCTCCAGAAAGGTTTTCTAAGGGAGAGTTTGAGTCCAAGTGTTGTACCAGCACTCTTAACTCCAAAAAAAAATGGTATGTGACAGATGTGTGTTGATAACAGTGGCATCAACAATATCACTATAAAATATATGCTTTCCATCTTTAGACTTGATGTGCTAAATCTAGTGGCCAACTCCTATTGTTCTCAAAGATTGACCTTAGGAGTCGTTATTACTACATCAGGATACGATCAATAGATGAATGGAAAATTGCATTTAAGACATCTGAAGGATTGCACGAACGGCTGGTGATGTCCTTTAGCTTATCCAATGCACCCAACACCTTTATACGTTTAATGAATGATGTGTTACGACTATTCTTAGGAAAATTTCTAGTAGTATACTTTGATGATATTTTGATCTTTAGTATAGATGAGAGTCATCATTTGAGTCACTTGTGATTGGTATTAGAAAAGCTTAGGGAGGAAAAGTTTTTTGTGAACAAGAAGAAGTGTCTATTTATGTAGATCGATGTGACATTTTTAGGATTTATTATTTCTTCTATGGGTATAAAGCTAGATCCTTCCAAAATTTAGGCTATCATTAATTATCCAACCCTATAGAACATCCATGATATCAGATGCTTTCACAGCCTAACCAGATTTTATAGGAGATTTATTAGGAATTTTAGCTCTATGATTACTTGTATCATTGATGTTCTTTAGAAGGAGAAGTCTTAGTGGTCCCCAAGTGCAGAACGAACCTTTTGCCAAAACAAGATAGCGATGACCACCTCTCCAGTGCTTAGATTACCTGACTTTTCCAAAGTATTTGAAGTTGCATGCGATGCTTCTGGTATTATTGGGATTTGGGGAGTTTTATCCCACGACAATCGTCCTGTTGCATACTTTAGTGAGAAGCTGAACGAAGCAAAACAATGCTACCGTATGTCATAGAGCCGATGAGGCACTAACAACTATGGATGTTCTGACACCAGCATGACGATTCTTATCAAGGATGGTCAGTTGTCACTTAGATGATCCTGTTGATGAGCACCCAATGGCTCCCGAAGAAAAAACTATGGCATGTTCGCACCCACATCCTTGGGAAGAGCTGATTAATGCTTGACGATAATACACAAATTTTCACAAACAATCAATCGTAAAGGAAATCGTTGGAAGTTTTACACGTGATGACATCAACATTGATACCGTTCCATGGGTTAGCCCCATCACATGCGATGTGACACTGCATGGACAACAAATAAGATGCTGCTTGTAAACCAGTTCATTTATATGTTGTGTCCTGGTGGGTTGTATTCTTTTGCCTCAGGGCCATGTTAGTCTGGATGACATAGTTCCCTTGTCACTGGCCCTTATAAAAGCATGTTAACCGAATTTTTTTGGCTCTTTTCTCTTTCCTTCCAGTTCTTGGCTTTAAGGCACTCTGGTTCTTATTTGTCTAATTTTTGTCACTTGTAGCAGATAGCACTACATTCATATCAGTCGAGCAGTGCTCAACTTTTTTATAACATTGTAATCATCTCTAAAACCTGAAAGACCACAACATTAGATGTGCTAGAATCTACAAGCGGACCCGCTCTAAAATTTTATTTTTTATGTTTATGCTTGCAAGTTTTGTTGCTAAACCTCAACCTTATTACCAATGTAATTGGTAGGTTCTTCAGACTGTTCGAGTAGAATTGATCCAATTCAATAATCTTATCTCATTTTGTCCTGTCCTAAGTACTTGTAATCAGCGAGTCATCAGAACTCCTTTCAGCTCTTTTGGTGTGCATTTTAGAGTATAAAAAATTCTGATTATTTTAGAGTATAAAAAATTCTTCGGCTTTTAAACTCATCTTTTGAATATATATATATATATATATATATATATATATATATATATATATATTATAAGCCTTGATGCATTTTATAAATAACAATAAATATATACAAAAGAAGGGGAATTGGTGACCTCCAATAAAATGAAAAGCAAAAATGAAAAAATGAACAAAAAAGAAACATCAAACGAGAAATAAAAAAATGAAAAATGATTACCAAATCCCACCGGATTCAGGATCCAACAAAAGTTTTGTTAAACTATGCTAGAGAAGCTCAATTAGCGGTTCACCTTTGCCTTAGATTATGATTTGATTTCCAAATTATTCCTTTTCTTTTCATTTATCCTTTATACTTACAAGGAAAAATCTATATATATTTATATAAGAAAATGCTTCAATGTCCTAATAAATGCATCATATCTTTTTTCTAGGTAATATTTAAACTTTAATAAATTTTTAATCATGATTTTGACTAGTGAATCTCAATTATTATGAGTTATACATTAATTTTAAGTACTTTAATAATAGTGGGGCACTGATGGGGGTATATTTGGGGGTATTGTAGCAGCTCCCACATATATATATATATATATATATATATATATATGTGTGTGTGTGTGCTGTAATGAGTATTTATTTTTCTTTTTTTACTTTTTATTTTCAAATTGAGAATTGATAATGGTGTTGGATTTTCAAAATAACCTTAAAACCCTTACAATACCATCTATCTTATTTATGAGAAAGTAATTAGAGTTCATATTTTAACAACCTTTGCACATTTAATATTAGCATCTGTTGCACTTTTTATGTCTAGGCAATACATTATGTTCTTTGCATGTAACATTCTCGTTTTAACATAACTTTTAAAAGATTTTGTCATTTTATTCAACAAGTTTTACATTTGTTACCAACTAATTTATGCCACTTTCTATCGTTCTTATCTGAAAATTGGGAATCTAAAATAGTGGTTTTAATTATATTTAGTTGAATTGGGTATAAATGCTTTTTAGAAAGCTCAAAAGTATGACAAACTGAGCTTGAAGAAAAATAAAACTTATATTTGTTTACAAACAAGTTTTTTTATTGTTCCTTAAATGGTTCACCAACCAAAATTATGGGTTTGAATTGCGATAATAGATTTATAAAATAAAATAAGTTAGGACTGCATATAGTACGCTCATCTAGCCCTATCCTTCCCCAAATTAGGCATTCACGAGAGGACTCACTCAGTTAGCGGCTTGTGTCTGGGGTTGTGATACTGATGAGGATAGGGAGTACTTCGTGGCCCACTGTAGTTATACGAGGGCCATACTAGAGACTTTTGTGTGTTGGGGCTTGCTGCCGGCCACTCTGACCTCCTGGGACCAGTTTATTGCTTTGTATTCGACGGCTACTACGTCTCACAACCGCCGTTTCAGCTGTCAGGTTGTGTCCTACTCTCTCTACCAGGCTTGGTGGAGTATGACTAGGCGTTCTCACGGTAGTCTGTACCCGATTTCGCTGGTTTGTGCGGGTTCGATTCTCTCGGCGATTGTCAGTGCTGGTCTGCATGACAGGTCTGATTCCTGGGGTTCCAAAGCTCGCTAGGGCCCCTCCACCTCCTTGAGATGGTGCCCCCCCGACCCGTTGGTTGAAGGCTAACATTGATGCTTCCTATAGATACGGGGAGCCTGTTGCTTTCGGTGGAGTTGTGGTCCGCAACTCAGGAGGCCATTTGATTGCTGCTGCTAAAGCCCGTTTACAGGCCCTGTCTCCTCTCCAGGCTGAGATGCAGGCGATTACTATTCTGCGATAGCCCCTTCTGCTCAGAGGCGCTGGCACTGATGGAGTCATCATAGAGAGCAATTGTCTTGGAGCGATTCAGAGGCTCCAACGTCATTGGGAGATGATTCTCCGTTCACGAGGCAAAGAGCGCCACATTGATCAGTTTGCTTTCATGTTAGACTTTCCTCGTGTGATTTTTGTTCACCGTTCTCACGATGCGAATCGTGTGGCGGACTATTGTTCTATGTTAACCCGAGAGGGTGATTTTTTTTTTGTTAGGGGATATGTGCTCCCCAGGAGGCTCTTAGACTTCCTCGTTGAGGACACCGTAGAGTTTGATCTCGGTTGATGATGTACTGATGTTTTTACTTATTTATGCTTAGGCTACGACCTTTTTTTCCAAATTAGGCATTCATGAAATATTTTATGCATCAAGCATTTATTTGAAAGCTCATTGATATTTTCTCGAATATAATAATAAAAATTTGGTAAAACTGTTTAATAAAATTTATAAAAATATATTAAATTTTTTATTTACATAGTTACATATGCACTTTTTTGATCTATTATATATTCATAAATGAATAAAGAATCAGATTGAATTAATCGGCTTAATTAGATCGGATGAGTCGGTTCAACTGTTCAGATTGTGAGCTGACGAACTGGTCGGTTTAGGCACATGGTCCAACTGTTTGCAGAAAAGCGTCATTGAACTAGAGAACCAATATTTGAATTGGAAGTTGATGAATTAAACTAGCTTTACTTGGACCAGATAATTTCCTAGGACTTTCTTTGCATGTTCATTTTAGTAGAGGAGATATATATATACACAAACAAAAAAAATTTAAGCAATGTGGAAATAACTGAGAATATTTTTATAACTTTGAAGAGAGTGTGTTTTTTTTTCTTGTACATTTGGCATATAAAGACATAATTTTAATTAGCAAAATTTTCATACATACCACAAAAATCTATTTTATTCTCATGTTTTACACTTAAATCCTAAATTTTATAAAATTACCGCCTAAATTTTATTATTACATAAAAAACACTATCTAACTTAGCATTTTAATCATTCAAACGGAGAAAAGAGTATAATTAGATATTTTCTTTAAAATAAGATTTAGGTATTTAATATGTAAATACACAAATCTTACATGCCATACATATTATTTTTTTTTTGTATAGGGGTTGTTTAGCATGAGAAAATTTGAAAAACTTGAGGGTAAAGTAATCTGATTATAGTGTAATCAGATTATTTCACTGTTGTTTGATAGTTTTTTAGGAAACTTAAGATTTTCTGTTTGGAATGAAGTAAATTAAGTGTGGTATTTTGCGTAATATTGGGGGTAAAATTACCCTTAAATTTTTTTCAATTTTTTTAGGTTTAATGAAATGAACGAAATTGATTTTTAACTATTGATTTCGTTCGAATCCCATTCGTTCGAAATCGATTCAAACGATTTAGAAAGCTTTTATCGTGGACGGAGAAACCTCTGCTCGCTTGCTTGCTGCTCCGCTTAGCACAATGTAATCGTGAGTTACGCCCGATTCAGGGGCAGCTGGATTACACTATTTCTATATATGCGAGCGCAAAATTGAATTACAATGTAAAAGTTATTTATCCGTTTACTTCAATTTAAACGTCAGTAATCTCAGTTTACTTGAAAAGATTTTACTTTACTCCAGTTTTACCTCAATCCAAACATCCTTATAGTTACAATACATAACACATAATGTAGGTTACTTTTTGAAAAATTTACATACATATCACAAATTTTTTCATAATAAAATAAACTTTAGTATATATATATATATACATTTTTTATGAATACGTTGGCCTATAATATTTAAAAAATTGATATTAAATATAAAAATAAAAAGAAATTTGTGGTATATAAGTAAAACAATAAAAGCTGATATTTATATATTTAAAAGTTAAAACTTTAATTATTACATATTAACAAATGAAGCCTCCCACAAATTAAAAGTTTATGGGTATATTATATACCTCTATTATAAATTTGTAACAATTATATCATTTTATCATTTTTTTCCTTCAGCATATATGCCCCAGTTTGACCAAGGTCGAAACTTAATTATCTTGTTTTAGTAGTTTAATGACTGGTTTGGTTTTTAAAACCTTGATATTCATATTATATATCCAAATTATGTATTTATTTTGATGTAACAACCCCAACAGCCTATGGCCTCAAAACCATCATGCAACTTTTTAGTTTGCCTCTTAAATCCTCACTCTTGGTTGCTGGCTTTTGATCTCTAAAGCTGAAAGAGGAACATATTTTCCTCTTAAATCTTGATCAGTAGATTCAATACCTTCAACATCCCTGATGGCTGATCCATTGACTCAAGCATCTAAATGCCCCACAAACACTTACCCTTATAATTTTTTTTTTTATTTGATCGTTTAGGTTAGTGTTTAAAATTTAGGTTTTGTTTATCATCCTTTTAACTGTTAAATATTGTGCATATGAATATATGCAACTTGAGTTTATAAATTAAAAGTTTTAGGGATTAAAATTCTAAAATTTTGTATTCTTGAAGTTTAATTTGGTTTGAGCTTGGAGAATTTGCTTCCAAACAACCAACAATGAGCATAAGAAAAATTTCTCAATCTTTCTGTTTTTCATTTGTTTGATTATTTACATTTTTCTGATAAGAATCAGTTATTTATTGATGTGATTAATCTGTACATTCTTTTATTTAATAATATATTTTGTGGTCATGATTCTTAAGTTTTCACATTGGTTTGAAAATTTTGTTCATGAGCTTGATACTTAATTGTTTAGCATGATTATACATGTTTCAAGCTTTTTCGTTCATTAAAATTTATATCTATATTTGATGGGAATGGTTGGTGATGTTTATATGAGCATATATTTATAAGTTCATTTAATCAGTTCAATCAACCAAGTTACAGACCAGCCTTGATTGTCATAATTTCGACAAACCAAATGCCAACAGATATGCTTATGCAAGACAAATCAATATAGGACTGATTTATCATATGATTTTGGTAGATTTACTTAAATGTTCAAGACTTGCAAAAGTTTAAAGAAAAAGGCACATGAATGTTATAAAAAAGGATTAAAAGAATTGACATAATCATGATTTTATACCTTTTAAATAATTTTTGAAAATTAAAATTTAAACATTGGAATTTTAATTTTGGATATAAGTAACAAGTATGTATGATCAGTGAAATCATTGCAAGAAAGTTCGGATGATAAAGAAGTCTCCCAACATACGGTAAAAAGTACATAAATGATTTTTCAGATTGTAGCGTATCTTAAAAGTGTCCAAGTTCCAAGAAAGTTAATAACTAATGATTCAGAAGGAATTTAGAGAAGGATAGATTCTATTGGAGTAGCACAAATCTAAGTCTAACCATACAACAAGTGGAAGAATCTTCTGGAAGCTTCCTTGCCCTTGTTCCACATTGAAAGAGGTGCACACAAAATTGGCTGAAAATAATTTAGAAACCTTTATGAACCATATCAAGCATATCAAAATATATTTATTTCTTGATTTTCAAGGCTTAGTGCAATAATAAAGGAAAGAAAACTTCTTTTAATGTAGTTATTGTAGAAACTAAGGGCCATAGGATTAAGTTTTGCATGGAGAGGGAAAGGATGAGGAGGTTGGTTGGACAATTTTCTTATAATGAGATGCAAGTTTGGAACATCTGCTGAAGGTTTAAAGCTTGCTCAAAATTTGATTCTAACATTAAATCAAATCTAAAAATTTTGAGTTGAGAGATGAGCAAACCCTCAAATATGATTTTTTTCAGTTTATTTCGAGTTTAGTTTTGTTTGCTCATTTTTTGTTCTAGTTCTTTTGGAAGTAATAATAAATATACTATTTTACACACGTATTCATAACTAACTACACTGCAATCGATAACGTCTTATAGCAGATGAAATGTAGGAATGCTTCTGGACTATTGTGTGATTGGAAAATCCCACTAAAAAATAAAGAATTTTTATAAAATTGTTAGACTATTGGATATGTCTTATGGGACTGATTGTTTACTAACAAAAAGAAATGTAATATTAAAATAAGTATTATAGAGATGACGATGCTAAGTTATACTCAAAATGATTGAATGAAAAAGGATAGAATAAGAAATAAGTTCATTTGTAGCAAGGTTGGAGTGGCTCCAATAATGGATAAGATAAGAGAATGTCATCTTATAGATGGTTTGGGCATATTAAGCATCTACCACTCAATGCCCTTATTAGAAAAATTGAGCATATGAATTTTTCCCGTGTTAAAAGAAGTAAAGAAAGACAAAAAAAGATGTGGGCTGAAATTATTTGAAATGATCTTCTTTATTTGAAACTTAGGGAGTAGTTTTTATTTGATTGTGCACTATGGAATTAAAGGATTCATGTAGTTGATCCCGGCTTATAAAACTAGGGATTAGATCATTATATGTACGGTTTGTTTGGGATAATTGAACTTGTTTGAAAGGCCAGTTATGTGGTTGTATATGATGTTGTTTGAAAATAGTGTTTTAAGTTTGTTGTTTTTGGATTAAACTGCCAAACTGCTGCTTATAAAGTAGTATTAAGTGCAATTATATTGTCATAATGAATGACAACATTAATGAAATTGAGGATGGCATGATTGAAAAGAAATATGGCAAATATATGCACTATTTATAAAATGGAAGAGTTCTGAAATTGTGAGCCAACTTCAACTTTGTAGTTGCTCTGTTTCTTAAAAAGTAAATAGTAACTCGCCTTTTAAGTTGAATGATTAGTATTTTTTGAGATGTAGCTTGAAAGCTATTCCAACCAGAACCAGAGTCAGGACAAGAAAATTGAACAAAAAGAATCGTACGTTTTATTAAATATCATTTAGGGTTGAATAGGATTACATGTGTGTTGTTATTTACGTTTTTGCAAGGCAATGGATAATTGGTGATCTGAGAAATTTTGGTTGATGAATGCTCAACATATATGGCAAGGTGAGTGGTGGCAAATGATGTGAACCTGATGTCATTAATAGTGTATGTGTTGTGGGGTAGAGATGAAGTAGAACTTCTCAAGGATGAGAAGCTTCTTATGGATAAAGTTGTAGGATAAATGGATGGTGGGTCTCATGAAACGTTGCGTCTGCAAATGTGCATAAAAATCAGTCAAGTGGTTTGGCGACCGTAGATAGATGGCTTGCAATATCAAGCCTTCGTGTATTGAACCATCTATTGAAACTGTACATATTGTCAGCAATGGCGCAGACCAGAGGTAAGTTTGGCAACAAGTAAATTCTGTCTTCTTTGTCACGCAGCTGAGCTGTAATTTTCTTTCAGATTGCTTTAAGGTTTCTAGATCTGTATATCTATATATATAAATTCTTTTTGTGCTGGTGTGAGATTACATAGTAGAGAGTGTTTTATAACTATTCATTTTTTTCATTGTAAATAAAAATAATTGGTATTTCACATTGCATAGAAAGAATTTCACATTGCTGTCGCACTCACCTGAAGTTTCTAAAAGTTCAAGCTACAGTTTTATAAATCTTGCGTTATATCGCACTTAGTTTAAGTTTAGAAATCAAAAGTCTTACAGATAACAGCTGATTATCTTGTATAGAAAGCTGCAGAATCGCTTATGTAGAGGCTGAAGAATACTAAATTCATAACTCATCTAAATATTTTAGTCTAATTTTCACTGATCCCAAACAATTGGTATTAAATGATGAAGATGATAATGATTACAACAAAGAATCATTTATTATTAATGAACAAGTGCTGAAATGAATGGAACTGCTTTGTCTTTATCAACTTTTAAAGGAATGCTGCTTTCAATGCTCCTCCATAAAAACGTCGTAGTTTTCTTATTCTAGTAGTCTGCTGTTTGAACTTCATTATTCTCATAATATACTTTCTTGGGTAACAAATACAGGACAAGTTCCGCAGATTTTTCCAAATCAAGGCAGTGTACTTAAAGTGCTGTCTTTTTTATGCTGCTGCTTTTATGTTTTCCAACATTTTAATTACTGCTTGCACAGGGTGGAGCACTATTGAGCCTAGACTATAGAAATCAAGTTGGAACCAGCATGCATCGTGGAGAAAGAGGACCTTGGCTGCCTCCTGGCTTAACAGAAAAACCTGTCGCTGGCCCGCCACTGGGTCTGCCGCCTTCACTGCTGCATGTTCAGCTTCCCGCTGGTCCTGTTGGACATCCACCTCCTCGCTTGCCACTGGTAACTCTTTCTTTCTTTCTCATCTGTTGCTTCTTCTCTCCCCGTTTAAACCATTTATTATATTAGAAAATTGATGAACTGTTTGCCTCAAGTCTTCTAATGTGTTGTTTTTCTCGTTCAGCTGCCACCTGAGATGGAGAAGGCTGTACTACAACAGGTGTTGATGCTCACACCCGAACAAATTAACCTACTGCCTCCCGAGCAAAGAAGCCAGGTGCTGGAAATTCAGGAAATTTTGAGATAGCTAGATTAGATATAGAAGACATTGATGTAAACAGAGTTCTTCAAAGATCATTCAACTGCTTTTTTATTTATTTATTTTAAAGAAAAGCTATAGAACTAGTACTAGTATTATGTGATGAATGTATGTATGCATAGGCAGGCCTCACACTTCATTAGTCAAAGATCTTTAGAACTAAATGATTATCTTGAGTAATTAGAGAGTATGTTTAGATTCATAGTTGTGATTTTCTTGAACGATTTTAGAAGATCAGTTTCTTTCTCTTGGCCTCCTTGATTGATCTCTTGATGGAGATAGAGGAGCTCATCTTGAATACATGAAGATACTCAGGGCAGAGGAGGTGTTGAGCGGTTTTAATATGTTTTTCATTAAGGTTATTGTAAAAAATTTTTTTTTTTACTTAATTAACTAATTTATTCTTTAACATTATTAAATTATCAATATGGTTGGGTTATATTTAACATCTATATATGGAAAAAAATATAATATATACATATACATATATATATATATATATATGTATAAGTAAATCAAATATATATATAGTAAAATATAAGTTTATATGTTTTAACTCAAGCTGTGGTTCAATAATAAATAATAACGGATGATAACATAAACTAAACATTAAATTGGTTAAAAATATAATGTTAAAATTAAGCATAAAACTAATACAAAGCATGACAATCATATATAATTTTGTCGATATAATCCCTTTCATGTACTACAATATTAATTGTAAACATAATATAGCACATAAGAATGTATTTATTACTAGCCCAACAATAAGTTTGTGAAAAGAAAAACATTGTTTTTCTTAAATCCAAAGGAGGTGATGCTATTATTGAACTTGAGAACCATTGGAGAAAACCCTTGTGGTCTAGAAAGGCGGTTTTCACATCCAATTGAACGAAATCTAAATCTTAATGAGCAACAATTTTCATGAAAATTCTTAAAGAGTTCTTTTTAGAGACGAGAGATACAATCATTTTATACTTTATACCAGCTTTTTGAGTAAAACTTTTAGCATTAAGTCTTTATAGTTTGTACCATCTTTTTTAGTACAAATTTTGCCCTTTGAGTAATGCTTACTTTTAAGGACCCACATACAAATAACTCTTTTACTATCCTATAGGAAATTCAACAAGATCCTAAACTTTATTATGATTCATTAATTTTAACTATTCTTTCATGACATTCAACAATTTATCAAAATCATCATTTTCCATAACTTGCATAAATTAAACTAGATCATTATCGATTCCCAAGTTAAATTCATACTCCTGAAGATAAACCACATAGTTATCAGAAATATCAATCTTTTTTCCCTTACAAATCTACTTAATGGTATTTTTGGTTGTTCATCTATCATATGTTCAATTGTGGATTCTTATTATCAAAATCATCATTTAAAAAGTTTTGTAAGAATTTAAATATTTGATTGTTGGATCATAACTCAAGTTTTATATTGTGTTTTCAAAGTTTGTTATGTATAAATGAGTAATATTTTCAACACTGTGTTCATATGCACACCCCTTAAATCACCCAATAGGATCTAGTGACTCTGAGAGTTTAATAATAGTTTAGTTTACGCTAACTGAGTATCAGGTCCCTCACACTTATTAATAAGGCAAATAATTCATAATGAATTGCACCATCAAATTCTCATTTACCTATTATCTCATATATTTCAATCATGATGTTGTGTTCATCATTTGTGAAAGATGATCACAACATAAGCATAAATAAATAAAAACATCAGTACATCATCAACTAGGATCAAACTTTATGGTGTCCTCAACGAGAAGGTCTAAAGCCTTCTGGGGAGCACATCTCTTCTAATAAAAGAAAAATCGCCCCCGTGAGCTAACATAGAACAAAAATCAGACGCGCGATTCGTATCATGTGAACAGTGAGCAAAAACCATATGAAAAAATTCCAGCAAGAAAGCAAGCTGATCAGCGTGGCGCTCTCCACCTCTTGAAAGGAGGGTCCTCTCCCAGTGACGTTGGAGCCTTCGGATTGCTCTAAAATAATCGCTCTCTATGAGGACTCTCTCAATGTCAGCGTCTATGGGCAGGAGGGCTTGTCGCAGAATTGTAACTGTCTGCATCTCAACCTAGAGAGAAGACAGGGTTTGTAGACAGGCTCCAATAGTAGTGAGCAAGTAACCTCCTGAGTTACAGACTGCAACTCCACTAAAAGTAGCAGGCTCCCTGTATCCATATAAAGTATCAACGTTGGCCTTCAGCCAACGAGACGGGCTGGGGGGGGGTTTAAGGAGGTGGAGGGGCCCCGATGGGCCGTGGAACTCCAAGAATCAAACATGTCACACAGATCAGCACTGACTATCATCGGGAGGATCGAACCAGCACAAACCAGCATAGTCGGGTATGGACGGCCATGAAAACGCTTCTTCCTACTCCGTCAAGCCTGGTAGAGGGAGTATATTGTAACAACCCTAAGTTGTTATTTAGCCAAATTTTTAGCTTAATCGCATCCTAATTATTATTCTATTAAGTTTATATCATTATTAGAACAAAATCCTGAAATTTTGGTGCAATTCGGAGCTCAATTCAATATTTGAAATATTTTAATATTTAAATTAATTAGAAATTTGAGATATTTAATTTGACCTCAAAATTGAAATCTGACTTTTTCATTGTGATCATCACCCCCAGATTAGCTAGGAGTGATGTTTTGAAAATGTTTGGAAGTTATCAGATTTTTCTCGAATATTTTAATATATTTAAATACCCCAAAATATAGAATAATTAAATAATCCTCAAAATTGAAATCTGACTTTGCCATTGTGCTTGTCACCCCCAAATTAGCTAGGGGTGAGATTTTAGAAATGTTTGGAAGTCGTCGGATTTTTCGCAAATATTTTAATATATTTAAATATATCGAAAATTAGGATAATTAAATTGATCTTCAAATTAAAATCCGACTTCACTTTTGAGTTCCTCACCCCCAAATTAGCTAGGGATAAATTTTTGGAATTATTTAGAGGTCATCTATTAATTTGATTTTTAGAGCATTAATGAATTGATTGAATAAATTAAGTTAAAAAATATTAAATCTCCATTATTCTTTTTTCTATTTTTCCCTCTGCCTTCCTCCCCACACTTGCACACGCAAAGGGGCTTCTGCTCCTCTCTTTCCCCTCCATGTTGATGGGAAGGCTCATTGATGAGCCATCCCCCTCTCTTCCATAAAGGTAGTCCTCAGCTCTCCTCCCTCTCCATTTGCTCAATTAAAGCTCCTTTCCCTTTTCCCTTCATTTGTTGTGCTTGTTGCTGGAAGGACCCTCAACCCTCTTCCTCCTCTTGCTAGTAGTTGAAGAAGAAGAAGAAGCTTCTTCTCTCAAGCTCAAGCTCCCAAAGATCCTTAGAGAAATTTGTCATTTGCAAGTCTAAGGTACCCCTCTTTTCCCCCATCAATTGATTCAATGGCTAATTCATTTTGTTCTAATGCTTATTTCACCTTCTTAAGAATATGTGATTGGATATGGAAGCCCTTAAAGCTCATTAAAATAATAACTTTTAAGGAATAAAATCAATTCTGCAAAAATAATTTATATATACCCAAATTCTTAGCTTCATTGTTTGCATTGTTAAAATAATTTTTTTGTATCAATTTTGGTATCAATAGAAATGCCTTGGAAAGATCTTTCCATCGGTATATGGCACTGCACTTGAGGTGCCCTGAATCAAGAGTATTTGGGTGCCAAAGGGGACACGTTACAACTTTCGCACAGGCAAATCACCGTCGAGAGCTACAGCGCGCCGTAGCACCTGACTCTCGGCTAGGAGGCGCTACTGCGCACCGCAGTGCCTGCGTCTTAGGTTGTCTATGCCATAGCGCACCACAGCGAGCTGTAGTGCCTGGCTCTCATCTAGGGGAAGCTATAGCTCGTCGTAGCACCCAGCTCTCGAGAAATCTGGCACCATAGCGCTGAAATCCATCGCAGCGCCTGAAAGCGCTGCAGCGCGCCGTAGTGCCCGAGTCTCAGGAATTCTAGCGCCACGGAGCGCCGTTGCCCATGGCTTTTGACCAGAGGATGCTACAACATGCCATAGCTCCCGGGTCTTGCAACAGCTAGCGTCACATCATGCCATCGCATGCCGCAGCGCCTGAAAGCGCCGCTACGTGCAATAGCACACAGAACTGCCCAAATTGCTTATTTTTCACATTTTAATGACTCTAGTACCCTAATAATGTAGAAATATATACGTGATTTTTAAAATCCTTATTTAGAATGCTTAAAAATTTATTCGTTTAGTTAGAGTTAAATTCTTAATTTCTTGAATTATTAATTAAACTGACATTTGCTGTAGTTCCTAATTAGCTAATGGTAGCATTTAATTTCCAATTAACATCCTTAATTATCATATGATCAAGATTTCTTAAGGCAACATTGATTTGACCTTAATCAATCTCAAAGGAAAGTTGATATAAATTGAACTTCTTGTTTTGGCATTATTAATCTGCATGAATTCATTTAACATAATTCATGTGATTTATAATCTTAACTTAATATTAAGATCTTAGATCTTTATAAGTTCATCATTTTAATAAATCAAATTTGAATTGAATCATCATATTCTTAAAATTCTTAATTATTCGAATCCTTTGAAATCCTTATAGTGGGTTTAGGCTAATTCAACCTATAGAATAATGAGATTATTCTATAAATTGGGCTTAAATCTTAGATTCTTAAGTTCTTATTTGATTATTTTATCTTATGACAACTATATTTAGCCTTTTTATAAGATCATAGTTTCTTAAATCTTTTAGCTTCTAAGATTTTCTACTTTTAGAATAAGTGTGAGTGTGAACCCTTATATCCTTAGAAGATTAATACTTAGAATTCAGGTTTAAACCCTAATTTGGATTTTGGACCCAGAATTCTTAAATCTTGATAGGCATAATCAAGATTGGGTTTGTGCTATGAAAATATAATAATTAAGTCATTGATTAATTACTTAATCTTTGTTGTTGTCATTCTAATTATAAATTAAAATTTGTTAAGTTCTAATGTAATTGTAAGGTCATAAATTTGGGTTTGTACAGAATAGATGGATATTGGAGATTCTAAGATTGTGCTATCTTAGATTAGATAGAACAAATTAAATTAGATAACAGCATATATCACATATGTTTAGTTGAGTTTCTTGCTCGTTTTGATTATTATTGCTTCGCATACCTTATATTTTGAGCTTTATACATTGGACATAATAGTTGAACATGGGATATTTTGATGAATATCCTATATCAGTCTTGAATGCATAATACCTCATTACTTAAATCAGTAATTTAGTTTATTTAATATATTCAATTCATTTAGTTTTTCAGTGCTCAGTTCAGTAGAGTGTATTCTATTTAGTATGCCTCTTCAGTTCAGTATTTTTGCTGTAGAACAGGCCAAGCCTTGCTCTATGGGTGGATATGATGGTATTTGTCTATTTCTATAAGTCTAATCAGGCATAACTCTACGGTTGGCTAGGATGATATTCATTAGACTTTTCAGTTCAGTGGCTTTATTTAGCCTATTTTTGTTATAGTAGTACTAGATTATATACATTTAGTTATTCTGATATTTAAGTCTAATCAGGATAGCTCCATATTTGGCT
This sequence comes from Gastrodia elata, assembly GCA_016760335.1. Lineage (NCBI taxonomy): Eukaryota > Viridiplantae > Streptophyta > Magnoliopsida > Asparagales > Orchidaceae > Gastrodia > Gastrodia elata. The sequence goes on along the minus strand of CM028677.1, from coordinate 27,022,920 downwards.
TGGATGGTATTTGTTATACTCACTTTTCGGTCCAGTGGCTTCATTTAGCCCATTTCTATTATGGCAGTCTAGATTAGATACATTTCTATGTTCTGATCTTTAAGTTTAACCAGACATAGCTCTATGGTTAGTTATGATGGTATTTATTAAACTCTCTTTTTGGTTCAGTGGCTTCGTTTAGTTCGTTTCTATTATGGCAGTACTAGATTAGATACATTTCTCTGTTTTGGTCTTTAAGTCTAACCAGGCCTAGCTCGATGATTGGCTAGGATAGTATTTGATGAATCCATGATTTATATCCCAAATAAAGGAAAATTCTCATTCATTTCTTTATTTGAAATAACCCCCTTGATCAAATTTTGCTTATTTTTGGGTAAAAAGTGAGCACAACAATTTTTGAGAAATTCTGGAGTATTTTTGCACTTTCTGGAAGAAAACCGCTGCGGTGCGCTACAGCGCACGGCAGCGCACCACAGCTACTTGCATACAGAAGACACTTATCAAGCGCATTACTAAATTCTGGAGCGTTTTCGTTGTGGCGCGCCACAGCGCGCCCTAGCGCGCTGCAGCGGGAGAGTTTACGAAAGTCAATCGCTACAGCGTACTGCAGCGAGAGAGTTTACGAAACTCAATCGCTACAGCGCGCCATAGCGATAGAGTTTTTGAAACTCAATCGCTACAGTGTGCTTCAACGAAAGAGTTTACAAAATTCAATCGCTACAGCGCGCTACAGAGGGAGAGTTTATGAAACTCAATCACTACGCGCACTGCAGCGGGAGAGTTTACGAAACTCAATCACTACGTGCATTTAGTGCAGCTGGGACAAGACCCCCAGCCTGCTCTTTATCTTCCAGCCATCATATCTTCTGCAACAGCTTTTTTATTGGCAAGAGGGTGGATTGAAATGATATAAAAGAATTAAAAAGGGAAAAGAACATGTCACTTCACTCTTCAAGTGGTATTGGCAATCATCATAATAGAAAAATAAAGAGGGAAAAACATAATTTGAAAAGGGAAGAGAGTAGAGTAATCCATCTATATATGCACCTCTTCTCCACTTAAGAAGTGTTCCTAAAATTCATTCAAAAGTTCAGTTTTTAGGGGCTGCATAGAGGAAGAAGGAGACCTCTCTAAGGGAGGTGGAAATGACCATTGTTAGAGGAGAAAGAACCAAAGATTGCACTAGGGAGCTAAAGAAAAGGAGAAGATGAGAGATTTAAAGAACCCCATTAAGGGCTATTCCTAGTAAACTCTAATATTTTTTTTTATATTTTTTTAGTGGATCATGAAAGGGTCTTCATTCTTATATATTTTTCTTCTTTTCTCAGCTGTAATGGAAGGCTAAACCCCCTTGGGGAGGGTTGGGCTGAGCCCATTGTAAAATGTAAGGGACTAAATGAATGATGTAGAACTTCCTCAATCATTGAAATAAAAATCTATTTTTTGAATGACTAAATGAAATCATCTTAAGATCAAGTTGTGAAATAAATAAAAATCTTATGTTAAGAAAATATAATTATAAATACTAACAATCAAAATGAAAGTCTTGTGCTCCGTGGCTCATTGCTTAGTTAAGAGCGGGATATGTGTGCATGGGGTGCTTAGAACTAAGTGAGAACTTCTCAAGCCTTCTTGCACCATGTTTTACGCTCAACTAAGGAGTCGAAGAGTGTGAGCTAAGACCCATTAATTAGAGCACCGTTGCTCAGCATACGTGAAAGGAGGGAGTGGATTCTTTAAGAGCTCATGGATGACATGACATAGTTCATAGAGCCCAATGAAATTACTTCCTTATCTGAACTTCCCATGATGCGCGTGATGCTCATTAGTGGAATCAATGCTCACGAGATCGACTAATTAAAGCTGTAATTTTAGTAACCTAGACGTAGGAAAACTAAGATTTTCTAATTGCGATCTCATGGGAACCTTTGTGCAGAAATTGAACCATAGTGTATTCATCTCTCGCACAAGATTTGCACTTTAAGGATTTAGAGTACAACTCTAAGGAATACAATGTGCACTTGATTAATTAGCTTAATAAAAAAGAATAAAATGTGCTTGAGAAGTAATACAACTTGAGGTCCCATTCATTTCACATGGAATAAGCCCAACTATCCTCTCTAACCTAAATAGTTTCTAAACTCTAAATTATTGCTTGTTAACAGAACCAAATCAAGCTGAATTCATATTGTTTAAATATTATTGAATTTAAATATACCTTAGTGACAAAATATACCATTCCCTGAGGATGATAAATCTCGGAACTTACCTTTCAAATTATTACTTCAGACCACGTACACTTGCGTACAAGCGCATACATGTATTTTATAGCCTGTCAAGATTTTGGCTTCATTGCCGGGGAATGGTAATTGTTTTATATTAAGGAGAATCTACTAGTAAATAGTGATTTAAGCAAATCTTTTGTATATAGTCTTATTTTTTATTTCTGTAATTATTTGTGCTAACTATTTATTTTTCCTTCGTTTACTTTTGTTTGCTGAATTATTGAACGTTATTACTACATTTGTTTTTGTAACAACCTAAGGTTATTACCCAGCTTAATTTTAGCCTAATCGTATCATAATTATCATCCCATTAAGTTTATCTAATCATTAGAACCAAACCCTGAAGGTTTGGAGCAATTCGAAGCTCAATCGATTATTTTGGAATATTTTAATATTTAATTAATTAGAAAATTGAGGTATTTATTTTGATCCTCAAAATCAAAATCTGACTTCACCGTTGCGATCGTCACTCCCAAATTAGCTAGGGGTGATGTTTTGGACGTGTTTGGAAGTCGTCAAATTTTCGTGAATATTTTAATATAATTAAAAGTGCTCAAAAATAGAATAATTAAATAGTCATCGGAATTAAAATCCGACTTCGCCGTTGAATTCCTCACCCCCAAATTAGCTAGGGGTGAATTTTTGAGAATTTTCGGAGTGCGTTTCAAAAATCTGAATTTTTAAATAATTAAAGAAAATAAATAATGGATTATTGCAATTTCTCCCCCCTCTCTCCTAGTTGGCACCATATTCGGCACCCCTCCCTCCATGGCACCCAAGAGATGGCTGAGAACCATCTCTTCTTACCTCATCCCATTCCCTTAGGCTCCTTTATGATGGCTCCCTACTCCTCCCTCTCCCTAGGTTCACCATTTCTCCTTCTCCTTTAAGAAGGAGCTCAAGCTCCTTCTTCATCCCTATTTTGGCAAAAGCTACAGCTCTCTCTCTTCCTCCATTAATGCCCTTGCATTGAAGAAGAAGAAGTTAAACTCATCTCCAAGCTTGAAGAAAACTGAGGTTCCTTCTTCTTCTTTTAAAGCTACGCTACCCGTTTGCTCCTCTCCTTTGTCTTTTTCATATTGCTACTATACTTGTTTGTAGCTCTAGAAACTTATGATAGAGTAAGGAAGCCATTAAGGCTCATTGAAGCTTCTCATTTATGTGAAAAATGTATGCTCTGTTTTCATCCATTTTGTATACCTTGTCTTTTATCCATATTTTTTGTATAGCTAGGATGCTCCATTTGTGCCGATTTTGGTGTCAATGGAAAGGTATCGGAAAGACCTTTCTATTGATATATAGCACCGCTTATGGAATGCTCTGGATTGAAAGTATTTGAGCTTGAAAGTAGGTCTTATAGGTTTCGTCCAAGTTTGCAAAATGGACCGCTGCAGCGGTATTTCTGCATAAACCATATAAAATTAATTATTAAATAGTAAATCGCAAGTTGGACCGCTGCAGCGCGCCATAGCGCTGTAGCAAAATTTTGGGAAAACTTTAGAAAATGTCAAAAATAAATTAATTAAATAATTATTTTGCAAGTTGGTCCGCTGCAGCGCGCCATAGCGCACCGCGGCGGGCCGCAGCACTGAGAGCGCTATCGCGCGCTGCAGCGCTAAAACTGCCACACTGCGCTACCGCGGCAGAAGCACCACAGCGCGCTTCAACGCCAGAAGCGCTGCAGCGCGCTGTATGGCCCAAAATTGCAAAAATGTCCAGAATTTTTGAAAACTGCCCAATTTTGGCTGAAATGGCTAAAACTTTACTGTTTTTGCATTTCAAGGTTCCCAGGACTTTAGTAGGACTAAATAATATCAAATTTCATATTGAAATTAAATTAGTGCTCAAAACCTACCATAGATTTTAAATGCGTGTTATGCCAAAGGCGAAGTAGTAGAATCTTAAATGCTTGTATTAAATAGGTATATCTTAATAACCAAATGGTATGAAACTTAAATTGTTTAGAATTATGATTAAGTGCTAATCTCTTTGGTTTGATTTAGAATTTGATTAGCATTAATTACCTTTTTATTCTATGTCATCTTTTCATTTATATGCTTTCATAATATTAGAATGTATGTTAGGAAACTTTAAGCACTTAATTGGACACTTAAATGTGCTTCGTGGACATTAAACTAAACTTGAATATAAGAATCTTGCTAACTTGATTAAGTAGATGATACTCAATCTAAACCTAAAATTTGCCATCAATAATATACTAATAACACATTAATTTATCATTGACCTTTAAATTAACCTTTGGTCTTAATAGTAGAAAAGTTAGGAGTTAAACCCTAACTTGTCTTGATTAAGATCTAAACTTTAATGACTTAATCAATTAACTTGATTGCAAGATAATTCAATCGATATTATTCCAATAATGCATCTAATTTAGTATTGATCATAAATCATTAAATTAGAAGTGTTAAGATTAGTATTAAATCTGTGTGATTGAACCATCTTAATCTAAACTTTAGATCTTTGATTTTTTTTAATATAAGTCTATTAGCATAAAATGGATAATAAAATTATAATGATTTATGAAATGATCTAACTCTAATGAGATCTTTGATTTTATCCCATGCTTGTAGAATAGGAAATGATTAGATGTATCTTATTTATTTGATCTGATCACTTTAACCCAAACTAGTAAATATGCTTTGAATGTTAGCTTAAGAAGTAGAAAAGTGAGATCTTAAGAATCTTTCTTTAGGATCGTTCTTGAAATGTCTAACGACCTTAATTATTGATACCTTTAGGTAGGAAGAGCTTTTGTTACCTTTTGAGATAGAAACTTAGATGATCCATCATAATTTTAGAAGTTGAACTTGATATCTTATGGTAGGAGTCACCTAAAGTACTTAAAATGAGACATATTCCTTGTAGTAGCAACCTACATAGAGTGATCTTTTGATCATACCCTTGGAGCCTCGTGTAGATGTAATGCCCCGCCCCGTCACCGTGCACAAATGAAATAATCATAATTAAGTTCGACGACGAACGGTACTCCACTCGGGGAGGGATAATCCATCTCCCCGATATAGCTGAAAACTAAGCCCATCTGAAGGGCTGCTGACTCAACCTCGAGGAGGGTTATGAGCTAGTACTTAAGATAAGAGTAGTATCATTATCCTAAGAATTAGATAAATACATACATTGGATTTAGAATATAATAGAAATCTAATATATGTATAAGATATCAGCATTTCCAGTATACTGATCATATCATAATACTAAGTATAAGTAGTATATAACAGAGTACGGAAGATTAAAGCAAACATCCAGAAACATTTATCACAGAAGCTGTATGAAAACATTTGTCTCAGAAAAGAAAAGAAAATACATCCAGAATTATTACAAGCATTTATTGAAATAGATATAAAACTAAGTACTGGACTGAAAATACTAAGCAAAAAAATAAAACTGAAGAAGAGTCCACTAATGCTCTACGGGCTCCTACTAAATCTCCTGGGCATCCTCCTGACCTGGCTCAATACAATGCTCAAGATCTAGCAAATTGACAGATCCCAAAAGTACCCTGTGTTAGATAATAACTCTAACACATCGAAACTAATCTAAATAGTTATAGTTATTCATTTAATATTTACATAATATAATTAAATCTACAAAAATACTATAAAGATAACTGAAAGCATAAAACTGTATAAAACTGTACAAAACTGAAGTAAGGTGAAGTAAAATAAAACTGAACTATAAACTAAATACTAAAAGTAAACCAAAAATAGTAACGGATCTGAAACTAAGTAATGATTTGTAAAATTATGATGTATGTCACTGAAATTGTGCATCTAAATATGTCACAACACTGTATGTCACTGATATACAACCAAAATATCACTGAACTACTATGAGTAGTACGATCCAATGTACACATACATCCAGTTGGGAATACCGTATACTATAATGCCAATGCATCATGAAATCTCCCAGTCAATGTATATAATATTTCGTAACTCATAAATCATCACTGATACTTATACATTATTTTGATACTCACACATCATTCTTATGCTCATGCTCATGCTTCTAACTATATGAGATAAATTAAAAAATCTAGAAACTACTTTGAAATCCAATAATAAATTCGATGTCTCCATTGTGCAGAATCCTATTAAAAGGATTCTGACTCCTAAATTCTAGCCGATTGGTTAAAGTTGAGAGTTTACTTAAAATCATTAGCTGGGATGAATGTATACATATATTTAGTATGTTTGCAAGAAAGGTGGATTTAACCCTTAGCTTATTTAAACTGCACTTATCGAAGCGCACTACGATAGGAGGCAGAACCCGGTCACAGTTTACATCTCAAGCTAAGCCATTAAATGACCCAATTACAAGAATGCTTAGTAGTCTACACCAAGTGAATTAAGATACTTAGTTTGCTTAAACTACGTTTATCGAAGCTGCACTACGATAGGAGGTAGAACTCGGTCGCAGTTTATATCTCAAACTAAGGATCTTGTTCACTAATTGTAACACTCTTAGTCTTGAAAGATTTACTTTAATGTGATTGTATTCATCTAATCCCTCAGGATAGCACCTGGTCAAAAGTCTGTATAGGAGTGAATCAACTAATCCTGAATATTACTGAAATAATCCAATACTATGGGTATACCTTACTATACCCAACCAATAATATGCGTTCAGAAGATTCTATTCAATCGATAAAGATTTATCGAAGCTATTAATCTTCACTCTAAATGGGTGAGTTTTACACAAGGCTCCAAGGGTATAATCAAAATATCACTCAATGTAGGTTGCTACCATAAGAAATAAGTTCTATTCTAACAGCTTCAGGTGATTCCTACCACAAGGTATCAAGTTCAACTTCTAAAGTCATGAAGGATCATCTAAGTTTCTACCTCAATAAATTACAAAAGTTCTTCCTACCTCAATGTATCAATATTTAAGGTCTTTAAACATTTCAAGAATGATCCTAAAACAAGACCCTTAAAATCTCACTTTTCTACTTCTTAAGGTTTACTTGTTAGACTTAAGTTAAAGTGAACAGATCAGATGATTAAAATTCATCTGATCCTTTCCTATTCTATAATCATAGGATGAAATCAAAGATCTTATTAGGATTAGATCATTTCATAAATCATTACAATTCTATTATCCATATTATGCTAATTATCTTATATAAGAGAAAATCAATAATCTAACATTTAGATAAACATGGTTCAATTACATAGATTTAATATTAACCTTAACACTTCTAATTTAATAATTTATGATCAATACTAAATCAGATGCATTATTGGAATAATATCAATTGAATTATCTTGCAATCAAGTTAGTTGATTAAGTGATTAAAGTTTAGATCTTAATCAAGATAAGTTAGGGTTTAACCCCTAACCTTTCTACCATTAAGACCAAAAGTTAATTTAAAGGTTAATGACAAATCAATGTGTTATTAATATTTTATTGATGACAAATTTTAAGTTTAGATTAAGTATCATCTACTTAATCAAGTTAGCAAGATTTTTATGTTTAATTATAATTTAATATCAACTAAGCACATTTAAGTGTCTAAATAATGTTAAAGCTTTCTAATATTCATCCTAATATCATGAAAGCATATAAACATAAAGATGCCATAGGACAAAAAGGTAATTAATGCTAATCAAATTCTAAATTAAATCAAAGGGATTAACACTTAATCACAAATCTAAAAAGACCTAAGTTTCATGTCATTTGATTATTAAGATATACCTATTCAATGCAAACACTTAAGATTATATTACTTAGCATTTGGCATAAAATGCATTTAAGGTACATTTTAGGTTTTGAGTACTTAAAAATGACAAGATTTAAATTTAATTTTCATATAGAATTTTATGCAATGTTCAATTTAAACTTAATCACATTTGATATAATTCAGTCCCACTAGGGTCATAGGGACCTTAAAATATGAAAATGGAGACATTTTGGCCATTTCAGCCAATTCTGGGCAATTTTACAAAAATCTGGGCATTTTGCAAATTCGGGCGCTGTGGCGCGCTATTTAGCACGTTGTGGCGCTTCTGCCGCTGCAGCGCGCTGTGGCGCTTTTAGCGCTGTGATGCGCGGTAGCGCTCTCAGCGCTGCGGCCCGCTGTGGCTCGCTATGACGCACTGTAGCAGACCAACTTGTCAAAATACTGTTCAATTAATTTATTTTTTTGATTTCCTAAAGTTTTCCCGAAATTCTGCCACAGCTCGTTGCAGCCCGCTGCAGCGCGCCATAGCGCGCTGCAGCGGTCCAACTTGCAATTTAATGTTTAATAATTAATTTTATATGGTTTCTGCCAAAATACCGCTGCAGCGGCCAAGAAGAGGCTTATGACCTCTTAGAAGAATGGCAAATAATGTGTACCAATGGCCTTGTGAACGGCTAAAAAAGGAATAAATTAAAATGAATGAATCAAATCAAATAACGGCCCTGCAAAACGAAATCCACGCCTTAAATGAACAAATTAAGAAAATGAATGTTAATGTTGTTCAAGAAATTCAATGTGAGTTATGCGGGGGAAGGCACGCTAGTGAAAACTGCAACTTAAATAATCCTTTCGTGCAATCGAACACCGAACAAGTTAACTAATTAAAGAACAATAATGTCATGAACAACCCTTACTCAAATACGTACAACCCAAGATGGAAAAATCACCCTAATTTCTCTTGGAGTAACAATAACACAATAGAAATTCTAATGGGTAGTTCGTCAAACTAACAAAATTACAACACCGGGAATAATTTTAATCATCAACCTAAAAATTTAGAGGGAGCCTTTAACACATTTAAGACAGAAACCATCCAGTTTATGAGCAGAACTGAAGCTACAATCACCCAACACGATGCCTCCATCCAATGGATAGAAGCATCACTCAGAAACATTGAAGTTCAACTAGGACAGATTTCCAAGCAGTTGATCACTCGGCAGCAGGGAGCATTGCCTAGTTCTACGGAAGTGAATCCTAGGGAATTTGTGAGTGTGATTTATTCAGAAGGGGTGTAAGGTGATGACCATATTAAAAGTAGTAATTCTGTTGAGAAGGAGTTAGAAGATAGAGAAGGGGGTAGACATCCTAATTTTGAAAAACTCACAGCCCCTAAGTGCGAAGATCCTGGGAGGTTATGCATTCCCTGCGTTATTAAGAGCAAGGTATTCTTAGATCCCCTGTGTGATCCTGGTGCCTCGGTTAATGTCATGCCCTACCATATTTATGAACATCTTAAGGTAGGAGGGATGGAAGACACCTCTATAATTCTTGAATTTGCTAATTTGGAATCATTAACTCCGTTTGGCATTATAAGGAATGTTCTAGTAAGGTTGGGAAGTTTCATTATCCCCACCAATTTTGTTGTTTGTGAATGGGATAGGAGGAATGCTATAGTGCCCCGATCTCCTGGCCCACAATGATTAGGCTAGAGAGTGGAGTGTCACTCGTGCAGATCCCTTACTCATCATTGGATTAGGTGAGATTCATAATCCACTACTCAGGTAAGGATGTGCATGCAATATATATAATAGAAAAGAGGGGATCAGTCATTGTATCTATATATACAAAGTGCAAAAGTATATGAAAAGTAAATGCTACATCCATTTACCATACATCAAGTAAGAAACAGTAATATAGCTCAGTATATAATAAAGTGCAGAAAGTAAATCACAGTCACAGTACCTATATTATTATAATATTTTAAGTAAAGATTATAAAATGAAATAAATAACTCTCATCCTCACTATAAATAAAAAGGGCAGCTAAATATCCTCTGGTCTAAGCTGCAGCACCTTCTCCATATAAGGCTCCTCCTCAAGTACATGATCCTCAAGCTGCTCAAAATCTGAATGCCAGGGCCCAGCCAATACAAAAAAAATTTTATTTGACAGAATGTCTAAGTACATTTTAGGCAAGTAAATTATTAAGCATTTGTTAATATCACCATTTATACGCTATACCAAGTAAAACGTATATCTAGCATGGGAACAAATAAGCATACAAGGGAAATATGATAAGTTATAAATATAGTATGTATAACTAAACAATAAGTGAGGCAAAAGCACATCTCAAGTAAACTAAATATGGTAGGGCATACATATGTAATACAGTAAGTAAAGATATTGAAAAGAAAAGTCTAATGTAGATATGCTGATGATCATATGACATATACTAATTTAAAATATAAATCTGAAAATGGTATATATAATATGAGCAATAAAGTCTAGCATCTTATACATATATCTATACAAATGAGTAAGTAAAATAATACTACAACAGCTGACTGAAATAATATACATCAATAACATAATGAACAGTAAGCTGAAAAACTATAAAGGGACGTATAACTGCCATATCAGAAGAATTGGCCAATCTGGCCTCATATATTCCAATAGCCTTTTTGGGCTAGGGCAGACAGAGATTCCCATAACCTTTCTGAGCTAGGGTATAAAGAACAGAACATAAGTAAAACAAAGCTGAAGAGGCAGATAATACTATGCAAAATCTTTTAGTTATTTTACTTTTGTTTTCATGGACACATCTGGAAACAGCTGAGGAGTCAAGCACATCTACAAGACTAGACGAGTTCCAAACTTAACACACACTCATCAATGAGTAATGTTAAGCATCCTTATTTCTCCTTATCCTTGTTCATTAGGGTAATGTGCACTATAATCAACTAAAGATTAAACTCAAATGTAAATGTTTTCCTAATATTTTAATTTTTCATTTTCATACAACAATATTTTTCTTATATGATATGTCCAAGAAAAATAAGCACAAAACTCAAGGAATGCGTAGCACAAAGTCAAATAATAAGCAAGGGACTCTACTAAGTATGGTGATATCATTTGTTTTTTAATTTAACTATTATAACTATTCCAAGTTACATAAGTTCAGGATCTCTAATTCCTACTAACGAGTGTAGCTTAGAAGCTCGGCCTTATAAATTAAAAAGGATTAGAACTGATCAGGTTCTAATCTAATTCAATCAAATATGACTATAAGTTCAATCAATAAATCATACGTCCTAGTTTTATGAATTTTGACATTTTATCTAAGATCTGATCAAGATCTACTAAGCTATAGATTATGGATTAAACACCATGAGATTGGGCTTAATCACATAATTCAAAAGGATAATACAACATATCTAGGCTTTATTCTAAACAATAATCTATTAAATAAGACAAATCCTATTAAGCAAATTAAACTTACGGCACGTTGTGGTGTCTCCTCGCCGAGAGCCAAGCACTACGGCGCGATGTGGCGTCCGACGGTAATTTTTCATGGACGAAACCGTACGATCCTTCTTAAAGCATTCAATTGCTTTTGATTTATGGTCCTCATGGGTGGCGTCATATACTAATATAATAGTCTTTTCAAAACCTTTTCATTGATGCCATGATCGGCACCAACAAGCCACTCAAATGCCACAAACAATGATGTTCTATGTACTGTATACTAAAATCTACTTGCATAAACTATTCATCTTCCTTAAAATTTACAATCTTAATGAATTCTAATTAACTCCACTTCTCAAACACAAATTCTTTAAATCATGAAATAGGCATGCTAGGTAAATGTAGTAACCAACTTGAAAACAAAGAGAAAAGGTACCAAAGAGGTACCTTGTCTTGTAAAAATGGAGGAAGAATGGAGTACTTTGGCTTTGAAATGAAGATATTTGCTGATTTCTTGGGAGCTTAAGAGCTTGAGAGCTTGATAGTTTCTTTCAGCAACAAGCGCAACAAATGGAGGGAAGAGGAGTGTTGAAGGAGACTAGATAAAGAGGATGAGGAGACATGAACTTGGATGCGATAAGGTGGAGCCATCCCATCCAAGGAATGGAGGAGGAGGCTAGCTAGCAAGAGGGGAGGCTACTTGCAGCCCTTGGGAAGGGAAGGGGAAGTGTGGGCCCCTTGCGCAGAGATAATTTCAGAATTATTTAAAAATTAACTTAATTAATTAAATTTAATTAATACGGTTCGCTAATCAAAACTCGACGGAAGAACGAGCTCCGAAAAATCCCATAAATTCACCATTAGCTAATTTGGGGTGAAGAATGCAATAATGAATTCGGATTTCGATTTTAAGGTCAAATTAAATATCTCAATTTTCTAATTATTAAAATAATTCAAATATTCGATTGAGCTCCGAATCACTCAAAATCTTCGGGATTGTGTTCAAATGACTAAATAAATCTAATTGAATGATAATTATAATACAATTATGCTAAGATTAGGCTAAGTAACAACCTCGGGTTGTTACAGTATATCACAACTTGGCAGCTGAAATAGCGGTGACGAGACGTAGTGGCAGTCGAATACAAAGTAGTAAACTGGTCCCCGGAGGTGTAGCATATGATAATTGACAATTAACACGTTTCAATTAAGTATGTCTACAATCTTTAGATACACTAAACACTCAAATAAGCATATTTATTCACCATGATAATGTTTATTATCATTATAAAGCGATTAATCAACCTTTGGGCGATCCATAATATTTTAAAATAATAAATCCGAATGCACTCAAATCTATCAAAAAAAGAATTTGTTGATCGAAAACATTTATTTAGATATCTATATAAGAATTTAATTCAGCCACTTTGATGACTAACAAATTTCATATTATAGAAACATCTTGATCTAACAATAATAAAATTATATAATTAAGCTACATAAAGCTTAATAATATAACTAAACCAATAACATCTTTAATAATTTCAATCAATGAATACAATCCAAATAAAATAATACTAAACAAGAAATATTATCACAGATGGAAAGCTATGAATTGAAAAAGAAAACTGCAAACAAAATAGAGAAACAATATGGAAGAATCATAAACTTTTTATATATAATTTTATGATCATAAATCACAATGTATAAATCACAAGAATCATAGAAACCAGATGTTCTAAAATTGCTATGATACCACATATTATCAATTTCTATGAGAGTTCCTCATGAGTAATTAGAGAGCATATCTTGATCCATAGTTAAATGTAGGTTAGGGTTAATGAAAACACGTATCATCCCCATGATCTTTTGAGGCTGAAGGATATCATAATCCATCAATGGGCAATAAAGGCTTTATGGCTAAAGAGATATAGCTCCTGTTCAACTTCAACTGGCAAAGAGTTGACGCCTGGATCTAGTCGGATAGATATTTGGGGGCTTCGGCGAGCCCAAGTGCCATTGCTTCAATTGCTCATGCTAGAGTGGCACCCATACGGCGCTATTCTTGCATGTGCCCTGATGCTAAGTGAAGTTTGAGGTTTGTGAGGTTGGGCAAACATCTGTCACACTTACAAAAGCATGCGAACTAATTGTAAGTCATGATTTTTGTTATTTTGGGTAAAATTAGAGGCTAAGAGCTCCAAGAGAGCCCTAGAGAAAGATAAAAGTTTGTCCATTGTTTCAAAGATTTTAGCTCTTACAAGGCGAGAATAAGTCGGGTGGTAAATTGTGGCTCTATGTCTTGTGTATTAAATTTTTATTCCAAATAAAAAAAATAAAAATATATATATATATATATGTAACAATATCCATTTCATATGCCACCATTTACTTATAATGGGGTTGACGTCTAAATACATATGTGATATGGCAGAAAATACAAAAATGATATCATATGATAGAAAAGCAACCGCTTAATAAAGACTAATACAAAGTAAAAATATTAAGAAAATAAATTATTATGCTTATATAAGAAAATACATTAAAAAATATAAATAAAAATTTGCTAAAATTATATTATAAAATTTAAGAAATTTATGTTTTAAATAAGTGAAAAATAAAGGTAAGACGCAAATAAATTGCATATGAAAATATATTAAAAAATATTTAGGATCAATATAAATTTTTATTTTAAATTGAATTGAAAATATTTATTTTTTAATTAAAATAATCTATTAAATAAGCAAAAAAGAAAATTGCCAAATCAACTTGATTAGTTGGACAAAAAATTGGGCGTGCCTAATAAAAAAAAAAAAAAACAATTAACTAAATCTAAAATATATTATATTAGCTGTCACATAAGTAATTAGTACGACGCTTACTTGTTCATATCTTCGCTCATATAAATATTCAAAAATCCCAAAATATTTAACATCATTAAATAATAATAAAAAAACAGTAAATATTTCCTAATAAAAAGGGGAAACGCTATCAGCCTTCAAAAAAAAACGCAAGTGTGGAATAGAGCTCAATCATCTATTTATGTACTCTCGAACAATAATAATAATAGTAATTATCAAATATTAATTAATAATTTTTAATACAATCACACTAGTACCCTTAGCTCCCCTAACAATGAGGATAAATGACGGATGGAGTTAGCTGGAATCCGTTAGAGATAGAGAGAGAAAGCCGGCAGGCCTGCGATCAGGAGGAGGTGGCTATGCAATGGGGCTGCTCGAAAATGAAAAGCGGCCGGCGGAGCTCGCTGCAGCGGCGCATGTCATGCAGGAGCTCCTCACGCCGTAGCCGCTTGGATGCAAAGAGGAGCTTGGCGTCGGCGGCGGCGGCGGCGGCAGGGGACTGCGGGCCCCACGGGGTGTCTTGGTGGTGGTGAAGGTAGTTGTAGTGGAATCCTTCGGAAGTCGACGCCGGGGCGCTGATCGACGACGCCGCCACTGCTGCTGCTGCAGCGGTCGTCGTGGAGGCGCTGACCTTGACGTCGGCCGCGGTGAGGGGGGACCCGACTACGAACTTATTGATGACGAGTGAGGAGCGGTGGACTCGGCTGACGGCCGCCAGGCCGCTGACCTTGACCTCGACGATGCTTCCCCTGTCCACAACCTCCACCTCCTCCTCCTCCTCCTCGTACTCGTCGTCGTCATCATAATCCTCAAGCTCGTCCTCATCGGCTTTTTCTTTATTGCGGGAGATTGGGGGAGGATGGGGGCAGGACGAGGGAGGGGAGTTGATGAAGGAGAGGAGGAGGCGGCCTTCGTGGCGCTCAGCGTGAAGGTACGTCTGCGAGGGGACCGGCACGGCTTCGACGAGAAGGCGGCCGTCCCGGCGAAGGGTGCGGATCTTGATGCAGGGGCCGTCGCGGCGGGAGATGGATGGGAGGGGCGGAGGGAACGACTTTGGCGGCCACCGGCGGCCAATGGAGCAATGATAATTGACTGCCGGGAGCTCCCTTCTCCCCTTGGTATCCTCCCCGGACTCCGCCTCGCAGACCTCGGCCTCCCAGGCATCCTCGGCCGCCGCCTCCTGCGGCGAAGCAGGGGGCGGGGAGAGGAAGTTGAATTCGTCGGCGGACGAGAATCCGTCGGAGCCGGTCTCGGACCCGAGCCCCTCGGTGCAAATCTCCAGGCTCTTCTGGCTCATGAGGCTCGACGAGCGGCGGATGAGTGGGTGGATGTAGTGCGCGCGGCCGCTCTGCCTCTCAATCTGGATCGAGCTCCACACGTCTAACCTGGATTTGGGAGACCAAATGCTGGGGAGGGCTACCGATATTTCCGCCATCAGAATTGCTCCCCTACTGTCCCCAAAAGAGCCGTTGGTGGGATTTTCGAATTGTTGGTCCTCAGCTTGTGGGAGGGAAGGGAGAAGAAACAGGGGATTTGGACCTCTGCTTGTGTATGAGAGGTAGGAAAGGGGGGAGAGAGGGGTATTTATAGTTGAGGGAAAGGGAAAGAGGGCGAAGCGAAGAGGAAGCCCGACCTTTTTGACGCATTGGGGCCCCCCACAATCTCTACTACTACTGCTGCCGCTTGTGCCTTCCAGCCTTGTAGTTATTCTTCTGTTCTTCACTGCATTACACCCACTGTAAATTTATATAAGATAATCTAATTACCGTTAATTTAATTGCCGTTTGAACTTTTGAATGGATGAGATGCAATTTGATGTTTTGAGATATGGAAACGTTCTGAAGGTGTGTACGATTCAAGTATTTTTCTTCGCTTTTATTTTTCTTTTCCAAAGTTAAGAGTTTTTGGGTTAACTGCCTCCTGCTTTTTTAAATCATGAAGTACGAATTATATATTAGGTATGTGGATTAGGCTTAATAATGCTTTAGTTAACGCCAAATATTATTAAGTCAATAAATTATCAAAATTTCTAATTCAGATCTTAGATCACCCTCCATTGATCCTACTAATCAATCTCCTAAATTGCTTTTTTTTCTTTTGAAGTTAGTAAAGTGCCATCTTATTCCTCTCAAATGAATACTTTGGACTAGCAACGAAGGATGGCCAAGTCCACTTCTTACGAGGACTTCGGTTGTCCAAGAGGACCAAGGAGTGAGCCCAAAATGCCCTCGAATAAAGTCGCAGTTGGCCAACGAACTTGAGGCGAATTAAATCAAGTCAGCCCGAATATTGCCGAAGAAAATGAACCGGCCAAAGGATCTCTTTATGGAATAGGCAGAACCTGTGACTTTGGCTCCCAGCATTAGAGGCATTTGATCATATGTAGCTGGCTTAGTTTTGGGCGCTTGGGATCTCCCAAGCGCTGGCATTTTTACTGACAATATAGCTAAAGATTGAAATATAGACATTTGGGTGTGCTCATGCGCCAGCAAACAAACTAAGACAAAACTTGTGTGTGGCTAACCGTTTAGTGCAATTTTTTTGGAGCTTCAAAACAATTTTTTGCTAACCCGTTATGTGCATATTGTGTGATCTGCCCGATCAAACACTGGTGGGTGAATGCAAATTTTATGATGAAATTGGAGCGTTAGCTGTGACTAATCTGACAAGTGACAGTTTAGATGGGGGCATGCGGGATATGTGTCCATCATGTATGAGCCTTAGGATCTGATGGGGGTTACTTGGATGGCTATAGATACCTCAGAAATTCTTATGGCTTGGGTGATGTGAGGTGTGTTGTGAGCGGCTGGAGGTTGAAGCTGTGCTAGCTGAGTGCTGTGAGGAAGAAGGAAAAGCTATGATTGGGAAGAAAAGAGCGAAGAGCTCCAAAAAGCTGTGAGGAAGAAGGAAAAGCTATGATTGGGAAGCATCGAGTTTGTCTTATATTTGCTGTTTTATTTTACGTTTGCTTCCTAACAGTGGAAGGTTGCCGTGTGGTGCCTCTGCAAGAATCTCTTCGTCTGTAGTGCCGTTAAAAATAGGCAATTAGTGTGTTGTGTGCAATCTGTCTATTGCGAGCTTCTGGCTGGCCTCTTGTTAATTCTGATTTCAACAACAACAAAAACAGCAAGGAACTAACATAACCACATGCCATTAGTGCTGCCTAATGTTTGATAAGAAAAAGGACAAAGATATACTTTTATCTCAATAAAGTTAAAACAATAGTCTAGAAATATTTTAACAAACAAAACGAATCTACAATCATCAAACATCATTTTCACATGTCCAACAAATTTCTTAAATTTTATTTGGACAATTACATATTTTACAACTTTATTGAAATTTTGGATCTTAAAGTTTTTCATTTAAACAAAAATATCTTAAAGAATTTTGATTATGTATTAGTACAAACCATCCACCAAGCCTCCCTCGAGAGTCTAAGCATATCATTTATCGTTGTACTGCCCAACAAAACAAATTTAGAAAAAATTTCACTTAAATTAGGGATGGATTCGATTGGAGTCCTTCGAGTTAAGCTCGAACTTGAAGTCAAATCGATTTCGATTCAAGAAAATTTGAGTTTTAATCGAGTTGAATTTGATTCAAATCAGACATGAAATATATAAAATAAAGTATCTTATACAATTTGTTGAAAATTTTATATAAGATCATCCCTAGACCCTGGTTCAATTATTGGGCCAAAATAATGTTTTTTTAAGAATTATTGCACGTTTACGCGAATCGAATTTGATGGTCGACGGATCATAAGGAGAGTTTTAGCACCGGCACTGCTAATGATTTATGCTATTTTCAGATACTATATAGCTATGTGTATTTATTTTATATATTTCGAGTAATTTGAACCCAATTTGATTCGAGTCGAGCCAACTTAAACTCGACTCAAGTTGGATTCGAGTCAAACTGCTCAACTCGAGAATCAACTCAGAATCAAATTCAGCATTTGAGCATATGCTAGCTCAAAAAAATGTAATAATGTGTATGCATGATTTAATATTTGTTGATTTTATAAGAGAACAAATGTTGACCGGAAAATGGTAGATACAAACAAAAGCAAGGTTTTTGGGTTTTTAAATAATCTACAAAATAATATTATAAATGAATTTCATTATATGTGATTATAATTTGCTTAAGGTTTTGTCTAGTAGCTCGCGTGCTATTATAATCAAATATTCTATTATTAATTCTTCCAAACAAATTAAATTATAATGTACAATTTTTCTTACATCCATAAATATGACATTTAATTTAATGATACTCATTCTCTTAATTTTGTGCGAAAAAATTATTTCGATGCTAAATGCAACGTATACATATTAGGGTTTGGCTACGAGGGCCATCTGTCGCTAGTAGCGGGCGGGCGATCACCTCTCTCCACATTAAGTAAGTCCTAGGTTTGGAGTATTGGGATGCTGGCTTCTTGGAAAATTCCCTACCCTAGCTTTACTGATTTGGATAAAACGTTCAACCTAGTATATAATTCATTAATCACATCAGATTAAGATCTAATAAATTTAGTTAAGTCGTGATTGATTTCCCCACCGTAAATGAATGTTGTTCTCAACATCATCAGTTATTAGTCTAATGCTTTGTCGACTTCTAAGAATGTGACACTATACGTGACACAACCCAAGTCATTACTAGGATAATTATAACTAAATCTGACTCAAATATTAGGATCCCGAGTGACTTTAAAATTAGGGCTAACCAAAAACACTATTTAATAGAATATATTTTTGTGATTATAAATGTCTAAGCTTGGGAGCAATCTCGATAACAAATATTCTCGAATTAATTTATAAATTATTTAAATTCAGTAAATTAGGAAAATTAAATACAAGTTCAAATTCATCTATTTTAGTACCTTTGAAATAAGAATATTATAAGAAGGTTGCAGAAAAAGTTTCATCAAATTTAGAGCTCTGGATTGACCATAATTAATTTTTGAAGTTTTTATCTTCAGAAATTAATAAAAAATAGAATATTGCTCCAAATTAAGAAAAAATTTGTTCGAGCATATTTTTCTCATCAAGATACACCTCCGTGTCAAGTTCCGTTATTTTCTGAAAAAGAAATGAAAGAGAGAGAAAGAAAAGAAAAAAAAAAATGAGAGAGAAAGATGATAGAAACAAGAGATAAGAAAGAGGAAGAGAAGATCAAATTGAAAACTCCAAATGATTACAACAAATTTTTTCTCATCTATCTCATCCAAATAATAAATGAGAGAAATGATTAATTTTTAAAAAAATTATAAATACACACCCCATTTCCTCATCCCCTCCCCACCTTCTCCTCTCACACACTCCTCCCCCACTCCTCTTCTCCCCTCCACTTCCTCCCTCTCTTCCTCGGCCACCATCGATTCCTCCCATCGACCTTCAGTATAGCCTCATCAACACCAATATAGGGTAAGAAATGAAAAAGAGATGAACATTTTTCTATTATTTTCATTTGTTCTTAATAACAATAATATATTATTATTATCATTATTATTATTATTATTATTATTATTATAATTAGTATTATATTTTTATTTATGCAAATTTTCATTATTTTATATATATATATATATATATATGTGTGTGTGTGTGTGTATTATTACTTATAATAATAAAATTTTCTATCATTTTTTTTTGTTCTATATATGTATATATTTTCTAATTTCTGTAACTTTTATTTCTGTCATTTTTTTTTTAACATATATATATACTTCCTAATTTTTGCAGCTTTCATCTCTGTCATTTTCATTTTTTCTATATATGTATATATTTTCTAATTTCTGCAACTTTCATTTCTGTCATTTTCTTATATATATATATATATTTCTTACTTTTTACAACTTTTGTTTCTATTATTTTTTTTTATATATATGTATATATTTTTCCTAATTTCTACAACTTTTAATTATATCAATTTTTTTTCTATACATGTATATATTTTTCTTAATTTATGTAACTTTCATTTCTGTCATTTTCTTTATATATATATATATATATGCATATATTTCATAATTTATGTAACTTTTATTTCTGTTATTTTCTTTTCTATATATATATATATATATATATATATATATATATCCTCATTTCTGCAATTTTTATTTCTATCATTTTCTTTTTTTTCTATATATATATATATATATATATATATATATTTTCTAATTTCTACAACTTTCATTTATCTCATTTTTATTTTTTTTCTATATATTTTCTAATTTCTGCAAATTTTAATTTAATTTTATTTTATTATATATATATATTATTACTTATAATAATAATTATTATTATATTTTAATGTATAAAGATAAATAATCAATATCAATATAATATTAATATTGATTTTTTTACTAAAATAATGAATGATATTATTCTTTTCATTTAATTATTTCATTTGAAGCTTTTGCATTGATATTAAATTTTGACCTACTTTGATATATTTATTTGAGATTTTGTACTCAAAATTTGAAATAAATGATCAAAAATCAGTATCATGAGTTCATTCAGGATATTCTCAAGTCTACTCATACAAGATGTTAGTCTAGAATAGGCTGATATATATTGAAATAAGGAGATTGCACATATCATTTGAGGGGGAATATATAGCTAGCCAAAAACACACATATCAAATAGTTAGATTAGTGTATCTGACTCATCAATTATTTTATAACTTTGCCCAACATAATAAATATTCTATATTGATGTATATTTTCTTTCAGAATGAGCACATATCTTAAATATGTATATTGTATTCATATTTATGATATTTTTACAAGCATTTCATACTTAAATATCTCATTCTTATTATAAATGCTTCTTATACAGAATCATGATGCTTAATATTATATACAAATTTTGATATTCTATAAACATTACTTTGACCTCTGTGTCTAATTAAATTTTTTTTTGGTTCGCCCTATCAAATATATATATATATATATATATATATATATATATATAACGAGAGAGAGAGAGAGAGAGAGAGAGAGAGAGAAAGTTATCCCGACAACATTTTATTTCTTAAAATAAAACTATATAAGACAGGGGCTGGGAGGGTACAGAAACCTAGAAGATATAAAAACCTAAAACCAGCCCTAAAAATAGAGACCCATGGAATATCTTAAAAGGACTCCCGACACCAAAAGAACAAAACAAAATAAAAACATTAAACAAAACATGACAAAAAAAATCATAAGAGATAATAGGATATAAAACCAAATTGAATTCAACAGAAGGGAGCAAAGAAGAGATACCAAAAATAGCAAATGACAGTCAAACCTTAGCTAGTTTGCTGAGCATCTGAAACAATAATATCATCTGCATAACAAAAATTGCTTGAACCAAACTCATCAGCTGCATTATACGAGCTACTTTCCTCAAAAAAGCAAGCATTTTAATCCATAACTTGCACATATACACTAAGGCAACAACAATAGAGCTAGATGATACATCCAAATAAACAACCAGATTATAGTTGCCCAAAATACCATCACAGTTTCCACCATTATCCTCAATGATAAGAATGCCAAAAAGTTTAATAATAAATGTAGGGATCTCAGTTGCAAAGGAGGCACCAAAAATAGCAAAGACCCCAGCATCACCCGTTCCAAAAGAACAAACAAGATTAGAAAAAGGAGGGACAGCACCCAGCAGCCAAAATCAAAGAAACCTCATTAATAGTTCCATCCCTATTACAGGCAATAGAATCAGGAACAACAAGAGAAACAGTAATATCTGAAGGAATATTGACATTATGAGTGGAAGCATCAATATAAATATAGACAACAACAGTTCCCACAATTAACTGAGTAAACATTCCATTAGCAATTAAAGTGACAGTAGAAGGAGCAATAGTATTAGCAAGATTAAGAGAAGCATTGATATAACTACTGAAATAAAAGTTCTAAATCTATCGACCAAAATACCCCAGATAATCTCACTAAACATGAGATAAGTGGCTAAAGAATCGGCAAGGAAAATATTTAAACAGTGCCGAGATGAAGGAGGAAGCAGCAGCTGCGAATTGGAATGGTCCAGGGAGGCCCCACCGACAACATTAGAGAGACACTCTCTAGGATGGCTTATATTTCGGTCCTAAGAGCAATTACCAAAAAGGTAGGCTGCATTCCTAGTGCTGAACCCAAACAGGTGTTTAAAAAACCTCAAACAAACAATTGTGGATCATGTAAATGAGGATTGGATTCTCAAACACATAGATTTTCCAATTACAAATTCTATACCAACAGGCGTCACTCCAAAAGCTATTCCAGTAAAGAAAGCAGTTCCAGCAAGTATCATTCCAAAAACTAATCCAGTATGTATTAGACCAAAAACTATTTGAATCCAACAAAGAAAGCATAATCTTAATATAGACAACATCAAAATCATCAAACCAGTCTGCATTTTTAAAGTTCAAATCCAGACAGAGGAGTAAGAAATTAAACAGTACCAAACAAAATCTTTATTAGAATATCAAAAAGCATTACCCCAACAAGTTAAACAATACCAAAAAGTCATTGAACTAGCATGCCAAATAGATTTACCAGGCATATTTAAACAGTACCAAACAACTTTAGTACCAGATAACCAGACATCATTACCAAAAGGATTTAAACGATACCAAACAGCCAAATCAAAAGCCAAATGAGCGGGGAAACAGCAGTAAAGATAATGGAAATAAAAAGGAAGACACCAAATCATCCAAGCCTTAGGATATGGAGAGCACATTCGTAGTGTAAGCTTCATTTAAACTATTCCAACTAAAATTGAAAGTGCCATAGTTATTTATAGTATGTTGAATGTCACATTTAGTCAACTCCAAAATTTTAACCAATTGAAAAGGAAACAAAGTGTGTTTACATTTATTTCTTACTTTCCAAATATTCCAGAGATTGAGGCTGTCAACAAGTTGACCAATATAAGGTTTCTTTTTATGGGTGGGCCAACGATTGAAAATTTCATGAGTATTATTTATGTTAAACACAGAATTTGTTTTAATACTCAAAGAGGACCAATTTTTTTTGCTTATAGCATTCCCAATAAATAAATGATTAATTGATTCAATATTTTTCGAGCAGCAGTAGCATTTGGAGGCTAAGGAGAATCCTCCTGAATACCATGGGGCCTATAAACATGCTAGAGAAGAGTTAAACTGATTTTGTTGTTCATGCAAAAGGTCGAGTTTACAATTTTAGTGTCAACAAATTTGATAAAAATGCTTTTAAAGTTACATAAAATGATATATGAAAGTGTTTGGATAACTGAGTAGCACGAGTTCACTGTTGATCTATTTTTAGTCTGATCAGACATTTATTATGATAGAGTTATTCGATATCGGGAGGCATATGGAGCATATACTGATAAGCCATTGAGAAGGCAGGCACAGAGGGAAGTTGAAAATTGTAACACGAAATAGAACCCTCATTTCCCTCGATTTTATATTTGCTCAACAAAATCATATTTTTGCGTCAGATATCAAACGCTAAAATTCTATATTTACTTTTAAGACAAAATTTATTTTTATGCTAAAATTTTAATACAATTGAAACATGTTTGCAGGAATAAATTTGTACAGCGTTTCATTTTTTTTGTCAAATTATTGATTATTTTGCTTATTATTTATAATTGTAAAGTTGATATTATCTGTACTTAGTTTCACAACTAACTTGTATTAAAATGCCTGCATTTTTGTAATGTGCCCAGATCAGGAGCTCATCATAAAGGAAAGGCGCTAAAAATCAAATAGTGTTGATACTGCTACCTACTAATTTACTGTTTTTGACTCTGTTTAAAATTTGTAACTTTTGTTTTATTTAGATCTTTGTGATTAAAATTATATGATATTTTTAAATTAATGAATAAACAAGTTATGTTGGATGTTTACATATTATGTCTTTTAAATCACTCAATATGATCGTGGGGCTAGAGGACTACCCGAAACCAGTGCTGGATTAGCCTCCCGCTAACTAGGCACATTGAGACTTGTTCAGCATAACTGCTAATTTACATGGAAGATATTTGTGCTGATTGAGTTGTAGAGGGCCCGATTCATCTTGGGAATATTTGAATTTAGCTAAGAAAATTCTTTGAATTAAGAATTACAAAAATACTGAGTAAGAATTTCTTCCGAGCCGCTCTTGGGATAATCCTCTTTGATATGCATGATCATGCAAATGGTGGAGTGCCTTGTTTGCAACAGGCAAGATGATGTGTCTTAAGATGCCAGCAAATCTGTTAGAGCATAATATTTTGTTAATTAAGATATTTTGGTATAAATGCTACAATTGTATCATTAATAAGGCTCTAAACCAAAGAGCATTGTACGTAGTAGGCTCGAAGGCCTTGCAGGAATTCTTAAGAAGTACAAATATTTTGAGTATTTACAAATTAAGATATATTGAATTAAGAATTACAAATTAGATCACCAATTGATTCAAAAGTATAAAAAAATTAAGAATCTATCAAAAAATCTCTACATTCATCTAAGAATATAGTGCATATTTCCTTATGAACAATAGAATAGCAATTCTTCCTACCGACACTAAGCTGATTAAAACTATGATAAACAATTATCCAAAATAGTCAGAGATGATTCATATTTTATTTAGGATTTCCAGACAATTTGTAATGTTCTTAAATTAATAAAACAATAAATAATGAAAATTCTGCACTGTTTTTGAGAAGAGAAAAACAAGAATCAACGAAGAAAAAAATTCAAAAGAAATTAAAATTAAAGTTACTTAACAAAGTCAAATATAATTTCCAACCAAAACAGACAAATGCTACAGACATAAAATTCTAACATGTTTATCACTAAATACAGTGAAAAATTATGCGGAAACAGTCTCTCCTGCGACTGAGTCTCCTTTGTCACAGACGAAGTGCCCTTCTAATAATCTATATGCTTTTTCTTACGGAAAACCATATATATTCAAAAAGTTAATAAAAATAAAAATGATATTCATGATCATATTAGATTTCAATGCTCTTTGTGTGATTCTGTATTTTGGTTATTTTTTTCGACGATGACAATCTTAACAAGCGGCAGCAGAGGCGACGCTTGTCGGAACGAGATACGGTGGAGAAGCTTCGCCAGCTCCTGTGTCCATTGAGAGATCATATGTGCATCAGATTATGACGCACGCATCCAGCAAAAGTTGATGTCGTCAAATTTGATAGGAATAACAACTTTGAAATGTGCCACTGCGGGGTAATAGATGCGGAAATCTCGAGAATATATGGACAATGACAGAAGCCTGCAAAAAAGCATAATTATTTTGAAAATGTTAAATGAGTGGTAGGGTTTAGGGTTTATAATTTAACATGAGATTGCACATCATTTGCATTTTCTTATGTATACGATAACGTATGTGTAGCAAATTTCAACTCGAACTCAAAATATTTTGACTCAACTTGAACTCGACTTGAAATTTTTGAGTGGAACGGTTGGACTTGAGCGTTATTTGACTCAACTCGAACTAGACTCGAACTCGAAATATTTTGACTTGACTTGAACTCGACTTGAAATTTTTGAGTCGAACGGCTGGACTTGACTCGAACTAGACTCGAACTCGAACAAATTTGAGTCACACCCAACTCAAAAAATTTGAGTGTGAGTCCGAGCTAACTCGACTCGAACTCAAACAGAGATGAGATGCAAAATATTATAAGTTGTTCGTGAAGCAATGAGTTCAGTTATATCTGTGTTGAAAAATATTATACTTAAAGTTAAAATATGTATTTTCTTAGATTTAATGCTAATTAATATCTCAAAATATCTTCTAAATAATATTAGGAGGATAATTAATTACAGATACTTCATTTTTAGGATATTTACACATTTAATGATGCCGCCCGAATTAAGAATTTAATTAATCGCGATTAAATTATAAATCTGCAGCCATATGTGATTCTATCAGTCGTCCTTCTCTGCATCTGCATCTGCATCTGATCTGCCGCTTGTAAAAATTATTTTAAAAATGTTCAAATGATTCTAAGAAATAAATTTTTCTTAAAATATATATATTTTAACATAAGAATATAATTGTTTTTAAAATATTAGGCGCAATTAAGACTTTAATTCTGAATAAATTAGTTATTATTATAAAATTTTTCTCGTCTAATAATATTCCGTTATATAAAAAGAAAAAATAATATATATAAAAAAGGGATAATTTTTTTTATTTTTATTTTTGTATATAAGCACAATAAAAAATATTTAATCAATAATTTATATAGTAGCTCATCTTAAGAATACTAATGAAACAGGAAAAAGCCGGCGAAACAGGCGGCGAATCATTGCTAAGTCATTATTTATGATAATTAAGGTTAATCTGCATATTAATGCTGAATCAATTTATTTGTATGAATATCAAAAAGCAGATGCATGCTTACATATACAGCACCATAATTAATGCAATAATTGCATCATGAAGCGGATTAGATGGGCTAATTAGGCATGTGGAGCAAAATGCTTGGGCCGTGCCAAGTGTCATTTTGTAGCTCCATCCTAAGAATACTAATAAAAGAAAGAAATATGTGCATATATATTTATATAGTTATCCGACGTTTTCTTTAAAGTCTGAATAATATAATTTGACAAGATATTTTATGAAGGAAATAATATTATATTAGTCTTTTATGTATCTGAATTACAAATGGTTAAACAATAAGAAATGGGAAAGGAACATTCCAAGTCATTATCTCGCTTTTAGTGGCCTATAATTTTAAAACATATCTACACAAAAGTAGAGACATCATAGTATTAT
Source organism: Gastrodia elata (assembly GCA_016760335.1). Classification (NCBI taxonomy): domain Eukaryota; kingdom Viridiplantae; phylum Streptophyta; class Magnoliopsida; order Asparagales; family Orchidaceae; genus Gastrodia; species Gastrodia elata. The sequence goes on along the minus strand of CM028677.1, from coordinate 26,995,804 downwards.
TATGCTTAGTTTCATGTATGGATGATTCTGATAGTGCTTATTGTGTAATTAGGCATGTGGGCCAAAATGCTTAGTTTCATGTATGAATTCCATAATCATTTACGACTCTCTCATGAAAGATGGTCGTACCCTCTGCATATATATATATATATATATATATATATATATATATATATATATATATATATATATATATATATATATATATATATATATATATATATATATATATATATATATATATCAAATATAAATCAGCTATACAGCGTCTCTCTCATTGTTCATCGGCGCGAGTGACGGGCGTAACCTAACCTGATCGATCCCTAAAGAAACCACAATCTATCGATACATCAGGCGAATGCATAAACGAAATACAATTACAAGATTTGGTAGCATATTAAACTGGGATTAAGGGATGTACCTCGTTCGTCCTTTGTCGGGTCCTCCGACACGGTCCGTTCTCTCTATTGATCCAGCGCCTCGGCACTCTCTCGCAGCTCGACCAAACCAGTGCGATGAAGTAGCCTGCCCGAGTATTTGTTGCGGCGAAGAGGTGGCTTCGGCAGCGGTTCGACACGCTGCTTGGGGTTTCGGGGGATCGGTCCCCGCGAAGACCGTTGGGACCGATCCGGGCCGTCCTTTCAATCGGAGGGCTCTTATATGATCAGAGATGTCCGATCGCGCCTTCAGATACGACGTATTATCCGCCGTTCGTTCCAACGGCTTCTTAGGAATTTAAATTAATTATAATTAATTATTTAATTAAGAAAGGTAATTTAATAAATCCAAATATCGTCCAAACGATATTTAAAAATTCCCAAAATTTTACCTATAAGCTAATCTGGGTGTGAAAACTCAAAAACGAAGTCAAATTTTTGATTGAAGGTGTAAATAATTATCTCATTTTTCCAGTTTGATCAAAATATTGATCTCATTCAAATGACTTTCAATTTCTATCAAAACTTCAAGGATTAGTCTTAAGACTGATGATGGGATTTTTAAGCTAATTTGATGCTCTCATAATTCAAGTAATAGCTGTGAGTTGGAGACTATATTTAAGACTAATGATGGAGTTTTTAAGCTAATTTGATGCTCATAATTCAAGCAACAACTGTGAGTTGTTTCATGATCCTGAATCACATTTCTAGATTTTATTTTCAAGAATATCATCTATCTACTTTGTTAGGGTTTTAGGGCTTTTGCGTGAGTGTCTTTAGCTCTGAAGCCTCTCTGCCTTCCTCCATTATCAATTAGATTTGTCTGATAATTCAATATTATTTGGAAATCTAAAATTTTCATAGTGTTGGAGTTAGTGGTGATGAATTAAGATTCAAGATCATATAAATATCTGATAATTCCAAACAATTTTAAGCCATATTTTTAGTGAAATGAGAATAAAAGAAACTTTGGATAACTTCCACCAAAACTTTGTTAAAATTATACGAGTAAATTAACATTTGAAAATACTGATTGGAGAGCTGAAGCGCTCAGATTTTGCCACATAGGCGCGCAGGCATTAAAGTCATATCATTTGATTCCAGCTAGCATAAAAAGTTAATTTAATGTTAGAGCCTATGGTTTATCCTCTTAAATTGATTGATACAGCTTTTTTAATTAATTAATTATTCAGCTTTTTTTTATTGTGTCTTGCCTTGCCCACAGTTAGAGCTGGTTTCGAGTGGTCAGCTCATACTCGAACTCGAATCGAACTTGTTCGAGTTCGATTTCGAGTCGAGTTTGTGTCTAGTTCGAGTCATTTCGATTTATTTTAAATATGGCTCGAGTCAAGGCGTATGATTCGAACTCGACTCGAAATTTACGAATCGAGTCAAAATATCTCGAGTTCGAATTTCAAATTTCAAGTCAAATTTCTAACCCTAACCATAGCGAATATCAGTTTTAGTCAAAATAAATAAAATTAGATAAAGGCTATACTTTCGCTCCAAGTAATTTCTTAAATAGCTTTTATTTAAAAGCAAGATTAAAAGCAATTTTGCTTGTGCTAAAATATATATCTTAGATATAAATCATCATAATTTGTTATTCTTGATGCTATTTGGGAGCTAAATATATATATTTTTATCATATTCAGTACAATATATAATCCAAAAAATACTAATACTAATAACTTAATTTAGAGTATGTATTTGATATCATAGATATTTAAATATACTAATTATATTTAATTTAAATTTTGTTAAATAAAGTCATCAAAAAAACACGTTTACCTATAGACTATAAAATCAACTCTAATGAGCTTTCAAAGTGAGCATAATTATGTGTGAAAGCATTGTGAGTGTTTGTTAGTGACCACTTTGACAATCAAGAATTGTTGAGAACTCTGAAGAAGAAGAAGAGGAAGCCAGATAGTTTAAATGACCACCCATTGCTTGAGTTAGGAAGTAATGCTAGAAAGAGAACAATGCCTTAACCTAACTCGAAATAATAGCATATCTCAGTAATATTACACTTATACTATCATATACATAATCATATCCACCATCATAAAGTAGATCTTGAATTGATCCATTAGTTGCATCATCCTATGGATCATACGATGCATGAATGTTGAAAGGACATTGGTAAGCTCAAATGGCATCATAAGGAACCCATAGTATATATTGAGTTCTAAGAGAAGTTTTCATAATATTTGCATCCATCATGATGCCAATATATATACAAATAGCATCACATATATACAAACATTTATATAAACATGTATTATCATTACTCAAATTTAAGAGATTTTCTTAAAGTTAAATATGGTTAGTAAATCTATCAATTTTGCACATTATGGTACATTTTTGGTATTAAGCTTTATACTGACTAGTATTTTTCGTCATATATAAAAAAGTTTAATATCTGACTTTCTTAGTTTATGTGCTAGCTATAAAATGGGCAGCGAGACTTTGCACACAATCATATCCACCGCCAATAAGAAATTTTCTTTCGTATTTTTCTTTACACATTGTTCCAAGCAAAAAGTGAATTGCATCAATCGAATATGTACACATATGATTGCTATGCCATTCTCATTTTAATGTGTATATGCTAGAATGATGAAGATAGACAGTCATTTTTTTTCATGCTGATTTATTAAAATATCCTCTATCTCATCTATTTTCCTTTTAAATTTCATATGAAAAAAGCAATTTCTCTGTGAAATAGTTTTGAAAAAAAATGAATGAATAGAATTTTCATTTAAGATATATAATCGCCAATTTTATGAGACAAATATATAATTGACATTATCTGTATCGGAGCACATTTTTTAATAGGTATTCGTTCTGATGAATTCAACAGACGATGCCACAAAAGATTTCTCCTATGTTTTATTCAAGCAATTAGAGTGATATAAATTAAATATATTCTTTAGCTTAGAGAGTTTGAATATTAATTAAAAATTAATTTTGCAAATTATTGTCATTTACTGTGCAAACAACATAAAGTCCATAGCCGTTTTATAGAAATAATATTGTTATGCATTATTGTTTGATTGGATCAATTCAATAAAATGTTGCTAATCTTACAAGAAAAATGCATGTAAACTCATTCAAGTGTGCATCTTTCCCTCCATATGGGCTTAGGCTTTGAGGCTATACTCTGACAAAAGCCTGCTTAATGGGAGGTTAGCTACAATAAAAAAAAGAAGAAGATTAGCTAATTTCTTCCCCATAATATGATATTATGTATCATAGTTCTATTGAATATTACCTTTATTATTAATGTTTTGAAAAATGTTTTTGATAAATACTATCAAACGGCAATGATTACACATTACTATCAACAAATGATCAAACTAACAACAATGAAAATGCATGATTTAGAATATATATGAAATAATATATTAGTAGAATGATTACTTTGCATCTATTGATTTGCTTGAAAGTTTGAAATGATCGTTTCGTTTGTTCATTAGAGTGATAATCAGTCAAAGAAAGCTATCATTAAAATATAATTTATTAAGTCAAGTTCAGATCAAACCGATATATAAGTCAGACTAAGAATCAGTGCTTTAATGGGACAACTTAATCTGATTTTATATATATATATATATATATATATATATATATATATATATATATATATAATACTAACATCGTTTATTCCAAATGATCTGACAGACTCAGTCACCCTGTGTTGGCCCAAGAAAATCATGATCATGCGATTGGGATGGCTTTCTCCTCCACTTAGCTCAACTCTTGAGATTGATGGCTCGCCAATGGCCACCCGAGCTATCAATGAGCCATTAATAGGAAATGCGTGCACAAAGTAATACAGGGAAGCTGTTTATACCTCAAGTAAGATATAAGCTATAAAGAACTGAGCATGTAAGAGAGTAGCAATAAAAATGCAGTAATAACATTTATCACTATGTCTGTGACCGGCCAAAAAAGTATTTCACCAATTGCCTAACCAAGAGATCCAACTCACAAGCATATAGAAAGGTATTCGCTATCCATTTGTAGGAGTTCTAAAAGTAATCTGGGAAACAGATACTCTTGAAACAATTTTTGGATATTTAAAATTCAAGATAATAGGAAAATAATATACAAAAAGGTTCGTTAAATTTGGAAACATCATAAATAATTTTTGAAGTTCTAATCTTCAAAATTAATATAAAACTAAATATAGCTCCAAACTAAAAAATTTTAGTGCTAGTGTGTTCGTTTTGTCGAGAAGCACATTCGGGTCAAGTTTCGTTAATTTTGAAGATCAAACAACAGAAAAATACAGAAAATGTAATTGAAATAAATTTCTTAAAATCTTTCCACCGTACGCGCCCGATCCATCCCTTCCTAGCCGCATGCCCTAGGGTTTGCAATCGCAGCACATACCGGGGTTGTGCGGCACAGACACTCCAGCATCCGCCGACCCGAACCAGACTTCCCCTATCCCCCATTCTCTCCTAATAAATACCCCCCTAAATCTCTCCATTTACTCCACACCTCTTATTCTTCCTCTAGCATACCACCTGCAGCCTCCTCCGGCCACCGTCGCTTTTGGCTGTCGCCGAAGCCAATCCCCCCATGCACCGATCAAGTAAGGAGGAGAGATAAATAGTGATTTTCTTTGCTTTTCTTAATTTTTATTTCTATGTTTGGTTTATTTTAAGTGCGCGCACACATATATATCACATTTTATGCGCGCGCGCGCACGCACATATATCACCATAAAAAAGTTTAATTAAACACATATATCTAAGTAAAATTTATAGGATATCACCATTTATATATAATATTAAGCGATTTGCCTTAGAAATTATATATAAGGATATAAATGTAGGGAAAGATATAAAAAGAAGAGACAGAAAAATTGTGCAATAATGAAGTATAAAAATCCCTGCAAAAATTATCAGAACTAAATAAAATGTGAATATATAAAAATTTGTGCTCAATCTAAAAATAAATACTAATAATTATAATATTTGTTATGTTGGGAAAAATCACAGAATGATTGAGTCAAATATATCTAATTATCTAAGATGTTGATTTCCAAATGAACTAAACATTCCCCCTAAAAGGATATGTTATAATTATTGGGATGTTGAGACTATTCGTATCATCATGAAAGTACTGATGAAGCCCCGGTGGACTTCCGGAATTCCGGAAGGTTTTGAAGTAATACGAGACAAGCTGGAGAGGCCTAGAACCTGCAGCGCGCCATGGCGCTCAGCACCCGAGACCAAGGCACTGTAGCGCGCCCGACGCCAGTTTGCCCAAAACCAGAGGGTAATAGCGCGCCCTGGTTCCCGTCTTCCAGAGACGAGGGCCCAGTGTAGCTCCTGACGGATTTTTCATTCAGTGTCTGGGAACCGTCAATATAATTAATAATATCTAAATTACTTATAGTTTTTTCTAGCGAGGATTTAACCTGGGCATTTTCATTGTAAAAGCAAGCCAGGACATCAAAGAGGAGCCGGAACAAGCCTGATATAAAAATCACTCCACTTTTATTTTTTTGCCAATCTTTCAGGTACTCAAATAAAGATAGCTTACTTATGCAAGAAATTATTATACAAATAATATTACAATGAAGAATCATAGTTTCTTGTTTCAAATTGGGATGATTGAATATATATGATATTCTGTATTATTATGCCGAATCCCAGCTACAATCCTCGATAGACAGACCCCAACTTCAAGTCCTCGCTAGCCCGGGATTGTGGGATGTCTCATATATACATGCTAGGATGTTAGTCTTGATATGATTTACTTATACGTACCATTGCTTACTTGTATTTACATTTTACTCAGCACGTCTACTCTTAATCATATTCATGTTGAATCCTCGATCGATACCAATCCCATCGTCGTCAACTACTTTACAACGCCATTCGCTGTGGAATGCGATTGAAATCATTAAAAAATACTATATGAAAGATAACATATCTATAAGTTGATGATTGGAATGAATTCTCAAGAAAAAAAATCATTAAAAATAATAATGCTAGCTTAGCTACTAATATTCCAATTCGCTAACATTCATGAATAATCTATCCTCACGACAAATTGCCATGGAATAAATGGTCAGCCTTTTATCCCATGGCATTGGCATCCAGCCAGGAGCACCCCTTCAATAAATTCTATGATTAACTATTAATTAAATGCATTTTATATTATAACTATAAAGATATATGCACTCATAAGATCACTTTAATTATATATTAAAAAATTAACACCAGTCTAATCTTTTTCATAATTATATTATTTAAATAAAATTCTTAAACATCGATCCACACAAAAATTCTCTTTCGAGAATAAAATCACTCACTAATATGACACTTACTTTAAATAAAAATAATCTTAATAATCATTATACACATAATTATATTCACTATTAATTAAAAATAAATTTTCTTTTTTTTTTTTTCTACGTAATTTTCGTTTTAATGTGTAAATAATGACAAAATTCACGTCATTGAGGCAACTCTGGGAACCAGTATTACATTATTTTATTTTATTTTTTGACTTTATTTTTTTTAATAAAAAAGAAGAATTTATCGCTTTTCATAATAAATAGTTACTATGAGTGCTTTATTTCATATTTGCATGCATAAAATCGTCAAAACATCAAATCAAATGATATTATTAGATATCGCTACCACTTTCAACGGCATGCGCATTTATATGCATAGATAATTATATACTTTATGCAATACTTATTCAACTTAGATAACTTGCAAAAATAATAATGATTTATTAGTATCTTTATTTAAAATATATATATTTAATTCTCGAATAAATTAGCATTAGTGAGAAATATATATATATATATATATAGGAGGAGGAGGAGGAGGAGGAGGAGGAGGAGAGAGAGGGTTCGAAAATGTCTTTATATACAAACAAGAGACTTTCTATGCGTCTAATCCACACATTGAAAAGGCAGCACAAGTGGCTGTGCTCCTTCCCTCAAATAGATACATTAGAAGCAAACAGGTTAATTAAGTATGTAATTAATACAATAATAGCAATGGGATTAAAGCAACTTTACCTCATGGGCCAAACAAAGGGGAGGCAAAAAGCATTGGGTTCCCTTCCTTTCCTCCCTCTCTGTCTCTCTCTCTCTCTCTCTCTCTTTCTCATCCTTTGCTTTTGCATGTCTCGTCCTTGCATTGTCCTTAATATTATTGCACGATAATGGTGCATGCACTAATGACTTCTTTCCTCAGCTAATGAGATTCTCAGCCAGGCCACTCTCTCTCTCTATCTCTACTTTCTCTTTCTATGTATAGCTTATCTCTCTAAATCTCCCTTTCGATATGCTCTTAGATCAGGTTGCTTGATATGGCTATACAACGTCGATATCATCTTCTTCCATATCATTCCTTTCCCTGCGTTATGCCGAACAAACAAAATGCTTCGCCCTTACGCAAACCACCCAATTCTTGCTTTTTTTCCCACTCACATTTTATCCACTTGATACTATTTCAATGAAAACTACACTACTATCCCTTTCAATATAATATATATATATATATTGGGCTTTCCAATTTTTGGTTTTATTTTGGGTTTAATTCTTCATTGTGAGGATGGCTGTGTGGGGATGAAACTAGATGGAATCTACAAGCTTAGAATTTAATTTTGAATAAATTATAAACTAGATTTCAATGAAAACTAGAGATATGAAGGCCTGAATCTCTTGGATACTCACACCGTAAGATGAAAAATGAATACTCTCAAGTTCTGGCAAGCTACCTTAGGACCGTCGTCGCCGCCTCTCTGCCCTTTACGATGCCCCTAGTCAACCTTGTCTGCCGAAGGCAGTCTTGAAGGCGGTTCCAACCGTCATGCGGCTGCGCGCGATCGGAGGGACGCGTAAAGATGACACTGTGTGTCGAGATGAATCTTAGCCATCCTATCCATCGGATGGACCTGATTCAATCAGGAGCGGTTTTAATATCATGGGCCTAATCTCAGCCTTTTGGATCCATGTCTGCATCCGGCGGCTGAGATCAGATCAGTCAGCCGAGATAGCTTCAGTCGTCTGATCTAGATGTCAGAACAGCGGGGCGACTCAGATCCTTCGATTTGGCTGTCCCGTGTTCGGCAATGAACGACAAATTACCCGCTGTTTGAATCCAACGGCTACTTAAAATTAAATTAAAATTTTAATTAAATAATTAATTATAATTAATACAAATTAAATTATCATTAAATATTAATTAAATAGGCTCCAAAAATTCTCAATAATTCACTTAAATTAATTTAGCTGTGTAAAACTCAAAAATAAAATTAGATTTTTCAAAATTAACCCAAAACTTTGGGGCTTGATCTTAATGCTATTTAGAGACTAATGGATATATTCTTAGACTAATCACTCTAATGAAAATATGTAACAATATTAGGTTGTCACAAACCTCACCATTAATTTCCAACATAACCACCGACCATTGCTCCTATCACCAGCATTTGTGAAACTTCCAAATAATTTTAAGGCTAGTTTATTAATTATTAATAATAATATTATTATTATAGTAATAACTCAAACTCTTAAGCATCAAGATATTGTCCGCTTTGGCCAAATAAACCTCACGATTTTATCATCATAAGATGACTTCCCAAAAGATCACCCATCATGGGAATGCTCTCACCTAAACACGCTTAATTTTGGAGTTCTTATCAAAAACTCTACCATTTTTTGAAAATGTGCATCAATTTTTAAGAGTTTCTCTTAATACTACTTAAGAAAGTCTTACAATTATTATCATTATTACCATCATTATTATTATTATTATTATAAGATAATAATGAAGAAGAAGAAGAATTGAAGAAAGGAGGAGAAGAAGAATAAGAACAAGAATAAAAAGAAGAAGATGATAATGATCATGATGTTTATGATGATGATAATATTGATGTTGTTGTTATTGATGATGATGATGGTATGATGATGATGATAATCATGATTAAGAATATATGAGAACTTTTAAGTTAATGATAAGCATGATTAATATATTATGAAAATCAAAGTGAGTGTGATAAATGTACTTTTGAATATAGAATAAAAAAAGTGATTATTATGAATGTAATAATGATGATTTCTTATTAAGGTAAAGTTGAATGATTAAAGATTGTAACCTCAAAAAAATAAAAATACTTAATGTTGTAAGTGAAGATCAGTGAAAAGATAGAGTAAAAGAGATTGTAATGAATACAATAATGGTGAGTTTTATTTTAACAAAATAGTGAAATACTAATAGATGAAAGGCTATTATGGTGGTAGAAATGTCAAGGATTAATAATTACCCAATGACATAATTTTGGCTCGCCTTAATCTTGTGCATACATTCATATTTGACTTAAGAACATTAATTTTGGGAGATATATATTTTCTTAAGAACATAAGTTTGATTTATTTAATTTATATTGAACTTATTTTAGCATTTGAAATACAAATTGATATTATATAGAATATTCTAGAATATTTTAGGTTAATATAAGGTGCTTAATAGATTTAGAGAATATTTTATTAGATAGGATGGGAGATCGACATCACACCAAAATGATAATTAACACCACTTTGCTTCCTAAAGCTAATGATTGATGGTGTTTGGTTATATGATATTTTTGAATACTTACCACATATGCTTAAATAATTATATGCAAACAAACAACTTTTTCTCATTATGCATTTATTTCATGCCTTCTAATTCGATATACCTATTCTTTTAAATTTAGTAACTTAAATTTATTTATATATATATATATATATATATATATATATATATATATATAATTAAAATACCACCATATGCGACATAAAGTATATAAACTATAATAATATGATACCTACGAGTATTTATTGTGAGCTATTTGTATATTTTAACTATTATTTATGTAAGGTGTTATTTTGTAATAACTAATATAATGCATGTTAAGAGTGTTGGTTTTAATCTTATGACATTATATTGAATAATTTTTCTTATTTTACTTATTAGCGCATTCTTCTTGTCATGATTAAGAAATTTATTAATTAGAATATAATCACTCATTTATATAAATATGTTAGAGTGATGACATGATGGTCCAGATTGAAGAATTAAGTAACAATCTTGATTAATTAAAGTTTAATTATTTATCTGCTTTTAATCACTTCTTAACTTTATCATACAACATAACCCATAGTTGTCTAAACATTTAATAAATATGTTTAAATTTTATACCAATAATACAAATTTCTTATGAAATATGCATAAAGATTTTAGCAAAAATTCAATTTTTTCTACCACATCCTTCTTGTATGCTCACCAAGCAATACACTCCCATTGTAGTTGCTAACTTAACACATTTTAATAATTTTTTAGCACTTAAATAATTAGCACCAATAAAGCACAAGTATGTACAAAATAGTAGAATATTTGTTGACCCTTTGCAATTTTTAGCGTAATTATAAAAGATAACATATATGAAAGTATGTTATGGTTTCTGATGAACTAATGATAGTGTCTCACCTATGGAATCTCCATGTAACTAGCTTTTATTTTGTTTTTCTCATGGTGCTAGATGTTAGCATTTCATCCCGGAAGTTCTCAGCATATCTCATGCATTCTATGATTGTAGCAAGCCTCTTATATAGCGGTGTAAACTAGTCGAACATGAGTGAGCAAAGGTTGTGCTAGAGCTCAGCTCGTTTAAATTTGACCTAATGCCAACTTGCCTCGAGCTTAAATGATCTATCCTTTCTAATCTTGTAATGCATCTGACTAATGCATGTATGTTTGTATGTGAGCAAAGGTGTGCCCACTTCACGTACGCACACATATATATACAATTTTTTTTCTTGAAATAGTTTTTTTGTAATATTTTGTACATATCATATATTTCATATATCGATAAATATTTAAATTCAAAACTAACATCATTATTATAAGAAATAGATGAACCATTTTAACTACTCGTGCAAGTCGTAGTCAAACGAATAAGACATTGTATGTGCTCTATTCTTAAAAATTGAGCTTAAAATCTTATTCAATTTTGGCTCACTTTTCTTTCCAATCCAATTGAACTCTACTTAACAAGCAGAACATAAGTTGTTTGTGAAAACCACAAGTTTTGAAGGCTATAAGTTACTTTGTGAAAAAGTAATTATTTTCCATGAGCCAAATTCAAGCTATATTGAGTTGAGCAATGAGATATTGAAAGGTGATTTGATGGCTTCCTAATAATATGCAATCTTTTTCTTATTATTCTTTGTTAAAGAGAGATATAATGCAACAAAAATTGCCTTATTTGATAATTCAGGATATAGACATACCTTTCTCTTTTAATTTCTTGTAAGCAAGAGAAGGGAAAGTATTATGTGAAAAACATTAAATTGATGAGATAAAGATAAAGCAACATAAGGACAAATACACGGAGATATATAGAGAAATTCATCAAAATAATTTGCATCTTCAAATTTGTAAAGAAAATGGTATATAAAAAACATAGATTGATCCACACTCATAAGCTTAAAACTTTGGTCAAACTGACTTTATCATCAATGTGAAAGCCCATCTCCATGTACTACGTTTGGAATCTTATGTGAATTATATCTCAGCATTGAACATAAGAAACGTTCAGAGAAAAATAATACTAAGTATGGATTGGTTTGGTCTTTTCGATTCTCTAGTATGGATTGGTCTTCTATGATGATTTTAAGTTGTGATGCTTCTACTCTTGGTTTAGCACTTTGGAACGACCACATACGATTCTTCATTTGCATATCTTTTTTTGATATTTTTCTCAACGACGTCGTAGTGCTGATGGTATGGTTTTCCTATTATTTGGATTTTAATTGCTATTTATTATATTTTTTATTATGGCTTGGTGATCAATTACTAGACATATTTGTCTAAGAAAAATGCTATGCTTGCACAATAATATACACTAAAAAGTATCTAGGATAAATAGAATTTTTTTTTTTTAATTTTTGCATATAAGTCTTATAAAAAAGTGTATTCAATTAATAATCTACTTACACATTAGATTGACACATCATATATATATTTTGATGTATATTAATGTGTAAGTGTAGCAATACTTTATCTAATTATCCTGGGAATTGAAGCTTCTTTACTATTTTTGAATGAGGCTTTTCGGTAGGCTTGCACGAAATATTCTGATGAAATCCAATCATTTTATAGTTTTTGTGATTCGACGGTATTCTCATTGAGCAGATTCAATAATTGATACTTCACTCGGATACTACATAGGAGGGTATTCGAGCTTTGATTTCCCAATATTTGTAAATACACTACTATTTTTTATAATATATATATATATATATTTTGAGCTCAATAAATCCAATATTTAACATATAGTAATTGTGATTCATTAGTATAAATTATAATTATAATTTTTGCATTCACAATTACTTACATGAAAAATATTGTTGGGTATATTTAAAAGAATTTGAACATTTTGCTTTTCAAAAGAGAAATGCTATCCAAAAATATCAATTCAATTGAATTTAGATATCATTTCATAAGTATTTATTTATTTATATTAAAATAATATAAATATTATTTTTAAAATTTATATTGAAATGGTATCCAAATTTTATTGGAAGGATTTTCTTAGTTGCCATATTACCGGGTCTAAATAGTATTTCTCAGTTCCAAAATAAAAAATAAATAAATTACCAATTTCCTAAATTTTGGAAGTAAATGAGCAGCTCTCTTTCATAAAAGCAAGAAATGGAAAGGCGATTCTTTCTGAAACTTTTATCCCAATTATGCGGTAATTATATGATGCCGCGTTCCACGTGGCACTTTTTAATTAGTTAGAATTACTGCACAGTGCAGAAGTTACGTAGGGAAAGGGAAGTGGGTTCCGCCTCAGTCGAATTTCTTTTACATAGGTAAGGGCGAACCAATATTACAGAAGAAAAGATAAATAAATAAATATATATATATATATATAAGATACGTATCCTATTTTACTTTAAATTTTAAATATATATATATATATATTTTTGAGAGTTTTATATATAAAAAATTGCGTCCAGGTGGCAAGATGAGAGACGAGAACATCGCTGTCGGCTGCTTTATGGGATGGCAGAGGAACAACGGCCGCATCATGGCGCAATCGGAGCCGTCCAAGCATCCAAGGCATCTAATCCGACGGCAGTGACGGCTTAATTTTTGCCGGTAGTGGCGGGGATGGGATCAGCCTCACAGCCCTGGCGTTGGCTGAGATTCGGCTAATGGATAAAAAGGAATAAATACGATATTTATTAAAAAGCAGTAATTTATTATAAAAAATATTACTTAGTTTTTAAATATTTCCTAAAAAATATAGATGATTAGGATTTAAGATTTAAAAAATATATTTTTATGGATCCTACAAGCAAAAGTGGATTTAATAAAAAAATTTTATTTCATTTAACTCTTTAAATTCTAATCATCAATATATTTTGAAAGATAATTAGGAGACATATAACAATACTCATTTATTATTTAGAAAATGATTAAAAAAAAAAAAAAAAAGAAGGCGCTTTTCTTCTGCACATTTAAATTTTTTTGTTTCTATTTAAATTGAGTCAATAGACAGGAGAGGAAAGCATTGGGTCGTTGCTTACTAATTGTAGCTCCGAGGGAAGTGGTGGGCCGCCCTCTTTCTGTGGGCCCCATCCGGCTGTCAGTGTGCTTGAGAATGTTTGGCTGTCAGTGTGCTTGAGAATGAGTGAGTGAGAGGACAGTAAGAACTCAAGCTAACTCCCAATATGATGGAAATGCTTAAGAAAAATTGCTAAATGCCTTTTGCTCTTAAGATATACATTTTTAATTAAAGCATAATAGGTTAATAGTAAGATTTCTCTTCAAGACAGTCACTTGATCCAGACAAAATGTGCAGTATTACTTAGAAGCTGATACCAAGTACGTAAGAACTTAATCAGCATATTATTAGATTCTTAAATGCTTATGCTTTTACTTGTATAAATCAAATAAAATCAAATTATTTGTGTTGTATAAATCAAATTGTATGTATATAATCATTTGGTCACTCCTAACCTATTTTCTTTGAGTTGGATAAGAATTCGATTCCTCCAATATGATTGTCTATATTCGACATGATGAGGATTCACCCAATCAAATTCTTTGTGTAAGAACAAGTTTCTTGAGTTTCTAATTATGTTATGAACAAATAATGATAGCATTGAATTTTACCTAATGAAAACTTAAGCTCTTAACATCGACATGTAAGTCATGAACTGCTTCCAATAATACGTGTTAGATGTGCTTGAATAAAATGACTAGTATGTATAAGATCTGTATGTACTCAAATCAATAGGTTATATTTTTAATATTTAGGAGGTTATCAAGATTTTGGATAGCTAACATATGGGGATAGTAGCTCAAATCATGAGATTGTATTCGTTGTAGAATTTTGGAGCATAGATTGATTCTCCTTTTTTTTTTTTTTTCTATTTTTATTTGTCATTTCATTTTCTTTTGGAAAGATGTATCTATGAAAAAAAGTAATGATGTAGTACTTTCTCTTCTTAACTATTGGATGATATTTTAGTGGTTCTTTTTTGGAACATTTGTTTTATAACAATGAATGATAAAATTTTAGTCATTTTTCAATATATTGAATGTTGTTAAATGTTACTAATTCTATTTCCCATTTTTTCTTGATGTGATCTCCTAGTTATTATAAGAGTGCTCACAGTGGGAGCACTCTCATAATTGGTGACCTTCTGAAAAGTTATATATAGAGGATAAAGCTGTGAGGTTATTAAGACCAAGCATTACACTTTTACAAATAGTATTATAGCAGGACATTGAGTGCCAAATTGGGGATAAATGTATTATAAAGTGTTATTCCATGGAAGCCAGCTCCTTAACTCATGATGGGATAAAGTGATATATGATGGGGGCCACATATTGAGCTTGAAGTTACCTCTAGTACTATCTACATGACTGACAATTCTTAAATCTGTGTGTAGATATTAATAAGGATAAAAGTTGCTTTAGTTGAGGAATATGAGACTATCTAAGTATAGAAAAGTAAGACTTTAAATAATAGATACACCTTTTGAAATAACGATATGTTTATAATAACACTTTTAAAGTAAAGCGTGTTCTTAATGGATGCACTTCTAGAATGGGTGACCTCTTAGGAAAAGAGATGTGACAAATTTTGTTACCATAATGCCAAAAGAGTGATGTTGTGTGGAGAAATAGGGAAACAATTCTCAATGAGATTGTTTCAGTGGCACAAGTGTCTAAGAGGTACTTAATATTCAAAGCGCGATTGTATTATCTATAAATTGCTTCTTGAGTGGCATTGGTAAAGTTGAGTTTTTTTTAGGCCAATAATATGTGGCAAAATATAAATATATATAATATTGAGGCCGGTTTTACAATGGTAACAACTAAGAATTAGTTGGGAATAGAACAATTATCAAAAGCTTTAATTTCATACATAATTTTGATTGTTCTCATCACACACACACACACACACACACACACACACACATATATATATATATATATATATATATATATATATATATATATAATGAATTTTCTTCTTTTAAGAAGACTTCTTTTATATTTTAATAATTATTTTTTGTTCTATATATCTTGGTGAAAAAAATACTTGGACATGAAATTATGAATACAGTTAGTTTCAGATTAATTAAGCTATACATATGGATAATTAGTTAGTTCCTAGAGCGGCATCCATTACACCTAATTAGTGTTTCGTGGCGTGCCTTGATACATGCTTATAAGCTTGTGCGCACTTATTTCGTCGTCGCTTTTGAAACGCAATAGCTTTGTAGAGATTCGGAGTCAGCATCCTGAGTCCATAATCTGTCGAGGTTGATTATTATAATAAAACAAAAAAATGGTGGAAGTTGACATATGCCCTCCATGTCAACAAGAAGGCAATTTAAAAATCTCTAGGGAATCCTTTGCCGTTGCATCACAAAACTCATTTGTGAGAGGAAAAGACGAAAAAACTATGATCATGCCTCTCTCATTATCCAACGATTAATATATGTTTTCATGTGTTTTGAGCATTGTATTAGAAGTTCAAATCTCCGTGGGCGATTTGGGAGTCCCATCGTGCTCCTCCTTTTGGTGCGCTTTTGATCTCTGGCTTTACTTAGCTCCGAAGGAGTCCCTGGGCCATAACTTTTTTTTTCTCTTTAGTCCCCGCTTCATGCGATTGACGAGTGAAAACGGCCGATGGGCGAGGGACGGTCCACCCGATCGGTCAACTCGAGATTAATTTAGATTTTATAATCGTGGAGGGGCTGAATCCTAATCTTTTTATTTTTTTACTTTTTTTAGTTTTTAGTCTTTTATTTTTAGCTATTTATTTTTATTTTAAGATTTTGGTTTTTTAACTTTTTTCCTAGTTTTCTTGATCTTAAAGCTCTCATTCCATTTACATTTGAATTTCATATAGTCTAAACTTTTTGTACGTACAATTTTTCTATTGAAATATAGGGAAATTCCTCAAAATTCCAAAAAAAAAAAAATTTAGATTTGGACCGGCGGCGGGCCCGGGAATAATTTATCCGTACGACTGGCACGGATACGGAGCCGACCGGGCGCAGGCAGGGCCTGGCCGGCTCGGCGACACTGGAAGCAAATGGGAGCGCGACGCGTGGAACGAGTGGCTCTGGGGAGGCGGTCTGTACCCGGCTGTCAGATGATTTGTGACGTGTCAAAGAATGCGTGGATTCAATTGGCGGGCGGGGAAAATGATTTGGGTTTTCATATGATTGCTGCCTTGACGTTTCTGTTGGGAAATATTTTTTTGAGTTTTGTTCATATTTCTCTTAAATATATGAATATTAGGATTTAGAAATTAAATGTAATAAAAAATTATTATTAAATTCATTTTTACTTGTGAAACCCATAAAAATAATATATTTTAAATTATAAATTTTAATTATTCATATTTTTTGAAAAATATTTGAAAGTCAAATAATATTTTTCTATTTTTTTTATGTTCATATAAAATTCCTCAATTACTCGTTTGAATTATAATTTTTCCTTAAATATGGCTCAATAATTCATAAAAAAATATATTTTAATTCATGCAATTTCAAATGTATCCCAAATTAATCCTTAAAAAAAATTATTTGATAGAATGCTTTTGAAAAAGAAAAAAAAATCGGCAAATATAAAAGAACCGCAAATTAGTCTCCGACGGACAGTCTCCTCCGACAGATAATATAGCCTTTTGGAGGTCAATTGGTCTTTATTTTCACATGGGACTTTGGTGTATTGTCATTATTCAATGGCAGTGGGAATCATGTCTTAATAAAAGTTTTTCATATGAAGCATAAAGCCTCATAAGCCATTATGAATTGCATCAAAAGTTTTTCACTATTACCAAATGAAGTCTATCTTTCTTTCATCAAATTTTTAATTCAAAAGTGTAGAGTTGATTCTGACTGTGATGGAATATCCGATTTTTATTTTTATAAAGTTCCTTTAACATTAAATTCTCCCATAAAAAGTATCTAAAACCATCTCACTTCATGGAATTATACAAATGGCTGGTCGACTGGCTTGATCAGCCATAATAAGATCTTCATCTGGCTATCAAACTAGAAAGTTTATGCACGCTATTTTTTTGGTCGATCACTCAAGTGAAGTTTTCCAATTCAAATTCTCAAGCAGTCCTTTTGACTCACATATAGAGTCCTTGATCAAAATTTATCTAGGCGACTTTCCCCAAGCTATGAATTCACAGATATAATGAATTTACGCTCTTGTCCCTTAATTTAATATTCAACAAGCATCTAAAAATTGATGCCATTTTACAAATTTTATTTTCCCCTCAATAACTCGCATTCTTGTAGAGCTAGACATCACTAAGAAATATCTAGGTTGTGTTTAGATTAGCACTCGTGCTTCTACATTCTGGCAATCTAATATTTAATATTTTTTTTACTATTATACAGTGGATATTTATTTCGGTCTATGTTTCAAGATTTCTCTGCAATCAGTCAGTACAAGTGAATTCAAATCTCAACATGATAAAGATACAATACTTGACCTACCTCAAATGAACGATGAGATTGCACTTGTGCTTCTTGAAGCTATTTTTCATCCACTACGATTTCTTAGTTCAAAGCTTATAGACAGTTTGAGGAATAGAATGTTCCCTTCACTGAGGCATAAAGGACTTTGTAGTATGAACAACATAACAAGTTTTCAAAATTGCAAGACAGCATGTTAAACAACATAAAAATTAGACAACATATAAACATTAGTCATCATGATCCAAAAAATATGCATTTTATTTGTAAGAAAAAGTAATTTGGGCCAGTTGTGATCTTAATATATAAAAGTTTAAATATCTTGACTCGCAAAATTGTATTATTGTGAAAATAATCTAAGCAAGGGAGAAACTTGCAATTACTTAGACATGTTCTTTGTCTTGTTGTTATCATTATAGTATCACTTTCAATAGTTATATATCTAAGGATTTCTATGAAATCGTCGCAGAAAAAACGAAACAAAAAATCATAGATAGTAGAAAATATAAATGAAAAACGCTGGATTTACAAAGAAAATTTAAAGTTAGGAAAAATCACAGAGCTATACAACCACAAAAATTTCACTATAAAAAATGAAGAAGATGTAGAACTCTCATGTCTCTCCTCTACTAGAAGGAGAGAATGGTTGCCCAAGAAATACTCATCACACCCTCAAACCTAGGCTTTGCGTATAAATAAATAAATAAATAAATATATATATATATATATATATATATATAAAGGAAGAAAACCAGCATATCTTATTAATGAGCAAAAAAAGATATAATTAGGGTTGGCTGATTACAGAGTTCCTAGAGATAAAAGCAATAAACCAAATCCAAAAGAATTGATCTAGGGTTTAACTTAAGAGATCCTTTTGAAAAGTGAAGGACTAAAAATAAATAGTAGCAAACAGCAGTTAAAAGACAGTATAAACAGTGCTTCCAAAGACAATAAACAAGCAAGAAACCAAAAAAATGCAGCAAACCTCCAATCACCCGAGACGATCAACCCCATAAATTGAGTTCCCCAAAACCTCCGCACTTGCATGACTTTAAACACCTCAACATTACAAGAAGTAGAGCAAATCGAAGCTCCAAATCAAGTTACTTGCACAACCTCAAGCAGAAAAGTCAGCATGTTGAACACAAAATAGTCGAGTAAAGCCCCCGATAGAGAAAACACTGTCTAAGGAAATCCACACAAAAGCCACCTCCAAAATCAAAGAAGGTACATATACAAGGCCAAATAAGAGGATAGCTGCAGGAGACAGTGACTTCATAATCAAACATAACGCCATAACCACCCACAAGAAAGTGGCACAGCACCGACTAAAGCAGAAAATAGTCTAAACATCCATCAAAAGAAATACAATAATAAAAAATTAATACATGATTGGCCAAAGCCAGGAACAACACTAGGTTCACAGCCCCGAAAAACTAGCACAACCCCAGCACCAAAACATGCCTGACACTAGCACAGTCCCGGCCCCCGCACAGGCCCCGGTCACCAGCATAGCCACGAGACCCGGAACTCGGAACCTGCAAGAGGATCGCCGCCCCAAAAATAGCACAGCCCTGCCACCCGCACAGGCCCTAGTCACCTGCATAGCCCTGGGACCCAGAACATGCAAGAGGATCATAATCCCGACACCATCACAGCCCTGTCACCCGCACATCCCCGGGCATTGGCAAAGTCCTGAGCACTAGCATAGCCCCGACACTAGCGCAGCCCCGACATCAGTACAACACAAAATACAGACTCGGTCTGCATAAAAAAAATAGACATTACGAATAGCATTTGCATAAAACTTTGATTAGACGAAAACATAACCGCATAACCACCCATCTAGTACATTGCAAAATCACACACACACACACACACATGCAGCTCCGTTGGCGATTTAGGGTTCCTCTCCTGTCGGCCGTTTGGCCGGCTTGTTGGGGCTTCTTCCTTTAGGATCCTCCCGTTGTCGCCTCTTCCAATAATGGTTCCTTCGTTTCCTTTGTTTATTTCTCCTTTCTCTCTATTTTTTTCGTTCTTTCTTTTGGTTTTTTCATTTTTTCGGGTTTTTGATCAGCCATGGCTCCATATGGTTGATCCTCCTATCGTTAGATCTTTTCATGAGGTGTTGGAAGGTCCTCCTTCCAACACTTTATCGGTTAAACTTGTTTCATGTCTTAAAGGTAGTTTGGCTTTTTTTTTTTCTCTGATGCTAAAATTTCTTTGTTAGCTGTCCCATTCGACCTAACCTTGTTGGCAAATTTTCCCATACTAAGCCCAGCTTTGCCTTAGTTCAAAGATTTATCAATCTCTTAAAACTTGCGGGTCCTGTTATCATCCGTTCATATGACTCTTTTCATATTTTCTTAAAGTTTTCATCTGAATTAGACTATGCCCGCATGTTCTATAAAGGCTCTTATGATATTAATGGCCACACTATAAAACATTTTAAATGGAGCCCTCATATTGATGTCCAATTTGATGTGCCTATTGCCCCTGTTTGGATTAATTTGTCGGGATTACGTTTGCAATACACCTCTAAAGAGGTGCTATTTAATGTAGCTCAAGCCTTTGGTAAGCCCCTGCATCTTGACAAAAATACTGCCACCCAACGTAATTATGCGGCGCCATGTGTTTTAGTGGAGGTCAACCTAGAAATTATCCCTTCAGATAAAGTTTGGCTTTGTTCGGAAACTAAAGGATACTTCCAAAGAGTTATTTATGAAAACATACCGTCTTATTCCTCGCACTGTAACACAATTGTGCATAAACCCTCTTCATGTCCTCACTTGGGTGAGAACCCCACTAACAACACTTTGGCTATTATTGATAATATTTCCAACACTAAAAATCTCAATGCTGGTGGTAATGAAATCATAAATGTTGTCAATCCTATAACTCTTATTAATATTGCAACAGTTGACACTACCTTGGAAATTGCTGAGATTCAAATGGTAGGGAGTCGGTTGAAACAAGAGTAAAATACAAGAGTATATTATTGATAATATTTCCTCAGCTATTTCTGGATATGTCCACAGAAACAAGAGTAAAATACTAAAAAATTCTACATTTGTATTTACTGCCTCCTCAGTTCTGCTGCTATTCTGTCTACTCTAGCCCAGAAAAGCTATAGGAATTTTTGTTTGCCCTAACCCAAAAAGGCTTTGAGAATTTCACTGGACCTGATTAGCTAATTTTCTAATATGGTAGCCTTTACATACATATTTCAATTTTAGCTTACTATGTACTATATTATTGATGCATATTTCAGTAAGTTATATTACTTTACTTACTTGCTCACTTATATATATTTATAGGATACTAAACTTTACTAATTACTATATGTACCATTCTCAGATTTTTGCCTTTAATTAGCATATGTCATATGATCATCACCATGTTTAAAATTAGACTTTAATTTTAGTACTTTTACTTACTGCACTGTATATATGTATATGCTCATTCCTTGCTTAATTTGCTTGAGGTATGCTTTTTGCCTCACTTTTTGTTTAATTATAAATATCGTATTTATAACTTATCCTGTTCCTTATATGCTTACTGCTCCTATGCATTTTAGTTCACTTTCATTATTTTTAAAGTATAAAATGGTGACATTAATAACTCATGTAAAATATTCAGCCTAAAATGTACGTAGACAATTGTCTGACAAGATTTTCTTTTATTGACTGTGGCCCTGGCATTATGAAACTGATAATGTCAGATTCAGATAAGTTTGAGGAGCTGGGTGCTGAGGGAGAGGAGCCTTATTTAGAGGAGGAGCATCAGCTAGAAGAGACAGACGTTGTCTAGTTCCTTTTTAGCCTTCTGTGAGAATGGGAGATTTTATTCAGTTTTTTAAACTATTCATTTAAATACTGTAATAATACAAGTATTATGATTGTGATTACTTTTTTGCACTTTATTATTTGATGAGCTGTGGTACTATTCCTTACTTGATGTATGGTGGATGAATGTAACATTTATTTCATTTTGCTTCCGCACTCTGTATGTGTGTCTTATTTAGTGACCGATCTTCTTAGTTATTCTGTGCGTGTCCTTCCCTTATTAGTGGATTGTGGATTCTACCTAATTCAATAATAAATGAGGGATTTTCCAGAGTAACACTCCACTCCTTAGTCTAATGATTGCGAGCTTAAGGAGTGGGGTGCCACAACACTACATGACTTAAAAATTTAGAAAATCCAGAAATGCTTTAAAATTAGATTATGACTCAAATATCTCCATTGTGCAGAATCCTGCTAGAAGGATTCTGACTCATAGATTTTAATTTTAATAATTAGTTTCTCATGTTTATGAACTTTGCTTGAAATAATCAATTAGAAATGTTGTATTTACATGGTTGTATGTTCCCAAAAGGGTGAGTTTAACACTTACTTTACTTATAACTACACTTATTGAGGTGCACACAATATAGGAGACAGAACTCTATTGCAGTTATTATTCTCCCAAACTAAGATTCTAGTTCACACTCTTAAGTTTGGAGGATTTACTCTAGCGGGACAGTATTCAGCTTATCTATCGGGAAAGCACCTTGTCATAAATCCTCATTAGAGTGACTCATCCAAACCTGAATATTACTGAAGTGACTTATCACCATAGGTATGCATGATCATAACCAATGAATAATTCGAGCTCAGTCAAATTCTATTTAATAACCAAGGATTTATCAAAAATATAAATCCTTACTATAATTAGGTGAGTCCTACTCTATGCTCCAAGGATGTGACCAAAAGATCACTCAATATGGGTTACTACCACATGGGATAAATCTCATTCTAACATCTTAGGTGAATTCTACCACAAGATTTAAGATCAACTTTTAAGGTTAAGAAGGATCATCTAAGTTCCTACCTCAATATGCCACAATAAGCCTTTCCTACCTCAATGTATTAGCAATAATTAGGCCTTTTAGACATTTCAAAATACTCCTATAGCATGATCATCAAGATCTTATACTTCTAACAATTCATAAAATTCACATATTGGGCTTGGATTAAATTGATCAGATCATATGGTTAAACCCATCTGATCATATCCTTTTTTACAATCATGGGATTAAGAATATTATTAGGATTAGATCATTCCATAAATTAATATAGTTTTATTTTCATTTTTTATGCTAAAAGTCTTATATAAGAGAAAATCAGGGATCTTAAGCTTAGATCCAAATGTTTCAATCACATAAGTTCATTATTAATCTTAGCACTTCTACTTTAATGATTTAAGGTTAATACTAAATTAGATGCATTATTAAAATAATGTCTGTTAAATTATCTTTCAATCAAGTTAATTAATTAAGTGATTAAGGGTTTAAGTCTTAATCAAACATGTTAGGGTTTAACCCCCATCCTTACCCAATTAACATCATTTGTTGATTTATAGATCAATGACCAATCAATGCATTATTAGTGTATTATTGATGGCAACTTTTAAATTTAGATTAAGTATCATTTACTTAATCAAATTCTTAAGATTTCTATATTCAAATATAGTTAAGTATTAAATTAAGTAAATCAAGGTGTCCAAATCAAGTTAAAGTTCTCTAATATACAAATATTTTTAATAAAACATATAAACATCGTATTGATTAAAACATCAAGTAATCAAGGCAATTATACTATTTACTATTTGGCACAAAATGTTCAAGCAAATATTTAAGAGATTTAAAATATGCTATTCATGGTAAAATAGGAGATTTCACATTTAAATTCATCTACACATTCATATAATGCTTAATTTTACTAAATCGAGGTTTAGATTTGATGTATTTTAGCCCCATTAAGGTCCTAGGGTCATTAGAATGGGAAAAATCACAAATCCGGATAATTCTGGACAGTTCTGGGCACTTTCGGGGAATTCTGAGCGCTGCGGTGAGCTGTAGCGCTTTCTGGCCGAAAGTC
The DNA here is from genome assembly GCA_016760335.1 of Gastrodia elata. Taxonomy (NCBI): domain Eukaryota; kingdom Viridiplantae; phylum Streptophyta; class Magnoliopsida; order Asparagales; family Orchidaceae; genus Gastrodia; species Gastrodia elata. The sequence continues at coordinate 26,971,388 of CM028677.1, read as the reverse complement.
ATGTACTGTGGCGGATTGCAGCGCTGTAGCGCACGGCAGCGCTTTCAAGCTATGCGGCGAATTTCAGCGCTGCGGCGGATTTAATTTAATTTTATCAAATTTTTTATACTTTATCAAATTATTATACCGCTACAGCGCGCTACGGTGGACCCAAATTCAAAACTTCGGGCGCTGTGGCGCGGCAGCTCCCGACGGTGATTTCGCTTGTGCGAAAATCATAATTGGTCTCTTTCGCACTCAAATACTCCCAAATTTGGGCACCTCATGTGTGGTGCCATATACTGATGGAAATATCTTTTTGAGATCTTTCCATCGATACCAAAATTGGCATGAATGAATTATTCTAATAAATAGAAATTGATGACATAGCTACAAGTATACAAAAATTTCACTATTTTTAACATCAATTTTCAATGGAGAAACGAGCTTTGTTCAGCCTCATTTGAGTCTGATTGAGGCTCAATGATCATACAAAGATCTCATACAATAGCTAATGAACATGCCATTTACAATACTTTGATAAATTAAAAGAGTAGTAAATGAAGAGGGTAGCAAATGGGTACCTTAGCCTTTAGAAAATGAAGAAGAATGCTCTGCTTTCTTCAAGAACTTTGGAGACTTGAAAACTTTCCTTCAGCAATAAGCTCAATAATGGAGGAAAGAGGAGAAGCTTGGAAAGGAATAAGGGACTTCAGCTTGAGAAAAAATGAAGGAGGAGGGGCTGAGCTTCCTTCTTAAAGGAGGAGAAGAGGAGAAGACTACATCATGAGCCTTCACATCAGCATGGAGAGAATGAGAGGGGCTGAAGCCTTTTTGCATGCGAATAGGGGAGGCGTCAAACTAGGTAAGGTGCCAGCTAGGAGAGAAGGAAAAGGAAAAGGAATGGATTTTTAAATAAATAATTATTTATTTATTTTTTATTTTTCAAATGACCTAATTTTCTAATTAAAAATTGGATGAATAAACGGGTTCCAAAAAATCCTAAAAATTCACCCTTAGCTAATTTAAGAATGAGAAACTCAACGACAAAGTCGGATTTTGATTCTGATGATTATTTAATTATGCTAATTTTTGGGGTATTTAATTATATTAAAATATTTACAAAAATCCAACGACTTCCAAACTCGTCCAAAACATCACTCATAGCTAATTTGCGAGTAAAAATCGCAACGGCGAAGTCGGATTTGGATTTTAAGGTCAATTTAAATACCTCAATTTTCTAATTAATTAAATATATTATAATATTCTAATTATTGATTGAGCTCCGAATCACTCCAAAATTTTGAGAATTGGTTCTAATGACTAGATGAACTCAATAGAATGATATTTAAGCTGCGATTAAACTAAGATCATATTAAGTAACATTCTAGGGTTGTTACAGCATGTCTCCCTCTCTCTCGTGCTGCTGGTTGTTCCCGAGAACCTGCTGCTTTGATGAGTGCTGCTGGTCTCTCTCCCTCTCGAGCGGCTGCTGCTTGCTTATTCCGTTGTTTGCTATGTTTTGGGTGGTCTCTCTATTTTGATATCCTCTATACTAATCGATGTTACCAGCATATGGTTATCTCCCAAAGTTTGGATCTCTCTTTATTTAAGTGCAGTATATTTTTTGCAGGTCATTTGAAGCTGGGTTTGAGGTTTTGCTGCTTGAAGACGTTTTAGAGTCTGCTGTTTTATTTTTTAGGATCTTTTGTTTGCTTATTTTTTATTATTTGTTTTTGCTTTTTGAATGGACCTTTTAGTATACTCTTTGAGTTCTTTCTTTTTGGGGTTGGCTTTTGGCTTCTAGAATTAGGTTTATTGTACCCACCCAACCCTTTTTGTAACTCTTTTTTTTAGATTAATAAAACATACACATTTCCTAATATATATATATATATATATATATATATATATATATATATATATATATATATATATATATATATATATATATATATATATATATATTGAAATTAGATGTACTTCAAATATGAATCAATTGTGTGGCCGATAAGATTTGAACCCGAGATCTTAATATCAAACCCCAAGTCTTAACCAATAGACTACAACACTATTCACAGACGTATATGTGCATATATATATATATATATATATATACAATTTTGAAATATACCTTAGTATACACCTTATTACGATCAGAGCACTCAGCTCTTCAAACTCACGCAACACATGCCATGTGCAAAGGCCACATGCAATGTTGCTTTTAATTAAATATAAAGCATTGCTTTAGATCTAATTATAGCTGATCATACTGATAAAAGAAGTAACTAAGTTGATTAGTAGTAAAACTAAATTATAGATTTCGAATTAAGTAGTTAAATACTGTTCATCGATTCGATCTTTTTTATAGACTGTTGTCTCTTTCGAAGCACGTATCTGATCACCATAGATCCACAATAAACTTAGAATACTAAAAAGCAAATATCTAAACTTCTTTCTTGATTACAAATTGGCATCTTTCTTTTTCTATTGCAATAAATCATGCGAAGCTCAATTCTCATTCATGGTCAAGTCATGGTCAAGTCATGATTAAAAATATTTTAAAAGTAAGCTATAAATAAATAAATATATATATATATATATATATACATAATGCTCAAGAAATAAAAACATATATAGAGGAATACATAATACTTGGCTTACATATATAAAAAGAGAGAAAAAAAGATAAGTAAAAATAAAACGCTATAAGGGGCGACGACCCTATAGCATCAGGCCGGCCGTGTGGGGTCTGGCCCTAACAGCTACGTCTGGCACGTTGTCATGTGCCGCTTTCAAATTAGCCTTGAGGGTTCACTTTCCACACAACAACCTGAGATTAATTTCGCAGTTTTAAATGTAATGTTGATTGTTCAATTGATTTATTTAATCTGGAAGCTAATGATCCTTCCGCGATTTCTAAAAGTTATTTAGCGTCTGATCTGACGGCTACATCTGATGTTGGGTTAGCATATTAATCCAACATTATGTGCTAAGCCGTAGGATCCTTTTGAGTCATAAAATGTGATAGAGATCAAATCCTAGTTCTAAGGTACCAATGGATATCAAAGTTTATATATAAATATAAGTGGCATTGCGAAATTAAAATTGAAGGCATAAATATTGAAGTAAAGTCATTATGCAAATAATTGGCATTTTGATGCAACACAACTATATTCCCCTGCAAAACAATTTTGTTAAGTCAAAAGCAACATTTTACAAATGTGACATTTTCAAAATTTGTGATCAGCAAGTTCTCTACATGGAGCTAGGGTTGAGGAGGTGGCCATAGTTCATCGAAAAAGAGGTGGATGGACGAGAGGAGGTGGTGTAACAACCAAATGTTGTTAATCATCATGTACGAGTCTAATCAGTCTGAAAATCTTTCCAATTAGTCTCCAAACATCATTAGGAACCAACCTCTAAAATTTGGTTCAATTTCAAGATCATTTGAATGTCGTGATTATTTTTATGCAATTAATTGATCAAAAAATTAAGATTATTAAATTTATATTCAATTAAAAATCTGACATCATTTTGAGTTTATCGCCCTCAAATTAGATATAGGTGAATTTTTTTAATTTTTCAAATCTCATTTGATAGCTTAATTTTAATTAAATAGAAAGTAATTAAATATTAATAAATTTATACAATTAAAGTGAGTCTGTCGTCTTACAGAATCTGGCCATTTGATCAAACGATGCACAATCGGCGCCATTCGATCAAAGCAGCCATCCAAATCGAACGACTGATAAATGTCGTCCCAAATGGATTGCGTGCGTGCTGCACGTGGCATCTACCCGCACACGCGGCCAGCGGTAGCTGCCATGCCCGCCGCTTAAGGGCATCTCGCGGCCCAAATATAATCCCAAATGAAAGGTAAGTTTCATTGATATCATTTGAGACCGGGGTCGAGTGCTGAGAACCTCTACTATGCCCCCCTGAGCCCGCTAAAGACTTCCCGTCACGAACCTGAGGTACTCCCTTCATACTATTCTATTCGATGTGCAATTCACTTCCTAGAGTTTCGTTTCCCTATTTCATTGGATGTTGTATTTATTTTTCTGAGCTCCAATCGATCTCAAGTGAGCTCAATTGACGGTCCATAAACGTCAATTGTACTGTAATGTACACTTACAAGCTCGAGCGACATCCCGGCTTCCTACCCCACACCATGACCTAATTTATGGTCCCCTAGGTCGGCCTTGAGCCAAGGAACATGACGACATGTCGCTCAACCCAAGGGATGCTCTGTGGAGGGAGACATCTCCCACCACCGTAAACCCCAGACCCCAGTTATTCTCGAGCCACATTAGATCGATACGGTTATATCTAGGTTGAAATTTTATGGGCATTTAAGAGGTCTCAATGTATGCTTCAAATTGATATATGGTGGGCTGGTTGAAGTTATTTGTGCATGTGGAATTTTGATGCTCTAGTTTCGTAGGGCCTGTCCCCGTCGAGATGATGAACAATGCCGAACAGGTTGGCCGTGACCCGCGCGACACTGTCCATCGAGCCCACACACGTGGTCGGCCCGTGTGCATGCAGCGGCCGCAAGCCCATGCTCTAAGGATGTCGTACGTGCAGGTAATTGATTAGAGAAAATAATTAACTTATTTAATTTAATTCAATTTAAATTAATTTAAAAACTCTTTAAATATAAATCCAAATATAATAAAACTATGTACTAAAATGATCAAAAAAAATGGGTAGAACAAGAATATGAAATTTAATATCAACTATGATTGCTAATCTTGTTAATCACTTTCTAATTATCATTAAGTATAATTAATATTTAATTAAATTATTTAAAGTTCAAATTGATCATACTTACAGTCATTTTACTCGTTATATTATAGGGAAGCTATGGCTAATTATTATATTATTTGAACTTCAATTAAAAATTATGAGTTTTTGAAACTTAAATAAATTATAATTTTAATCCAAAATTATGATTTTCCTTATTTAGTTTTCCTAAACCAAGCCTTAACCTAGATTGTGTTAACTGAACCCTAGGATATGCATATGGATAATTGATTTGGTTAACTTAGAAATAAGTTCCAACCTTATAGATGAAGAGAGAATTATAAGATTAGATTTATAAATTGATTGTTGTAAATTAATCTTATGTGAGCAGAAATAGGATAACATATATCATATGCCTAAAAGTTCATTAGACTCAATTGTAGAAAACTTGAGAATTTAGATTAAGCTTATTATGACATTTCTCTTCCTTAAATGTAAGAGTGATCCAATCACTTTAGTTTTATTGTATGATTAGTTAGCAATTATTAAAGATCATCAGAGCCTAAATCATATAGTTACTCTTGAGATTTCCTACCAGTAAAGATTATGATTTAGAGACTTAAATTAGTAAAACCTTTACTTAAGGAAATTTTATTGAAGATTATTAGTGAGTAGTTAGTAATTAATGTTCCTAAAGAGTTAGGAATATCTAAACTCTAGAAACTTTAATAGACCTGAGGCTTAGTAAATCCTTAAGCTAACTTAAGATGCTAATTGGAGAGCTTGAGTATAGAACATAAGTTATTAAGTTAGTGAACACTAAGTTGAATGAATAGATAACCTTAGATCAAGGTTTAAAGTAATCTAAACTATACAAAGCAATAGTAAACCTATTGGTAACTTTGGACGGCTTATTAGAAAGGGAATATTAAGCTTAGTCAATTGTAGCACTAAAGTAAGATAGGTTTTGAATCATATATAATATATATACTTATAGATTATTTTGTCATTTGAATAACACTCAATTAAACTATTATTTTCCAAAACCTCATTACTATACTATTATACTTCAATTAACTTAGAGGTCTTTGATGTTTAAGTTCATTGGGGGCTTGATTAGCGCCTATCTTTAGGGTAAAAAATTAAAGTATAAAATAATGAATATCACATAGTTTACAATAATTTGAAGTTCTTAGAATATTACAACCATTGAGACTAAATCCTTGAAATCATTTATTAAGACATTGTGCATAAAAGTAAACATTTAATCATACTTTTGAAGGGTTTCATATGATAGATTATGATGTACAATTGTTATTAAGCCAAGGCATATGGAGTGATCAGGAGATCACACATATCATATGAGGGTGAATGAGTGTGTCTACAAGAGAACCCACTTTCATTATTGTTGAACAGATGTGCTTGACTCCTCACTTATTCTTTATAGTGCCCACATAACAAAATACATATTTTTAAACAGAATAAAATAATATAAAACTACATTTCTTGCAATCTTATTAATTATGAATGTTTACTATAGTCTTATAATTATATTTTTTAGATTATTCAATCCATGAAATTGAATTTGTCTTACTTACTTTATTTTAGCAGTTTACTTTATAATTTTACATATTATTTGTGCAGTATAAACATTCATATTTATTACTTATATATATTTGCTCTACACTGTCTTTACTTGTACTGTTACTTAGCATATGTTTCATTTGGACATAGACATGCTCCTTTTACTTGTTTAGATGTATTAAAATGATATATATAAAACATAAATGTCTTATTAACATATATGATGCAAGATTGAGCAGCTTACATACATTACAACTTTTGATATTATTTATACTTTCTATTCACTTCCTCACATTGTTCTCCGCTTTTATAAAATTGTAAGCAACTTTGTGATATTTGCCAAAAAAATAAAATAATATTATTAAATCTTTAAATTGTACTTAGACTTTTAAAAGTCTAACAAATTGTTTCTTTTTGTTGGTTGTGCTCTGTCATATTATAAACCAAATACAGTAGATCAGAAGCTTGGATCAGATCTTGTGCCTAAGGAAGAACCTAAGCAGTAGAAGATTTCTTAAAGACTGCATTTACTTTTCTTTTATTATTATGTGAGGATGAGAGATTTATTAAACTCAGCTTGTATTATGGATAATTATGTGGATGTCTATTTTTATATTTCTGTGATGAGTTTAGACTTAATTGGAGTCAATTAGGATGTCCAAGAGCTAATGAACGAATAATCAATTTGATAATTGTTAGGTTATCGTACGTTTGTCAACAATTTCAAGAGGGAGAAGATGCACAGTTGATGGATTTTTGCTAGCCGTCAGTTCTAATCGAGTTTTTGATCTAAATGCAGAAGATCTTCTGTGGGTTATATTTATTATAACCATCGGGCTTAAATAATAAACTTGACAGTTTAGATTTAGTCCACCGTAATGTTCCCGCCGATTAAATTATTAACCGTCATATCAAAGGATTGATCCGACGGTTCGCAGGTTTCCCTCCTTATCGTTGGATCTTTTTGATTCCTCTCCAATAAGATTTATCGACACGATTTCAATTAGATCGTAGCAATCAGATCCGATGGTTGTGATGTATACCCACCATTTATAAATAAATAAATAAATATTAAAGCAATTTTGACTAGTAACTAAAAAATACGATGAATTCAGAAATATTAAAAAAATTAATTTGATAAATATTTATTTTATTTTAATTCCCCATAAAAAAACTCTTTTTAAATATTCATTTAAAATAATATAGTAACAAAAAAAAAACAATCAACATTTTGAGGCTTTGATATTTACAACAATGTATGAAATCATTCTAACTAATATGCTTCTAAAAATAATTTATCAAACCATCAAGTTAGCCTCATAACAAAGAAATTCTTAATTTGCACCCGAAGCGAAGAACATGAATTATCCACTAATTTGACCTAATCATCGAGTCGGATCAGAAATGAGTTAGCAGATTAAACTCAAAGCAAATTAAAGCAAGACAAAATTCCGAAAACTAGATGCCACTACAAATAGGAGATAGACTGTGAAGTCTTCCACCATTCCAAATGCTATCATTGTAGCCCTGCGAACAACACTATTATTCTTTTAAAATGATTTCACCATTTCTTGCATCTCTCTCCAACTATCAAAAATTTTAATGAAATATTCTTGAGTAAAAGATTAAATTTACATGAATTTTGGTCATTGGAACATGCTAAAATTTGATTAACTTAGGAGCTGTTTCGATTGAGACAAAACAAGCTGCTTGGATTGAGGCAAAACACGTGTAAAGTAAAAAATTTTCTAGGAAATTGAGATTAGCATGAAGTAAAACGAGCAAAAAACTTTTATACTGCAACTCAATTTTGCGTTAACATATATATAAGAACAATGTAACGGAATTACGCCCGATTACGATTGAGCAGAACAGCCAAGCGATGAGAGACATATTGTTCGATTGTTTGAACGAATGATTCTTGTAGCCGTCGAACGATTTCGTTCGTCCGTAGGCAAACAATTATGTTTAATTCTTCATTCGTTCGAACAAATCGTACATTTCATACCAACGAAACCATAAAAAAAATTTAGGAGTAATTTTACTCCATAACTTACTCAAAATATAATACTCACATTTTATTCCATGCCAAATAAAAAATATTAATTTTTTTATAAAGTTACTAAACAAGATTAAGGTAATATGATTATAATATAATTTGATTTCACTGTAATTAGATTACTTTGCACTTAAATTTCTCAAATTATCTCAAGTTAAGCAACCCCCAGATAGAAAGAGAAATATAACCGTCTAAAAGAAAAGTACTAAACAACCCCATACTAATTTTTTCCCTAGGGAAGATAATGGTTTTCTAATCAAATTATACATTGTTCATCTTATAATTTCAAAGAAATAAGTTAACGTTCACTAAAAGGCAATAGCATTCTAATGATGTTCTTTTGTGTTGCCCTTTAGGCTCTAAACGTTCACTAAAAGGCTAGATTCTTCTAATGCAACCAACCGTTTTAGCCTAAAATTGGGCATATGCCCTTTAACCTATTCCATAAAAAAGGCAATAACACACAATCTTTTCTTTTAATGCATTCAAAGATCACCAATGGACGATGCAATACACGCAAGAAGTGCTTTTATTGCTAAAAAGAGCTTGATTTCATGTGTATGTGCGTATAAAAAACTTGAGAAAGTATGATAACTTGTATTAAAATAGGAATTTGCTACAATACTCCGCTGAGGGTACCCTCCGCAGACCCATCATAATTAATACATCTAAACAAAAAGTGCATTTTTCATTTAAAAAACTTTGAATCATCCATCTCAATATATGAATATAGTGAGGGATATGCATAGAGAAATACTGTCGATCTATAAGCAATAGCAAATATCATACTATCCTTTTAGGTAGAAACTCTCATCGCCCACTTGCATGGAGAAGAAAAATTCACTTAAAAAAACAATAGAACTATTCATTTTGAGAACAAAAAGCCAAGTGAGTCTCATCACCACTAAGGAATAGGATATATACATATACATAAAGCAAAAATAAAATTGAATATAGAATGATATTTCATCAAATATATGAATAATAATATCTCCTATATTTAATTTCAAATCATTGAGAATGTGCAATGTCTCTTTTTGAAGATTGAAAATGAATTTCTTTTTTATTTTTTACTTTGGCTAACCATTTTATTTTAAGAAAAAGTTCCAAAGACAACTTAAGGCCTAAGAATTGCACCACTTAATCTGGAGTTTAGATATTAATTCTGGTTCTAGAATATGTATATGGTAAACATTCAAGCCAGATTTTTTGGCCTTTATGAAATGCTTAAAGCAAAATAAAAGCCATAAATCATTTGTGCCTTTTAAAAAAAAAAAAAAAAAAAAAGGAAAATAAATAAAATTAAACTAAACAAGAGCATAGAATTGGATCCTACTCATCCTTGGATAGAGTTTGAGTATATAGAGGACAAAAGCATTAATTAGACAGGTTTTGCAACCCCTTTTTATAGCACTTGAGCAAAAATTAGGAGCAAAGCACAAAACATGATTACACCATGCAAGTGGGCAACTCTCATCCTCCTCTTTGTCCCTCTATTTTATATTAAACATGCATAAAATTAGCTAATTTGAACATCAAGAGAATAATTGCCTCATTAGATTCTCATTTGCTGAATATATTGAATCCAACCACAGCTATGTCTGATTGATTTTTTTCATAAACATGCCTCATCTTTTGTCCCTTTAGTTTTATATAAATGCATGCAAGCATATAAAGTGAATGCCCTAAAAAAGGAATGCATCATTACATATTTATTTACCAGATATATTGGTCATATATATATATATATATATATATGGGGAGAACAATAACATGTGGCTACTCTTTACTTGTCTCATTATTTGTGAAAAAGCAGTTGGCTGTCTTTCTATAGTGTAGTCCTAATTTCTTACTATGAAGCTAGATAATGCAATATGTAAATATCAAGAATTTAAAACTATAATTTTCAGTAAAGGAAAAATAAACAATGTAAAGATTTTAAGAGTTGCTTGGGGTGATGGAGCAAAACTAGAGAACACTTGTAAAAACAGCACTTAATGAAAATATGTTTAAAAAAAATCAAAATATTTGCTTAACAACTCGGCTAGGCTACAAACTAGCAAGGACAATAATAGACCCAAATTATGGCACATTAATTCAAAGCACATTCAATTCTAATTTAGCATAAATAAATATTGAATGAATGTGGAATATTAGTTTTAATTTGTACTTAAAAGTGCCAAAATATGATAGCAGGCAAGATCTAAACATAACAACTGCAATTGACCATATCCTCAACCAAAGAGTAGCACTTAGCATGGACAAGAAAATTAAGATAAATGGAATTATAACATCAGGATAAATATATCTGACATATAGCTTCAATTAACTGGCATTTTTATTTAAAAAAAAAAAAGGTCAAATTGATCAAGAAAATTCACTAAAGCTTCTAGCTTTCAATGCATATAATTAACAAACAAATACCTGCCCAACATCATTAGCATGAGTAATTAAGACAACATCAAGATCTGACTAATGCAACATTAATTAGATGCTCATAGCTGATTTAATTCGCACTAAAAAGTAATTGAATTATAAGATAGGTTGTGTAGCAAAACTTTATCCAAAGAGAAAGGGAGCAAGGCAACTTTTAGAAACAAAGAAAAGATACAGGTCAGCACTTATAACTCGCTCTTTATATTATTCTTCACTTCCTCGCTCTCCATGATTTATTTTAAGAGATTATATGTTTGGGAACATGACAGATTGCGAAGTAATGTGCCCCACTTTTCAAAGCTCGCAGCACCCCCCGACAAGTGAATCAATAGTTATCTTAGAAGAAGAATCTATCAAACATTCGCACTAGTATTTCTAAATCCACAGAGGTTGTTTGAAGTTGAAGTTGATGCCTTTGTGTAAATACAAAGAATTTATCCAGTGTAAGAAGGGTGGCATGGAGCATACTACCCGAAGTTTCCAAAAGGTTCAAAAATTAACTTTGCATTGTATCAATTTCCCAAGACCTAGAGTGTTCATAATAAATCTATGCATCCATAAAGAAACAAACAAATTCTATGAAAATGTCATTGATAGTTCAACCAAGTTTATCAAGTGTTTTCGCAAGGAAACTCCACAAGCCCACCAATCCTCAACAAAAATCACTTTACAACTTGGCAAATAAGTCGAATATTTTTTTATGCATAATATCTAATTTCAAAAATTAACACGTTAAAGGTTAATATCTATAATTTTTTGAAGTCATTGAAATCAACCCAAATTTAGGGATTAAATAATTTTTAAGCAATTTTTATAAAGGGACTTTACAATTTAACCTCATAAAAATTTCATCCTCATAATTTAGACAATAAAATGAAAAAATTGTACCTTATTAGAAGAGGCAATGGTTAACACTTGCATGTCTTCTTCCTTCTCCCATATAGCATCTTTTTAAAGTCTATTTTTTAAATGCAGGTTGCTTCTACTTCTTAATTATCGTGTACATCTCTATCCGAGAAGCATTATGGCTCTACAACTGAAGTCAAACCTGGTTGAGCATGTCGTACATATCTCAATCCTCTTAGACTCATTCGAAATGAACTTATGGATAGAGAAGATGTGGAATACATCAAGAACGTGATGCATGTAGTTTGGAAGGATCAATATGCATGTGATACTTCCAACTCGAAAGGGCCAATTTATCTCAGACTAAACCTACTAGTCTTGCCAAACCAGGAGACATCTTTCATCAAGCTAATCTTGACAAAGATAAAATATCCAACACTAAAATCCATTGACTTGCACTTTGAGCTATATTATTTCTTCTATTTGTCTTCAGCCACTCTCATTCTATCTCTAATGAATCTAATCTTATCCGTGGCTTCGTTAATAAGTTCTAGACCCAAAATACGGTCACCAATTTTTGCCCAACAAAGATGTGTTCTACACCTTCTACCATTTCAATGTTTGACTGAAAGCGATTATTGTAAGCAAAATCAATCAAGGGTATATGTTTTCCCAACACACAACCTAAGCAAATCTTCTAAAGTTTGAATGGTCTTTTAGAACTGTTCATCAATTTGAGGGTGGAAAGGCAACATTGAAGGTTAGGCACATACTCAGTGCTTCCTAAATACTCTCATACAGCATAGAAATGAATTTATCATCTCTGTTTGACATAATAGATTTTGGCAAACAATGCAATCTGATAATATCATCCACATATAGATCAATTCATTTCTCTACCGAGTTAATCTATTAGTCGGTAGAAAATGCATTGACTTGGTCAGTATGTCCACAATCACTCATATGGTATCACAGTTCTGTTTTGATCTTAATAGACCAATCACAAATTCCATAGTTATACCCTCCCATTTCCATTCCGACATCGACAAGAGATGGAACAACCTAGTAGACTTTTAATACAAAATCATAACCATCTAGCTAGTAGGACACTTGGACACAAAAGTAGATATATTGAAAATACTTGTGGATTATTATTAACTACTAGGATGTTTTCAAGCCTTAGCTCCTCCTTGGTAGTGCCTCTGGCATATGCTAAGAAACCTAAATGCTCATTTCCCATGAATCTAGTTGCTTTGAGGAATGAGATGATAGATGAAGTGATGCATTAATAACCATAGAACCTTAAAGACATCTATCAGTTGATAATCTTATTGCAATATATGAATATGTGATGGCTAGAGAGCAATATAAACTAAAAATTGCATTAAATTTGGATAGTAGCATAGTTACCAAATCCTCATTGAATTCTTTATCATCAAATTGTAAGGTGGTTGTGCAGCTTAAAATGACTTGTATGTGAGATCCATTATGTAAACCACCAACAAAGTTAGATTGAATGGAGTAATAAGTATAGATGTAGTATGTGTACAAAACTTTCATTATAAACAAAGGTAATGCTCTGCATAGGAGCTTTACCATTGATATCAGCTTTATATATTTAGTACAAAAAATCTATGTATAACCAAGCTGACATCTAAAGCAAATTCCCATACTAGTTAAGCATTCTCTCTTGTCCTTCTTGCCAATTGGTGCAGGGCCAAGTAACATTCCTAAATATATTAATGGTAACATTTTGAACAAACCAGGTTTCTTTCAGCCTACATGGTTCTGAAAATGAACTTTGGGTACTTAACCTTTCCTTTTATAGAAGTCTCAATATCTGATTGCATCCTTGCTTTCATTCAAAAAGTTCTCACATTTCTCTATTGGTGTGGGGATCAATTTCTGTGAATATCTAGAGAGATAGATAACCTCTTCTTCGCATTGGGATTTATAAGCTTCATCTGCATCTCTAGCCTAGCAATAGACAATACATACCCGACATCTGAAAGCAGTGGTGCAATCTTCTCATGAGATGGAAGAGTCAAAAATCCTCTAAACTTCTCCTTATGTTAGATAGACTACCAATGTTCAGCTTCTCAATGCAACATAAAATTAATTAGGGTTATTTCATATCCTCGGAACATTTCATTCTATTCAAGAGCTTCCCCATTTCCATGAGTCAATCCCCTACCACTATAAGGTCTGTGGCTCCCAAAAATCGAATCCGTTGCAAGTTCTGAGATATTTTAAATTCTTGTCCACTATATCATAGCTGCTTGGCTCATTGGTCCTTGATTAGTTCAATTGCATCATTTGGTAATGACCATCATTTGAGTAAACATTTTGGCACTAGTGGTAACCAAGCCTTTAGACACAGTGAAAACATAATAGCTCTGACCTAAACCATTTGTAGGTTTCCCATGAGTCAATCGTGGAACTAAAAAAAGGAGAATAAGGAATCTCGTTTACATGTGACAAAAATTAAGATTCTACGAACAATGAGATTGACTAACTTTATTAGCTCTTCATTAAATTAAATTCAATTTAAATTTAGCCTTAATATAACTTTTATCACTACCCCATTTGATAAGCACTGAAAAATGGAGGTTAGACAGCAAAAATATGAATCTAGCATTTAAACAATTAAATTCATAATTAAACATATCATTCAAACAACAAGAAGAGCCATCTAAATATCAAATATTGAATTTAATAACACTAATAAGATTAATTATTTCATAAATAGTAAGAAAATAAATACAGCCTTAAAATATGATCATAAAAGAAACTAAAATATATGTACCAAACATAGCAACAAGTATAGGCTAGATAAGTGAATTTATCAAGCCATCTATCCTGACACAAAGATGTTAGTAAAAGCCTTTAGTAAAATTTATAACTTCTACATAATAATTAAAAAATGGGACAAAAGTATCATGCTTTAATAATTAAAATGCACATAAGCTCAAAAAATAAAGGCTAAATATAAAAAGGACTAGCAACTAAAAATAAATAACAACTAATTTAATCAATCATGGCAAGTAATTGCAATCAACGTAATGTAGATCTTGAATTCACATATTATTCCTTTAACTCTCATTATCACTTGCATCACATATGGAGAACCTAATTGTAATATTGAGCGACTCACTACCTAATGAACCTGTTAAAGTGAATTTTACTCATAAGAAGATTTCATCATAAAAATAATGTGCAAATGTCTATGCCATGTACTTATATAGAAACAGGAGATGCATCCTATAGTTTAAGCACCCATATTTTAGCATCATAAGTATTCTCATTTGCATTATTTACCTTATTTTAACATGATTTATTTTCATAGGCTTGGTGAACTTAGCAAGATTATCTAATATGTAAATATGATCATGCAACATAATATGACAATTTTTAAATTTAATGATAATAATTATCTAGTAATTGAGAAACTAATCATTTTCATTTATCCTTAATGTTTAGGATATTGATACTTAAGGTTAATATTAATAAGTTCTAAGTTATAATTTGTCAATTACCATAAAATTTATACATGCCAAAACAAATTTCAATTGAAAAAGGAGTACATAATTATTTGATAAAATGTATGATTACCAACTTTTATTTGATTTTGGATGTAAAACATCTCTATAATAAATATACTTAAGACTCAATTTTAAAGTTCACCAAAATTTTGAATAAACTCTGACATCTTAAATTTATCAATTTTACCATTAATAGCTCAATTTGTAAAATTAGAAATTATGCGTAAAAAATATAGAATTTTATTTTTAACATATGCGGAGTAAAATTGAAACTTTTAGAACAACTTTGTTTTAATCGGAGTTAAAATGAACTTTTGGCAAGTTTTCGAATAAATCTTAACATTTCCTAATTCCTAAAAAACTAATAACCTGATTATATAACCGGACCTCTTCTCCACGCGAGAAGCTAGCAGCTGCTCAACGTCGGCCCTCTCCTGCGCAGGATCCATGAGACATAGGTTACTCTAGATCTTCTTTCCTCTTCCTCCCACTCTCTCATATCTCTCCTCACGACTACCTCATGGCCACCTCACAGCCACACCTTGGCCAATGCCAGCCTGCAGCCTAACCCAAGCCGACCTTACGCCTCTCCTAGATGCTGTCACTTCTTCCTCAACACTCCAATAGCTCTCCAAACAACCCCGGTCATTTACCAAACAGCTCTCAAACCTATAAGTTGTTGCCAAACAGCTCCAATATACTCATAAACTGTTCCAACAGCCAAAACAGCCACAGAAACTTTTCACCTCCAGCAACTTTTCAAAAAGCTCCAACGGCCATAAGTTGCTTCCAAACAGTTTCAAACAGCTTTAACAGCCTCCCATAACTTTCCAAAAAGTTCCCAAAAACTACATGCTGTTGGCAAACAGCTCCGAACAAAAAGCCCATAGCACCTATGAGATGTTGCCAAACAACTTTAAACGCTTCCAAGCATCTTCAATACATCTAAACATCCTCCAAATAGCACCCAACATCAAAAGCTGTAACCAAACAGCTTCCCAAAAAGAATCAATTGCCAGAAGCGGCTTCCAAATAGTCTCCAACAGCTCCAATAGCCCAAGCAGCACTTAAAAAACTCCCAAAAATCTACCAAACAATCTCATAATTTCCAAAAACCACCAAACTCCCAAAACGGCTTTCTCCTCTTTTACCTTTTCTATCTTACGTATTTCATATATATGCAAATATATATATTTAATATATATTAGATCTAAGTAAATCTTTATTATTACAAAATTGCCACCTTCCAATTGGAAGGTCTAGCCTCCAATTTTGAGTTATAACTATGATTTCATCTCACTTTTCAAGGTACTAAACACGTAAATATCAAGTTTCATTGATTTAATCTGAAATATACCCATTAAATCTAAATTTGTATGCTCTCCAAATATGTAACTGTAGTTGAGCTCAACAAGCATCATCTCCTACATGACCTACCAAAATCTAAGGTATAAACTTCATTAGTTTAGTTATAAATCATTTGAATAATCAAAAGAATTTTGGACTAAAGCGTAATCTTCCAAATTAGGAATTTTGTGGGCGAAAGATCATTCATAGGACCGACATTTCCTTCGTTCTCCAAATTTAAAATGGGCAATTATGGTTTAATTAATAATTAAGAATTCTTTCTTTCCTATTTGATTAAATTACAATTTACCTATCATGGTTTCTACATACTGAAAATAGAGTTAAATGAAAATGATTAGCCACATGACCTACAAGACGATCATTAATATATAAATAAATATTTATATCACATTATGTTGGATATTCAATTTCAATATATTGATTAATCTTACTAATTTAGAATGCATATGATAATTAGCTATTTTAATTAAGGAAAAATTCCATGTGAATAACAATGTCGATGAATATATTATAATATAAATGTCCAAATAACAATATGCAGCTCATGATTTTATAGACATATATGTGGCAAAGATCTATATGTATATTACTACCATGATGAAATCTTCTTTAGGAATAAGATCCCTCCCTAGCTTTAAAAAGGATTCTAACCACGATCTCTCAATTTTAGTACGTGGTACTCCATTCATGATGCAATTACAGTAGAACCATCTAAATTAATAATCTCGAGACCGCCACTAGTCTATTAATTTATGGATGTTATTAATTTATGGAGGTTATTAATTAATAATCTCGAGAAGCTTGCAGGATGTCCAAATTAATAATCTCGAGGAAGCTTGCAGGATGTCCAAATTAATAATCTCGGGACCGCCACGGTGATACATTTAAAAGTCGTCGGAAATCGTCCATTTTTCACACGCCCAACACACCCAGAACCACCGACAACGATGCCGCTTCAAGGAGCAAAGCATACCACCATGACGGATAGCATCCGCATCGGTCTTTGCAAACATCACAGAGACAACTGCAGCGCTCATGTCCCCATCGATGGGCTTTCTGACCGGATCACCCTTCGGAACACAACGGTTTTGTACCTTCCTCCCAACAATACGTCAAAAATTCAGCCGTGCGACCAAGGGATCATCCGCAACTTTAAAGCTTATTATCGCCGCCGCTTCAACCGCCTCCTTCTTCAGCATCTGGATGACAAGGTTGAGCAACCAGAGAAGATTGACGTCCTGCAAGCCATTCAGATGGCTGTGCCAACCTGGGCTACAGAAGTCAACCGTGAAACTATCCATAATTGCTTCCGCCATTGCAAGATTCGGTTAGAGCCAGCTGGCACAATGCCAGTTCAAGAGGACGAGCTTATGGATAATGGCGTTGTTGAAGAGCTGGTGTCGCAAATTCGCCAGTTTCGCTATCTCAATCCGATGGACATCGGCAACCTGCTGGATTTCCCCGCTGAGCAGGAGCTGGCATTCGTCCCGGACATCGACGACGTCGTCGAGAATCAGCTGACGACAAGGGAAGCCGACGACGCTGACAATGACAGCCAGGAGCACCCAAAGATATTCCCAGCCGAGGCGCAGAAAATGCTACAGACACTTGAAAGATTCTGGATGCAGCAGGAGGCGGACTCCCAGGAATTCATCCTTTCTCTCCAGCGCATGAAGGACAAGCTCAGCAAAACCTGTGTAAACCAGATGGTCCAGAAGGATATTCACCAATTCTTTAACAGTTCCTAGGCTATTTCCATAGTGTTCTTTCACATTTTTATAGTACCTTATGTAGGGAATATAAAATTATGAAATTGTCGGGAATGCTCGTTACAATTAATAATCAAATAACAAAGGTTTATTAATTGATGCAAAGGACCGAGCTCGGGACCGACCCATATTATTAATTAACAGAGGTTATTAATTTATGGAGGATTAATTTAGACAGGTTCTACTGTAATAACAAAAAACAAATGAATAGCAAGTGAAATTAGAACATGCTCAGTATTAACTGCAACTATTTACTCATGCTATGACTCTATCCAATTAGTATATTGTTTCACTTCTAGTTGCTAGTCTTTCTAATAATAGCGCCCTTACTACCTAGAAACCGTCTAACATATAGCTGTTCTTTTCATTGTTAATTATTGAGAAAAAAATACAATTACTCACTCTATGTATTTTGTTAGAATTAGGTTGTCTATAAATTCAATGATGTAGCCTACACTTGTCACCATGCTCGATACACTTAATTCAATTTCTTTTTAGTCAGCATTTCTTTTAAATTATATTTATACCATTTCAATTGTGAAATAAAAGACTAAAATTTCATTAAATTTAGTACTTTGGGATACACAGTTGGCTCTTCTTATTATAAAGATGCCATTTAACTATGTATTCTATTGTTAAATGCTAAATTTATATTTTCAACATCTGACTTTCATTTCCTAATGCTAATCAAGCCAGGTCATAATAAAAGTGATATCAAAGCAAATATTTAAGTAAATTTAATTATATTTAATTTAATCAAAGATAATAAAGTTAATCAATCTCATTATTCTTCTTAACATCTTAATCTTATCACATCTACCCAAGACCTTTTATGTTCCCTTACCATGTTTTAGTTCCACAACAAACGAAATGATTCCTAAGAAGGTTACAAATGCTTTAACTGGGGACTCATTGACCAACAGTGTCAAAGTCTTCACTCAAATGATGGCCATGATTAACCAAATGATGCAATTGGTCCAGTCAATAGTCAATGAGTCTTACAGCCATGTTATAGCAAAAAAGCATTTAAAACCATTCCCAAACCTGCGACCAACAATTTTTGGGTGCCATAAACCTGACAATGGTAGAAGACTAGCCCCACTAGAGAGAAACTCTTGATGGAATGAGGTGCAACAATTATAAGAAGATAGCCCTAGCAGCCTATATGTTGCATGGAGAAATGAAGCAATGATGGTCCAGCTAATATCAAGAGAAGTTTGGATGAGTCTCTAACTCTTCCATCTCATGGGATAAATTTTCCACGCTTTTAAGATTTTGTATGTACCGGGTACTCCTAGGCTGGGGATGCAAATGAAGTACTCAAGGCTCATTCAGGAAATTTGTACTGTCTCCCAATATGAAGAAAAGAAATGTGAGAGATTTATGATGAACTTAAGAGACGCATCAAACTCACCCTAGTTCATTGGAAGGCTGAAGA
This sequence comes from Gastrodia elata, assembly GCA_016760335.1. Lineage (NCBI taxonomy): Eukaryota > Viridiplantae > Streptophyta > Magnoliopsida > Asparagales > Orchidaceae > Gastrodia > Gastrodia elata. Next base: position 26,951,618 of record CM028677.1, on the reverse strand, counting down.
CTTTAATAATAGTTAGACGTGTTGATTTGGAACTCCTGTTATTCGAACGCATTGATACACTCATAAGAGGAAGATTGATGGATCCAATGTTCATTTTAAAAATCATGCAGGTCGCCAAATTAATGCTAGGATGAAGAAGCCTAACTTTGCTCAGACTTTTACAACAAACAATTTTTTTAGAAATTCCCCCAGCCGTCAAAAATTTGCTTCAGATATCGCCAATCTGGCCACAAAAATTCTCACAACACCAAGTATGTAAAAGTTGATCCTAGGGATAAGGCTCGTATGCAGAAGAGCTACTTGGCAACTTCAAGAGGCAAAACTGGCATGCCCAACATTGATTCAAGTTCCTCTCATCTGAGCATATAGTTCCGTGTCTATGCACTCAACCATGAGGGGGCACAGAACTCTAACAATGTGGCGTGAGATATTATTTACATAAATGAAATTACAGCTACTATCCTTTTTTATACTTGTGCAGTACATTTATTCATGCTTGCAAAAGTTGCACATATTAAATCTATACATGACTTTCCAATGCATCCAACCTTGTGTAAGTTTACCAGATGATCTCATATACAAGTCATCTTAAGCTGTATCTTCACTAACGATTTGGTGATATATAATATAATAGAGAATCGGCAATCATGCCATTGCCATTATTCAAGTTTGATGCGATCTTAAGTATAAATTGGCTTACTAACCATTACATTTTTATAAATTGCAATAAGAAAATTGTTAGATTTCAATCTACGGACCAGAAATCCTTCAAAATATACAACATATAGACATTTCTCATTCTTCAAGGCATCAAACTTGTGACGCAATGGACATCAAGGTTTTTTAGCTCATGTCAAAGAAGCCACCTAGGAAAAACAAAAGCTTGAAGACATCCCCATAGTTCAAGAATACCCAGAAGTCTTTTCAAATGAACAACCTAGATTGCCGCCAATTAAAGAGGTTGATTTCATAGTAGATCTTCTATCTTGCATCGCTCCTATCTTCAAGGCACCTTATTACATAAAAACTAAAGAACTGCAATGGCTCAAGACTCAATTACAAGAATTGCTGGGTAAGGGTTTTATCAGATCCATTTCTTCACTTTGTCAAGATCCTTTTTTTATTTTTCAAGAAGAACGAAAGTTTAAAACTGCATTGGTTACTGTGAATTGAACAAGCTTACTATAAAAAACATATACTCTAGCTAAAAATTGATGATATATTTGACCAACTTGATGGAACTACAATCTTCTATAAGATTGATCTTTTTTCAAGTTATTTCAATTGAGAGTTAAGAAGAATGACATCCTAAAGACAGTTTTCAACATGCATTATGGGCATTCATGGTTATGCTTTTTGAGTTGAATATTGCCCCCAACTACTTGCCATGGACCTCATGAATAGAATGTGCAAGCCATTCTTGGATCAATTGTAGTGGTTTTAATTGATATCATTCTCATTTACTCAAAGGATGAAGCTTAATATGTCCATCACCTTCACATGGTACTCCAAGCTTAAGAATAAGCTCTTCTACACAAAGTTCTATATGTGAATTTTGACTTCAAAGTATTTCCTAGGACACATTATCAATTGTGAGAAAATCTCAGCAAATCCACAAAATTAAAGCTATTACAAATTGGTCGAGACATACTAGCGTAACTAAGGTGAGAAACTTCCTGAAAATAACATGCTGCTACTGCAAATTTATGAAAAACTTCTCCATGATAGCTATACCCCTCTCCAGACTTGCTCAAGAAATTGTAATTTTTTTCGAAGATGCTAAGCATGAAAAAGCTTTTCAGAAGATAAGAGATTATCTCATTTTTACTCTTGTGCTAACGATAACCTTAAGAAAAAACAGTTTTAAGATTATTAGTGACGCATCATTATGTAATTTGGGTTATGTTTTAATGCAGTATAGTCGAGCAGTCGCTCGCGAAACAAACTACCCAGCACAGAATTTGGAGCTAGCTACCATTGTCTTTGTTTTGATAATTTGGAGGCACAACATGTATAAGGTCAGTATGAAGTATTCACATACAATCAAAGCTTGAAATACATCGTCATCCAAAACAACTTGGATTTTAGGCAAAGGTGAACGTTAAAGTTCATCAAAAACTATAAACTTGATATCAATATCATTCAGGAAAAGTCAACGTAGCTACTAATGTCGTTATTGCCAAATCAAATTGGACAATTACTCATCAAGCAGAGCTAATCAACTAAAACTTAATGTAGTCAAACATTTAAATGAAAACAATGTCAACCTGAGTCAGCTAACGATACAACCAGACTTGAGGGTCAGGATTTGCACTGTTTTGCTCCAATATAAAAGCTTAAAAAGATCTTAAATTTAATTAAGATTAGCTAAACTGAGGAGCGTGAGCTTGATGTTGACACATTATTACTGCACCGGTAGAGAGTTTGTGTTCTGGATGTATATGGCCTAAAAGAGGATATTCAACACAAAGACCATCACTAAGGCTACACAATCCTCTTCAACAACACCAAAATGTATAAAAATCTCAATAGTATTATTTGGTGGCTTGGACTAAAGTGCAATGTAACTAATTTTGTGTCCAAATGCCCTATATGATAGATAGATAAGCTTGAGCATCAAAAACCCAATGGGTTGTTTCAACCTCAATCGATATCGGAGTGAAAATGAGATGACATATCTATGACCTTCATGGTTAGTTTACCAAATCAACACAGAGCCATGATGTTATATGGGTGATCATGAACAAGTTGATTAAGTCAATATTTTTCTTACAAATCTGGCATACAGACTTTTGGAGAAACAATGAAGTTGTATATGGATGAGATCGTCAAATTTCATGGTGTGTCAAAGTCTATTGTGTCCTACAAAGACAATAGATTCACTTCCAAGCAGTGGAAGGGTATCAAATAAGCACTCGGTACACATCTGACCTTCAGTGTTGAAGAAAGAATCATTCACTTTAAAGGATCTGCTCAGGTTGTGTGTTTTTTACTTTAGTCAAGGTTGGGAAAAGGGCATACCTTTGATTGAGTTTGTCTACAATAACACTTTTAATCTAGCATTGAGTGGCACCCCATAAGGCTTTGTACGTTAGGTACACATCTGACCTTCAGTGTTGAAGAAAGAATCATTCACTTTAAAGGATCTGCTCAGGTTGTGTGTTTTTTACTTTAGTCAAGGTTGGGAAAAGGGCATACCTTTGATCGAGTTTGTCTACAATAACACTTTTAATCTAGCATTGAGTGGCACCCTATAAGGCTTTGTACGTTAAAAGGTTTATAACATATCTTTGTTATCAGAAATAGAAAAAATGCACATTTTGGGTCAAGAACTTATTATAACCACTAGAAGATCATAATGATTAGAGATAGAATGAAAGCTCTTTATATTATGACTCAAACAAGTAAGTGAATTTTTGTGTTAAAGATTCGGTCTTTGTCAAGATTAGCCCGATAAAAATATCCCCAAATTTGGTAAGACTAGTAAGTTTAGTTAGAGGAAAATTGGCACTTTCGAGATCTCTGAGATAGTTTGAGAAAAGGAAGCGGACATGTGTTAGCATTACCTTCATTTCTTTGAGTAAGGTACAAACGTTCCTTTCTGTATTCTAAATTTCAAAGACAATTTCTCTAAAGGGTAGATCGTAAAATCCCTTTATGAAAAATGCTTAAACTTCAATATCAGACTTCCCCTGATATTCAAGTCAATTTTAATAACCACAAAAAATTGTCAATTTTACCCATAATAGACTAATTTGTGAAATTAAAATAATGCGTAAGAATGCAAACTATTATTTTTAGCATGTGTGCACTAAAGTTGAAAATTTTTTATGCAAATTTCATCTAAATCAGAGTTAAAACAAAATTCTCGTGAATTTTCAAATGAATCATAACTTTTACTTGTACATAAACAGCCCCTAACCTAATTATATAATTGTCCCCCTTCTTTGCACCAGGTGAGAAGCAAGCAACAACTGCACGCTATAATAACCGCTCTTAAACCCACCCTCAACCACGCAGAATCATCGAGCCACTCGGCACCAGCAAATGGCGCGAGCCCACCACAGTTCCCTCTCTTGCTTTCCCCTCCCCATCCCCCTCTCCTACCTTTCCTAAAGGCTACCTCATGGACACCTCACGGTCACGCCTTGGCCAACACCGATTTGCAACCTAAGCCTAGTTGGCCTTACCCCTCTGCTAACCACTATCCCTTCTTTCCAAACACTCCAACAGCTTTCCAAACAGTCTCAGGCGATTGCTAAATAGCTCCCAAACTTAAGTTGTTGCCAAACAGCCCCAAACCATGGTCAACAGCTCTCAAACTCATAAGCTCTTTTTCAAATAGCCCCAATAACTTCCAATAGCTTCCAATAATTTTTCAAAACTTCCAACAGCTGCAAGTTGTTTCCAAACAATTTCAAATAGTAGCTTTAGCAGTCTCCCACAGCTTTCCAAAAATTCCCAAAACCAGTTAATGCCAAACAGCCACAGGCAGCCCCAAGCACCATCCAAACAGCCCACAACAATAAGTTGTTGTCGAACAGCTTCAAACACTTCCAAATAACTCTAATATCCTCCAACAGCGAAAGTTGTCACCAAACAAAAAGCACCAACTGCTGTAAGGTGTTTTTCAAACAGCTTCCAATAGCAAAAACAGCTCTTTAAAACCATCCAACAACTAACAAATTGCCTGAAATATTTCAAATGCTACCAAGCAGGCCATATCTCATTTTCCAACCAAACCGTGACCCTAAAACCTCTTTCTCCACTTTACCCTTTCTGTCTTATGTATTATATATATATATATATATACATATGCAAATATATATTTTTAGATATAAATAAATCTTTATTATTACAAATTTGCCACTTTCCAATTTGACAGTGCAGCCTAAGACTTAGAGTTCTCACAACAACTTTACAAGCATTTCAAGGAACTAATCATGCAAATATCAAGTTTCATCGATTTAATCTGAATTGTACTCATTTAATCTTACGCAGTATACTCTCCAAATATGCTCTAACAGCCACTGAACTCGATAGATAGTTTCTTATGTGGCCTACCAAAATCAAATACATCTTTATTTAATTAAAATTTTAATCATTAGAATGATATAATAAATTTTGAACCGAACACTAATTTTCCAAATAAGGTTGATTTTAAAGGAAGAATGTCGTTCACGGAACCAACGCATCAAAACTTCAGACTCCAAATTATGATTTTATTAAATAATTATGCGCATTTCTTTCATGGTTGTAATTAATTTTGACATTTAAGAATTATGCGATAGATGTTAGATTCATAATTTAGAATCCAATAGGATTAAACCCAAAAATCATATTTTTATTGATAAATTAATCAAAATTAACATATTTTTATCTATATATAATGAAAAATAGTTAAATAAAAATGATTAGCCTCTTGACTACAAGATAATCGACAACATATATATAATAATTTATGTCACATTATATTGCATGTCTTATATAAATATGTTAGCTAATCTTACTAAATTACTATGCCAATGAAAATGAATCATGTTAAATCAAGAAAAAATTATATTAAATGACAATCTGTATTAACATGATATAATGAGGATGCCCAAATTAGTAGATGCAGCACTAGTTTTTACATAAGTATGTGCGATAGAGGTTTATACGCATATTATTTTCACAATAAAATCATGGATATGATCCTTTTTAGCTTTGGAAGGCTTATCACCTTACACTAGGTGGTGGGTCACTAAACTTTACTACGGAGTGCAGCATTCACAATGCATGAATAAATAATTGCAATCAACATTGATTATGTTCTAATTTCAATGTAACTCATTTAGCTTTTGTTATCACTTCAAGTTGCTAGTGTTTCTACTTTTAGCCCTTACAACTTTGAGTTTCGCTACATTATAATTATTAAAGCATGCATAGCATTTTTCTCTTCATTATTAATTACTGAATAAAAATTATAATTATCTACTCTAAGCATTTTTATTAAGACCAGATGCTTAATAAATCCACTGATCTAGCGCCGCACAGTACACTTATTTCAATTTCTTTTCGGTTAGTGTTTTTTATGTTATATTTATACTCTTTCAATCATAAAATAAAAGATTTTGTTAAATGCCTTTAAATTTAGCACTTTTGGATGCATAAATGGCTCTAAATACTTAGATAGCATATTTAATATACATCTCTAATTATTAAATATCAAAATCATGTTTTCGTCATCCTGTTTCCTGATACTTATCAAGCTAGGTCATGACACTTGAAATCTGATTAAGTCGGCCCACAAATAATCATTTTTAATAAGAAATCAACCAAATTTGGAAGGTTATAACTATTTAAATGGTTTTCAATAGTTATATGATTATTCAAATACTTAAAATCATAAATAAATGAAAATTATACCTTAAACTTTGGGGGCTCAAATAAGAAACAATGTAGAGTGCTCGGTGTAGAATATACTAATTAAATTTTGCATATATAATTCACAAATAAAACAAATATAACTTGATATTATAAAATTAATACCTTAAAAGCGATGTAGGTCGTAGTATAATTCAGGTTCATTAGCAAGGTTGAGATCATCGTTGGAGCTCAAAGTTAAAGGCTATATTCTCTTCGATCGGAATGGTGGTAAATTTATATATATGAAGATTTTTAGATCTGGGCGCACCATCCTAGTGCCTAGTCGCACCTTTTTATGCCAAAAACTATTGATCAAAGAAATTTAGAAATTAGATTTATGCATTCATTTCATGTGCAAAGTAAACATATAATTGGCACCTGTGGAATTCTTTCCTATTATGCTTCTTCTCTTCTATAGTTCCTCTACTGCACAATAACCATAGAAATTATCTTACTCCTTAGCTTCCTGATATTAGAGGCTTAAATTCACTCTGATACTTCCTCACATGTCAAGTTTGGTTGAAAACTATATCTTCTATAAATACTAAATGAAGGCTCTGACAAACATCTTTGGAGTGAAAAATTATAAAACCATATTATGGATTTCACTCAAATGATCTGAAAGTCAAAGCTTGTAAGCATTCTAACCAATCCTTGTTAGAACTTCAGATAGACTCATCTATCTTGAACTGAGTTTTCTTGTGCCTCCAATTTGATTTATACTTTTTAGAGGGCTAGCCTTTATATAAGCAAATTCTCATAGTTTAAATCTAATCTATCCCCAATTTCTGACCAAGCAATAACTATGATACATTTTCTTCCATACAATACTTCATATTGTGTCATTCCAAAACTTGATTGGTAAATATTATTGTATGCAAATTCAACTAAAGGTAGATGATCTTCCTAATTATCCCCAAAATCTATAACACATAAACGAAGCAAATCCTCAAATTTGATTTACCCTTTCTATCCGTCCATTCGTCTGATAATGAAAAGTTGTGCTTAAGATAACATAGATCTCAAATATGCTTGTTAATGTGCCAAAACTTAGAAGTAAACCTGATGTCTCAATCTAATCCAATTGTATTAGGCACTCCATGCAATATGATAATTTTATTTAAATATATCTTAGCCACCTCTTACAAGATCCATTTCCCTTCTCCTGCACAAATATAAAGAAGATTATTTGCCAAAACCATAAGATAAACACTTTATAAAACTTCCACATCTCAAACTTAAAGTTGAAAAATATTCTTTTAGCTTTAAAATGGATGATTTGATAATTCAACTGGTTTATTTTATGGATCTAGCTCCTACTGAATACATTTATAAGTCTAATCATGGTGAATTGTTAAAGAGCTTATGTCACAAATGTGCAAATTATAAGGAAATTATGTTTGTGAGCTGCATATGTTGAAATTTTGGAATATAGTGATTGAAAATAAATTATAAATGAATGTTTGTATTTCAAAAAATCAATGATTTTATGCTAAGTAAATCTATCATGAAAGACCTACATTGACTAAGAAGTTTGATATAGAAATATTGAAAAAGAAAAGAAGATCTCATTTAAATTTTATTGATCTTGAAAAGGATTATGATAGAATACCAAGAAAAGTCCTTTGAAGAGCTTTAGAGATAGAAATAATTTATGTGGCATATCTTGATGTTATTAAAGATATGTATAATGGGGTTGTAATTCGGTCTCAAGGTGGCTTATTTAACGATTTTCTTGTTATTATTGGATTATATCGAGGTTCCGTTCTCAGTCCATATCTTTTTTATTTAATTATAAATATTCTTATTGAACACATTCATGAGGAAGTTCCTTGATGCATGTTAAATGATATTTTATTTATTGTTATATTTAAGGATATAGTTAAAGCAAAATTCAAGCTATGAAAAATTGCTTTAGAATCAAAAGGGCTTTATCTCAAAGGATCAAAAAATTGTAATCTTAAAAACATAATTATTGAGGACCATGTGATCAAGAAGAGTGAAATATTCAAATACTTAGGTTCAATTATTCAAAATAATGGTGAAATAAAGAGACGTGATTTATAAAATCCATGATGGTTGGATGAAATGGAGGAGAATGTCTAGAGTTGTTTCACTCAAAATAATAGAGTATATTTCACTCAAAAAAAGATAATTTTAAAAAGTAGCTATATGACTGATTATATGAGCCAACAAAAAAAACCTCTTGATAAAATAAGTGTTGCAGATATGAGGATACTACAATGGTTGAGTGGGTATACTCAAAAGAATAAAATGAAAAATGAGTTAATTTTGTAATATAGTTGGAGTAGCTCTAATAGCAAATAAGATTAGGGAATATTGTGATAAACCTGAGCACCACCAAGCACACACTATTCTGCAACAGAAGTGTATTTATGAAGAGTGCGTACTCAGATTTGAGAATCGGGGTTACGTTGACGGTTACCAAGCAGCATGGAAATCACAAAACTACAAAAATAAAATTACAGCATCTTGCATGCAAGAGATCACAGCACACAAAACATCCAAACACCAAAGATTACGTGAAAAACATAAGAACGAGAAAAATCACGGAGCCACACTACAGAAAATTCTACTATAAAGACTTGAATATTACAGAATTTCAAAGAGCTTATCTCCTTAGCTGAAATACACTAACTCTTACTCTAATATGGAGATGAGAGGAAGCAGCCACCACCAGAATTTCTCCTCCAACATGTAAGGGATATCTAGCACAGCAGTTTCATTAGGGCTTCTCCTTGAAATCTCCTCCTCACTGTAAGACTCGGCCTCCAAACTGAAATGCCAACCTTGTAATCTCCTCTCAACTTCTTTTCTTAAGTATTCAACTGAATTTCAGACCCTGAAAGGTTCAAAATGCCTTCCAATTTGCATAGGACGAAACCTGGACTAAAACAGATTTCCACCAGGCGCTACGGCGCGCCGTAGCGCCTGACTCTCTGGTTGGGACCCGCTGCGGCGCGCAGTAGCGACCGCGTCTCGGGCTGGCACCCGCTGCGGCCCGCGGTAGCCCCCGCGTCTCGGTGAGGGACCGCCTACAACGCGCAGCAGCGCCAGCGTCTTGGGTTGGCACCCACTGCGGCACACGGCAGCGCCCGCGTCTCGGTGAGGGACCGCCACATCGCGCTGCGGCGCGCTGCAGCGCCTATGTTGTTTCTGGACTTCACTTCTTGCTCCAAATCGCCTCGAAACCTCTCGGAGGCTCACTGGAGCACCTCTAGTATCTCCATGATGAACTAAATAGTCTCCATAACACAATAATCTCCCACTTTGAGACCTTTAGGAAAAACTTCCCCCTCTTCCAACTTTGATTCTTCATTGTATTCTTCCATTCTTATCAAGAACGTGGTGTGGCTCACATTCGCTCTCTCTTCATGTACCGAGGCCAACTGAAGCTGCACATAGCTTCAGCTTCTCCACTGTTACAGCTTTAGTAAGCATCTCGACTGGATTCTTAGAAATGTGGATCTTCTCCAATCCAAGTTGTCCTTCTTCCAACAGTGTCCGAATGAAATGGTAACGAAGTTGAATGTGTTTTGTTTTGACATGAAATGCTGCATTCTTCGCTAGATGAATAGCGCTCATACTATCACTGTAGAGATTCACACCCTCCTGCACCTTGCCCAATTCTGCCATGAAACTCTTCAACCAGATTATTTCCTTACTTGCCTCTGTAATGGCAACATACTCTGCCTCCGTGGTAGATAACAACACGATGTTTTGTAGCCTGGAGATCCAGCTCACCGCTGCACTTCCTAATGTATACACATAACATGTATTACTTCTTCTGCTATCAACATCTCCTGCAAGATCTGAATCTACGTAACCTTATAAAATAATGTAAGATCTTCCAAAGCATAAAGCTTTGCCAGCTGTACCTTTCAAATACCTTAGGATCCACTTGATTGCGTCTGAATGGTGCTTCCCTGGGTTTCCCATGAATCTACTAACCACTCCCACTGCTTGAGCAATATCCGGTCTTGTGCAGATCATCGCGAACATCAAGCTCCCAATTGCTGAAGCATAAAGAACCTTCAGCATATGTTCATTCTCATATTCTGATTTTGTTATCTGCTCCTTTAATAAGCTGAAGTGACTTGCTAAGGGAGTGCCCACTGGCTTTGCTTCAATCATGTTGAATCTTTTCATCACCTTTTCAACATATTCTTTTAGCAACAGATTCAGAATTCCTGCACCTCTTTCCCTATTGATTCTCATACCAAGAATCTGCTTGGCCGGCCCGAAGTTCTTCATGTCAAACTCCTTTGACATAAGCTCTTTCAGCATCCTTATTTCTTTCATGTCTGATCCTGCGATCAACATATCATCCACATACAGCGATATAATGATATATGAGAACTTACATTGTTTTATGTAACAACAGTGATCCACCTGACATCTCTTGTACCCTGATTCTGATATGAACCTGTCAAATCTTTTGTACCACTGCCTTGAGCTTGCACACAAGCTCACAATTTCCTTTCTCTCGAGCCTTGTACCCTCTAGGTTGTTGCATGTACAGCTCCTCCTCCAGCTCTCCGTGAAGAAATGCAGTTTTAACATCCATTTGCTCCAGATGTAAATTCTCAACTACCGCCACAATGTTCAACACAACCCTGATGGTTGTCACCTTCACAACTGGGGCGAAGATCTCACTGTAGTCGACCCCATGCCTTTGCTGAAAGCCCTTTACTACAAGTCTCACCTTATAGCGTTTGTTGCCATTCGGTTCTTCCTTCACCCGATAAATCTACTTATTCTGAAGAGCCTTCTTCCCAGCGAGTAGAGGTGCCAACTCCCATGTCCCATTTGACATGAGTGATGCCATTTCATCATTGATGGCAGCCTCCCACTTAATTGAATCTTCAACCTGAAGTGCCTCTTCCAAGCTTTCTAGTTCACCTCCATCCGTTAGTAACAAATAGAACAAGGAAGAAGAGTACCTCTGTGGTGATCTTATGACTCTTATGGATCTTCTTAACATGGGTGTTTGTGATTCAAAATTGACACCCTCCTGAGCTTCTTCTTGTACTCCAACGTCTGGCTCAATGCTGTCATCAATCTCTATGTGCCGGGGCTCACCATCTGAAGCATCCTTGAAATCAATCTTGACTCCAATACAATCCTTGTACATTTCACTTTCATTGAAAGTGACATCCCTGCTTTTGAAGACCTTCTGGTTCTGATTGTCCCAGAACCTGTAACCAAACTCGCCCACACTATATCCAACAAATGTGGACTTGATCGCCTTTGCGTCAAGCTTGCTCCTTGTAACGACCCAAAGTCTTTACCTTGCGAATTATATCAAATTTCGACGCTGACATTAGAACCCCGGGGAATTTCATTTTAAGGCAAACAAAATTACCAATTGATAGAAACAATTTTAAAAGATCAAAGTGCCCTAGTTTGAGAAAAAATTCGAAAAACGAAAGCTCTCGCCTTATTCTCAGAATTATTTAAATTCTAAAAATCAAAAACATTGAAATAAGTGTCTGAATTCATCATTTTTAGTGTCGTTGTGTTAAGTATATTATTTAAAGGCTGCTCGAGAAGTTTCATCAAATTCTGAGCGCCGATTTGATCGTGGCAAATTTTGGAAGTTTTAAACCTCAAAAATTAAAATAAAATAAAATTTTGCTCCGAATCGAAAATTTTCTGCGCGAGGTTGTTCATAATGCTGTAACACACTTCGGTGTCAAGTTTCGTTGGATTTGAATGCCAAACGGCGAAAAAATGCGATTAATTTAAAGTTAAAAAAAAATCTTTTCATTTCCCTTGCTCTACCCCTGCTTCCCCTATTCGCCCGATTTCTCCCCCCTTCGGCCGATTGAATCGTAGAAACCTGCGATGCCTACGATCACAAGCTCAGTCCCATGACAGAGCCTGCAAAGGCGGAAGGTTCCGCCTGGCCGCCTGCTACCTGCGCCAATTTTGGCACAGGTTGGTCGCCCTCTTGGCCGACCACCCCTTCCTTCCGCCTCCAGGCAGAAGAAGCTTCCCGCTAGGAAGTTTTGGTGCATGCCAGGAGCCATTATGGCGCTAAAACGGCGCACGCCTCCTACACCCCTCGCCTCCTACAAATACCCCTGCCCTCTCCTTCTTCACCCACAGCAGCCCCCATCTTCTTCCTCACTGCCTTCCCCTCCTTCCGGCCGCTGGCCAGCTCCTCCCCAGCCAGCCTTCCTCCTTCCAGCCGTCGGCTAGCTCCTCCTCAGCCCTTCCAGCCGGCTAGCAAGCCCCCGGCCACTCAGTAGCCGCTGCTGGCCAGCCTCTCGCTGCTGCCACCTCGGCCACCCCATTCCGGCTCCCCTCCGTTTTTCGACGGTCCTAATCCTAAGGTAAAAAGAGTTGGAAAGGAAGAAAATGGGAAGAGCATTTCTCTAAATCTTGTTACTCTCTTTTTATAACTATCAAATTAATAATTAATCATTCACATTAATATTATTCTCATTAATTAATAATGAGAACAATTCAAATGTTATAAATGACTATTATTTCTTATTTGTCAATTCAGTCATTTTTATTCTGACTTTTTTTGCCGAACATTATTATTATCATTAATCATAACGCCTTAATGAATATAACAGCTTAAATAAATCAAACTTCAATCTTAAAAATGGAAGAAGAACAGAATAAAAGTAAAGATGAAATTGACTCCTAATACATTGGATTAAAAAGGTAACTTATCCAAAATGCAGATTAAGCGAACTGTCACTCATCCGAATTATTGAACTTCTGAACTTAAAGAACAAAGGTACCCAGTATATGATGAATATTACATTTTGCACTTTTACTACTGCTTAGCTTATTTGCTTTGAGCCAATTTCAATTTGAAGCTTGGTTGGTTGTTCGGAACCAACATGATAATATTCGAGGTTGTTACTGAATAATGACATCAGTAACATTCGGGATTGTTGCTGGAAAAATGACATCAGCAATATTCGGGGTTGTTATTGAAAAATGACATCAATAACATTCGATGTTATTATTGGAAAATGACATCAATAATATTCGGGGTTGTTACTGGAAATGACATTAGTGACATACGGGGTTGTTGCCGGAAAATGACATCAGCAACTTTCAGGATTGTTATTGAAAAATGACATCAATAACATTCGAAGTTGTTATTGGAAAATGACATCAATAACATTCGGGATTGTTATTGGAAAATGACATCAATAACATTCGGGGTTGTTACTGGAAAATGACATCAGTAACATTCAGGATATATTACTGGAAAATGACATCAGTACTCTTTATTTAATAAATAATATTTGTTACAGAAAATTATTTATTTCGCGCTATTGCCTTATTTTCTCCTGCATTTTATTTCCGTCTTACTTCCGCTAATCGCATCTTTTAAAATGTAAATATTATTGTGTACTACAGTACTTAGAGTATTCTCTAATTACTGGGAATTCAAATCCCGATATTATTTTCTGTACAATACCAAGTCAGGTGCTCCTAGGGGATTACGCGCAAGAACCATAATGCTTAAAGCATTCATCTGCCGATAGATCTACAGCGCTATTTATTTTTGCTTGTTTATCTTTTAATTTTTTTTTTCACTTTTATACGATTAATGCTGAAAAGATCTTATAATTTTGAAATATTATAAATGAAATGTATCTTTTGCTTTTATGTGTTACTTTTCTCTCAAATTTCTCAATATGATTTTGCGGTAAGTGGACACCCGATGCCAGAACGGTTTTCGCTGAACCGGCATCGGGCCTTCACACTCCTGGATTATGCATCAACGTCCACATATGATGAGCAGCCAAATACCTTGATGTGGTTCAGTTTCACCTCCTTTTCGCTCCAAACTTCATCAGGAATCCTTTCATTCAAGGGTACAGAAGGTCCCCGATTGATAAGATATACCGTCGTATTAACGGCTTCAGCCCAAAACTGCTTTGGGAGACCTGCATGCAATCTCATGCTCCTGGCTCTTTCTGTGATAATTATGTTCATCTGTTCTGCAACATCATTTTGTTGTAGTGTTCTTGGGATTATGAACTCCCTCTTGATGCCTCTCAAGGCACAGAACTCCTTAAACTCCCTATCACACTACTCGTCGATATTATCAGACCTTAGGCACTTAAGTTCTAATCATGTCTTGTTCTCCACCAAAACTAACCACTTTCCAAACATATCAAATACATCATATTTATGCTTTAAAAAATAAACTCATACCTTTCTCGTATGATCATCAATGAAAGTAACGAAATATGTGGCTCCACCTATGGAAGAAGTAGGAGTTGGCCCCCATACGTCTATATGCACCAACTCAAGTTTCTTGCCTTTCAGCTCCCTTCCAACTTTGGAGAATTAAATATTCTTCAGTTTGCCTAGCACGCGATCTCCATAGAAATCCAAGTCTACTGACTTTAGTCCTTAGAGCTTCCCCTTTGACTATAGGGATTTCAACCCCCTCGCGCTCATATGGCCAAGTCTCCGGTGCCATAGATATGTATCTATCTCATCTGCAGCTGCAATAGTATTAGACACTTTATTGATCAGATAAAATGTACCTTCCATATTGCCCCGTGCAATAACGAGTGCACCCTTGGTGACCTTCCACGAGTCTCCAATGAAATAAGTATTGTAGCCTTCTCTGGCTAGTTGGCTCACAGAAATTAAATTTCTCCTTAGACCTGGCACATGTCTAACATCCTTGAGATTCCAAACTACGCTGCTAAATAGCTTAACATCCACATCACCTCTGCCAATGATGTCGCACGCCATATCATCTCCAAGGTACACTTTCCCCAAGTCACCCTTAGTGTAACTCTTGAAGGCACTCCTAGACGGAGTCGCAAGAAAGGATGCGCCCGAGTCCACCACCCAGAACTCCGTATTGACAAGTGAGACGATCAAAGAATCCTGATCCTCCTCAGCTGAAATATTCACAGTGGGGTTCATAATCTTACCACCACCACTTGATTTCTTCAAGGTAGGACATTCCTTCCCACAGTTCCAGCAATCCGGCTTTGCCTTTCGAAGTCTTGATGTTCCTCATCGAGACATTGACCTATTTCTGTTATGTCTCCTTTCAGTGTGTCTTCCCCTGCTCTCAGCATTCAGTGCTAAGGAAGATGCCTCTCCATGAGATTTCTTCCGCGCCTCCTCATTTAGCACAAGCCCGACTATGTCATCGAACCTCAACGACGCATTTCCTGATGAATTGCTGATGGTTGTAACCAGCCCATCCCAACTTTTCGGTAATTAAGAGAGAAACAACAAAGCTCGGACCTCGTCATCAAAACTGATGCCCACCGAACTTAACTTGCTCGTCACCGTGTTGAACCCATTGAGGTGTTCAGTCACTGAATAGTCATCCATCATCTTCGTGTTAAACAATCCTTTCATCAAAAAAACTTTATTTGAAGCCGAGGGCTTCTCAAACATTCTAGTCAGATTATTTACAAGATCTACAATAGTTTTCTCATTAACAATGTTAAAAGCAATAGTAGAAGATAATAATAAATGAATCAAACCCAGTGCAGTTCTAACAAGAACTTCCCATTCTTCATCAGTGATAGCTGCAGGTTTTCTGTCGGCTCCTTTCAATGGAAGATACAACTTCTTTTGGTAGAACGGGTCGTCCATCTGCATTTTCCAAAACGCAAAGTTCGTTCTGCTGAATTTCTCAATATTGTGTCTCATCTCTTCGGCCATTGCTCCCACTCAAACAGCAAACCCTAGAACCAACAAGGTAATCTCTCGCTTTGATACCACTTGGTGGTGATAAACCTGAGCACCACCAAGCACACACTATCCCGCAGCGGAAGTAGATTGATGAAGAGTGTGTACTTGGATTTGAGAATTGGGGTTGCGTTGACGATTACCAAGTAGCTTGGAAATTACAAAACTACAAGAATAAAATCACAGCATCTTGCATGCAAGAGATCACAGCACACAAAATATTCAAATACCAAAGATTACGTGGAAAATCCAAGAATGGGAAAAACCACATAACCACACCATAGAAAATTCCACTATAAAGACTTGAAGGTTACAGAATTTTAATGAGTTTATCTCCTTAGCTGAAATGCACTAGCTCTTACTCTAATATGGAGAGGAGAGGCAGCAGCCACCACCAGGAGTCTCTCCTCCAACATGCAAGGGATATCTTGCACAGCAGCTTCTTTAAGGATTCTCCTTGGAATCTCCTCCTCACAGCAAGACAGCCTCCAAACTGAAATGTCAACCTTGTAATCTCCTCCCAACTTCTTTGCTTAAGTACACAGCTGAAATTCAGACCCTGAAAGGTCCAAAATGCCCTCCATTTTGCTTAGGACGAAACCTGGACTGAAGCAGATTTCCGCCAAGTCGTAGTCGTAGTGCCCGACTCTCGGGTTGGCACCCGCTGCGGCGCGCGATAGCGCCCGCGTCTCGGGTTGGCACCCGCTGCGACGTTCGGCAGCGCCAACATCTCGGGTTGCCACCCGCTGCGGCGCGCGGCAGCTCCCGCGTCTCGGGTTGGCACCAGCTGCAGCGCTCGGGAGAGCCCGCATCTCGGTTTGGCACCCATTACGACGCGCGGTAGAGCCAACATCTCGGATTGGCACCCACTGCGACGCGCAGCAGAGCCAGTGTGACGACCCAAAGTAACAACCCAAAGTCGTTACTTTGCAAATTAGGTCAAAACCCGCCTTAAAAATCAGGATCCCGGGGAATTTTGAATTAGGGCAAACAAAAATACCATAGGTGAGATTTATTTTAAAGATCAAGGTGCCCTATTTTGGGAGAAATCTAAATAACGAAAGCTCCCGTTTTATTTCTTGAATTATTTAAATTCTAAAAATCTTGAACATTGAAATACATACCCGAATTCATCATTTTCAGTATCGTTATGATCAGTATATTATTTAAAAGATGCTCGAGAAGTTTCATCAAATTTTAAGCGCCGGTTTGATTGTGGTTAATTTTTGAAGTTTTTTAAACTCAAAAATTAATATAAAATAAAATATTATTCTGAATCGAAAATTTTCAGCGCGAGAGTGTTCGTAATATTATAACACACCTTGGTGTCAAGTTTCATTGTATTTGGATGCCAAACGGCAGAAAAATACGATTAATTTAAGTTTAAGTAGCTTTAATAAATTTTTCTTAAAAAATTTTCTTCCCCCCAATAGCTGCATGCAATTTTTCCCAAGCGGAAGAATTTTCAGCCCATATTAGCACCTTATCCCCTTATTCACATGCCATTAAGCCTCCCTTATCCCCCTCTTGCCCATCCTGCTCTATTCTCTACTTATGCCACACAGCAGCCCTCTCCAAATGCTCACAACCAACCTAAAGCAGCAACCTCCCTTCTCCTTTCTATCCCTGCAGCTCCCCTAGCCCTTAGTCCCATAGCAGCCCCTCCTCCTCAGCTGCCAGCCATCCTCCCTCAGCCTCACAGCAACAGCAGCCCTTCTCTACAGCTGTTGGCCCCTCCTCCTCAGCTCCTACCAGCGGCCAACCCCCCCCAGCAACCAGCCAACAAGCTACCAACTCCTCCCTCAGTCCCTACTAGCCTCCCCCATCAGCCAATAACCAGCCCTCTTCTCCCCACAGCTAGCCAGCCCACAGCAGCCCCTCCTCCTTAGCCTGCAGCAACCAAGCCTCATTCACCTCCCCAAACAGCTGCCATTCCAGCCCTCCCTTCTCTCCAAATAGTAGCCCCCAAACCCCTACCAACTCCCCTACCACAGCCAACAACCCCCTACCAAGTCTCTCACAGCCAGCAGCTCCTTCTTCTCCATTCCAATCAGCCCCGCAGCAGCAACCCTCTCCTTCTCTCATCCCTACAGCAACAGCCATCTTCTCCTCAGCCCCACAGCAGCAGCCCTCTCCTTCTCTCAGCCCTACAGCAACAACCATCTTCTCCTCAACCCCACAGCAGCCAAGTTCTCCTCTCCGCCCTACAACAACAGCCATCTTCTCCTCAGCACTACAACAGCAGCAGCCAGCTCCCATTCCAGCCCCTACCAGCTTCTCTACTAGCCCCATAGCAACTCCTCCCTCAGCCCATAACAGCCAGCAAGCTGCTAGCTTCCTCCTCAGCCCCCACAGCCCTCCTCCAGCCTCCAGCCTTCTTTCATTTTCCAAGCAGTTCTAATTTAAGGTAAGAAATGGAAAAGAAAAGAACTGAAATTTTTCCTTTTGTGCTTAATCATAAGTATAATAATAATAAATAATAATATTAACATCTCAAATACATCGTTCACATTATCATAACAGATAACAGTAAAAATGTAAATAAAGATGTCTATTATATTTCTAATCAATCAATTTAATTCTGCTTTTATTCTTTCATAAAATGTAAATCTTATCATATTAATATGATAAGATTACATAAAATAATTAAATAAAGATTTATATCATTATGAGAATATGAAAGAATAAAGACAAGAAAGAAGAATATAAATTCTTAAAAAAAAAAAGAAATAATATTCCTTAAATCATTGGTTAAATACTAAAATATCGGAAACTTAAAATGCAGATTGAGCGAACTGTCACTCATCCAAACTTAAAGGACCAAAGGTACCCAGCACATGATATGTATTACATTTTGCATTTTTATTACTGCCTTGCTTCGCTTAAATTGCTTCGAGCCAAATTTCGTTTTGAAGCTTGGTTGGTTGTTCGAAACCAACGTGGTAACATTCGTGGTTACTGAAAAAATGACATCAGTAATATTAATGCTTGGTTGGTTGTTAGAAACCAACATCCTTTTCATTCGTGGTCAGTTACTGAAAAAATGACATCAGTAACGGCATTCGTGGCTAATTACCGGAAAAATAACATCGGTAATAACATTCGTGGGTTGTTACTGAAAAGAAGACATCAGTAACAATATTCGTGGCAGGTTACTGAAAAAATGACATCAGTAACCTGTATTTTTGTGCTAATATCTTTTGAAGAAAATAAATTATTTCATTTGCACTTTTACCTTAATATTTTTCCTGCATCTTTTTTTTAAATCGCATCTCTGCTATTATAAAATGTAACACTGCATTGATTATTGTGGTACTTAGAGTACTCTCTAATTACTGGGAATTCCAATCCCGATATTATTTGTTGTACAATACCAGATCAGGTACTTCTGGAAGAGCTTAAACAAGAACCCTAATGTTTAAAATTTTCAATCTGCAAATGGATCTACGACGGCACTGTTTTTGCTTATATTTTGTATTATATTTATTTTTCGCTTTTGTACGAGGAGTACGATGTCAGATCTTGTAATATGAAGTTTGAAATAAATGAGAAATGTCTTATATTTTTATGTGTCCCTTTTCTTTCATTACTCAATATGATCCTGCGGTATGTGAACACCCGATGTCGGAATGGTTTCCGCTAAACCGACATCGGGCCATCACAGCCAACATCTCGGATTTGCACCAGCTGCGGCGCGCGGCAGCGCCCGCATCTCGGTGAGGAACCGCCGCGACATGCCACGGCGCACAGCAGCGCCTGTGTTATTTCTGGACTTCACTTCTTACTCCGAATCGCCTCGGAATCTCTCTGAGGCTCACCGAAGCACCACTAGTATCTCAGTGATGAATTAATGGTCTCCATAACACAACAAAGAATAAAATGAAAATTGAGTTAATTTTGCAACATAGTTGGAGTAGCTCCAATAGCAAATAAGATTAGGGAATATTGTTTTAGATGGTCCAGGCATATTAAGTGTAGATTATAAAATGCCTTCGTTAGATAATTTTGAGTTCATATATATTTTAAAAGATGAAAAAAAAGACCAAAAAAGACTTGGAAAGAAACAATTAAAAAGGATCTACTCTATTTGGAGCTTAGGAAGAGGCTTATAGTTGGTTCATGTAGCCAACCCCACCTAGTGAGACAAAGGTTTAGTAATGGTGTTGTTGCTTTGTTGTTGTAGATAACTTCTATTATCAATAAACAACATTTAGCTTTAAAAATTATCATGGAAAACGTGAGAAAGACAAATAATAAACGGAGTGCTGAACTTTTCAGTAAAGACGTTTCAAAAAAGCAATTAAAGCACAATTGTTAACTAATTTCCTAGGCGATGCTGCTTATGAAAAATAAAGTGATTCATCTGCCCACTTTGGTTAAGCCATAGATCAATGTTAGAGAAGGAGCTTCAGGTATACTAGGTGTGGCATTGAGATATTCTTGGTAAACCTCAATTATCTAATCCTCTTTAGCTATTCAGACATAAATAATCACTATGAATAGAAAAAAAAAAAACGAGAGACGGTCTAGTATAGGAAAGACCCTCACAACAGAAAAAAAAAAACATGAGTTGGACCATAGTTCTGTACATGTGAATACCAAATTAAAGAGTTAGAACTTACTCAGAGACAACTTCTTGGCCTAAATAATGCATGATAAGGGATGAACTATATATTCTTACACCATACTTGAAAACGCAGAATTTATAAGTGACGATATAGAAAAGTAATGACATAATTTATTTATTAAATGCTTAAATGACAAATTAACAATTTTGTAAAAACTTTAAGTTTTTTTTTTAATTTGAAATAAATTCCATTTTGAAAATACTACAAAAATTTTAAGGCTTTAAGAGAAATCACATTATCAATAAAATAATAGTCTATGCATCTGTTATAGAAATAAGACTAGTGTGTAGTCGTCCCCCTCAATATTTAATACTCCAATAAGAGCAAAATGGTTGGAATGAGCGAATAGTTTCAAATAAAAAAAAATTAGTTGGATTGTATTTTGTTGTATAAAAATGTATGGGTGGTGTGAATATAAATATAATGTTTGGACATTAAATATGTAAGACATTGTATGTTTCCCAACATCTCAATGCTATGAAATTTTACTAAGCGATTCCAGATGTTAGTTACATTAAATGTTATACATAACTTCTATAAAAATGACATTTATATTCAATTGCTCCAACATCTAGATGTGATTTCTCATTGTATTGTTCTAAGGAGAAGAAAGAATAGCAGTTTTGACAAGCAGCAAGCTCAACAATTGACGACAAGAATAACAATTGTTGGAGGGGAGGTCATTGGCAGCAAGTTCCAGCATCTTTTACTTGCGTCTCCCCTTCCCTATCGATAAGTGTAAACAATGTACAATATAAGAAAAAAACATTGTGGTAAGTTTGGCACATCGTCAAAGCAAGGCTATATGATAACTAAGTGGTTTGAGTTTGATTCATGGGCACTAAAATGATATAAGAATTAAAAGTATGCCAGTCTTACACAGCATCTAAATGTCCATATAAATTAGACAATACTAGATTTCATAAATAAAAATAGGGGAGGATGGAGGTGATGCAGAATGGGTGCAACTGCATCCCTTATATATCAAAATCATTATATATTTAAGAAAAAAAAAGTAAAATAAAGCATATTTGCAGTCAAAGTTAGAGGTTGCATATTTGTGCCTCTAAATCATACCCCCTGTATAAAGGGCCTCACTCCGATACGATTAAAAACCATGGACAATTGCAAGAGATTTTTGATAGAGAGTATGGACGACATTCTTGGTAGCTGGAGGCAAACGACAAGCAAGCCAATTTGCAAAAGGATTGTAACCTGTAGGATAGTTGTTGAGCGATGTTTTAGGGTTATGGTATTGGCAATGAAAGAGAGCATGAGTAAGATTCCAAAAACACAAATAAAAAGGTTTTAAAAAAAATAAAAATAAAGAGTAATTTAGAGAATTTTTAATTAGAAAAACTTGTACCGAATACAAAAACTTTGAGCCCCAAAAAAAGAGATTTGAATAGCATGACAATAAAATAACACAGACATCTGAATACATAAAGGTTTCGTCTGCCTTTTTGTATGCTCAATGCATTCATAAAGATATGCCTCACTACCAGCCTTCTATGGGTATCTAGAAATTTTCAAGCTGTTTTGTTCCTCATAACCCATCTATTGTGCGATGTCCTCAACCCCCACATTGTCCTAAAATAAATGTTAATGCCTCCTTGGTGACTACTTCGTCATTGGCTGCAGGTGTTGTAATTATAATAAATGAATTGACCAATTTTGGTAGTTTCCATTGGAAGAAGATTTGACGCTTCCGTTGCATTTGAAGCTGAGTTGAAGGCACAATTATAAAAGTGAAAGGTGTCACAGTTACATTCAAGTTTATAATACTTGAAATAGATCAAACTCATACAAAACTCGCCGCACTTAAATATTTAGCATGAAAACTTCAAAATTTAATTATAACATCTTCTGAATTTTGATTTCAGTAGATTTATAGTCTATAAAATGTTGTTCAATGAGACGAACGCATTGGCATAAAGCAAATCTTAATCCAAACCTAAATCGTTAAAGATCAGACTTCCAAAAGTACTTTTAGAAACTTTCAAAAACATTGAGAATCACATTAATCATACATTAACAAAGTTATTTCTCAAATGCGTCTTAATGTGATGATTCCATCAATTGAAGAATCATTGATTATAATTTCAGTTGGTTATTTAAATTCTCATGTTCATGCCCAAAGAAGGGAAAGCAGCGTGAATTTTACGATGTAGTATTACAGAACATAAGAAACATAACAATGAATGCCCCTCCAAAAAATCCATACTTCACATGAAGGAAGCTTTTGGGGTTGTGGACTGAGCTCCCTGTACTCTCAGTTCAACAGCTCTTACCATCGTCATCCGCTAGCACCACATCCAAAATCAGCCTCCAGCGCCATCCTCACATATTAGGCTCCTACATTGTCATCTTCCTTCGGCACTATCATCAAGCTCCAGCTTCCAACATCTTCATCCATCATCTATCTCTGTTGATGCCATTCAGAATTAACATTCAATTTCGTCAGCCTTCAGCACAAACAATCCACACTGACCTCCAATGCTATCATCCAATATCTACCTCCAGGCCACACTCAACACCGGCCTCCAACACCAACATCCAACACTGACCTCACCTCCAATGTCCTCAACTATCATTTACTTCTGCCAACAACTTTTTCTATTAACTCATGCGGAACTAAAAAAATTTACTTTTACTTCCTCTCCTCAACTGGAAAGAAGAGAATCATAAAAATTTATTCTCTTCTCACATTTTTTCACAGAAAAACATGCCCTCTTATTACTTGTGAGTAGGAAATTTGTGTGATGCTGAAATTCATTAATTTACCTCATCTGCTGCAAATTCTTCTGCACAAGTGAAACATGAAATTCCGACTTTAGTATATTCATTTGCCACCCAATAAGAGAAGAAAGTCGTTGAAAAGCATCAACATTTCAACTTAATAAATGAACGGGTTTTAATTTTGCATCGAGGTGAAAAAAATTAAATGCAAAGAGTGAAGATAGTGACGAGAGGCACCGTCGCATGACAGTAATGCTCTCATTAAAAATGGCGGGCTTCTTGCGCAGGACCAAAATCGAGAAATATCCGCGGACCAAATCCCGTGACAAGACAGAAGCCCACGGGATCAGCTCCTCTCCGAAACGCTGCAAGCCTGCGCCTCAACTCCGGTGTCAGAGATTGGACCGCACATACTTCCTGCGACATTGTCATGGCCGCGGCGACGGAGCGCTGCAGCTATACAGTAGACAGTGTGGAAAACCTAGCCCGCCTATGCCGAGCCTTCATTTTCGTTCGCGCTATTTGGTTGGCCCTCTTCGGTTGGTGTTATATGCAATGGAAAATTACGATAAACCTCTACAACAAAAATTGTAAGAATATATATATATATATATTATTAATTATGTGTTTATACATAAGATCATATTATTTAGCAATATTATTATAATATGATTTTATTAAGATAATAGTGTTATTAAAAAGCAGGTGGAATTTAAATAAATAAATAAATAAACTCACCAATATATTTTCTTAAGAAGCAATATAGAAGTCTTATTTCGTCAGCTCAAATTAATATTTAGAGTATTGATAATACGTAATGTTTAAATATATAAATTTATTTTTATGAATATAATGCGATATATTAAGAGTAAAATAAGAATTAATGAGAAGCACATTTAGTTGCAAATATTTTTCTCCAACTTTATAATTATTAATCAAATATTTTAAACATTTATTTTATTTATACTTATCGATATTTAAAATAAAATTTATTTATATATTAAATATTAAAAAATATTATTTACCTCAAATATTTTTTAAAAAATATGAATATTTATATTTTTTGAGAAATATACAGTAGCTATGTAACAGTACTCTTAAGATTATATTTTTTGAGAAATATACTCTTAAATAGTTAGAAAAAATCGTATCCGGACGGGGAATATCACGGAAATCATCTTTGAAGCTCTCGCTCAGAGGAAGCGCCAAAGTCCAACACAATATCAATGCCGAATCGTCCCTGCCGTTTTGTTACAGCTAATTATTTTTTGTTGCCTGCTCAGTCTGTCCGTATTAAGAGAAAGAAGAAGAAGTCCAGGTCTCGAGCAATGCGGAAGAGCTCGATCGCCGGCATGAACCCTTGTTTCTAAAGAGAATGCGGCATCAGGCAAGCGCCGAGATGGAGGACGCCGTCGCTTCCCCGCCGCCGATCTCTCTGAAAAGCAGATCGAGGGTCTCTCCGGCGATCATCGGAGTAGAGAGGCCTCTCTCGAACGGCGACATCTACAGCGGAGAGCTTGCTGGGAGTGTGCCTCACGGCTACGGTAAGTACATCTGGATCGATGGTTGCGTGTACGTGGGGGAGTGGATCAATGGATGGGCTTCGGGGAAAGGGAAGCTCTCGTGGCCTTCGGGAGCGACCTATGAGGGGGATTTCAAGAACGGAAGGATGGAAGGGCAGGGAACCTTCACCGGTTCCAGTGGAGAGACATATCACGGATGCTGGATTGCCGATCGGAAGCACGGATACGGGAATAAATCGTACGGGAATGGAGATTTCTACGAGGGGCATTGGAGGCGGGATCTTCAGGAGGGTCGGGGGAGATATGTGTGGCGCAACGGGAATCAATACGTTGGGGAGTGGCGCAGCGGGATGATCTCCGGCCGAGGGGTACTTGCTTTGGCTAATGGAGATCGGTTCGATGGTCATTGGGAGAATGGCGTGCCTAAAAGGAATGGAGTCTTTGCTTGGCCGGATTGCAGCTGCTACAGGAACTGCAGTCGAGATTCCAAGAGTCGGAAGCAGATCGACCAAGCTTCTTTCTCCACTTCTGAGTGCTCAATGAAGCAGTTGAGGAACATTCCAGGTTTGGGGATAATGGAGTTCGACTTTGATGAAGGGGACTTTGCCTCCTTGCTGAGCGGATCAGAGTTTGGTAACAAAGGGGAAGCCGCCAGGCAGATTCAGTGGAGGGATAATACTGGTGACGTGAAGATGGTGGGACAGGCAGTATTGAAGGGGCACAAGAGCTATGATCTGGTGCTTAGCTTTCAATTAGGCATCAGGTAATGTAGTGCACCGCAAGTTTTCTCAACCTTTTTTGTTTTACGGGTGCCGCTGGATGTATTCTGATTTGGCTTTAGCTGCAGATACACTGTAGGAAAAACTATTTCCAAGCAGCTAGCGAGGCTCTGGCCAAGTGATTTTGATTCGCGGGAGAAAGTTTGGACTCGGTTCCCCTCCGATGGGTCAAAAAAAACGCCTCCTCACCATTCTGCAGATTTCAAGTGGAAGGATTACTGCCCCAGGGTCTTCAGGTGCATAGTTTATAATAGTTTCTGAATAATCGGTAGAAATTAGTTGTTTTGAATTGCTTTGTAGGCATCTGAGGAGATTGTTTGGGGTGGATCCACAAGATTATGTAGAGTCCATTTGCGGGATTGATTCTGTTAGAGAGTTGGCTTCTCCTGGAAAAAGTGGGAGTTTGTTCTTCCAGACTCAGGATGGCCGCTTCATAATAAAAACAGTGAAAAAGTGCGAAGTGAAGGTTAGGCATCATTATTGCTTCTTTTATTTCTGTGTGAAGGCTTAAGCATCTTGATTGAAGCGTAACAGGGCTAATAAAAAATGTCAAAGTTGTTATGATTGAATTCTTTTCTGTGCATTTTGTCATGATGCATCAATTGAGAGGTCCTAGTTGCAATTAGGGTTTAGCAGTTCAACTTATTTGTGCGTCTCCTGACTACTTTTCTTACTTGAGTTACAAAAAACATATTATTAAGAACTGCAAAAGTTGCTGGTTACATATTGTTTGGTTGATTGCAGATACAAAACCACATTAGATTCAAACCACTAATGAGTTCTTTCTACCTACAAGCAACACGACAAGTAAACCTGCTATTCATATTCCTTGGCAGCTGGGCATTTCTGCAACTCTTGATTAAAACTCTTTAGCGCGCTGAGGTATACAGTCCATGCTCAATCCTCTTCTCCTCTTTAATCGAGGAGCTCAAGTGGGGCCAATCCTACTTTCTCGGTCAATGATGAGGAGAGGATGGTGGTGGGCTACATATCAGCAGGCCCGTAATATAAGCCCTCATAATCTTTAGGATGTCCTAATGAATGCAAAATTGCAGTTTTTATTGTGCTATTCTTCTGTAAGATAGTTTCAAAACTAGATATTTTGTTACCAGTATACCCTAATTTCATATGCAATTCATGTGCAGATTCTTATTAGAATGCTATTGAATTATTACCAGCACGTATACAAGTATGAGGATTCTCTCCTCACAAAGTATTATGGCGTGCACTGTGTGAAGCCCATTGGCGGGCAGAAGGTACAAAAATGCGCCGAATCAGCTCAAACCCATCTGCCGCACTCTCATTTACTTCAAAATGCCTTTATGTTTAGGTTCGTTTCATCGTGATGGGCAATCTATTCTGCTCGGAGCATGTGATTCATCGGCGGTTTGACCTGAAAGGCTCATCTCATGGCCGGACCATTCACATGGCTGAGGAAGAGGTGGATGAGACCACCACTTTGAAAGACCTGGATCTCAATTTTGTATTCCACTTGCAAAAATCGTGGTTCAAGAAGGTTATGTGGTATATTATGATGAGGCATTTTAGCTGCATTTACAGTATTAAGGACTTGGCTGTTTTGTTCCTGTTCTAAGTGTTAATTTTCTTCAGGCAAATTGAACTCGATTGCGGGCTTCTGGAAGCAGAGGGAATCATGGATTACAGTCTTTTGGTTGGGCTTCATTTCAACAATGATGATAAATCCGCTTCTCAATGTAAGTGGGATGATGATTTGGAGCTATACCATGAATCAGCCCTCAAATCAGAAGTGTCCTGTACGCATAAATCTTTCCAAAGTCAGGAGAATTTGATCGAGTTCTCCTTCCCAGAGTCAGGGAAATGGGATGCAGCCAAACTCATGGATGCCCGGTATGTCTTTAACCTACCCAGTTACAATTATAAACTTAACACCAAGTCTTGATAAATTATAATATTTACTAAACTGCCATCTTCAGAAACATCTTCAAGATTTGGGCTCTAAATTTTCTAAGGACGAATGATAAGATTTTCAGTAACATGCAAAAAAAAAAACTAATGCGACTACTATTTTAGTAATGATCCCAACAAAAAAGAAATAATTAGATAAACTTCATTGCACGCAGATCACAAACTTTGAATGTTTCATATTGATAAAATCTATTAATATTTTGGTAAACAGCTCCTTATTCTGCGATATTAGAATTACATATGAAATCGTTCTCAGGATTCATCTTTTTGTCACTAAATTGGATTTATTTTGTTTTTCATTGCTGTTTTTGCTCCGTTCCTCCCAAATGTATTGCAGTAATAAAATTCTGATACATCAGGCAGATAGAACAGGTCAATAAGCAATAAAGTTTGTGCCTTTAGACATTTGGATGTTTCTTTTGGGAAAGAAAGAAAATAGAGTCCAAAAAAAAAAAAAAAAAAGGCTATTGCTTAGTAGATTCAGTCATTGTTATCAACTCCTTGAATAAGTCTAATTTAACGCTTAATAATTCTCTTTTATTTTGGTCAAGTATTAATCAAAATGACATCACTTAGAACTGTTCACTGTGTCACCAAAAAAATGCAACTTTAATCCCATTTAATGGCTACTTTTGCCAACTTCACCTCCATTTGCATAACTTAAATTCTTTATCTTCTGCAACTTAGTTTTTTTTCTGTTATAAAGGGGTAATCTTGCCTACAAATTTTATAATAAAACAACTTAGATTCAAAATGTAACTTTAATGCCTTGGACCCCTGCAATAAAAAATAAATATTTGTAAATTTTGAACGTATATTATAAAAGAGAAAATGCTAAACTTTTAAAAAAAAAAAATTTAAGCCACCCATATTATTTTGTGCTGTAATTTGGTAGTTATTACATTAAGCGTTGATAAATTTGGTTAGTAATTTTATAATTATTTTTCATCGTGTTTTAGATATGTGATATGTAAGATTTGTGCTAAATATCTAAACTGTAAGTTAACTTATTAATAATTTGCCATCCTCTTTGTTTGTTAGCTTGTAATTAATTATATAAGGGTAGGCTGCAATTTTATAAATATTTTAATTTTATTCTATAACTGTAAAATTTGACATACTAAGCATTATATATATATATATATATATATATATATATATAATATATAATATCTGTGGAAATTAACAAAAAATTGTGAATCGCAAGATTATTTTTGTTATTTGTTTGATACACAACTCACAAATAACTCAAAATAATATTTTTCTCACAAAATTATCATAAAATCTATTCTTACATATGGAATTCACTATAAAATCTACATATTTAAATGTAAATCTTAATTATTTAATCTTTTAAAAACTATTTAAGAGTTTTGTTTATGATTTTGCTTTCCAACTTTAGGTAATAATTTTGATTAAACTTTATAATATTTCTTTCTTCTGCAGGGTTTAAAATTTAAAGAAAACGTCGATATTTTTTAAAAATATTCGAGCTTTAATTAAGAATTAAATAAATAATTCTTAAGATTTGAATCTAAGATTGAGATAAAAATTGGGTATGATTAATTTCTTACACTGTTAATAGATACTTTTTTATTAAATTTTTTAGTTTATTGATATATCTAGCATTTATATATATATATATATATATATGAATTAAGCTATACTAATAATATATTAATTTCACCCCAAAAACACTGATACTAAAAGAAATGGGGCCACTGTATAATTGCCGTTAAAAGATTAGCCTGTTTGTTTTGGGTGTAATCTAAACTAAAATTCGTTACAACACAGCATTGAAAACTTTTGATTTACATATTCAACCCCTGGGCTGTGCATCAACTGTGTATAAGGGGATTTCCCGCTTTTCTGATGAGTGTTTTGGCGGGACACAGAGAGCCGACGATTCGGGTGGGCGCCGGCGTGCCGGCGAGGGCTGTGGAGCATGCCTTCCACGTAAGCAGCAGCCCGGAGCAGGCAATTCTTTGGGCCCCTCCGAGAGGCAAAAATTACGAGGTTGCCCTTTATTTCGGAATCATCGACATACTCCGCGACTACGACATCAGCAAGAGGCTGGAGCATGCTTACAAGTCTCTCCAAGTCGACCCCCTCTCCATCTCAGCCGTTGACCCCAAGCTTTATTCTCGGAGATTTCGTGATTTCATCGGCCGAGTTTTCGTTGACGACGGAGGACCCGCCCAGTAGAACCGGAAACAGGGGCATACTTGTAAATTCCATCATAAATAATTCTTTTTTTTAAGTTTTTTTTTTCTTTAAGAAAAAATAAAAGAGAAAAAAGCTCTATTTATGTCCATTTGTTCTGTAATTGACTTTGCAAAAGCTTCTTTTTTTTTTTTAATTCTTTGGGGAATTTGACAATTGGAAGCAAAATGAAATGAAGAATTAATTTATGTTGACCATTATTATCTCTATATATCGAATTATATTTAATAAAAAAATTAAATGCAAAATTGTTGTAATATCTTAAGCTTTTTAATGGCAATAATTATAGAATTGATTTTTGTATTATATTATATTCACAATAAAATTATAACATAACTATTAAATATAAATTCAGATATATATATGATTTTAAATAAGTTCTCATAATAATTCTTAATATTTTATCCATTTTTAGATATATGAAACCTATTAAAGCACTCATTTTAAATATGAATTTTAATTTTCTATATAGTGATCTAACCAATAATCAGGTAAGATAACTGTCTATACAAAATAAATAAAAATAAGTATTACTATACTTACATATTAGTATACACCAACAGATATAAATAATGTATCAATTCAATGTGTAAGTAGATTATTAGTTGAATATATTTTTTGATAAAATTTATATACAAAAAGAAAAAAAAATTTTAATTGATCCTAAATATTTTTTAATATATATTCTTGTATAACCATAATATTTTCTAATAAAATAGGTAAGATAAACCTTTGGATCAACAACAAAAATAGGTAAGATAACCGTCAAGTAAAAATATTGAGAGAATACAATCTCACCCACATTCAACTTTTGCACAAGGCAATGCTCAATAGAATTAGAAAACGTTGACACTAATTAAATATTATTCTTTAAATTAATAATATGCTTATAATAATTAAAGTAATTACATTAGTAATATTCAATAAATATGAAATATATTAGGGTATTAACCATGTAAGAAAATTTATAATTAATTTATTAATAATATAAAAAATAGTAGGTTACATACAGAGTAAGAGCTTAAGGCTATTATAATATTGTATCTAATATGGTCTTAAGCCTATTAATACTACTAAATACTAAATTTATTTTTAAATATTAGAAAATTAAAATTCCAAAATTAAATATTTTTAATGAGCTTACGATCATAATTTAAACTATTAAATCTCAATTAAAATAAATTTAACATTAAATTTAAAAGCGTTAATTATATTAAGATAACACCAGTGGAGGTATTATTCAATCCGCATTACCACTGCTCACATAATTACCCTATAATTCTATTATTAGAGTGGGAGCCATTATGTAAATATGCAATCATCCTACTTTAAACACAAGAAAATTTACAATGCAACAGATGTTGAAGAACCAAAATAGCCATACATATTATTATATTACACATGCAAGATCAGCCAAAGATGAACACGAGGCTTACTTCTCGCAGCTGCAGCCACCGTCGAAGTTTCGGTCCTTCTCAAGCCTCGAAAGCAGATCGTCGAGCTCAGAGTACAGAGAGGAGAGCTCTGAGCAGTGAGACAAGATCCTGGAGTAGAGAGTAAAGACCTCGGGTTGGTCCAGATGCAGGCGAGCCCTATCGGGGGAATGCAAGCCGGGCGGTGCGGGAAGATGGACGAGAAATGGGTGCTGAAGGAGCTGCGGAATTCTCCACCGCTTGCTACGGTCCCATGCGAGGCATCTCCTCATCAGATCGATCAGCCACGGGTTTGCGACGGGGCCGTAAGGGATCTCGTGGCTCTCGTCGGTCACGGCTTTGAACTTCGCCCAGAATGTCTTGTGGTGAGAGAACGGCGTCCGACCATAGACCATCTGGTAGAGGATGCAGCCCAGAGACCATATGTCTGACGGGCGGCCACATCTGATGGCGGTGCCGCCGCCGGCGACGAGATCCTGCTCGGTCAGCATGAATGCTTCCGGGGACATGTAGTTCAGAGTTCCAGCCTGCAGGAGACAATACTGCAGCAGCTTAGGCACAGAGAACTCCCCCCAAGTTTTAATGAAGGATGGGATTAAGAGGACCTGCGAATCCCTCTGGATGTTAGTGGTGTCATTCAGCAGAGCCTTCGCTATGCCAAAATCAATGAGCTTTAGGGATCCTTTGACCAGCAGAAAGTTTGCGGGCTTCAGATCTGAGTGCACGATTCGCTCCTCGTGTATAGTGTTCACTGCTTCCAGCATTTGCTGCATTGCACACTCATGCCGGATATTATCAGTTCACAGCTATTTTCTTTTTATTTGCACAGAAAAATAATAATAATAATAATATTTACAAATAAAGTCGTTTTATTTCTCATTTTAAAGTGCATGGCGTTAAACGAAGCAAAATAAAAAATCGAATGAAGAACAATAGCTTGCCAATTATAATAAACGCTAATTTATGGAGATATAATGTGCTTTAAATATAATGGGCTTGTCAAAGTGAAGCCGAAGTCAATTGAGAAAAGTACTACGGTGAAGTCATTATATAAAGGGATGGTTGAGTTCCTTTTTTTTTTTGAAGTGTGATTGGCTCTTGGGTTTTCAAAGCCCTACGATAAGTGTTATCTCGTACATTACTCATTTTCTCCCGTGGACGTAAATGTTTTACATTGAACAACATAAATTTTGTGTTTGAGTGTGTTCTGTTTGTTTGTTTGTTTTTTTTTTTTGCAATCTCAATCATAACACATATCTGTCTAGAATGATTTTAAGATTGGCAAAGTTATCGTGCTCTATCGGTAAATAATAAATTTTGGGTCCTATAAATAGGGCTCTCTTCTTTTGTTGGCTTCATCATCTATTAGAAGAAATTACTATATTTGTGATTATTTTATTATATTAGAAGATATTACTATATTTGTGATTATAATATTAAGAATATTATTATATTATATATTACTATATTAAGAATATTACTATATTATATATTATCATATTAGACCGGCTATAAATACCAATATTAATCAATAGTGAAAGTAATTTTTTCCATTTCCAATGCTTCTTCGCCCATCGCTCTTCTTGATCACGATCTAGGATTTCGTTGTCCCGAGGTCAATAAATCAATCGCTTGCAAGGATCGAACTCTTCCGGTATAGTCTCGGTAGAGGGATAGTTGCAACAGATTTGGAACATAAAGCGTTGTTGCTCCAGTATCGACATAGAAACTGTTGTCTCGGATGGTGGAAGTGAGAGATGTCGATGAGTGGGAGGCCAGACCATATGCCAAAGATACCGATAGTTGGGGGTGTGGCTGGACATGTACGCTTGTGGAGAGTATGATGGTCGAGCAGTACCTTTCCTGATATGAGCATTGGGCTTAATGAATTGAAGGCAAAGCCCATTTTTATGCAAGAAATTATCAACAATGCACCGATCAGTAGTATGATTGAACTTTCTGCAAATTGTGCACGATACATTATTATTGATGGACCGTGAGTGTCCTTAATGGATTGATTGACCGTCCGCCTCAACCACGATTATTCACATAGTGGTTTTACTCAGTTAGGTGAGCAATAGGAGTAATGATAGAATTCTTCATCTTGAGTCATATCTCATGGCTTCGAAGAAAGTTTAATAGTTCAAAATACGATAGTGGAGTGCCCCGAGCTATCAGAATCATAACAATGTTGAAAATTCAGGGTTGAGACCTTGAAATACAAATGCACTGAAATCTTCATAAGGTAGAGCTCGGCCGACAATGGAGAGATCGTCAGCAATGTTCTTTGCACCTTGAAGGTATTGGGAGACAGACAATGTTCCCTGATTTAGCCATGTAGCTGCATTCGTAGTTGAAGAATCCTAGCTTACGAGGGGTTGGTAAACTTAATCTCCAGGTAATCCAAGCTTCTATGGCTGATCTAATGCTGACAACCTGCCTATAGGTTGTTTCAATTAGGAATGAATGAAGCCATGTTAGAACTTGTTGGTCTTGAATAAACCAGTCAATATAATTGGGATTGGGGTGTTAGCATTGTCTGAGTAGAGAAGGAAATGGAACTGAGCCATCCATGGGTTACAATTTACACAATGCCACTCAACTTGGCTACATGTTTTCAGCGATGCTGACTGGGCCGGTTGCCCGGATGCTCGCCGATCTACGGGCAGCAATGCTATCTTCCTGGGAAACAACTTGGTTTCGTGATCCTCCAAGAAACAACACAGTTTCCCCGTTCCCTACTGAGGTTGAATATCAGGCCCTTGCAAACACCGCATCTAAAATCACCTGGATCATGTCTCTCCTTCAAGAACTTCACATAACTCCATTATATGATTCCTATCGTTTGGTGTGATAACATCAGTGCTACATATTTATCTTCAAATCCCATTCTTCAAGCACACACCAAACACATTGAAATTGATGTGCATTTCATCCGGGACAAGGTTCTACAAAAGCGATTATTGTTCAATACATTTCCTCTGACGATCAAATCGCCGACAACTTTACCAAACCCCTTCCAAGTACTTGTTTCAAGTATTTACGTGACAAACTTCATGTCTTTCCCAAGGCATTTGTTTGAGGGAGGATATTAGAAGATATTCCTATATTTGTAAGTACTATATTTGTAATTACTATATTAAGAATATTACTATATTATATATTACTATATATCATCATATTCGTGATGTATTACATCAGCTATAAATACTGGTATTATTCAGTAATGAAAGTAATTTTTCTTGTTTTCATTTTCCACTAGCTTCTCACATCATCAGTGGGTCAAATTTCTACCAAAGTCAATCTTTTATCAAGGGGCATAAATTGCTATGTATAATAAAGAGAAAGTGCCACACTTAATTTTTAGGGTCTATAGTTGGTAAAAAAAAAGTGCTTTGGCTATTTTTGTAATATATATATTTTTTTGGCATAAAGTTGTGGGTAATCAAAAATATAGGTGCAAGTTTGAAATAATCTGTTTTTTTTTCTTCAGTGGGCCAATCAGACTTCAGAAGAGTGAACTATTGATTCTCAGCCTTTTGCAAAGCAGCTGCTTTCGAAAACAGGGACACAGTTTTCGTTAGCTTTCAATGAAGAAAGAAGGCTGTACAAGACTCCATGTTCAAACCGACATGCACTAGTGAAGTACGGAAACTTAACAGCATGGCAATTCTAGCATTTGGAGTTGGGATAACACAGCATAAAACAAATGTACAACGAACTAAGCAATTTCTAGCCCGAAAACTGTCAGTGACTTTGGCGAGAGCTTCATCCATTGCACCAGCATTGTGTTGCTCACCAATTCTTGGGGTGCCAAAACCTCCTGCTCATCTCGCTCCTTTGATTTTACTGGATATGCAAGTGGAATATTGTTGTCCTGAAGCTCCTTCAGCATCATATATGCCTCGTCCAACTGTAGGTAGTGTCATTATTGATCCATCTTTAGTAGACATAGGTTCAGTCCTAGCTCTGGCTGTTGCTGCAGCAGCGGTAGCTGGCCTTACTGGTTCTTTGGGGGGTTGGGCCTTTCAAGTAAGGATGTTGGCCCTTTGACATGGTCCCCATATATGCCTGTTGGATCACACTCCAAACTGCTGGTCAAGGTTCTTTCTCGTGTGAGTAGTAGTGCTGGTGGTGCCCTTCCAGCATGGGTCTATCAATGCAACGACCCAAAGTCGTTACTTTACAAATTAGGTCAAACCCCGCCTTAGAAATCGGGATCCAGGGAAATTTCGAATTAGGTCAAACAAAAATACCATAGGTAAGAATAATTTTAAAGATCAAAGTGCCCTAATTTGGGAAAAATCCAAATAACGGAAGTTCTTGTTTTATTTTCTGACTTATCTAAATTCTAAAAATCATGGACATTGAAACACGTGCCCAAATTCATCGTTTTCAGTGTCGTTATGTTAAGTATATTACTTAAAGGTAGCTCGAGAAATTTCATCAAATTCTGAGCGCCGATGTGATCGTGGTTAATTTTCGAAGTTTTAAACCTCAAAAATTAAAATAAAATAAAATATTAATCTGAATCGAAAATTTTCATCTCGAGGGTGTTCGTAATATCATAACACACCTCGGTGTCAAGTTTCATTGTATTTGGACGTCAAACGACAGAAAAATGCAAATTATTTATGTTTAAGTAAATTTCTTCTTTTTTCTTTCCTTCTTTTCCCTTCCCCCTAACAAGTTGCGATTCTTCCCGGAAGAATCTTCCGCCCATCCTGCGGCCTTTAGCGCCAGTAAGGCGCCATTTAAGCCTTCCTTATCCTACGCCCTCCCTCTTTCCTCTTCCTTCTCTACTTAAGCAACCTCCCCAATTCCCTCCTTCTCCCCATTCCCTCCAACTGCCAACAGCAACCCCTCTCCCTTCTCTCCTAGCCAGCACACAGCAACTCCTCCATTCCAGCCAGCTCCCAGCAACTCTCCCAACCTTCAAACTGATATTTCCAGCCATTTCCAGCCAGCTTCCACAGCCAGCAAACAGCCCTCTCTTCTCCTCCCTCTCAAACAACAGCCCCCAGCCCCTATCAGCTCCCCTACCACAGTCGTCAAACCCCTTCCAAGCCTCCAGCAACCAGCCCTCTCTTCTCCTCTCCCCACACAGCAGCAGCCCTCTCCTCCTCTCCCCACACAACAGCAGCCCCCAACCCCTACCAGCTTACCAGTCGCCGGCCAGCAGCCCCTCCAACCACCAGCAGCCACCTTGCCGGCCAACAGCAGCCCCATAGCCCTCCTCCAGCCTCCGGCCTTCCTTCGTTTTCCAAGCAATCCTAATCGTAAGATGAGAGGTGTTGGAAAGGAAGAAAATGGAAAGAAAACATTTTGCTAAATCTTATAACTCTATACATTTTTATGAAAATTTATATTTAGTCATTCACATTTTTATTATTCTCATTAATTAATAATGAGAACAATTCAAATATTATAAAATGCCTACTATTTCTTTTTTAAGTATTTTTTTCATTTTTAATTATGTCTTTATTCTTTCATCATTAATATGATCATAATAATAAAATATGATTACGACAAGTGACTTAATAAATACGGACTTATATCATAATAAGAATATGAAAGAAAAGGACAGAAAAGAAAAATGTAAGAAAATCCTTAATTAATATCCCTAAAATCATTGGCTAATTGCTAAAACGTCAAAAATGCAAATTGAGCGAACTGTCACTCATCCGAACTTAAAAGACAAAATGTACCCAGTAAATAACAAGTATTACATCTTGTATTGTTACTGTTGCTTAGCTTTTAATTTCTTTGAGCCAAAATTTTAATTTGAAGCTTGATTGGTTGCTCGGAATCAACGTGACAACATTCGTGACTAATTACTGAAAAAATGATATCAGTAACAGCATCTGTGGCTAATTACTGGAAAGAAGACATCAGTAATAGCATTCGTGGCCAATTACTGGAAAAATGACATCAATAACAGCATTCGTGGCTAATTACTAGAAAAATGACATTGGTAATAGCAATCGTGGATTGTTACTGGAAAAATAACATCAGTAACAACATTCGTGATAGGTTATTGGAAAAACGACATCATTAACCTACATCTTTGAGCTAATATCTTTTGCAGGAAATTAATTATTTCATTTGCTCTTTTACCTTATTATTTTTCTTGCATCTCTTTGGCAAATTGTATCTCTACTATTATAAAATGTAATAATGCATTAATTATTGTGGCACTTAGAGTACTCTTTAATTACTGGGAATTTTAATCTCGGTATTGTTTGTCGTACAATACCAGGTCAAGTACTTCTGGAAGAGCTTAAACAAGAACCCTAATGCTTAAAATTTTCAATCTGCCAATGGATCTACGACAACGCTGTTTTGCTTATCTTTTATTTTTTTTATATATTTCACTTTTGTACGAGGAGTACGATGAAAAATCTTGTAATGTGAACTATTGAAATAAGTGAGAAATGTCTTTTAATTTTTATATGTGCCCATTTTCTTTCATTACTACTCAATATGATCCTGCGGTATGTGAATACCCGATGTAGGAACGGTTTCCGCTAAACCAGCGTCGGGACACCACAATCAATCGTTTGCCCGGGCTGTTGCTAGTGCTTCCCATATTACTTTCCCTGTTTCACCTATCATCAAGGTTTGTCTTTGTTGATGGTAATATAGCCTTGGTTTTTATCAGGAAGAGGTTCATGCTCTAGCCTGGCCATTGATCAAGTATATCTAGGTTATTTATCTAAACATAGAATTCGCTTTTTCCACAAGAACATAATGTTGTCTTTGGGTTCATTTCTGGTAAATCTCTACAATTTGATGTTCCATGCAAAAACCATTCACGTCCGTCAATGGTTAGAATTTTTCACATATTTAGGTTGGCATGGGTGCCTTAAGATTCTGACAAAAGCTTCCTATGGAGTTTCAAGGAACAAATAGAAAATTGAACATGAAGAGTTCTACAGTCTATATTGGTTACTCAGTTATGGCTCTGACATTGTTTGAATGAATAATTGTAGAAGTTTTCTAGTAGTTATGCAAAGTACTAAGAATAACTTTTAAACATGGAAATAACTTTCTTCTTCTGGCCATTACATGACTATAAAATGAATCAAAACTAAACTTATTTTCAAACTCTATACTTAAGATTAGGATTATTGTTTCTTTATTTATTCTCATATTTAGGTAAAGTATGCCCCTTGGTTGGGGTGCAAATAAGGTGGGCAAGTTAGCTAGGTATTGCTTGAGATGTTGAATGCTCGTCACATTCCTTAGTTCAAGAAAGAAAAATGGCTTTTCTCAATACCCAACATAAATGAGCATTCTTCTCACCCAATTGTAACAAGAGTCGATAAAACTTTCATTTATCAAATTGCCCTGTAAGCTATCTAATTTATTTAAATTTCGATATTTTCAAGCATCTAATTAAGCTTTTGCTTTGCTCAACTTGGCTTAGATTCTCTCAAAAGTTAAAAGATATCCAAAAAAAATTCAAAAAGAAATGACAAATTGCACTTCTTGGGATTTAATTTAATATTGAATGTTGAGAGATATTAAAGTGTCCCCTCTAAGTTGGCAAGTGTTCTCCAAAATGACTTTTGACAAAGGCATCATTGATATAAACCTCCACATTCCAACCTTACTGCTCAAAATATTTTGTCCATTACCCTCTGCTAGACTGTTCCATTATTTTTTAAGCCAAAATACATGACAAGACATCAAAAAACTGTCATGCATGTTATGAATAAGATGTCTTAATCTTATCACTAAGTTCTTTTTAATTTGATGGTGCCTTGAGTAGGCATCTTAAAAATTGAACTTGTTAAACCCAAATGTTAATCTTCTAAGCTCATCAATTTTTTAAAGTGGATACGAGTCTTTTGACAAGCATCATTCATTTTTTGTAGTAATGCACATTCCCCAACGAACATTGTCCCTCTTGATCATGACAATATTGGACAGTCAAGTTGGGTAATACATTTTCTAAATGAAATTTGCTTTATGAAGTTTTTAAACTTTACCAATTGCTAAGTTGTCTTCATAAGAATATTGCAATAGCAATTGAGTAATCAGTGTTACTCGAATTTAAAAGTAAGATGTTATCGAGAGATCTGCACCAAGCATATCCTGAACACTCAATGTAAAATAATATGTATATGTTTAAGTGATGCAATGTGTTTTGTCAAAAAATAACCATAAGCATTGCTTAGACCAACCAAGTCATGATATCCTAACCTGCTTGGTTGGTGCAAATGAGTAGGGTTTCACCTCCCTCTTTCTTATCACACTTGAACATAAACTCTACTTTATTTAAATCTTAAAATCCTTCATCATTACCTTCTCAGTTGCAAAAATTTTGACTGCAAGAGACTTGAGTGAAAATTACAACATTCAATGCACATTCAAAAGTGGATACCCAAGAATTTTGGTGTAATCCTACTGAAGATGCACGAATCATAATGAATGTTTAATCATGGATCTCATAGTCGTAGTCAATCCCCTAAGTTACTTTGATGAAAACTATACTAACAGATGCACAAGTATCCCCACTAACTTCAATAATCCCTGAGTAACAAGAATGAGATTCTCTATTGACAACTCAACTGATGCAATGCATGCAATTTAATTATAGTAGTTGTTTCCTAAGTCAATTAGAGTTGGCACATGAGTTATGCCTTTAATTGCCTGCATCATTATAACATTGTAAAATGAATCGAGATGAAAGAATCTGAGAAGGTGATGCTGCTTCAACTATGCAAGTCACTAAAATTAACATTGCATTGTCTCATTTTTTCATATTCTAGATCAGTGCTCCCAAAAACAGCATTCATCATCAAGTTTTCCTCAATCAACTCCTTCCGAGCCATCCCATTCCATTCCTCAACATCATACACCAAATAAATATTTTTTCATCACACAAAATAAATATTTTTTCATTACAATAGGTGGAGTGTCCCTCACTCGACCTCCCTAAGAAAGCTCAGGATCTCTTTTTGAGCTATCCAATCTCTAGTTTCTTGAATCTTAACTTTGAACAATGAACAACTTGAGTTCACCTCATTGATTAATAGGCGGGCTTTTCTTTGAAATGAATCCACCTTTGAATATGGATAGCGACACCAATTTTTCTTTTATCCAAAAACTCCTAAAAAGCATAATACTCCTTAATGAGTTACCATTGGCGTTATGGTATAACAACATTTAAAATAATCCTTGTTGAACTTCTTCCCCTAATTGAGTGAG
Organism: Gastrodia elata; assembly: GCA_016760335.1. Classification (NCBI taxonomy): domain Eukaryota; kingdom Viridiplantae; phylum Streptophyta; class Magnoliopsida; order Asparagales; family Orchidaceae; genus Gastrodia; species Gastrodia elata. The sequence continues at coordinate 26,910,996 of CM028677.1, read as the reverse complement.
GTTCTGCAGAATGAATTTACTTTTATCTCAGATACCAATTAAGATAGGCTAAAATTAAGCTTATTAATTCATTACAAAATTGTGTTTCCTATTTAAGCCTACATTGAAGCCCTTTCCTAAATTTTAATTTCCACATCTTGTTCCTCTTCTAATTGATCTGCTTTTATCCTTCCCTTGTCATTGACAAATAAATCTTGTAAGTGAAGAACTCTAACAAATCCACTGCAATCTTCCTCAAACTTCCTCGAATCAGGGAATTATTACTTGGCCACTTTTTCCTCATTCCTATATTCTGTGGCTTGGCTCAACAAATTTGCCATTGATTTAGGTAGTTTATACTAACATTGAATTGAAACTAAGATTTTCACAGAATGAACAAGCTGAATGATCAAGTTATCCTCATCCAAAACATCACAAGATTTTAGAATGCATTGAGAAACATAGTCCCCAAGTGAGTCACCCTCCTATTTGATCAACAACAAGACCAAAGAAAATTTGAGCAGCATACTAGAGGTAGCTTTAAAAAAGATTCGCCATTATACCAAAGCTCATAATACTTCCAAGGGTAGATAGTTTAACCATCTCTCAACTGACTGCATAAGTGCAGTGGAAAACAATTGACATTTCACCGCACAACTCATATTGTCCATTGAGATCATTGTTTCAAAATGATCGTTGTAGTCGAATTAGTCAATTATATATAAATTCTAAGGCTTGGAGTTTGAATGCCCAAGGAATAGTTGTCACTCAAATTTCAGGACACAGGAGATTGCGCCCATTTAAGTGTTAGTCTTCTTGATGGGAGAAACTATTCTAGAGGTTATCTCCATCCCTCACTTTATCACACACGGAATTTCTCCAAGAGGTTCCTTGTTTGAAGTAGCACCTGTATTGGTCTCTTATAGAACACAGGTCGGATAATATCTTTAACTTGATCTCTAAGGGTGGAGGCATTACAATTCTTGATCCAAAATGTGTGTTAAGATTCACATGCTAAAGGGTTGCAAATTCTGTAAAAACTGTTCCCAATGATGCCAACATACGCTCAAAATGATTTCATCAAGTCTAGTGGTATTTTATCATTCTCAATAGGCTGGCATGCAGTAGATCCATAATTGAGCAGCTAGATCATTTGTAGTAACTATGGATAATAAAATTTGTATTGGCATAGAAATGATAGGGGTTGTTGGTATAAAAGGATCCACATAGCTGGCATTATGTCAATCCCTTTCTTTGGCGATTGACAGTTTCACTTGTATCCGAAACACTTTCTCAAAATACCCCCCAAATATTGAATCCAGTGTGTTTCTAAGTGGTCAAAAGACTTTATGAAGAAGTTTTAGAACTTTATAAGTTCAGTTTATATAGGAGTTCGATGATAAAATGCAATATGTCAAGAGAGTAAGAAAAACATAAAAAATATATACAAACTATAGTGGTTTAACAAGATTGCCTACGTTAACTTTAGCCTCTCTTTAAGTATTTGCACTTATATAACGAAAAAGTAAAAGAAAACGAATTAGCCCCTTCTTTGTTTATAAAAAAGTAGAGAAAATCTAAAAAACATAACAAGTCTCATAATGAAGAGCAGACTCACTAGAGAAAGGGTATTGAATAACAAACAAGCCTTCTTTTTTGATGGTTGAAGATGCTGATGCGGTCTCTTAAATGGCCAAACATGAGAATGTGTCTCCTTCAATGGTCAAACATGGGCATTTGCCCCTTCAATGGACGAGCTTGAAAACGTGATGATTGATAAAGAATTAAAATGTTCATCCAAACAACTAATCGTGTCTATTGATGAATTTGACTACATGGGAATAAATACTTCTGTCAAACAAGTGATTCTAAGCATTCATGTAATTCCTAAGTGATGTTCGGAAAATTGGGCAGAATAAACAATTGAGAATCTAATAATCGTGTGAGAAATAAGTATTCACCAAGTAAGACTCAAATATATTATCAATATTTTAATTGTCCATCTTGGTGGGATATAAGTGAGATAGAGATTACCTTAGCAAATTTGTGTATAACAAAACTTTTAATTTCTTTAAGTTCTATGCCTAGAGCTTCCTCATCTAAAATCCATATGATTCAATTGAAAGAGAATCGAGATGTTTCTAAATGTTGGCTGGGTTAGCAAGCCAAAGTAAGAAATTTAGATTAAAAAAATATAAATAAATATATGTATGATGCAAAAATAGCCCAAATTTAAAGTAAGAATATTAAATAAAAAAATCTAATTTCGTTTTAAATAACAATTTATTTATATAGTTGCCTAAATTTAGATAATTACATAAATGCCACAACTAAAAATTAATAAAATTTCACCCAGACAACATTTTTAAATATGGGTCATTATATTCTATGAATAGGTTTATCACACCAGTGAATCAATTACCATTAGAATTCATTATCACTAATTGATACAATTTTATTACCAAGAATAACCAATAAAACTACTGCATCAAAATAACTGGCAGAGGATTGAATGTGAATTTGAAATAAATGGTTAGAGTAAAAATCAAACATTTAGTAGATTGTTAATATCATTTTGTTAAAGAAGATGCACTTATACTATATATATTCAAGTATTCACTAAAATTTCAAGCTTGATTTTAAACCATCACGTGTTCCTTACTTTTAATTTAATGAATATATAAGTTTTCTTGAATTTATGTGCATTATCATTTCATATCCAATATCCAATTCCAAATATCTTTTGTTTGAATTAGAGAAAAAATTGTTATCGCCTTAGTTGGTAGCAAGTAATTTGTGAATATTCTAGTGTAACCATGCAAATGCAAGAGACTTCTAAAATATGCATTTTAAAAATAAGCAGTCATAACCATAGACGATCTATTTCTAAAAGTTGAATGCTACTGATATTACATGTGGATAAACCAAATAGTCATTTGGTTTTCTCGAAAGTTTGTTAATAGTTTAAAAAAAACTAAAACAAGAGCCTGAAAATTGTTTGCAAAGAATTATGCACCTTTGGAATTAAATAGATAGATTGGAGTTTCAAATTTCAAATATTTTTAAGAAAGTTGGTTGATATCAAAAATTAACATTTGGTTTACGAAAACAGATTTGTCTAATGGGTTTAATAGTTAATATAGGTATGATCATCTGTCAGAAATAATATCAATGGTTATTGGCCCAAAATTTTAGTATTGATGTGCTTCCTTCACTTATTTTCTATCAGAATTTGAATTTGAACTCGAACAAATTTTCATGTTCTCAAACTCTAAGTTTATCTTTAGATTAAATATAATCTAATTAGGGATAACATCATCAAATAAATCATCAAAATTAACATTATCACACTGCTTATTGAATTTATCAACTCAATTGTACAAGATTACTTCTTAAGCTTTTATCAAACCTTTGCATGAGGGCATTATGTTATGCTCACGTTTGCTCAAAAATTTTATTCCGACATCTGATCAATTAAGGTTTAAGTTCATGATATGGACTACAAAAGTAGACTCATATTCATTATCATTAGAAATAATTTCCTTAGCATGCGTCAAATTATCTTTTGTTTTTGAAAAATCTCTTAAATATTTATAAAACATTGTTTCTTAGAATTGGACCAAAGATTGGACGTACAGTATCCCTACAAAATTTTTAACAAATTCTCTAAACAGAACTCACAAAACTGTCTCAAAAGTGTTTTTAGTGAATGGTAACTAAATTAAGAAAATAGCTAATCCCTTAACTAAGGAAATAGCTAATCCCTTAACTAAATTTTCACAGAAGATAACACAGGTACAACCTCCCTACAAAAGTTTTGACAAATTCTCTGAACATAACTCACAAAAAGGCCTCAAATGTGTTTTTAGTGAATGGTAGCTAAATTAATTCCTAAAGAAATAGCTAATCCCTAACTAAACAAATGTTGTCATAAAGTAATATGCAAATAAGTTGTTTGCTTATACAAAACATGCAATCCATGTAAATATCTAAATATGCTAGCATTATTTTATTTGCAATTTTGAGATTGATTATATAATTCATATCAATAATCACTAAATGATAGATATTAATTTGTTCTAAGAAATTTTTATGATCATGCATCCATATAATGTAGTAATGCAATTTCAATTATCCTATAATTGTTCATGTGATCGAGTCAAAATTTTATCTTTTTTCTAAAACAATTATCATTATATATATGCTTTACATAATTACTCTTGATTTAGGTTTATAGTATAAAGCTCTAATACATTATGATGTGGAAGGGACTAGAACAGGATTTCTAGAAGCAACTACGTTAATGCAAGAGCAAACAAAACATGACACAAAAATGTTTATGAAAATATAACTAAAGAAAAATTTGTAATTAATTGATTACTAATTATTTTTAATAAAACTTACATTTGATTGGAATAAGATTGATAAGTCTTAAATTAAACTTATGTTTGATTAAAAATTTGTATTGTAAAGTTACAACAGCCCAAATGAATTATGGTTGTATTGTTGTGGCATTTTAATTAAAATCCCTTATCTTAAGCAATTTAATAATTACATAAAAGCAATTAAAAGTAAAGGGGAGGACACCAAACATTTGCAAAACCGAATCTTATGCTAAAACAAAAGAAAAAAAATTATTTGGAGATGATATCATGTTTGCTCCATACTCAAAACAAGACATTCAAGGCACATTGGTTGAAACTGAAGAAATATTTTGTTACTCAAACCAAATATCTATATAATACACAAAATGATCTTATTTATAGATCTTAGGGCTGGCACATTTGCTCAAAACTCTAAACTAGCTCAATTTTTTATTTAATTCAAAATTAAATTGAAAATTTCAAGTCCATTCACGAGTCGACTTTAGAATCAAAATTTTATTGAGTCAATTTTGACTCTAGGTTGACTCGATCGATTTATGATCGGGTCTAACCAAAATTAATAATAAATATGTTTAGTATGCATACTTAACAACAAAATTGTGTATCCAGCTCTGTTGATTTGGGGCGTAATTCTAGGAGATAGGTTTGAATCTCCTCTTCTTTATAATTATTTAGCATTTCATTTTTTTAGTAGAGTTCAAAACTAATAATAAATATATTCGTTATGCATCTTTAACAATATTGCAAGTCCAGTTAAATTGATTTGGGGCTTAATTTTTAAAGGAGAGGAAGGTCATGGGTTCAAATCCCCTCTCCTTCATACTTAGCAATTTATTGTTCGAGTTGCTTCCTTCAGCAAATCATGTCAATTACATTCAAGCCGATGAGATGAATGGAGCAATAAAAAATATGACAAAGAAAAGGAATTTTTTTATTGATTTTAAAATCAGTGTCGTTGGCAAACCATAACATTATTATCTTATGCATTCTTGCATCCAATTATTCCGCTAAACTAGGTGATAGGCTAATTCTTCTTTTCTTCCAAGTATTTCAAAAGAAAACTGAACCCTCGTCTACATCAAATTTTCTATGTTCAAGCCCGTTTTTGCATCAGATTTGTTTTCTCTTAAGCAACCTCTATGTCCATTTAATTACTTAACTTCATATTAAAAGTTAAAGAAATTTGACAAAGAATGATGATGAATTGGTTACACTTCAGACAGCACTAAAAATTAACTCAGTATAATTGACTAGATGAATGGAAAAGTCCTGAAACATTAAGTACCTGCCAATAAAATCTCAACCAATTATCATCCATATTCCATCTTGCGCTATCCTTATTGGTACACTTTTGAGCAAGCATGTGAGCCAGATCAACTTCTCCATACTCAAGTACCATGTAAATGTATTCATCATTTTTTATCTTTTCATCCTTTGAAGTTATGGACCCTTCCATAGCTTGTTGTAGCAAAGCTTTATCTGTTACCTAAGAAATTAAGTTAAGAGATTCATGATAAATATTGAAAACATAGTTTTGAAGAATAGAGAATTTAATAGAAAACATGAAACAGCTAACATGTAATTAGAAAAAAAAAAAATCATATAAGTTATTGTTTGTTTACCCATGTAAATGGCATGAGAATACGCACATTCAAAAACAAGTACAAGTTGGGTTAAAGTGTTTAATTGTAGTGCCGATTGATCATTTTGAGTTCCGGATGCAAGAGCTATCCTGCAGTACCTGAAGCTGTCTTTAGTTACTCGTTTGAAGGATTATTTCTAACTTGATTCCTAAATGCAGACAGCGAACCTAGAAAAAAAAATTATTATAAAAGTTTATCTAGATTAAAAATATTAATGTCAGCTCAATCAAGCTTCAATATACTTCAGTTTATAATTATGATATTCCAAAATAAAATTCCTTGTTGAAAAACAAGGCTTCTCAAGGACATTGAAAATACAACTAAAAAATGACTGCTTTACATATTTTCTTACAGACCAAGATAGCAAACAGCGTGAAAAAATAATTATGCCAATCAACCTAAAAGCTAAACTACATAGTGCCATGAATAATGGAAGTTTTGAATTATTTTATTTTAGTTTTTTTAAAGAAACTAATTTTATACTATACAATAAGGATTTTAAGACTAGAGAAAATCCCAAAATTAGAACCCACACAACTAGTAGACTATAAAGGTACAAACACATTTCTAAAGCAAATCTTCCTCGCCATCCTTCAGAAGCTTATGATAGAGCATCAAAAATGCATACGGAGTTATTTTAATTTTACCAACTACTGGAAAAACAGAAAAAATCCCTGACAAACCACCTAGAGCTACCACAGAAGCTAACCGACACCAAAGTTAAGCAATTCACTTCAAGACTCGCAGAGAATCATGGGAGAGGTTAGAGTTGGACAGGTTATCATAGCATCAAGATCTCTTTATGGTAGATTTGAAATTAATTAGCTAGGTGATCTTTTTAAGCCAAAGAGCCAAAGTCACACAATGAAAGATATTTATTAATCACAATATGATCATAAAACAATAGGTAAAAAACATAACATAGAGATAATATGACAATTTACAAAAGACAACAAAATTGACTGGTGCTCTTGGTGTTAATACTCAATGAAGTAATTATTCAATGAAAGTAATTCGTTGTTTGATAACACAGACAACAAAATAAAATTTTCAGGAGTTATTGTCAATTGACTGGTTCTCTTGGTGTTAATGCAATAGCTGCAAAATATCTTAGAAACAATGTACAAGGGTGGAACTATTTAATTCAAACTAAACTAAAAAAAATTTCAAAATATTAAAACTACACAAAAATAAGTTTTCTTCCAAACAAAGCAGCAGGGTTATAAGTTTTCCTTAACGGTTACACAACAATTCAAACTAAATCAAAAAATTTAAACTTAGAAAAGACACCATAATACACACACATAATTATCTATACAAGCATTTTCAATATTTAAGATGTCACGTGCCCTTACATGCCCATTTTAAGTACCCATTTGGTGTAGTTTTTTTTGTTGCATTATTTTATAAAAGTTGCAGCAATTTTATTTTACACTATTGGGAAGTTGTTTATAACTACTTTTTTAAAATGAGAAGCAAAGGTACAGTTTCATAATCGCTTCCCTAATTTAAAGTGCTTTTGATGATTTTGTTAACATCAAACAACGGAATGCATGTCAGTATTCCTGTAGCCATACTACCAATCCCCATTCACAATGAATGTCTCATTTGCTAATTTCAATGTATTTACATTATTTTGAAATAAAAGCTTCAAAGTAGTTGGATCCCCCACACATAAGGCCGCTAAAAAGCTCAAAATTAGAAAGTTACCTAAAAATTAACTTTAATCACATGCAACTCACTTGATTTCAAATTGATTTCTAACCCAAAATAAGTTTGCTCTAACTTGCTCAAATGTATTTCAAATCAATACAAAATACATAATTTTTAAATATGTAAGGTATATGACGTAAATTATATTCTATGTATAGTATTGCATGTATGCTCATGTATTTACTACTAAATATTTTAATTTCAGGTTAGATTGAAATTAATTTGAAACCTTAAGACCAAATCATTCTGAGTACCCACCCGAACAACACAACATGTTTGTGGATGATTTGATCCTATTTGCAACGGCTTCAGTGGCAGCGAGTCGTGAGATTCAACGAATTCTGGCAGAGTATGGGAGTTGGACAGGGCAGTCTGTGAATTTGCAAAAGTCACAGATTATTTTCAGTCGACAGCCCCGGCTTACCGGCAATGAAGGGTAGCGATCCAGCTGGGTTTCCGGAGATGAGGGTCCCTCAGATACCTCGGGGTTACAGTCACGGGCAGACTCCCACGGAGAGCATAATTCTTAGCCATCACTGAGCAAGTCCGTGACAAGGTAGGCTCTTGGAGCAGTCGTCACCTCTCCCTTGCTGGCATATTGTGCTTGATCAGATCAGTTCTTGCTATGATCCCCAGCTACCAAATGCTGGTGGCGCCGATACCGAACTCCTGCCTCTCCGACATTGAGGCTATCCTCCGTAAGTTTATTTGGGAAGGAGCGGGAGGTAGAAGTTTACACTATGTGAGATGATAGGAGGTTTGTCGACCGCTAGAGTCTGGTGGACTTGGAATCAGAGACTTGTAGCTCTGGAGGACTGTGTTAGCAGCCCGTTATACCTACAGCTTTGTCAGCAGAGAGGACCTCCTTTGGGTGAGAGCCGTGGAGTTTTGCTACCGCCGCAGAGATGAGGACTTTACGATGCAGCGGGCAGACTCCGATGTTTGGAGATTGTCGTGCTATGGCTGGCCAGTCGTCCATAGACACCTATCTTGAGGAAGGAATCCTACAGTGGCAGATGGATGATTTTACCGAGAGCAGAGCCAACCAGATCTACCGGATGGAGAGAGGAGGTCAGTCGTGGTAGTTTGCAGCCATGTGGGAGATGGCCCTGGCCCCAGGGAGGCCTGTTTTCTTTAGAAACTGCTCAATGACACTATACAATGAGGTGTTGGTTACTCAAACGATGGATCACTCAGATAGCAGCGTGTGCATGGGGCTGTGACTCGGAGGAGAACATGGAGCACTTTGTGGTTCATTGTAGCTACACGAGGGCCATCATGGAGATCTTTGTTCATTGGGGCTTGCTCCTGGCCACACTCACCTCTTGGAACCAGTCACTGCGTTGTTCTAAACTACTTCAGCATCTCGACGTCACTGCTTTAGCTGCTAGCTTGTTGCGTACTCGCTCTATCAGTCATGGAGGAGCATGACTGAGCGTTCTCACTGTCGCCCACACCCTACACCGATGGTCAGCGTGGGCTCGATACTTTATGCCATGGCTAGTGCTGAACTGCACGACGGGTCTGACTCCTGGGGTCCCACGGCCGATCAAGGCCCCTCCACCTTCTACAGATGGTGCCCCCTGTTTTCTTTAAAGACTGCTCAGTGACGCTATACCAACGAGGTGTTGGTTACTCAAACGAGAGCTCACTCAGTTAGCAGCGTGTGCATGGGGCTGTGACTTGGAGGAGAACATGGAGCACTTTGTGGTCTATTGCAGCTACATGAGGGTCATCATGGAGATCTTTGTTTGTTGGGGCTTGCTCCCGGCCACACTCATCTCCTAGGACTAGTTCAGCGTCTCGGCGCCGCCGCTTTAGCTGCCAGCTTGTTGCGTACTTGCTCTATCAATCATGGAGGAGCAGGACTTAATTTTCTCACGGTCGTCCGCACCCTACACCGATGGTCTGCACGGGCTCGATACTTTATGCCACGGTTAGTGCTGAACTGCACGGCGGGTCTGACTCCTGGGGTCCCACTGCTCATCAGGGCCCCTCCACCTTCTACAGATGGTGCCCCCCGACCTGTTGGCTGAAGGCCAACATTGACGCGTCCTACAGCTATGGCGAGTATATTGCTTTTGGGGCAGCTATTGTCCGCGACAGTTACTAATTTCTGCAGGAGATAGCTTACAAGCATAGTCGCCTCTTCAGGCAGAGATACAGGCAATGACCATTCTACGGCAGGCCCTCCTGGCTACGGAGGTGGATACTGTTGAAGTCATCATAGAGGGTGACTACTTTGGAGCGATTCGGAGGCTCCAGCATCTTTGAGAGAGGACTCTCCGTTCACGAGGTGGAGAGCGTCATGCAGATCATCTTGCTTTCTTGCTCGACTTTCCTCGTGTAATCTTTTCCCACCAATCGAGCAGTGCGAATCGGGTGGCGGATTTTTGTGCTATGTACGCCCGTCAAGGTGCTTTCTCTTTTGCTAGGGGAAATGTGCTCCCCGAGAGGCTCTTGAACCTCCTGGCACAGGACACCGTGGAGTTTGATCCCGGTTGAGTCGTTGTACTGTTGATTTATATTTGATATATATATATATAGGCATAGGCTACGACTATTTTTCATGAACAACACAACATGCTAACTAAAGAACACAAAGACTAATTTAACAAACTTTTTTGCTGATAACTAAAACCAAACTGTTTTTGCAACTCTTTATAACTAGCATAAAAAATATTGTCTTTCCCTTGCCCTTCACCACCACTGATTCCGCTTGCACGCCAGCCAGCTGTCTCCGGCTACCGCCAATCGCCGTCAAACCAGGAAATTTCATCTCCAGTTTCTTGATCTTCAATAGTTTCTAGCAGCTTATTCTCCTACAACTATCTAGCAACTATTTAGTCAACTCTAGTTGCATCAACAAGCTTTATACAGATGCATAGGCCTTCAACAGAAGATTTAAAGAATAGAAATATAAATAATTTTTTTGCATGAAAAGTAAAAAACTTAGCTAAGTAGAAAACAAGGTGGAAAAGTGGATGTAAGCAAAAGGATGACGAGATAGATTTTCTTAACTGAGGTGGACAAAGGTGGAAGTTAGCTCAATTGTGCAGAATGGGGATGCGAAACGATTTAAGAAAATCGGAACCATCATTTTAAATGAAAACCCTAAATCGATCTACTCCCATGCCATGCTCTTTACAAGCACCGGACTCGCCAATTCTTTCCTTGCCCTATGTGGAAACTTTCTCTCGATAAAACAATATTGAGAAAGATTTTGTTTTGCTTTTTCACAAAAAAACTCTCTTAATAATGTGCCTTTCATCCTTGACTTATGGAGCATGATACTATGATTTTTCCCTTAAAATCTTATGCAACCCCTCATATCGTTCCACCGCAAGCCGCAGCCCATATCTACCATTCAATCCCAAATCTACAACAATCGAAAGACTCTTTCTTGTTCTTTGCATTCATTTATTCTTCTCCTCCTTTTTTTTCCACTTTTGGTCATTTTGGGAGCTCTCTCTCAGTTAAATTTGTTACCAACATTACATTGTAGATTCCTATCCCAATTCCATCATAATATATTTTATATGGCATGATTAAGAGTTAATATTTATAAAACCTTAATCCACAAAGTGGAGTTGGCTACACAAATCTTTTGCCTCTCTTGTGCACTATCAAATAATACCTCTCCTCAAGCTCCAGGTAGGTGAGATCATTTTTAATAGTATCATATCATATTTTTTAGAATTTCTTCTTCCATTTTTAATAGGGAGGAATTCAATAATTAAGCTTTCCTCATCAGCTACGAAGGCACTCATTTCTGATCACATCCTTATGAGTATACTCCTCAAACAACTTGTCATCCTCACATCAATAATACTTTATTTTATCAATATATTTTTACTTTGTAAGTAAACACAATTACCCATATAACATTGCTAATACTATAGCTATTTTATAAAAATTTCCTTTAAATTCAATGGGACTTTTAAAGCGTACAACATTGTAGAAGTCTTTTGCATCTCATCAAACTAGTTCGGATATCGTTAATAATATCGATCTTTATATTGCTATCATTATGCAGGACTAAACAAAAATATTTGAATATATCACTCTTCATAATAGCATGATTTCAAATGTTCTATAAATATTATAGCTTTTATTTTAATTAAATTTACAATCCATATAAAGATAAAACTTTTAAATTTTAGGGTTGATCTTCAAAACCCAAGCTTAGCTTTAACTCACAACTCTAGTCTTATCAGTAAGAAGAATATCATCTACATATAACATGCACCAAAGCACCTCATCTTAAAGGCGCTCTTGAAAGAGCATCCATTATTAGCAATAAATTATATTTAATTATTAATCAAAAATAGTTAACTAATAATTGTGCATTATGTTAAATAACAATTGTCAATTAATTGAACTTAATTAACAATCACATAGTTTTTAACATAAATAACATAATTATGTCATTATGAGTCACATAATTTGCATTTGACTATATATTAAATTATTTATTTATAATTTAATCATGAAGTATTACATAATTAATAGTGTATTTAACTAATAATTAGGTATTCAAACAAGTAAATAATTATCGCATATTTCCAATAAAAGTCATCCCCTAATTAAACCAAATATTTTCTCTAGCTCATCTTTCTCAACATCTATACAATTTAACATAATTATCAGCTTATCTCAGCTTAGCTTGATTTGCTTATCCGTCTTTTAGCTAATCTTAGTCCTCAACCAAACTTGCCTTTATAGCAAATTCTTGATGTAGTAGTTCAAATGAAATAGAAAATCATTTGACAAGCCATTTCATATATATATGAATAGAAACAAATGGTTAATTATATCTTTAATAACATCAAAAAAAATAACTTAGATTTAATAACCATCAAATAATAAAACACAAGTCAATTTAATATTTTTAAATCATTATTTTCAAACTTAAAGTCATAAATAAATATCAAGTTCTCCAACTTTATACTTGAATAGTCTCATAATATTTACAAAATAACCAATCTCTTATAAAAATAAATAAATGTGAGCTTTAGAAATTCCATTTTTTAAAAGATAATATGTTCTTTTTCTTAAACAATGTATTTATTATTGAACTCTAAGAGAAAGCTAACGTTAAGATAATTCTTTCATTTTTCATTACTCTCGCCAAAACCAAAACCACCAAGAATAGAATTAAATTATTCTATTTCTCTATCAACATGCTCAATTAAATTTCTTCCAATAATAACTATTTCTCTTAAGATATTTCTTAAATCAACTCTCTTAATGCACGTTAAAATTTTCATACTCATATAAACCTTCTTGATGGACAAACATTTATAATATCATTAGCCAGCCAACCAATAACAACCTTTAAAGTCATATATTACACTACCATCCCCTTAACTTTAACTAATTCAACCTCAAAATTATAATACATGAAGATATCAAAGCCAATTGTATATTAATATTTACCCTAATACCAAAGTCAAAGCTTAAACTACCTTAATTTTTGCTTTCTCCCTATGTGGTTCTTCAAAATTTAAAATTATAATCTTCCTATTGATCATAAAATTACCCGAATGAATACAAATATTCAAATATATTATTTTCAATATAAAGTCTTGAACTAGCTATTATACCCACATATTTCCATAAAGTAAGATCTCTTACTCACTTTATATCAGACATAAATTCCATTGTAGCGACCTATGCACACTTTTCATTGCAATAAGAAAATATATCATGCCAATTTTAAGGAGTGCCCTAGTTCTAGCACAAATTTCTAAGCAATCATATCATATTTAGTTTGACACGCTTTACGCTCAGCTTTGACAACCTAATGATATCGTATGCATTTTTTTCAATTTGAACTTAAGCCAACAATGATGGTATTAATGATTTACTTAAAATTTTTGTATAAAAAAACATATGCCAAATTATAATATTGCATAGTTTGTGATATTAAATATATAATATATTGGGGTATTAGTATAGTTCGGTAAACTTGGATGATGTCGAGAAACCAGCAAGACAGAGATATAACTCTATAGAAGAATCATGAGAATCCCAAAAATAAAGGTGAGAAACTATAATTCTGAGGTGTCAAAGCACTTAATAATTTTTTAGATATTTCAAAATAAATTATGGTGTTCACTAGGATTCGTATAACTTCTATGAATCACACAAATATAAAGTTCAAAAGAGTCAAGTCGAAGTTGAGATGTACCAAAAAGTGAGAAATGAATGACGATTTTAACTTTGTATGCAATGAGTATAATTCAATATATAAAAGCAAATTAATATACCCAATCTAAGTAATAAATTTATTTTTATATTTTCAAAAAGGAAGTTTTATTACATCGAAAATTATCAACAAGTGCACAATACAGAATAAAAATTAAGCATTTGAATCTCAAAAGATACAAATAATACTCATGGCACAAGCATGTTAGCATGCTATATATAGCTTTTGTACCTCATAATCAATAAGTTGAATGATATTGTTCTTTCCTTTTAGCTTAATCAAATACCAAATCTCTTGACAAAAGCCATAAGCTATTGCATAATCACGCCATTTCAACTTGATCACTTTAAGGGCATATATAGTACAATCACTTGAAACAACTTTGTACACTTCACTACTTCCCCCACTTCCTGTTTTTCCAAGCTTTCGATACATCTTTCCATTGACACTAAGATATGCATTGGAGTCATGTTTCTTTCTCCGAAAAGTTTTTTCAGTTTCACTTGGCTGGGGGGGTTTGATGTCTAGTTTTGATGTTGGATTAATTTTTGAGGAAGTTTGGCCTTGAAAGAAATCGGCATTATCTGCTAATTCTTTCTTTACTATGTCATTACTGTGATGAAGAGCTTGCTTATCCTGTGGTGAAGACCGTTCAGAAATTATGGTTCCTTTACCATGCAGATGAGTAGGATCCGGTATAACTACTTTCTGTGATTCAAGCGCCATCTTTTGTGAGGGAAATGCAGTCTTCTCTGGCAAAGGAGCAGCATTGCATTGTAATATTGGGTAATCGTGTACAGTGATTGCTGTTACACATGAAGTTTGCGCTAGTGTGGATTGTGTTTTGGGATGAAGAGATTGCTGGTTGTGGCTCTGTTCTTTCCCCTTCTTCAAGCCTTCAGCAAAATTTATCTCAAAGGTAGGCATCTCCATTAACTGAGCAGCTTGCTGATAAAGACCCTGCTCATCCACAATAATCCTATTCCCTGAAACGTCTTCATCCACTGTCAAAGCAAGAGAAAACGCTAACTTTAATTTTTTTATAGCTCCAATAGTAACTATTTCTCCATTCCGGTTATCATTTTACAATCTTTGTAACAAGAACATTTTGGAAATAACCCGAGAGAGAACTGTATATTTTAATCAACAGTTAAATCTTAAAAAAGACTCATTTATCTCATTATGAAAGAGTGAAATCAATCACTTACTCTCTGGTTCTCTGAAAGAAGCAGGCTGAATAAGCTCCACTCCATTACCGGTTGGACCTGCATGATGCTCTAACTCTGAGGAAAATGTAAAGGACGCCAATTTTAATTTTTTTAGAGCTCCCGCCATCTCTAAATCAAGATCAAAGCGGTTCGATTCAGCCTTTTCTTCATGAGCACCGGTCAAGGTACAACTATTCGACTGAGGAGTGAGAGATGAATCAACTGGAGCTACCCCCGTTTCTTCAGATGCATCGTTAATCAATCTTGCCGCTCCTTCAGTTACTAGGGTTTGGCCCGCTCCGGCATTATTTTCGCTTAATGGATGAGCCAATGCATCACTGCTGACTGATTGTTTCCGACGTGGCCCTCCCACACGAGCTGCTCGCGCTGCTAAAAACCTCGTCGTAACACCAAAAGAACTAGTGAAATCGGTACAGATTCTAAAGTTTGTCTTTCAGTTCAAACCAGCAGAAATAACAAATCATATGTGATAGTTTCATCAACCAAAAAAACGGGGGATTAGTAATATTAACCTAAGGGTTTTCGATGCTTCAAAACGTTCTGAAGCTGCTGAAGAAAATCGGGAGGGCTGGCAGAGGAGCAAGAAGAAGAAGAAGACTGAGTTAGATTTACCCCTGCATTGTTCTGGCGAAGAAGGCTGTTCGAGGACACCTGCTGCGGAAGATTATCCTTCCTCTCCATGGACGGTGGATCGCTCCTGCATTTCTTATAGAGCGGGATGAAAATGGAAAGATCAAGAATGCGAGTGCTAATTTGGACTTTGGTAATCGGCCATGGCTAAACTGGAAGGATAGGCGGTGTGGTTCTACTGTGTCGGTGAAGCCGTCTTCTTGTGCTCCGAGATAAGAATTTGGAATGCAAGTACCTGCCGCTAGAAAGCAGCCGTAAAAATCATTTCTAGGTATATATTGATACGAAGTAGAATATTACTTTTTTTTTGTAAAGTTTATATATAAATTTATGAAAAAAAAAAAAAAAAATTTAGTCCTAAATATTTTTTTTGATATATATCTTATATAAGCACAACATTTTCATATATATATATAAAATTAAGAATTAAAATAAATTTTAATTACATTCTACATTTCATTATTATTTCAACTCAGTACTTGTAGATTATATGATATCACTTTAACATTCATATGATATACATATTTATATGTTTATATATATATATATAATTTAGTTTATTAAGCTTCAATTATCATTAATAAAATGTTTTACTATATGTCATTTAGTATCACACAATTATTTCAAAATTAACCAAATTAAGTATCATTATGCCAAGGTAATTATTTTATTTCTAGCATTATGAATTGATTGTTCCTCTTTATGAATTCAATAATTTGAGCTACGTTATTTAAATCAAGTACAAGATTAGATTAGTGAGTGCTCATAATGCTGCATGGATAGACGAATCTCATTAGACTTAAGCCTTACCATTAAGTCTAATACATGTGTGAATTGAGAAATTTAACACACCTTTAAAGTTTAATACCTTGAAATATAATCATGAATATAATTTATATGCTTCATCATACTAATACATCATTTATTTTCTAAGTATTATTCATAACTCGTTTAGAATTTAAACATATACATATATATACACACACACAGAGATGAGGAAATTATTCATAACATTTATATAATCATGAATGTTTTTTGTCTCTCATTTAGGGCGACAAGAAGATGATCTAGGGTTTTCGTTCCGTCAGCTTTGTCAACGGATCTCTGACTCCAGCTTCTTCTCACTCTCCGTCTGGTGACTTCAGTTTATACTGCTTTGTGATTTAATTTTGTCTTCACGCATTTTTATCTTTTCTTTTGCTAGTGTGTTTGGATGATGGTAGACTCCCCAAACTATAGGTCCTTCAAAGAGATTGTGAAAGGATCTTCTTCCACAACCTCTAAAGTGATCTCTACGCATAATGGATTTTCGGACATTTTTTTTATGGATGAGGAAATTAAATCCCTTGCCTCTCCCCAATCGCTTACCCTTGTCGACAAGTTCGCCAAAACAAAGCCCAATTTTGGCCTGGTCTCTGGGTTTATTAAAGAGCTTAAACTTGCGGGTCTCGTTTCCATAAAATCGTTCGACTTTCGTAGAGTTTACTTTAAGTTCTAATTTAATCTTGACTATGCTAGAGTATTTTCAAAAGAATCATTTGATCTAAAGGGAATATATAATAAAATTCTTCAAATGGGATCCTTTTGTGGATATCACTCATGATGTTCCTATTGTCCCAGTATAGATAAACTTTACTTGCTTTCGATTACATTTTATTATTAAAGAACTTCTCTTTAATATTGCAAAAACTATTGGCAAACCCTTACAAACAGATAAAAATATTGCGACCAACAGAAATGTGGTTGCACCTAGAGTTCTTATTGAAGTTAATATTGCAATTATCCTCCCGGAAAAAGTATGGTTGGGGTCACCAGAAAACATGCCTTCCTGTGCTTTGCTCTTGGTTGTGAAACATCATCTTGAATGGATAGAGATCAAAACAGCCATCTTCATAATTATACAACATCCGGGGTATGGAATTAATTTCGGGCTAAGTTTGCATAGCTAATTTAATTGACAAATTTAATGCAAATGTTACTTATACTCCTTATATTACTGCTAACATTGTTAATAGTGATATTAGGCATAGTATTTATAGTATTGTGCTCAATGATAATGTTAATATTATTGCCATATATTCTAATGTTGTCATGTTGTCCAATGATAATGTTGTTACTGAACAGTTTGCTTACTGACAATGTTGATAAGTTGCATTCGAATAATGCTAATAAGCTGCCTTCTGAAATAGTTTAGTGGTTGATAGTTTACTTACTAAAATTATTGAAAAGATGCCTTTTAAAAATGTTGATAATGCTAACAAATTATTACCTAAAAATATTATTAGATGTCAGCATTTTCAGTATACTGATTATATCATAATACTAAGTATAAGTAGTGTATAAACAGAGTGTGAAAGCTAAAGCAAACATCCAAAAATATTCATCACAGAAGCTGAATAAAACATTCGTCTCAGAAAAGAAAAGAAAACACATCCAAAGTTATTACAAACAGTTTATTGAAATACAGACATAAAAGTTAAGTACTAAACTGAAATAAACTAAACAGAAAAGTAAAGCTGAAGAAGAGTCCACTAGTGCTCCACAGGCTCCTCCTGAATCTCCTGAGTGTCCTTCTGACCTGGCTCAATATACTGCTCAAGATCTAGCAAATTGTCGGATCCAAAAAGTACCTCGTATTAGATAATAAGTCTAACACATCGAAACTAATCTAAACAGATTTAATTAATCATTTAACATTTAACATTTACATAATATAAATAAAATTGTAAAACTACTGTAAAGATAACCAAAAGTATAAAACCATATAAAGTTGTATAAAACTGAAGTAAATTAACGTAAAGCTGTACTGGAATTTGAATACTAAAAGTAAACAAAAACAGTAATGGATTTGAAATTGAGTGATAGCATGTAAAGCTATGTTGTATGCCGCTGAAACTGTGCATCTGAATATGCCACAATATTGTATGCTACTGATATGCAGCCAAAATATCACTGAACTGCTATGAGTTGTACGGTCCAATGTATACATACATCTAATTGGGAATTGTGAGGCTGATTCATCCTGAAATTCCCCAGTCAATATATGCAATATTCTATAACACATATATCATCACTAATACTCATACATCATTAATGATACTCAAACATCATGTTTATGCTCATGTTTATGCTTATAAGTGTGATGGACTCCAATATTGAGAATCACTTAACTCAATATTGATACGTCACCACAATGCCTAATACTAGATTAGAAGAAAGCTAATCCAAATAGTTAGATATTGTGTTTGGCCAAGGATTTAGAATAGGATCTTAAGTTAAGATGGAAGAGAAAATATGAATGATATTTAGTAGTTTATAAGTATAAAAGTAATACATGAATTTATAAGTGAGAGTGGAGTAGAATTGAACACATGCGATATAAGTGAGAAGATATTAGGTTGCAATTTAAGCAATTGACATGAATACATTCAATCTTAGATATGAAATTATAGTTATTTATTTAGTAATTGACATGTGAGTTATAGGTCTATATTTTTGCCAAAATATTCTAAGTCTAAATTTTATTAAAAATTTTGGCAAAGTATCATTTGTAAATGGCTAAGGAAACACCTGCAAAATCATATACAATACTCCTATTCCAAAGGGAGTTATATTTTTAAAGAAAAGACAATCTAAACTAATATGCAGTCAATCCATTTTTTAACTCTAATTCTAATATAAAGTTCAATCTTTTTTATATGATTGCTCATTTCCAATTCTACAATATAGTTTAATCATTTTTATAGGATTGCTCATTTTCAATTCTACAATATTAAAGGAAGAAAATCACATATAAAATAATTGTCTACCTTAAAATTTATTTCATCACAACATTTCAACATTTGCATGAAGATATGAAAGGACTATCACTTAGATAAAAAAACTAAATTCCAATTATATAAACAAATGAATATTCAACTAATTCCAATTAACATCTTAGGTAGATATATAACTAAGGACTTAATTAATATTCATTTTTATGCATTTAAAACCATTCATCCATTTAATACATTCATCCATTCATTCATCACAGGCATTTTATATATTCTAAGCTCGAACAAGTGTAGTAAAATTAAAGTAAACGACATTATTACAAACTAACAGTAAACTGAAAAAAAAAAAAAAAATCTAATAGCTCACTTTGCAATTTGTAATAAGCTATAAATTTATAATATATGATAGGCGGAAGCAGTTTTTAATTTTTAGCGCTTGGTCTAGCTCCATTAGCCTCCAAGTGCACCTGATCTATCATATTTTAGTATTTAAATGTGATAAGACAAAGCCAAAAAATAGAAAATTTGATTAGACTAAATAGTCTAAGTATAATTTAAGATTGACTAAACATGTTATTGTTATAATTGGATATCACATTTCTAGTTACAAAGTAAGCATAAGCATATGTGCAATATGGTAAGCATACAAATAAGGAAGAGTAAGTAAGAAAAATAAGTGAGTTAGAATACTCACTTAAGTATACATCCTTGTAACAACTCAAAGTTGTTACCCTATCAATTTAACCTAAATTTGATCAAATTAAGTTGAATTTAAGTCTTGATTTAAGTCAAATAAAAATTAAATAAAAATATTCTCAAGTAAAGCATATTGAGGGGATCCTTCTACCAAAATTTGAGCGCAATCGGGATCCCGAATCATCTTAAATAAATTCAGGAAGTTTAAACTTCCAGAATTAATAATTGATAAAATATAAATCGAAATTTAAAATTTTTTATATATTTAAGTAAAGCATCATATAAAAATGCTATGTTTTGAGTTTCGCAAATTTTTGAGCTCCAGATTAATCGTAGCAAATTTTTTTAGTTATTCATTTAAAAATTAATATAAAATAAATAATTGTCCAAATTCAAAAAATTTTAAATGCTTGCGTTCATCTCGTCGAGATGCTCATTTTGGTACTAAATTTGTAATTTTTGGAGTTCATTTGACCATTGATCTAGGCTCGAGAATTTTCAGCCACCCTATTTAAATTCAATGGCTGATTTTGATTAGAGTTGCCTTAAATAGATCCCTAAATACCAAAACCTAAATCTACTCCTTTTCCTCTCAGCTGAAATCTGTTCATCTCCATCTCTCCATCTCTCCATCTCTCCACCTCTCTATCTCTCCACCTTTCCACCTCTCCACCTCCTAGGCCGAACCCCCATCCAGCCGAGAGCAGCCATCTCATCTCCTTTCGACTTGGCCGAGAGCTCCTTCTAGCGCCATCAAGCCGGCTCGCTCGATCGAGGCGGGTGGCTCTCTTTCTTCTCATCCCGGCCGAACCTCCCTTCAAGCGTCTTCTTCCACGAACATCACCGGTGAGGTATTCCACTTTCCACCTTCTTCTTGTTTCAACATAATCTAATATCTCTAGCATGCTTAAGTACCTCCTCAACCTCTAGATCTTGTTCACAAGTGCTATATCGTTTAACTTTGCGATTATTAGCACCCTCGCGATCGATACCTGACGAAGCCTCGGGAAGACGCGGAGTCTTCCGACGGGTTGCATACCTCCCGACCCGCTCCCTCGTCTACGAGTCACCGCTGTTGGGTTCGCCCGACCCGCGAAGTATCCGGGCGGGCCGAAGGCAGGTCGCACGTTCATTCACGTGGGGCCGTCGCTTTTAATTTTTTTGCTAAAATAATGGTTATATATATATATATATATATATATATATATATATATATGTATAGCTTAGTTATCTGATTAGTTAGGTATTCACTAAGAGGTTAATTGATCATCTAATTATTAACAGTAAATTAGTATTAATCAGCTAAAGTTTAGTTAATTAATTAGATTAGTTCATTCCTAATGCATAAATATATATATATAGCGTCGAAAATAATATATATATTTTGATGTAATTATGTTTAATTGATGCGACTTGTCAAATCAACCATTTGGTAATTATTAAATTAATTAATCAAATAACATAATAATTAAATTTAATAAACAACAGAATTTAATTAATCATTATTTGTCATTAGCTTAAAGTTTAGGATTTTTTTTATGAATTCAATATTTAATGAATCATAATGAGATAATTAATCTTGAGTGAGTGCTGAATTAAGTTGATTTAATTTAACTAATTATTGACAAATAAATTATATATATATATATACTAATTATTTATAAACAGTAAACAATTATGTATATATAAATAGAAATATTAAATAAAATGTTATATTAATGAGGAATAAACAGAACAAAAGCGTAGCGAAGTATTGAGTATAAATAATGAATATCATTAGTCAATTTAATTAATATATTAATTAATTCAATCATTAAGAACCATTTAACTAGTTGATTAATAAGTTAATTAGCATAATTAACAAAAATAACAAATAAATATTAGCTTAATTAATTATTTAGTTAATTAAAACAATAAGGATTAGTTAATTGAATAATAATTAATTAGTATAAATTAGCAATGTATAAATACTAGTTTATTAGGATTAATTAATATTAATCTTAAGTCTAATAAATGTCTTAGAATTCAATTGATCATAATTTGGTCAATTCAACTTCGAATTTGAAAATGCAATATGATAACTAGTTTAGAACTTTAATGTCATCAATAAACTAAAATAATATTTAGGATCTGAACCTTAAAAACTTAGAAAATAACCAAAATACCCATAGCCTTATTTTGGTCATAACTTGACAGTTTGAAGTCCAAATTGGACGTACTTACTGTCTATCTTCAAGTTAGACAGTAAAGAATTATTTGGAACTAAGAAAATTTAATTCTGACCCTTAAGTCCAAAGTTGACTTTTAGACCCTTGAGTAGGGGCAAAATAGTTATTTTACCCAAAATTTAGGTTAAGTATCAATAACCTCTAATTAGCCTTTTCAATCACTATAACCAATATTAGAGCTATTTTAGTGATATTTAAGTGAGTGAAATCAACTACTATGTCAATTTAATAAAATTCCCTAAAAATCTTTCTAAGTCATTTTCCTAGGATTTTACACCTCATGTAAGGACTATTCCTAAGACTATGACTAAATCATAGGTTAGATTTCATACATTAGGTAAAGGAGTTACTCAATGGATGAATCCTTAGTTTTATTAGTTTTTAGACTTTTTTTTTTCTTACAACTCATTCTGATTATTTTATCTTTTAATTTTAGTTTCAGGATAGGAGATTCATCTTATTAAGATTGATTACTTAATAGGATTTACCTTAATTAGTAGATCACTATTATAATGAAACTTAGATCTTAGGTCTTGTCCTTTGAATTATGTGATTAAGCTCAATCTCATGGTATTTAATCCATAATCTATAGTTTAGAAGATCTTGATCAGATTTTAGATAGAACGTTTAAATTCACCAAAACTAAGACGTATAATTTATTGATTTAACATATAGTCGTTAATCTGATTAAACTAGATTATAACCTGATCAGTTCTAATTCTTTTAACTTATAAGGACGAGTTTCTAAGTTACACTCGATAGTAGGAAAATGGTGATCCTGAACTTGTGTAACTTGGAATAATTAGAATGGATAAATTAGAAAACAAATAATATTACCATATTAGTAGAGTCTCTTGCTTACTTTTGATATTTTTTTGCTCCGCATTTCTTGTATATTTGTGCCATAATTCCTTGAACATACCATATAAGATTTTTGATACATAAATAAAATATTAAGAAAATATGGAGACTCCTTAGATTTCTTGTAAAAATATTAAAGTGATTGATTAAATATAATAATTGTATGTATTAGAGCTGCCTCTCAGTTATATCTTCTTTGCCTAGTCTCCTTGTTGGTACTAGGAGAAGACTCTGCTTATATCTTCTTTGCTTAGTCTCATTATTGATACTAAGAGAAGATTCGTTGTGTTTTCTTGCTTAGTCTCCTTGATGACACTAGGAAAAAACCCTATATATCTTGCCTAGTCTCCTTGATGACACTAGGGTTATATAGTTTTGCACCTAGTATTCTTATTAATACTAGGATCTTTTTAATATTCAGTGGGCTATATTAGCTCTTTTCTGTATGGCTGTTAGTACACAGATGTTTATATATATGCAATTTGATATTTTGATTACTTTTCAGCATTTTTATTCAGTCAGCTATTCTTTTGTCCTGCTTATATATATTTTAGGATGTTAGAATTTTACTGCTATTATATGTATCATTGTTGAGTTATGTTATTTAATTTACATATTTCCTTTGATCATCAGCATATTTAGGATGTAGTATTTTTTTTCAGTACTTGTTTAGTTATTTATATATGTCTTACCTTATTTAGTTTGTATGTGAGGTATATCTTAGCCTCCCTTTTTGCTTAAATTATAAATGATTATTTATAGCTTTTCCCTTTCTTATTGTATTGCTAGCTGCTCCCTATTTTTGATACAGTTGTTACTTAGAGAATGTAAAATGGTGATATTACGAAACACATAAAATATATCAGCTTAAAATATACTTAGACAATTATCTAATACAAGATTTTTCTTTTTTGGCTGGGGCCATACATTGTGAAACTAACAATTGCAGACCTTCACTTAGACGATCAGGAATTAGGAGTGGAACCTTATCCAGAGGAGGAGCCTTTTGAAGAAACATATGTCTAGTTCCTTATTTATAAGTGAGGATGAGCGTATTTTACTTTTATTTGATGTAATAATACATGTACCCTTGACTGTGTGTTTGGAATACTATACTTTTATTCTAAGTTATTTTTTGCTATTTATGCTATGATACTTGGATGTTTCTCATTTGTAAATCGTTTCCGCACTCTGTATATTTTTATAGATAGTGACTGATTATATTGATTATGTGCTTACTCATTTTCTTATTAGGTGGATTGTGGATTTCATCCTAATCCAATAATAAGTGAAGGGTTAGCCAGAGTGACACACCACCCCTTAGCTTAATCTTGTGGATTAAGGGGTGGGGCGCCACAATCCTAGCCTACAAAAATACAAGGGTAAAAGCATCCTAAATATGCTAGAAATAAACTAATGTGCATATGAAAGTAAATGAAGTAAAGCATGTATATATTTAAATAAACTTATACTAAGTATGAAAATTTAACAGTGAAGCATTTAAATGAAATTATACAATATTCACTATAATTTAAATAAACTATAAACAAATAAAGTATAATTCTAAATTATAGAAAATGCATAGTAAGGAAATTGAATGAAGATCTTAAACTATTAGCATAAGATTAACATAGTCAATAACTATAGAAAGTAACATAGCTAAAAGCTATGGGGAGTCTTATCAATCTATAAGATTGAAGATCTCACATATTTATTAATTGAAGTTAATTTAATCTGTACTCATTCTGTTGGAATATTCATAATGAAACGATGAGTTAAACATATCTGTTTAACCACTAAGGAAAAGCGAGGTCTACCAAAAATACTCATATTCACCCTGTAAGAATGTGAGGTCTCCTTATTATGCAATTTTTAGTCTGCCCTAGACTGATCCACCATATAGACCCCTAGTAATGTAATGTACAAGTTTTATTTATGCACAATGTCTTATATGAATGATTCAAATGAAAATGGCTCAAAGCTAAGCAAGCATTCAAGGAAATCAATAATTGTAACTAAGTAATATTTAAAGTTATCTAATTTTAATGATCTACTCAATGATAGGAGCTAATTGAGCTCTCAATTAACTTTGAGATATTAATCTCAGTTAATTGTAATATAGTAGTAATTGGGATTTTAAAAATAGTAGATTCAATTCAATTAATATGACGTGATAAAAATAATTTATAAGTATAATTGTTGTCATTGGAAATTAGCTCTTAATCTCATCCTAAACTATAGGATCTAATTATAATAATTAAATCAAAGTTTAGGTGTCTAGTAGGAAGAGATCAAGATAGGAAAATATATAACTTAAGAAATTATAACTAAGACAAATCAAATAAAGTTTACTAAGGTTCACTAGAGTTCATTAGCTAGGGTATCACTTGAAGGATCTATTCAATCAAGTTTTAGTTTATCTAAGTTATAAGTAATTGAAAGATTTAGGCTAAGTAATTAATAGAACTTAAGAACTATAAGTTCTAAGTATACTATTAATTAATATTTAAGGAATTCTATAGGATTCCTAACTAATCTAATTAAGTTAGGGATTCGTATTACTACATCTTAAAATAATTAAGAAAAAGCTTTAGGGATTATGATGAATAAACTAAGTCCTAATCTAATCACTAAAGCTAGATCTAGTTGATTCACAAATCTACTAATACTAAGGTATTAAGACTGTCTATTTTTAATTGGTGTAGCTAATAGATCTGGGGATCAACTAAAGATCAATTGTAAATCAATCCTAGGGTTTCCGCCTTAGGGTTGAAAGGTGAATTAAACAATTGGCAATTAATTCATATAATTAGAAAGTTGAGGACTAAGCTCATATTAATACAATCTAATTGGTAAAGGAGATAATAAATATAACATGTTAGTTATCCCAGGATTTTATAAAGCTTAAAATATGCTATTTAGGAATTTGAAGTAATCACAATAATACTAAGTAAGAGTTAAAAACTTAAAGTCCTAAATTATTGTCCAATGGAAATGATTTATATATAAATGAAATTCTTATATGATAAGGAGAAGAATGATACTAAGTATGTCAATTTTGGACAACTTTGGAAAAATTAGGATTTTAATGACTCATAATTAGGTTAAAAAGTGATTAAGAAAATTATGGTTCAAATATTAAATTTTATTTCATATTATTGTTCCTCATATTTTTGTGAGTAAAATAGACTATTTGATCATTTAATTTGAATCTTAAATGATCAAATTAGGTCACATGAAATGATGATTAATAAATTATAATTAATTAATTAATCCTAAATATTAACCCATCAAAATAATTGTCAAAATAGAAATTAAAATACATATTATTGATCTACTCATTTTTGTGATCAAAATAGTATATACACATAATTCTAAGCAGGGCACGGAAAAATGGGAAAGGCGGCTGACAGCCACCATTGCCCCGAAATGTGCGCTCTGATTCGCTAATCGCATAGTTAGAAATTACTAAGCCTGGGTGCGTGGGGGGTCGGGTATGCAGGTGTGTGCGTGCTACGCTGTAGAGCGCTCCAAATGACACGTATCTCTTCAAATGTGTCATCCAGCGAATGGGGACACGCAGAAAAAGGCGGGCCGGCCTTAGTAAATTGGCTAACAGCTAATAAACTGGCAGTTCGACAGAATGAACCGACCGGTTCATTAAGTCATCTCCTTCCTCGCAAGTAGGTGACGACAATCGAAATTAGGGTTAGGTTTATCTCCAAAATTACTAGATCTCAGCAGACCTAGACTCACTTAAATGAAAGATACCTTCGGGCTTTTGCATGAGAAGAAGAATCCCTAATTTCTAAACTCGTTTTCTCAACTGATTTAAGATTTAAAAAGGATGCAAGAGATTCTGCTAGGGTTAGAGGTTCTAAGCAAAAATTCTGGAACACAGAAACCCAGCTTTTAGAAATCGAACTGGAATGAAATATATTACAGTGAATCTAAAAATAATTGACATGTAATATCATATCTAAAGTAAGGGAAGGTGAGTACCTGGAGGGTGAATCGGGCCAATAAGGATTCGCTCCAAACGCAAGCCGAGGGTCTCGCTAGCAGCTTCTCAAACTCACGGATAGCTCGTCTAGGTAGGGAGAATATAAATGAAAAGAAATGGGAGAGTAGAATGGCCTAATTGCCTAATGGAAGGGGAGCTGGGTTCTGAGCTTCGTACACCTGCGCCTATCGTGCGAAAAGGAGAAGGCGCATTGGCGAGTGATCCCAATTGCCGATTCCAGCCAAAGATTTAACGGCATAGATTCAATCACCAATCCAGGAAAGATCTGAGCCAATGGATCATATCTGAAAAGCTCTATGGTCCCTATTGCACGGGATTGATGTCCCGTGCTTCGTGCCATTCAGCAGATCGCCGCGATCCAATTAAATAAACCGTAAAATAATAAATTATTATTTATATTAATTAATTAAATACTTTAAATGTTTAATTAATTATACACAATTTAATAATTAAAGTTAAATAATTAAACACACTTCAAAAAATCTCAAAAATTCACTCTTACTTAATTGAGGTGTGGTGAACTCAAAAATAAAATCAGATTTTTGATCGGAGGTCAATTTAATTATCTTAATTTTCTAGGTATTTAAATATTATTAAAATATTCGGGAAAAAATCGACGACTTCCAAACACTTCCAAAATATCATCCATAGCTAATTTGGGTGTGGTGAGTCTAATGGTGGACTCCATTTTTGATTATGAGGTCTAAATAAATTAGGTATTCTCATAATTTCAAAAAATCAGAAAATGTTAGAAATTACCAAAAGATCTCCAAATCACATGAAAATTGAATTGGAGACTCCTAATACTATTATAAGACTAATAAAAAAGGATTATAGTCAATTAGGTCACTAATTAATGAATAATAACACTAGGATTGTTACACTAAGCTACATGAGATAAATCCAAAAAAAGAATGCTTTAAAATCCGATAATGAATCCAAGGTCTCCATTGTACAGAATCCTATCAAAATAATGGATTTCGACTCCTAAATTCTAGTATCGATAATTAGTTCAAGTTGAGAGTTTACTTAAAAAATCATTATATGTGATGATTATATCCACATGGTTGTATGTTTCCAAGAAGATAGATTTAACCCTTATCTAGTTTTAACTGCACTTATCGAAGCGCACTATGATAGAAGGCAGAACCTGGTCGTAGTTTATATCTCAAGCTAAGCCGTTAAATAACCTAATTACAAGCATAATTAGTGTTCTATACAAAGTTACTTGAGACACTTAGTTTTCTTAAACTGCACTTATTGAAGTGCACTATAATAGGAGGCCGAACTTAATCGTAATTTATATCTCAAACTAAGGATCTTGTTCACTAATTGTAACACTCTTAGTCTTGGAAGATTTACTCTAACGAGACTGTATTCTTCTAATCCATCGGGATAGGACCTGGTCATAAGTATCTAATCCAGAATATGGTTGAAGTAACTCAACATCATGGATATGCATAATCATACCCAACCAATAATTTTGGTTCAGAAGATTCTATTTAATTAACAAGGATTTATCAAAGCTATCAATCCTTATTCTAATTAGGAGAGTCCTACATAATGTTCTAAGGGTATGATCAAAAGATCACTCAATATATATTACTACCATAAGGGATAAGTTCCATTCTAAGTACTTTAGGTGGTTCTTACTACTAGGTATCAATGTCAATTTCTATGGTTATGAAGGATTATCTAAGTTTCTACCTCAATAAGTTACAAAGTTCTTCCTACCTCAATGTATCAAAATTTAAGGTCTTTAAGTACTTTAAGAACAATACTAGAGCAAGACCCTTGGGATCTTACTTCTATTTCTTAAGTTAACATTCAAGGTTTACTTAATAGATTTGGATTAAAGTGATCAGATCAGATGATAAATCATCTGATCATACTCTATTCTACAATTATGGGATAAAATCAAATATATTATTAGAGTTAGATCATTTTATAAATTATTATAATTTTATTATACATCTTATGCTAATAGTCTTATATTAGAGAAAATTAAATATCTAAAGTTTAGATTCAGATGATTCAATCACATAGATTTAATATTAATATTAGCACTTCTAATTCAATAATTTAAGATCAATACTAAATCAAATGCCTTATTAGAATAATGTCAATTGAATTATCTTATAATCAAGTTAATTGATTGAGGTGATTAAGGTTTAGATTTTAATCAAGACAAGTTAAGGTTTAACCCTTAGCCTTACCAAAATTAAGACCAATGGTTAATTTAAAGGTCTATGATAAATCAATACATTATTGATGTATTATTGATGGCAAATTTCAGGTTTAGATTAAGTATTATCTACTTAATCAAGTTATTAATATTCTTATGTTCAAATATAATTTAATATCAACTAAGTACATTTAAGTGTCCAATTAAATGTTAAAGTTTCTAACATATATCCCTATATCATGAAAACTTAGGAATATAATGATGATATAAAATAGAAGGTAATTAAGGCTAATTAAATTCTAAATCAAACAAAAATAATTAGTACTTGATTACAACTCTAAAAGACTTAGATTTCATGCAATTTAGTTGTTAAGATAAATCTAATCAATACAAGTATTCAAAGATTCTATTATTTAGCATTTGACACAAAAATACTTAAGGCACATAAGAGGTTCTTGCACATGCCATAAATGGGCAAAATTATAAAGTTGAATTTTACACAATTTTGATATAATTCAGTTCCAATGGGGTCCTATGGACCTTAAAATGCAAAAACAGTAAAGTTTTGGCCATTTCAGCCATTTCTGAACACTTTCGGATATTTCTGGGTGCTACGGCGCCCGGTAGTGCTTTCAGGCACTGCGGTGGAAAACAACGTCGTGGCGCGCTACTGGGCTTTAAGGCGCGCTGCGGTGGAAAATGATGCGGTGGCGCGCGACAACTCTTTTGATGCTATGGCGCGTTACGGCGGGACCAATCTGAGAGCTGGATGCTACGACGCGCTGCAGCGCGCTGTGGCAAATTAACTTGCGACAACAGTGTTCAATTAATTTATTTTCTGGTTTCATCTAATTTTCTATAAATGACATTGTGGCCCACTGTGGCGCGCTGCAGCGGTCCAACTTTCGTGATATTGTTCAATTAAATTTTCTCTTGATTTCCTATAGTTTTTCCCAAAATGACGTTGCGGCACGCCACATCGGTTTAATTTGCGGGCTACTGTTCAATTAGTTTATTTATTAATTTCATAAAATTTTTTTGAAATCACGCTGTAGCCCGCTGCGGTGCGTTGCAGCGGAAACTTTTTGAGCTTCGGGCGCTATAGCGCGCTGTAGTGCCCGACGGTGTTTTCGCTTGTACAAAAATCATAAATGGCCATATTTCGAGCTCAAATACTCTCAATCCAAAGCATTCCATGAGCGGTGTCATATATTAATGGAAATGTCTTTTTGATACATTTCCATCGATACTAAAATCAGCACAAACGGATTATTCTAACTATACAAACGATTGAGTTAAAGGTTCATGTATACAAAATGAACAAAAAATAGAGCATGAGATTTTCAAAGTAATATGATGCCTTAATGAGCCTTAATGACTTCCAAATACAGTCATGGATCTTTTAAAGATGCAAACAGCATAATAGTAACATAAAAAAGATAAGGAAAAGGAGCAAATTGGTACCTTTGCCTTAAAAGAGGAAGAAGGAACCTTTATTTTCTTCAAGACCTTTGAGGAAGGGAAACTCCTTCTTCAGCACCAAGTTCAATAATATAGGGGAAAGGAGGGAGCTCTCAACTTTAACTTGACAGCAAAAATAGAGAGGAAGGGTCTAAGCTCCAGTTATAGGAGGAGAAGGGAGGGGGAGGCCATCATGAGCTAGGGAGCTATGAGGTGAGGGGGAGAAGGGAGGCCTCTGCTTTTCTTGCTGCTTGCGTGCAAAGGGGATGGGGGCGCCGAATCAAGGTATGGGGAAAGCCATAAAATGCAATTTAAGAAAATGAATTTTCTTAAATAATTACTTATTTAATTATTTTTTAACTTTTAATTTATTAAAAATTCATATTTAATAAATGCGCTCCGAAAAATTCCAAAAATTCACCCCTAGTTAATTTGGGGGTGAGGAATTCGATGACAAAATCAGATTTTGATTCAGATGATTATTTAATTATGTTAATTTTCGAGGTATTTAATTATATTAAAATATTTGTGAAAATCCGACGACTTCCAAACGTGTCCAAAACATCACCCCTATCTAATTTTGGGGTGATGATCGCAACAACAAAGTCGGAATTTAATTTCGAGGTCAAATTAAAAACCTTAATTTTCTAATTAATTAAATATTAAAATAATCAAAAATAGTTGATTTAGCTCTGAATTTCTCAAAATTTTTAGGGATTGACTCTAACGACTAGATAAACTTAGTTAAGATATGATTAAGCTAAAATTAAGCTAGGTAGCAACCTTGGGTTGTTACAGTTTGGCCCGAACCCAAGAATGGCAGCTGAAGGCTTAACACAAGCGGGCCCCACCGATACATTATTAAATAAATGATTAAACCAAATTATTTCAATTTTCATAATTAAAGTTAAACTATTAAATGGGCTCCAAAAATTTCTAAAATTTTATTCATAGCTAATTGAAGGGTGAAGAACACAACGACGAAGACGGATTTAGATTTTGACGAGTATTTAATTTTTCTATTTTTTGGGATATTTTAAATATATTAAAATATTCGCTGAAAATTCAATGACTTCCAAATGCATTCAAAACATCACCACTAGCTATATTGGAGGTGATTAGCATAATAGCAAAGTCAAATTTTTGATTTGAGGTCAATTTAGATATGTCAACTTTTAAGATTCCTAAAATTCTCAAAATTAGGGTTTGATCCATTTGACACATGATTTGGACCAAAATTTCAAGGTGTGACCCTAATGACTTATTAAGAGTAATAGAATCAAAATTAGGACTTATTTTAGCCCTAATCGACTAGGATAATAACTTGGGTTGTTACATAGAAGGTCAAAGAAGCCTCATCATGGTGAAACAAAGCTCAGGTGCAACCAGGACCGAGATGAGTCAAGTTGCGTCCTTGAGAGGAAGATGTGCATGAAAGTGTTTTGGATCGTTGGAATATTTTTATTAGGATTCAATAGTCGAATTTAAACTCTCTGAGTTATATTAAATATCCATCAGTTTAAATAATATAATTTCCTAGATTTTAATTAAATAAAATATTATAATTTTATAATTAAAGGTAGTTTGTGTAATTTTCTTCTCTTTTGATTTAAAATATTATAAAATTTTCACTTATAGTTAATTTGAGAGTAAGGAATTCAAATATATATAATTATTTTTGTATTTTAAGTAAAAAAATATATTTTTTTGTAAGTTAACATTATTTATTTTATTTTAAAAATTATAAAATATTTATAAATTCCTCTTTCTCATTATCCATGCATAATAAATTTAATACAAATGACGATTAGGTTTTAATACAAATATTTATAAATTCCTCTTTATATTTTTCACTTATTCAACTTTGAACATCATTTGGATTATGTTTTACATTTACTAGATTAGGTAGTAAAGACCTAGGGTTGTTACATATAATTTGATTTGCAACAACATATGTTAGACTATCAATCCAATATCAATTGTAATAACCAATATTTAACATAACAACTTTGATACAAATAATAATTAATACAAGATTAATAAATATTATAAAAATTGTAATATATAATAAAATTGTATTAAGTTATTTAAGAAAAGTAGAAGCAAACATCCATAAATCTCATTTTTAAATATAAAGTTAACATCCCTAGCCATCATATTTAAATATTATAATGATTTAAATAAAATAAGAGTAATTAAAATAAATAGAACATGAAAAATCAAGTGGCAGCACATTTAAATCCTTATCTTTTGATAGCTTCTCTAAGCTCTTTTATTGGATGGCCTGGATTGCTCCTAGTACTCTTAAATATAACACGAAATGTACTGTAACAATCCAATGTTATTAATCAGTAATTAACCATCAAATAAATTTATATTATTAGTCTCCAAATGATGTTAAGAACAAATCCTAAAAATTTAGAGTGATTCAGAGCTCAATTGAATATTTTATTTATTTTAATATATTTATTTAATTAAAAAATTAAGATACTTAAATTGGCATCAAAATCAAAATCGAAGTTCACCATTGAACTCCTCACCCTTAAATTAACTAGGGTTGAAATTTTGAGAATTTTTGGAAGTTGTCGAATTTTCCCAAATATTTTAAGTTATTTTAATAATACAAAAAATTAAGATAATTAAATAAATATTTGATTAAAATTATGACTTTATTTTTGAGTTATTCACTCCCGAATTAACTAAGGGTGAATTTTTGGGATTTTTTGGAGCTGGTTTAATAGCTTGATTTTAATTATTAAAATGTATTAAATAAATATTTAAAATTAAATTAAATAATAACTAATTATTTAGGTGGGGCCTACCACCTTTAATCGGATCTGACTTGTTCGATCGGTTGGCTCAATCTGGGTCATTTAATCGAGCTTGCCTTGATCAGACAACCCTGGGTCCGTCTTCCCTACGCAATTGGCCACGTGTGCGGCATGGCCTTGACTGGCACACACGCGGGCGAATGGGAGGCTTCTCGGAACTTATCTTTTAATCGAGCCCATATCTCCCCTCTTTCCTTATATAGACGTAATCGGGATCAATCCTACATGCATTTAGCAGCCAATGGAACTTCATCCCGAGCCGCGAAGACCTTCATCGTCGAAACCCTAGGTACCTCCTCTCTCGTTGATTCGATCATGCAATTGTTTCAATTCAAGTTCATTTTCTTATTACTCCTCATTGCAAAACTCTAAGTGCTCGATCGAGCTCAAACGAGCTTGATCCGAGTGTAATTACGCCGTAAGATGAACAGTACCGCAAAGTAAATATTGCGAAAACTCATGATTTTTTGAACTTATGGCATCAAAAATTATGACGTTAGAGAGTTTCAATCGCACCAATTTTGGCACCCATAGAATGTCTCAAGTAGGTATATGGCATGCCTTATAAGGAGCTCTATGTGGGGAGAATGTTGATGCCATATGTCCCCTTATACTAGCTTTGCCAACTTTACTGTGCAGGTCGGGCTTGTCCCTTGCGACCCACTCGCATGCAAGCGCTTTGGCCCACGGGCACGTTGCCATAAGTCGACTCGCACGCAAAAATCTACGTGAGTATATGTTCTTCATATGAACAACAATGTACTGCTCATATTAACAGTAATTTCTGAAATTTTAAAATAAATTAATTCAATTAAAATTTTTCAAAACTTCATATCTTGTTAATTACAGCTCCAAATATATTGATATTACATCTCAAAATGCTCAAAACAATACAATAAATGTTATTATGCCATTAAATTTTATATTTGATGATTTATTTTACCAATCACCTTTTTAGTTAATTAATCACTTTAACTTCTTAATGATAGATCCAAATATATTAAAGCCTAAACATATTAAAGTTATATCTCAAAGTATTTAGAATATTATAAGGATTAATATTATGCCATTAGTTTTGCTATTTGGGGATTAATTTCACAAATCACCTTTTTGACTAATTAGCCACATAACCCTAGATTTTGATAATGTCATAACATAGTCAGATCACATCCAAATATAGTGATATAATATACCATTAATATGATATTAAAATTTGATTTTTATAATTAATTTTGCTAATAATCTTTTTTATGATCATTAATAGTGATTAAGCCATACTTAAACCATTTAACATCCAAATTTGATATACTGTCATGCTCTATTATTAGATTTGATATCTTAATCTAACAATGAGTATTGCAATAATATTTAATATTATATTAGGGATTTCTAATCCAATATTGAGTATTGCCTTTATAATATGTGGATCTATGGGTATAAGGAAGCTCAAACATTTCAATCAGACATTCATTATTCATAATATGAAAATACGCAACATGAACGAATAGTTTGAAACATCACAAAAATATTTAATTTACAAATTTGAGAATATAATTACTCATCCTCATATAAGTAAAAGGATTAAAGTAAATAAAGTATTTAATATAACTGCAGTTTAGGTTCTTCATTGAGTGCAGCACCTGATCCATGCATTTGATCTACTATATTTGATTTATAATACAGTAGAGCACAACCAATAAAAGAAAAAATGATTAGACTTTAAAAAGTCTAAGTACAATTTAAGAGTACACTAATTTTATACGGATATTATGTTAACCATTTACAATATTAATATAAACGGAGTATTTTGCATGAAATGAATAAAAAGGTAATAATAGCTAAAAACTATATATAAAAAAAAGGTTCATATTATTCATTCATGCATCAAATAAGTTAGAAAAACAACTATAAAGTAGGTATTTATGTAAGGGAAATATGAATATGTCCAATTGATTCATATGCTAAGTAAAAGATAATGTAACTAAGTTTTTGCATATGATATAAAGGAAGACTACATTGCAAAGCTGTAAGTAAAATTAAAATAATAAATTGCTATGATGAAGTAAGTAAAACAATCTCAATCTAAAAGAATGAACAAACATAGTTATACGACTATAATAATCATTCACAATTAATAAGATTATGAGATAAGCAATTTATAATTTATTCATCTTGCATTTTGTTCTGTGGGCACTGAACAAGCGATGAGTTGAGCACTTCTACTCAACTTATCTGAAAATGGGGATAAACTGTAAACACACAGATTCTCCCTCAAAGAAATTAAGTGGTCTTCGGATACTCCAATAGCCTACACAGGCTTAATGACAACAGTATTAAAATCCACCAAATAAAACCCCTCTAAAGTATATTTTAAATATTTATTATTATGCACAATATTTTAATGATTAATTTCAAAGAATTAGTTTCAATGCATTGCAGTGTTTCAAGAATTAAAAAATAATTATAAATCATATGATATTCATCATTTTCTATTTTTAATTATCTATCCTAATGATTGGGACTAATAAAGTTCTCTAATTAACTTAGACATTATAAATTTCTAAGTTAATTGATGAGATAATAATGAAAATTTGATTTTTTTGGAAAATAGTAAGTTAATTAAAACTTTCACATCATGAAGTAATTTATAAATATAATTAGTCTAGTTTATTTAATGAAGGTTTCAAAAATAACAAAAAAAAAACTAATTCAGGGTCAATTTATGCTTTAAGTATTTAAATCTAACTTTTAATTATTTTTACAGGCTATTTGCTTTTCTCTTTAATTATAAGGTTCCACTAACCCCTTCTTCATAATCTTAATATTTTACTTGTGTTTCATAATGGTCTATTCAATCTAACTATTCATTTTACAAAAATAGATAGTATTCATTTTACATATTCAAACTTTAAAAACTTCATAATTTACTTATTTTGATTGAGTTATGCATTATGAAGAAAAAGAGAATGAGTGCAATAGTAGAAGTTCTTTCTGTGTGACCAGGGTTCACGGATTCGAGCCATGGAAACAACCTCTTGTAATAATAAAAGGTATGATTATGTACAGTAAGCCCATGAAAACTGGCCTTTCCCTGGATCCCATATTGGCAATATACTTAAAGGCACCAAGCAGCAACCCCCCAAGTAAGATAAAATTATTATATACTTAAGTTATGATTAAATTAATCAATCATGACTCCTATTAATATAATAGATTGACTAGTAACATAAAAAAATAATCTTCCATTCAAATACAAGTACCCATAAATCAAAGTAGGTGTCAAACACATAATTGAATAGACAAATCCTAGTCTCCCCTTCCATATAATAAAATATGTCAATATCAACACACACAAAATTATGTAAAAATGGACTCATCAAAATCTCCCTCACACCTGGAATTAAACCAATTAAATATCTAATAACTTAACTCAATAAACCATTACATATTTATATGTTATTATAAATAGCATTTAAAATTTTTTTTGTTCATTATATTTAGCAATTGTCAGACTCTTATTGATCATTTGGATGATTGCTAATTATAAAAAAAATCAGCTAATAAATTCAAGATTAAGCCAACATGTTTGAAATTTTGTCAAATACATGGAAGAACTATTGCTGAAAATATTAGGTTGCTGTTTAAAATTTGGCAGTGAATCTTGAACAATCTTAAACAATAAACCCAAACCCAAAAATAGTAAGAACTCATAATAATTACTTAATATAATCTTACGTTCATACCAAACCTTCCAAATAGGAGTTAAGAAAAAATAGTGGTGTATTTACATTCAACAGAATGGTAGAATTAATAAAAAACATTAAATGATAATAAAAAAGTTATCAAACAATTTAAGGAACTATACTTTACTTATATAAGTTCACTTTTAAATGATGATTGATTGAAGAAGATAATATTCAAGCAAGTTCAATTTAAACTTTTAAAAATAGCATCACAGGCATGCCAAAACACTTCAAGCTCCTTGCAAGGTCTCACACTGTAACACATCGTCTCGTTGCCGCACGCAAATGAGTTAATTACTAAACAATTGGTGGCGGAATGATGCGTTACTCGAAAATGACTGCTAAACCTTCCCAAATATCTGCTGACTGAACTGTTGAATCTCAACCCCAAAAGAGAGCTAAGAAGTAATCCTTAAGATAAGTGTAAAGTCCTTATCTTAAATATTAGATAGAATACTTATATACATTAGATTATGATTGGGTTGAAATAAGAATCCAATATACATGAGTATTAGTATTTCATATATGCAGAGAATATCACAATACTAAGTATAAGTAGTAGTAAGTACATAATGCAGCAATTAAAAGTATTCATCCAGACCATTCACCATAGAATATAAGTAAAGCATTCATCTCAAAAAGAAAAGAAAAATGCATCCATAATTTAATTATTACAAACTGTTTGCTTAATTAAAATAATAATAAAAGAGTCTCTCACTTGAACTGAATAAAACTAAAGTAGAAAAGTAAATGTTGATGCTAAGTTCACTAATGCTCCACAAACTCCATTGGATCTCCTGTGAAGCCTCCTGATCTTGCCCACAAGCTGCTCTGGATCAAGCAAATTGCAGAATCTTAAATGTACCATATGTTAGACAATAAGTTTAACACATCGAAAACTACTCTAAATAGTTATAGTTATATAAGGATTAATATTTAAGCAATTAAATAAAACTGTTGAAAAAGATATTAAAATAGTTGAAAATTATAAAAATAGCACAAAGTGAAAGTAAAGTAAAGTAGGGGCTGAAAACTGAGTACTGAAAATAAAAAGCAGTATGAAAATTTAAAACTGAATAATAATGAGATAATATTGTGCTGTATGCTACTAAATATATGTATATGTATTTGAATATGACACAGAACTGTATACCACATGTATACTTGACTCGATATCACATGATATCCCACATATTCATAGGTGAGCGAAGGCTCCGCTAATAGATCCTAGGTGAGCACATTGCTTCGCTAATAAATCATAGGTGAGCACATCGCTCTGCAAATACTGATATGACTTGTGCAATTATTGTTATGCTAAGACTTTAATAACTATGTGCTTTAAATCATTAAAATCAGAAATCAATATAAAACTAAGTAATAAATGTATTTGTCTCCATTGTGCAAAATCTATTTAAATAAATATTGATTCCTGATCAATATTACTGAATTTCATGGCTCTTATTAAAACTATACCCTAAATCATTACATGGTTGCATACACATGATTTAGCATGTTCTAGGAAGGGTGATTTTGACACTTAATTTGTTTAATTGCACTTATCGATGCACAAAAAAATAAAGGACATAATTATTTTAACAATTTATTATCTCAAACTAAGGTGTTAAATCCCTAGCTTATAAATATAACTTAAAGTGTCATAAGAAAGGTAATTTAAAATACTTAGTTTGTTTAACTGTATTTATCAATGTGCACAAAGATAAGGGATAGAATCCTTTTACAATTTATTCTCTCAAATTAAGTTATTTAATCCCCTACTTATAAGGCACTTTGGACTTGAGA
Source organism: Gastrodia elata (assembly GCA_016760335.1). Taxonomy (NCBI): domain Eukaryota; kingdom Viridiplantae; phylum Streptophyta; class Magnoliopsida; order Asparagales; family Orchidaceae; genus Gastrodia; species Gastrodia elata. The sequence goes on along the minus strand of CM028677.1, from coordinate 26,871,604 downwards.
TGTTTATCCTAAATTGAGTTGTACTTATCTAGTTACTTAGGATAAGACTGAGAGTCTATAATTTTATTAAGGGTAAATCAACTAATTCTATTTTATGTTGAATAATTCAGCTCCATGGATATGCAATATCATCTCCATATGACAACACTACTGGTGTTCATTCTAATAATACTATTTAAGAATCAAGGAGTAACAAACTAATAAATCTTTACTCTACTGTGGTAAATCCTACACAAAGGTTCCAAGGATGTGGCATAAAAGCCACTCAACTTTGGATATTACCACAATGGATGGTTTCAATTTAGAATCTTTAGAATATGCTACCACAAAGTCTTAAGATCAAGCTTCCAAGATTATATAGGCGCATCTACGCTTCTACCTTAAAATCAGATAATAAGCTCTTCCTACCTCAATAATTAACCTACTTAAGGTTTAACATATTGTTGATCAAATCACTATCTTTAATTTAAAGATCTAAGCACTAAAAGATATATTTAGATTTTAGTTGAATTCTAGTTGTAAAAGTACACTTAGTTCTACCATTTCAATCACATAGTTTAGATACTTACATTAAATATACAATTCCAACACTTGCAACTTAATCAACTACATAAATTATGGGATACAATCATGTGAGCTATTGAGAATTAATTGATCCATAATTCATTTCATTTATAAGTTATATTATTTTAATATTTTACTTAAGAGAAAATTGGGGATCTTAAGCTTAGATTCAGATAATAAATCATATGAGTTTGTTATAGCTCTTAACTCTTCTAATTTACCAGTCTAAAATGAATGAAAAGTCAACAAGAGTTATTAGATTTATGCAAATTATTAAATCTTCAAACCAAGTGTTCAATTAATTGAAAATTAAATTTGAGATTAAATTCCATCAAGTTAGGGCTTGACCCCACCCCAAACTTGACCTAATTAAGATTATTTTGCATAGAGATTGATTGATAAGATAATTGCTAAATTATTCATCAATTATTAGTGTAAAATCAAAAATTAATTAAGGTTTGACTAATTTAAGTTCTTAATTAATCCCTTTGGGGTTCCATCCTTGATTAAAGAACTTCAAAAAATTTAAGTGTACAAATCAAAGGTTGAATGTTCGAACATGCGCACCTACTGTTTATGAAACACATACAAAGCTTATCAGAGATTAATAAATGCTAATATTCATTAATTATGAGCTAAAGCAATTGATACTTAATTAGCGATTTAAAAAAAAAGAATTTAAATCTAGTTGATCAAATAAATAAAACACTATAAGCATGGATTTTATTTTTAAAAATCACTTCTATATTTATTCAATACATGATTTCATTATAACCAATTTTTATAAACAAGGCCAATCAAATTTTATTTTGGTATATTCTAGGTTAAAAGTCAATAAAGCTTATAAAAAAATTAGATCACTATAGGAAACTAATGGACATTAGTCCTCAACTTGCTAGAGAGCTTAGGGTAAATGCTATAAGCTAAATGATTAATACTTAGTTTCATTCTAATTGTAGAGTACTAGTTCTAATGAGCTCACAAAATGAAATAACATATACAATAGCATACAACAATTACGAAATAGGTTAGCTAAGATCTTGGTGGCAAATCAAACAGGCTAAGGTTCCTAGACATCATGAGATTAACACTAGTAATGAAAATTGAATTTAGAAACTATGTTAATTAAACAAACACTAATTCATTAAATGTCAAGTTTCAACATATAATTAAAATGACATAAGGAGTGATTTAAATGTAATATTTTATTCTCCCATAGTTTAAATACCTAAAACATGCATTTTATGAAGCTAAAAAATTACAAAATTACACTAATTAAAGAGCCATATACCTAAAACATCCAATTGCTGTCCAAATGAAATTTTGAAAGCAATTATGAAATCTTTATTGCATAAGGAGGAGAATGACACTAACTAGGTCAAAATCAAACATAATTTGATTTTTGGGACTCTTAATTAGGACTAAAAAGTTATTAAAAAAATTAAGGTTTAAAACCTAAATCTGATTTTATATTATTGTCCTGCATATTTTTGTGATTGAAATGAACTATTTGAATATCAAGTTTGGACAAGGATTGTTCAAGTTATACCACTAACAAGATTTAGATTAAATTATAACTAATTAATTAACCTAAAATAATGATTAATGAAAATAATCATCGAAACATAAATCTAATATAATATTAATAACCTACACATTTTTCTTACTGAAATGATATATAATATCAAATATTCAAGATGAGTAAAATTAATAATATGAATGAAATAAGTTTTGTCAAAATTAAACATTAATTAATGCATTATTAATCATTAAATTACATTCCATTTAATTATTAATCGCTCACTGAACTAAATTAATTATGGCACAGAAATTAATGAACGGTGGTTGTGTGCTGATTTTTGAGCCAACGCGAAAAGCAGGGCAGCACCAAAATCAGTGTTGTGCGGCTTCTGAGGCCAATACGCGTTTGCCTCGAGATTGAAAAGGGCGGCGCGGCTCAGTGACGCCGAACCGGTCGATCCAGGGCACGCATCTAAACCATGATAGACCCCAGATCAGGCCCTTCTTCCTTGATAGAGCCCCGTAAATGACGCATTAGGGTTTTGCCGTGCCGATTATTCTGGCAGCCCCGAGCTATGGCCCGCACGTCGGCTTCAGGTCCTGACATAGCCGATGCATCTGACCTGAGACCTTCACCATGTTATGCTAGCAACTGAAGTATTTCGAGTCTTGTATCAACAAGAGAAAATCATGCATATTTCATAGTATACTAAAGACAAATAATAAAATTAATTGCAAACATAGAATATGTACATACATCATTGCATGTTTTCTCGAAAAAATAAAAAAAAAAACACAATTTTTAAACATCTCCTAAATCTGTAAATTAATTATAATTTTAGGTTATTAATATTTTTTTATGTGTTAGAAAAAGAGGGTTAAGCTAAATTAGCTAAGAAGCCCAAATTCATCAGATAGGCAACTTAAAGCTGTTACCGCTGTTATAGCACGTTCAGCAGTATTTAATTTTTTTATTTTCTTTCATTTGTATATACTGTATATATGTGATTGCGCTCAGCTTGTTTAAAATCCTTGGAGGTATATTTATTCGGTAACTAGATCTGATGAATATAAAGTCTCGCGCCGATCCTAAAGCCCCGCATGGACTCCATCCCACTCAAATCTTTCATCCAATTTCATGGCCGTCTCCTTGCTTCAAATCCATGCACTGACCTCCAGTTCTCCTTGCGTCGCCCGAGATCAATTGGGCGTTGCGTGAGGTTGATCGACAATAAGGAAAGCTCCTTGCCGCCGCCTTTTACAGTGGAGAAGAGAACGCTGGCCACAGTTACTGGAAAGCTCTTATCGGGTCTCACATCGGCGCTTCTTAGGATCCGAAGCTCGTCCGATGAGTGGACCGTAGTTTTACCGGAGGAAGAGGTAGTGTGCTATCCTGATAGCGGGAAGAGATCTGTGCTAGTGGCTGAGAATCCTGTGATCTTGGATCAGAGGTCGGAAGAATCGGAACAGGAGAGGGACAGCAAAAAGGTAACAAGCCCTGGGTTCAGCTTCTCTGCTGCTGGGTTGTTGTTTCCTTATCATCTCGGTGTTGCTCGGTTTCTTCTTGAGAAAGGCTATATTAAGGTAATTTTGTTGATCTTCTGTAACGTGGATGTTTTTGAATTTTGAGAAATTTCTTTATTTTCGAATTATGAAAACTTTATTCACGGATACGGGGCATTGCATGAAGCTCGCATTTATACACGCAGACTTTGTGCAGTTTGTGACAGTTAGCGTAGGTGCAATTGAAATCAGTTTATTCAAGTTGAGAACCAGTGAAACATCCACTAAAATGTAATTGAGCGGAGCAATGTAAGCCATAGATTGCTATGTGAGTAATCGAAGCACAGTGATAAAACTCAAATAGTTCTGATTTTACATTTATTTTTCAATTGCTATTTTTTTTTTTTTGCAATGATATTTGTTGGAGTCCACTGTGCTTGCAAGATTTTAGTTTAAATTACTCTAAATTCATGTAAAAAGAGTGTGCTTCTTATTCATTCTTAAAGTCATGGTTCCAATGTTTCACCTTGCAAGGTGATGTCTAGATGGAAGTTAAAAGAAGTTGAAGGATCCTTTGCATTGCAAGCCAGAGATGTAAGTAATAGAAGGATTTTATGGGTTGAAGGATGAGGGATCAACACCTAATAGTTGCTGCAAAAATGCAGTCAGGAGGTGTGCAGTTGTGCGAAGCTAAGAGCCAAAGTTTTTGGAGAAATTTGTGAGAGAGAGATGAAACTTTAAGGCATTAGCCCAGATTTACATTGTTTGTTAGCCTGTAACTGTGATGATATCAAGGTATGCTCAATATATGAGACTATTTTATTAAGTGTTTGATTGTGATGCAAAGAATGGGATTAAGCTTAAGAAAGAGTAATTTAAGAGCACACAAGAAAAACAAAGATTTATAATAGTTTGATATTGTGGCTCATATCTACTATCAACTATGGTGAGTTGTATTATTATGTAGAAAAATAAAAAAGAGTACTATTGGAACATAATGATTGCCCAGTTGTATTTGCATTACAAAGGTTAAATTATAAGTATGAATGGGTTTTTAGATGGTTAGAGTTCTCTAAAGAGCTAGAAGTTGGAGCAAAATTTAAATTAAATCTTTATTGCGTAAATGAGGTATTTATTGTGTCTAGGGCCTCATTTTGATTAAATGTAGTGATTAGTCATAACATGTTACCTATTTCTGGTTGAGAAGCTATGCTGCTTATTTGAAAAGATGCAATGTTTGATCAACAATTGCACATGGTATAGGTTCAAAACTTGAGAAAACTCACTATTGAATTTACCCGCTTTTTGCTAGTAAGCTGGTGCCATCAGGTATGGTGCGATTCAATTATTAAACTACTGCTTTGTGATATGTGGATGACTAAGATTGCTTGCAAAAATTTACATATAATGTTATTCCTTAAAACTCAAGTTTGTAGTTTCATTTTGAACTACACTTGAGCTTTCTTGCTTGTTAGGTTCCTTCTCATGAGATTGTCCCTACATCAATTGTTTTAAAATATTTTTTTACATCGCCATTGAACTTTTTTCATTGAGAATGTGGCTGAAGATTTAGTTGATGAAGCATTTAAAACATAGCTAAAATGGTTGCAACTATTCCACCATTGTTTCCATCTTTAAGTGTAGCACATGATAATCCTAAAATGTTAATTGTCTTCTAGAGAGGCTCTTCTACTCTTAAGAGAATTCCAACATAACGGAGCTTCCGTCTGTTGCGGAAGAGATGAATGAGCAAATATTGGAACAACAAATAGGGCTATATTAGAATCTCTTATGGGTGACTTGCATTTAATTATTAACAAAAAGCTTTTTGTCTTGGGCCTTCCTTTAAGGGCTGAGGAAGAAGCATAAAAACTTGATTTTGGTGAAGATGTAACAATGATTGAAAAAATTTTTGTTGGTGAAGAAATTAGGAGAAACTAATATAAATGCTGAAATTAGAGCAAAAATATTTTGAAGTGTTCCTTTAAAAGATGTAAAATTTTGAAATTGATGAGAATTCCCTGCCCAATTTGAATATGTAGGTTGAAAAAAATACACCCCTGTGGTACGTTGTCACCCTGCCCTTTGTGCATGATAAAGTTGGCAAGGAGAAGATTGAGGACAATAACTATAGATAATAATTAGGAAAATTTGATCCTTTTTAGTTGGGTTTATAAGGAAGCTTGACACCTTCTAGTTCCAGTACTTGAGCTATCTATCATAAAAAGTTCCTAGCGCATCTCAGAATTTTAGTGTGTCAGACTCACCTTCAGGAATAGGAGCCAAGTTTTTGCGTTTCAAATGCTACATTCAATCTCCTGTTTTTTTTGCCAAGCTAGTGAGAATTGATAAGAGCTGAAGGCTTTCCTATATTTGAGACATTGTTTCTACACCACACTTGGATCTTCATCAGTTAACTTGAAGCGACGCGACATCATTTAACTCGCGAGAATTAAATTCTTTGATCAGAGTTGGAAGACTTGAAGAAGAATATGGGCTTGATGGAGAGACAATTGAAGATGGATGCTAACAGCAATCTCAATGCTTTAATAAACCAAATCCGCAGACATTCTTCATTGCTCAAAATGTAAAGCAGCAACTTAATGAAAATAAATAATTAAATTGACATATTTCTATAAGAAGGGAGAATTGCAATTTAAAAGAGAAGATTATAAAAGAAATGATTTGGGGCCTTAAAACCTTTGTAATGGTCCAGTGTATATGTCGTACAAATGCAAAGGTATGATAAAAATGCATTTGTATCCAACAAAATCTTGAAGGATATTGCAGTGATTTTGATAGATGTATAGTTATAAAGAATATGGATGAAGATTTTTGAACCATTCGAGTATAGCGCAAATGGTTATTTTACATAATATGGTTTGGGTGAGAAGAAAATGATTATTCAACTTTCACATATAAGAGTTTTCTCTTAGATGTCTTATTACGTGGAAGTAGAGCGGCTGGGGTAAGAAAGAATTTGGCGAGAAGCTTATAAACGAGTGTTATTACAGTGATTTCCATGCTCAGAGAAGCCCCTCGAGATATGGCCACTAGTTCTCTATTTTGTATGCTTGTATTTTCTTACTTCATATTTTACCTAATGGAAACTTTTTCCTGATTGATACTTTGCACATTGTTGCAGTGTTTTCTATTATTGAAAGGTAATCTTGAGTAATTTTTTTGATTGTTTATGCTTTACTTATTTTATATGAATGCTTTATTTTGGAGATGATCTAGTAAATTGGAGCTAGTTTCTTGTGTCAAAATCATGTACTTAATTAGAATATAAGTGGCTGATTTAACATAATCCAACCACCATAAATCATATATGCAATATAAAACCTGCCCAGCAGCCAAGTCCCAATTAAGCTAGCTCTTAATCTGAGATAATCATATGAATTGAATTGTAGAAGGCTAGCCTGGCGACCATGCAACTTAATTTGTTGAACTATTGATGGGATTGGTATTTACAAATTTAAGAAATATTGTGCATTGATTACATTGGCAAAAAGGCATGCACTTTCAAGATGTGTATCAGTGTTTTGTGTAGTACCAATTCATCTTACATAAAATGGGATTTTTAGGTCTCATTTTGTTACTTTGTGAGTTTTGAGCCTTACCCGTTAGTTGCGTATCTTTTTCTCGACGAGAAACTGCCATCATCATTTCTATCATCCACTGTGATTTGATGGTGATGAAGATTTCGAAAAGCTTTTGCCAGCTGTATTTGTGATCTAGAGGCAAACTATGCACTGCTAAGTTCCTCATTCTTGACAAACTTACTTGATAATGGATCTCTTGAAAAATTATTTTGAAAAATTACAGAAGGATAAGGTCATCCTTTTAAGTATTATATTTATGTTGCTGAACTCACTCTTTTTTAAGTATGGATTTTAGTTTCCATTTTTTTATCATATCAATGATATGATGAAATACTTTAGGTTGCTCCGGCTCAAATTACCCTAATTTTATCTGAATAATCCATACCAAGAATGAGTTACTGAATTGACACTTTATTGAATTGTCTGTTAGAGGCTACTGACTTTATGCTGACTGAAGTGAATTTGGGATTTTAAGCCTTCAATTTTGTTGATAGTTGTTGAACAATTTATGATGTGTCGTCTGCCAAAAGAAATGGAAATTGGATTGCTTCTATGTGAAAACATCTTGAGCTTGGGGAATGTTGAACTATCCTTGATTTGTGTGTTCATCAAAGTTTCAAGCCCATGCTATATTTCAAGATGCCTTGAAATTGATGAAATTCTTGAGGAAGATGGGAGAATATTTTTTCTGATTCAACACTTACATCATTGAACTAATTATCAAAATCTAAATTGTTTTCAAAAAGGGAAAATTGAAGTTATTGAGCTATCGAAGCCCTCTGCTCAAGAGAGGGGAAAGTAAAGATTTAAAAATGATGTTTTAACTAAAATAGGGAGATCCTATTTATTTTGAGTTTTCTAGTAAAGTTTTTTATTTCATTGATATTTCTAGGAGATCAGATATCATTGACTTGTACTTTTGCTCGGATTGATTTGTATTCATTTCGGGCTTATAAGATAGTCTAGAAAATTTATTTAATATGCTTAAAATATACGCTTATTAAGATTTAATTGCATATCACAAGTGGCAGGGCTTTTGAACTTTTTTTAAATTAGCCAAGTGTTTCTTCTTTGAGTAACTTTTTACCAAGGCAAATTCATATAAACTCTTACATCCTGACTCATTTGCCCTCAAAATATTTTGTAAATGAGTTTTTGATTAGTTGATTTTGCATTTTCCAACATATATATCATTATTATATATCAATAAGTTTCATACAAATGCATTTGCTTGTTCATTCAAAGGATCAATATTTAATTGATGGTATATTGCCTAGCATTTATGAGGCGGTATACCTTTGTATATGTTTATTGAGTTATCAATGTTATACTAGAGATGTAAGCTTTTTGGGCATGAGTTATGTAACGATCCAATGTCGTTATTTTTTTTTTAAATTAGGTCAAAACCTGTCTCAGACATCAGGACCTTGGAGAAATTTCAAATTAGGGCAAACAAATTTTTCATTAGATAGAAATAATTTTTAGATCAAAGTGCCATAGTTTGGGAGAATTCGGATAACGAAAACTCTCGCTTTAATTTTCTGAATTATTTAAATTCTAAAAATCGTGAATATTGAAATATGTGCCCAAATTCATCATTTTCAGTGTAGTTATGTTAAGCATATTATTTTAAAGCTACTCGAGAAGTTTCATCAAATTCTGAGCGCCGGTTTGGTCATGGTAAATTTTCGAAGTTTTAAACTTCAAAAATTAAAATAAAATAAAATATTACTCCGAATCAAAAAATTTTGACGCGAGGATGTTCGTAATGTCATAACACACCTCGGTGTCAAGTTTCATTGCATTTGGACGCTAAACGACGGAAAAATACGATTAATTTAAGTTTAAGTACTTTTATAAGAATTTCCTTAAGAAATTCTTCTCGCCCCCCGATGAATTCTTCCGCCCATACAGGCGCTTTAAGTCCCCTTTATCCCCTAATCCTACGCCATCCATCTCCCTTTCTCCCTTTTTTATTTAAACACTCCCAGCCCTCTCCTCCTCTCCCCACACAGCAGTAGCCCTCTCCTCCTCTCCCCACACAACAACAACCCTTTTCTCCTCTCCCCACACAACAACAGCCCTCTCCTCCCTCTCCCACAACCACCAGCAGCCCAACCTCTCCTTCCTGCCCTCCAACAAGCAGTCGGCCAGCAGCAGCCCCTCTTACTGCAGCCCTCCCTTAGCCAGCAACCCCTCCTGCTGCATCCCTCACTCGACTGTCCAATAGCAAGCCAGCCCCCGCTGCCCCTGCAACCTCCTGTTAGCTACCTTTCGCCACGTTCGGCCTCCCTCCATCATTTTCTGCAACTCCAATCCATGTAAGAAGAGAAGTTTAAGAGAAAGCAAAAGAGGATGAAAATGATATGAGATTTTTAATATTTTATTTTTTTAATCTTATTTCTTATTAATAAATATACTACTATATTATGTCATTGTATTATTATTGATGTCATTAATTAATAATGAACATCAGTACAAATATTAAAAAATGACTATTACTTTTATACTGTCTATTTCAATTCAAACATTTTTTATTCTGTCATTATTACTTTTTGTAATTGTTTCTATTCTGTCTTTTCTTTCGTATATTATTATTATCATTATTATTATTAAAATGATAATAATAATAATACTATTATAAATATTATTGTCACATCAGTAACTTAAAAATACAAACTTCTATCAAATTGAGAAAATAAAAGAGAAATAGAATAGAATTGAAAATAATAATATTAGCTAAAAAAGCTAATTTAAAATATCAAAAACTTAATTGCAAATTGAGCGAACTGTCACTCATCCAAACTATTGAACTTTTGAATTTATATATGCTTTTTGCTCAGCATCGCACAAATTTGATAAAAGTGCTTTTTAAATTCACATAAAATGATATATGAACAAGTTTGGATAAGTGAGAAGCAAGGGTTTCATGTTGATTTATACTTTTTGTCTGATCAGACAGCCGTTAGGACGGGGCTGTCCGACATCGAGAGTCATAAGGAGCCTATACTGATAAGCCTTTGAGGGCGCTTGTATAGAAGGAAGTTGGGATATGTAACACAAAAATAAACCCCCATTTTCCTCAATTTTGTACTTGCCCAATAAAATCATATTTTGCCTCAGATATCAAATGCTAAAATTCTGTATTTATTTTTGTGACTGCAATTATTTTTATGCTAAGTTTCAAGTGCAATTGAAACATGTTTGCAGGAATAAGTTCATACAGCTTTTATTTCTTGTCAAATATTGATTATTTTGCTTATTATTTAACATTTGTAAAGATGACATCTATCAGTACTTAGTATCACAACTAACTGGTATTCGAATGCTCGCACTTTTGAAATATGCTCAGACCAGGAGTTCGTCCTAGAAGAAAGGTGCTAAGAACCAAGCAGTGCTGATACTGTTTCCTGCTGATTTTCTGCTTTTTTTTTGACATTTTTAAAAAGTTCGTAACTTTTCTTTTATTTTAATCTTTGTATCCTAAACTTGTTTTACGTCACCACAAACCGGTGCTGGATCTGTCCCGCTGACCCGGCACCGGGTCCTCACAAGTTATTCATAGTTTATGCACATCCTTTATTTGTTATTGGCTTTTTTGCTATGACAAAATTAGAGGGCGAGAGGGAATATTATTTTTGATAGAACTCAATCTTTGAAGAGTTTTTGAACCTCATTTATAGTATTTAGGCTTGCTTGTATGAAAAATTTCTTCAGTTTTTGGGTGATTGATGTTAGGATTAATTTATGCATTACATACTCCACTAACATTCTAATTAATTCTTTGAAATATTAAGAAAAAAGTTTGGAATGGCTCCATTAGTGGATAAGATTAGGGAATGCCGCCTCAGATGGTTTAGGCATATTAAACATAGACAGTGTAATACCCCTATTAGAAAAATTAAGTTTATGAATTTCTCTCATATTAAAATAAGAAGAGGAAAACCCAAAAAAATATGGGAAGAAATTATTATGAAGGATCTTTTCTATTTTGAGCTTAGGGAGGGACTTCTATCTAATTGTGCATAATATAAACAAATGATTCATGTAGCTGACCACACCTAATGGAATTAAGGCTTGGTGATGTTGTTGTTGTATTTTTATTCTCTTGTAGTTATTTTATTTGAAATGTGTTTGGAAAAAAATGCTATTTTTCACCGTTTCAGATTTCAATCATCAGATTACATCTCACGGATCACAGTAAGAGTCATTAGATTGTAGCACTAAAAAAACTGGCTACAGTCATTTGATTAAGCACACAAATTACTAGCTAGAATTATTTAATGGTATCCCACAGACCACCAACTATAATCAGTAATTTAAAGCACGTATATCATCAATTATAGCCATTAGATTAAATTCTATGGATCACATGTCAGAGTTGTTAAATCCTTTTCTCTAAGATGAACAAATTTATTATTTTGGATTTATAAACATAAACTAAGCTTTTTGTTTTCATTGTAACTTAAATTTTGAAATTTAAAAATTATTTTTTCAAACTTGTGTGCTCTTGTGAATGTGGTGTACTCTAGTGCAAAGCATGGGTCCGGCATGACCCTTTGGATTAGCGATGAGTGCTATAGAGACACTTGCATAAGATGAATGCTATAGTTGTGCGATAAAAAATCCTACTAAAAAATAAAGAAAAAATTATATAGCAACTATAAGAGTGACTAAGCTCTATGGGATTGAACAAAGAATAAATTTATTAATAAAATAAGTGTTGTAGATAAGGATGCTAGGATGGATGAGTGGGTATACTTGAAAGGATATAATTAGAAATGAGTTAACTCATAGCAAGGTTGGAGTGTCTCCAATAGCGGATAAGATTTGAGAATATCTTTTTAAATGTTTTGGGCATACTAAGCATAGAACATTTAATGCCACAGTTATAAAGATTGAGTATAAGAATTTGTCTATATTTAAAGAGGAAGAACTAAAAAAAGAAACTATTAAAATGATCATCTCTATTTGAAGCTTAAGAAATTGCTTATATTTGATTGTGCACAATAGAAATAAAGGATTCATGCAATTGGCCTCACCTAGTAAGACTAAGGCTTGATGTTGTTTTTGTTATTTTATTTACCTTATTTTAAAGAACTTAATGAGAATCACGTCTACACAAAAGCATCACTCTAATTGATGTTAAATATATCATTGTAATTTAATTTAATTTGATTTTTAATTTGAGAGATATGTAAAGAGTTTTGGAATAATTATGTCCATTGCCATCCAACCATGGATAAATTTATGCTATGAGCCCCAACCATTGTTAGAGCCACTACATTCATAAATCAAACACCACCGCAACCAACATTCAAACTCATCTAAGCCATTATCTCATCACTTTGAAAGATGGTAACACATCTATCAATAAGAACATTAAGGAAAAATTAGTAGCATTTTTCCCGGGATCCAAAATGGGAAATAAGTCATCTTTTAGGTATCACCAAGTTGGTCACTATGCGTATACATGTGTGATAGCTTCATGATTCATATTAAGGAGATCATTCAAGCAAAATGTAAATATTATTCTATTAAACAAAACATTCATTCTAGAATATAGCGTCAAATTCAAATTTTATCATAATGCTTAAATAATAATGAAATTATATAAAAATAAAATATTTCTTTGTGCCTCTCCACAATAATTTAAGCTCATTCAAATGCTTTTGAAAAGAACCTAGTTTCCTTGAACTGAGACATGAAAAGTGCCCGGGTTTAATTTTGTTAGTGATAAATTAAATTACATAAGAATATTATGAAACATTTACTAAGAACACACATGGATAAAATAAATGTCAAAATGAAAATATGGAAAATTCATTCATTAAAACATGAAACATTATTTGCATAAGGGTTCTATCGAGTGCACCAAAAATTTTCAAAATTATTTGCACAAGGCCTAAGCATGTTTGCATTTATATAAGATTGAGAATATTTTTTAAATATTTGTGCATTATGAAATATTCAAAAATATATGAACATTGATGTGACATAAATATAACAAGAGATGAACCATATATATATATATTTGCATTGGAGAGTTCTTAAATAAATAATACTATTATATATATATATATATTCAAGCAGTGAATGGTGTTGTAGCTCAGTGATTGAGGCTCAGGATTTGTTATCCCAGGTTATGGGTTCAAATTCCACCGGCCACACATAAGCAAAAAAAAAAAAAAAAAAAAAATATATATATATATATATATATATATATATTCAAGCAGCAATAATGGCCTAGAAGAGTGGGGGACTGTCACGACCCAAAGTCGTTACTTTGCGAGTTAGGTTAAATTCCCGACTATGACATTAGGACCCCAGGGAATTTTAAATTAGGACACAAAATTATTATAGATAAGAATAATTTTAAAAGATCAAAGTAACTTAATTTGGAAAAAAATCCGAATAACAGAAGCTTCCGCCTTATTTTCTGAATTATTTAAATTTTATAAATAAAAAACATTGAAATATGTGTCCAAATTTATCATTTTCAGTGTCGTTGTGTTAAGTATATTATTTAAAAGCTGCTCGAGAAGTTTCATCAAATTCTGAGCGCCGATTTGATCGTGCTAAATTTTCGAAGTTTTAAACCTCAAAAATTAAAATAAAATAAAATATTGCTCCGAATCGAAAATTTTCAGTGTGAGGGCGTTCATAATGTCTCAACACACTTCGGTGTCAAGTTTCATTGTATTTGGATGCCAAGCGGCGGAAAAATGTGAAAAATTTAAATTTAAGTTTTTTTTTAAATTTTTCCCCTGTTCCTCCCTTGTTTTCCCATTCGCCCGATCCCCCTTTTCGGCCGATCCCGATCGCAAGCTCTGCTCTGCAGGCGGAAGGTTCCGCCTGCTACCTGCGCCGTTTTTGCGCAGGTTGGTTGGCCCTCTTGGCTGACCACCCCCTCCCTTCCGCTCCCAGGTGTAGGCGTGCACTGCGCGCCATTAAAGCTCCCTCCATGCGCCATTAAGGAGCTAAATTAACGCACGTTTGGCGTAGGACCTGCGCCTATTTAAGCCATTCTCTCCCACTTTATCCTCTTCAACACAGCAGCTTCCAGCCCCTCCTCCTCAGCCCCTACCAGCTGCCACCCCTTCAGCAGCCAACTAGTAAGCTTCCAACTCCTCCTCCCCAGCCCCTACCAACTGCCACCCCTCCAGCAGCCAACTAGCAAGCTTCTAGCTCCTCCTCCTCAGTCCCTACCAGCTCCTCCAACTCTCGCAGCCAGCCTTCCCCCATTCCAGCCCCTACCAAGAAGTCAGCAACCCCTTTGCAGCAGTAGCAAGGAGCTAGCAGCAGCAGCCCCTAACAATCCCACAGCTAGCTGCAGCCCTTGCCAGCCAGCAAGCTGCCGGCCACCCCGCTTCGGCCTCCCCCCATTTTTCAGCAATCCTATTCTATGGTAAGAGGTGATGGAAGGGAGAAAATTGAAGAGAACAATTTTGCTAATCTTATTACTCTATACATTTAAAATATTGTTATAAAAGAATTATATTTAGTCATTCACATTAATTAATAATGGGAACAATTCAAATGTTATAAAATGACTACTATTTTCATTTAAGTATTTTTTTCATTTCTATCTTTACTCTTTCATACAGTAATATTATCATAATGATAATATTAAGTGACTTTAAATTACGGACTTAAAACATTATATGAATGTAAAGGAAAAGGACAATAGAAAAGAAGAATGTAAAAATAAAAATCCTGAAATATCACATCACTTTTAAAAAGCTAACTTAAAATATCCGAACCTAAATGCAGATTGAGCGAACTGTCACTCATCCGAATTATTGAACTTCTGAACTTAAATAACAAAGATACCCAGTACATGACGAATATTACATTTTGCACTTTTACTGCTGCTTAGCTTATTTGCTTTGAGCCAATTTCAATTTGAAGTTTGGTTGGTTGTTCGGAATCAACGTGATAACATTTGGGGTTATTACTGGAAAATGACATCAGTAACATTCGGGATTGTTTCTGGAAAAATAACATCAGCAACATTCGGGATTGTTATTAAAAAATGACATCAATAACATTCGGGGTTGTTACTGGAAAATAATATCAGTAACATTCGAGATTGTTACTGAAAAATGATATCAGTAATCTTTTTATTTGATAAATAATACTTGTTGCAGGAAATTGTTTAGTTCACGCTATTACCTTATTTTTCCTGCATTTTATTACCGTCTTATTTTCGCTAATCTCATCTTTTTAAAATATAATTATTATTATGTACTGCAGTACTTGGAGTATTATCTAATTATTGGGAATTCAAATCCAAGTAATATTTTCTATATAATACCAGGTCAGGTGCTCATTGGGGAATACACGCAAGAACCCTAATACTTAAAAAGTCCAAACTGCTGATAGATCAGCGGCGCTATTTTGCTTGTTTATTTTTTTTATGTTTTTCTTTATTTTCACTTTTGTACGAAGAGTGTTGAAAAGATCTTTTAATATGAACATTGAAATAAATGAATAATATCTTTATTTTTTTGGTTACTTTTCTTTTTCAAACTACTCAATATGATCCTGCAGTAAGTGAACACTTGATGTCGGAATGGTTTCAGCTGAACTGGCGTCGAGACCTCATAGAGACTTCTAAGTTAACACAAACTTTATTTATTATTTAAAGTTAGTACATTTATTAAAACACCTTTTTTATGGAATTTATATAACATGTGTATATACTCTTTTTTTAGTTTTAGTATACATGTCAATCATCATGGTGTGTATATATATATATATATACACACACACAACAACAACAACACAATAGGTGGAGTCGGCTATGAGGAAGTTAGACCAAACATGAGTGGAGAGGTTTATAAGATCTATAGATTTTGTTAATAGTAAGATTTTCTCCCTTGGTTTGATCACAAATGACCATTGGGGTAATTTTGTGAAGGTTTAGTTCTATGAATTTGCTTCTAATTACAATTATATTCATCATCGACTTAACTAAGGTGAACTTAAGATGACATTAGGAATTCCTCTAAGCCTTCTCTAGTTAGTAATGAAATTAGTGGTTTTGATAAGAGAATTAACCATTAAAATAGTAGTTAAGCTTTGATAATATGATTTGGGGATGCTAGATCAAACAAAAGATATAATTGTCAATGAATAAAGTAAATTATCCTAATTAATACTTAATAATTTCTTAGATTCAATTAATCTTAATCAGGTGGTCAGACTTGGGTGCAAATAAATTAATAAAGCATAATATGAAGAGGTATTCCTAATAAATTATTAACTAATTGGGTAATTAGGTGGTTGATATAATTAATTAAATCTAACATTAGTCAGATTTTAGAGAAAAATAAAAATAATCTTAGAAACATATTATTTTTAAATCTTGAAATAAACCAAATCAATATAGTAATTCCAACAACCCCAAATGACAGTAATTTATTCTTTAAGCAAGGAAAGTGAGAAGAAGAGTATCTAATGAAAGGAGAGAGAGATCGAAAGAAGGAGGGATCATTCCCTCTTCAAGAAGCTCTAATGGTTGTTCCCTCAATTTAGTGGAACTAGCTATTGAATCTTGATCTAGTGAGCTAGAGCAATCAATTGCACAACACATGCATGATTTACTTGAGGTAATTCACAAAAAATTATGCTTAGCATACTATTATAGAATTTCTATGCCTTTAAATGAATGTCATGTAGATTTAATACTGGGGATAAAGTTATATTGCATATATCTCTAGAAAATCTTTTTTCTGGAACTACAAGTTAAATACAAGGAGGGATGACCTATTAAAATATTCAATGTTTTAGTACCAATGCTAAGATTCTAAGGAATATTGAGCTCTACCCAGTATTCATGGTAGCGAATCTAACTTTGTGCCACGAACCTGTTGCTAATGCCATGGATTCTCTCTACTGGTCATTATGGTATAACTAATTCCAAGGACAATATTTGATGATAAAATAATGTTTTCAGGCAAGAACTTGTTGATTCTTAAATCGCTCTATCAGAAGCCCAAAGATATTTTCCTAGTTTACTTATGAATATCATTTAATAAATTCGTCAGAGTTGAATTATTCCAGGATTTCAGACTTAATGGGAATCACATCTACACACAATGCAAGCATCGTTCTAATTGTTGATAAAAATATTATCGTATTTTGTTTTATTTTATTTTGAGATATGTATGGAAGAGGTTCGCAATAGTGTCTTTAGCAGTTTTCATTATATTTCATGGATCTCTATTGCCGATTATTAGATTTATATCATTTCATTTCCAATGTTTTCAAACCAACCAGGATTTACTATTTGGTGGCTTGGAGGAATGCAATTTTTCTCGTGCAGACTATGATCGTTATGAACCAAGAGCATTTCTTGTTGGCTGAATGTTTATGGAACAAATAAACTATTTGTAGAGATACATTTTGGGTAACGTGAAATGATTGGAATGTGAGGTGAATTCTTTGGAGGCAAAATTCTTGACTAAGTCACAAAAATTGAAGGATTTGATGAGGATACATGGATGTGGGCTTAGAGTCAGATTGTTGAGCTAAGCCACCTGACGAAATTTGTTCATGCTGGGATTTTTATACATCTTACAAGTGTGTTGGATGTTATTCATGACCTAAAATTGAGGCTGAAAGAGGCAACTTTTCTATGGAAATGTTGAATGGGTTCCTTGCCCACAAAGGAATAGCTATATATTAAAAGGGTAAGTAAAGGATTTTGATTGAGGCTATAGTCATACTAAAAATTGACTAATTGAGAGCATTTGATTGTGTTGTTCATATTCCCAAGCTATGCGACATACTTTAGTTAGCTAGGGATTTAATAGGTTTTGTTACTTGGGATGAAATCAATTTTTTATTATGAATTTAATAACCACATCAGCACATAAGTTTATGATTCATCTCCTGTGTTATGTGATTCATCATTCATGGTGGAGTTGAACTGCTTACAAATGTGGCAAACCGACTCCTGCAACTTGTGTCAAAACAATCATCACTACCACATGCTTCTTTTGATTCATCCAACGTGGGCCGTTGAGATGCCTTGGTTGTTTTTTTTATGGCGCATACTTTCTAGTAACCGATCAAATCACATGTGGTATTATTGTGAGAATAAAAATGTCTCTTTGATCGCAGCCAAGAGATGTCAGTCATAGCTGCTTTGGTTTTGCAAAGAAAGAATGAGGTTGTAGCTATCTTTCAAGTGTTATGCTCTCATGGATATTGGAGTTAGATGGCCTTATTTATTCTTAAAGACTATAGCATGGTGGCTATAAAATCTGTTTGTGATAGTTGGATTAAGTTCAAGGAGGTCTTGGCTGACCACCTACCAAGTTCTCTCTACTCTGATTTTAGATGTATTTTTTGTTCATTGAAATAAATTTGTAGCAGGGCTCCAAACAAGTGCTTTAAATTTGCCTTTGATTGTATTTTTTATTTTTGAGATATTATTTCTATGGATATTGTTTGTATTGTTCTAGAATATGTATGATAGTTTGTGAATAGGTTGCTCCAATTTCACTTTTCTTTTATTATAGGCATAATGATTCTTGATTTGCATTTTAAATCTTTTAATCATTGTAGACCATTTGTTATGCTGTGTATGTTTTCTCTGTGCACAAATTGAAAACATGCAAAAAGAATCTATATTATTGCGTGCATGCATGTATATATAGGCATTTATATATGTGCAACAATGCTTAAATCTATTATTCGTTGACATATTATGTTTTTAGTAATCCAAATATTAGCTGGCCAGTGTGCATGCTCATTAGCAAATGTGCTAAAATCTTGTAACTTGTTTTTTTATTGAAAGAACAACTACTATGACAGACGTATTTTCTGAACCACCCCTTTCCATTTTGTATTGCCGTTTACTGCTTGAAAATTGTGAACTCTTAAATACATTAACATTTATGCGTGGAATGTTTTGTTGATAATGAGCTGCCTACAGCAAAAGCAGACTTATAAGATGACCCAATCTACTTGACAATGACTATTATGTGGAAAAATCAGTTTAGTTGATGTTTGTAAAGCTTAAAACATGACTTCAAATTTTACTGAGTTAAGAAACAAAACCATAAGCACCTCAGTTATTGTGCATGGATATTTTCTTCACATCTACAAAACTAGATGAAGTGACTTAAAAGTGTTTTGTAGAGCTATATTTGTTCGATTATTCATTAAAAGCAGATGTTTACTAGTTATTTGGAATCAGGTATGACGATTGCTGAGGTTTTGAAATCTTAATGCTATAATATCTTTGATTAGCCCATATATTAGTATATCATGTATCCTCAGGTAATTAACTGTTTCAGAATGCCTTTTATACATAAAAAAATTAAGCACCTGCGTTCAAATGTTGTAATAGCATGCATTTTTATTGAAATAAACTTCTCAATATGAAACTGTATCTGTCATGGCATCTTTTTGTTACTTATGTAACTACTTATTCATTGGTTAGGAAACTACACCGTTAGCCGGTTCTTCTGCTGGTGCAGTAGTTTGTGCGGTAATTGCTTCAGGAAGTAGTATGACGGATGCCTTGCAAGCCACCAAGGTCTTGGCTGATGATTGTCGTATTAAAGGCACTGCATTTAGACTGGGAGTATGTGAAATTTGTCTCCCCCTCTTCTCTCTCTCTCTCTCTCTCTGTCTCCCTCCTCTCTCTCTTACTTCGATTATGTTTTCAAATATATATCATGTCAAACTTTTTGTGATTAGTAGTCCCCTTTTAGTCATTGAGTTCCTGCACTTGTAGTTAGCAATTTTTATTTTAACTAGGAAAGTATTGTTTCACATGTTCAGCGTACATGTACTCCTATGGCTCAGTACGTATTTTCTTAATTGTGAAATTTAATATGTTGCACTATGTAAAATACATATAGACCAGAATTTGAAGCCACTCGCGTTTTCTTGTTTGAATATGAACATTATGTAACATTTTTGTGGAATAATGACTTTTAAAATATGGTACATAAAGTGATAGAAATATGCATTAATAGTTATTTTTTATTCTTAATCTTATTTGCTTCAGCGATTTTTTCATTATTTTTTACAAAATGATAACTTAGTTCACCTTCAGATAGATACCCAAACCAACAAAGTTAATGGATTATATAGTATATTTGTCAACTCAGGTTAACCACAAGGGAGTCAATTTGGGCTATAAAGGGTGCCATATTTCAAATTCTTAACACTTTTCTTTCTTTTCTAAATGTAGACATTTTTTCTTTGCTCTTTCATAATTTTGGGGAAATGAATGAACGAGAATCTTGTTAGGATTATATTGTGAGTTTGAGTTGGGATTGCTAAAGTAAAACTCAGAATTCACACAATAACACATATTTCACATGCACAAGTCGCAAACATCCAAAACACAAGAATTTATATGAAAAACTCAAATTTTGGGAAAAATTACGGAGCCACATGTGATGGCCCAATGCTGGTTCAGCGAGAACTATCCCGACATTAGGTATTCACAAACTGCAGGATCATATTGAGCAGTTAAAAGAGAAGGGATACACATATATAAAAGCTGAATGACATTTCCCATTCATCATAATTCTATATTACAAAATAACCAACGTACACTTCTTACAATGTTCATCACTTTTGAAACAAAAGATAAACTGAAACAAAAATTAAATAAAAATAAAAAGTAGCGTCCGTAGATCCATCAGCAACATGAAAATCTATGATTAAAGTTTGCATTTGAGTTCTCCCAAAAGTATCTGACCTGGGATTGTAAAGAAAACAATACCGGGATTGGAATTCTCAGTAATTAGAGAATATTCTAAGTACCGCAGTAAATAATAAAATATTACATTTTATATTAACAGAAATGCGATTAGCAGAAATAAGGATGTAATAAAAATGCAAGAAAAATAAGGTAATAGCACAAAATGGATAATTAATTTCCTGCAAAATATACTATTTATATTATCACTTAGATGTATGTTACTAATGTTATTTTTTTAGTAACCACCTAATATATATTACTGATATTATTTTTTTCAATAACCAACTAACATATGTTACTGATGTCTTTTTTTCATTAACTAACCAACATATCTTACTGATGTCATTTTTTCAGTAACCAACCAATTTGTATGAGGATATTGGTTTCAAACAACCAACTAAACATCGATATGAATTTGGCTCAAAGCGAAACTAAGTAGTAATAAATTATATATAAATGCTAAAAGTAATCCATATATATATAATAGGTACTTTTTTTTCTAACTTTCAAAAATGCTATAGTTGATTGAATTTGCATAAGGTTTTCAATATTTAAATTAGCTTTTTAGCCAATATTTAGAAATTTATAAAATTGAGATGAAAACAAAGTAGGATGATATTTAAAGGAAAATAATATTTATTTTTTTCTTTTCTTTTATATTTTTCTCTCTCTCTCTTCTTGATAGAAGATAGAATTTAAGTAACTGAAAGTAGCAATAGTATTATTATTATTATTAATTATGATAATAATAATAATAATAATATATAATAAAAATGGCAGAATGGAAATGACTGGATTTTAAAATGGCATAATTTAATGATAATAATAATAATAATATAAAAATGAAAATATAGAAATTGAAATTGATAGAATGAAAATAATAATATTAATCATAATATAATATTTGTATTATTATGATTATCAATTAATGATAATAATAATAATGATAATAACACGTTTATTATTATCATTATTATTTAATAATAATAATAATGATAAGGACATACTAAAGATAAAAATAAAGAAATAATAATAATATTATTATTATGTAAATAACAATAATGATTATATTATGAAAATGTAAAAGAAATAAATAAAAAATAATGCAAAATTTCTCCACTTTTCCTCTTTTCTTCCTCCTCTCACATAGGGTTAGGGTTTTCGGTGGTTGAAGGGAAGCTGGACGTGGCTGGGATGGGGCAGTCGGAGGCGGTGGGGGCAGCAGCTAAGAAGGAGGGCCAACTGAGGGAGGAGAAGAGTGTTTTGTGTTGGGAAGAAGAGAGGGGGGTAAATATAGAAGAAGGGAGGGAGGGGAGAGGCGGTACGGCCGAGCAGCTAGTCGGCTGGTTGGCCGCCGACCAAGAGCCAACTAGCAAACGTGAAGGAGCGTGCGCCGCACGACCCTGCAACAATGGGGGGGAGAGGAAATTAGAAAAAACATTCTAACTAATTAATTTAAATTAAATTTGTTGTATTTTTTCATCGTTTGACTTCCAAAATAATGAAATTTGACATGGAGGTGTATTATGATGAGACAAACATACTCGCACCAAATTTTTTTGATTCGGAGTAATATTTTATTTTATATTAATTTCTGAAGTTTGAAACTTCAAAAATTTATTGCGATCAAATCAGAGCTTTAAACTTGACGAAACTTTTTGTGTAGCCTTTAAATAATTTTCTTAATTCAATGACATTAAAATTGATGAAATTGGACTTATATTTAATTTTCTTAATTTATTGAATTTAAATAATTCAAAAATTAATTCAGAAGTATCTGTTATTTGGATTGCTCCCAAATTATGGCATTATGATCTAAAAACTATTTCTATCTAATTGTATTTTTGATTTGCTCTAATTTTGAAGTTGCCCGAGATCTTGATTTTTGAGTCGGAATTTGACTTTAATTTGCAAAATAACAACATTGGGTCATTACACCACACCACCACAAGAAATTCACTATACGAAGAATACAAGATTACATTGAAGAGAGATATAGAGGGAGGGGAGAGGCGGTACGGCCGAGCAGTTGGTCGGCCGCCGACCAAGAGCCAACCAGCAAACGTGAAGGAGCGTGCGTCGCACGGCTCCCCAAGCAGCGCCTGCGCCTGTGCCTGTACTGAGCATGCAACAATGGGGGGAGAGAAAATTAGAAAAAACATTCTAAATAATTAATTTAAATTAAATTTGTTGTATTTTTCCATCGTTTGACTTCCAAAATAATGAAACTTGACATGTAGGTGTATTATGATGAGACAAATATTCTCGTACCAATTTTTTTTATTCGGAGCAATATTTTATTTTATATTAATTTTTGAAGTTTGAAACTTCAAAAATTTATTGCAATCAAATCAGAGCTTCAAACTTGACAAAACTTTTTGTGTAGCCTTTAAATAATTTTCTTAATTTAATGACATCAAAATCGATGAAATTGGACTTGTATTTAATTTTCTCAATTTATTGAATTTAAACAATTCAGAAATTAATTCAGAAATATCTGTTATCTGGATTGCTCCCAAATTAGGGCATTATGATCTAAAAGCTATTTCTATTTAATTATATTTTTGATTTGCCCTAATTTTGAAGTTGCTCGAGATCCTGATTTTTGAGTCAGAATTTGACTTAATTTGCAAAATAACAACATTTGGTCGTTACACCACACCACCACAAGAAATTCACTATATGAAGAATACAAGATTACATCGTACAAACCAAGACTTAATCTTTAGAGGAATAAGAAGAAGACAAACTCCGCATAGGAATACACCCAAACTGTATCTCTCTTAATACCCTTTCAAAATCTCTAACAAGTATTCTCCCGAGGGTTCTCTATTAATCTTAATAGGAACTCACACCCTTATACACTAATTAGGGCTTCCAGCAGGCTTTAAAACATGCCCGAATTTTTTTAGAAACTGCCCACAATTGCCCACGGGATGCCTACTGCGGGCGTTTGGGCCTATCTGGGTACCCACTCATCTGCTCCACGAGCGCCTGGGCTCCCCTTCCTTGGGATGCATTCCCTGTTGGGCGCCCGGGGGGCACCCAGTTTGCTGTCGGTTGGTGTAACCTTGCCCCGGAACCCACCTGAACTCTGTCGGCACCACCTTTGGTGATCCAATTGGTCTCTATGCCTTAACAAATATCAAGTTTGTTCTTAAACAATGTTGGTTATGTGGAGTTTTTAGGTATATTGAATGAATTAATTAAAGCATTTCTATGAAGCCAGTCAAGCACTCTTTCTATCAAACCATGTTTGTATTTGGAATTCTTTTATTCTCATCTCAACCTGTACATTTTGTGCATCATGCAATTAATTAACCTTAAAAATATAAAGGATATTGCGTTTTTTTAGATGAGTGTATATATGTTAACATGAATTTATAAATTTAAATATTTCAATAATAATCTTTGTTTAATAAGTTGAGCCTTAATAAAGGAAATATGTGGTTGGAGCAAATTTGAACCCTTGATATGTGAAGAATTCAAAACTCATGAATTCAATCACTAAATCACAACATCATTCACTATAATAACAAATACTCATAATTCAGGATATTTATAAAGTGGTGTGTGCAAATGACTGCAACTCATTGTTGTACTACACTTTATTTTAATAATCATATGGCAACTCTCTTACATTTTGCCATGTTTACTTTTTTGAGATTTTAGGCAAAGATAGAATATCACAATATTTATTTGATAAAATAACGTTTAATTATATGATCTCATCAATTGATAATGATTAGAAAAAGACCAAAATACCTCAATGCAAAGTAGTTATAATGTTAAATATTTTCTTTGTAAAATAATTGTTTTGTAAAGACTTATGTATTGAACTTTTACAGTACACCCATCGCACTCAACGACTGCATTTTTTAAGGCTTGTGTGTGTGTATATATAACATGAATGTCCGCATAAAACATACACAAATGGTATGAGATTGTTTAACTTATAATAAATGCGAGCTTTCTGCAATTTTAAATAGAAGGGATGTTGAATTTAATATTAGTGATAGTGTATTGGGAACTCCAAAAGTGCTATCTAAGGTCCCTAAGAAGTTAACGCGATGATGATAACTAAATGTATTGGTACTTATGTTTATAGGCTTGACATCTTAGGGAATAATTGATTATATACAGTGTTCAATGTAGTAAATCTAATTTTATATTAAAATTCAGCTGTGAATGCCACGGATCTCTCTCTTGTAATGTCTTGAGAGCCCAATGAATCCTGAGAAATTTGTCAAAATGGTTCATTGACTCTTATAATTTATTATTTTAGTCATTGACTCCTATATTTGAACAAGAATCAATGACTAAAATGAATAAATTGTAAGAGTCGAGAGATCATTTTCACAATTATCTTAATGAATCATCTACCAAACATAGTAACACTTGTTCTAAAAGAAATATTCGGTGATGAGATAATATTCAAAATGATGGTAAATTTTAGTGGTATTTATGTTATTTGAAAGGCGGCCTTGAACTTGATGATTTTTAGACCACATTATAGGAAGATCAGAGGATTTTGCTGGACTAATATCAGGCACTAAAATTTTTCGGGAGTCAGATTTTATCTACTGAGGGTAATTAATGAAGTAGTGTATACTTCGACGCAAACATTAATCCTTAAATTTCATAATAGGGCAAGTCAATTTCACATTTAATTGAGGTTATAATTACTGGTTGGATGAAGTGTTAATTTTGTAAATTTTAATTTTACTGCAAAGTTTTTGTCGTGCAACACGGCATTGCTACTATAACAGTACAATGTCTGCTACATTAATTTTGCTATGATGTCACAATAGTTTTCTATGGACTTTAAAGGCTCCACTGACCTGAAGTCCTTCATGTAGCAACTGAAGGAAATAATATAGGGACAAAGCTGAGAGCTCCATGGTTTGATTTGTTGATGAATGCATTTGTATATTTTATTTTCTTCTTTAATTTTTTCAAGCTCTCAAATATTTTAGTAAGCATTAATTTTGTCTATGAGATTCGCTGTTATTTAGATTAATAAAACTAATTTTCTTCATATTTTTGGTTGGCAAATGCTACAAATTGAAAATTTGTTTGGGTATTTTTTGTTGAATGTTGGGAAACTTTTGAAACATCCTAACATCCTTGCTATGATTTCGCATGTTATGCATGCTTAATCTATGATTTTTTAAAATTAAAATTTGTTGCTTATATTTAACATTCAAAGGGGTTTATTTGGGGTTTCGAATTGTGGTTTTCTCAGGCCTTCTCCCTCCTAGCAATCACACATTTTTGTTTTACTTTTGCATAAGCCTCGTGCATTTGGGGAATGTATGATGATCCTGATCCTATGAACTGTTTTATAAAACTACAATGATACTTGGTGATTTTTTGAGGTTTTTTCGAGTTAAAATGATCTTTTAGAGTGAAGAAAATGCATCTTTTCCGTGTATCTGGCAGCACTGTTGGAAGCATATATCTATGAGATATTCCCCTGTTTGTTTATGCAGGCTGTATTGGGGAATGTTTTGAGAGAATTTCTGCCAGAAGATGTGCATACGAGGTCCAATGGGAGAGTTCGTGGTGAGCACATTGCTTGTATATATGCTGGTCTAGACTACTAGTTATTCTTTCTTTTTTTTTTTTTTTTTTTTTTTTTTTTTTTTTTTTTTTTGGTGATTATGCTAACTATTTTTTGGCAGATTGTGTCTATTGTTCAGCTATAGTAAACGTTTGTTATAATTTTATTTTCTGATCAGAACTATTATACTGTTGGACAAATGCTTCATAAAAAACAATTTTTTTGTTGCATAGCGCGCGTATTCACGAGCCACATCAGAGTAATCTTATCTTAAAAAAGGAGAAAATTGCTATGAGAGAAAGATGAGAGACTTTTTCTTGAAATGTGTAATCCCACTTAATTCTATGTCTTATCTATAATCTTTCAACTCTTACATAACACTTGTATGGAAAAATTCATTAGAGTTTTTAATTTGATAATAAAAGAGATTTAGTGAAAGTCTTTTCATGAATGAGTGTGGATGAAAATTTTTCCGGCCATCAAAAGAGAGACCTTAGAGAAGTAAATTTTTTCTGTGGCCGCTGCATTGCAGTTGCTATAACTCAGCTGTCATGGAGGCCAAAAGGCTTACTCGTGGATCGTTTTGACTCCAAGGAAGACCTCATCAATGCAGTCCTCACTTCTTCATTTATTCCCGGGTATATGCTAATGCGAAATTTTCTTCTTTTATTTTCTTTTTAAAAATAATAGTTCTCATATACTTTTTATTATGAGCTAGATTTTGAACATTTATGCCGATTATTTATGTCTCCAGATATTCGGCGCCAAGGTTTGCAACGCTTTACCGCAATCGGCTGTGCATAGATGGGGGCTGCACATCGTTCATGCCCCCAACTTCTGCCGCAAAAACTGTATGTTCTTTTGCTGCTTCTTCTTTACTCTCTCTTATCGTCGTCTATTGTGAGACCCAAACTTCGATGGGGGTGTTAATTAGGAGTTGAGGGTGCTGTTCTTGTGTAATTACTAATGATGTATTGGTCAGCGTTGCAGGTTAGGATCTGTGCTTTCCCCGCAAAGCGATTTCGCCATATTGGGATCAGCCCGCACTGCAGTCCGGAGGGCAGGTCTAGCCTGCGGCAGGCAATTTTTTTTTTTTTTAAATGCTACACTTACACTTTCATATACTTCACCAATCAAAAAAAAAAAATTTTTTTTTTTTATTACACATTTATTCAAATAAAAAATGAATTGCATTAATCATATAATTACACCTATGATACCATATTATCCACATCTTAATATGTAAATGGTGGTGGAAATATAACAGTCCTTTTTTTTTTTTCTTCTCTTTTCTAATTTTAGAATAGGCACATATTTCTTTAATATTTATTCATAAAACATCTAATTTTTAAATATTACTTATATAGATCTTTATAATTAATCAAACATACCTCCTCTGATGTTAACGGCTATCGCTATCCACGGCGTTGATCCCTTCTTCTCTGCATGACGGATTCCAATTGCAGCAGAGGATGCCCTGAATGCAGTAAAGGCAGAAGAAGACTGCCAGCAATGCCGAGAAGATGCTGCGCGCTGCGTTTGTTGCACGGAGAAGGCTCGCCAGGCCATTATAACGCCTGGCCGGCGTAGGGAAAGCAGGAAGTGCAGTGCATACAAGATTGCAGCTGTTACGGTATTAATTGGGAGTGGTATGTTTTGATTAATTATAAAGATTTGAGTGTTGTGTGTTTTATGAGTAAAGAATTTTTTGTGTTATATAGGTAAAAACATTTGTATTAATTTTATAGAATTTTTATGGTTGTATAATCGCCTGTAAATTTGGGCAGCTCTTGGACTGGGCATTAGAACCTGCTGAAGACGAAGTCCTCGACAAGCTGTATGAGCTGGGCTATCTGGACGCCCAAGCCTGGGCCCAAAATAATCGTGCAGACTCTATTCTTACAAATGAAGACTTCTCATGATGTGCGTGCCACCCTCTTGACTATGAAGAAATAGGTCGCAGTAAAGAATAATTACATGCAACAAAATTGATCCACATAATTAGTATATTATATATAAAGCTCTAAAATGCTTAACTATCTCTCAAAAACTATAAAAAGGGATACTAAAAAAAGAAATTGTTGTATAAATTTGCAACTGCATAAGAAATTAAAATAAATGATAAGGTTGCGATTGCACACTTTGGTTTATGTACATAATGATAATAATGTGAGCACATGGAAAAAAGCAGCAGAGCATTTCATTACTCCCTCTTGCCCTCTTCAACCCCGTCTTCTATATCATAAACATCATCATCATCATCATCATCATCATCATCATCATTAGTTCTATTATTAATTCTTTCTCTCCTATCAAATTTAGTCAGTCCAATATTTCCTGCATTTGTCAACAGCTGAGCATCTTCCTCGTCTGCATCCGTATCCCCCGAGTAAGCATATCTAGCCAGAACATACATACATTTCATGCATAATTTAATCTTTTAAACAAACATTATTATTTAAAAATGACAAATACGCATAGCTAGCTAGCTACCTTTGAGAGTTTTGAGATGGAGCCCAGAGATAGCAGATGAGAGAGAGCAGCAGAAAGGCGAGGATGTCCCAAAAGGCAGTGATGATCCACGCCCTCTGCCATCTCTCGTTGAAGGGATCTGTTGCCTTGAAATAAACCTACAAAATACAAATAAATAAATAAATAAAATCTTTTTACTAAAAACAATAAAATATTTATTTTTCTTACTTCATATGCTATCCACGCGACCGAAGCAATGACACAGAGTGCCAACCCATTGGTAAACCTCCTGTATAATTCCAACTTCACTGCGCTCCTCTTCGCCTGCGCCATATCTCTATCCATCACTCATACTATATGTGAACAAAAAACATAATAGCCTTTCATAAAAATCATCCTATCCTGGAAATGCGCTGTGGTGGCTCTCCATTCAAATTGGTTATCCAGCAGACATTGGAACAATGGACTATTCCATTCGGTTTATCCAACAATTTCAGAATTATATTTTCATTTCATCAAATGATTCTAACCAACTCTTCAATCATATTTATTGCAATACATTTTTTTTGTATATACAAAACTAAAAACTAAAATTTTATTGCTACCAGATACTTTTATATATATATATATATATATGAAAATGTTAAACCTCTAGAATATATATATATATATTTTTCACATCTTACACAAAATATATATTAAATTAATTATATATCTCGTCATCATTTTTTTGCACCCGACTTTATATATATATATATATATATATATATATATATATATATCTAATTAATAATTCTATTACCTGCAACATCTCCAGCGTCCGATAGAGGGAGGTGAAGATCCAGAGGATGAGGAGGGCGTCGAGGAGGGCGTCGGGGAGGACGAGAAGGAGCCTGCCGCCGCCGGACGCGTCGCTGATGGTGCCGACGTTCTCGGCGAGGCCGAGTAACTCTGAAGCGAAGAAGTAGGCGGCGCCGAGGAGGAGCACCTTCGGGGTGAGGCCGGCAAGGGTGGGCCGCACGACGCCGTAGCCCATAGACACGGAGAGCAGCAGCAGGCGCGAGACCGCCGTCCTGGCTGCGGCGACGGTGACCACCCACGCAGTGATTCCGGCAGGCCTGGACCCAGTCGCGTTGAAGCTCAGGAGCTCCAGGCACCAGAGGGTGGTCTCCAGCAGGCCGAGGGCGATGACCAGGCTTATCCAGTTCTGCAGTGGCAGCACCTCCCTCCAGAACCTCAGGTACTGGGAGAACCACACGAAGCCTAGCAGCAGGTGCGCCGCCGACATGAGCGCGTAGAAGCCGGCCAGGGGGGCCATCCTCCCCGGGAGATACCCGCCGGGGTTCTTCCACAGCGTCGTCCCCGTCATGGTGAGGCCTCCCCCGAGGCTGGGGTCGCAGGAGACGAAGAACAGGTTGTACATCCCCGTCCTCTCCACGTCCACCGACCGGTCGTCCATCGGCGCCCCGAGGAGGTCGGAGGCGAAGTGGGTGCTTATGACGACGGGCCACCCAGCGGCGGAGGACGAGGATGGCCGCCTCAGGACCTCGCCCTGCCGGCAGCCCTCCAGCTTCGCCAGGTCCGGCGTGCAGCAGATGGACCTCTGCCCGCCGTACGCTGATCCGCCGATGCCGTCCCGCTCCGAAGCCTCGAACAGTATGGCTTGGACCAGCCCCGTGCTCGCCTCCATCGCCGTGTGCTGCTCTGCCGACTCCCTTCTCCGCCAGAACGTGATGTTCTTGAATCTGATTGCACTCCGATTTCAATATTCACAAATATAGCACATATCTTCAGCATATCCACTTCCACAATAATATAAAGTTACAAGTATCAATTATGATTCGAGTAGAGGAAGGCATTAATGAAATGACATGATGCCGCAAAAGTGTGAACATAGAAAAGTCACCACCCTATTTCATTACTTGCACTCGAGCTTTGAGCTGTATGATCCAAGCGATAACTAATTACTTGCATTTGAGCTTATCATAGGACTTGAGCTCAGAGGTATGAGAGGCAAAATGCGAGCAAGTGTGCTTCAAGCCACATGAAAATGGTGGTGATTTCAACGTTTTATCCATGATGTCTAAAATGGATCCGGATGGGTTAGGATGCTCTGTCCAGTGCCATAAAAAGTAGCAAGATCATATGTGCAGAGCAGTAGTTACGAGTTCAGTTATAAGAGTAAGAAATTTGTAGGCAACCAGAAAATTTGTGAAGATTTTGAAAAGAAGATGTAGCAAGCGGAAGAGATGCATTATCGGCAAAGTATGGCGGACTTAGCTCTGTTACATCATTAACATACAGAAGAGGTAATTGTTTGGTCCTTATTCATTCACATTGCTACAAAGCATCATTATTTACTAATCTTTTGCATTTAACTCTACATTTTAACAAAATGCATGCAGAGTTTTGCATTTAGTTCCACATTTTAACAAAAAGAACTTGAAAACAAGACATTCTTCCATAAAAACATGCCTGGTTTAGTAAGAAAATTCATGCAGAGAATTTAATCAAGCCCTCAATTCGGATGAACATCAGTGAACTGGTTCAGAGTGAATAAGATAACGATATAATAACAAACTGCCATTATATGATCTGTTTGGAACACGATTCGTCAAATGCACATTTACCCCTACAACCCTACAACTTTGATAATAATTGGTGAATTAAGTCAACTTATTATGTGTTGAGTTTATTAGCTATCAGATGCATGTTAAGGGGCTGTCAAGCAACGGAAGATTTAAGGATTTAGGCGAGATTTAGGGACCTGAATTCTGAAATCCAGCTAAAACAGATATTTAAGCTTCGTTAGTGCTTAATGGCGATTCAAACTCTTAAATCCAAAATTACCTGTTTAATTCTAAATTCGGGTATCCTCCAGATTCACTAAATCCAAATTTAAAGATCGAAAGAATTTTCGTTTACCTAAACCCTACAAGTTGCCAAGCAGCCCTTTAGACAAAATCAAAGCAAATCGTCACTCAAAGCTTCTCTAGTTCTCGATTCGAAATCTTAACTTCTTTCTTCCAGTTCTTCCTCACAACCACAGTCGAGCATTAAAAGATACAAAACCACCCGAATTCCCCAAAAACACAATGCTAGATCTAGAGTTCCTAAAGTACTTCTGCTGTGAAATTCGCCCCCAGTCTTCTAAAATACTCCCAATTATCCGAAAACAAAAAGCAGATCCAAGGACAATAAACGCAGATTCGAACAGCAAGAAATTATCAATAGAGTTCCTGACTTGATTACCGGATAAAGGAATTTCCGCCGACCGAGCCGATGATTCCCTCGCTTCCGCCGGAGAGAAGGAAGGCGTTTCCAACTTCCTTAAACGAATCATGATCATAAGTATGGATCGACCCCTCCACCTCCACCATGCCGATCAGCGCTGCGGCAGCGAGAAGCACGAAGACGGCGGTCGAAAGAACGCTGGAAGAGCCCATGAGACTAGGCAGAGAGATCGGACTCGAAGATTACGATTTCCTCGCTGCCACCGGGAAGATGGAAGAGGGCAATCGGAGAGAGACGTCACTATTTAAAGGGCTGATGGCATAGTGGCTGAGATCTGCTATATGGATAGGCCCATGGAATTTGTCCTTCGCTACTGATTGATTGACACGTAGACAATTTTGGCTGTTAGGGAATGATTAGACGTGGTTAGTGTATTTTTTACTAATAGCAGCCATCCTAATATTCAAAGAGGAATGCTATTTACCCGTTTATTTGACCCAAATGTATATTTATTTATATTAAAATAATACAAATATTATTTTTAAAATTTATATTGAATGCATCCAAAAAAATTTCAATGATTAAGTTTTTTTGAGTATCACTTCAACGAGTCTAATCAATATTTCTCATATGCAAATGAATCAAAATATATACAAAAATATAATTGTAATTCAATTATTAATAGTATATATTTTTTTGTGGATCTTATATGTTAAAATAAAATTATTGATGTTGAATATTTTTTTTGGGAATCTTGTGTATATACAACATTTTCCTATGCAAAGTGTGTTATGAAATTTTGTTGCCCATGTGTTTAAAGTCTTCTTCATCACAGTGGGCAAACACTAGCAAAGTTGAATTACGTACGAACAATCACATCACATAGAAGAAGACATGGTATTTTGATTTGAAAACATGAAGGAGAAATCATAAAACTACACTATAAAGATGCATTTTTTTAGATAATGATAGAGTTTTTAATAAGAACTCAAAATTTAAATGCATTCAATTTGGAAGCACTCAGTATGGGTGATTTGCTGAGAAGTCCAGAATAAAATTGTTCTATGGATAGTTCTATAACATTCATATGAATAATATTAAACTATGATCAAAGTTTGAATCATCAAATTAATAATGCACAATGGTTTGGAAAGGTACATAATGTGTTGGTGCTTAAGGGCTTAATGGCAAGATCATAAAAATAAACATAGGTGGTTACATGCTTAATTATAGTTTAATATTAAGTGTATGTTGCATAAGAGTGAAGCAAGGGAAAACACTAAGTCTAAGTGGAAGTGAATGCGTGCTTCATGTATTATGAAGTGGTCTTGTGGTGCCCCGCCCCTTAACC
The DNA here is from genome assembly GCA_016760335.1 of Gastrodia elata. Taxonomy (NCBI): domain Eukaryota; kingdom Viridiplantae; phylum Streptophyta; class Magnoliopsida; order Asparagales; family Orchidaceae; genus Gastrodia; species Gastrodia elata. Next base: position 26,838,056 of record CM028677.1, on the reverse strand, counting down.
ACCAATAATCAAGGCTAAGAAGTGGTGTGTCACTTTGGTAAATTCCTCACTTATCATTAGATTAAGGTGTAATCCTCAATCCACTAATAAGGGAATGGTGTGCCATGAATAATGTAGCGCAATCATTCACTAAGTATATACATTCATCAAAGTGCGGAAGTAAAGATAATAAAATATGCTACATTCAATCCACCACAATATAAGTAAGAAGTAAATATGCTGCTCAGAATAAAATAGTGCAGTAAAATAACATACATGGGTACTTGAATTATTACATCAATTTTAAGATAAGTTTAAAATGAAATAAATCACTCGTTCTCATAAGTAGAATAAAATGACAACTAATCTACTGATCTTCTGCCTCGACCTGATACTCATCCAAGAATGACTCCTCTTCAGGCACAAGGTCCTCAAATTGCTCAAGATATGTCATTGTCGGCTTCACAATGATAGGGGCCCCAGCCAAAGAAAAGAAAATTTAGTTAAATATATTGCTTAAGTACATTTTAGGCTGTTTAAGTTTATGAGTTTTATGATTTTATCATTTTACTTAGACTATAAAATAAGCAAAACGTAAAGATGCAATAAGCATACAAAGGGATATGGAAAATATAAATACATCATTTATAACTGAGCAATATATGAGGCAAAGGAACATACCTCAATACTAAGTTGCGACAATGTTAGGCATATATATATATATATATATATATATATATATATATAAAGTAAGAAAAGTACTGAAAGAAAAGACTCATCATAAACATGCTGATGATCATATAAATTATATAAGTTTAAACGTAAGCAATCTATCTATGATATGTATAAGTGAGCAGTAAAGGAAATCTAGCATCCTATAAGTATACAAGTATGCAGGTAAAGTAATGGCTAATTGCAGTGAAAAGATAACAGTAAAATAGTAAATAAGTATATAATAACTGTCATATCAGAAGAGGGCTAAACTAGCCTGATGAACTGAAAAATGTATATTCTTAGCGTCATCTGAGGCTAAGCCGGTAAGTTTCTTAGCGTCATAAGAGGCTAAGGCGAAATAACAGAGCAGAACTTAACTGAGGAGGCAGTAAGTACAAATACAGTAATATTTTAGTTATCTACTTTACTTCTGTGGATATATCCAGAAGTAGTTGAGGAGTCAAGCACGTCTACAAAACTAAGCAGGTTCGAACTTAACACAACATTCCTCAATGAGTAATGTTAAGCAATCCTTATTTCTCCTTACCCCTATCCAGTAGGGTAAAATGTGCACGATCAACAAATAACTGAACCCCATGTAAATGTTGTCCTAATTATTATCAGTTTTCATTTCATGCATCATTATTCTTATATAACATGTTCAAAGTAAAGTCACAAAGTACAAGGAATGCAAAAATAACAAGTAAGTCAATAGTAAGCAAGGGACTCTACTGCACACAGACGATATCTGTTGTTATCTACTTAATCCGTTCTAACTACTCTAAGTTATGCAAGTTCAGGATCTTCAATTCCTACTATCAAGTATAACTTAGAAGTATTATTTTGCCCTCTACTTATGGGTCTAAAATGCTACTTTATAATTAATGGCTCTAAATTAGATTTTATTGATGCTAATTGATTCGTCACTATCTAACATGAAAATAGACAATAGATACATCAAATTTGGAGAAGTATTAAATCCTATAGGCCCAATTTAAGAACTTAAACCTATAATGGCATTTTGGTAATTTCACTTAGCCAAGTCTAAAAATTAAGTTAGATTATTGTTGTCTACTGTCCAAGGATTTCATAGAGTTCAAGAACACTAAATTTTGATGTCTAATGAGTAAGTTATGATTATTTTAATATTATGGTTCTATTTTGTAAATTTAAGGTTTATAAAAGACTCAAAAACTTAACTTTTTCATATTCAAAAATTATTTCCAATTTTATACAATGCTTGATTTTAATAAATTTAAGTTTGATTTGAGTATATTTTGGCCCCATTAAGGTCCTAGAGTCATTAAAATACGAAAAATATGAAGTTAAGGCCATTCTGAACAGTTATGGGCAATTCCGGACAGTTCATGGCGCTACGACGCGCGGTAGCGCTTTCTAGCAAAGATTCAGGTGCGACGGTGCGCTGTGGCACGCTGCAACGGATTTTACGCGAGATGAGAGTGCTAAGGCGCGCCGTAGTGCTTTCTGGCAGAGAGCCAGACGCTACGACACCCTGTGGCGCGTTCGACACGCTGCGGCGCGCTACGGCGGATTTCACTCGAAACACGGGCACTACGGCGGTGACATATACTCTTAATTTAGGGCACTTCACGTGCGGTGACATATACCGATGGAAATGTCTTTCCGAGACCTTTCCATTGATACCAAAATCAGTACGAAATGATCATTTTAACGATGCAAACAAGGATGTTAAAGGTTCAGGTATGCAAAAAGAAGGAAAAATAGAGTTGTTCATTTACCCTAAACTTTACTAATGAGCTCTAATGGATTCCATAGCTCAATCACAGATTCATAAGGATGTGAAGTAAGCATTGAAACAAAAATAAAGTAGCCATGGGATTAACCAATTGAGGAAAATGGAGGTACCTTGGCTTGCGAAGGGAAATTTCCTTAAAGATCCTTGGGGCTTGAGAGCTTTAGAGCTTTTCTTCAGCAGCTTGAGCTGCCAAGAAATGAGAAATGGGGGCTGAGGGCTCTCTCTTAAGGAAGGAGGGCATGGTCTTGGATGAGATGAGCTTGAACCATCCCATCACAAGCATGGAGAGGGAGATTTGAGCAGAAAATGGAGAGGAGAGGGGCTGCCCCTTTGCGTGCGCAGGACTTGAGAGGCGCCGAATAGTAAATGGAGGTGGTCCCAGGCGCAGAGAGAAAAATGGAGAAAAGAAAAGAAAATGGAATTAATTTTTAAATCAACCAATTTTATTTTAATTAAATCAATGCATTCAATTAATTAAAATCGAATTGATATATGAGCTCCGAAAAATATCGAAAATTCGCCCATAGCTAATTCGGGGGTGAGGAATGCAACGACGAAGTCGGATTTTGATCCCGACAATTAACTAATTATTCTAATTTTCGAGGTATTTAAATATATTAAAATATTCAAAAAAATTCAACGAGCTCCAAACATTTTTGAAACATCACCATAACTAATTTAGGGGTGATGAGCACAATGGTGAAATCAAATTTTGATCTTGAGGTCAAATTAAATATCTCAATTTTCTAATTAATTAAATATTATTAAATATTATTAAATATTCCAAATATTCGATTGAGCTCTGAATCGCTTTGAAATTTCAGTGTTTGATTTTAATGATCAGATAAGCTTAATGGAATGATAATTAGGATACAATTAATCTATGATTAGACTAGCTAACAACCTAGGATTGTTACAGGTTTATCCAGTGTCAAATACATTATGTGCGAGTGCAATCATGGATCAGGTGTCTTAAATATTAGGGCTACATATATGCTTACAATGGGGTTAGACTTAGAATTGGAGGGAGGGTTCAAACTACGAGCATGTAGACTCCCGTTCCAAGCCTCGACTTAGACTAAAGCATGGTTGTATACATCTCAGCTGAACTAATTGACCCATAAATTATCAATGTGGTACAAAGGAAAAGGTTAAAATAGGTTGATTCTTAACCACATACACAAGTGACAGACTGTTGTAGTAAAGGGTTTTTGTTCCATGTATGCAAGCTCACATATGAGTTCCAAATTAGTTGAAAACAATCCTTTAAAACATCCTAATAAATCTATTCAGCTAAGATTCTAGTAAGGGATTGCATGATTTAGGAATATATAAAGCTAGGGATCAAACTCATCATCTAAGCTATAGATGATTAGGATAATCCATTTATCACTCTCAACATTAGGTTTGGCCTATAATATGATTAGTTTAATAACCAAGGTTTATTGGGATCTTGATTGGCTTAATCAACCTTATATGTTACTTTAATTAATTTTTTAAAATAGAATTTAAAAAAATCGGAAATTCATTAGATTTTCTCATTTTTATTACATTGCATATTTGAAATATAAATAATGAATATTACAAATATTAATTTTATAAATGCAAGACTTAAATATATCTTAAGCTATCTTAAACCTGACTTTAGCTTAAAGCACCTTATGGGTTAGATATGCAAATAAGCGGATTTTGAATCACTCCCATAATATTATTTTATTTACAAGACGGTATTTTCGGGGGCGTATTTATTTAATTAGTTTAATTTTATTTAATTTGTATTTTAAGGGGAGTCGATGCAAGCCGCCCGCTGGTAGAGCTTAGAGCCCGCGCAGGATCTCATCAGACGGTAGCCACGCCTCCAACGAAGTGCGATCCAACGAACCACAAGCCTCCATTGCATCTACAATAATTACTCGGATCAATCAATTATTTATACAAAAATTTTATTTTTTCAATAAAAGTATTATTATCTGATAATTTGTTTGATTTTTTCAAGCAAGTGGTGAACTCTTAACAACTCATCACATATTTAAAAAATATATAACTAAAGTTTTAATTTAAATTAAATAACTTAATTAAATTATTTTTAAGAAATGAGAAGAATTTCTTATTTTCTTATGAAAATAAAAAATTAGTGCTAAATAAAACAACTAAGTAATTATTTTAAATATATCTAAACTCAAATCTCTAAAGCTTTTCTGTCACACTTTTACACAAACATTTATAATTTTTAATTACAAATAAGTATTAATTTGTAAATAATAATACTTGGCGGCAAAAAATTGTAAAAATGAATAAAATGCACATTTTTTAGAAAATTAAATAATATTTTTTATGCAGCTCTCTCCTATTTTATGACACTTTAAAGATAAATAAAAATAAATTATATATAAGTTGAGATTAATATAATATACTTTTATTTAAGAGCTATTATAATGTGTTTTTTAAGAAAATATATTATATAAATTTTAAATAGCTCTCAAAAATAATAAATTATTAAGATTGTGATTTCAAAATTTTATTTTTAATGTGCCCTATATACAAAATTTTATTTAATTTTGATTTTTACAACAAAGAAAATATTTTACATATCCGCACCCAATAAAACATACACAATATCATTTTAATATAAATTTTAAAAATAATATTTATATTATTTTAATGTACATAAATAAACACTAATAAAATAACGTCCAAATCACATTGAATAAATTTTTTTGGATGCCACCTCCAGCGGATCATTTCTCAATCAAAATATTTAGCAATAAATATCTTTTTTATTTATTATTATTATCATAAAATTTAATACTTTATAAATTAAATTTGTATTCCATTTATCATAGCATCATTTCATCTAATTACTATATAGATATTATAGAATTAAATAATTTTTTAATTTTATGTAATAATTAAAAATATATTGTTATTAATCATATAATTAAATTGGTATAATAATAGATAGTGAATGATATTGTGGCTAAATGATTATTGTCTTTGAATTTAAATTTTTAGTGATTTAAAATTAACACATTTAATCTTATATATATATGCTGAATAGATTTAGATCCAAAATTTAAAAATTCAGCAAAAAAATTAAAAAAGATATATATTTGAATAAAGATGCACATACTCGGCAATAGGAGAGGCATCGGCACTTTCGGTTTCCGCCGGCGACGGACCCAATATTCAGATAATCTAATCGGCGGCGGCGGCGGCGCCGTTTAACTCCGTTCATCCGAAACCCCCATCGAGATCCCCTTTTCATCTGCACATTATTCCATCGCGACTTCATCTCAAACCAAAATAATGAAACAAATTCAGAAAATTTTAATCTGCTCACGCTGTATCTAGTGGCGGCAGTGATCTTCCATTCGCTCCAATCAAGGAACGACACCTGTCGATCGCCGGAGACTCGCCGGAGCTGCTGCGCGTACGCGAGGAGCAGAGCTCGGCGGTCGAGGCCGCGGACGGCCGACGGCTGGTGGCGACTGGAGGCGGTTGAGACCGGATGTTTGGAAGGCCGGACCGGCGTCACGTAGACGGAGATGGAAACGGTCCTCTGCTTCACCTCCATGGATGGGTGATTAGAGGGAGATCTCGAATTTCAGCCCTTTCGAGGTTTCTGATTTTGGGTTTCCGGTTTAATGGATGCAGAACGGTTCAATCTTCCGACCGGCAGGATCGGGCCGCTGCCAGAGTGCCACATTTTATTTTTGGCGCTGGTTTCTGTCTATTATAATTAATTAAATCTTATTTTAAAAGCATTGGCCGTTTCCTTGTGTTTTGTTTCCTTTTTTTTTTTTTTTTTTTTTTTTTATTTTGTTTGCATTTATTAGTTAAATATTATAAATTAAATTTGCATAAAAAGACCATTTAACTCATAAATTATATTTTATATTTTAAAAATTACGATTTGTATTTAATATATATGTATTTTTCATGAATTCGAAAGTTGGATTTAATGATGAATCTTATGAAATACATTTTTGAGCTAATTTGAGTTTCTTAACTCTATTTTAAATATCATTATTTCATATATTATAAAAGAGAAACACTTAATGATGTCTCAACAAACAAAAATAAGGGTTTATATAATTATTAAAAATAAAAATATACATATAATCATATAATATAAAACATATCTCATTAATTTTTTTCTTAATTATTTGAATTTCAAATATAAATAAATTATAGAATCAGTAAAATTTAAATTTAAGAGATATGATAACAAATCTTAAATTTTAACAAATAAATTACAATACTATTGATTTTTAATTTTAATTTTATTTTTAAATGATATTAAAAAAGAAAAATACTACAAAATTGCATTAAAAGTCTTAAGGATTTGAATTAATAGAAATTATTACAATACTCTTAAATATATTCTTTCTAAGGTCTCATAATAATTAAAATTTATAATTAGTTATTAGTTCATAATAAATGAAATTTATTAATCAAATTTATAATTAATAATGAGCTAAGAAACGTAAGATTTATTTCCTATTTAATGCTAAAATTATAATATTCATAAATTAGCATTTTTTTTTAATTGTTGAGATTTAAATATAAAATAAAAATTTAAGAAGAAATTCGACAGTACTATTAACAGATATGAAATAATAAGTGATGAACTTTTTCTAAAGTTGAGACTTATAATATAAATAAATTATTGATCTTTTTCAATTAAATTTGAAACAAAATTGCAGTATCAAAATCCATCTTTATTCCCAATCCTGATGAAGATCCCTGTGAAGGCGTATTTGACCAGCTTACCATCTGTGGTTTTGACTTTACCATTTTTTAAGGAAAATAATTAAATATTTATAATAGATTTATAATTATTATTATTATTATTCTAATATTCTCTCTCTAAAATAAGTATATGCCCTTAAAATTATCATATAAATCAACAATATTATTTTTCTCTTGTTATCATATTCTCTTGCAAGGATAAATAATAATAATACACTTTACGGATAAATTAAATTGGATTGATACATGATACTCTGAGATTCCATAATTACATGTATTTTATTAATAACATAGATCATGTGAACTCAATAAAGAATTTCAGCAATCTTCCAAACTCAATAATGAGTTAACGAATTAAGTTTTAAATTAAGATTACCTTAAAAGCTTTTCAAGTTCGAAAAGGTATATCACAAAAGGGTAGTTTATTGGATTGTCACTTAATAGTGAAGAATCACACACAAATACATTTTCTGTAAGTTCATCTGCAGCTGAATCTACAGATTCTATATTTATCACTTTCTTCTCTATCATCGTTGGTTGTGTATTCATTGATTTAGAAATACTCTCATATTTAATTTGTAGCTTCTTCGTCTTATTTCAACTATTGATTAAGCTCTGCACAATGCATGGAACATTTTAACTTCATCTACACGTAACACCATGGAAACCAAAAAATCTAAATAAATCATATACCACTAATGCCTTGGTAATCATGAGACAAGTTTGTAAGCTAAACCTGAACACATGCACAACAAATTCTCCTCGCTTGTTTTTTCTAATCATCTTTAACTTGACTCTTTTCTAAGTCCTAAATATTATATATTGATTTTTCATGATGATCTTATTATTCTAACATCTCTATTTTGTATTGAACAGACTGTGGATCTAGATACTACTATACAAATATTTTCCAAATCTTGCTCAACATAAGATTGAACCATAAGGTAGATAGGAATGGAATCCCAATCTGATACCTTATGGTACTCTCTAATACCAACTATGAACGTAACATCCCTAACTAGTTACCACAGTCAATTAGGACTAAACTAAACTTTATATTTGATTCTAATGCACTTAATTAGTCATTAGGACATCACCATGAAGTTTTGAACCAACTAAGGGGTCAAATTGATCAAACCTTGATTCTGAGAATTTCAGGAACCCTAAAAATTGACTTAATTATTTTGATCTCAAATCAGAAATCGGATATCGCCTTTGCGCTCATTGTCCCTAAATTAGCTAGAGGTGAAGTTTTGAAGGCATTTGGAAATCGTTGAATTTCAGTCAAATATTTTATTATATTTTAAGTATCCCGAAAAATAGGAAAATTAAATAGTCATCGAAATTGAAATTTGACTTCGCCGTTGCGTTCCTCACCCCTCAATTAGCTGGAGGTAAATATATGGATTTTTCCTGAAGCCATTTGATCGTTTAAATTTAATTAAGGAAATTATAAATGTTAATTATAATAATATTTATTTTGTTTTAAATCCCTTCAAACGACGACATCTGCTTGTAGCCTCCGTTAGGGGGATCTGCCGTCTGATCTAATGGCTGATCCGAGCTGTCTGGTCAGAAATCAGACGACAGCCGTGTCACCGTCCCCGATCGCAAACCCTAAGGGTGCGCGTGGCACTCCTACCCTCACCGCATGTCTCTCTCGCCCTCGAGGCCTCCGCCAAGCCTCATCAGGCCTCCATTAAGCTCCCCTATGCATTCACGACCTATTTTGCGCAACCTAAGAACCTCTGAAGCATTCAAGAGTTGTTTTATGCGAACCCTAATCGGCGAACCATCCATCCAGGTACTCCTCAATCTCAGTCGTTATTACGCTGATTTATTCCATTTCAACTCGAAGCATTATTGCATGGCATAGATTGAATCTTGAGCGGACCCGATCGAGTTTGATCGGGTTTGATCGACCCAATTTGGGTCTTAATATACAGTACTAACCGTTATTACCACTTTTGCCATAAACTAAAAACCAAGGTTAGCTCCTGCGCAAGCCTCAAGCCACCCTGAGTTCCGGTCCGACCGCGGTCGGCAAGCCCCCGTCGTCTCCTACCCGACATCGTACGGACGGTGCCGCCTCATCGCTAGGAGGACCCTCGAAATCCATGCCCTAACCGCTATCTCGCTGGCTCTGTCGAGGATGACGCCGACCTATCTAGGGTCGTGTCAGTCTCGACCCGCCCGCTTTGAGCGCCGGGTCGTGGGGTCCGCCAGGATGCGTTGGCTACCTTCCAGAGCGCCGTGTGTCATGTGGGACCTACTGGCATTTCGTCAGCCTGTGCAGTGGGGCCCACTGTCTATTCGACTCAGCGGGTGTGGGTTCCGCTCCCATCCCACGACTTATGTCGTGCTGCCACTTGTCTAGCGGGACCCATCGTTGCCTCCTCCGTCTGAGGCAGATGGGGCCCATCGTGCCACGTGTCGGGCTACCATTCTGGATCGTTTGTCGTGGGTCCGGCCGCAGTATAATTAACTCATTTAATTAAATGAGTTAATATTAATTCAAATAGTAAAGTCTAATTAATTCAATTTGCATAAATTGAATTAATTAAATTGTAGAAATTTTAAACATACATATCTTTCAATCCAATAATTCAAATATATTAAATATATATCTTATTTTGCTCAAAAAAAATGAGATGAATAATATGATAGTATTAATTTTTTTGTATGATACATATTTAATATAGTGATATTTTAAGACCCCTCACTTAATCCTAAACTCCAGAAAACTTTCCTTAGCAATAACTTTGTGCCCTTTAATTCAAATATGATCAATATGATTACCCCTCACTTAATCAATATGGTTTAATTTTAATCAGGAAAATGCCTAAATTAGTCTAAAACAATAAAATTAGAACTTAATGCTTGATTAAGCTAAGAATTAATCAGGATAATAACTTAGAGTTGTTACAGTATATTATCATATATTGTGTATTTACATAGGAACAATATATGAGCGCGTGTATTTTATATAGACATACATATATATGTATATGTATGACTTTAGGCAAATAATGCACACACACACACTGAATACATACACCTATATGCACATAAACATATACACACTATCAATGTTCCTATATATAAAAACTATGTAATTGTATATACTCACACACATAATATATACATAAAGACAATATATATATATATATTTATATAGTACTTCTCTATCTGTGAATATATAAAAAATGCACATATACATAACTTATATATGTGTGTTTATATACATACACATATATAAAGAAACATACACAGACACACGCTTTTATATATATATATATATATATATATATATATATATATATATAAATGCATACATACACACAAGTATACAAATATACATATAGTTATTTATACAAATATTCTAACTAATACTTAAGATAATAATACTATTTCTCTTAAAGATTAACATTTAATTTTATCTTGCGGAGACTCTCAGTTTTCGTGTGTGGAAAGGTTTTGAAACCCTTCCCAAGTAACGCGTCGTTCCGCCGCCAACTGTTTTAGGTAGTTACTCTTTAAACATCCTTGTTGCACGCGACGATGGGACGGAGCGTTACATCTTAGCTTAATTGTAGTATAATTATTATTCTATTTAGTTCATATAGTCATTAAAGTCAAATATTGAATATTTGAAGTAATTCGAAGTTCAATCGAATATTTGTATTATTTTAATAATATTTAATTAATTAGAAAATTGAGATATTTAATTTGATCTCAATATCAAAATTTGACTTCACCATTGTGCTCATCACCCATAAATTAGTTATAGTGATGTTTTAGAAATGTTTGGAGATCGTTGGATTTTCTTGAATATTTTAATGTATTTAAATACCCCGAAAATTAGGATAATTAAATAAATCTCCAAATTAAAATTCAATTTTTAAGTTCCTCACACTCGAATTAGCTAGAGGTGAATTTTTAGAATTTTTTGGAGCCCGTCTGTTCATCTAATTTTAATTAGGAAAATAAGTTAATTAAAAAGTATTAATTAATTAGGTTAATTTATTTTATTATCCATTTTCCTTCTTCTTTCGTGCGCCTGGGACCCACTCCCCTTTTTTCCCTGCAAACGGTGCCTCTTTCTTCGCTTCCTGGCGCATGCAAGAAGCTCAGCTCCCTTCTTCTTCTCAATGCTGTTGATGAGAGAGGACTTGCTTCCTCTCCCAGCCCATGCCTCTATTTCTTTGCTGAATCCATCCATCTCCTTCTCCTGAAAACTAGCTCGCTCAACTCCCCTCTCCATTTTGATGTAAGCTGAAGCTCCTTTTCTTCCCTAAGCTTCTGCAGAACTCTTAGCTTTCTTCCTCTTCTTGCCAGCAGCTGAAGTAGCTCTTGAAGAACTCCATCTCCTTCCATTTTGCAAGCTTAGGTACCTTTTATTGTACACCTATTTTTATGTAAAATACCTAGAATTTATGTTCCAACTTGTTTATTAATATTTAAATAATTTTGACCACAGATTGAAAATCTGATTTCGCCATTGCGTTCACCACCCCCAAATTAGCTAATGGTGAAGTTTTGAATGCATTTGGAAAACGTAAACTTTTGACGAATATTTTAATATTATTTTAAATACCTGAAAATTCGAATAATTAAATACTCGTCGAATCAAAAATCCAAGTGCACCGTTGTGTTCAGAAGCTCTAAATTAGCTAGGAATGATATTTAAAAAAAAAAATTTGGAACATATTTATTAAGTTAAGATTTATTAAATTGATTAAAATAAATTAAATAATTATTTATTTAATAAAATATTACTTAACGGCCACAGTTAGTTGACCATTGATGCCGTCTATCTAAACACATTTATCGTCAAATCCTAATGTATCATCTGATCCGTTCGATCGAAAGATCGAACGATCATCTGATCGTCTCTTCCGCCAGGAGGGATCAGCGCTCCGCGTGTCGCGGGAGTTGACGCACGTCGCTCAAATCCCTCCTCCACGCGTCGATCATCACTCAAGAACCCCATTAAGAGTCTTATAAGCCTCTAAGCTTCGTTTGAAGCATATAACCTTTAGATCGAGAACTGTCATCCTCTGATTCGAGTCCTGGCCGAAACCCTAATATCCCTTCTTCCATCAACAGGTACTTCCATTTACTTCTATTTACTTAGCGTTCTTAGCATCTATTACCCCATGTGATTGTTAATTTTCGATATTTATTTCCGTTTGGGGCAAAACTCGCAAACGCTAATTGCATCTAGTGCGTCGGGAGGAGACGAAGCGTTTGTTCGCTTCGTCTCTGGTTCGTCCGGACCGGAAAACATTGCCGGTTCGACCGACCAAGCGTTGGGCAAACCGGCCGGTTCGATTGGAGCCGAGCTGGACTCCCTCGGTGCGACACGTGGCCTCCGCAATGAGTGCGGTGGGCCCCGCATCACGCGTGTCGAGCGCTGGATCAGAAGGCGGGGCCCCCCTCTCAGCTTTCTAGCCTACCGATCTTCGCCACGTGGCGACGCGAACTGACGCTGTCGGCCGGCGTCAACCGTGGGTCCCACCTGCAGAGTTAAAAAATTTTATTTAAATATATATATTTATAATGATTAAAATTTGATTTATTAAAATCTGTTAAACTAAATTAGTTTAATTAAATTTAAATTAATTAATTAAAGCATAAAACTTTAAGTAATCATATCTTAATATTTACAAGTCCAAAATATACAAAATTATATATCATTGAATCCAGAAAATTAAGAGAAATAATATGAAACAATAAATTTTTTATTTGGAGCTATAAATCACATAGTGACATTTAGGGGTGATAATTAAATTCAAATATTGTCACAAAACTTTATTAGCTCATAACTTTGTGTGTGTTCACCCAAATATACCCAATATAGGTCTTAAAATACTCACAAAACCCTAAAGAACATTTTAGCAGGGTTAATCTTGCTGTTTGGATTAATTTGAGCCTAATCACAATTAGGACCTAACCCTAATTAAAGCCTTTAACCCTAGAAACTTTAAATAGCCATAAGTTAGCCAATTTAGCTCCAAATTAGGTGATCCAAATATTCATTTAAATCAAAAAATCCTAATTTACAGTAAACTGAAAAAATATTTAAGATCCAAAGGTTAGATCTCCTAATTAATCCTAATTACTCAAAAAACTTGATTAGTGAATATTAGCAAATCTAATAGTCCAAATTAAAGGATTTCAGTTTTAAATGACTCATAAAGTAAATTAGAATCTAAATGTATAGTTAGTTTAATAAATTTATAACTAAATTCACTAATCACTCACTAATCATATTAAACCTTAATTATTAACCATAAAAATTAGATTAGCTATAACTTAGCCAAATCATATCAGAATTGAATAATTTCAGGTTCTATGAAAACCTTAAGACATAATCTACAATAAACTAATAAAAATTTTATTTTATTAAGGGTTAAATTACTAAAATGCCCTTATAAGGTCAAATTCCCAATTTGACCTTACAAGGCATAATAAATAAATAGCTTAATAAAATAATTCAAAATATTCAATTTATTATCATTACAAAAATATAAAATATTAAATTTATGAATTTTGACAGATCAAAAGAATTAAATTTGGTTGATTTTATCAAAATAAGTTAGGTACGCAAATTTACTTATAAGTTTTATTTCAGTATTCTTATTTGAGCTATTTTCCATTTGAGTATTATTTACACTGCTTACCGCATTTTAAACCTGCAAAAGATTTATATCAAATAGTATGTAACAAAAAAATGAAACATAGTACATATATATTTTGTGGTGTATGTCTTTGGAGGGTAGAACGCAACACTGGAATCTGTACAGATTTGGCCAGCTAGCAGCCCCTGGGAGTTATATGGAGGGATTTAGCCTCTTGTAGAAAGTAGGCAAATCCAGAGGAAAGACACACTATCAGTTCCTATTTTGAGTAAGCTACCGGCGGGTGACGAGATAAACTTCCTACAGGTTATGCCTATGGGTTTACCCATTTGGGCTCAGGAGTCTACGAACTCGACTTATTGTTATAAATGCTTTTGATATAATTTATTTCATATATATTAATTTTCACAACTAACTTGCAGGGCAGAAATTGAATTTGGAAATTGCTTTATTTTCTATGCAAATTTTCAGTCATTTTCATACTTGATTCATACATATTATTGAATGCTAGATTTATTCTTATAAGAACGATTTGCATACTCCTACCTGACTAGTAAAATGAATTTTTTCAGGTTTTGATAATTAAAAAACTTAGAAGATCTGCCAATAAAAAGGAGAAGAAATAAAAGAAGTAAAAGAATGTAGATATTTCATATTTTAATTCAAACTGTTGTAAAATTTCATATATGTTTTGGCTCTATTTGTATAAATGGACATTTATTATTTATTATGTCCTTTTTGAATTATAAAAATGTATATATTTTCAATTGAGATGAATTGTTCTTTAAAAACTCTCGAACTTCGATCCCCAGTCGCCACAGAAATTGGTATCAGAGCGAAGTTTGAGACTATTTAAGGAATAATTCATTTAAGAGCCAACTATATGAATACAGTTACTGGAATATTAATAGTTAGATCTTAAATTGGAGAGCCTATTAAGTATAGTTTATTATTTTTCAAATTATGGATAGTCAAAACAACAACAACAATAACAACAACATTCAATCTCAGGAGAAAAATATTCCTCAAAATACTCCTAGTCACAACGAGACTGTTTCACCTAACGTTGAAGCAGTCTATCCCTTTGATCATAGTGGAGCAAATTAGATGCTCCAGTTCATGAATATGATGAGTCAATTCATGAACAGTCAACAAATTCAGAACCCAAATCCTATTCAAAGAAAAGCAGTAAATGAAGACATGCATATATTCCTTAAACTTCAACCTCCCAGATTTAATGGAAAGCAACTCCGTATCAAGCTGAAGAATGGATCCAAATAATAGAGAAGGAGTTTAGATATGCTAAGAGCTATGAAGATCAGAAGGTATCCCTAGCTACTTATCTTCTGACAGAAGCTGCTGAAAAATGGTGGAAGACAACCAAGAGCACTACATTCCAAAATAGATCAGAAGAATAAATACAGTGGGAGGAATTTGTGAAGACATTCTTATGCATATATGTGCCTCAGTCTACTAGGCAGACAATGAGAAAAGAGCTATTGAACCTGAAACAAGGAAGTCATACAGTAACAAATACGAAGAGGAATTCACTCGTCTAGCTAGCTTTGCCCCAGAGATGGTTACAACTGAAGAAGTTAGATGTTATTTATTCCTTAATGGATTAAGGAATAACTTTCAACATATCTTAACACCTCTTCAGATCTTAAATTTTGCTCAACTAATAGAGAAAGCCAAACTTATGGAAGCTCAAGAAGAGCAGTACTCTTCAAGAATGAAAAGGCCAGCATTCTCTCCTCATTTTCAATCCAAGAGGCAGCAATTCTCAAGACCTCAAGGAAAAGTGTACAATATTCAAGGCAACTCAAGTAGACCTGCTCCGAGAACACGAAACACTTGCAGGTTTTGTGGAAGAATTCATAGTACAGATAAATGTTTTACCAGTGAAGGTCAATGCCACCGATGTGGAAGGACAAATCATTCCATAAAGTTTTGTCGTGCCACTTATATAGTCAATGGGCATCAGCTTCCAAATCAAGGAAAATTAGTTATAAGGAATCAGGGCAGACCACCAGTAAACTAAGAAAATAATATGGCATCTTCCAGTAATCCAAGGAATAATCAAGCCCAGGCCAGAATATTCAACCTATCTCAAGAAGAGGCCAAAGATGAACCTGATGTGGTCACATGTACCATTTTATTATTCCAGCACCCTTGTTCAGTTCTTTTTGATTCTAGAGCTACACATTCTTTTATTTCGTCAAAAATAGTTTAACAACATTCATTATCAGTAGAACAACTTTCATCATCCCTTAAAGTTAATCTACCATCAGGAGAGTTTTTAGAGACAAATATCTTTTGTAATTACAAGTTAGATATAAGTGGAAATTCTTGGGAAGCTAAACTCACTGTCACACATATAACCACTTTTGATATCATTCTTGGAATGAACTGGATGAGTCAGAATAAGGCATTAATAGATTGTGCAAAGAAGAGAGTATATATTTATAATGGAAGTAAGAAAGTAACCTTTGTTGGTCAAAGAAGTGCAATTATTAGCCTTATCCCAGCAAATAAGGTTGAAAAGTTCATTAGAAAGAAGTATCCTATATTCTTAACCTTACTTTCAAATTCTGATGCTAAAACTATAACTCTAAAAGAAACTCCTATAGTAAAAGAATATGCAGATGTTTTTCCAGAAGAACTTCCAGGTTTGCCACCTCAAAGAGAAGTGGAGTTCAGTATTGATTTAAGTCAAGGAACGAATCCTTTATCTAAAGCTCCATACAGAATGGCACCCAAAGAGTTAGAAGAACTTAAGAATCAACTTCAAGAGTTGACTGAAAAAGGATTTATAAGACCAAGTAATTCTCCTTGGGGAGCCCTAGTTTTATTTGTTAAAAAGAAAGATGGGAGTATGCGATTATGTATCGATTATCGAGAATTAAATAAGGTTACTATTAAAAATAAATACCCATTACCAAGAATAGATGATTTATTTGACCAGTTAATTGGTGCTTCCATATTTTCTAAAATTGATTTGAGATCTGGTTATCACCAACTCCGCATCAAAGACGAAGATATTCCTAAGTCTGTATTCAGAACACGATATGGGCATTATGAATTCTTAGTGATGCCTTTTGGGTTAACCAACGCCTCATCTTATTTTATGGATCTAATGCAGCAAATAATGAAACCCTATTTAGATTCTTTTATCATCATCTTCATTGATGATATATTGATTTATTCTAAGAATGCTAAGGAACATGAAGAGCATCTTAGAATCACCTTGAACTTGCTAAGGCAACATCAACTATATGCCAAATTCTTAAAATGTGAATTTTGGCTTCACTCAGTCGCTTTCTTAGGCCATATAATTAATAAGGAAGGAATATCAGTTGATCCCAGCAAGGTAAGTGCAATTCAGGATTGGCCCCAACCTACTTCAATGACAGAAATACGAAGTTTCTTAGGATTAGCTGGGTATTATCGTAAGTTTGTTAAGAACTTTTCCCAGATTGCAGTCCCTCTTACTCATCTCACTCAAAAAGATGTATCTTATATTTGGGACTCATCTTGTGAATCAGCATTTAAGAAATTAAAAGAATGTCTAACCTCAGCTCCTATTCTAGTTCTGCCAGTTGAAAGAAAAGGCTATCAAATTTATTGTGATGCTTCTGGAATTGGATTAGGCTGTGTTCTTATGCAAGAAGGAAAAGTAATAGCTTTTGCATTTATACAGCTTAAAGTCCATGAGAAGAATTATCTAGTTCATGATTTAGAGTTAGCTGCAATAGTCTTTACACTTAAGATCTGGAGACACTACTTGTATGGAGTAAGATGTGAAATCTTCACGAATCACCAAAGTCTGAAGTATATCTTTACTCAGAAGAAGATCAATTTAAGATAGCGAAGATGGTTAGAATTAATCAAAGATTATGATTTATCAATTCAATATCATCTTGGAAAGGCAAATGTAGTAGTAGATGCACTAAGTCGAAAAGCAATTTCACATTTGCATTTTTTAACTTCTAATCCTTTATTACTCAAGGAAATAGAAGATCTTCAATTAGAAGTCATATTTCCATCAAATGCTAAGCTATTTCAGATGACTGTAGAATGTTCATTAATGGATGAAATTAAAAAAGCTCAACATCTTGATGAAGAATATAGCTCCTTATTTGTATCCATTCGATCAGGAAAGCACCTAGAACTGAATTTAAATTCAAATAAGAATATTTGGTGTGGATCTAGAATATGGATACCTAATAATGCTGAGCTAAGATCTAAAGTATTAAAAGAAGCTCACCAGTCTAGATACTCAATTCATCCTGGAAATAATAAGATGTACCAAGACTTTAAATCATATTTTTGGTGGCTAGGAATGAAGAAAAGTATAGTTGAGTTCATATCAAAGTGTGAAGCCTGTAACTTAATAAAAGCAGAACATCAGAAACTAGGTGGATTACTTCAACCTCTAGCTATACCTCAATGGAAATGGGAAGAAATTTCTATGGATTTTATAACTGGATTTCCTCATTCAAAATCCAATAATGATTCTATTTGGGTAATTATGGACAGGCTTACAAAATCAACACACTTTCTACCCATTAAGCAAATAGATTCAGTAGACAAATTGGCAAGGATCTACCTAAAAGAGATAATAAAATTGCATAGTATTCTAAAAACTATTGTTTCTGATAGAGATAGCAGATTCACTTCAAAGTTCTAGAAAGCAATCCATCAAGATCTTATTTCACAGCTTTGTATGAGTACAGCTTTTCATCCACAGACTGATGGACAAACTGAAAAAGTGAATCAAACTCTAGAAGATCTTCTTCGCCTTTATGTCTTAAATTTTGGAGGAAGTTGGGATGATCACCTTCCATTAATTGAATTCTCTTATAATAACAGTTTTCAAGCAAGCATTGGAATGGCTCCTTATGAAGCCCTTTATGAAAGAAAGTGTATCACTCCTTTATCCTGGAACAGTATTGGAGAAAACAGGATATTAAAATTAGATTTGATTCTTCAGGCAACAGAAAAGATAAAAATAATTCAGCATCGAATGAAAGCAGCTCAAGACAGACAGAAGCAGTATTTTGATGCTCATCATCGTCATGTTGAATTTTCTGTTGGAGATTTTATATATTTGAAAGTGAATCCATTCAGAGGAGTTTCAAGATTTGGAGTTTCTGGGAAATTAAGTCCAAGATTTATTGGACCTTTTGAAGTCTTGAAAAGAGTGGGCCAAGTGGCATATCAGATCAAACTTCCAGCACATCTGAGTCTGATGCACGATGTGTGAAGACCCACTTAAGAAGTAATAAGTGAAACTCTTAAATATTGAGGCGCCTTTTTAGATAATGGTAGAGTTCCTGATAAGAACTCTAAAGTTAAGCGTGCTCATGTGGGAGCACTCCCAGGATGGGTGACTTGCTGGGAAGTTATCTTCTGAGGGCAAAACCGTGAGGCATTTCTGGCCAAAGCGTACAATACCTTAGTGCTTAAGAGTTTGGGCTGTTATAAATGGTATCAGAGCAAACCATAGGGTGTCAGATAGGAGCTGAGTGTCATACAGGACAAAGTACCACTTCATGTGAGCAGCCTCTTTAACCCATAATGGTTAAGGTGCTACATGTTTGTGGGTACCTATTGTGCCTGTAGGGGTCACCTCTAGTTCTATCTACCCAATGGATGGTTCTTGGATCTGTGTGTGGATACTGATGAGGATGTCAGTTACTTAAGTTGGGAAGATTGTGAAGACCCACTTAAGAAGTAATAAGTGAAACTCTTAAACATCGAGGCGCCTTTTTAGATAACAGTGGAGTTTCTGATAAGAACTCCAAAGTTAAGCGTGCTCATGTGGAAGCACTCTCAGGATGGGTGACCTACTGGGAAGTTATCTTCTGAGGGCAAAACTGTGAGGCTTTCTGGCCAAAGCGTACAATACCTTGGTGCTTAAGAGTTTGGGCTGTTACACGATGTG
Organism: Gastrodia elata; assembly: GCA_016760335.1. Classification (NCBI taxonomy): domain Eukaryota; kingdom Viridiplantae; phylum Streptophyta; class Magnoliopsida; order Asparagales; family Orchidaceae; genus Gastrodia; species Gastrodia elata. Next base: position 26,818,243 of record CM028677.1, on the reverse strand, counting down.
TTTCATATCTCCTCCTTAAGGAAATGTTTATCAGATCCATTAATGAGAATCGAAATAAAAGATATCATTTTGCAACCAAATCTCAATTATGTGATTGAACCAGAAGACATTCTAAATCGAGATGAGAGGAAATTAAGAAGTAAATCCATTCCCATGATAAATGTTAAATGGAAGAACTGCCGCAAAGAAGAAGCTACATGAGAAGAAGAATCAAGTATGAGGAAAACAGATCCTCACTTATTCCATTAAGTAAGTGATTCTAAATCTTGTAAATCTCTTTAAATTTTAGATTGATGTCGGGACGACATCTCTTTTAAGTTGGAGAGAATGTAAAATACCAAAATTTATGTTCCAACTTGTTTATTAATATTTAAATAATTTTGACCTCAGATTGAAAATCTGACTTCGCCATTGCGTTCACCACCCCCAAATTTGTTAAGAGTGAAGTTTTGAATGCATTTGGAAAACGTAAAATTTTGATGAATATTTTAATATTATTTTAAATACCTGAAAAGTCGAATAATTAACTACTCACCGAATCAAAAATCCGAGTGCACCGTTGTATTCAGAAGCCCTAAATTAGCTAGGAATGATATTTAAAAAAAAAAAATTTGTGAAACATATTTATTAAGTTAAGATTTATTAAATTGATTAAAATAAATTAAATAATTATTTATTTAATAAAATATTACTTAACGTCCACCGTCAGTTGACCATTGATGCCGTCTATCTAAACACATTTATCGTCAAATCCTAACGTATCATCTGATCCGTTCGATCGAAAGATCGAACGGTCATCTGATCGTCTCTTCCGCCAGGAGGGATCAGGGCTCCGCGTGTCCCGGGAGTTGACACACGTCGCTCAAATCCCTCCTCCACGCGTCGATCGCCGCTCAAGAACCCCATTAAGAGTCTTATAAGCCTCTAAGCTTCGTTTGAAGCATCTAACCTTTAGATCGAGAACTGTCATCCTCTGATTTGAGTCCTGGCCGAAACCCTAATATCCCTTCTTCTATCAACAGGTACTTCCATTTACTTCTATTTACTTAGCGTTCTTAGCATCTATTACTCCATGTGATTCTTAAATTTCGATATAGATTTCTATTTGGGGCAAAAATCGCAAACCCTAATCGCGTCCAGTGCGTCGGGAGGAGACGAAGCGTTTGTTCGCTTCGTCTCTGGTTCGTCTGGACCGGAAACATTGCCGGTTCGGCCGACCAAGCGTTGGGCGAACTGACCGGTTCGATTGGAGCCGAGCTGGACTCCCTCGGTGCGATGCGTGGCCTCCGCAATGAGTGCGGTGGGCCCCGCATCACGCGTGTCGAGAGCTGGATCAGAAGGCGGGGCCCACCTCACAATTAGGACCTAACCCTAATTAAAGCCTTTAACCCTAGAAACTTCAAATAGCCATAAGTTAGCTAATTTAGCTCCAAATTAGGTGATCCAAATATTCATTTAAATCAAAAACTCCTAATTTATAGTAAACTGCAAAAATATTTAGGATCCAATGGTTAGATCTCCTAATTAACCCTAATTACTTCAAAAATTTGATTAGTGAATATTAGCAAATCTAATAGTCCAAATTAAATGATTTTAATTTTAAATGACTCATAAAGTAAATTAGAACCTAAATATATAACTAGTTTAATAAATTTGTAACTAAATTCACTAATCACTCACTAATCATATTAAACCCTAATTATTAACCTTAGAAATTAGATTAGCTATAACTTAGTCAAATCATATCATAATTAAATAATTTCAGGTTCTATGAAAACCTTAAGATATAATCTACAATAAACTAACAAAAATTTTATTTTATTAACGGTTAAATTACTTAAATTCCCTTATAAGGTCAAATTTCCAATTTGACCTTATAAGGCATAATAAATAAATAGCTTAATAAAATAATTCAAAATATTCAATTTATTATCATTACAAAAATATAAAATATTAAATTTATGAATTTTGGCAGATCAAACGAAATTAAATTTGGTTGATTTTATCAAAACAAGTCAGGTACGCAAATTTACTTATAAGTTTTATTTCAGTATTCTTATTTGAGCCATTTTCTATTTGAGTATTATTTACACTGCTTACCGCATTTTAAACCTGCAAAAGATTTATATCAAATAGCATGTAACAAAAAGAATGAAACACAGTACATATATATTTTGTGGTGTATGTCTTTAGAGGGTGGAACACAACACTGGAATCTGTACAGATTTGGCCAGCTAGCAGCACCTGGGAGTTATATAGAGGGATTTAGCCTCTTGTAGGAAGTAGGCAAATCTAGAGGAAAGACACACCATCAGTTCCTATTTTGAGTAAGCTACCGACGGGTGACGAGATAAGCTTCCTACAGGTTATGCCTATGGGATTACCCATTTGGGCTCAGGAGTCTACGGACTCGACTTATTGTTACAAATACTTTTGATATAATTTATTTCATATATATTGATTTTCACAGCTAACTTGTAGGGCAGAAATTGAATTTAGATATTGCTTTATTTTTTATGCAGATTTTCAATCATTTTCATACTTGATTTATACCGATTATAGGATGTTAGATTTATTCTTATAAGTACGATTTGCGTACTCCTACATGACTGGTAAACTGAATTTTTTCAGATTTTGATAATAAAAAGCTTAGAAGATCTGCTAATAAAAGGAGAAGAAATAAAAGAAGCAGAAGAATGTAGATATTTCATATTTTAATTCAAACTGTTGTAAAATTTCATATATGTTTTGGCTCTATTTATATAAATTGACTTTTATTATTTATTATGTCCTTTTTAAATTATAAAAATGTATATATTTTCAATTGAGATGAATTATTCTTTAAAGACTCTCGAACTTCAATCCCCGGTCGCCACATTTTATGGATTTAATTAATGCCTTTGTGAAATGATATCCTTAGCAGCTCTCACATGGCATTATGATTTATTGTCAAGCCTCAATCAGACTTGAATGAGTCCGATCGGAGTTCGTTTTGTCCATTAAGAAAACAGTCCTACAAATATGGTTTATGTATACTTAGATCTATGGCATCATTGTTTGCCATGTTGAATAACATTTTCATGTCGATTTTGGTATCGATGCAAAAACCTTTCCATCGGCATATGATACCACACTTGAGGTGTCATGAATCGAGGATAATTGGGGGAAAAGGGGGATGCGTTCTGCTTTTCTCCTATGCAAAATCACGTCGAGTGCTACAGCGCCGGAGCGCCTAGCTCTCAGCCAGGTAGGCGCTATTGCGCGCCGCAGCGCCCGCGTCTGGAGAAATCTGGCATCGTAGTGTACCGCAACGCCTAAAAGCGCTGCCGCGCGCCGCAGCGCTAAAAAGCGCTGCGCACACCGCAACACTCGTGTCTTGGAAAATCTGCGATGTTGAGCCTCGCAGCACCCGTGCATCGGGATATTTGGCATTGCAGCGCGCCGAGCGCCTGAAAGCACTGCGGCGCACCGCAGCGCAGTGACCCGCCACAGCACGCCATAGTGCCTATCTCTCGGTCAAGGGAGTGCTACAACACACTATAGCGTGCATAATTGCTCAATTTTGCCTAAACTTTATATTTTTGGTATTTTGATGACTCAAGAACCCTAATTATGGAAAAAAATAGAGTTGATTTTTAAATATGAACTCTATGCTCATGTTGCTTAAAGATTTATTTATTCAGCTAGGTTTAAATTCTGAATTTTTAAATCACTAATTAAGTATCAATTGCTTTAGTTCAAAATTAGTGAATGTTAGCATTTATTAATCTCTTATTTGCCTTGTATGTGTTTCATAAATAGTAGGTGTGCATGTTAGAACATATAATTTCTGATTTGAACACTTGATACTTTTGAAGTTCTTTAATCAATGATGGAACCTTAAAGAGATTAATTTATGAACTTAGATTAGTCAAAACTTAATCAATTTTTGATTTTACACTAATAATTTATAAATAATTCAACAATTATTTTATCAATCAATCTTTATGCAAATAATCTTAATTAGGTCAAGTTTGGGGTCAAACCCTAACTTGATGGAATTTAATCTCAAATCTAATTAACTTGAATTAATTGAACACTTGATTTGAGCATTTAATACCTTTCATAAATTCAATAACTCTTGTTGATTTGACATCAATCTTAGACTAGTAAAGTAGAAAAATAAATAGCTATATCAAACTCATATGATTTATTATCTGAATCTAAGCTTAAGATTCCCGATGTTTCTTCACGATACTTTCTGGAACTCTACAATCCCTGAGATTGGTACCACCTGGCATCCCTCCCTGCATCAGTCCCTGCAATTTCTATGCAGACAAATAAAAATCCAAATGAAATGTATCATCATTAAAAAAGGAATAATATCCTCAGCAACATCTAACTGGAAGAGAAATGAGATCAAAAGAGGACCCCTCGCAATCGATAATGAGAACATTGGCGACAAGTTTGATCCCCCAGCAAGCATCAACACATAGATCTTCTCAACTGAAGCGATAGTGACTTCGGCGCCTGATCTACGAAGAACATCCATGGTGATCACGGCTTCCATCGGCTCTGTGCAATTCACAAACGGGACTAGTACCTACGAAAATTCATCGGAAATTACCAAGTTGGGATAAAGAGAAGGGGCGAAGGAAAATGAAGAAGTACTACCTTCTTCGATGGAGGAGATGCCATTGTTGAAGCAGAGAAGAAAAGTTGTGCGATAGGGCGATTGCAAGCGAGGTTGTGGAAGGAAGGGAAAGGCTGATATGGCCCGTTTGGCACATTAGCAAGCCAACTCATCTTTGCACCAATATGACTACAATGGTGCAAGGGTACAGCACTCTATAATAAATCAATCTATTATATTGCACCATATTATCATTAATGTTGATTAAAAATAATGCAAAGTTATAAATTTCTAAGTTCTTAGCATGAGTGGGGAACCTTAGAAATGGTATAAAAGATTAAGTTCGACAAAAATATATGCATACAAATGTTTTATTTATATATTACAAAATTCTACTAACATATAAAATTTGCCGTATCAAACCTCCAAGATTCATTAGTGTCTCGAAAAATCTAAATTTAATAAATATGGGTAAACTCAAAAAATTATTATTTATATATTTGTTTATTTTATCTTTTATTTGTTGTTCCCAAGCAAAGTCACGTTATCCTTTGCTCAAAAAATATTAATAATTAAATTTTAATTTAAAATAAGTATTTTTTTTTTGTGAAATATATATATATATAATTAAATTTATCAAATAAGGAAATAATATTTCCGAATAATTGAAGGCAGAAGAATATTATAAATTTTATAAGAAAATAATAAAAACATTATATCACATAGAAAATGTTATGATATAGAGTAAGGATAGAGAGATACAGTAAGAATATTTAAAGATTCTAATGGTCTATTGTTTTTTTTGAGATATTTAAAATTCAAATAATATTTTTTTTAGAAGAATTTAAGAAAAATACTATTTATATTTATTGATATAGAATTTATTTATATTAAAATAATATAAATATTATTTTTAAAATTTGTATTTAAATAAAATAAAAATGTAAGGGTTTTTCTATGATATATCGGAGGAGCAGCTCCGTTTCACCAGCTTCCGCGTTGGCCTGCTATTTATTACTTTCCTTCTTCGTCTTCAGTCAACCCCGCATATTCCCATCACCGAAGAAGGAGAATTGAGGACCCTAGCTATTCTTCTCCCCCTCCCTCTCTCTCTCCCACCCTGTAATGGAGTCTATGCTCGCCGTCAATGTTCACTTTCGGTAGCAAGAAGGGCTTCCGCCGGCGAGAGGGCAAGGCGGCGTCGGCGGCGGCGGCTAGGAGGCCGAGATTGGAGCGGCGAAACGCCGTGAAGAATATAGACTACGAGATCTCCTCTTCGTCGGATGAATCGACGAACTCTGGCTCCCTGGATTTCTCTCCGGTCGGACAGAGCATCTTCAGAATCGGAGGGAGCATAGAGGGAGAGGTCGAGCACCTCTACCGGAGCCTTGGCCTATCTGGTCCGGAGGACTTCGCCATACCCATTGCGGTCTGGGAGGCGTCCCTCAAGGCTCGTTCCTCATCTGATATTCTCCCTCGCTCCCGATTGCTCGAACCCCCTCTAGTCCCCCGTCTTCCCGCGCAGCATACGGTTCTTGCTGATGGCCATGAGCCTGTCGCTAGACCACCTGCAGCGGAGGCAGCAGTGGTCCTGGAAGAAATTAGGGTTGGGGACAACGAATCGGAAGTGGATCTGCGTTTTGCTTCTTCTGCTTCTACGATTTCGCCGACGACTTCTGCTATTAGAGGGGAATCTGCAGGGAGCGGTGGTCTCGGAGATCTAGGTATAAAGGGTACCCGACCACCGGTTCTCACTCCCCCGCCTTTAATTTCAGCTCTTCCCTCTCCGCCTGTGAGGTTGGTTCTTCCGCTACCTCCTTCTATGACACTTCCTGTTCACGACAGAGCAAGTTCGACTTGGGATATAGTGAGATCTTTCGCTCCAAGTGATGACTGTGTGGTAGGGGATCTGAAGAGATCATTGGACTCGGATGAAGAGGATGATGTTAGTATGGATGTAAGGGAAGGGGCTGATGAAGTTTTGGACATGGTTGCGATTGCTGCGGAGACATCAGACGGCTCTGGGTCTTTTTCGACGTCCATTGACGACGATTCGTCAAGCACTACCACCGAAGTTGTCATTTCGCCCAGCGGGCGTTTTAAGAAACAGATTAGATCTTGGATGCGCGGACAGCTTCTGGGGAGCGGTTCGTTTGGAACAGTGTACGAAGGAATAAGCGAGTAAGTTTTGTTTGTTTTTTTTCTTTAGGTTTGGTGTGGTGATCGATGATGGAGCTTGGTGTTTAATAACTTCACGAGGACAGTGCATTTAAAAGCATGGGGAAAAGTATAATTTAGGGCTTGAGTAGAAGCTAGCTGCTAAAACTTATTAGACACACATTGCGCTATCGTTTAAAAGAATTGGAGTTTTGCCAAACACTTCTTTGGCCGTTTATTACAAAATTTGAACTGCCCTGAACTCTGAACTAGTAGATTGTTAAGATTCTTTTCTTCTTATTTTACATTATCTTCTTTTGGCTAAAAGTTAGAATATTTCAAAATTTTGTGATGCGTGATACGAGAGGAGACCTCGAATGCTACTACATTGATTAATCTGGAAACTTTAGTGCGAAAATGTGGTCTGATGAAATACCAATGAATGCTTCTGCATAGGATATTTGCATGAAAAACTTATGGCTAATTTATAGCAGAAGTTCATCTGCTTAACAGCCTTTCTTTATTAGCCTGATTTCTTTGTTCTTGTGGTGTTGTAAATGTAGTAGAGATTTATGAGCAGAGTAGTTTGGGAATAATTCAAGGAAAACCCTTGTAAAATTTAGCTCTTTAATATGGCAGCACAATTTGAAGTCAACAAAAATTGTTCTTTTTTTCTACTCAGCTAATTAGCTGCCGTTTGCAATATCTTGATATTATCTTATATTTGAGTAAATTTATTCGCATTTTTAGTATATGCATAGGGCATTCTCAGTGGCCAGCTTTAGTAATTAATACTTGTTTCATATGCATTCAATCAAGTTGTAGCATTCCTTTGAATTTGTAAAGCGTGTTTATATTTGCAGTGATGGTACATTCATTGCTGTTAAAGAGGTTTCTTTGCTCGATAAAGGAAGCAATGCTCAACAATGCATTCTTCAGCTTGAACAAGTGAGATGGCTCTTTATTTTATTTTCTTACATGATTTACATTTTTTTCTTTGCCAATTTTATTCATGCAACAAACTTTGTAGCCTCTCGTATCAAATGCTTGGGTTCTGTGCTAACATTTATTTATTTATTTTGGTAGGAAATTGCACTTTTAAGTCAGTTTGAACATGAAAACATTGTTCAATATTATGGAACCGACAAGGTACATTTGCATAGCTTTTTCTATTTTCTGATTGTCGCTGCTGTTTTTTCTGTCTACTTCGATTCAAATCTTTAAATATCTAGTATGATTCAAACTCTATATGATGGGGTTTTATAGATTTTATTTAGTAGTCGATCCCTTGTGCTATTCACCATTCATGTGTTGATAACTGTTTTGAGAACCATGCAAGATTTGTTTTTTCATTGTTTGATGAATAATTTTTTGTTATCGTAAATCACTGAATCGCTTTTATAGATTATGCATCTTCTCATTTTTTCGCTGTTATATCTAACCAATCAGTTCCATTATACAAAGCGACATTCTCAGACCACTTAATGTCTGGTATTTACATGTCTGACACTCATTGATAATATTTACAAAACTATACTCACCCAAATCTCTATTATCGCACCAAAAACTATCACCCAGCTAGGCGTTTGGTCTATAAGCATCAAGATCAGATTGTTTTATCTGTAAAATACCCAAAATATGAATGTTTGTTTATAATTGCTTTTTGGGTCATTTATTTGACCAACTTATTTACTTGTGCAGGAAGAGTCAAAGCTATTCATCTTCCTCGAACTCGTGACGCAAGGCTCGCTGGCATCTCTCTATCAAAAATATCATTTGCGGGACACACAAGTGTCAGCATACACAAGGCAAATCCTCCATGGTTTGGATTATCTTCATGAACGCGATGTGGTCCACAGGCGAGTCTTTTCCTGCTGAATTTCACACTTTATTTAGAGCCTTATGATCGCTAATATCATACTAAATTTATATTTGCATGCCGGTCTACCCCCGATTCATACTAAATTTATGTTAAAAGAAAAATTCTATCACAGAGATATCAAATGCGCCAATATATTGGTTCATGCGGATGGTTCTATCAAACTTGCAGATTTTGGATTAGCAAAAGAGGTATGCTTTCGATTTCATTTTCCTTTCTAAGCAGATTGCTTATATAAGACTTATTTTATGCTATATTATTTCTATTTTCAGATTTCAAAGTTCAATGATCTGAAATCTTGCAAAGGAAGTGTCTACTGGATGGCTCCGGAGGTTTGTGACCTATATTAATCATAGACCCTCTATTGGGTTCTAGAATATTCTAATTGGTTCTAGCATATTCTAGAAACATAGTGTGTTGCTTTATGATTAAAATGCTTGTAGCTCAATCAATATCCGTTGTGCTGATGAGTTGTTTCTTTCAAGGTTGTCCATCCCAAGAAGACATATGGACGAGCTGCGGACATATGGAGCCTCGGCTGCACGGTGTTGGAGATGCTGACCCGTCAGATCCCTTATCCGAATCTTGAATGGGTAAGCATTCTTTATCTTTCCTTCTTGGCGGTGTTTGTTCGATGGATTTTATTACATTGCACCTTCCTATACACTATAAAATATACATAATATGATAATCATGTGTAAAAAAACAAAAACAAATGTGTAGTATTTTCATTGTTCAAGTGCCTGCCTGCCTGCTATCTTTCTGCTCTGCCACTATATGTTTATCTTCTAAGATTTTGTGTGTTACTACTGGATTTGACGAGTTCAAGTAATTTGGGGGTTTTGCAGCAACACGCCTTCTACAGAATCGGACGGGGAGATCAGCCTCCGATCCCTAGTCATCTGTCCATGGACGCTCAGGATTTCATCAGAAAATGCGTGCAGGTGGATCCGAGTGCCCGGCCGATCGCCTCTCAGCTGTTAGAGCACCCTTTTGTCTCCAGGCGGCCGCTCCATACCCTCCATTATTAGAGACCACCGCCAGCTGCAGCACTGTATTTTCTTTGTTCATGAAATGAACGTATATATAGGAATGTAGCATTTTTTTCTTTTGCATTCTCTACTGCTCATGATTTTTTGTCCTGTAATATGCTACAATGTGTACATTGGATCAAGCAGGAGAGAATGCCGAAGAAAACTTGTTTTTTTATTTTTCTGTATTCTATTTATTTTTGAATCCTGATCTTAATTATGTATATTTAATCACTAATCTTGATGATTTTTTTTTTTTTTTTTTTTTTGATTTTGTGGATTTATGTTGCATATATTATTTTGCATAGATTTTCTTAGTCAATGTTCTTCATTCCTCTTTTTTTTTTTTAGAAAGTTTTTCCTCACTAATAATGTAGATTTCTTCCGTATTTTGTCATCTTTACATTAAAAATAATTATATGATAAATCTTAACTCTCTTTAAATTAGTATTATTTCCACCAATAAATAATTTTTTATTGTTAGAGGCTTTCCCACTTAATTAATCAACCATTTTCTTTAGCCGTGTTGTAGAGATAACATTTTTTTGAACACGTTATCTTATTTCCGATATCTGTTCAAGCTCAAAATGATCACTATTCAATAAATATTTATTTATATCTTAAAATCACGTCAATAATATCAAAATATCATTTGATTTATATTTTATTTTCAAATTCGTCAATAATATCAAAACATGTTTTTTTAATTAAAAATTGCTAATGATGGGTTGGTTGTAAATTTCAAGAAAATATTTGCTCCTAATTCTAGAATGCTTATTTTAATAAATGATCATCTATTCTCTTTCTTTGCAGTTTCTTTAAAAATGATTAAACCACCAAACTATTGACCAAACCTCAACAAAACAGCACAAATAACATCCAAATCCCCTCCAACATTTGCCAAAGGCACCAAAACCTTTTCAATGGTCGGGCAGACAGTTAAGGCAATTATGCACGCAGCGGAATTTGAACCCTTGACCTGCAAAGAGTTCAAACCTTAGAACACAGTTCACAAGCAAACACTGCAGCAAAGCGCCCAAGGAAATTACTACAAATCTGCTGCAAAAGAACATTACTATTACAGAAGCAGCCTTAGGAGCATTAGACATTAGAGCGACCGATCGAGGACTGTCATATAAATAAGCAAATTGAAAAAAAGAAAATTACAAAACAAGAAGATTTCTTTCAAATGTGACTTACAGCACTACAGCACACCCTATTTTCTAAATCTCTGTTGGGGGGGGGGGGGGGGTAAGAAAGCAGCACTAGTATTTTGGCAAAAAGCTGAAAAAGAATAAAAATGACAAGCCACCGCATCTTATTTTTTTCTTCCCATTTTTCACATACAATTCTCTAAATTTAAAAACAGAGATTTAAAATTAAAATTAAAATAAAATAAAATAAAATAAAAAAATAAAAAAAACAGCTCAGCTCCCTCTCTCTCTCTCTCTATCTGCTTATAATAGCTTAGGGCAAGCAGTAAGTTCCAGCCATCAAATAGTGAAGGGAATGAAGGCTCTCTTTCTTTGGTGTCTCAGCAAACAATAGAGGTTTCTTCGGCTTCTGCTTCCGACGATGAGCTCGGCCTGTTTGTTATCCTCAGCTTTGAAACTGGCTTCCTCTTTTTATACTGCTCACAAGATTTATAATTATGATTAAATAAATGAATAAATATTTCTATGATATAAATTAAAAGGACCGTTACCTGTGTGAGAAAAGATTCAATTTCTTCAGGAGTTAGAATATCTTCACCGGCATTCTCCTCCCAACCAAGGGATCGAAGAAAGGCCGCCTCTTCCTCATCCGGGACCAAGCGCTCAGATTCTTCGGCAGCCTTGCAGCTTAATGAGCAGCTGCCGTTTTCCGCCGGGCACTGCGAGGCGGATGACGAAGAAGAAGCGCCATTCTTCTCGACAGAAAGTGCATCTGCTGGGACCTCCTCGTCTGGCTTCTCAAAGCTGGGTGCCGGCAAGCTGGAATGCGGGCCACGGTTAACGTTCTCGTGGCTGGAAGACATTTTCTTCCGGAGGGCATTGAAGAAGTCGTTGCGGTTCTGGGCCTGAGAAGATGGCTTCTTCTCTCCAAACGAGGCTGAGGGAGCACTGCCGCCCTTGACATGCAAGCCGGGCGAGGCTGAGACTCTGCTCCCGTTCCTTGAATGCAGGCTGTCCTTATCAGTGGGGGACACGCCGCTCCTTTCCCGATTAAGGACACGATATTTCCCAGATTGGTGGGATATCCTCTGGGCTTCGGATTTGGCGCCAGGACGAATAAGGTGATTAACAAGCTGGGATGACGGGTGCTGCCCCATCTTTGCACTGCTGTATTCAGCCAATTTTGGTCCTTTTGTTTTTGATTTCTCAGCTGGGTTAGCACCCTGAAAAAAGGAAATGATTCTGAAACTAGCACCAGATGCTATATAGAGTGCAGTGTACTTGCAGAAGTTCATGTCCAAGAACACGATGCAGTAAATCAAAGGCCAAAGTGCAACACGAGTAATATCATTCATTTAAGCTGATGCATGCCGACAAACTTGCAAGGACCAAACAAGCATGTTTGATAAAAAAGGGTCTCTGGACAAAGAAGCAAACAAGCCTCTCAAGCACGGCAATTTGATTCTCTCTGCAAGTAGAGGTACGATTTTTTTTTTTTTTTTTGCCTAGACGATTGATTATGAGCAAAAATGCATAGTTCACGGCATGGGCATCTCTGGCATCCTGTCGTGCCTTGTGCAAAGTGTCGTTTTGCTCTTGTAAAGTCGCAGGAAATGGAGTTCAGCGAACCTCAAGTAATTGGGGGTAGATCGGCATGCATTTGAAGGCCTTTAAGCTGGGTTTCACGGAGAAAAGCTCGGTGTTCTACCATACATTGTGCTTCTCTGGAAGCCGAGGTCACTGTGAGAACACCATTATTGAGAAGATGTGGGAGATGGCCATTGAAGTGAAGATTGGAAATTGATGAAAAGAGGCGGATAATGATTATAGAAACAAGTCCACAATAAAATGGACTATACACATGCTCTGCATGGGTGGAAGAGATAGATGAGGGCATCCATTGGATGACGTTCACCAAATGGAAGGAAAACAATAAAAAAGGTAAAGATAAAAGTAAAAAAAAAAGGTGTTAACACCGAATTAGTGCAGCTCATTTTTCTTACCGAACCACACAAATCAACCTCACTAGGTTATTCCTATTTTGCATTTCAGTAACCCAACAAGTTAAAGTCTATCATCAGGAGCTGTTAGGTTGTGGCTGTAAACCAAGTTTAATGTAAAACAATTACAGGCAAGAGTTCAGTGAAATTTTAGGACAAATATATTCTCCCCTAAACCCACTTTATTGCAAAATTCAGATTACACCCAAAATGTGAGATTTTTTGTGAACTACAACAAAAAATCACAAGCCTCAGTGCTATTGACAAACACTGCCATTACAGAGCCCACCAATAATAGTTGGACCCTCATTGGATCTGCTTGCTTCTTAGGCCAGAATCCCTGGTCATGCCTTTTCCCCAACCTGGCACGAACCATTACAGAACCTGATCAAACCCTCTGTGGCCGCATCAAGAACCCTCACCAGTCATAGCAGCTATGGCTTTTAATTTATTTATTATATATTTAAATTAATTTACTCTCCAACAAACATCAAAATTTAACAGCTGTAAAAATTCCAAGCACCTAAAAAATTGCATTGCATCTATTTCACATGAAAAGATCAATTATAAATATACTTTAAAACTTCTTTAACCTTAAACTAAATAGCCCCTAAAATTAATATTATTTAGTTTTTCCCATTGAACATGAATACATTAATTCTTTAAAAAATCATCAATATCAAATTTTCTACTTAACATCCAAATAAATTCTCGGATTTGAGAGTACACTTTCAAATAGCATACAAATAATATTCAAAAAATATCCTCGTTAGTTCAAACATATTATTAAATCACTTCCAAAACATTTACCCATACTAGACATCAATGTCAACTATAAAAAACTTTGCTTTTATTTTTAGCCTTTTGAAAACAATTTGCTTAAGCAACCAGGTAATGGGTAGACTACATCTAAACTGCATATTAAAAAAATAAACAAAACCATATTGACAAGCATTCCTCCTGTAGATTTTTAACGCTTTGCACTTCTCTACAAAATCGTGCACGTGCTCCACAAATATCACGCAGCATTTTTAAAATGCCTGATGTTACATAAGTCTTCAAGTATGGCATCACATATATTATATATACTGAAAATTTGACCTCATGAAAACAAAAGTAAATGAAGCAGCTCATCTAAAATATCACCGTACTCTTTTCATTTGAAATTAATCATATTAGGGATTGCCACCATCGCCAGCATCATCATCATCATTATCCTCAACTATTTGGAAACAACGATTTTACAATTGTTTGGAGTACGCTCAAGGTGTTCACAAATTGGGCACGCAATTTTGTACTGCTTCTAGTCACATCACTCAAAGATTTGATCAAACAATTGATATCTTCCCATAGCTATCATTGATGATCAAATGAGGAACCATAAGAAATACACCAAAAACAATCAGGAATTCTATTGTGCACAATGGATAATAAGAAACTAATTGTCAATAATGTGTACATGCTTCTAATTCGTCATTAAAAACAACCTGATTCTATAAAATCCAGTAAATAAAGCACTAACAGCATTATAGCGTATGGTTTTAAAAGAAAAAGCAAAGATCACACCAATATAGAAAAATGGTTACATAAGAATCAGGCAGTTATACTTACTCTGGACTAGTAATAACCGCATTCAACTTTCATTCAGAGATTAGGTGCAAAAAAGAAACAGTATTCAAGCAATCTTCATATTTTAAAGCATTGGGACATGTATCCCTAAGTTGGCAGATATAATTGAGGCATAAAATCAACAAATCTTATTCCATCCAACCATGAAGCTCACACTTTGAACCTTATCCAAAAAGGTAAAGCGTTGCAAAGCGCATTGATGGGACACTAGAGATGGTAGTTCAGAGGTGATATGAAGTGGTCTATAATGCAAGAAATTAAAGAAAAAGAAGTTGTATATTCATTGTTGCAGAAGAAAACATCTGTTCTAGAAAAAACCTATTTGTGCTAATTTAGATTTCAAGGGACTATATGTAAATTGATTGTAGCCTTTTTTCCCACTTGCTGCAGGTTCAAACAACTTGACATGCCAACATTTTTTGTCATCACAAAACAGCCTAAACATATGCCCACAACAAATTGCCATTTTCACTCAATATGCAATTGATATCAATGTTAACACAATAATATAAAGAAGCAATTTGTCAATACCTCTTCCAAATTAGAATTCCAACACAAAAATGCAATTTTATAAGAACATGAAAATAATTGACCGGCTGACAGAACGATACATGTCAAACACTGCCAATTGAAACTTGATGAAATAAATTCTAATTGTCTTTATTGCAACTCTCAAATCTTCCACATTTGCTAACTTATGCTGATTGATTAATTTCAATAAATTTTGATTGTCTTAATTGCATTCCTCAGATCTTGCATTTGCAAACTAAAGTTGATTGATTAATTTTAAAAGGTGGTGAAAGGCAGCCAACATGCTAATTTGACCGGGACGTGAAACTTGTTGACTTGGTAGTGAATGTATGATAGAACTTAAAATGCAGAAGGCTAGCTATTCAAAATTCTAAAATATTTGTATTGTATTTTTTAGGCAAAACAAACCTAGGCGGGCTCCATGTGCCTCTTAAACTATATTGTAAACGTTGTAGTTAACTAGTAGCTATTTGGCATTTCACTGGGTGATGTGACACTGTTTATGCGCTATGTTTGTCACTCTCAAAAAAGTAGCATTTATTAAATTGGGAGACACTACAGCAAAATAAAATTAGCAAGCTTGATCCCTGGGCCACTAAATGCAACCTGCTTGAAGACTCTTCTAATGAAAAAGGACATAAACTCTACTACCTTAGCAAGGAGGCCAATGTTTCAACGCGTTAGCTCCTTTTTAACAAACACCTTTCTATCCCATATTCAACAAATAAGAGTTAAATACTTCATGAAGTACCATATTTTAAATCACTAACAACTTTAAACTCTACTTAAATTGATTAACTAGCGTTCATATCAAACTATTAACAACCCCAAATCTACAACCACGAAATAAAGCAGTGTGCACTAATGCCACTAAAACTTCATGTTTGCTACATCATAAAATCAAGTCAAGGGATGACAAAATCAACTACAGCCGTAACAAACCAAGAATCAATTACAAGTCAAAATGCTACGGTAGATATTGATATTGAATTGATGGTTGTTTCAGAGAAAGATATTGAATTGCTTATTGTTAAGATAAAAATGCTAAAATCTTGTACTAAAAACCCTCCATAATACTATGTATCAAACAAGAACTTATCTTGATTTCTTATATTTGCTTCCATATTAGAAACAATGCATATTTTAAACCACATAGGATGCTCTAAAATAGTATTAGAAAAAGGATATCAAGGAATCTATACATTCACTACAAAAAATAGTACCTAAGAACTAATAAAAATTCATCTTAAGAAAACAAAATTGGCAGTAAAGAAGTATTGTCTGTAAACTACAGATGAAAAGTAGAAATATAATCAGGGGTTGACTAGGGCAATAATGCTTTATCGTATTCAGTGAGATGGATTACCAAGACACCTTTGCATATGTTAATTAATGGAATATGATTTAAATTTTATTTTCTTTCACTACTTTAACCTAGCCATTGTACTAATTAGCAGTTAAAAATTATTTCAAAAGGTAGTATTTAAATAGCATACATAATGGTTCCATAAGGAATAAATAGTAAATCTACAAATAACAAAATATGCCTGTGAAGAAAATTCCTATAGTTTCAGCAATCTCCCTGGGTTTAGTTTACTAAATAGCAAATTTATAGAAGGCTATGGTGCTATAAAGCCTATGCATCATTCTTTATTTGTGAAATGTGTTCAAAATAAAATAGTAAACATAAACACCACAGTTAATGCTCTAATCATGATTGGAAACGATGGTGAAATAATTAAGAAACAAGCACCAACGTGCCAATGAATTTGAGATCAAAAACATTAAAAAATCAAAGAAAATTTCTTAAAAG
Source organism: Gastrodia elata (assembly GCA_016760335.1). Lineage (NCBI taxonomy): Eukaryota > Viridiplantae > Streptophyta > Magnoliopsida > Asparagales > Orchidaceae > Gastrodia > Gastrodia elata. The sequence continues at coordinate 26,801,437 of CM028677.1, read as the reverse complement.
AGGAGACTAGGACTAAAGAAGACGTCTAAGAAGAAATAAAGATCATTCATATCCTATACAAAACATGGATGCTTAGATGAAAACATGATGAGGCCTAGGGGTTTCCAAATTGGGTCGGCAAGCCATACTTAGGTTCGACTCAAAAATGAACAAAAATGGGTCAACCCGGCCCGTTTAATAAATGGGTCAAAATTGTTTTGTAGAAGTAAATATTAGAATCCAAGTTGGTTGGATGAAATGGATGAGTGTTGTGTGATCCGAAAATTCCACTCAAAATTACAAGAAAATTTTATAGAATAGCTATAAAACCAGATATGTTATATGGGACTGAATGTTGACCAGCGCTGCGTACGTTCTGTGGGAAGCAGTGCGACGCGGGGCTGGCATGCAAGCATGCATGGGTGGGTGTATATATATATATATATATATGTATATGTATATATATATATATATATATATGTGTGTGTGTGTACATGCATGTATCCATAATAGAAAATAACAAAAACACCCTCTCAAAACTTACACTACCTTCTCTTTTTCCGTCTTCAACCTGATTTATTTGTTCTTGGAACAACAAGATCAGGTGCTAACAAGATGAGTGAAACCAAAGAGCAGAAATTATTGAAGTTCACATTGACATCAGATGAAACAAAAGAAGATAGTTCAAGATTGTTTCTTTAACGGAGTAAATTTGCAATCATGTACTTCATATTGAATTTTGCTATCTCATGTTTAGTCGAATTAGTAAATTCTTTTTAACTCATCATTTCAAGCATAACCCCATCTATATTTATTGATTTAAACAAGCAATCATTTACTAGATAGCATATCATGACAGAGGTTCAACAAGACATATCAAAATAAAAGATGGGACAAAAGCTTTTTAAAAGAGCATCTTGTCATTTTTGACTTGAGAAATGTAACCTACTATTTCTATCAGCTTGTTTAAAAACAATTTGAAAATCAGATGTAAAGTAAGAAAACTATTTCTAAGAGCTTGCTTTTTTAACAAAAACTTTAACTTAAAATTGATAGGTAAAGTAGTAATGATCGAAAATTCACTTGCTTGGAACAACACTATCAATTAGATATGTATAATAGGGTTCGATCTTAAAGTGGCTTGTCTATTGATTTTCATGTTATTATTAGACTGCATCAAGGCTCAGCTAGCCCATATCTTTTTTCTTCATTTATGGGTGTTCTTAGTAAACCCATTCAAATAAGAGTTTCTTGGTGCATGTTATTTGCAGATGACATCCTATTAATTGATAATAATAGAAATGAAATTAAATTATAACATGAATTATGGAGAACTACATTATAATCTAAAAATTTTCATCTTAGTAGATCTAAGAATATATAAAGTGCAAGTTCAATTCTATTAGGAACTCAAATATCGATGACATAACAATTGAGAACCATGTGATCAAGAAGAGTGAGATGTTCAAATACCTTGGTTTAATTAATCAAAATAATGGTGAAATAGAGAGCAATGTTATTAAAAGGATCCAAGCTAGTTGAATGAAATCGAGGAAAGCTTCTAGAGTGTTGTGCAAATGGAAAATTCCACTCAAAATTAAAGAAAATTTTATTAGAATAGCTATATGACCAGCTATGTTATATGGGGCTGAATGTTGGCCAACAAAGACAACGTATATATAAAATAAGTAAGAGATGAGAATGCTCAGGTGGATGATTGGTATACTCGTAAAAATAGAATGATAAATAAATTTATCCATAGCAAAGTTGGAGTGGCTACAATAGTGGATGAGATAGAGTTTGAAGACTTGGATGATTTGGGCATATTTAACGTAGACTATTCAACGCCTTTAAAATTTGAGTTTAAAAATTTTGCCCATATAAAAAGAGAAAGGGGAACACCAAAAAAGACATGTGAAGAAACCAAAAGAAAGGATCTTCTCTTTAGAGCTTAGGGAGCGGCTTCTCTTTGATCATGCAAAATGGAAACAAAGGATTCATGTAGCCGACCCACGTAGTAGGATAAAGGCTTGATGTTGTTATTCTTTCAGTTGTTGTCGAAGGGTTTTCACATGATTTTTTTCTAGCTTCCAGGTGTAATAATATATTTGAGATAAAATAAATTGTTATATTAACATTATAGTTGATTAAAGACTTTAACTTCTACAAGTCGTTTGCGGCTTAGCACTGCCAACAAAAGCCATTCCAAATAACCAAAAATTATAGTTTACAATGCATGAATATTAAAGAAAAAAAATGAAAAATTTGCACTAATTAGTATATATTTAAAATTAACTGACATAAAACAATTTGCACATTGAGTTTTTTGTAGAAATTTGATGCATATGTCTTCCTTTTAATAATTAAAAAAGCAATGCCAATTAGCAAGTAACAAGTGGATGTACGATGAATGGTTCTAACAAAATATACCAAATTAATTAGCAATAAGGATTTTTAAACAAGTCTCCATTGCCCTCTCTAATACTGTCATTGTCCAATTACTATGCATATATGCCACAAAATATCACAATCCTAAGAATATATTCATCTTCCTACAAAAAAGCTTCTTCATTCATTAGTGCCATCTTTATCTCAAAATATTCATTGAAATATTAATCAAACTATTCCAATAAACCCATAAATTTGCCAAATATTAAAAGGTAAATGCTCCGAACATAAAGGTTTAATCACAAGCAACTTCTTAGGAGACAACACCATTTCACTTTTTTGTCAATATAAAATATATTTTAAATTCTTGATCTTTAAACTCTAATAAAATTAATCCAAATTATTTACAAAGCTCAAGTACTATAACCTCAAATATAGCGTTATCTAAAAGTATATCCAATTTTATCAAGGATATGACATTCAAAAGAAAAGCCTAAAAAGTTAAACAATTCTGTGAAAGTACAATTACTGATAAGAACAACCATATAAAAATGACATAAATTAAACTTTACTTGGGGATGCAGTTATAGCATGGGCACTTACATCTACTCCCAAAACAAATGAACCTGAACTTGCCAGTCCAACCAAATGTTCAGAAAGGTATGAAAGAGAATCCATGCACTAACAAATGTTTAACAATTTTCATGACAAGAAAAAATGTATAGTAATTACAAAAATTCCTGCAAACAATACATCAAAATAAATAGCAATCATGCTACATAGAAACCATCACATAGTACTATCAAAATCTAAGATGCATGGAATGGGTAGCTGGACTACTTTACTAGCTTCTCAGGATGCCGTGTAAATAGTGTCAGTTCTTAAGTCTACATGTAAATTAAATTTAATATGCTAACTGCATGACAGAACTAAGCAAGATAATTCATATAGACATTCTCACGTTAACAGAAGATAGGAAATTCAGGTTAACTGTGATGCATACAAATTAACTAATCAGGCTTCTGAAAAAAATTCATGCTTGTTTAGCAGGGATATCACCGCAACCACTAGAGTTTCTGCAAACAAACAAGAACAAAGTAAGGCTTGCGTAAAGAGAAAGAACGGTATTTCAAAGGACATGCCACATCACCTTTCAACAACAATAACACCAAGACTAAAATCCCACTAGGTAGGGTCGGCTACATAAATCCTTAGTTTCCATTGTGCACAATCAAATAGAAGCCCCTCCCTAAGTTCCAAATAGAAAAGATCATTTTGAATAGTTTCTTCACACCTTATTTGGTCCTCTTCTTTGTTTAATATGGCAAAATTCATAAACTTAATTTTTCTGACGGAGCATTGAACAATCTATTCTTAATATTTTTGAACCATCTAAGGCCGCATTCTCAATATGATCCACTATTGGGGCCACTACAACCTAACTACAAACAAATTTATTTCTCGTTTTATCCTTACAAGTATAGTCAATCATCCACCTAAGCATCCTCATTTTTGTAATACTTATTTTATCGACAAATTTTCTTTGTTGGCCAACATTCAACCCCATATAATATAGTTGGTCATATAATTGCTCTACAAAAAATTTCCTTTGATTTTGAATAAGATTTTTCGATAACACAGCACTCCTAAAGCATTCTTTAAAATCCCTTCTAATATAGTTGGTCATATAATTGCTCTACAAAAATTTTCCTTTGATTTTTAAACAAGATTTTTTTATCACACAGCACTCCGAAAGCGTTCTTTCAAATCCCTCTAAGGAACTTTTCTTGGCACTCTATCGTAAGCTTTTTCAATGTCGATTAAATTTAAAAAAAAACTTCTTTATCTTCTCAAATGTTTTCCTTCAAGCCTTTAAATATAGGTATGGATTCCAAGGTAGATCCACCTGGCATAAAACTAAAATAAAATTTTGAGAAATACAAATGTTTGTTCATAATCTGCACTCAATTACTATCTCCCAAATTTTCAACGTATGACACGTTAACTATATTTGCACAATCTTGAGCATCATCTTTAATCTTGTAAATAGATGTGACAATACTTTTTCTCAACTTATCTAACATCTTTTTAGATACAACAATACTCGTTCTTCACTCATATCACATGCCACATTACCCGCATAGAACAAAATAGTGATAGCAATATATATATATGACCATTGATTTGCACAATAACATAGATAAATCATTTTTGAGGCATAAATAAAAAAAACAAGACAGTTACATAATCTCAATCCCCACAAATACACTAATTTACGTTTTATTGAAGACCAATCAATGCCCTTCACGGTCTACATCTTTTTGACCCAGCCCTTTTCCCTATGCTCCAAGCATTAGTACGGTTGTTACCCTTTATTGCTTTGCTTATCGGCATATGTTTAAGATAAAATATTATGCAATTGGCGACTTTTAGCTATTTTCACACTTTTCCAAGCAATTTACAAGATTTCATTTCATTTCAGTATTATGTGCAATGTGTCATGCACTATAGTGAACAACTTACATTTAGATGGCTTACAAGATTTCATTCCAAGCCAAAACAAAGTTATGCACTTCACAAGCTTTACATTTAGATTCAACTACAATATTAGTTGTTATGGCTTGGAAAAAGAAATATAAATAATATAATATATGCACAATACTTTACAGAAATAAGCGCAAACCAGCAACTTAAATTAACTTCACGTCATCAATTTGATAAGCTGTCTCATGATAATATGATTATAAAAATACATTGTCATCACATGAGAATAAAATAAACGCATAATTAAAATAAATGAAAATTATGTTTTTCAAGCTGAAATGAGTAATTAACAAAACTTAATATAAATGATGCAAATCAAAGGAGAGGGTAACACATTTTCTAGAAAAGGCATATCAAAATGCACTTAGAATATGAATGCGTAATATGAAAGTAGAAATGAAATTATCATGGAATGACACAAGAATAAAATAAATGCAGCAGTGTGTCAACATGGCATTATAACAATATATGTAGCAGCGTAATCCTGTCAAGCAAGCAAAAGGTAAACGATGGATAAACTAAAGACATGACAAACATTATATACATTACATATATAAATAAATATAGATAGATAGATATGCATGTATGTGTATATGATATATTTATGAGTTCAAAGTAAAGCTCACAGAAAACAAATGGAATCTAAAAGTTTTATTCTGATCTGTTTTCTCCACCTCTTCAATTTCAGCACAGAAAGTCCTTTACTGGTATCATAAGAGCCCCATTATCTTCCCCCATGTTGACCAATACATATGGTTTATTTATCATCATCCTTGGATGGATTCTTCCACAGCCAGATGTTTCAACCGTTTGATCAGAGACATTTTGCAAATGATTGCAAACATCTTTCACATACTTCTCTCACATGTTTATTGGACTGAAAATTTGATTTTCCCTCCATGTCTTGTTTTCTTGCTCACAAAAACAGACTTCTGGATCCATTTGTCTCCAGGTCAGGCATCAACAAACAGAAGCGCGTAGGATTCCCACTCACATTGAACACTTTTTATTTCCAAGCCAATGATGTAGGAAAGTAATCATCCTTCTTTGCTAAATAAGTTTAAACAGATTTTGGATTGTTTTGTTAAGTTTGGGTTCATTGCTTTAGCAAGGAGGCATTGGAATGAAGGCATCATAGCGATCAATTCTGCCCAACTTTATATACGTTGAATTTTAATTCAAGGCCTTCCATACTAACTATTAGAAAAGGCAATGTTTAATTGGCAAGCATCAATTTTTTTACTTCAAATCAGATGTTTTGATCCATCGACAAAAATAAAAAAAACTCCTATGAAGCAGTGATGTTAGTTGAAATAAATTAGTAAACAGATATTACAAGAGATTTTTGAAATGCTCTAGCATACTTAATCACTGCAAGGATTTAAGATCACATGGCCGATGGCATGATGCTCTCCATGCCAACCTAGGGGCAATCCCAATAGTAAGTAGGTGCGTACTTTGACAAATTAATTTCAAATTCAAAACAGAAAGTACTTAACTGCACTAATTCATTGAATGAGGACACATGTAACATTGCCTTCCATGCCTTGATCATGCATTCTTCTGCTGAATGTCTTGTGCCTTATCCATTGCAAATTAATACTAGGGAATGTACTGTTGCATGACCTGAGCCTTTTCTATAACAATTATTGGCAACGGTATTCAGCCAGTTGAGCAATTCCTAGCCTTTTCTGAGTAAATTACAACACATTAAACCCTTGTTTAAGTAAATTGAATGCAATTACTCTTTCAGTTGGTTCTGAGACAAAGGTTGTGATTGTCAAAAACCCAAGACACTTTCCAAATCTATGGAAGGCAAAACCTAAATGATTGATATGGCTTCTATTTCCAATGGTTCTGAGACAAAGGTTGTGATTGTCAAAAACCCAAGACACTTTCCAAATCTATGGAAGGAAAAACCTAAATGATTGGTATGGCTTCTATTTCCAATGGATGCAGCACAGGCTAAGAATACTTTTCCCAACTCTAGAACCATTAAATTCAGTAGTAGATCCTCACTAACATAACCATTAAAATGGAAAACACAAAGCAATCGACTCAGCATCAACTTTCCCAAAGAAAGTCATTCAATTTAAAAATATCAATGGAGATGAGCAGCATTAAATGCTCTGTTCAGCTTTGACAGTGAATTAAATACAGTAACAACACAAAGCCTTAGTCCCACAATGTGGAGACGACTTCAACAATGAATTAAATGTTGATAAAAAATGCCCTTCCAGCAACATCACAAAATTAAATGCAGACAATTCCATCATCCCTATTGTCTAAGGTTGCTGACAAATGATTTAAGGGCACAGGTTATAACTCATGTTGAGGTGGAAAAGGTCATTTGCTGATTTGGTATAAACTTTAACAGCGCAGAAGTTCACATTCAAAGGCTAGTCACCTAATCCATTGACATTAGTATGACTATTGCATGTTTTCTTCGTTGCAGCTTTTCAAACATCTTCAAAAGGATGATATTAGAAAAATTTATATAACAAAATCCTAATATGTTTCCCGGAATTGGCAAGGAGACTCACATAAGAAAATCAAGCAAAACATAAGCATGGCTTTGCATATTCCATGATTATTGTATTCCCTGGTCTATTGTCTCTTTGTCAACACATTTGAATCAGTTTTGGGTAAGATTTCATGTGAAAGTCTCAGCAGAAGGGCTTGTCTATTCATGTCCCAATTTTACTAAAGAAATGCTTTCTTGGTATTAAAATTCTGGAAAAGAAAATAGTTTGTCAAGATCTTTTTTTTTTAAATTCCTTTGTTGAATTATGTTCAAGATATCTTTCAACCACAAATATTCCAGTTCGTCTCTCACACTTCTTCACATCTTTAAAAACTAAGATATTTAAACAAATGCCAAAGAGAAAAATAGGGCTCTTGTTGTGAACGTCACATGAATTACAATCAAGTATTTTTCAAAATTAAAATTTATACTCCATGGCCTTTTCTTGTGAGTTAACGAAGAATAATACCGCAAAATCATTTAACACTAAATTTGGGTTATAGCTTCAACATCCTCAATCGTTGATTAAAAAGTGCAAGTGTTGTGATTTAGAATTTAAGACTAATGAGTTGAAGAACATTAAAATTCTTATTGCTCACGGGAGTACAAATATTAAGTTTGGAGTCAATTAGGAATAAAAGAACTGATCTCCATAACAGTTCGATGCACTGCTATTGAATTTAATTGTATAGGCGATATGACCGGATATTAGTGTTTTGAAGGTTGTAACACCAGATGCTGTTTTTCTTGAAACTACTAAGAGTGGTAACCATTTAATGTGCACTGATTCACGTGGCCTTTGGTTTAATAGCATAGATGCTTAAGAGGTTCTCCTTGCTGTAATTTTGCTACTTATTTTTATTAATATAAAGTAAAGATGAATTTCAAATGTGTCAATTTTTGTTTTGCAATTTGATCTTTGAATGGTTTTAAACTTCCATGCCCTCCCCCTGAAATTTGTTAACTGCAATAGTTTCTCGACAGTTTAATTTTAATGAGAAATATTTTTCCACCAGAAATTTGATAATCAAAAAACAAACACATAGACCCATCAAAGGTAATACAAAAAATGAGAATCAATGCATTGAGTAGAATAGAAGAGACAACATTAAATGAATGTTATGCCCCATAATGTCATATAACTAAATATGATCAACCAGGCACCAAAAAGCCTTATTCTTGTGAAAGTAAAGCAGAGATGTGCCGACTTTTTATGGTAAAGTGGAGCCGTCGTTGGTTGTCATGTGATGTAAATAAATTGGCTACCATAATGGACACGTACAAGTAAATTTCTAAATATGTTGTCCATAGTTGCAATAATAAAAGGATGTGGACAAGAAGGGTTTCTAATGCTATTCTCTCACTGATCAAAATTGCATAATCACAACTCTTAGAAACATATCAGTAAGAAAGACTAATCAAATCTATAGTACCCAGCATTAAATCTGAAAAGTAGCTCCTAATCTTATTATAAGAAATAAAAAATAGACAAATGTAAAATTGTACCATGTTTTTTGGAATGGATGGAGTCACAGGTCTAAGCTTCAAAATTTGTTGACGATGTAATTCCTCGATCTTTTGGGAATCATTGGGTAACTGGCATCAAATTTTACATAAGAAAACATCTTCTAGACAAAATAATCTTTATAAAAAATATATCAAATTTGTAATACTACCTGAGGTGCTGTGCGAGTTCGTGCAGGGGCCTGAGCCACTGTTTCGGCCATATTTAAGCCTGTGGGAATACTTGAAGCTGTAGATGTCAGTGTAGAATTAGTCTGGAGAGCGGTTAAAACAATGGAACCATCATCTCCTACAATAGGAACCTCTGCCAATGCAGATGTCCAGCCATCAGCTCCAATTAGTGTTGAAGCAGTCACAGGGAGATTGTGAATAGCAGTACTTAAACCAGGAGAAGATACTCTAATTATATCTGATCCAGCAAGCTTTTCTTCAGCTCCAAGTGAAGGAAACTCTCTTTCAAATGAAGATTTGATGATACCACTGGATCTACCCCTACCCCCCATAGGCTGAATAGTAATACCCGAATCATGACCAGTTCTCTTCAGCCATGGATCAGCTCGCCTTCCAGCTAGCATTGATTGAGAATGCCTCAAGAGATCTTTTTCAGATTTGTTCTGGATCAATGTATCAGGATAGTCACCAAATTCATTGTCCACTAAACGAGGCTTATCTCTATCATGGATTTCGAGGTCCTTTTCTCGGTCCTTATCCCTATCGCGATAACTTCTGCCAAAACTATTGTAAGTACGTGAAGAAATGTCTTTCTCACGTACAATATAAACATTACCACTATAACTTCTTCGAAAAGATGACGAAGTTCTCTCTGAGAAAGACGATGAGCGAGAAGCATCATAATCACCGATGCTCGCTGGCAATCTGCTTCTTGATGAAAAGCTGTTGTTGTGAACATCTGTTGCTGCATTAAAAAATCACATGGTAAATGAGTTATTGAAAAGAAACATTTAAAAGAAATGAAAGTTGTCTACATTTATACCTGACAGCGAAGGGAACCCACTTTGGTGGTTTGAATTTCCACTGCTTGTTGCACTGCTGTTTGAGCCTTTATACCACTCTGGAACAAAAGTAGGCTCACTCCGTTCCATTGCAGAGATGGCTCATCATATAAGCCCAAGAAATTTGAAGCAAGTAACTAAATTGTCACCCTAAAATATAAACAAAAACTTAATCCTACGACTCTTTTCTTCACTTAATTACAGATGTCTACCGCTTCCTTTAAATTTAAGCATTCAAAAAAGACAGCCGGCTGTAAACAGCAAGGCTATGCAAAATTAATGTTTCCAATCAAGAAAACTGGTACTATGCAAAAGTCCATAAATCCAACCGTGGCAACCCAAATAAAGGTTCAGAAGACTGCAACAACGCTACAAAAGTAAATGGACCTTTCCATCTTCCGTAATTAAGAAGACAATACCCCAAACTCTGCACAGTTATAACAGGCAATCCATATCTTAAAAAAGCATGGCTACCCTCACGAGTCTCATTTTTCAAGCTCAAGGTGATCCCAAAACAAGGCTAGAGAAATAAAGACCCTAGGAACCGATAATCTCCTTCCACATCGGACCCATAAGAAGAACCCGAAACAACAAGTGAGCGAAACCAATAACAAAAACGGCTTAAATATCGTTTTTCGTATAAACCCTAAACTGCACGGCTTCGCCGGCGCCAACACAGGAAAGGACTGATAATGAACGAGAAAGGCAATCAGCCTACCCTTTTTGTGAAGCAGAAAGCTCAAACCCGACCGAGAAAACCTAGCCTTTTACCTTGAGGTCCTCGAGATGTTTCAAGTTTCTATTAAAGTAGCGCTTGTATCGGACGGGAAGATTTGAAGAAACGGGCACGATTGGGATGATAGGAAACCTCGTCTCTTTGTTTATCACTCCCTTAAACAAATGGCCTATCGTCTCAATATTCTTCTTTACTTTGCTTTGGTTCTCTCACAATTTACGCAGCTTAGTTCTTTCTCTAGCTCTCGCGCACACGCTCTTTTTATCGCTCTCAGTGATTAGGGTTTTCAGAAATAGGAAGTTGGGAGCAGTGACGGTTCGGATTAAAGACGGTGGAGGGAAACGGCGACGGGGAAGATTTTCTCTCTCCACTTGCTCCACGTTTTTATTTGATTTTAGCAACATGAAAAATTAGATAAATTATTCCATGCTGATGCCATGATAAACTTGTTCAGCAAAAAATTGTAGAATTGGAAAAATAGGTTTGCCTCGCCATATGTTTGTTATATATTGTTGACTTCGAGTTAAGTTAGTTCAGAGTTGTCGTTCGAGTTCGAGTCGAATCGACTCGAGTTCGAGTCATTCCAAGTCGAGTCAAGCCGTTCAACTCGAGCTCGACTAGAAAATTTCAAATCGAGTCAAATAGAGTTCAAGTCAAGCCGTTCAACTCGAACTCGACTAGAAAATTTCAAATCGAGTTATAATCGAATCAAAATGTTATAGAGTTTGAATTTCTTGTCAAATTATCGGCTCTAGTTTATATTCAACTTTCATCTCATACATATTGGGGCCGTGCCTACATTTGTTCCCATGATCCGCTTTCGTGCCCCGCTTAATGTGCTTGGCACATCCTTTTGGCCGGCTCTCCGCCCATATTGCTTTCTGGTTGGACCAAGCCAACCCTTATTGTGGTAGCGGGTCCCCACAAGAAATTGGTCTGCTACAAATAAATCCTTTTGCTCCACCCATAACATTGCTATTTTGACTCTTGATGTTAATATTGTAATTATATATCTTTTGTTATTTGTGAACTCATAATTTATTTCAGCTTTTATTTTAAAATTGTTTTAAACCTCAGCTTAACTAGCTCTCTTCTAATTAGTTTTAAATTTTGGTATTATGTTTGTATTGTATTTTGATGTGTAATATTTTATTTTATTTTTATTTATAATGTAATTTATTAAAGCTTGCGAGAGATCAAATTCTTAAAGGGTCAGTTAGCCCAAATGAGCTACGATATGCTCGAGCTATATAATAGAATATAGTTGAAAACCACCAAGTAGGTGTCCAACGTTCTAATTGGGCTTGGACGTTGTAGATCAGTCTGATCGAACTATCGTGCCACAGTGAAAATGTAGAGACTTAATCTAGCTCTGATGTGGGCTAGGGATGATTTACCCCCACAAAGTAAACCCTAGCACACTTTTTTGATCAAGTAACCTTCCGGCGATAATTATTTTCGGGCTTTTGGTACCCGACGATGCATAGTGCAGTGAAGAGCATTTTGATCCAAAGATTGAGCCCGGAGGTGGTTTGTAACGATGGAAATCAACGGTGGAAGCCAACCCTAAACCAGCTCCCTCGGGTCGATAGAAGCGGAGACAATGCACAATCGTGAGTCGGGCCGACCCGTGACACACGTTTAAGAGAACATAATATTCGTCGTGCATTCGACAGCCCGTCAAGTCCCGGTCAACCCGCGCCCATCACCCAAAGTTAGAAATAAAATATTATTGGAATATTGCAAATCAAATGAATGGCACATTAAAAAGAATTTAATTATAACTTTATGAATTTAATTAAAAAAATTAATAACATAATTGATTGAATATAAAAAAAATGATAATACTATATATCATTTTGATCAGAGAAATACATAGAATAATAATATGAAATAAAATCAGAATCTTAATGAGTAAAGTAAATAATCACCTCTTAAGTGTGATTAAGAGTGATTAATAAAAATTAAGACATAAAAAATTATAAATTCATGTTTAAGGTGTTAATGAACTCCTTAAATAATGAAAATTATTATTTGAAGGATTTAGCAAAATTTGATATCAAATTTGTAAAGGTTGTTTTTGATACAAAATCTGTAAATACTAATAATAATATTAATTAAACTTAAACATCTTATCAAATTGGGGAGTAGTTGTAACAACCCAAGTTATTATCTAGATCAATTAAGACTAATCTAAGTCTTAATTATGGTCCTAGTATACTAAATAAGTTGGTTAGAACTCACTTCTAAGACCCAGTCAAAATCAGGAATCAACTGGATCAAATCCTGATTTTAGGAATTTCTAAAAACCCTAAAAATTGACCTGTCTAAATTGACATCAAATCAAAAATCTGACTTCGTCATTGTGTTCACCACCCAAAATTAGTTAGGGGTGAAATTTTGGAGGCATTTAGAAGTCGCTGGACTTTCGTCAAATATTTTAATATTATTTAAATACCCCAGAAAATCAAATAATTAAATACTCGTCGAATCAAAAATTCGAGCGCATCGTTGCGTTCCTCACCCCTCAATTAGCTTGGGGTGGATTATTGGAAATTTTTGGAATACGTTTAAGCAATTAAATTAATTATAAAAATCAGATTTTATTAATTAAATATTAATATTTTTTTAAATACACTTAACGACGCCGTTTACTTAAGTATAACGCCGTCGCCTTTTTCGTTTCTTCGTCGTTTGATGGAACGGTGAGTGTCGACAGTTCGATCGAACGATCGAACGGTCCACGTTCGTCGTGTTCGTGGACCTCCTCGCACTCTGTGAGTGGCGTGCGCCCGGACACGCGACACCCTCGCTCGACAGGTACCTTCCACCGCGCGTCAGTCACCGCTTAGGATCCCATCTAGGGTAACCATTTAAGTCCCTGAGTCTCTTCAACCCCCTATGTAACAATCCAAGTTATTACTTAGGTCAATTAAAACTAATCTAAGTCTTAATTGAGGTTCTAGTACACTAAATAAGTCAATAATGATTCATCTCTAAGACCTAGGTCAAATCAGAAATCAATTAAAGTAAATCTGGATTTCTTGAAAATCCCACAATCTTAGAAATTAACTTTTTATTTTGACCTCAGATTGAAAATCCAACTCATCCATTGCATTCACCACCCCCAAATTAGCTAGGGGTAAAGTTTTGGGTGCATTTAGAAGTCGTTGGATTTTCGACGAATATTTTAATATTATTTAAATATCATGAAAATTCAAGTAATTAAATATTCACCCCTCAATTAGCCAGGGGTGATTTATGGAAAATTTTTAGAATACTCTTAATAAATTAATCGTAATTAATTAATTATAAAAGATTGAATTAAATAATAATATATTTTATTTAGCTTAACGGCTCCGTCAAATGGAAGTGGACGCCGTTTCCCTTACAGTTAATATCTGACGGAAACCCTGGACCATTCGATCAAAGATCGAACGGTCGAGCCGTTTCGTCCTCGACGCGTGTCGAGGGAAGCTGCACGCGTCACCCTGCGTTGCACCGTGAGCTTCTACGCACGCCAGATGGCATCCACCGCCTCATCCCACTCGATCGAAGACTCGACAAATGTCCACTCTCAGGTACCAACTCAACCTAATATATTCGATTCAATAATTGCTTACATTGATTCGTCAATGTGTGTTATTATGCAAATTTATTTAATCATTTGTGTAATCTGCTTCTACCCTAACCCTAAATTGATATTTAGGGCATCATAATTTCAGTCGTTAGAGTTCTCTTAGGAAATTGATCTTCTGAGTTTTTGTTTGGGATTGTCGAGGGTATCCAACGGTGGTGTAAACCGATCCTAAAATTCGCGCCGAACCTTAGAATGCCTGGAACCCTAATTCGGCATTCCGTTTGCAATTAGGTCTGGCGTGAACAGTGCGAGGGAGACGACGCTTGCGTGACGTCGTCTGTAAAATGGTGGGCCCCACTTCTATCCGTCGTCCATCAATGACCGGACGCGTGTACGCTGGGTCCCGCTCCCGTCATCCCTCTTTGCTTGTGGGCCCGTCCCTGCAGAAAAACAATTATTTATAATATATATAAATAAGTTAAGTTAAATAAATAAAATAAAAAATATATAATCTCATTACAGTTATATATATATATATATATATATATATATGTAAATAATATAAAAATGAAACTAATTAACTAGTGAGTATAATAATGTATTAAGTATATTAGATAATTAAATACATATAACTAATTTTAAACGGGATATTAAATAATTGCCTTTAATTAATTAAATCTCAAACTTCAAGAAATCATATCTTGATAAATATAACTTCAAATCATACAATCAAATATATTATATTCATCAGAAAAATACAAAGAAGTTATTGGAACTATCAAATTTCCATTTGGAGTAATATATCACATAGTGACATTTAGGGTATTCCAAAAATGTCACAAAACTTCAATTAGCCATAACTTTGCACACACTAATCCAAACTTATTGAATATGGGTCTCAAAATACTTAGAAAATTCTAAGGAATATTATGGTAACATTAGTTTTACTGTTTGGATTAGATTTGGACTAATCACATTTAGGACATAACCCTAATTAGCTTAATTAACCCTAGAACTTCAATTGACCATAAGTTGGTCAATTGAACTCCAAATTAGGTGATCAAAATATCAATTTAAATAAAAAAAATATAATTTACAGTAATTTGTAAAAATATTTTAGATCCAATAGTTAGATTTGCTAATCAACCATAATTATCTTAAATCTTGATTAGTGAATATTAGCAAATATAATGATTCAAATTGAACTATTTAAGTTCCAGAGAACTCCTAGAGTTTAGTAGAATCTAATAGTGTGGTTGGATTAGTGATTGGGTGATTAATTTTACTAATCACTCATTAATCACCATAAACCCTAATTAGACCATAACATAGCCAATTATAGTCCAAATTGAGCCTACCACCAGTCATTATGACTAGTGGATCATTTGTGAACTATATCCACTGCTTTTGCTTAATTTGAACACCAATTGACAAAGTTACAATTTTGACCCTTAATTAAGAATCCCTTAATTACTCATTTTAACCATAAACTTGTATTGGCCATAACTTGGCCAATATTTATCAGAATTCAGTAATTTTAGATTTTATGAAAACCTTAGATAGTAAGCAACAATAAATTGAAAGAAAATTTAGATTTCATTTAACCAAATTATCAAAATGCCCCTATGAGTCAAATTCATTAATTTGATCTCATAAGGCTTAATAATTATCCAAATTTTGTGTAATTACTGTCTAAATCTTATATTAGACAGTAAGAAACACTTTGCCATAAAAAATTTTTCAGATTTGAAACCTTAGATCAAAGTTTGATCTTTTTAACCCTTAAGTAGGGGCAAAATAGTCATTTTGCCCAAATTTAAGGTTTGACTTTCTAAAGGCCCTAAAATCATATTATAATCATTATAAATAGTAAATAGAATGATTTAGAATAGAAATTAAGTAAGTTTAAGCCTTAATTAGATTTTGATTAAAACATCAATCTTAAACTCTAAAGGAAAAATCCTAAGTAAAATGTGAGTGTTCATTCTTCCTTAAATTATTCTTAGATCTTCCCATAGGTCTTATAACATTAGTTAGAATATATATCATGAGAGATACTCTTAGTAATTAAGAGCTTTAATTCTTAAGATTATGAATAGATCTTAGGTTAGAGTTCATCTATTGAGTAAATTGGGTTACTCAATAGGTGAAACCTTGATTTTCCTAGTTTATTTAATGATTATTTTATCTTTGAATCTTAGAATTAAGAATAGAGATCTATCCTAATGAATTAATTATTCATTAGGATTTGCCTTAATTTAAATATGTAAGTATAGGTATTAAACCTTAGATCCTTAAGATACACCATTTGGATTAAGTGATTAAATTATATATTTGTAGTTTAATTCTTAATCCTTTCATCTTGATTTAGCTAATCAAGATGTGTTTGGGATTAATTAAAATATTAAACTAGGACGATGGTTGGTTATTTAAATCAGGTAGTCGTCATTTGATTTATATATAGTTAAGACTTGGCCAGTCCTAATTATCTTCAACTTATAGATTCGTGATTTTAAGTTCAGACTGAGTAAGAATTGATGATTCTGAATTTTATATAATTTAGAGTAGATAGAATGAATAAAGTAGATAATAATGGATATTACTTGTGTCATAGTAGAGTCTCTTTCTCACCTTGATTTGATGCTTTGCATACCTTAGTTTGAGCTTCATACCTTGTAGACATATATTAGACATAGGATATTTGATAAATATCTCATGTTAATTTTGAATTGTATACATATCATTCATATTTTATCGATGTTTTTAGTTTTTTGATCTTTCAGTAAGTTGTGACCAAACTAGTACACCTCTCCAATCCTTGAGTCCGACATAGCACGCGGGATTGATATTGTCGGTAAGTCTATCCATGCCTGGTTGAGATAATTCTCAGGGTGGCGAGAAATAAATTTTGCGCTCATATGACCTTATTAGTTAGGATTAGACATGGTGAGTACTAGTTAAGGATGGATTTCTGTACAATGATTATTAATTCAGTACTTTATGCCTTAGCCCATCAGGCTAAGAGGTTTCAGTGATATTCAGTTCAGAGCTAACTAGTACACCTCTCCAATCCTTGAGTCCGACATAGCACGCAGGATTGATATTGTCGGTAAGTCTATCCATGCCTGGTTGAGATAATTCCTAGGGTGGCGAGAAATAGATTTTGCGCTCATATGACCTTATTAGTTAGGATTGGACATGGTGAGTACTAGTTAAGGGTGGATTTCTGTACAATGATTATTAATTCAGTACTTTATGCCTTAGCCCATCAGGCTAAGAGGTTTCAGTGATATTCAGTTCAGAGCTTCCTTCTTAGCCCATCAGGCTAAGTATTATTTACTTTACTTATAGTTTGAGTGGCTTGAGTAGCCAAGACAGATTTTAGTTTTGATCTTACTATTTTACTTTACTCTTTTTCTGCATTTCAGCACTATTCTTTACTTATAAATTTACTGCATTTCTAGCTTTATTTTCATATAGGATGTTAGTCTTATTTACTATTTTCATATATATATATATATGATGTTAGTTTTGTTTTCAATGTTTTTATATGCTCACTTACTTCTATGTCACTTAGCATAATCATATATTGATCATAAACATATTTAGGATGTATTTTTTTTACAATAATTGCTTTAGTCTTTCATTTATTTACCTGACCTTATTGCAGTTTTTTGGAGGAGGTATGTGCTTACTTCCTAGTTGTTTAAGTTATAAACTGTATGTTTATAAATTTATCCTATACTTTTCTTATGCATTTCTGCTCTTATTATGCTTTTTTACTTAATTATTTATGGTGATATCTAATTAACATTATAAATTGATTACCCTAAAATGTACTTAGACTCATTATCTAACTAAGATTTTTCTTTTGTTGGTTGGGGCCATATCATTATGAAACCAATAATGATAGGTTCTGAGTTTCTTGAGGTAGTAGATTCAGTGGAGGACTTTCCATTGGATGAGGAGCTTGTTCTTAAAGACCCTTAGTTTTCTTTACTGCTTGTGAGGATAAGAGTTTTTGTTCAGCTCTTTAACTATTTAAAATTTGTAATAATACAGGTTAAATATTTCTCTTCAGCATCCTACTTATTCTGTACTGTTGTATTTATATGTGATGAATGGATGTTGTATTATTGCTTCCGCACTCTACATTTCTGGTATTTTCATTTAGTGAGATTTTTACTTAAGAATGACAAAGTCCTTAGTTAAGTTGGATTAGAATGTGTGTTTAATCTAATTATAAGTAGGGACCTTGTCGTTATGGAGACCCCTCCACCGTAATCATGTTAACTTAAAAGTTAACAGGACCACGATGAGGCAGGGCCACCACACCCTATTTTTGGCAGAACTTTGCTTTGGTGGAGGCAATCGAACCTCGAGGTATTTTCCGCTGCCTGCTACCATTTATATTCAAGTACTAATTTCTCTTGATCTATTTAATAGATTGTTGATTTCCAATTACTATAAGCTATTCTATCTATTAGATTAGGCTTTGATCGAGTTCGATCGAGTCCGATCGTACCCGATCGTGTCAATTTGGCTACGCAGCCACAGTACTTACCGTTAAACTACGTCTCGCGACGATAACCGTCGCTAGGGCTTGACCTAGCCGGCGGTGTGCGCCTCCTCCTGCGGTGTTCTTAGTACCACTCGAAAGGTGTAACAGCCCAAACTCTTAAGCATCAATGTATTATCCGCTTTGACCAGAAAAGTCTCACGATTTTGCCCTCAGAAGATAACTTCCCAGCAGGTCACCCATCATGGGAGTGCTCCCACCTGAGCACGCTTAACTTTGGAGTTCTTAACAGGAACTCCACCGTTATCTGAAAAGGCGCCTCAATGTTTAAGAGTTTCACTTATTACTACTTAAGTGGGTCATCACAATCTCCCCAACTTAAGTAACTGACGTCCCCGTCAGTATCCACACACAGATCCAAGAACCATCCATTGGTAAATAGGACTAGAGGTGACCCATACAGGCGCAAGAGGTACTCACAACTATGTAGCACCTTAACCATCATGGGTTCAAGAGGCTGCTCACGTGAAGTGATGCTTTTTCCTGTATGGCACTTAGCTCCTATTTGACACCCTATGGTTTGCTCTGATACTATTTGTAACAGCCCAAACTCTTAAGCACCAATGTATTGTCCGCTTTGACCTAAAAGGCCTCATGATTTTGCCCTCAGAAGATAACTTCCCAGCAGTCAACCATCCTGGGAGTGCTCCCACCTGAGCATGCTTAATTTTGGAGTTCTTATCAGGAACTCGATCGTTATCTAAAAATGTGTCTCGATGTTTAAGAGTTTCACTTATTACTACTTAAGCGGGTCATCACAAAAGGTCACTTCAAGACCTTTCAATTGGTATGAGGGCTGGCATCTGAGGTCACCAGAATGGCCTTCAATCTGGCTGCCCTAGTCGCGCATCCCCGTTTCTCACAGAAGTGCTTGGGTCCGTCTCGAGCCAGGTTAGACCCGGCCAGATACCTGCCTGCCTCGTAGGCAGAGTGGCGGGTCCCGCAAGTGCAGATTGCGGCCCTTCATTGTGTCGCATGTCTTGCATGGAACGCATGTCGATATCCCACTGTTCCGCGACTGCGGTGGGGACCGCAATCAGACAGCCGTGAAGGCTGCTTCATCTGAGATAGCAGCGGGGCCTACTCTTCTAATCCAGCCAATCCCGATGTGCCACCTATTTCTGTTGGGCCCACCAGCTGCAAAAAACTTAAATTTAAAATATTTTTATATATTAGATATAAATAAAAAGAAAATTAATTAAATAGGATTAGTATAAATAGATTTAATTTAATCAATTAAATCCTAACACTTTAGGCATCCATATCTTGCAAAATATAAGTCTAAATTATGCAAATAAATATACTATTTAATCAGCAAAATTAGGAGAATATTTTGGTGCTGTCCAATTTTTCATATGACTTGTATTTTTCATAGTGATGTTTAGGGTATTTAAATAAGTCCAAAAATATCACAAAACTTTATTAGGTCATAACTTTGTGTGTGATTGACCAAATATACCTAATATGGGTCTCAAAGTATCAGCACAACCTCAGGAACAACTCCATAGTGTCAAATTTTATGTTTTCATAATATTTTGACTAATCACTGTTGGACCCAAACCCTAATCTTCCTAAGCTCATAACTTTATAACATTTAGTTCAAATATGCCCAATATGGGTCTTAAAGTGATCAGTAGAACATCTAAAAAAACATAGTAGTGTTCAATTTTCTATTTGGATTAGTATGAGCTTAATCACTTTTAGGATATAATCCTAATTATCCTAATTAACCATAGATCTTTAATTGACTATAAGTAGGTCAATTAAACTCTAAATTAGGCCATCCATAGATCCATTTTGATTAGGAAAACCTAATTAACAGTAAACTGCAAAAATATTTAAGATCCGATAATTAGATTTTTTAATCAACCCTAATTACCTTAAAACTTGATTAGTAAATATTAGCAAATTTAGAGATCCAAATTGAGTAATTTAAATTTCAGAGAGCTTATAGAATAGATTAGAACCTATTAATGTGGTTGGTTTAGTAATTTGGTGATTAATTTTACTAATCACTCACTAATCACCCTAAACCTTAATTAGGCCATAACTTAGCCAATTTGAGTCCAAATTGAGCATACAACTAGTCATTGTGATCAGTGAATCATTTGTGATCTATAACCACTGATTTTGCTCATTTTGGACACCAATTGAAAAAATTAAGATTTTTGAACTTTAATTAAGAATTCCTAAATTACCTTTTTACCCCATACCTTGTATTGGCTATAACTTAGCTATTACTTATTAGAATTCAATGATTTTAATTTCTATGGAAACCTTAGATAATGAGCAAAAATAAACTAATAGAAAATTTAGATTTTATTAAGTTAATTTAATAAAATACCCTTATGAGTCAATTTTATTAATTTGATCTCATGAGGCTTAATAATTACCTAAAATTAATATAATTATTGTCTAATCTTATATTAGACAGTAAGAAACACTTTGCCACCAAAAATTTCATATTTGGAACCCTAGATCAAAATTTGATCTTTCAGACTCTTAAGTAGGAGCAAAATAGTCATTTTACCCAAATTTAGGGTTAAGTGCTTTTGGGCCTTAAATTCTAATTATAATAATTAAAATCAATAAGTAAAGTAATTTAGATTGTAATTTTAATTATTTAAGTCATTAATTAAGTTTAGATTTAAAACCTTGATTTCCTTTCCTTAAGAAAATCATAAGCAGTTTATTAGTTGTATGATGTGAAATAAATCTCACATCATGCCTCTCTTTTAACCTTCATAATCCATTCTTAATCCCTCCTTATAACATTAGTTAGGATAGGAGCTTGAGTGTTCATCTTAGTGCTTAAGAGCTCATCTCTTAGGAATTAGAATTAGCTCTTAAGTTAAAATTTATTTATTGAGTAAATTAGTTTACTCAATAAGTGAATCTTTGGTTTTGATAGTTTATAGATTTTTATAGTTTATTGTTGATTATTCAATCTTTAAACTTTAGATTTAAGAATAGAGATCTATCCTATTAAGTATGACTTCAGGAGTTTGGGTATTTGAAACTTAGTCTTTTAGGATCACCATTTGGATTAAGTAATTAAACTCTAATATTTAGAGTTTAATTCTTAATCCTTTCATCTTGATTTGGCTAATCAAGATGGCTTGGGATTGTTTAAATTACTAAAATAGGCTGATTAATTTATCATTTAACTTATATAGTCGATATCAATTTATTCATAATTGGGACCTGGCTAGTCCTAATTATTTTCAATCTACAAGGATGTGAATTTGAGTTACACTCAATAGTAGGAATTGGAGATCCTGAATTTGTGTAACTTAGTGTATATAAAATAATTAAATTAGATAACAAATGGATATTACTTGTGTCCTAGTAGAGTCTTTTGCTCACTTTGACATTTGATGCTTTGCTTTCCTTATTTTTGAGCTTTATACCTTAGTTACATGTATTAGGCATAAAACATTTGAAAAGTATTTCATGTCAAACTTATTTTGCATAGTAGCATTTACATATGTCATTATCATTATTGAGTTGAACATATGGTTATTAGAATGTAGCCTAATCAGTATGCCTTTTTTCGTACTTATACATTAGTACAGGCCAATCCTAGACCTATGACCGGCTAGGATGGTATTTGTCTATCTAAAGCAAGTCTAACCAAGTTTAAATAAAGACTGGTTAGGATGGTATTCGTTAGACTTTAGACTTCATATCCTTTTTCTCCCTTTGTTGGCAATACTAATTTAGGTGCATTTCTACCTTATGTTGATTATATTATTTAAAGTCATAGTAATTTCAGTTTCATACTTTCTGTTTCAATCTACATTTCAGCACTTTTTTATTACTGTTCTTCTGTATTTACTAGTTTTATTTCTACTTATAAGATACTGGTCATACTTATTGTTTACACTTATTAGGATGTTAGTCTCACTTTTAGTTATTTAATTATTTCGTATGTGCTTTTACTTTATATTAATTAGCATATATTTTTATTGATCATAAGCATGTTTAGATTGAATTTTCTTTTATTTATATTAGTACTTAGTCTTATTTTTATAACTAACTTTATTGCAGCTATGCTTGGAGGTATGTGCTTACTTCATATTTTGTTAAGTTATAGACTTATTGTTTATAACTGTCTTTTTCTTTTATATGCATTCTGCTCCTACACTTACTTGTATGTTACGTTTTAATGGTGATATCTAAATAGCATAATAAACTTGTAACTTAAAATATACTTAAGCTTATTGTCTAATTAGATTTTTCTTTTGTTAGCTGGGGCCCTATTATTATGAAACTAACAACAATAGTGTAGCTTCCCATCCCTTAATCCACGAGATTAAGTTAAGGGGTGGCATGTCACCCTGACTAACCCTTCACTTATCATTGGATTAGGATGAAATCTACAATCCACCTAATAAGGGAATGAGTAAGTATAGAATAGAATATCAGTCACTATCTAATAAAAATATACAGAGTGTAGAAGCGATTTAAAAATGAGAAACATCCAAGTCAATGGTACCTGTATTATTATATCAATTTAAAGTTTAAGTAATAAAAGTAAAATGCTCTCATCCTCACATAAAATAAAGCTAAACAACTGCTTCTTTGTGGCGTCCCAGCCTCGCCGTGGTCCTGTTAACTTTTAAAATAATATGATTACGGTGGAGGGGTCTCCAAAACGACAAGGTCCCTACTTAGAATTGGATTAGACACACTTTCTAATCTAACTTAACTAAGAACTTTGTAATTCTTAAGGTAAAATCTCACTAAATAAAAATACAAGACATGCAGAGTGCAGAAGCATAATACATAACATCCATCCATCATATAATACAACAGTATTGAATAAGTAAAGTGCTGAAAAAGAAATATTATCCCTATATTATTACAATTTTTAAATAGTTTAAAAGGAACTGAAAAGACACTCGTCCTCACAAAAGCAGAAAGAAACTAAAGGTCTTCAGTAGGACACTTCTCCTCCAAGTGCAGATCTCTTGAAGGCTCTACAATCTCAAACAGCTCCGAATCTACCATTATCGGTATCATAATGATATGGCCCCAGCCAATAAAAGAAAAATCTTAGTTAGATAATTTGTCTAAGTACATTTTAGGGTAATCAATTTATTATGTTAATTAGATATCACCATAAATAATTAAGTACAAAGGCATAATAGGAGCAGAAACGCATAAGAAAAGAATAGAATAAAGTTATAAACAAACAGTTTATAACT
Source organism: Gastrodia elata (assembly GCA_016760335.1). Classification (NCBI taxonomy): domain Eukaryota; kingdom Viridiplantae; phylum Streptophyta; class Magnoliopsida; order Asparagales; family Orchidaceae; genus Gastrodia; species Gastrodia elata. Next base: position 26,777,360 of record CM028677.1, on the reverse strand, counting down.
TAACAACTAGAAAGTAAGCACACACCTCCTCCAAGTAATTGCAATAAGGTCAGGTAAGTAAAAGAAATACTAAAGCAGTGACTATAAAGAAAATACATCCTAAACATGCTTATGATCAATATATGATTATGCTAAGTGACATAGAATTAAATGAGCATATAAACATTGAAAATAAAACTAACATCCTATATATATCTAAAAATAGTAAATAAGACTAGCATCCTATATAAAAACAAAGCTAAAAAAATGCAGTAAAGTTATAAGTAAAGATTAGTGCTGAAAATGCAGAAAAAGAGTAAAGTAAAATAGTAATCCAATACTAAAAACTATCTTGGCTATTCAAGCCACTCAAACTGTAAGTAAAGAAAGTAATACTTAGCCTAATGTGCTATAATAGAAGCTCTGAACTGAATATCACTGAAATCTCTTAGCCTAATGGGCTAAGGCAGAAAGTATTGAACTAATAGTCACTGTACAGAAATCCACTCTCAACTAGTACTCACCATGTCCAATCCTGACTAATAAGGTCATATGAACGCAAAATCTATTTCTCGCCACCCTGGGACTCATCTCAACCAGGCATGGATAGACTTACCGACATAGCAATCCAGTGTGCTATGCCGGACTCAAGGATTGGAGAGGTGTACTAGTTAGGTCACAACTTACTAAAAGACCTAAAAACTGAAAACATCGATAAAATATGAATGATATGTATGCAATTCAAAATTAATATGAGATATTTATCAAATATCCTATGTCCAATATATGTGTACAAGGTATGAGGCTCAAAATAAGATATGCAAAGCATCAATTCAAGGTGAGCAAGAGACTCTACTAGGACACAAGTGCTATCTATTTATTATTTAATTTAATCATTTGATCTACTCAAAGTTACACAAGTTCAGGATCTCCAGGTCCTACTATCGAGTGTAACTCAGATTCATGTCCTTATAAGTTAGAAAATAATTAGAATTGATCAAGTTCTAATCTTATCAAATCAATGTCGACTATACAAGGTAAATAATAAGTCAAACATCCTATTTTAATATTTTATCATAATCCCAACCCATCTTGATTGATCAAATCAAGATGAAAGGATTAAGAATTAAACTATAAATATGGAATTTAATCACTTAATCCAAATAGTGTATCTTAAGGATCTAAGGTTTAATACCCACACTCAGAGATTTGGGTGAAGGCAAGTCCTAATGAAAATCAATTTATTAGGATAGATCTCTATTCTTAGTTCTAAGATTCAAAGATAAAATAATCATTAAATAAACTTAGAAAAATCTATAAACTAATAAACTCAAGGTTTCATTTATTGAGTAACCCAATTTACTCAATAAAAGAATTCTAACCTAAGATCTATTCCTAATTTTAGGAATTAAAGCTCTTAATTACTAAGAATATCTCTCATAACACACATCTTAACTAGTGTTATAAGACCTATAGGAAAATTCTAAGAAGGTTAAGGAAGGGAGAAACACTCAAATTTTTACTTAGGATTTTCATTAAGGGTTTAAAATTGAGATTTTGATCAAAATCAAATTAAGGCTTCTTAATTTCTATTCTAAATCATTCTATTTACTGATTAAATTATTTAAAAAGTAATTTTAGGGCTTTAAATTGTTAAACCTTAATTTTGGGCAAAATGATCATTTTGCCCTTACTTAAGGGTTTAAAAGATCAAAATTTGATGTAGGATTCCAAATCTGAATTTATTTTGTGGCAAAGTGCTTCTTACTATCTAATATAAGATTAGATGGTGATTACACAAATTTTTGGTGATTATTAAACCTTATGAGATCAAATTAATGAATTTGACTCATAGGGGCATTTTAGTAATTTGGCTAAATAAAATCTAAATTTTCTTTCATTTTATTGTTATTTAATATCTGATGTTTTCATAAAACCTAAATTTGCTAAATTCTGATAAGTATTGGCCAAGTTATTGCCAATACAAACTTAAAGGGGTAGAATGGTAATTATGATTTTCTTAATTAATGGTCAAAAATCTTAACTTTGTCAATTAGTGTCCAAATTGAGTGAAATCAGTGGCTATGGGTCACATATGATCCACTGATTACAATGATTAGTGGTAGGCTCAATTTGGACTCTAATTGGCTAAGTTATGACCTAATTAAAATTTAGGGTGATTAGTGAGTGATTAGTAAAATTAATCACCAAATCATTAATCCAACCACACCATTAAGTTATAATGTACTATACAAGTTCTTTGAAACTTAAATTGCTCAATTTGGATCATTAGATTTGTTAATATTCACTAATCAAGTTTTAGGGTAATTAAGAGTGATTAGCAAATATAATCATTGGATCTAAAATATTTTTACAGATTACTATAAATTAAGTTTTTTTAATCTAAATTGATATTTAAATTACCTAATTTGGAGTTCAATTGACCAACTTATGATCAATTGAAGTTCTAGGGTTAATTGACCTAATTAGGGTTAGGTCCTAAAAGTGATTAGCCTAAATCTAATCCAAACACCAAAACTAATACTACTATAATATTTCCTAAGGTTTTTTGAGTATTTTGAGACCTATATTGGGTATGTTTAAGTAAACACAAAAAGTTATGATCTAATGAAATTTTGTGCCATTTAGGGTAATTTATGAATCCTAAATGTCACTAAGAGAAATACAGCCCCAATTTGAAATTTAATAGCACCAAATTGATCCTCTAAATTTTTTGAATCCACTGATATATTATTTTACTATTTTTAGATGAGTGGACTTAAAGTTATGGATAATTGAATGTTTGTAATTAATTAATTTATTTAATCTAATTATTTAATTAATCCTATTATTAATCCCTTATTTATATGGCTTTATAAAACAGCGGTTCCCACAACTTAAAGATGGGCCACGTGGAAGGCTATTCGCCCGGGCCGCTGAATCGAGTCGAGAAGACCCAAAAGGAGATCGGGCTTCTCCTTCTCCTCCAGAGGCGCGAGTGATGCGAATTAGGGCATGAAAGTTTGGGGTCGAAATGACCACGCCGGCAGCTGGCCCGCACGGCATTGTCTGGAGAGTAACATAAGCTTTCCTACGGTATGTAACATAACATCAAAGGAGACTATGATCAAGAAAAATTTCAAACCCTAAGAGGTTCTCTATGTACAAAAAATGGCGAAATGAATTTACTTGCAGATGTATTTGCATAATTAATCCGATCGAGTTCAGTCCAACTCGATTGGATGCTAAGGAATTGTTAAAACAAATATTGAAATAAAATTAAGGTTTGTATAATTGATAAATTAGTTGAAAGGGTAGGCAGGTACCTGACACGATCAGCTCCAAGGGCGATTTTAGGGCTCTTAGCAAAAATGGTAGTGGAAGGATTGAGCATCAATCGTTGTCGATACAGCCAAGTATATTCATTTTTACACCTCCAAACGTGCATTAAGGGAGGTTGATAGCGATGGCAAAGACACGCGCAAGGTGTAGCGTTCGCCGCGTGCGCCTCTACGAGACATGCGCCTTCCCTTGCGACCCAATGAAGGTGACAACATCTCCACCGTCCGATCAGGATGCTTGATCGGATCTGACGACCCAAAGCAATTATGCCGAGCGATCTAACGACGTTAAGGTAGGTGACGGCATACTAAATTATTATACAGACGCCGCTAAATTATTTAATTAATATTAATATTTATATAATTTAAAACCTATTTCATTAATTAAAATTAATTAATTAAATGTGCCCTAAAAATTCCCAAAAATCACTCTTAGCTAAATGAAGGGTGAGTAATACAACGGTGTGATCGGATTTTCGATTCGACGAGTATTTAATTATCTTAGTTTTTGCGGGATTTAAATAATATTAAAATATTCGATGAAAATCCAACGACTTCCAAATGCCTCCAAAACTTCACCCTTAGCTAATTTGGGGGTGGTGAACGTAATGACAAAGTCGAATTTTCGATTTGAGGTCTAAATAAAAAATCAATTTCTAAGGTTTTGTGATTTGTTTCAAAAATCCAAATTTGATCAAATTGATTTCTGATTTGACCTAAATCTTAGAGATAAGGTATAAATAACTTAGTTAGTGTACTAGAACCTCAATTAAGACTTAAATTAGACTTAAGTATCCTAAGTAACAACATGGGTTATTATATTCTTCCAAAGGCTCCTCCTCTGGATAAGGCTCCACACCTAGCATCTGATCGTCTAACTGAAGAGGTTCTGTCATTGTCAGTTTCACTATATAGGGCCCCAGCAAAAAAAAGAAAAATCTTATGTTAGACAATTGTCTAAGTATATTTTAGGCTGATATATTTTATGTGTTTTGTAATATCACCATTTAACAATTTCTATGTAATAACTATAGCAAATAAAGGAGCAATTGGCAATACAAAAAGGAAAAAAAAAAGCTATAAACAATCATTTATAACTTAAGCAAAAATAGAGGCTAAGACATGCCTCAAGAGCAAGCTAAACAAGGCAGGGCATATATAAATAACTAAACAAGTACCGAAAAAAATACTACATCCTAATCATGCTGATGATAAAAAAAAATATGTAAATTTAAATAACTTAAACTCAGCAATGATACATATAATAGCAGCAAAATTATAACATCCTAAAATATATATATAAGCAGAATAAATGTATAACTTACTGAATAAAAATGCTAAAAAAAGTAAATAAAGTATCAAAATTATATATATGAATATCTGTGTACTAACAGCCATACAGAAAATAGCTAATCAAGCCCACTGAATATCAAGGATCTTAGCACCAACATGGAGGCTAAGGCATAAAATCTATATACTCCTAACATCATCAGAGACCAATGTAGTGCCCCACCCCATCGTCGCGCGCAAAAAGACAGTTATAATTAATTTCGGCGGCGGAGCGGCGTGCCACTCGGGGAGGAAATCCCGTCTTCCTGAATAGCTGAAAACTAAGCCCACCTGAAGGGCTGCTGACTCAACCTCAAGGAGGGTTGAGAGTTAATACTTAAGATAAGAGTAGTATTCTTATTCTAAGTATAAGATAAATATATATATTGGATTTATAATACAATAGGAATCCAATATATGTATAAGATATCAGCATTTCTAGTATACTGATCATATCACTATACTAAGTATAAGTAATATATAATAGAGTGCGAAAACTTAAAGCAAATATCTAGAAAATATTCATCACAGAAGTTGTATGAAAATATTCATCTTAGAAAAGAAAAGAAAATATATCCAGCAGTTTTACAAACAGTTTACTGAAATAGACATAAAACTAAGTACTAAACTTAAATTAATAAGCAGAAAATAAAATTGGAGGAGAGTACACTAGTGCTCCACGGGCTTCTCCTAAATCTCCTGGGTGTCCTTTTGACTTGGCTCAATATACTGCTCAGGATCTAGCAAATTGCCAGATCCCAAAAGTACCCCATATTAGACAATAAGTCTAACACATTGAACTAGTCTAAACAATTCTAGTTATTCATTTAACATTTACATAATGTGATTAAATCTGCAAAAATACTGTAAAGGCAACTAAAAATATAAAACTGTATAAAATTGTATAAAATTGAAGTAAAGTAAGGTAAAGCTGAAATATAAACTGAAATACTGAAAATAAACTAAGACAGTACTGAATCTGAACTGAATAATTATCTATAAAATTATGCTGTATGTCGCTGAAATTGTGCATCTGAATATACCACAATACTGTATGATACTGATATGCAACCAAAATGTCATTGAACTACTATGAGTAGTACGGTCCAATGTATATATATATATCCAGTTGGGAATACTGCTTACTGATGATGTCGATATATCTTGAAATTCCCCAGTCAATGTATGTAACATTCTATAACCCATAAATCATCATTGATACTCATACATCATCCTGATAGTCACACGTCAGGCTTATGCTTATGCTCATGCTTCTAAATTACATGAGATAAATCCAAAAATCCAGAAAATGTTTTGAAATCTGATAATGAATTCTAGGTCTCCATTGTGCAGAATTCTGCTAAAAGGATTTTGACTCCTAAATTCTAGTTTGATAATTGGTTAAAGTTGAGAGTTTACTTAAAAATCATTAGCTGGAATGTTGTATACACATAGTTAGCATACTTGCAAGAAAGATGGATTTAACCCTTAGCTTGTTTAAACTGCACTAATCGAAGCGCACTATGATAAGAGGCAGAACTCGGTCACAGTTTATATATATCAAGCTAAGCCGTTAAATGACCTAATTACAAGCATACTTAGTGGTCTACGCAAAGTGACTTAAGATACTTAGTTTGCTTAAACTGCACTTATCGAAGCGCACTACGATAGGAGGCAGAACCTGGTCATAGTTTATATCTCAAACTAAGGATCTTGTTCACTAATTGTAATACTCTTAGTCTTGGAAGATTTATTCTAATGGAACTGTATTTGGCTAATCCTATAGGACATCACCTGGTCATAAGTCCACATTGGAGTGAATCAACCAATCTTGAATATTACTGAAATATTCCAGTACTATGGGTATACTCTATTATACCTAACCAATAATTTGGATTCAGACAATTCTATTTAATCCTCAATGATTTATCAAAGCTATTAATCCTTACTCTAAATGGGTAGGTCCTACACAAAGCTCCAAGGGCGTGATCAAAGGATCACTCAACATAGGTTGCTACCACAAGGAATAAGTCACATACTAAGTACTTTAGGTGATTCCTACCACAAGGTATCAAGTTCAACTTTTAAAGTTATGAAGGATCAACTAGGTTTCTACCTCAATAAGTCACAAAAGTCCTTCCTACCTCAATGTATCATTAGTTAAGGTTTTTAACCATTTCAATAATAATCCTATAGCAAGACTTTTAAGATTTCACTTTTCTATTTCTTAAGCAAACATTTAAGGTTTATTTGCTAATTTAGGTTAAAGTGATCAGATCAAATAAATAAGATCCATCTAATTCTTTCCTATTCTACAATTATAGGATAAAATCAAAGATCTTATTCGAGTTAGATCATTTCATAAATCATTGCAATTTTATTATTCATCTTATACTAGTAGTCTTATATAAGAAAAAATCCAAGATCTAAAGTTTAGATTTAGATGATTCAATCAATCATATTCAATATTATCCTTAACACTTATAATTTGATGATTTAAGATCAATATCAAATCATATGTATTATTAGAATAATGTCAATTTAATTATCTTATAATCAAGTTAATTAATTAAGTGATTAAAGTTTAGATCTTAATCAAGATAAGCTAGGGTTTAACCCCTAACCTTTCTATCATTAAGACCAATGTTAATTTAAAAGTCAATGACAAATTAATGTATTATTAGTATATTACTAATGTCACACTTGTTTGGATTAAGTATTATCTACTTAATCAAGTTATCAAGATTTTTATGTTTAAATTTAGTTTACATATCAAGATGTCCCATTTAAATATTAAAGTTCTTTAACATACATCCTAAAATCATAAAAGTATAGATATGTAAGTTTGATATAAAATGAAAAGTAATTAAGGCTAACTAAATTTTAAATCAAATCAAAGAAATTAGCACTTGATTATAAATTTAAAAGACTTAGGCTTCATGCCATTTAGTTGTTAAGGTATATATATTTAATATAAGCATACACTGATTCTATTATTTAGCAATTAACACAATACTTTTAAGGTACATGAGAGGTTTTAAGCATTTGATCAAAGTGACAAAGTTCAAACTTAATTTCAATACAGAATTTTATGCAATGTTCAATTTTAGCTAAAAGTACCAAAACAGAGAAATTTGATATTATTTAGTCGCACTAGGGTTATAGGGACCTTAAAAAACCAAAACAGAGAAATTTTGGCTATTTCAGCCAAAACAGGGCAATATTACAAAATTCTAGGCATTTTTGCAAGTTTGGGGGCTGCAGTGCGCGGGAGCGCCTTTCGCATGGCAGCGCGCTGTAGCGCTTTTAGCCTGGCAGCCCGCGGTAGCGCTCTTCGTGCTGCAGTGCTTTTAGCGCTGGGGGGTGTGCTGCGGCCCGCTGCGGTGCGCTACGGCGCGTAGCAGCGGTTCAACTTGCGAAAATTATTGTTCAATTAATTTATTTTTCATATTTACATAAGTTTTTCTAAAAATTTCCGCTGCAGTCCACTACCATGCGCGGCAGCGCGCTGTAGCGGTATATTTTGCAAATTTATTGTTTAAATAGTTTTATTAATATTTTTATATGTTCTGCGGCCTTTTTCGCAAATTCGGGCACTGCAACGGTCTTTTTCGCAAATTCGGCCCCTGCAGCGGCCTTTTTCGCAAATTCGGGGGCTGCAGTGGCCTTTTTCGCAAATTTGGGCGCTGCAGCGCCAGACGGCGATTTCGCTAGGACAAAAACTATAAGGTCCATTTTCAAGCTCAAATACTCACAATCCAAAGCATTTCATGAGTGGTGCCATATATCAATGTAAATATCTTTCTGATACCTTTTCATCGACATTAAAATCGGCACAAATGGAGTATCCTAGCTATACGAAAAATGTGAATAAATGACAGGGTATGCAGAATGTTAGAAAAATAGAGCATTAAATTTAATCTCTTGGAGAGCTGTAATGGCTTGTATACTTAAACAAAGATGTCTAGAGATGCAATAAGCATAATAGCAAGATGAACTGGATAAGGAGAGGAGCAAAAAGGTACCTTAAACCTTACAATAAGAGGAGGAAGAGACTTGGAAGGAACCTTTGTCTTTCTCCAAAATCTTAAAGATGAGATGCACTTTTTCTTCTTCAACACAAGTGCATTAAGCAATGAAAGGGAAGGTGAGAAAACTTTAGCAAGCAAAAGAGGAGGGCAGAGCTCTTTCTTTAAAGGAGAAGGGGAAGAGTATGGAGCCATCATGAGCCTAGGGAAGCTAGGAGATGGAAGGAGTGGCCAGCTGATTTTGCAAGGATGGCCAGCCAAAAATGTAAAGGAGGAAAGAGAAGATAAATGCAAATTTAGGAATAATCAATTATTATTCCTAATTTTAATTTATAAAAAAAATTGGATTAATTAAATGTGTTCCGAAAAATCCAAAAAATTTGCCCCTAACTAATTTGGGGGTGAGGAATGCAACCGCGAAGTCAGAATTTGATTCTGACGATTATTTAATTATGATAATTTTTTAGGTATTTAATTATATTAAAATATTCGCGAAAATTCGACGACTTCCAAATGCGTCCAAAATATTACCCCTAGCTAATTTGGGAGTGACGATTGCAACGGCGAAGTCGGATTTTGATTTCAAGGTCAAAATAATACCTCAATTTTCTAATTAATTAAATATAAAAAATAATCCAAAATATTAGATTTAGCTTCGAATCATACCAAATCTTTAGGGATTAATTTAAATGACTAGATGATATTAACAGAATGATTATTAAGATATGATTAGGCTTAAATTAAGCTGGGTAACAACCTCAGGTTATTACAACTAGGCAGGATATAGGGATTTTTCCTAGTATCAACATGGAGCTTAGGCAAGAAAACACAACAAATCTTCTCTTAGTGTCAACACGGAGAGTAAATAAAGAAGATATAAACAAAGTCTTCTCCTATGTTATTTGAGAGTAGGCAAAAAAGATATAAACAAAGTCTTCTCCTAATGTCCTCTAAGACTAGGCAAAGAAGACATCAACAAAGTCTTCTCCTAGTGTCATATGAGACTAGGCAAAGAAGACATCACTGAGAGGCAGCTCTAGCACATATAATTATTATCTTTAATCAATCACTTTATTATTTTCACAAGAAATCTAAGGAGTCTCCATATTTTCCTAAAGTTTTATTCATGCATCAAAATCTTATATGATATGCACAAGGAAAATGGCACAAATATCCAAGGAATGCATAGCAAAATCATCAAAGTAAGCAAGAGACTCTAGTAATATAGTGATATCATTTATTTTCTAATTAAACCATTCTAACTATTCTAAATTACACAAGTTTAGGATCTCTATTTTCTTACTATCGAGTGTAACTTAGAAAAATTTATCCTTATAAGTTAAAATGGATTAAAACTAATCAGGTTCTAATCTAATTCAATCAAATGATGACTATGAGTTTAATCAATAAATCATATGTCCTAATTTTGTAAATTTAGATGTACTATCTAAGATCTGATCAAGATCTTTTAAACTATAGATTATGGATTAAGCACTATGAGAATTGATTTTTAATCTCATAATCCAACAGGAATAAGACTTAAGTTCTATGTTTTAATCTATAAGTGGTCTACTAATTAAGACAGATCCTATTAAGTAATCAAACTTAATAGGATGAATCTCCTATCTTACATTTAATGTTAAAAGATAAAATAATCAAAATAAGTTAAAAAATTCTAGAAACTAATAAAACTAAGGTTGCACCCATTGAGTAACCTAGTTACCAAATAAATGAATTCTAATCTATGATCTAGTCCTAGTCTTAGGAATAATCCTTAAGTGAGGTGTAAAAATCTTAAGAAAAGGCTTAGAAGGATTTTTAAGTATTTTTCGAATTGACCTAAATACTAATTTTACTCACTTAAATGATTATAATATAGTTCAAATATTGATTTTAGTATTTTAAAAGGCTAATTAGAGGTTAATAATGTTTAACCTAGACTTTGGGCAAAATGGTCATTTTGCCCCTACTTAAGGGTCTAAAAAGTCAACTCTTGATTTAAGGGTCCAAATTAAAGTTTCTTAATCCAAATGATTCTTTACTGTCTAACTTGAAGATAGACAATAAGTACGTCGAGAAATGGATCATACAGGTCCAAACTAAGATTTTTTACCTAAGGGCATATCAGTAATTTTTACTCTAATAAAACCTATATTCTTATGTAGTTTATTATTGATTAAGTTCTAAGATATCCATAGAACCTAAAATTTCTGAATTCTGATAAGTATTGGCCAATTTATGACCAATACAAGCTTAAGGGTTAATATGGTGATTAAGGGTTTTTAATTAAGAGCCAAAAATTCTAATTTTTCAAATTAGTGTCCAAATTGATTAAAATCAGTGGCTATGAATCATAATTGACTCACTGATCCCATTGACTAGTGGTAGGCTCAATTTGGACCTTAATTGGCTAAGTTATGATTTAATTAGAATTTAAGATGATTGGTGAGTGATCAGTAAAATTAATCACCAAATCATTAAACTAACTATACCATTAGGTTCTAATATATTGTAGGAGTTCTCTGAATCTTGAATTGCTTACTTTGGCTCATTAATTTTACTAATCTTCACTAATCAAGTTTTAGAGTAATTAGGGTTAATTAAGAAATCTAACTATTGGATCCTAAGTATTTTTATAGTTTACTGTTTATTAGGTTTTCCTGATCTAAATTGATAATTGGATCATCTAATTTGGAGCTCGATTAACCAAGTTATGGTCAATTAAAATTCTAAGGTTAATTAACCTAATTAGGATTAAGTCCTAAAAATTATTAGTCTAAAACTAATCCAAACAGCAAGGTGGACACTACTAAATTAATTCTTAGGATTTTCTGAGCGCTTTGAGACCCATATTGGGTATGTTTGGATTAAGGGTTGCAAAGTTATAGTAGTTTGATCATTTGTAACATAATTTGGAATTATTTAATGATCTAAAATGTCACTATGTGAAATACCTATCCAAATTGAGATTTCATAGTTTCAGATTAATCCTTAATTTTTGCTGATTAATTTAATATATTTATTCTTATGATTTGTATTTATATTTATCAAGATATTATTATTTAAAGTTTCTATATAATTTGATTTATACTTACTTAATAATTCATTTAATTATAATTATCACTATACATTTAATTAAATTAATATCACATTTCTGTTATTATTAATATATTAATTGTAGGGAGATCATGTGGTACCTTTGTCGACGGTTGGGACGAAGGGGTTCACTAGGCTCAACTTCCTGAACATTCCAGAGGCTCCCCGATCTGTTTGACGCGATCCTGGCATGCAATGAGGGTTAATGGAGTCTTGGCGGAGCCGTCGAGGTGGGAGGAGCACTAGGTTGGGTGCGGCAGCGGCGGTGCGTGCGACGGGGCGCTCTGATTGGCGCGGAGGGTTCGATGAAGGAGATGAGCCCGAGCCGTTCGATCGATCCCGATCGAACGGCTCAGATCTGTCTGATCATAATCGGATGGAAGGCGACGGCGTCACAGGGTTCATGTACGGCGCCGTTTGCATTTATTAAATAATTATATATTTAATTTATTTAAATCAATTTATTTAATTTCTTATTATAATAAAATAATTAATTTATATTTAGAAAAATTTCAAATATTCACCCCTAGTTAATTAAGGGGTGAGGATCACAATGGTGAGGTCAGATTTTCAATCAGACGAGTATTTTAATTTCTCAATTTTCGGGGTATTTAAATATTATTAAAATATTTATCGAAATTTCGACGACTTCCGATTGACACGAAAACATAACCCATAGCTAATTTGGGGGCAATGAGCGCAATGACAAAGTCCATTTTTCAATCTGAGGTCATTTTAGATAGGTCAAATTCTATGATTTCTGGATTTTCCAATAATCAGAATTCGATCTATTTGAGTCCTGATTTGGACTAGGTCTTAAAGGTTGACTCCAATTGACCTAATTAGCACTTATGATTAGATTTAAGACTAAGATTAGTCCTAATTGACTAAGATAATAACTTAGGTTGTTACAAACTCCCCCACTCAAAAACGATATCGTCCTCGACATCACTCAAGTGTTAATAAAGGCAAGAATTAAATATGACTCGAATAAGAATTTGGAATGGAATTACCTAGATTTTCGAAGAGTCTAGGATATTTAGATCGCATATCAGATTTCTTCTCCCAAGTGGCTTCGTTGCAAGAACGATTTTTCCACTAGACTTTGATCATGTTGATAGCATGATTTATAAGCTATTTGCGATCACGAGCTAGTATCTGAATTGGCTCCTTGGCATATGACAGATCTGGTTGGATTTGAATTTCTGGGAACTGCATGAGGTGAGACGGGTCTCTAAGGCACCTTTTTAAGGATGATACGTGGAATACATTGTGTACTGCAGCAAAATCTAATGGTAGCTCCAACTAGTATGCTTGACCCAATTCTCTTCAAGACTTTGAATGGTCCATCATATCTCGGGCTGAGCTTGCCCGTAACTCCAAAATGATATACGCCCTTCATAAGGCTGACCTTTAGATATACAGAGTCTCCTTCTTGGAATTTCAAGGGACGCCGGCGAATATTGTGATATTTGCTCTGCTTATCTTGAGCTGCCCTAATTCTCTGCTGTATGAGCATCACCTTTTTGTTTGTCTCTTCTACCAGCTCAAAGCCATACAGCTGAACATCTCCCGTTTCCACCCATGCCATTGACGTAGAACACTTCCTACTATATAGGTCAATTAGAGTAAATATTTCAAGGCTAAGAGTGTTATAAATAATGACTTATTTATTAGTTTGATTAAAAATACAAATCGTCATCAGGTGATGCCTCATAGCGAAGATCGCTTCAATAGGTGTGGCTTAAACAAACTAAGTAATTTGAGTCACCTTTTTAAAAAAAATAAATATGATCATGAGTTGGGCATCCCTTGCTCGGCGAGTCTTCCGACAAGGGTCTTATCTTAATGACTTAGCTTGAGATACAAATTGCCATCGGGTGATGCCTCATATCGAAGATCGCTTCATTAGGGTGGCTTAATCAAACTAAGTGCTAAGAACCACCTTTCTTGGAAACATGCTAAATATGTATATACAATCATCCCATCTAATGATTTTTAAGTAAACTCTCAACTTTAACAAATTATCGAAATATAATATAGGAGTCAGAATCCCTTAAACAGAATTCTGCATAATGGAGACCCTGAATTTATTATCGAATTTCTAAGCATTTTTCTGGATTTGTCTCATGTATATTAGAAGTATGAGCATGAGCATAAGCATGATGTTGAGTATCAGTGATGACATATGAGTATCAGTGATGATTTATAGGTTACGGAATGTTATATACATTGACTGAGGAATTTCAGGATGTATCAGCTCGCAGTTCCCAACTTGTAGTATGTATATATTGGATCGTACTACTCATAATAGTCCAGTGATATTTGGTTGCACATTAGTATCATACAATATTGTGATATATTCAGATGCATAGTTTCAGTAATATACAGCACAAATTTATAGATGATTATTCAGTTTCAGATTCATTATTATTTTGAGTTATTTTCAGTATTCAATTTATAGTTCCGCTTTACTTTACATTACTTTTAGTTTTGTACAATTTTATACAGTTTTATGCCTTCAATTATCTTCACAGTATTTCTGTAGATTTAATTATATTATGTAAATGTTAAATGAATAACTAGAACTATTTAGATTAGTTTTGATGTGTTAGACTTATTGTCTAACATGGGGCACTTTTGGGATCTAGCAATTTACTAGATCTTGAGCATTATATTGAGCCAGGTCAGGAGGACACCCACGAGATTCAGGAGGAGCCCGTGGAGTATTAAGGGACTCTTCTTCAACTTTACTTTTCTGTTTAGTCTATTTTCAGTTCAGTACTTAGCTTTTATATCTGTTTCGGTAAAATATTTATAATAATTCTGGATGTATTTTCCTTTTTTTTAGATGAATGTTTTCATACAACTTCTGTGATGAATATTTCTGGATATTTGCTTTAAGCTTCCGCACTCTGTTATATACTACTTATTCTTAGTATTGTGATGTGATCAGTATACTGGAAATGCTGATATCTTATGCATATATTAGATTCTTCATGTGTTTTACATCCAATGTATGTATTAGTCTAATACTTAAGATAAAGATACTACTCTTATCTTAAGTTTTAGCTCTCAACCCTCTTTGAAGTTGAGCCAGCAGCCCTCCAGATGGGTTCAGCTTGCAGCTATTTGGGAAGACGGGATATTCCTCCCCGAGTGGCGCACTGCTCCACCGCCGAAATTGATTATAATTATCTCTTTTGCACGTGATGATGGGGCGGGGCGCTACAGTTGGAGACTGTATTCACCATAATTATGTTAATCTCAGTATTAGCATGACCACAGAGGGTACAGGGACCCACATCTTTAGACCCTTAGGTGTTAGTATTTTTATATAAAGAGCTATAAACCCCAATATTTTGGAGTTTAACTCTTAATCTCTTAATCTTGATTTGTCTTAATCAATATTAATTTGGCTTAAAAAAAATTTTAATTAAGATGATTGATTTATTATTTAACTTATATAAGTGTCGTTGATTAATTTAAACTTGAACTTTATTAGTTCTAATTGTTTAACTTTATAGGACCATGACTTTGAGTTTATACTGGATAGTATGATATTGGAGATTTTGAGCTTGTATAATTTTAAAAAGTTAGAATAATTAAATTAAAAAACAAACGATATCATAGATTTTTGGTTAGTGGTATTTTGTATTCCTTGATTTGTACATCCAACTTTCTTGATTTTTGTCTTTATTGTTTTGACACATTAGTTAAATATAGAGTTATTAATGAATACTCTATGTTAATTTTGAGATTGAGATGTCATGAGTATTAATAAATCATATAATAGTTCAGGGAAATATGCCATAGTTAGTCTGCCTCTGTAATTATGTTTTTTAGCTCAGATTCAACATCAGTGTTCTAGATATTGTATATTTGATCTTGACATTAGTGTTCTAGATATTTCAGTTCCTATTCTGTGGCTAATTTTAGCCATTTTATGTTATGGCAAGACTGTTCTAGGCACATGTCTAATTTAAAATAAAATGTTTTATTTTCAGTTTTAGTTACTTTTAGTACAATTCAGTTCAGTATTTTCAGCATTTATAGTATTTTTAGTATTTTATAGTATTCTTTAGTATTTATATATATTCAGTAATTTCTAGTTTTATAAGGGATTACTATGTATAAGCATATTAAAATATTAGTTTCAGTACTATTTTACTTGTATTGCATTTTTATCAAAAAATCAATATAAGTATATTAATCATATCTATTTATAACATTTTTTTATATTTAGTAGTCTATATTTATAAAATACTTAACCTTTTCTGCAGCTTTGGGTTGAGGTATATTTTCTTACCTTAAATTTTGCTGAAACTATAAATGTATTATTTATAGCTTTACCATTTCAATTGATATTTTGTAACTCATATTTGCTAAGAATAGTTTGTGAGATCTTAAAACATAAGAAATTATCAGCTCAAAATGTACTTAAATAATTTGTCTAATTAATTTTTTCTTTTTTTGGTTGGGGCCCTGGCATGTAACAATAAACATGTCAGTATTAGAGCAGTTTGAAGAATCAAATCCAAGTGAGGAGCAAGAGTGTGGTGACCGAGGATCAAAATTTGAGAGTCTCAAAAGAATGATTCATACACTAAAAATATATATTTATGAAAGTAAAGAAAATAAAATACATAAATGTTCATATTTATATTCAGAGCCATTCATATATGAATTTATAATAATTTTAATATTTACAATAAAGATTTAATCACTTCTCATTTCTCACATCTCTATCTCCTCTTTTATTTGGCAGATCTTCAAGGCCTTAATTTTCAAAACCTAAAAAATTTAGTTACCGGTCAGGTAGGAGTACGCAAGTCATTCTTATAAGAGTAATTCTAGCATCCTATAATAGGTATAAATCAAATATAAAACTGAATGAAATATTTGCATATGAAAGAAAAGTAACTTTTCAAATTTCAATATTGCCCTGCAAGTTAGCTGTGAAATTCAATATAAATAGAAAGCATGAAATAAATAAAATTTATCAAAAGCATTTATAAAAATAAGTCGAGTCCATAGACTCCTGAGCCCAAATGGATAAACCCATAGGCATAACCTGTATGAAGGTTTTCTCATTACCCGTTGGTAGCTTACTCAAAATAGGAACTGATGGTGTGTCTTTCCTTTGGATTTGCCCACTTCCTAATAAGGGCTAAATCCCTCCATATAACTCCCAAGGGCTGCCAGTAGCCCAATCTGTACAGATTCTCAATGTTGCTTTTTATCCTCCAAAGACAAACATTACAATAATATATATCACATTTTTATCTTTTTGTTACATGCTTATTTGATAACATTCTTTTGCAGGTTCATAAGTGGTAAGCAGTTAAATAATGCTCAAATGAAAATGGCTCAAATAAAAATACTGAAATAAAACTGATAAGTAGATTTACGTACCTGTCTATTTTTGATATAATATCAATTAATTCAATTTATTTGATCTGCCAAAAATAATTTAATTCATTAATTTAATATTTTTATGCTTTTAATATTATTTGTAATATTAGGTTTCTATAATAATAAAATGAATATTTAAATATTTGAATTATTTTATTAAGTTAATTAATTATTATGCCTTATAAGGTCAAATTGGGAATTTGACCTTATAAGGGCATATTAGTAATTTTACCCTTAATAAAATCAAAAACTTTTGTTAGTTTATTGTAGATTATGTCCTAAGATTTCCATAGAACCTAAAATTATCAAACTCTGATATGTATTGGCTAAGTTATAGCCAATACAAGTTCTAGGTTTAATAATTATGGTTTAATGTAATTAGTGAGTGATTAGTAAAATAAATCACAAAATTACTAAACTAATCACATAGCTAGGTTCTAATATACTTTATGAATTCTCTGAAATTGAAATTAATCAATTTGGATTATTAGATTTGCTAATATTCACTAATCAAGTTCTTGAGTAAGTATGGTTAATTAGAAAATATAACTATTGGATCCTAAATATTTTTATAGTTTACTGTAAGTTAGGTTTTTTTGATCTAAATTGATATTTGGATTACCTAATTTGGAGCTAAATTAACTAACTTATGGCCAATTGAAGTTTTAGATTTAAATGGCTTAATTAGGGTTAGGTCCTAATTGTGATTAGTCTAAATTTAATTTAAACAGCAAAATTAATACTATTAAAATATTTCTTAGGGTTTTCTGAGTATTTTGAGACCCATATTGGGTATGTTTGGACTAGTGTGTGCAAAGATACGAGGTTTTGATGTTTTAGTGGTATTTTTGTAATTATTTAAATATCCTAAAATATCACTAAGTGAAACATTGGTCTCACAACAAAATTAATGTCATCAATAAATTTCTCATATTTTTCTGATGAATTTGGTATATTTATTTGCTAAATTTGGATGAATACTTTAGGAGTTTATTTAAGTTTAAAGTTTGGTAATTAATTAATATTTGATGTTTAATATTTCTATTTAAGATCATATATTCCTTAATAAATTCACTTTTCTGATTTAATTATTTAGATCTATGTAAGTAATCTGTATTTATTTATATATATATGATTATATATATATATATATATATATATATATATATATATGTATCATATATAATACTTATTATATAATATAATTATTTTATATAGAGTTTATACTTATACATATATATATATAATTTTTATTAAAATTCGTTTCTTAGCAGGTGGGACCCACGCCTTAATCGAGCGGCAGACATGGCTCGATCCAGCAGCCGATGTGAAGGGTGGGACCCACGCCTTAATCGAGCGGCAGGCATGGCTCGATCCAGCAGCCGATGTGAAGGGCGGGACCCACACGCATAACCCTCACGGGTTGACACGTGACCGGTTCACGGATGATTTGAGTCGGTCCAGGTCTGGTCCGGTTCAAAGAGATCGGGTCGTCTCTTCAACTCCCCCGATGGCCATTAGGATTAGGCGGAGATCGGCAATAATCGAGCTCGTGAGAGCTCCATTAAGAACTAAGGAATGAACAATTTATTGCATATTAACATAAAGATCTAGGATGATGATGAGGTACCTTCAGTTTTAAATGGATAAAGAAAAGTTTGATCCCACAATCGCTTAGCTTCGACCCGAGATGAGGTTTAAGAGGTGATATCGTGCTATTTAGGATCACAGACAAGATTTAAAGAGCTTCTTAAGCGGTAGAAGACATCTGGATTCCTCTTCATCGGCCGCGTGTCGCTTGGGGTCGACGTGTGCCCTAACGTGGAGGAAGGAGGATCCCAGGCCGTCAGATCTGGTCAAACGATCGACGGACCGGTTCGGTTCCTTCGAATAACGGGTCAAACCCGTTATTAACGGGTTGCGGATATGTTGCAAGAATCGAACCCGTTAATATTTAGGCGGGCCCCAAAGGCTGTTTTAAATTTTAAGAAATCAAAATTAAATAACAATATCTATATATAAAATTTCTTATTTAAAAATGAACTATTATGAGTTCCGAAAAATACCAAAATTTCACCCCTAACTAAATGAGGGGTGAGGAACGCAACGACGCATTCGGATTTTTGATTTGATGAGTATTTATTTATTTGATTTTTCAGATATTTAAAATAAAATTAAAATATTCGTCAAAAATTCAACGACTTCCAAATGCATTCAAAACTTCACCCATAGCTAATTTGGGGGTGGTGAACGTAATGACGAAATCAGATTTTCAATCTGATGTCAAAATTATTTAAATATTAATAAACAAATTTGAAAAGGAATTCTAGTATTTTACAAAGAGCATGATGAAAACCCTTCTGATGTGGCTTAGTTTTTATTTCTAATGAAGATAGAGCATTTTATTTAAGTTTAGTCTTTCTTTTCGTAGAACTATTTAATGGCTTGTAATAATTTTAATTTCTGCATTGTATGTTTTTTATATTTCAGTATTATGTCTGGGATGTAATATTTACTCTTTACCTTATATTATTTCTGCAATGTGATGAATGGATATATTTATTTCAGTCAATTTTCACACTTTGTTTATTTATGGCACCTACTTATTGTACTCTGAATTATGATTATTCTTATATGATAATTTGGGGCATAATCGTGTGTCGAAATAGTTGAGTACTTTGACACTTTAATACTATTAGTATTAGAAAAGTAAGTGGCCTCTTAGTAAATATTTGCTTTGTTAGTGCTAATTGCAAGGTTATCCCTTAGTGATGATTCATTCCATTGCTTGATTACACTATCTTTGTGCAGAGCATCGGGGAGGGGCACCACATGTAATGCCCCATCATTAATCAAGTTAAGTCTTTCATTAACATGATTAATAATGCAAGCCTTCTAAACTGATGATCTATAGCGCCCCGCCCCATCGCCGCGCGCAAAAGACAATTATACTTAGATCAGCAGCAGAGCGATGAGCTACTCGGGGAGGGAGCGACTGTTGTATCTCCCCGAATAAGCTAAAATAATGATCCACACTGAAGGCTACTGACTCAAACCTAAGAGTAGGATCGAGAGTCAATACTTAAGATAAGAATAGAATACTTATCTTAAGTATTAGACTAATACGTACATTAGATTTAAAAAGGTAAATATGAATCCAATATACGTTATCAATATATCAGTATTTCCAGTATGCTGATCACATCACAATAATAAGTATAGTAGTATAACAGAGTGCGGAAGCTAAAGCAATATATCCAGAATACATTCATCACAAAGCAGTAGTAAACATTTATCTCAGAAAAGAAAAGTAAAATATATCCAGAATTATTACAAACTAATTTAAAAGATGAAAAAGTAAAGTTTATTTGAGGTACTGAAAATAAAGCAGTAAGTAAAAGGTGCAAGACTGATCCACTATGGCTTTACGTACTCCTCCTGGATCTCCTGTAAGTCCTCCTGCCCTGTCTCCACAAGCTGCTCGGGATCCAGCAAATTGCTGGATCCCAAAAGTACCTCGTGTTAGACAAGAAGTCTAACACATTGCAACTAACTACGTAGTTCTAAAGTAAATGCAATAGACAGTAAAGTAAATACGAGTGTAGAAAATAATAGTAAAGGCACTATGTAACTAAAACTGTAAAGACTAGGCAAAGTAAAACTGCATCAAAACTAAATACTGAAAGTAAACAAAAATATCTCAGACATCAATGTGAAAAATGTCCAATGCTGTACTATATGTCACTGGAATGATGCACCTAAATATGCCACAATATGGTATGCCACTGGTATGTAACATAACTATCACTAAAAGGCTATGAGTCGTATGGTCCAATATATACATACACTCAGTTGGGAAGATAGTACGGTTATGCTAATGCATCCTAAAATTCTCTAGTCAATGTATGCAATATTTCGTAACCTATAATTTATCACTAATACTCATGCATCACTGCTGAAATAATCCCTCAAACGCATGCTCATATTCATGCCCATGCTTCTATTTTATATGAGTAAAATCTAGAAATTCATAAAACTTTGAACACCAATAATGAATTCCAAGTCTCCACTATGCAGAAACCTATTAAAAGAATTTTGACTCCTAGCTCCTAGAATGATAATTGGTTAAAGTTGAAGATTTACTTAAAAATTATTATATGGGATGATTGTATATACATATTTAGCATGTTTACAAGAAAGGGGATTCTTATCACTTAGTTTGATTAAACCACCCAAACGATGCGGTCTTCAAGAGAAGGCATTGCCTGTTGGCGATTTGTATCTCAAGCTAAGTTATTAAGATGCCATACTCACAATCACACTTAGTGTCTTAAAGAATGTGACTCTAATTACTTTGTTTATTTGAGCCACACCTATTAAAGCAGTCTTCGCTATGAGGCATCGCCAGTTGGCGATTTGTATTTCAATCAAACTAAAGAATGAGTCCATATTTAATACATTCTTAGTCTTGGAAGATTTACTCTAACAGGACTGTATTCGTCTAATCCCTCAGGATAACACATGCTCATAAATCCACATTAGAATGAATCAACCAATCCTGAATACTTTGAAGAAAACCAATACTATGGGTATACCATACTACACCAACCAATGACTTAGGTTCAAATAATTCTATTTAATCAATAAGGATTTATCAAGACTATTAATTTATATGCTAAATAGGTAAGTCCTATATAAGGCTCCAAGAAAAAGGTGATCAAGGATCACTAAATATAGATTCTACCATATGGAAAGTGTTATTCTAATATCTTAAGTGATTCTTACCACGAGGGGTTAAGATCAACTTCTAAGATTAAGGGATCATCTAAGCTTCTACCTTAATGAGTTATACAAAATTCTCCTACCTCAATATATATTTAAATTTAGGTCTTTAAAATATTTCAGAGAAAAACTTATGCTGAGATACTTAAGATCTCACACCCTTAATTCT
Source organism: Gastrodia elata (assembly GCA_016760335.1). Lineage (NCBI taxonomy): Eukaryota > Viridiplantae > Streptophyta > Magnoliopsida > Asparagales > Orchidaceae > Gastrodia > Gastrodia elata. The sequence continues at coordinate 26,755,221 of CM028677.1, read as the reverse complement.
AAAGCTAACATTTTATGTTCTATTTAATAATTAGGTTTAAAGTGATCAGATCAGATAATTAAGTCATTTGATCATATCTTATTCTAAGATTATGGGATTTAAATCAAAGATGTTATTAGAATCAGATTAATTATTAAATCAATTTAGTTCTATTATCTTTTTATACTAGTAGTCTTATTTAGGAGAAAATCAATAATCTAAAGATTAGATTCAGATTAATCAATCACATAAATTTATCAATAACTTTAACATGTTTAATTCAAATATTTAAGATCAATACTAAATCAGATACATTATTGGGAAAAAAATGTCAATTTCATTATCTTATAATCAAGTTAATTTAATTAAAAATTTAAGAGTTTGGATCTTAATCAATTATATTAGGGTTTAACCCCTTACTCATGCCCAATTAAGATCAAATGTTTATTTATAAATCAAATGTCAAATCAGTGAATTTGGGATATATTATTAGTAGCAATCTTAGACCTAGATCAAGTCTTAATACCTTGATCAAAGTCTTAAGACTTCTTAAGGTTAATTAAGAGGTTTAAGTTCTCTATTTTTTATTTATTCAATTTATACATCATAAATTTGCATACATGATTTCAATACATCTCCCTTACTATTATGAATCATATTAATAGAAAAATTTTAGAAAACAAAAAATAATTAGTGCTAAACAAATCCTAAATCAATCCAATAGGATTAGCACATAATTACAAATATAACCATCATAATTTCATGTAATTTGGTACATAAGCTCTATTTTACCATATAATTAATCAGGGACTAAGTTTGTTAAGATATAGTATCTAAAAACCCTAATTTTATTAATCATAATTTAATAAGATTATGGCATAAATTGAAATATAGAGATCAAAAAAATAAATAACTTAGCACACTCATTCTACTCTACATAAGAAAATTAATGTCACCCTAAACATGAAATTAGTTAAGTATAATTGCTAATCCATCCTAATCTAGTTCTACAATACTTAGGTTAAAATAGAAAATCCAGTCATCAGATGTTCAATATTATTTTATATTCTTATTCCTAAAAATTTTCTGATAGGATTTGGACCAATGGATTGAAAGTTATTTCATTAATACATTATGTATTTTTATTTAAATAATTCCCTATGATTATAATAATTGAATTATTTTTCTTAAGGAAAATAATATCGATTATTCAAATATTAATTAAAACAGGTTCGGCTCGTTCACCAGAACACGCGGGTCGGCTCGGCCCGAGGACCCGTTACTGACGAACCATGCGAGTCATGGGTCGGCCCAGCCCGCACAATCTGTCTTCTTCCACTCATCAGTCCTGATGCCTCACCAATTAGGGTAACCCTAATCGGCCAAATTTGTGGCCTAAGGACCGCGCCATGGCCTCGGGTTGATCAAAAATAGATCCCCTAGATAAGACGCATTGATTGACACTCGAAGCCCCCTGTGAAATGGTCCGGATCGATCGGACCTTACTCACCTGAGGGCTCCCTTAATGGAGCTACTGTGGGGGGACAATTCTCCCCATAGAGGCCACGCCAGACCCGGGGCTCGATCCCTATACCACCAGAGAGGTGAGATGGATCGAAGCCCCCTGGTCTGAGGGCCTGAGGTGGGCTGGAATGCCGGGACCTTACTCCATCCCGAGACTCCTTTACGAACTTAGCCCAATCAATCGATTTGATCGATTGGGGATAGCTCACGGCTCAATTACGATATCATTAGGTTTGATTTGATAATACGCAACAATACGAGTCAAGAGAAAGAAGGTTCGAGCATCATTAGCTCGAAACTGGCAAGTGGGGGTACCTGGTTTCTCAGTTGAGCTTGGCACGGTTGGCAGATGGTTCGGCTAACCTTAACTGAGCTTTTAGACGCTGTAAAGAATCTTGAACTTTAGGAGAGGCTACTATCAGTGGTTCGAGAGCTCCTGGGATCGCCTACGCAAGCTCAAATGTTCGGCAATGGCGAAAGTTGCAGAGAGCTCAATTGATCAGCAAGAATCAAATGGAGCAATGCTAGGGCTATTTATAGCGTTGGCAAGGGATTGGGAAGCTTCTGGAGGGTTGGCTCGGGTTGGGAAATACCCGAAAGGTCGAGCCATGTGGCGACCGGGGATCAAAGTTCAAGAGTCTCTAAAGAATGATTCATACATTTGAAAATATGCATTTATGAAAATAAAAGAAATAAAATACATAAATATTCATATTTACATTCAGAGTCATACACACATATAAAATACATAATTTTTTGAAGTTTCTAGGGTTAAAGGCTTAATTAGGGTTAGGTACTAATTATAATTAGTCTAAATTTAATCCAAACAACAAAATTAATACTTCTAAATTATTCCTTAAGGTTTTTTGAGTATTTTGAGACCCATATTGGATACTAAACTATAGCTATTTGAATATTTGTGATTTTATTTAAATTAAATTAATACCATAAATGTCATTATGTGATTTAATAATCCTATAGTATAATAAATTGTATCATTAAATTCCTCATAATTTTTTAATTAATTTAGTATTTTTAATTGTAAAATTTGAATATGTATGTTAAGAGATATGAGTGATTAAAATTTGATATTTAAATTAATTAAATCTTTATATATTATTATTATTTTCCTAAATCAACAGCAAAATTAAGTATATTATTTATTATATTTATTATTAATCTAAGATTCTGTTATTATTAATCAAATAAAATTATATTTTCTGTATCTTATAAATATTTTAATAAGTATAGTTTTTATTAATGATTTTAGATATATATATATATATATATATGTTAAGTAATAATATTTATATTAATTCTCTGTATTCTTATTATTGTATAAAAAATATTTTTTATTTTATTCTATTATTATTAAACTTCTTATTTTTATTTTCTGATTATATATATATATATACATATATATATATATATATATATATATATATATATATATATATTTTATCATTTTTTTTTGCTGCTGGTGGGACCCGCGGCTAACTTGGCGACAGAAAAAAGCCACGTGGCACTGAGCCATTGGCTGGCAGGGCTTGTGCGGCCCCACACTTGCCAGCCGAAGAGATAGCGGGGCCCGCAGTCTGAACGGCGCATATTTACGCGTCGTGGGCCCCACGCCTCCACGCGGCGAAGTCTATTGCACCAAACTTTCACCCTTAACTAATTTGAGGGTGAATAATTCAAAAATGTAATCAAGTTTTAGTTCGTCGGATTAAAATATTTTAGGTCTAATATAGAGCATCTAGACTAATCAAAAATATCATCTTTGACCTAGAGAAGTTCAATAGACTTTAAATTTTTAGGATAGGCTCAATTTAATGTTCTATAAGTAATAATATTAAAGATAGGGAAGAACTTAATTATTCGAATTTTCAGATTTTTAAAAATAATATAAAAATATTTGTCAAAAATTCAATGACTTCCAAATGCTTCCAAAACTTCACCCTAGCTAATTTGGTGGTGGTGAATGCAATGGCGAAGTCAGATTTTCAATCTAAGGTCAAAATTATTTAAATATTAATAAACAAATTTGAAAATTATTTCTGGTATTTTACAAGCCATGGCCGAGCTCTTAAATTTCCTAATTGAGCTTAGCCGGGTCACGAGGCATGATCAGGAGTGATATGCCGTTGAGGGAAGATCCCCAACGGCATGCTGAGGTGGAACGGGTAGTGGGGGACAAGCCAGACTGTCCAGAATCCACAAGATTTATTCGGTTGGACGCAGGTGTGGCGAAGACGAAAATCCACAGTGCTGGTGCGCTGTGGGCCGTCTGATGGATCGATTAGGACCGCGGAACTATCCTGATCCTTCGGATCCTAACAGCCGGATCCGATTTGATCCACGCCGTAGGATCCACGGGGTGCATCTGACTGCTGATCATTGGTTCCGCGGGATCTAATCCTAGTCTTTGATTATTTAAGCGCGATGGTTAGATTTACGGGACCCTGCTGTCGTGCGACCCGGGCTCCGCAGCGGATCGCTCGCGGTTTGCACAATGGGATATATTTGTAATTTGGAAAGATTATGAACCCTTTTATGCAATTAGACCATTTTAATTAAATGTGAATTATGGCCTAAATGATTTCCAAATTGCACCAAACTTTCACCCCTAACTAATTTGAGGGTGAAGAATTCAAAAATGTAATCAGATTTTAGTTCTGTGATCAAAATATTTTAGGTCTAATATAGGGCTTCTAGACTATTCAAAATATCATCTTTGACTTAGAGAAGTTCAATAGACTTCAAATTTTTAGGATAAGCTCAATTTAATGTTCTATAAGCAATAGTATTAAAGTTAGCGAGTAATTAAACTCTATTTTAATAGGATAACAACTTAGGGTTATTACATAATCAAAGCATAATATACATATAATATAACACAAAAAATAGAGTGCGGAAACTAAGACATCTCATCCATGCATTCATCCATCAAGAAATAGTAAGTAACGATATACATCTCAGAAAAGAAGATAAAAACTACATCTATATATAATTACTTATTATAGACTTTAATAAAAATATAAAAATAAATTGAAACAGGAAAGCAGCTAAAGAAGGAGACCTCAACAGCTACTCAGCAATACCACGCTTCACTTCCTCTTAAGTCTCATGCATTTCCACCAGCAAAGGCTCCTCAAAGCAAACAAAATTTGATATTGTCGGTTTCACAATGCTATGGCCCCAGCCAAAAAGATAAAATCTGACTAAAATAATGAGTCTAAGTATATTTTAGGTTCACTAAAAAGTATTTATTATATTACAGGGATATTTCACATAAAGCAATAAATAAACAGAAAGCTAATAAAAAAGTAAATAAATTACTACAAGTAATTGTAACCACTATAACATGAATATAATATGTAGAAAGTATTGAAAACAAATACAATAAACATTAAAACTAAAAGGCATAATATGCAACATGGAACTCTAATACCTATGCCAACTTAATTGCATATTTTACAATATATAATAAAGATGTGCTTCAATAGCCCCCAACATAAATGCACCCAATGACACTCGTACAAAGAAAGTTGTGCCCAACTCACCAAATCAAAGGAATGTACACAATGCTTCAAAATAAATGAGCCCAATGCTCCCATATATATAGTCCTTAATTTGTGCCCAACACACTGCTATAATATGGGGTCAATGCTCTTATAATAAATCTTTAGTTTGTGCTCAACGCACCACTATAATATGAGCCCAACGCTCCCATAATAGTTTTTATTTTGTGCCCAATGCACCACTATAAATAAATAAATAAATAAATAAATAAATATATATATATATATATATATATATAATATTAGTAAATGGTGTTGTAGCCCAACGGTTAAGACTAAGAATTTGTTATCCCAAATCATGTGTTTAAATCCCACCGGCCACATATAAGCAAGAATATATATATAATATTAGAGTTGTGCCCAACCCACCAAATTCAAGAATTATGCCCAAATTGGCACCTAATCATTAACAGTATGATATGCATGATATGCCATCTAAAATATGCATAAATAATGTGATTGAAATTCATCAAAATAAGATATGTTAAAATGCCATATGTGTAGGTTGTTACTCAGCTTAATTTAAGCCTAATTATATCTTAATTATCATTCTGTTAATTTCATCTAGCTATTAGAATCAATCTGTAAAAATTTGGCGTGATTAGAGCTAAATCCAATATTTTGATTATTTTAATATTTAATTAATTAGAAAATTGAGGTATTTATTTTGACCTCAAAATTGAAATCTGACTTCGCCATTGCAATAGTTACCCCCAAATTAGCTATGGGTGATGTTTTGGACGCGTTTGGAAGTCGTTGAATTTTTACAAATATTTTAATATAATTAAATGCACCGAAAAATAGAATAATTAAATAATCGTCGAAATCGAATTTCGACTTCTCCGTTGAATTCCTCACCCACAAATTAGCTAGGGGCAAAGTTTTGGATTTTTTGGAACACATTTATTTAATCTGAATTTTTAATAAATTAAAAATTATAAATAATAATCAATTATTCTTTAATTTGCTTTTTCTCTTTACTTATCTTTCCTAAATTTCGGTTGGCCATCCCCTTTCATTCAACTGACCCCTTACTTCTCTATTGCACATTGAAAGCTGAGGCTATCCCTCTCATCCTTCTTCTTAATTACAATGCTTAATGGCTAAGGTCATCCCCCTCCCCTAATCTCGTAACTCTCTAACTCATGGCTTTCCCCTTCCTTCTTTTTCTTTAAAGAGAAACCTCAGTCCTCTTTATTTTGTTTGCTGCCAAGCTAAAAGCATCATCTTTATTTCCTCTATTGTTGAGCTTGGTGCTGACGAAGGAGCTTCCCTCCCTCAAAGGTCTTGAGAAAAACAAAGGTTTATTATTCCTCTCCCAAAGGCTAAGATACCCTTTTGTTTACTCTCCTTGTACCAATTTATTCTTCTTTCTTAGTCATTTCATTCATCTCTTATGCTTATGCACATATTTAGACATCCATGATTAAGTATGTAAGCCATTATAGTTCTTCAAAGTAATATACCTCATGCTCTATTTTTCGTCCATTCTGCATACCCCCTGCCTTTATATCACAATTGTTCATATAGCTAGGATGATCAATTTGTGCAAGTTTTGGTGTCAATAGAAAGGTATCGGAAAAACCTTTTTATTGATATATGGCACCGCTCATGAAATGCTCTGAATTGAGAGTATTTGAGCTCGAAATGTGACCATTAACGGTTTTTGCACAGGCGAAATCACCGTCAGGCGCTACAACGCGCCGTAGTATCCAGAAAATTCATTTGACCATATCTTAGTCATTTATACTCCAAATCCAAAAATTTAAAGTTCTAAATAGCTTAGAATTTCAGTGCTAACAATAATATAAAATAATATTTAGGTTTTGAACCCTATAAAAATTAGAAAATGACCAAAATACCCCTAGCCTTAATTAGGTCATAACTTGGCCAATTGAAGTCTAATTTGGGTCTACTCCCAATTAAAGTACTTAGTATGATATAGAGAAGCTATAGCCACTAAGTTTATTGAATTTGGATATCAAATGAAAAATTTAGCTTTTTGACCCCCTTAGCTTAGAAAATTATATTTCATTAGGTGTAATTTACTAAGATACCCTTTAGGTTAAAAACCTTAATTTGAACCCATATGACTCATTTCTTATCCAAATTGTATGATTAGAGTACCATTAGTTTCCTTATGCAGAGTAGCATGAATGTGCTAAGTGATTTATTTTTTTGATCTCTGTATTTTAATTTATGCCATAATCTTGTTAAATTATAATTAGTGAAAATTAGGGTTTATAATTATTGGATTTTAGCAAACTTAGTCTCTGATTAATTGTATGATAAAATAGAACTTATGAGCTAAATTGTATGAATTTCTAATAGTTAGATTTGTAGTTATATGCTAATCATTTTGAATTTATATAGGATTTGATTAACATTAATTACATTCTAGTTTTTGAAATTTTTCTATTAATAGGATGTATAAATTTTTGATTTATTCAGTTTCAATATATTCAATTTATCCATTTTTTATTAACACTAATTACATTTCAATATATTCAGTTTATCCATTTTTGATTTATTCAATTTATACATCCTAAAATTATTCAGTTTTAAACAAGCTAAGAGTTAAATTCACCTCTCTTGAAAATATACAACTATGTGTATACAACCTTTCTAACTAATGATTTTAAGTAAACTCTCAACTTTAACTAATTATTGAATTAGAACCTAGGAGTCAGAAACCTTTTAGCAGAATTCTGCACAATGGAGACATTGAATTCATTATCGAATTTTAAAGCATTTTCTAGATTTTTTTTTTAGATTTACCTCATGTAGTTTAGAAGCATGAGCATAAGCATAAGCATAATGTATGAGTATCAGAATAATGTATGAGTATCAGTGATGATTTATGAGTTACGGAATGCTACATAATGTATGAATTCATTTGACCATATCTTAGTCATTTATACTCCAAATCCAAAAATTTAAAGTTCTAAATAGCTTAGAATTTCAGTGCTAACAATAATATAAAATAATATTTAGGTTTTGAACCCTATAATATTATTGACTGGGGAATTTTAGGATGCATTGATATCACAGTAAATGGTATTTCCAACTGGATATATGCATACATTGGACTATACTACTCATAATAGTTTAATGATATTTTGGTTACATATTAGTAGCATACAGTATTGTGGTATATTCAAATGTACAATTTCAGTGACATACAATATAGTTTTATAGATCATTACTCAGTTTTTAGATCCATTACTACTTTTGATCTACCTTCAGTATTCATTTTACAGTTCAGTTTTATTTTACTTTACTTCAGTTTGTACAGTATTATACAGTTTTATATTTTCAGCTATTTTTGTAGTATTATTATATATTTAATTACATTATCTAAATGTTAAATGAATAACTAAAACTGTTTATATTAGTCTCGATATGTTAAACTTATTGTCTAACACGAAGTACTTTTGAGATCTGGTAATTTGCTAGATCTTGAGCAGTATATTGAGCTAGGTCAGGAGGACACCCATGAGATTCAGGAGGAGCTAGTGGAGCACTAGTGGACTCTTCTTCAATTTTACATTTTGCTTAGTTCAGTTCAATACTAGCTTTTATGTCTATTTCAGTAAAATGTTGTAATAATTCTAGATGTATTTTTTCTTTTTTGAGACGAATGTTTTCATACAGCTTCTGTGATAAATATTTCTGGATATTTGCTTAGCTTCCGCACTCTATTATATACTACTTATACTTAGTATTCTGATGTGATCAGTATACTGGAAATGCTGATATCTTATGCATACATTGGATTCCTTATGTATGTTTCAAATCCAATGTATGTATCGGTCTAATACTTAGGATAAGGATATTACTTTTATCTTAAGTATTAGCTTTGAATCCTCCTGAGATTGAATCAGCAACCCTTCAGAGGGGTTTTATTTTATCTATTCGGGGAGACGGGATATTCCTCCCCGAGTGGCGCTCCGCTCTGCCGCCAATCTGATTATACCTATCTTTTGCGCGCAGCGATGGGACGGGGCGCTACAATATGAAATTTGAAAGCATGTCAAACTAGAAAGCATCTAAAGCATAAAACAATATTCCCTTTGTTATTTATTTATCCTGAGCTTAACTGCCTATTCAGATGATATGACATAATTAAAACTTTGCTTAATCATAAGGCTAATAATTCTGGTTAACAACTTAAATCAATATTTTAATTTCCCTTATTAATAGCTTAATCTTATAATTATAGATTTGAATTATATTAATTAATTTATCTCATCAATTCATTTTAATCTTTCGATATCCAGCTATACAACATTCAGCTATACAAGCTTAACATTTTAAGCTTATATCTGATCAGATTTGAGAAATCAACCTGATTTAAGTCTTTAATAATCTAACTTAATTAACAATGTTCTATGGATATTTACTAATTCAAGTCTTAGGATTTAATCAATTAATAAAATATTATAAGCCTTTCAAAGGAAAATAAGCAAAGAAGCTAAGGCTCATAAAGATACTTAATCAATCAAGGGCTCCAATTATAAAATTAAATATTAAACTTGAGGTTTAAGACTATACCTTAAAATATTCCTCTATAAAATAAGGTTAAACTAAGCTAATAATGATTCTTAAACTTATAAAGGAGCTACACAAACTAAGTGATAGTCATCACTTACTAAGGATCAAGCTAAGGGAAAAATTGTAAAGACCTGAGTTATTACCATTCAAAGTAGGACCAAATCTGATTAAAAAATAAAGATTCCAAATAATTTCAAAATTAGGATAAACCAAAAAAATCACTGGATAGAGTATATTCTTATGATCGTAATACCTAAATTTGGGAGCAATCCGAACAACGTATACTCATGAATTAACTTCTAAATTATTTAAATTCAGTAAATTGGGAAAATTAAATATAAGTTCAAATTCAGCGATTTTAGTGTCATTAGATTAAGAATATTATTAAAAAGCTACAGAAAAAATTTCGTAGAATTTAGAGCTTCAGAATGACCATAATTAATTTTTGAAGTTTTTATCATTATAAATTAATAAAAAATAAAATATTGCTTATAATCAAAAAAATTTGGCACGAGTGTGTTCGTCTAATCAAGATACATATCCGTGTCAAATTTTGTTATTTTTAGAAATAATGGAGGAGAGAAAAATAAGAGAGAGAAAAATGAGAGAGAAATATGAGAGCGAAGGAGGAAGAGAATGCTAATTTGAACACTCAAAAATATTTAAGAATAAGAGAAGTCAAATTTCTCATATTGAAATAATGAATGATAGAGAAGGAGGAGAGAAAAAATTTAAAAAAATATAAATACATGCCCTCCCTCCTTATTTTCTCACTCTTTCCCTACTCATCCCCCACTCATCTCTCCCCTCCACTTCCTCCATTTTCCTCGGCCACCACCGATTCCTCCCGCCGATCTTCAATAAAACATCATCAATAGTAAGAAACGTAAAAGATATGAAAACTTTTATTATTCTTTTCATCTTCTTTTAATAATGATAATAATAATAATAATAATAATAATAATATTATTATTATTATTATTATTATTATTTATATTACTTTTATTTCAAATATTTTCTTTCTTTATATATATATATATATATATATATATATATATCATAATTTTGTAATTTTTATTTCAGTCATTATATATATATATATATTTCATAATTTCTGTAACTTTCATTTAAGTCATTTTCCTTATATATATATATATATATCATAATTTTACAACTTTCATTTATGTCATTTTCTTTCTTTTTTTTTATACATATTATTAATTTCTGCAACTTTCATTTAAGTCAATTTATATATATATATATATATATATTATAAATTAAGTAACTTTTATTTTTATTATTTTATGTATATATATATATATATATATAATAATTTTACAATTTTTATTTCAATTATTTTATTTATTTATATATATATATATTTATATAATATATATATATATATATTTTTTATGTATGGTAGGTGAGATTTGTACTTATGACATGGATAACAAATTCATAAGTTTCAGCTACTGGGCTATATAAAACATTTACTTATATATATATATATAATATTTATTATTATTATTAATGATAATAATAAATTTATTATTATTGTGTTATATATTATAAATATAAGTACATGTATATATATTTTAAGGTTCATATTATCGTTATATAATTATTAAAAATGATAAAAATATTATTATTAATATCATTATTATTATAGTTGTTATTATATAAGAAAGAAATATGATAAATTCAAAAGGAAAATAAGAGAATTAAGAATATTATTTATCTCTTATATAATTATAATAATTATTGTTTTGTTTTGTAGTTATAATTTATTTCTTATAAAAAATTATCATTATTAAATAAATTGGCTATTAAGTTTTTGAATAATTGCTTATAAGTATAAAATTGTATGGATACTTGACTTTTGACTTTCTGAATCACTCAAGAAATGTATTAGATATTTTTTGTTAATCTTGTTTAATGTGTTTTTGCATTTTGTATCGCATAAATTTGATAAAATTATTTTTTAAAAGTCACATGAAATGATATATAAAAAAAATTGGATAACTAATAGCACTGTTCATCATTGATATATTTTTAGTGTGATTAGATAACTGTTAGAATTGGACTGTCCAATATCTGGAGTCATAAAAAATTTATGCTAATAAATTATTGAAGATAGAGATATAAAAATATTATATTCACATATTACTTCATTCAAAATATAAAAAATAAAAATGTTAAAACTTTTTAGAAAATTATAAATAAATAATAAAAAAATAGAAACTCAAATTTTACAAATATTTTCGTGCCAAAGATCGCCTAGACAAAAATATTGCTTTTTTGCAAACACCCTCAGCTTCTGGCTAGTCGAGGCTGCATTTCTCATACTGACGTCGATGATGTCGAGACGGAGCATTCTCACCGGATTTCGTCTTGCCGCCGTTGCATCATCTGTGTCGCCTTTAGGATTTTCTTTACGGCTGTTTTATAGCACCACGCGGAGGTTTGTGGCTCTATGGGGAAACGGCGATTACGGCAGGCTAGGGCTTGGAAACTTGGAGTCTAGGTGGAAACCAACCGCTTGCTCTTTTTTTGGCAAGGACGATCCTCCAGTAGCTATCTCCTGCGGCGGTGCTCACACACTTTTTTTGACCGGTTGGCTAACATTTCCCGTTTTTTATTTTTCTATTCACTTTTCCCGTTTAAAAGATTATGTTGAACTTACAATGATCATTTCATATACAAATTTTACCATGTTTGAATTGTCAAGAATGAATCGTACACTGGCCGCAAATAGTTGGGAAAAATCTAAATTTCATAGCACTAGCTATCTGAATTCTTCTAGCTGTTGGGGTAAGAAAAGATTTACATATTCATTTGACTAACTTAGTTTGACCAATTTACTCTTAAACTCTTCAATTTGGTCAATTTAGTCTATTGTATACTACTTCCAATATTGTACATCAAATATTCATTTTATGGTTAGTGTATCTAGATATTCATTTCATGGATTAACTTGGGCTAAGTATGAATAGACGATGGCCAAATTAAATAGGCAGAGACTAGCTTGGCCAAATTGAGATAGATGAAGGACTGGTTTGGCTAATTACTTGGCAAAAAAATATTTTGGTGTTAGTTTTTCTTTTGCTGCTAGTGATGATACTAGTTTCAACTATAAATTTTTCTTTATTTAAAAAAAATGCTGCTGCCATTTTTTCTTGACACTTCCTTTATCTAAATATAGAAAGTGGTTTGGTTTATGGTTCTGGTTTGAACAAGTTTGGACAACTGGGAACAACATTTCCGGGAACCCATACTCAAGTAAGTGTTTTCCCTAATAGATTTTTTTTCAAGGGCGAATACATCTTTTCTTTTCTTTTTCCTTATAGATTTTCTTAATATGAATTCTTATGTATTTGTTTGCTTTCTTGCTGCATTTTCTATTGGCAAGTTATGATTGCTATGCAAAGGAGAAATTGATCTTTATGACTATCATCGCTGTTTGAGCTGACATATTATTGATTTGTTTTTATTTATATGCTTATATACATGTTTTTTTCAACTATATTGTGTTCATATACATGCTCATAAAGTCAATATTTTGCATTGCGGTTGTACAAATAATAGAATTACAATTATTTTTAATTGCGCTGTAAAGTTCTTAGTTTGAGTTAAAGTGTTTAGGCTGACCATACAAATGTTAGTTAAATAAAAAAATTAATACATGTATTTTTATTATAAATTGTAGCATATAAATATTATAGTTAGTGAAAAAGGGAACAACGTTGTGGTACATTGGTTGAGGACCTTGGATTTAAACTCTTGATAAGTCAAGAATTCAAATCTCATCAACCTTATATTTGCCTAATTAAGGCTAAAATTCTTATAAAAAGTGAGAAAGTTGGATATTCATAAGTTAATAAAGAAGTGTTTGAATAAAATGGGTATAATTTTAGTTTAATTCCAATTACAAAGGCAATGATTTACTTGTAATAATTGACCTAATAAAAAAAGGGGTTACTGTAAATGAAAGCTAACTTGTATCATCCTATAGGATATCAAAATAATTCGCAAGAACAATATCTCATATGAAAAACAAAATTCCTCTTCTATAGCCTTTTTGGCGCAGAAGTTCATATCATGCTCAAAAAGCTCCTTGCAATGCAAAAATAAAATATTTTGAAATGGGAAAAGAAATGCAATTGCATCAAAGTAGTAGGCCTTTGTATAATAGTTCCATATGATCCAACTATTTGCTAAGTAGCTCGGGGTTTTTGCTCTTTAGCTTTTGGCAACGATACTTTTTAAACTAATATGCATTCTCCTTAAGGATGCCAAAATAACAATTGTGAATTGTATTCCCCAAAATATTAAAATTCAATCATAGCTATTTTGGTAAAAATGCTAATGACTGTACACGATCATTTGCTATGCATGCCAAAATACAATTGAATTTCAACAAAAAATAAAACTCTTCTTAAGTTGCTTAGTACCTTTTTTGTTTTTATATGAATTTAGCTTTTGTAAAATAATTGAAAGTCTTGTTGTCATTTTCAATAAAATTTGCTTTCATCTCTGCCACCTTTGGCTGTTTAATTTTTCTAATCATTAATGTTGCTGTATTAACATTATGAAGTGGTGAAATTGTGGTGGTCAATTGAGTAGTGCTCACCACTAACACATCATTCTCATTTTGTATAATTATTCCAACTATTTTAGATCCGCTAATTGATTTCTAGTTCCATCAAAGTTCACCTCGAGCTATCGTGGTTGAGGGAGAGATTGTAACTAGTACCCATTCATGTTTTTCATGTATGGATATGCACTTGTTTAATGTATGCATGCTCATGCATACATATACATAAATTCTTATGTGCATATTTAGATATACACGCGTGCGCGCACACACGCATATATATATATATATATATATATATATATATATATATACTGAAGTATAGCAAATATTTATGCATTTACACATAAGGAGCATTGCATGATAAATGAATGGGTTCGCTTGTCATCTCATTATGTGCTTTAGTCATATGAGTGTGCATATTTATATATGTATATATAAACATATATATATATATATAATATATATACATTTATGTGAATAGTATTAAGAAATAGATTTAATCATTATCAAACATTAAGAAAATGGAAGCAAGAGGCCGATTTATAACTTTGAAGCAGATTAAGAAATAGATTTAATCTTTCATGTTGAAATGAGATTAACAAATTTGTTCTAAAAATCAACCCTAACAAAATTTTAAAAATAACAAATCTCAAAACAAAATTTTCTAAATTGTTCATAATCAAATGACAATATCAAGCAAATCCTATGAAATAAAAAACCATTCATTTACTTGAGCTGCAAGAGGCGAGAGGAAGTCGGGCGACCTCTGCGACCTTTCGTGCGTCTGGCAGATGAAGCAAGGCGAGCGCGCACGACAGCGATGGCGGAAGCGATCTTGGCGAGCTCGGCGTTGAGATCTCCAGGAAGTCGCGCGAAGTACCCTGTCCTCTCAGATAGATTGTTCGCAATGCTATCTGAATGTCGGCCGAAATTGACCGACATTCAGATAACATTAGATGGTAGCGTTTAGGTAATTTTTTAGATGTCATAAATTAGATAGCATCAAACCAAACAATCTCCATTTCACCAACATCCTTAAATAACATTTGCGGGAGATATCGGTGAACCAAACAGCCCCTAACTCTGTACAAGCATCATAGTGATTCTACTCACACCCTTTATCCTTCACAGCTTGGCATCCTTACACAACTACACACCATGTGTGTTTATAAACTCAACACCTTGTCACTGCACACACGATTGTATACATGATGTTGGTCGCTTGGGCGAAACTACTATGATTGCTCTGCAGCGCCGCGCCCAAGCGCCCAAGTTAACTTTGCGTGCGCTCTGTTAGGGTTTTGGCCGAACTTGTTGTCGCACCATCAATGTCTCCATGCTCTCGAGTCTTATCCGTGTGCAATCTGGCCATCTGTGTGCGCCTGGGTGCTAGCACGATCGTTTCTGGGCGCCTTGCTCAACAGTTCCCATCAATGTCGCGCACACTGTGACCATTTTCGTGTTCGCTAGTTGCGAGGATGTGCTTGGGCGCACCTCTTGTGGTCAAAGCACTTCTTCTGCTGCTCTATTTGAGGACCCGACGCTTGTGCGCTTTACTGATTTTGCGCTGCTTCTTGTGCATTTTGGCTCAAGCTCATCTTGATGCGCCTCTTCTGCGTGCCTGGATGTCTCCTCTCATTGCATTCGAGGCTCCACCCTACACAAAATTTAGTTCATTGGAAATGATTCATGATACCGTAGTAGTGTAATTTGTGCTCACTTACCCATGCTATATACGTGGTTTTCTTTATCACTCAATTCATACCCTCTCCTGCTATTGCTGGCCTACAGTGCTACTGCCTAGCTTGCTGCCAGTCTGCCAAGGCCATCGCTGACTGCTCACTCATTTAAATTTTTTTCTCCGCTTGTATTTCGCCTTCCTCCGCGCATAAGGCGATCTTTCGCAAGCTGCATTTGGTCTTTGCCAGGCATTGCCGCATGCCTTGGCCATCGCTAATCTTCTCTTGCCATTGCTGCTCATGCTTAGTTATGCAAACTTCTCTCACATACACAGTACACTTCCAGCCTGACTATTCCTCTAAGGCACCTCCATAAGCATCAACTAGCTATTGCTGGCCCTCACTAACGCCTTGGGCTAGGATCCAATGCCCTATATTTTTCTTGAACATTTTTTTGCTTCTTTATACTTAATCAAGTGACAAAATTTTATTTGACATGGCCGACCAAACTTTAAAGAGTATTGCATTGCAATTTTGATTTATAACTTTTTTTACCTATTTTATTTTTAGTCTAAAAACTAATTCATCCAACCAACATTTACTTAGGGTTGGTTTCTCTGAATTCTACTTTCATAAGGGGAAGTAACCCTTTCTTCCATTCATGTTTAACCTTGTAATGAGCAATCTCATACTGGTTTTGTTGAAATAGAAAAATAGGATTTGATTTTTTAACCATTCAATTGGCTCAATCTGCAGTTGAAAAATGTTTGAACTATCTCTATTTGTATTCTAAACATACAATTTTCGCTAACTATTTATTTTTTTTCCTAGTTCTAGGGAAAAAATGAATGGCGGTTGAAATGATTAATTTTCTTTTAGCCTTTTTTTATGTATGATACATCTGTATTCCACAATCCTTTTCTTATGCTCACTGTTTCATCGATGTAATTTTAATCAGCTATATGTTTTTAAAGGTGCCTTTTCAACAACCATTTTTCAGGAACCTATTCAGATATCTAGGTTGCCTCACAACATTGTACACATCTCTGCTGGTTACCATCATTCTGCTGCTGTCACTGGTGAGGGCATCAGATATTTTTTATTTTGTTTTTTTTAGGCAGAATATGGCCTTAAGTTGATTTATAATTGTGAACTCCTCGGGCAAAGCTTTAATTTTGAAAACCCTTTTTTTAAACTTAAGAGGAGCCACACATTATTAATATTATATAATTCCAGCATTCTATTTAAAATTGATTTTTTCCTCGTTTTATGTCAGCCTGAATTTAGGAAATGTATGATTTAATATGACATTAGTTTGAGTAGGTAAGTTTTTCTTGTGATTTTCAACCTGACAGCTTTTATTCAACAAAGGCTATGATCTATTTTGATTGTTATAGTTTTTTTTGTTTTCTTTTATTTTTTGCATTTTTTAAGCAAATCCTCGATTCAATCCCCTAAAGACTTTGGCGTGAGCTTTGTTGGAACTAGGATGGGAGCTCTGACATGTTGATGTATTTTTTTTCAAACCTAATTTCATTGGGGAGGGAAACAGGATGAGTGATAGGTGAAGCAATGGGGACATTGGAGGTGTTGGTTTAGATGCAATATTGATGACTTTGCGTCGGTTTGTTAACATTATATGATCAATGAGGTGAAAGTCAAGAAAAAAAAGATGTTGCTTGTAAGGATATGAATCCTTTGGCTTTTTGGATGAAGTACCTTCAGGGAACAGTTGTGGCAAGATAATGGGGGCTAGGATATTCTCGCAATTTTGCAAAACAAATGTGATGTGAACTAAGTCTCTGTTTCTTGAGTGCTACTCATTTTTTGGGTTCTTCCAAACTTTGTTATAAGCACCTTAAAAGTTATCATTCGAACATTTATTTTGCATAGCTAATCATTTGAGCTACAAAGCAATTAGGATGATGCTATCACAAAAAAACCTGTAGTTTGACCCCACACAAACTATCATATTTAAACTTTAACAACCCTTTGTTTTAAATGAAAAAAATTTATATGCTAATGCTCTTACTTGTTTGAAGGGTGATCAGAATATTTTCTTCTGATTCACTTCTTGAATCCTTAACAAGAATTATCTATATAATTAAAATACACAAAATCACTATATCATAACCTACAAGGATTAATAGTGAATATTACCAATATTGATTGACCTTATTTAACTGAAGTTAGCTTAGATTTGATTAATATGTATTTGCTTGAGGCAATCCAAAGTTAACATAGATTTTGAGTTATCTTGATTGATCTAGATTAGCAACTTATTTGAATGCCTATTCTAGATTAAACTAGGTTATCATAGATTAAATTAATTGAGATTTATAGAAAACTATGGAGATTGAAAAGAAGTAAAAGAGCTTGATTTTCTTCCTTTAAACAATATGGTTTAAGTTCATAAAGTGTATTGTTAGTCTAATCTAGTTTTTGAAATTTTAAAATTGACAAATGAGCTATTAAATTTTCAATTTCATTTTAATTCAGTTCTAATTCATCACCACTAACCCTGCTGCTGTTAGTACTACACCCTGCCAAAATCTTTGTTGCAGATGAAGAAGGTGGGAAAAGCGGTGGAGATAACTGAAAGATGAGCTGGCCTCTTTGAACCAGCTCTTTGTCACCACAAGAAATAAAGTAATTCTCAAGCTAATGAACTTGTTTGATATCACAGCACATTAATACCAAACATTTAGTATATCACACTATTGATAATGAATTTTAAGGTGCCAAATCATCATTAGTTGTATTTAGAAAATTTTTGTATATATATATATATATGTCTGGACGCAGTAATTGTGGGATGATTTTCAAATATGTTAGTGAGGGGTGAAAAAAACTTTAATTTTATAGCCTTTAACTTTCGGCTACAAGAGAAAATGTTTTACTTCGAAAAAGGTTACATTCAAATCTTGACACCTTACCCTTCTATTATACTGGCATTGATCATTTTGAAATCACATTAATACCTAACATTTAGTATGTCACACTTACAGAAACAACAAATCATATACTTATAATTTCCCATATTCTACCATAAACTAGAGTGCTGAAGTAGAACCGATTTTATAGATACACATAATTCTAGGTGGATCTAATTATGGTTGCAAAGGATATGAGTCTAGTATAAATTGATTGCCATGAATCCTAAATGCAGTTTCTTCAATAAATTTGGGTGTTCTTAAACAAAAATATTGCTAATGTAGTTACAAATATATGAGAACAACAAGAATCTTACAATAATATTTGATAATAGAAGATTCTTAGCAAAGGAAATCGTACCTCAAGTGATCTAAAGTCCCGGTGATTGACGGTAGGAACTGGGAGAATGATCAATGATAGAAATTAGGAGAAGAAGAAGAAGATGGTTCAGAACGCGAAACAACGGTTGAATGAAGGTAAACCAGGTCAGTCCTTCTCGTCGTAGGTACAGGGAGTAGACAAAGGAATCGGGAAAAGGATTGACAACAGGAATCAAAAGATGCGGTCGATATTAGGGGAAGAATTGGCTGCAGGAGTCGGGAGAAGGATCGGCGGGCACTGGAGTCCTTTCAATAAAAACCGGGAGAGTCTCGAGGTTTTGAAGGCGGCATGGGTGTTCGGCGGCCTAAATAGGGCTTGCGAGCGTTGAAGAGGAACAGTCGGATTTATTGTCGTGTGTTTCCAGCGATGGAGAAGGAAAGAGCTGCGTTTTCTAAATGGGTTTTTAGTATTTAAGGCCGCCAGTTTCACGGGTGGGAAGGAAGAGATTCGTGCGTACCTCCTGGAAATATTTTGAAACCATCAATTTCAATGTGGAAGATTAGTGGCTAGCGGCTTTTGGAAAGAAAGGACTCGTCATTTATTTGAATTAGCCGTTTCATGGAAATTCATAAGGCAAGAAACTGGTTTTTTTTTATTTTTTATTTTTTATCGTTTACTGTGCGAAACGAAAATCAGCAGAAACTAATAGAAACAAATATAGCGGAAAAGAATCGTAAAACGGAATGAGTGGGGAAATAACATAAAATGACTTTTGGAAGGTATTTGACGAAAAACAGAATTTATCGGGGAGGTTAACGTCATTCCTAGTAATGACCAAGGGTCATTACACTATTTGACCTTGATAAATCCTTAAAACCTGTCAAAGTTCATTAGCAATCTATCTATTAAAAACTTTGATTAGACATGAGTTTTATTGATACCATTGCCATTGAGATGAATAGAGAAGACTAAACCCCTTTCATTCTCTTTTGTTATGATCCTCGTATTTGATTTGCATAAAGATCATACAACCTCTTTGCCCAGATCCGTGCTATTGACTAAAGTTGTATTTGGATTGATCTGTAGTTTAGATTTACCATTGATCCTAACCCAAACAAAGAAGCAGGAGGTATCACAACCCCTATAGAAACTGGAACAACCTTTTCTCGTATAGGAGATTGCTTGAGGCTGGGATGGAGAGGGTTGTAATGACAGTGCATCAGATCGAGATTTACTTGATGAACGTGAATTATGGAAGGAAGAGAGAGAGAGAGCAACAAGTTGCCTCCCACGGCTCTTTGTGAGCTGTTACCACCCACAAATGGGATGGAATTAACAACCCAAAAGCTAGTAAGCAAGAGTTGACCAGCATTAAGAATCCGATAGCGAAGGAAAACAATGAACAAGGGAGGCCCTGTGGCAGTTACTGCTGGTGCCATCTTTAAAACCCCTAGTGGTGGCTGGGGCCTGAAGGATTCTGTTTGCTTCACAAGAAGGAACTTGGGCATCACATTTTCTCTCTGTTAATCTATGTGTGTGTAGGTAGAAGATTTTTATCACGTCTCACATTTATTCATTTTAATGGATAAATGAATTGGATATAAAATTAAATAATGAATTTTTTATTGAAAAAAGCTTTTTTTGAACTTTGCATCCCACCCATCCATCCAAGTGGATAGAGATGCGTGAGGAGAAATTTTTTATTGTAATGGGCACGTTATTGTTACAGGCAATTTTTTTTACTCAAATGATCTGGTCAAAGTACCCAATGAATTGAATTTACAGCAGTTTTTAGATGTCTATGGATTCATGCTTAGTGTTTTAATCTGAAGCAGTTTGTATTAATTATCATTTTTTAAAGAAGTTTGCAATGCTGTTCAGATGGATGAGTTTCCATCTTGATTTTGCTAATGTTCAAAATTACTTTGTGTTGACTTTTTTGTTTTTCAGTGTTCTATCATTAAATGGCTGTCCTTTTACTGCTGGCATATATTTTTTAATGAAAAAACTTATTAAGCTTTATATGTTGTTGTTCATGCTTTTTTTAGAGGATGGGAAACTCTTCATATGGGGGAATAACTCCTTTGGTCAACTCGGTCTTGGAAAAAGTAACTTTCATTACTCTTGACTTTGTTTGTACTTGTTTTTGTATTACTTGTCCATGTGCTGTATGTTTGAAGGTTCTCTATTGTTCATACACGGTACAACTCTCCAAGAACATTCAACTTTAAACTATATAGAGAGACTTATTTCCAAATGCTCATCCCCCAAACTACAACTCAAAAAGGAAGCTCCACTAAATAGGGGATAGAGAGCATGACGAACAGCAAGCCATAGTAGGACGACCTCTTCTGAATGAACAATTAAATTAAGAAAAGAAACTTATCCTACTTTATTCCTAATTTAACAGGTAGCACAAACATGATTAGTATAGATAAAAGGAACTTAAAGGTACGATTTGACAGTGTATTACATTAAATTTATGCTGATTGAAAGATCCTTATTTTTGTGTTCCATGGATCAATTAAGGATTTAGATCCCGGATTAGTTAGATTAATTATAGTAGTCATTATGTAGCAGCTTAATACCTTCTAATCAACATCACAGATGAATATAGAGTCAATTAATTATAGAAATAATTAAAGGAATCTCTTATTACCATTCAGAATAATGATAACACAACTATATGAAAGGTAGAATCGTCAAATAAGCTAATGTACATCATTACAATTTAACTCATTTCTTAGACATAATTAGCCACTAAAAGAATTATACTAAATAATAACTAGTCAAAATATGAAAGACAGAATTTATCCAATATTTACAGCTCTTCTACCTCAGTATCTGAAAATTTTTGGTGTGGACATCAATCAGCATAAAGTTCAATATGCTATACATCAAATATTAGAAGTCAGGAAAAATTTATATAGTTATATACTTCAAATTTATTTTAGAGTAAAAGAAATAGAGAATTTAAAATAGAAATTTGCTGCTTTAAAAAGGACTATTGTTTTTCAAATCATTTATGAAATTTTGTTACAAAAATCTATGTTTGTTTATTTATTTATTCATAAAATCATAGAATTAATAATTTATTTGTGAGCATTAACTTATTAGATATTGTGTATTCAGTTGTTTTTGTTGGTCACATCATAAATGTTGAATTACATGTAAATTTGGAGGTGCTGGGCAGTATGCTTCTTGGACACTAATTATTACTTCAGTGTGGGTCCCTACCAAAATCTTTTTTTGGTGCGCTAGTATTTGTTTATTCATTACATCTGTACAAACACAAGATAGGCCAGCAATTAGTAAAACCTATCACACAATACTAAAATTAATAGAAATTACATTCCTTTGTTTATAATTTACTTAAATTTATTTTCCATAATTTATAAATATTTAAAATTAACTTAGTAAGGTATATATCGAAAAGAAGCACATTATGGGATTATTCAGATTTCTCGGTCTTTTTAATTTTAAGTGGGTTTTGGTGGGAAAAATTTTAAGAATAATATAGGGATATTAAATATCTGAATAATACCTAATAATGTTCCATAATTGAGTTTAAAAGTGGGCCAAATCTAGAAGAAATTCTGAAATTTTCTTAAATTTCACTAGAAAATCTTAAAATTGTCTTGAAGTCAGGTGTTTGTTTTTGTGATTTATTAACTTATATATATATAAAACATATTTAAAAATTCTTAACTTGGACAAAATATATAGAAATCTCAAGTTTAAATAAAAGTTAAAAACCTATTCTTGTCTCAATACTTAAGAATTTTCTATAAATTTTTTTATGGTTTTTAAAATGAAAAATTTAGCAACTTTTATAAAATTTATAAAAGCCAATAAAAATTGTAGAAAGTTGTAAGGACAGCTGTCACACTAACAATCTTGGTCTATGTATTGGGATGCATGTGTAGTGTTGCAGTATTTTTAATTAATGTATTTTCATGGTATATGTGAGATTTATGTACTTATATTGCACGATCATGGACTTGTACACTGGACGCACACTCAATACATTGAATGCACAATCATTGAATGCAACAATATTGATCAATTATTTATATATATTATTATTATTAGGCATGATTATATAAATAAAATATTATATAAGTAAATATTAAATATGCAAATATTAATTTATAATAAAAAAATTATTAAGGAAATATAATATCAAATGCAATATCACGCTTCAAATTAATAAATTCTTCTATATTTATTTTATTTTTTAGGGATTTTATTGTATTTAATTTATCTGTCTTATTTGCATATTTAGCATTAAAAAATTCCACAATAATCCTTGTTATAACACCAAATATTTCAGCCAATTTAACTGCCTACAATTATTTGAATTTAATGAAATATTAGTATTTGGTGCAAAATTTGTAAATATCATGATTTGAGTGTTACATATACAAACACCCAAGATTTGAATGCTATGCAACTAATTATTTCATTATTTTTCTTGGGCATGAGTATTATATTGTCTTGACATGCATGCACAAATTTTTTAAAAATAAATTATATGACACGTTTTGGGCTTTCCTAAACATTATGCCACGTGACATGCTTTCTTTGGCATTTGACTTGGTTATAGACGTTCTTAGTTTTGTTTGATGCGGCATTGCAAATTTGGACGTGCATGACAATTGTTCAGAATTTGTTAGGCTAATGTTAAACTATAAATATATTTTTTGACATTTACCTTAGACATTTTCTTAATTTCCATTTTATAATTGTAATTACAAAATTTTTCTTAAATTAGTCAAAAGCTCTTGTTGTGCTTTAATTGATCTTCACTCGTTTGCTTAGTATTGGTATTCTCACCCAAGAGTTTTAATGGTCTTGATGATCAGCCATCACCCAACTGATATACACATCATATTTAGTATTAGAGCATCTGGTTTTGTTTTTAGTTATGCTTTATTAAGGGTTCAGATTGTTAATGGTGTGGACTTGTGAAGCCATCGAGTTTATGTAAAAGTGCGAGTTCCTTCTGTAGAGAGTCTAAAAGAAATCCCTCCAATGGAATCACCAAGTAAATCAGGTAATTGAGATGTTGAGTATATGGTAACATTGGCTAAACAGGGCAACAACGATGGAGTCCTTTGCACCGTTCCAAGTTCAGATGCAGGTCCAAATTCAAGTCAAATTTCAGTAACAATTATAGATGTTGCTGTAATTTTTGACGCAGTTGAATCCCATTCAATTTATTTGACAAGATGAGTCGTCTAACTGAGGTTATTGGGCTGAGTGTGAAAAAGAAGATGATGGTAATAAAGTCACTAACATTAAAGAAGAAGAATCTAGGAGATGAGCCTTTTACTAGAGCAGGATGAAGAGTGATTTGCTAACTTATAATGGATCTCCTGATATTGAGATGGTCGACTGCTGGGCTAATCAATTGGAGAGTTACTATAACTCTAGAATTATACGGATTTGAGAAGATTAGTTTCAGCCGACTGAAACTTCTTAAGCATGATCCTAAATGGTGCAAGGCATAGAAAAAAACTTATGAGAGAATCTCCCTGTTATGAGATTTAAACAATTATTAAAGAAGGAAATATATTTTTTGTTATATGAAAAAAGGAATATTGGAAGAAGTCGCATTCACTCTCTTAGATGAGTGATCAGCCAGTTTATCAGCATATCTCAGAATTTTGATGGTTGATTCTAATTACGGAGTGTTTTTGTATTATTAAATTTTACTTGGGCTTATTGCTGAATAAAGCCAATGAGATGGCTTTGTTTTCTGTAAAGAATCTTGATTAAGCAAATAAACTAGTTGTGATAGTATAATAGAAATTCAAAGGAGCTAGGTTTGCTCAGGAGCATATTAGTAAGAGGGTAATCGACATCCTAAGAAGACTTGACCGGTTATTACTGATCCACCATAAACGTCACTTGATCAAGCGATGGAAATCTATAAGAATCTGTGAGTATTGTAAGAGCCGAGTCATAAAGAGTTTAAACATTGGAAAAAGGGTCTGAGTCAAGGCTTTCAGAACACTAAATTGAAAGGAGGGCTGCAACTGTTATAAACCTGATTGACGCTGAAAGGTCAGCGATAATGAGCAAAATTTCTCTTTAATACTGTTAACAATGTTTTCAAGCAAAAGTAGTTGAACAAACTTTATAAAAAATAAAAATACAAAGAAACTAGTTCTTGAGACGCTGACTACGTAAGTTGTTTAAGTTCATCAATGCATCTTCAGAATGTTGTGGTAAGGCATCATGTCTTTCACGGCTAATCTTAAATACCCAAGGGATAATTGATAATCTATCTTCTAAAGAGCAAATATATTCTTAAGTTTTTGAATATGAGAAGATACCCTAGAGTTGTCAGCCTTAACCGCATTTTCCCTTTGAGTTGTCTCAACATGTCGCTCTGAAACATGTTAAAGTCGTTGTCGGAGCTGGTGAACCTCGCTCGACATATTTAAGAGCCAATCTATCTTTGAGATCCTGCTCTAATGAAATTTTAAACCTTGAGAGTTGAATCTTGGTGCTCTCGATCCATCACTACAAGGTCGACTAAAGAGCTGGCATGAATCTCAACATCAACAATAAGAGCAACCTCGAGCTCTTGATTAATCATGTGCAGTTGTAGTAGTGACATTTTTACAAGTGTTTTCTACTATTGAAGGATTTGTTGCTCAAGACCTAATGTCGTGGCATAATCTAATAGATGTTTGGTTTGATGGATGTAGTGGAGCACAGTTGGAAGCTCATAAATGTCAAAAGATTGAAGGAAATATCAATAATCACACATAAATTGACAAAGCATATTGGAAGGCATCCTATTCATGGTCTCTTGTGAAATGTGTGGATGAAAGTTATTTAGCCTAGATTTTATAGAAAAATAAAAAATGATAAAATCAGATTTATGTTAAAATATAAAAAATAATTTATTAAATGCTTACACATTAGTAAGTTTTCCTGAATTCTTTGAAGAGAGATCAAAGTGAACATATTTCATGGTTGAAGAGTTAATCACCTCAGTCAGCCCTAAATTACAGGTAGTAATGACCATGGTGGTACTAATAGGCTTGTTTAGAATCTACAGCCAAGTCACCATCCATAGGAGTATATAAAAACAATTGTTACATTGACGCTAGAGGATCTAGAATGGGTAAATGCACCCCCAATCTATAAAAATGAAATTATTATATGCAATGGTTAAAATTAAGGGGAAATGTAATCAGTTTGAAGTAAGCATAAAAATGATATCGTTAGTTTCAAGAGGAGATTCAACAATGCCTTAATAGGATTATAATTGTCATGAGACATTGTTCAAATGATCCAAACCTTACTGATACCGTAATTGATGAAGAAGTTAACTTATATCCCATCGAATGTGTGATGAGACTAGTGCTGCAAATCATTATTATAAAAAATAAAACATAATATTTATAATGATAATGATACTAATAATAATAATAATAATAATAATAATAAATGCATATGTTCATTGTGGGATGAAGAGAAGTTGTAAAATCTCATTTCAGTGATAAAGGATATGATAAGACACCAAGAATATGAGAAGAAGTGTGAAGATGCTAAATATGAACCTCGACACTTTTTATAGTAAATCCTTACACATTTTAAAGATTAAGAAGAATATGCGTCTAATCTAGGAAAGACATAACTGCCCAATCATGGTAAAAGCTGTTATGAGAGCGATGTGGAAGCATGATTTTGCTTCCAATTTGAGAAGAAAGGCCTAGGTTGTCGAAACAATATTTAAGTGAATCCTAAGAGAGAACTTAGATGTTTGAAATCACTTGCTCCAATAATTAAGGGAAGGCTTTTTAAAAGTGTCAAACTGGCGAGCTATTTTGTTGGGATTGCATCCCTTTAAGATCATCAAATCATGTTTCTTACAATATAGCTACCTTGGCTTGGTGCTAATGAGATACTTGATAATCAGTGTATATACAGTCCTGGAAGTAGAAATGGTTTACTTCCCTCACTAGTTGAATCTTTGAGAGTAAACCCCACACTCTGAGATGGCAACATATTAATAAAAAATGTTTCTCTTTAAGATCACCAAATCATGTCTCTTATAGTATAGCTATCTTAGCTTGATGCTAATGAGATACGTAGTGTAGGTAGTCATGGAAGAAGCGAAGGTCTACTCCATTCACTAGTTGAATCTTTGAGAGTAATTTCCACACTTCGAGATGGTAGTATGCTAATTATAGATGTGTGAAATATAAATACAATCTATGCTTTGATGAGGTGCTAAAAGAAGCATATGAATCTGGTGCATGCTTGTGGTAATCATAGTTCTGGCAAGCTGCATCACTTTTGGATATCATCTGTCTATAAAACATGAAATCTGCTCGAGACATTTAATGAAACAAAGTATATGAATGTGCGCTCGTTCCTGTAAGAAATATCATGGGGCCTTCATATCCTGATGATGCAAACTACTAGATGAGCTGGTTTGTTTCAATTCTTGACATAGCGCTGTCAGAATGGGGAGAGTTTATAAACATTCTGGCCAGGGACAACCAGATTGGTCGTGAAGGGTGTACCAAGACAAAGAGTTTTATTTCGCCTAGGGTGGACAAAATAGCATAGCTAGTTATCAATGAAAGTAAAGAGAGACATTTCTACATCAATACCTTGAGCTAGTATGGGGTGCATCTCAATTTCTGAAGTAGACTAAAATTAATCTTCTAAAGAGCCTACGATCTTCTATGATCTACTGTTAAACGAATCTCAAAAAATGTAAACTGAATCCCATGCAAATCTCAATGTTGGAAACTCAACCTATGTGTCTAATGATATAATTATGTAATAACAACCAGTCCTCTCTGTCTCTTAATGAAGATGCTGGTAATGTACTGATGATTTATGAAAACTCTTTAGACATATATTATCCTCTCCTATGATGACCAGTCACTCTAAAATAATTCATAAACTAGATGGATACACTTATCATATGAGAGATCATAAACAAACTTGCTACAAATAAATTTAAATCGTGTGTAATGGTCATCTTGTGAGGATTGATCTAACATCTATTAAAGATGTCCCAACTTCTTGTTATTTTTTGAACCTAGAAAGGAGGCGATTGACTATTGTAAAAAAGGATACATTTATAATTCTTCAAAGTGTCGATTTTTCACGTCTTAATCTCAACTCTTGATCCAGCCGATAAAGTCATTTAGTAGAAAGTTTTAAATATAAATCATGGAGACCAAGTAAAAATGCCATCATAGATTTCCATGCCTATTAGCATCTTCTAATGACAATCTAGGCGATTCCTTATCCTTTCCTGTTTAATGGAATCACGTTTCTTGATCTCTTCCCATATTTTTTTCTCTAAGGGTTTGGTTTAAGGTAGCTGGCATGCTCTATTACCTTGAAAATTTTGTAAAAATTGGAAGTTTTCTTTAAACGTGGTATAAATAATGATAATTTAATAAAATAAATAAAGTAAAAAATGATTGGTTTGATTGATGATCTGCTTAGCATTACTTTGTATATCTTTTAAGTAAACTTTGAATGCATGCACACAATCTTGCTTTTGGTGTTTAGAATCTATAATTCAAAGCATCAATTCTCCACTTCAAGAAAAATGGGATTCTCTCTTGAGTTATGTGGTGCCCAACACTGTTTGTGTGCACCTCAATACATGCCATAATATTGTGAGTCAGGCTATGAGCCAATCGATAGTTGTACACATTGACCGAATTGGCCACGTGCACAAATACCGCGTACTTAGGAAGTTTTGTGACCAATTTCATAGCCTCTAGTTCTCACATGGACCTAAAAACAGACTTTCCAAACTGCTGTTGTTGCACACAGCACCCTTGAAATGCATGCAAGCACTACCACCATGTGCAAAATTTGAGTGCTTGGGAGACTAACGAAGTCAATGACATGTCCTAAGCCACACACAAGGTTGCTAGTCG
Source organism: Gastrodia elata (assembly GCA_016760335.1). Taxonomy (NCBI): domain Eukaryota; kingdom Viridiplantae; phylum Streptophyta; class Magnoliopsida; order Asparagales; family Orchidaceae; genus Gastrodia; species Gastrodia elata. The sequence goes on along the minus strand of CM028677.1, from coordinate 26,726,117 downwards.
CTATCTCACAATTCCTTGTCATAGGTTCAAGCCCCAAATTTTCATGCGTGCATGAAGATGAATGCATAATCCAATGTGCTCGAATATGTGCCCTTCAACTACGTTTACACTTGTTGCTTGCACTCTGCAATCACTTCCACAATCTCCGGATTACCTTCAAAATCTTCGAGCTATTCGAGGTTTTTCAAACTCGATCGCTAATTAAAGCTCATCAATGACCTAAAACCTTTTTTGTGCATGCTTTGGTTTAGTTTCTATAATTGAATTAAATTGGCTCCCTTTTATTTTCTTTTATAAGTTCCCAAGCATTCTACTCATAAGGGATCAATTCCAAGTGCTCAGTGCTCAAAGGATCAGAGGGAGACTACTTGAGCACTAGGTAAAAGACTCCGTGTTTTGACGCTTTGAGCCAGGCAAGAAAATTATTTGAAGATCTATGTATTTCATTTTTTTCGAGCTCTCCAGAATTTAATCTCTTTATGGATCTTTAAACCGGGTCCAGGAGTCATTTTTGATGTAATGCATTGTTATCCTACCAAAATTAAGCAAAAATTTTTAGACAAACAACTATGTGGTATGTGACATTTAAAGAAAATTATTAGGCAATTATGTGAGCATATATGTTATATGGGCCAAAACATTAGCCAACAAAGATGGACCTTATTGATAAAATACGTGTTAAGAAAAGAGGATGCTAAGTTGAATGAGTGGGTATATTTGAAACGATAGGATGCGATGTGTTCATTCATAGCAAGATTGGAGTGGCCCCATTAGAGCATAAGATAAGAGACTTGCAATCATGGATGGTTTGGTCATTTTATTTGTAGGCTATTTTTATGCCTTTGTTAGAGAAAATTGAGTGTATGAATTTGCTCATGTTAAAAAGTAATAGAAGACCATAGCAAACACGAGGAGAAGCCATTAAAAAGGAACCTCTCTATATGAAAGGGCTTCTATTTGGCTATGCACAATGGAAACAAATGATTCTTATAACTGACCTACTAATGGACCAAAACTTGGTGTGTTGTTATCTTTACAAAATTAATACAATGGCTAATTATTGTTTAAATTATAGCTTGTCTTACAATACGTTTATCTCAAATACATGTATCTCTAGACTTGCATTTCTCAAAAGTTAAATTTCCTCTATTGCGCAAGGCTCTCATAAAAATGTTTGCCAAGTTCTTAAAGTTTGAACTTTTTCTTTGTCTTTCAAAATGAAACTTGCACACACGACCAAACAATTATTATCCTTATGATATAAAATATAATAAAACGATTGCTTAAAAGGAATATACAATAATTAAATTCTAAAAATACACAATCTAGTAGTTCAAGTAATGAAAGCTACGAACCTAGATTTTCTTAATTCCTTGTAGATCTAAGTGATCCTAATTAATTATTCTATGTTCAATATTCTGATTCATGGTAAGTATAAGTGATCTAGTTGAATTATTCTAAATTTAATTGCCTATCTTTAATAGATCAAAATGATTTTATAATTGAATTATGCTAAGTTAATTAACTTGATTCTTATTTAATTTAAATGATTCAAAGTTTAATGTCATCTAAATGCTAAGCTTGTAATACCTGCCAAAACGGATGCCCTTGGATATTTGGATTATTATAATCTAAATTAATATTCAAATTCTCGGTCTTCCAATATATGTAGCCTCAATCTAATTTTTACTAATGCCAACACTAGTACTAATAAACCTTTTATCCCGCTTGAGATTATTAAAAATATAACCTAAATCCTCATATTTTGTACTTGCATCTATATGTTTATATTATACTCTTAATTAACTTCATACTTATGTCACACCTTTAAACTTTTAACTGTCATGTCTAGAAATCTGGACTAATCTTGACCTTTGGTAGACATGCTTTATCTTGCTGTATTATTTTGTCAAAAATGAAGCTGCTTGGCCTCTATTAAGTCATGAGTTAATATTAACCTAAGGAATAAGTCTTCAACATTTTCCAACTTTGCTTACTCGAGATAGTTAGGATGAGGTAACTTTGGTTGTTAATAAGAATTACCGATTGCTACGAATAAATGTCCTCTAACATTGGAAGATTGGAATTCAAGTGGATTTGAGATGATATATATATGGGATCTTAATCAGGCTTGGTCCATCTAGCCAACCATATTGCATCTCATAGATACTCAACTTTTGTGTTGAAAGCTGAATCAAAATTATGTCACAGACAATCTTTATAATTGTGAGTGCTCTCATATGGATAGGAGTAATCAACTATGGTGTACAGTAATAGAAAATAAATGATCCCAGATCTAAATTAATGGCAACCTATTTATTGAGGGGAAGTCTAATTAACATTTTTAAATCAATTTAAAAAAAGTTAGTTCTAAAACCTAGCTTATATATTGTAGATTCGTGCAGTTTTTTAGCAATCAACTAAAGGGGAAAGAGTTGTCTTGTATTGATGCTTCAAGAAGCCAAGAGGAACTAATTGATATCAAAATTCTAGTTAAGCAAGTAGTTTCATATCAATCTTTGGCTTGAGAAATTAATGGAAATTTGATTTCCGAACAACTAGTAAAGCGACCGGGAACAGAGACTCAGCATCAGCATCCTTATTTACTCGGATGGATTGAGAAAAACGTTGAGTCAGTGGTTAAGCGGCATTACCGAGTGAAGTTTGTTGTCACTGATAAGGTTATAGATAAGGTGCTATGTTATGTGGTTGCCTGTACCAACGTCAATAAAGAAAATAATATACTTTTGTTAGATATGGGAGAAAAATAAATTTCTGTTTTTTGGTGGACCCAATTTTCCACTTAAGACAACTATTTTGAATAAGTTCAAGTGTACTATATATGCTTGTTAGAATTATATTCAGCTATTTATTAGAGTAGCCAAGCCAGGCGTTTGATAAAATAGTCAGTTAAGTGAATTGATGCATCGTTAAGCTGTTAGGTGGATTGATGCATCGTTAAGCTGTCAGGTAGACTGACACATCGTTATGTTGTCAGGTGGACTGACAAATCGTTATGTTGTCAGGTGGACTGACAAATCGTTAAGCTGTCTTGTGGATTAGCACATCATTAAGCTGTCTTGTGGATTAGCACATCATTAAGCTATCAGGTGGATCATCATAGTTAAGTTGTTAGATGGAATGGCACCATTTAATTGCTAGATGGGTTGACAAGATTTTTCTTATGTGAAATGGATTGCCACATACATTAGTTGATTGAAATTAATTTGCATATTAATCGATCAGAATGATTAATAAAATAAAATTAATGGAGAAGTACAGGGGCTGCTTGAAGAATTAAGTGGTGTGCTAAACCAAGTTATAGAACATGAGCTTTAGTAATACTCAGATTCTACACCATCCCATATCGGAATATCTTAGAATTTTATTTTAGAAAATGAGACTAAGAGATGTAGTTGAGCTGTTGGAGAAAGGTTTAGTTCAGATGAGCATATCGGATTGCTGCTCATCGATCATAATGGTGCTCAAGAAAATAGAGGTTGGTGTATGTATTTTGATTACTGAGCCTTGAACAAAAATAACAATAAGGAATTGATATCCTCTACTGAGCATTGATTAGTTGCTAGATCACTTGAAATCAACTAGAATATTCTCTAAGATGAACTTGAGGTTGGATTATTATCAAGCCTTGATGTGCATTGACTACACTTGAAAGGCTACTTTTAAAACTTGGTAAGGCTTATATGAACGGCTCATCATGCCATTTGGGATATGCAATGCACCATTTATGTTTGTAGGACTAATGAAAGACACATTAAGGCAATTGCTAGATGACTGTGTTAGTCTAACTAGATGCATTTTGGTTTACAGGCCAACTGAAGAAGTTCACTCACAGTATCTTGATTTAAGTGTTGAATCTTCTCTAACAACATTAAATAGTTGCAACTTAAAGAAATGTGAATTTTGGAAAATGAGTCTCCTATAACTTGGATTTGTTGGAGGAAATAATAATTGACTATGTCAAGATTAAAATGTATCACTGTCTGGCCATGGCCAAGTAATATGACAGAGACTCAAAGGTTTCAATGATTCTTATCAGTATGTTTGAAAGTTCATTGAGAAGTCTATCATTGCTACTCTACTATATCAACTTATTAAAATAGTTGACAATACTACTAGTTGATCAACAAGTGGGCATTTGGTGAGTTATAGTGCAGGATCAGCTATATGCCAAATCTAGCTTTATCCAACTTACAGATGCTATTTGTAATAGAAGTTGTTGCATTAAGTTATGTAGTCGGTGCAATGCTAATGTACTTGGGAAAACCAATTGTTTTATTTATCAGAATTGTCAAAAGACTTCAATTGATCTAATCTATTATAAATGGTTATTAGATTTACATTAGCCGATGATACACTAGAGATATTATATACTCGGGAATGAACAATAGTGCACGCTGATCATAAACTCTTATGTATTTGCATATTTGGTTCAAATTGCAACACGTCATATATAATGGATGTTATCTTTAGTGGTTCAACCTTGTGATAGGTTGGGAAAAGAGAGCATAGAACAGGTTATTCAACATGTCGTTTGACCTCGTCACATTTGATGACTATGCTTAGAGTAGAAAATGTATTGGATAAAGATTATGTAGTGATTTATACTAAGGATTCTAATTTCAAAGAATTGAGTAAGAATTCCAAGTGTTGTGAACAGTTAATGGGTAAACATGCTAATTTAGAGTTTAGTTGCTGAGACAACTTGCTATGCAATGGCAACCTAATGTTATCCCAACAGATCGTATTGCTTGAGATGAGTCTCAGTGACGCTTACCTCAAGAGTTGCTGGTCATTTTGAGGGTGATAAAGCATTGCTCAATTTACAAAAAGTGTGCATTTTAGTCTAATATGCAAGATGTGATGAAGTACATTTGAGGATGTGTATTGTGTTGCACTTCTAAGCTTGCCAATCAGGAAACGGTCTTTATCTACCACTTCTTGGTCCTAGCTAGCCATGGGATCGTATCTCGATAGATTATCTCGACAGTTCTAATTGCTTAAAACAGGGATTATTCTGAGCTTGTGGTAGTTAGTATAAGAATAATTTCATAAAAAGAGCCATTGACTAATTTTCAAATATATATGGGTTACCTTTGGGCTATCTGGTTCTATAATTTTGAATCAGGACAACTTATTACTCGGCAACTTTTGGAGGAGCTTGTGGATGATGACGATACCACTTTGAAGTGGAGTACATCTATTTCATCTACAGATCGATGGCCAAACAAAGGTGATCTTTCTGAAAATTATCAGTACACACAAAGTGTTCATAGCAAGAAATATAAAACTAGGGATAAAAGGCTTCCTTATATTCAAATCACTTTTAATCGTGCAATGCAGATCTCCACAGCTATTAGTTCACTTGAAGCATGTTTGGTTGTCTACCTTTAAACCCTTTTGATATACATTGGTGATCTTTCTGAAAATTATCAGTACACACAAAGTGTTCATAGCAAGAAATATAAAACTAGGGATAAAAGGCTTCCATATATTCAAATCACTTTTAATCATGCAATGCATATCTCCACAGCCATTTGTTCACTTGAAGCATGTTTGGTTGTCTTCCTTTAAACCCTTTTGATATACATTGGCTACCAAAGAAGTGTAATTGAAGAATCTCAATGAATATAAAGTTGAAAAACTTTTGAATTGGAAACTTGGTTTGGTATGCCTCTAAAGATCAAGTAAGAGAAGAGGGTTAGAAATTGAATCTGATCAGATTTGGTCCCTTTAAAATCATGAAGATCAATGATAGTGTGTATCAATTGGGTTAACTAACTTATATGCAGGTCCATTCAGTCACCATCATTGAGAATTTGAGAACCTTCTATGCTGGATGAGGAGGTTGAAACTACTAGTTATAATCAAGTTATATTCAGGTAGCAAGAGATGCTCTCCAATGATCTGCTAAGAATCAGAATTCTTAACATTTGAAAAGGGAAGAAGCCTATATGTAGAATATATGGGCCAAGTAAGCTATTTAATAAGGAAAACTGGTATGATAATGCTGGGAAGTTATATTTTGATTTAGACTTAATTCATGCAAGTGAGTCAATGGGGCAAATGATCAGGAGATCCCTTTGGATCTACATTCGATTGGCCTAACGCTGAGACTGATCACTTCTATATTCTGCTGTGTTTTCATTGAAACAACTCGATCAAGTTCACTCAATGATTAAATATAACAGGTTCACTCAATGCTAAGGCTAGAATATTGGCAATCGATAAAAAAATAGGGTAACTGAACATACTGACGATCAAGAAGATTATTACAAAGCCAATGGAACCTGAAGGATAGTCAAGCTACTCCAGCATATGCTGAGTAATTTATAACACTAGGTTCAGGTTGCTACTTTAATTGACCCTAATTCGGTTAGAAGAATTTAGGACTCTAATTAGTTTGCCTCTATTGCTGATCATTTCGACCTTTACTCAAATAAGCTGCCTGAACACTTCTATGTTTGGGCTGGGCTTGAGTTTAATCGCATGATTTATTAGCAGGATGTCCCCATGCATATAGTTAGTTAAAAATTTCTGCCACTTGGCTTCCTCTCAGTTGTCTTCGGCCAGTTTGTTAAATGTGCTAAATTGTGGTTGATGTCTGATAGTAAACTTGGAACATGCACGATAGCTGCCCAAAATTTGTTAGGCTGGTGTTAGGAGATATACATTGTAGTTTTGATGATTTGATTAGGTTTTTTTGCTTCTTTGAATTTCATCATATAATTTTAATTGTAATTTTGTCTTTCAATTTGTGAAAAGTTTTCATTGTGCTTTAATTATGTGCACTGTTATGTTTTTTAATACTACTCCTTTCACCTAAGATTTGTATTGATTACTCATATTAATCGGCTACCACTCAATTGATATAGAGGTCAGTATGGCAGCTAAATTTCAATTTTATGCAGCTGAATGTTCTTTAAAATTTGATTGAATGCTACATTTTGATAGATATATAATTTTCTGCTTTTATAATGCTTATTTTTTATTCTAAAAATTTCTAAATCTGTCTTTGAGTTTGAGGTATATTATTGCCCCTTTTATGTTTGCAGGGGCAGAAAGTGCTGTCTCTACACCTACAAGGGTTGACTTCTTGGATGGTATCAACATCAAAATGGTTGCATTAGGCTCCGAGCACTCAATTGCTGTCACAGGCATGGCTGAAGAAGTTTTGCCATTACATTATTTAATATTATTTTTGTCAACATTTTGGCTGCTTGGTCATCATACTAGATGAAGGTTATGTACTGAGCTGGGGTTCTGGTAGAGCTGGGAGACTTGGGCACGGTCATCAATCTAGCATTTTGGGATTCTTGTTCAGCTCAAGGTTTAGTTGGTAGACCTGCTTCTTAATTATAAAAAATTGTTAAATCTTTTGTCATTTTCAAAGACATTACCTCGTGATATTTAGTCTAGTTTGTTTAACATTGTTTTATTTCTGCAAACAACTTTTCATTAAATTTGGAAGCACATCTATAAAACTGCTGAAGTTTCTATTTAATGCAATTCAGGTAGCTGCTTTTATATGAAAGATTCTATTTATTGAAGTACTAAAGATTAAAGTAGTGGTAGTTAAGAGGGAAGATAAAACTATGAATTTATAGATTGTAGACAATAGCGTGTATTAATACCTAAGCATTTATGCCCATTAAGGGCTAGTTATGAGTATTAAAGAATTATTTTAATATGCTTTGAAAGAGTTGGTTCAAGTTATTCTTTAAGGGTAAATGTTATTTCAATGGAGATTTAAATAGTCATTTTGGAAAATTGGACAATAATATCAATGGTGATTTTGCATTTGGTGATACTAGTGAATAATGGAAAATGTTCTTAGAGTTTTTAGCCTATAATTTTATATTTGTGAATTTTTATTCAAAATATAAAAGCATCAATTATCACTTGCAAGATTGGAAATTCTAACTCAATTTTTTTTTTGTTAAAAAAGAGGTTGATTATACTGCAAGTATTCTAATATTTTCTTAAAAGTAAGCTTGACTACCCAACACAAGTTCTTGACCCTAGATTTGAAAGTGGTGAGTTGGAAAAGAAGTAATAAATATAAGTTTAGCCTGAAGACTAAACGATAGAGATTAAAGTATAAAAATTGAGAATGTGCCGTGAGAAATTGAGGGGAAAACTAATTTAATGTGACAAACATTACTAGGCATATCCATTAGGTGGCTAAGATGTAGTTGGATATTTGAAAGAAAGAGTTCCTAATAATAAAGTTGTTTGATGGCAAAAACAAGGTGTTCAAGAAAAATTTGCTATATCGAGTGGTTTAGGTGTAAGAATGAGAAATAAAAGAAATATAAATTTTATTATCGTGAATTTAAGTAGTTTGTGTTGCTAAAATTGTGAATTTTAAAAATTAGGAGACTATTATTGAGGAAGAGAACAATTTGAAAAAATTATCAAAATAGCCCCTTGACTCTTGCGAAATGTTCAACTTCGTCATTAAGTATTGCAAATGATATTTTTAGTCCCCTAACTTTTATATAAGTATATTTTTTTGTCCAATACCATTAATTTGGATGGAACCGTTAAATATGAAGGGTAAATTCGTACTTTTAGAATTTAGCAAATAAAATTTCACGTATGGTAAATTAATTTTAATTAATATGATACACATATGGTAAATACCTTATTGTCGATCTTATAACAAGGAAGCTTTAATTATCCAATCGTCTCGTGCTCCCAATGTAATGAGCCAAGTACATTAATTATGAACCGTGAATCGCAGGGACAACGCTCGATGAATCACAAAAAAAAAGAAAAATCGTAGCTTAGATGAATCGCGATTACTTCAATGAAATCGCAGAGCAGATGAATAGAGCTGAGACAACGATGGGTGATGCAACAAATTTGCGACAGAATTGTGGGTTCGACACAATGATGGAGTTGAAATCGCAACTTTAGCGCGATGATTACGAGGAAATTGCGGAGGAGATGACAATGGGTGATGCGGCGAAATCTTGAGTTTGGCACAATGACGGAAACTCAATTGCAACTTCGACACAAGTGAAATCGCTTCTTCGGTGCGATGAAGGAGATGAAACCTCAAGTTTGACGCTATGAAGAAGGCGAAACCGCAAGTTCGATACTACGACAAAGACAAGATCATAAAAAGTTCAACCTCGTGACTCGTATGTTCACAAAATTTAGACACTTATTTCTTTAAAATATTTATTGCATTATGGTCTATGGTTTTAATATAGATCATATATTTTAATTTGTATAATAAAGTATTTACCATATATGTATCATAATTATCAAAATTAATTTATTATATGTGAAATTTTATTTGCTAAATTCTAAAATGATAAATTTACCCTTTATATTTAACGGTTTCATCCAAATTAACAACATAAGACCAAAAAAACACTTAATAAAAGTCAGGGGACCAAAAAAATCATTTTCAAGAGTCAATGACTAAATTGAACATTTTGCAAGAATCAATGGATCATTTAGATAATTTTTCTATATAAATTATTCAAATTAAGTGTAAGTAAAAATGTGATCCAAGAGATGTTAAAGATGTTCATAAATCACTTAGAGAGTGAGGGCTTTAATAATGATGGATGAGCTATTTTGGTAAACTTTTTAATAAAATCTTAATAATAGTATTGAAATAGTGAGTTTTATAATTGTAAAGATAATGTCAATTGCTTTAATATAAAGTCACATGATTTGATGATATCCTTATTATTGTGTGAACATATTTGGTTGAAGAACAAATTTGTTGGTACATCAAGCTATTTAATACGACTATGAAGACTAAAAAGTTGTAGAAGAGTGAATGAATTTTATGGTGCTTATTTACAAAAATAAAGATAATGTGCGGGATTGTGCAAATTTATAAAGTAATTATGTTGATGAGCTTTACTTTAAAATATAGGGAGAGAATGATTGAACACAAATTATTATATACTATTATGCCACATGGAAAATGATAAACATCCAAAAAACTAGCAAAAAAAAGTATCCAGGATCAATAGAAATTTTTTTTTTTACTTTTTTATTTTGCACATCGCCCATAAAAAAGTGAATTCTACTAGTTACGTGCTTACGCTTGGGGGCTGCCACATCATCCAAACTTTTTTGACTACTTTTTTACTATAGCAGCACTCTATGCCACATAACCGATTTCATTTTTATGCTTGGTAGATCAGTTATGAAGATGGAAAATTTTTCATATATAGAGAAAAGTCTTAATTTAATATTTATCAATTTAAAAAAGCGCATGATAAAGTATTAAAAATTCTTTAGCAAGTATTGAAAAGAAAAAGATTGTGCCATAATTGAAGTTATTAAATACATGTATAATGGAGCAATTACTTGTATTTGAATGAAAGGGGTTTGCCTAAATTTTCTTAAATTTGGTTTGTAACAAGGTTCTACTCTTAGTTCATATCTCTGTGTTAATTACGGATGTTCTTGCTAAACATATGCAAGAGGGTGTTTCTATGCGTGTTATTTGTAAATGATATTCTTCTTATTGATAAAGCTAAAGATGGGTTTAAAGAAAAAAATTTAATTGTGGAAGATAACCTTTAGAATCTAAAGAATTGTCTTATCAAATTCAAAATAGGATACATGGAGTGTAAGTTTAATCAGAATATAATTTATGGCAATGATAATATGACAATTGAAGATCAAAATTTCAAGAAGAATGAGAGATTGAAATATTTTAGTTTAAACAACAATAGTAACTAAAACACCAAGCTATAATCCCACAAGGTGGGGTCGGCTACCTGAATCCTTTGTTTCCACTCATTGTGGAAGCCCCTCCCTAAGTTTCAAATAGAGAAGATCCATTTTATTAGTTTCTTCCCTTATCTTTTTTGGGTCTTCCTCTACCTCTTTTAATATGGTAGAAATTCATAAACTCAAATTTTCAAATCATACCAAATAATGGCAAAATAGAGCATGAAATGATTAACATGATCCAAACTAGTTAGATGAAATGGAGTATTTTTGGGGTGCTGGGCGATCGGAAATTCCACATACTTGAAGGATAATTTATAGAAAATTTGTAAAACCAGCTGTACTATATGGGGTAGAATGTTGACCTTCAAGGATGAAGTGTATTGATAAAACGAGTGCTGTGTATGAAAGGATATGATATGAAATGAATTCATATGTGGAAAGGTTGAGCTTTCTTCTATTAATGGTAATAGTCTTTTAAGTGGTTAGGGCATATTATGCATTGACCATTAAATGGTTTGATTAGGAAAGTTGAGTTCTTAAATTTTTCCATCGTTAAATAAAAAAGAGAGGCAACAAATGGCATGACAAGTAACTATTAGGAAGGATATCAAATACACGGAGCTTAGGGAGGGGTTATTTGATTGTGCACTTTAGTAACAAAGGATTTATATAGTGTATCCTCCTTAGTGGGGCTAAGTTCAGATGTGTTGCTGTTGCCATGATGGCGGCTTTATCAAGCCAAGACAATTTTACATTATGATCAAGTTGGCTCTTTACTGTATTGCATTTCTTGTATTATATATATTCAAACTTAAACTATATATATATGAAAATTAGCATCGTTCTATACTTAGTTGAAGAGCCAGTGGTTGGTTAATTTGAGTAGATGCCTTTTATTTCAGTTTTGTCATTTTACTTTTAATTAGTTATTGTATTTTAGACTGTTGCGAAATATTCTCATATTTCTCTGATATGGCTCAACTTTTTTTCAATAGTGTCACACATCAGACGTGATTGTAGGATTTTAATGTTTTTCTCTTCACCAAAGTTTCTCTGTACTATTAAGCTATCTTTTATGGTATTTAAAGTTCATTTTAAAGCTGAAACCTTTTTGTATCTGTTTGAAAAAGTAACACTGTTTCTCATCATACAGAATGATACCTTATGATCAATTTATGCAGTGAATATATGCCAAGGTTAATCAAGAAATTGGAAGGCCTCAAAGTACATTTATAGTTTTCCTAGCCTTTTTATTACTCCCATAGAGCATTTTGATAGGTTTTTGCATGCTTTGTTGGATTATTTAAAGGTTCATTTTTCTATATGTGCTTGCAGATTAAAAAGGTTTCTGCGGGCATGCTTCATTCTGCATGCATTGATGGTAATTATCAGAATGCTTTTCACCCCTCCCCCCAAATGATTCTTGTGCTTCATTCTAAGACTTTTTTTATTCATTTTCAAGAGCAAGGTTCTGTTTTTGTATTTGGTGAAAATGCCGTTGGCGTACTGGTATGTTCTTTAGATCTTTATGGTGTTGGTCGCTGTGCTTCTCTTAATTATTGCTATTGTAACTATTTCTATGTTCTTCCTATGTTGTGCAGGGGTTTAGTGAAGGAAAGAAGGTTTCAGAACCATCTGTTGTTGATAAACTTCCATCGTCAGTGGAAGTTGCATGTGGGGGCTATCACACTTGTGCTGTGACAAGTAGTTCTCTCAACTAGTTTCAAGTTGTAAATTACTTTGTAATATGCACGTTTTTTCAAATTATTTTTTAATTATAATAAGCTAGAAATATTTTTATATTTTTTTCTTTTTTTTCAATTTTATCAACATTTACTTCTTTTCAAAAGCTATATATATATATGTTGTAACTCCACACACTCACAGAATCCTTTGGCTGATTTCAATTTGCAATTTAATGTTCATTTTTGAAAATACAATGAGTTTGTTCTTAGATTAGAGGGCGACAGACTATCAATTGCATTAGAGCAACACACAAGTTAAAAGAAGGAAAGAAGTGTTATGAGGGTGAAGCGCTGTACCGTGATAGCAATTTATTGAATCATTTTGAGAGAAAGCTACATGACGTGTAATTTTCCAATTTGTTAGCTGCAGGTTTGGCCGTTGATCAAGTAACAGCGTGTTACATCATGCACCATGATAGCTTCAGATGCACATGTGGCTCCATTGCCATCATCCCATCTCCTGCTTGCTAAGGAAATCTGAATGATATGACCTGTGTTATACTTTACACCACACTTCTCATCTGTGTCAGTACCCATAATCTCCAACAAAAGAAAGATCAAGTAACAGCGTGTTACATCATGCTACAACTTTTTGTTATTATGAAGAGTTGCTTCTTCCGCACATCACTAGAGCATGCACACCTCGTTCTTCATTAATGTGCCACATCTCTTGTTTTCTTCTTTTTTGGCAATGCTAAGCTAGCCTAGACACGTTGTCTCTCAGTTAGACTCGTAGAGTTTGCAACAAATTGCGCTTATTAACAAATAGTTCTCATCCCTTGTTAGCTTGCAAGAAACTCAATTTCAGTCCAAGAGGAAAATTTTCATGGTTAATAATGGGAGCAGCCTCTTGAATCTCTTGGGACTACCTCTGTTTTTTTTATCTAGTGGATGATTGGAGGCTGCATATATTGATTACAGACACTTTGGAGATTATGTAGTTGCTTGAGCTAATCTCTTAAACATATTGATATTAAGAATTTTATGTTCACAAACATAGTAATTGTTTTAGGATTATTGTTTTGTTATTTTCAAAGATTTTTATAAAAGCATCATTTTCAGTAGTAGTTGACAGCCTAATTTTTTATTTTGTTACTCTTTTTATTTTTTGAATGTAATTTCTAATTGCAACTAAGACCTTTTAATCAAAATTCAAACTTCAAAATTTTAAAAGAGCAAATTAAATATAAACTAAGTTTGGAAATTTATTCTCTGAATATTGTATAATGATTTACATAGTTCATCGAGAAATTTACATAATTGATGTGCCTCCAAGAGAATGAGAATACATTTGGTAATGATATTCAGAGTCGCGCCTCTTTTCAACAACATTCCAATAAATTCAAACAAATAAATAATAAAATAAAATAAAAACAACAGGCTATAAGGAAAGAGTGTTGCTAAATTAATATAATCTTGACATCACCCTGGAACATGGAGGTAACTTACTTTGGAACTAGATTTTTCACTTGCTCAACCTTTGAATAACCCAAATACATGCAAGATCACAAGTAATTGAGGGTCGATATCTAATTCAAGCCAAAATAGTTTTTAATATATGCCCCCCATATATAATTGGTACTCCGCATAGGATGGAAATGTAGTTGATATCCAATGCAATAAGCTTTTGTACAAATTTTTCTTACATTTCTTCTAGCATTTCTTTGATCTCCACCATAGAGAGGAAGACGTGAGATCAAAGCACACATATTTTCAAGAGATCAAAAGGTCATGTTTTTCTCCCATGGTTGGTATGAAGGCTATGTCAGTCCATGTACAATTTATTGAAAAGAGTTGTCGATGTTAGAAGCAAGTTTGTTTCCTAAAGGACTTGTCTTGAGACATCAACCTAAGGCCAAATAAAAGACCATTTTGCATGAGTCAAAAGACCATTTCGATAATTTTCTCATTGCTAAAAATTGCTTTTATTACTTGCAAACTATGAACCCTACTTTAGGAAACTTTAAATATGAAAACTTCCCTATAATTATTTCTCATCATGTAGAATTTTTCTTACAAATAAAATTGTTTATGATGCCAGCTAGTTCTCATTAGTTAATCCAATAATATTGATACCAATTGCAATGGAAAACTATTGTGATGACCTGATGTTAGGTTAGTAGAACTAATCTAACATTAGGCATTTTCCCAGATAGTCATATTGAACAATTAAGTAAAATAGCATACAAATTATTACATTCAGAGCCATACATAATAGAAACGAAAAATTTCATTTAATTTAATATAAAAAAAATTCCTTAATAATACATCACAAAATAATATCTCAAAATAATTCACAAACATCTTGTTCCTTATAACAATTTTAAATAAAATCATGAAATAAAAATAAAACTAAAATTATTTTTCTTCAATATTCGGGTTTGCCTTTTTCTATTTCCTTATCGTCATGCCAAATCGGCTTCTTCCAACTGTACGTGACCTAGTGGCATTATAAAATATCAAAATTTAAATTCTCAATAATTAGAGAATACTCTAAGTACCAAATGAATATATTAAATGTTACACGTTTGCAAATTGTGGTTGTGGAAAAATGAAGCATAAGGGCATAAATAAAATAGTACAGGAAACATAGGTTTAGCATAAGAAATGTATGTTAAATTCCTGCACTACAATGATATATTGAAATAAAAGAATTCTGCCAACATAAATGATATGCATAAATAAATTTATGCCTTTCAAAAATAATTATTGTATCTTTATATTAGAATGAGTATCGATATTATATAGCAATATTATCTTTGTTTTGCTGGGCAAATTCAGAACTTTAAAGTCCCAAGTTCATGATAATAAAATATACATCATATTGGTCCTCCCGTATGCTACAGTATGACAACCTTATAAGTTCCAAAGTGGACTAGTCCCAACCCTAACTTAACCCACCCCAAAATTCACTGTTCTTTAAACCGTTGCATTCATTCACAAGACATAATAAAATATCCATGACATTCTTTTGGCAGTAAAATACTTTTATCATCAACATAGAAACAATTTCAAAGCGAAGCATAAGCAAGCAAGCGTTAAAAACAAATAAGTGCAAAAAGTAATATTCTGGGTACTTTGATATTCAAATATGCTGAAAAATAGTACTAAAAAATTTAATGTATCTGCAAAAATTATAATTGTAAATTTTATTAGTCTTTGAAAATGTCTGTTTGCAACTAAAGCAAACCTCTTAATTAGTTTTATTTATGAGCTTATATTTCGTAAATTTTACTCAAAATTTCCTTTAAAATGGATCATGCTATGGGTTACTCTACTTACATAGGAATTTTACATTCTTTAATCACTATTTTATACTCAACAAATCCTCTTATCTATAAGCTAGAACTACACCCTTGTTGTTTTAACTATAGAGTTGTTATATTAGAAGAAGTTTTCTAATATTCTATCATTATTATTGGATCTTTTGAATTGACATCATGCAAACTAATATCATTGACAGTCTACACTCCTAAATCATTGAAATGTAATGGGTTTTTAGAAAAGTTAGGAAATCAGATCCTATCTGAAACAACAATATCACTAACCACTTAGATTCACAATTTTTAAAATATAAACAATAATGTAGAATAGATCATCAGGTCAATACTTGATTTCCACTGCCTAACCTCATTCACACTTTCCACTGTCTTTAAATTGGGAATTTTTTTTTTCAAAATAAGACATTCTAAAAATAATGCTCTTTAGCCTAAGTGGCTCTTGACATAATATGAGTAGTTTCGGGTTTTAGCAGGACATAAAGCAGAATCTAGCGGGGGAAATTAACATAAAACAAATATCGTTGCAGAAATAAACGAAAAATAGAAATTTAGCTAGTATAAACATATACGAACTTTAGTTGTTATTTGACGAAAAAACAAAATTTTGCAGGGATGTTAACATCTTTCCTAGTAACAACTAAGGGTCATTACAACCAGCCTCATGAAATATACTTATTTTTTAATTAACATTTCTCACTCTTATTAATATTATTGAATTCTTAGAAAAAAGCTCTTTGAGAAAATTAATTTGACTAAAATTATGATTGAATTATTCCAACCAGTTAGGGCCAACTTAAGTTGAATACATAAAATGCAATCCTTCTTGTAAGTTACAATCTTTCTAGGCCATCTTTATTAGAATAAATTCAAATGAAAATTAAAAGAAATTTGCCAAAAACATGAAATAAATAAAGACTTAGAACAATCTATGTTTATTACAATGCCTGAGAGGTCTAAACTCGATCCCCATCACCAATATACTCTTAGGGTAGGTGACCTCAAGCATTTGTTCATAGTAGACATAACTATGAGGCTTGTTGTAATGACCATTTATTGAATTAGGTATACTAACCCAACATTAGGCATTGTTATAATACTTAATATATGATTAATAATAATAATCCAAAATTAAGTATTACATAAGCTAAGAATCTTATTGATATGGAAAATAAATGTATAAAATACAATCAAAGAAACAAGCATTCCTACTTTACATTCATCCAAGAGAGAATAAAAATAGCCATCTTAAAAAAGAAAAGAAAATTATCAAGATAGTTTTAAAGTTATACAAACTTTTTTAATAAACTCTCATCCTCACAAAATAAAATAAAATAAAATGGCATAAACTTTAAGGTTGATCTAGCTCTGCCTCTTGAGTAATTTCCACCTCGCATCCTGGATCTTTATCAAGCTCCTGATTTATCATATCGGTATCATATGGTAGGGCACATCCAAAAAATAAAATTTTGATTAGACAATTAGTCAAAGTATATATTAGGTTCTCATGTTTTTTAATATTTTGGGATATCACACATTAATTTACAATTAATTTATAAGCGATGCAGTTGCAGAAAATAAATAAATTGAAATATGAAATGAAAATTGGAAATAAAAAGGCTACTGAAATACGTACTAAAGTGGGTTGCATCAATCATGCATAATCTATCAAACTAGAAGTGTATACATGTGTGTATATAAATAAAGGAAATATAGAAAATAAATATGTTCAAGAGAAATTATGCTGAGACTGAAGTAAATTGAACTATATGAAAATTGAGTTGTAAGAATTATTGAAAGTATATGTACGTAAAGTAAAATTCAATCTCTAGGATTGAAGTAAGTTGTACAATATACAGTCATTAGGAATGTATGAAGTAACTGAACTTGCACAATCCATAAAATTGTGCTCATAATGTAAATGTTAATTTTAAATTTACTTTATTTTGTTTTAGTATGTTCTGTGGGCACGTACACAACAAGGTGAAGAATTAAACATGTCTACCCAACTGTCTATAGCGGGGTCTCCTATATATAACTACACATTCCCCCTATAGGATATATACAATCTCTTGATTGCTTCATAGCTTATCTTGGCTCAAATGCTTATACAAACTGATCTACTCTGAGTGAGATCCCTTATCCGTATTATTTTAATATTAGTTATGCAAAGTCTTGATATGATGTTCAAGAATTTAGGTTCAATGCATTGCAACAGCAAGAAATTTTAATCATTAATTATAAAATATGTGATATCATTTATTATTAAATTGTTATCTAATCTTAATGAATGAGACTAATTAAATCTCCAATTGAGTTAAGATACTAACTAAATGTCTTAATCAATTGATCTAATTAAGTATTTAGTTACTAAAATAATTGATCTTATTCATAGAATTGGAATGCTAGAATTTAATAGTTTAAATAAGGGTTGGACTTAAGGTTACTAACTACAATCCAATTACTATTATTTAAAGCCTTAAATTTTCTAAATGGTTAATATATTCTTTTTCTAATAATCTCTCAAGTTCACTAAGTTTCTATCCTAATGTTTTGACTAATAAACTATGGTTAAAACTCTATACCATCAAAGTAGGTTGAATACAATCCACTAATAGCACTATCACTACCTAATGAAGGGATCTATAGTTAATTGATCTTAGATTTAAGGTTTAATCAACTTAGGATCTTAAGATTTGGTATAATCCTACCAAATTTTCTAATTAAATTATCTAATATTAGTCTATTATGAACTAAACTAAGTCCTATGTCAACTAGAAAGTTAAAGGGGTCAAATTAAGACAATTACATTTTGATTAAAATATTAATAATTTAAGATTCAAAAATTAATATCTCTAAATTGATGTCAAAATCTCAGTGTTGGCATTTTATGAATCTACATGTTATAAGGAATTCATGAACATACAATTTACTGAAATTTGAGCTCCCTAGGCTCATGAGCCTTAATTACCCTTAATGATGATCAAAATGTCATACCAAAATAATCCTAAGAACGAGATCTATCAATTGAACCTAAAAGCCCTATAATTAAATGCCTAAATCTTTACATCTTTATTTTGACATTTTTGATTTTTAGGGTTTACTGTGGAGGGTGAATAATCCCTCCAGAGTGAACCATTTGGCTTGTTTAAAGACTCAACATATTCTTTGGGCCGAGGCTGACCTAAGGAACCCAAAATCCCTAAGTGAGGTGGCCTCAATCCCCATAACCCTACTTCGTTAGGGTTACTATACGCCACTGTACAGGTTCAATAGTATTGAACTGCAATTGAGCTCGCTTGAGCTCAATTGAGTTTGATAACACCTACAATACCTTAAAAATAGGTTTCGAACAGAATGCTAAGTAGTAAGGCGGCATGAAATGGATGGTAGATGGGGTACCTTGGCTTCTACTATCTAACTTGCCGATGATGAGAACTTCTCGTTTCGAGCTGCTATCGATCCTATCCTCGTCTTGAAGCTCTTAGGGATGCTCAGAAGCCCTCAATTGCTCGGCTGGAGATAAGTGTCGTTGGTGCTAGCTCCTGTGGTCGTTGGGCTCGAGGCATGGAGTGGGAGCAGACGAGAGCAATGGAGACGAATGTGGTGAATTATTTTCCAAATGAACCAAATAAGCTCCACTCTGCAATATCTTGTGTGAAGAAAAGTTATGGAAGTCATGAAGGAATCGCCACGATCGTTTGCGTCGAGCTGAGAAGACGATAGAGAATAGTGCCTGACTAACCTTGGACCTCTGATCTGTAGAACAGCTCGCATCGCATCTAGCACGATTAATAATTCCGGGTTTAACGGCAGCCGTTGGTGATGGGCTTGGCTCTGATTCACTGAACTGGCTGCCGGATGTTCAGAGTCGAGCAGCAGATCCTTCGTTGTTCTGAAATCTACAATTAGCCATTAGGACTAAAATTAAAATAATTAAATTAATTAATTTAAATTACAATAATTAATACAGTTTGTATTTATTTGCCCATCTTGACCAAATGAATTCTAAAAATTCCCAAATTTTCAGCCATAACTAATTTTGGTGCGATGAATCCAAAAATGCAGTTAGATTTTGGATTCGAGATCGAAATATTTTTCTTATTTTCTAAATTAATAAATCTGATAAAATATTTATTTTGTTCATATGACTTCCAATTTCTCCCAAAAATTTTGGGATTCGCTCTTAATGTTGTTTATAGACTAATGGCGGCATTTTTAACCTAAATTAATCTCTTTTAAATTAGGTAACAATCTAGGGTTGTTACACTTGCTATTCAAAAGAAATTAATATTTGGTATATAATAGTTCTAAGTTGGGTAAGTTCTTTTCTAAATAGAGTTTCAAGGAGCATAAGTTTAATTTAAATGATCTAAGATATTTTGTTTAGATGATGGAAAGCTGTATACATGGGGATCAAATGAAAATGGATGCCTTGGTCTTGGGTACTCAATTATGCCTTATGATACTTATGTTTATTTCTTCAATAATATTTATTTATGCTGATTGTGATTTACATTGCTGTTTCAGTTGCACTGATGTGATCCGCATGCCGCAGATTGTTGAAAGTTCTCTTATGAATGCGCCAATATCTGAGGTTAAATTAATTCTTAATGTGCATATTAAATGTTCTTTACATGTTCCCATATGTTTCAATATATGCATTTAGATTTCTTGGAATTTCATGCATAGCAATGAATTTCTTCTTGTTTACAATTATAACACGTAAAATTCAATTTTTACATGTGTTATAGCTCCAAAGATAATCAAAACTATTTTGGTGAATTACTTTAGTGTAAAGATGCTCTAAATATTTGCTTTATTAGAAACTTTAATTAAGTGCTATGCTTGAATTTCTAGAAAAAAAATGTAAACATTGGAACTTGTTGAAATATTTTATACATGAATAGATCGATCATTACAAATTGACTTTTAGTCCTTGAAATAGTTCCAAATAAAAAAGTACTACAAAATACGCGTTTTAATATAAATCCAGTTCCAAACATTTCATTTCTTGAAGTTAAATTAGGATCAAAAAGAATATTTGTGGGTCTTAATTGAACACATTGGGTAGTTTGGGGGGGGGGACAAAATTGAATAAATTAAAAATAGTATGTGACTAAAATGGTCAAAAATTGAAATAATTGGGTGTACTATATTTGCAATTTTTGATTACATAAATAATTTACCCACTTTGTTTTGTTCAATCTTTACAAGTGGATAAGGTTTTATACGTAGGATTATAATTGCTGCTAGCTCTGTTAATATCTATGTTTAGATAATAGAGATATAAATACTCAAGATTTGAGTGTTATGCCAGCAATCAACTGTTTATATTTTTGCTACCGATGCAAGATTGATTCTTATCCTCGTAAGAAATAATGATTGCGTAGGTATCTTGTGGCTGGAAACATACTGCTGCAGTCTCGGGTAAGATTGCACTTCTTCTGTATTTCAGCATAACTTTTCAAATATATAATATTGTTATAATTGGTTGTTGGCGCTTATATTGAATTTTAGGAGCTTAACTGTTGCCTAACAAACTGAAAATTTATATCTGGTTGACAGCCATTTGTCACAAGTGCATGACTTATAATAAAGCTAAGAGATTAGTAATTTTATCAACAATCTAATACAGGTGATTGATGGAAAAGTCATATTTCATGGATGGATACCCTATCAACACAATTTGTTTGTGTAGATAATGAACATAAAGGGCCAAGTACTTCTGTATATTCAAAATTTTCTTTTATTTTTGATGGGCAAAAGGGTTGTAGTTACTAAGGCAAAATGTATGTTTTTCTATGCATTAGCTTAGGATGTGGATTCTTCAGCAGTCAGTGCCACGGATTGCAACCCTTGAAATGCAGTTGCATCCTTTCTTTGGATATCTCAGATCGTTGATAAGAGCAATCAGTGTAATAATGATGCAATATTGTATAGGCCTATGATTATATCACAGACTTGAACTTAGTCCACTACTGAATCACTAAGTTTACACGTTTCTTTTTTGGACATGCAATATGTTGAACCTAGCACTAGCCATCTCAAGTTCACACTGGCATTAGTAGGTTCTAGTTAGGACCGAAGGATTCACAGGATCTTAGAGTAAGCAAAGTTCATATATTTTGACAGTTATCTTTGAAAAGTGAAACAAAACAATTTTGTCTGCATCGATTCTATCCAATTTTTTATGCCATATTATTTTGGTTATTTTTGAGAATTTTGAGAAATTTGTTTTATAAATAGGGATGTTTAATTTCATTAATTTAAATCTCTAGTATTTTAGTTCCATTTATTTTTTAATAATATTAAATTTTTTGTCAAAAGCCTTTTAATGAGGAAATAATTTTAAATTACCTTTATAATTGTAGTAGTTTTCATTATATTCTTTGAAAATATAATTTTGTTTATGGTGGTTTCTGTACCATGTTTAGAGATAGGGCTCTGGTGAGGTTCTTGTAATTATCCATCCTATTGAAGTGCAATGCTGGCCATCTTCCTAGGTGTCCTCTACTGCTGTCCTTGTACCTCCATAAATTCCCTTTCTATCTCTTATTTGATAGGTATCAAGGTCCCAATTTTTGCTGTACCGGTGTAGCCAACCTCACATCCTGCATTCAACTTCACTCCTCTTTGACACGGCTGTCTACTCTTTTTGACACAGCCAACTTCATTCTTCTTTCATAGCAGTCGTCAGCTGCTACCTATATTTCTTTTATGCTGCAGGAAAGAACACCTTCTCCCTATCAGTTTCCATCTGCCTTCTTCCAACAAGTCTTTCAATTCTTAAATTCTAATAGAACTGTCTCTCTCTTTCCTGCCAGTCACCTAATCCCCTTCTCCTACCTACAGTATAACACCGTCATCTCCTTTCTCTTTCTCCAAACAGTTCTTTTTTTTTTCTTTCTGCTCAGAGTTACCATTACCCCCTCTTTTTCATCAAATCTAATAATCACGTTCCACCCTTGAACAATTAGTCATTGTACATATCCATCAATCTTTTTGTACAATTTTTTTCTCACCATTCATATCACTCAATTCCATAGGCTTGAGTCTTGTCCCTCAATCTTAACCCAGGCTCTCGCTTCATACCTCATATTTACGGCAACATTTGTTAGAAAAGTCGTTCTTCCCTTACAGGAGAGATAGCTTGCGGGGACCCGATGTCGGGTTAGCGGGAGCTAATCCAGCACCGGTTTGTTTTGGGTAAGTCCACTAGCCGCAGGATCATATTAAGTGATTTAAAAGACAAAACTCATTTATTCATTAATTATCAAGTTGATTATAAAGGTCAAAATAAAAGTTGCAAACTTTAAACAGAGTTAAAAAGTGAAAAATCAGCAGGTAGCAGTATCAGCACTGCTTGGTTCTTAGCACCCTTCCTTTAAGACGAGCTCCTGACCTGGGCATGTTTCAAAAGTGCGAGTATTTGAATACCAGTTAGTTGTGAAACAAAATATTGATAGATGTCAACTTTATAATTGTTAAATAATAAGTAAAATAAGCAATAATTTAATAGGAAATAAAAAGTTGTATAATTTTATCCCTACAAACCTGTTTCAATTGCACTAAAATTTTAGCATAAAAATAATTGTTGCCACAAAAATAAATATATAATTTTAGCATTTGATATATGGCGCAAAACATAATTTTATTGGGCAAGTACAAAATCAAGGAAAAGGGGTTCAATTTTGTGTTACATATCCCAACTTTTCTCTATACTTTTCCCTCAAAGGCTTATCAGTATAGGCTCCTTACGACTCCCGATGTCGGACAGCTTCGTCCTAGCAGTTATCTGATTAGACTAAAAATATATCAACATGGAAAAACATATTTAGTTATCCAAAAAAATTTCATATATTATTTTATGTGACTTTTAAAAGCACTTTTATCAATCTGTGCGATGCTGAGCGGAAAAACATATTTAAACAAGAGTTATAAAAAATATCTGGTACCTTTTTTCTGTAAGTTCAAAAATACAAGTTGATTGAATCTGCATAAGTGTTGATATTTAAATTAGCCTTTATAGCCAATATTTAAAAATTTATGAAAACAAAGTAGTATGATATTGTATGAATATTCATTTTCATCTTTTTTTATTATGTTTTTCTTTCACTCTCTTCTTGTTAAAAGACAGATTTTTAAGTTACTGAGGGTAGCAATAATATTTATAATAGCGTTATTATTATCATTATTTAATAATAATAATGATAATAATAATGTATGAAAGAAAAAGACAGAAGTAAATGATCGAAATGAAATTGACATAAAGTAATAATAATAATAGTAATAATGAAAGAAATGATGGAATGAATTTGACAAAATGAAAATAGTAGTCATTTTATAATATTTGTATTGTTCATTATTAATTAATAATAACAATAATTATGATAATGACATAATAGAGATAATTAATTATTATTATTATTATGAAAATAAGTAAGGAAAAATTATTATTTTTTTCTCCTCTTTTCTTCCCCTTTTTCTTCCCTTCTAACCTAAGGTTAGGGTTGCCGAGAGCCGAATAGAGGCCGGACGCGGGGTGGCCGAAGCAGAGGCAGCGGCAGGTGGTTGACTGGCGGCAGGAGGGCTGGTTGGGTGTGGGCTGAGTGGGGAAGAGCTGGCTGCTGTTTGGGGAAGAAGGAAGGGTTGAGGGGGGATTTATAGAAGGGCTGAGGAGGGAGGGTGAGGGTTGACCGGCCAGTTGGTCAGCCGCTCAGGCGGCGCGCGTGGGAGAAACGGCGCCTGTTCGTGTCTCTATTCGTCTGCACCTGCAGACTCTGTCGGGCGACAGAGTCTGTGCCTGGTGTTGGGGGGAATCGAGAATCAGAAAGATAAGGAAGAAAAAAATGAAATAATTATTTTCAATTAAATTTTTCGCATTTTTCTGTCGTTGGACTTCCAAAAATAATGAAATTTGACACAGATGTGTGTTATGACGTAACGAACACACTCGCGCCAAAAAAATTTATTCTGAACAATATTTTATTTTATTTTAGTTTCTGAAGTTTAAAATTTTAAAAATTAATTACGATCTGACTGGAGCTTCGAATTTGATGAAACTTTTAGCATAACCTTTAAATAATATACTCAACCCAATGACACCAAAGTCGATGAATTTGAACATGTAATTAATTTTCTCAATTTATTGAATTTAAATAATTCAAAAATTAAATCAGAAGTTTCTGTTATCCGGGATTTCTCTCAAATTAGGGCATTTTGATATAAAAATTACTTTTATCTAATGGTATTTTGATTTGACCTAAATTGAAGTTTCCTCGGGATCCTAATTTATGAGGTGGGATCTGACTTAATTTGCAAAGTAATGAAATTGGGTCGTTACTTAGCTACCCTCGTATTGAGCACCAATGTTGAGGCATTCACCAAATTTTATTTATGAGAAACACTCCTTGTTGTATAGCTGATCACCCTTCTTCCAACAAGGAGAGATGAGTGTTCAAGGTGAGATGCTCATTCTATATTACCTAGTAAACATGACTCTTGCCGAAATAGTAGAAGATATTTGTGTTCCGTGAGAGATGATCACCTTATACTAACTAGAAGAAATGAGTGCCTATGATGAAATGATTATTATGGAAGATATTTTCATTCTATACGAACTTGTATAAATAATTTATATCTTCTCATCATGATTGCCATTCTTTATCCTCTACAAATATGATTAGTTGCAACACAAGACTTGCTAGTCTTCTTCCATCAGAGGAAACTGGATCGTTAACATGCTGAGGATTTCTGTTCTAAAATCAAATTTCAAATTGAATCTCACTTTTGGTGGAGCACATTCCATACACGTTCCTTTATTAGAATTTGGAGAACTTTTGGTATCATGTTAGCATTTATTAGCTCACTTTCTTTGCAAAATTGATAGGTTACATTAAAATTTTAATAAATTATTCTTTTACTGGTTCATCACAATGAAAATAGAGGTTTTTCAAGCTTGAGATGCATTCATTTTTAGGCACAGGTGTTACTCCAAATATTATGAAGTGTATAGCAACTTTTGATGCTGACGTTCCGTTTTGGGAAGCTGTAGCTATCTAAACAAGTAGTTATGAAGCTACTGTAGAGGAAGTTGTTGAATATGAATTTATTGTTGTTGCCATTTGAATGTCATGTTGTCATACTATTGTATATGATGTCAACGATAGACAACATCAGCGACAATGGCGAGTAAGCAGACAAATGGGGAGATAGCGGACATTGATAGTGGTAGAGGATCAAGAAAAACATATTATTTTGTAATTGTTAAATAGCATAAAGCAATCATGTTGTACTTAAGAAATTGGTTACTAAAAGCAACTTCTTGTGGGGCTACTTATGAAGACATAGATAGGGTACTATAGCAGTCACTAAATATCTTAATTTAAAGATATGATTAATGGGATCTGTTGCATTAATGCTAACTAACAACTTGCCAACATGTTTATCATAGGTCTTGGAAGTGAGGACATGAATAAGATTGAGTTACATGACCTTTGGTTCCTTGTTGATGCTTACCACCATGCATTTGTGATAGATGCATAAGATATTTATAATTTGACATTATTGTATATTATTAGGTCTTGCCCACCTACCCAAATCTTGAGGCTAGTTGGCCCAATTATAGCTCAACTCTAGGTGCATTCTTTTTGTGAGTTCTCATTGAACATCCTTTCAGAAACACTTAAAAGTTTACATGCCTTAACTTGAAATGCCACAAAGGACATATGAAGAGTGAATGCACCTCAAAGGAGATGATTTTGACTTAGAGATATGATAATAATCTTGAAGATTTTGAGGCAATCACTAATGATACAATATTTTATGATGAACACATCTTCTAATGATTATATAATGCATTGTTAATTGTCACCCCTTGTTAGTTCGAGTATTGATGCTGTTAGGGCATCTTTTCTATGTATGCGTACTATGCTAAGTAGTGCATATTTGTGAGGAATGGCAGTGCAATGAGCATCTTCTCCACTTGCATATTTATGTGAGTTTGGATTTACACTCTGTTGTTTGTGATTTCTAGATAAACAGTACCTCTCAAACAAGGTAGTAATGAAAGGAGCATTAAGTATGATGTGCTCTTCATGAACTTTCCTACGTGCGTACTCTTTAGTAAATGTAATGACCCAAAATCGTTATTTTATAAATTAGGTCAGAATCCTGTCTTAGGAATTAGGATCCCAGGTAATTTTAATTTAGGGCAAACAAAACTACCAGTAGATAGAAACAACTTTAAAGATCAAAGAACCCTAATTCAGTAGAAATCCGAAAGACGGAAGCTCTCGTTCTGTTTTCTGAAATCTTTAAATTCTAAAAATTGAAAACATTGAAATGCGTGTCCGAATTCATTGTTTTCAGTGTCGACATGTTAAGTATATTATATTTAAAAGCTGCTCGATAAGTTTCATCAAATTCTGAGCGTCAATTTGATCGTGGCAAATTTTCGAAGTTTTAAACCTCTAAAATAAAAATAAAATAAAATTTTGCTCCGAATCGAAAATTTTCGGCGCGAGGGTGTTCGTCATGTCGTAACACACCTCGGTGCCAAGTTTCGTTGCATTCGGACGCCGAACGGCGAAAAAATGCGATTAATTTGAAGTTCAAGTTTTTTTTCATTTTTTTCTTTTACCTCTGTTTTTTTTCCCTACGCACCCCCCCTAAAAAATGCAGCTTGCGATTTTTTCCGCCAAATGGCAGGAGCAACTTCCGTGCCAGGCCGAAGCCTGGTGCCTGCCTGCCGGCCCATAGGGCCGACCCCGACCTCCCCCGACCCCAGCCTATGAATCGCAGGCTCTATCTTGCGACAGAGCCTGCAGGCGGCACTTCCGCCTGCCAGGAGGGGCCCGCCTGCGTCATTTTGGCGCAGGATGCGGTTGGCCCCCTCAGCCGAACCCCCAGCCTGCGCTTATTTAAGCGTAGCCCTCCCCTTCCAGCCCTCCTCCTCAGCCTTCCAGCAGCCCGGCAGCCCCCTTCCAGCCGCTTCCAGCAGCCCCCGGCAGTTCCATTCAGCACCTCCGGCAGCCCCCGGCAGCTTCTGGTAGCCTTCGAAGGCCACCAACAACCCTTTCCAGCCAGCCCCTTTGCTGCTACCACCTCGGCCAGCCCTCGGCCAGCCGTCCGACCACCCTCTCCGACCTCCTTTCGTGTTTCGGCAATCCTAATCCTAAGGTAAGAAGAGAAGTTTAAGAAAAAGAAAAGAAAAAAAAAGGAGGAGAAAAGAGAAGTTATTTTGCTTTTTATATATACTTATAAGACTAAGTCATCACATTAGTATTATTGTCATTAATCAATAATGACAACAATACAAATGTTATAAATGACTATTATTTCCTAAATTACCAATTCAAACATTTTCGTTCTGATTTTGTCGTTATACAGTATTATGATCATAATCTTAAGACACTTTAAAAATTTTAACTGCTTTAATAGCAGCTTAAATCAATCGAACTGCAAAAGCTGAAGAAGAACAGAATAAAAAAAGAAATTAAACTCCTAAATCAATTGATTAAAAAGCTAACTTAAAGATATCGGGGACTTAAATGCAGATTGAGCGAACTGTCACTCATTCGAGCCATTGAACTTCTGAACTTAAAGAACGAAGGTACCCAGTACATGACATGTATTACATTTTGCATTTTTACTGCTGCTTAGCTTCGCGTATTTTGCTTTGAGCCAGATTCATTTGAAGCTTGGTTGGTTGTTAGAAACCAACATCCTTTTCATTCGGGGGTTACTGGAAAATGACATCAGTAACATTAATGCTTTGTTGGTTGTTAGAAACTAACAGTTCTTTTCATTCGGGGATTGTTGCTGAAAAAATGACATCAGCAACATTCGGGGTTGTTACTGGAAAATGACACGGTAACATTCGGGGTAGATTACTGAAAAATGACATCAGTAATCTTTATTTGATAAATAATATTTGTTGCAGGAATTGTTTATTTCGCGCTATTACCTTATTTTCTCCTGCATTTTATTTCCACCTTACTTCCGCTAATCGCATCATTTAAAAATGTAAATGTTATTATGTACTGCTGTACTTAGAGTATTCTCTCCAATCCCGGTATTGTTTGTTGTACAATACCAAGTCAGGTACTTCTGGAAGAGCTTAAGCAAGAACCTTAATGCGTAAAATTTTCAATCTGCAAATGGATCTACGACGGCGCTGTTTTGCTTGTTTATGAACATTGAAATAAATAAATAATATCCTTTGGCTTTTGTATGTGTATGCTCTTTTCCTCTCAAGTTACTCAATATGATCCTGCGACAAGTGAACGTCCGACGTCGGAACGGTTTCTTTTGAACCGGCGTCGGGGCCCTCACAGTAAACTTTGAATTTATGATCCTGCTATCACTTATTGAGGTTGCGAGAAACTTATGTATGCAAACATAACAATAAGAATTAGTTTGTTTTGTGTAAAAAAAATAAAAAATAAAAACAACGGCACTGCATCCATTTTTATCTGGCATATTTCAATTCAAATATTTTATCTACAAATGTTATAATATATTAAGATTACATTGCTACTCATAGCTGTTTAATTCATTTGAATGAGTGCTAGATGTGTAGGTTTTCATAAATTACATGATATAATAATAGCAATTTCAAAGAATAATAACTGTTTTATGTTTTTCCGTTCAACCTTCATTCTTGTCTTGGGTATCTCATGTTCACTAGGCTGGGCCATGATAGTAGAAAATGCATGTTGGTTTTTGAATCGATGAGATTAGCATATTTCAAACATGTTGAGTTTATTGGATCCAAAGGATTTCATATTGCATTGGTGTGCATGCTGTTCTTATGGATTTAGTTAGCTGCATGAGAATTCCTTAGATATGGAATTATTTGAGATTTTTATAATATGTTTTCTTGTAGATTGGAAAATTTTTGGTTTGGTTGTTGACACCAATTTTGAGTATTTGCTTGGTGACAGGTCTAACATCTTTTCATGCGTCGCATTTCATAGTCTCCTCATATCCCCATTTTACCTCAAGCTAATTTTTGGCAGAGATCTTGTTCATACCCAACTCTGTTTTATTTTTCCGTCCTGATCATCCTAGGATGTTGTTTCTTTTTGGATCAGTTCCACTAATTCAAGCCTAGTCCCATTCGACTTCAAAGTTTATCAATCGCTTGTTTTGTTCAATGTAGTTTGTTTTCCTCTTTCCTTTATTAATATATACGCCTTATTCTAATCTAGCCAAACCCTATAAATCTACACCTTTCCCATCTAAATATCTTATATAACCAATACCTATGCCCTCCATAACTAATTTACCACACCTTGATTGCCACCTCAACCCCTTATCAAGCTCCAGCGAACTCTATAACCCTTTGAACTCATAAAGAAGTTGTACAAAACAAAAGATTAAATTTACTAGCCTCTAGAAGGTCTGAAGAAAATCACCTTGTCGTTCATTGAAGGTTCAATGTTGGCAACCCATTAGGCTCAACAATCATTAATCTATTTGATTACAAGTAAATGCTTTCTGAAGATTTGAGATAAAACATGCATGATACAATGATAATCCATACAAAATAAATAACATTGCCCATAAATCAGCAATGCCAATCTGTTATTGTCGTAGAATTATATATTAAGTGAATATTGTACTTTGTAAAAAACTTACATTTAAAACAAAGCTACCTATGCGATTTACTGTATGCTCGTGCAAATTCTTACCAAGCAAAAAAAAAAAAAAAAGTAGCATGCATTCCAACTTAACTTGCCTATTTATAAATTAGTCACAATAGATTTCAGATGCAGGTCTTTTTTTGGGACTGGTAATTCACATATATTAATTGTTGAATTATTTATCAAGCTAATCCTTATAATAACAGACAGCACTTGCCATATCTTAATATGATATTTCATGCTTTACACTATCAAAATAAATAGCATGGCTCATAATATCAGGAATGTCAATCTGTCAGATTTTTGTTGGAATTATATATTATATGAATATTGTACTTTGTAAAAAAATTACAACTAAAGCAAAGCCACCTATGCACTTTGCAGGATATGCTCATGTAAATTCTTACCAAGCAAAAAAAAAATGCATGTGTTCCAACTTAGTTTGCCTATTTTTAAATTAGTCACAACAGATTTGAAATGCAGGTCTTTTTTGGGAACTGGCAATCCACAAATATTAAAATGTTGAACTATTTAGCAAGTTAATCCTTATAATACCAGCACTTGCCATATCTTAACACGATATTTTCACATTTATTAATTATAAAATTCTATTTTGAGTGTTAAATATTGTTGTGTTTTTCTATTGTGACATTCACTAGCATTGCTACTTTTACAGTCTTTTCATTTCCAGTCTCCTCATTTTAGTTATATTTTTCACCTTATTAATGCATTTTTTTCTCACTTGTGAATTTCAAAACATTAAAGTATACGCTCTTTTTTTTTTCTGTTCTACTTCATGATTACCTATGATACAAGTTTTTCTCATGCTATTTATTCTCATGTTTATCGTGAATTCAACGTATAAATCCTAGTTTTACTATTTGTAATTTTAGCTTTTAGCAAGTTTTTTGATACTGGTACAAAGATATATAGTTTGTTTGCCAAAGTGATCTCCAAGTTCTTAATTTAGTTACGGCGTTTTTATTGAAGTATTTGATACAATTCCTTATTGTTTGGATTTGTTTTGAAATTGTTCTACTGCTATTATTTGACTAAAAATTATACTAATAATTTTAAAAGTATCACATAATTGATAAAGTTGAAGGGCATTTGGATAATGTTCTGGTCAAAATAACATTAAATATACCTTGGAACAAATTTGAGAAATTGGTAAATGTTTTGAGTACATTAAAGTGCCCGAGACTAAATTGGGCAACTCCAAAGAGCCTAAAGTCTTACTGGCAAAAATATTTGTCTAACTGTAATTCTATTCAGATGGAGACATCTTTACGTGGGGCTGGGGAGGTGCAAATGGTACTTTTTTTGAAGAGGTTCATTCCTCTGGAGGGCAATTAGTAAGCCACTATTATCAATACCTATGCTGTATTTTTTTGTGCCTAGACACTTTGACACTAGCTGACTTCTGCTCGACTGTTTTTTCTGAAAACTTTTGCTTACGAAGTGGGAGATATAGGATCATTATTTTAGATACATTTATAAGACTAATAAATTAGTAAAATACCTCTAAAAAGTGCTGAAGTTTCTTCTTGCTTTATTTGAAGCCAATTCCATTTATTTATAAACTTCATGTTTGCCTGGAACTTGGGATTTTTTATCAAACTAAGTTCTTATTTAGTTGTATTCATTTTTGGTTATTGTTTGGGCATTCATAATGATCTTAGTCAATATAATTAACTAAGAAACTTTGTAAGCCAAAACCTACTTTATTTAAATTTTTATTTGCACAGAGTTTAGGCATTTTTAACATCATCCATACATATTTTTGAGTATTTATATACACTCAAAGATGAATACATCCATACAGATATGCAATAGGCTGTTATAAAGCAAGTTTGTGCATGATTGTATTCAATTTGATTATTGCTCAAGTTTGACTAGATTAAATAAGCTTATTTATTCAATGCCAAACATAATCAGACTTATTCATTTTCATTTGGCTGAATTGCAACACAAATATCTATTCAATGCCAACTCATCTACTTTAGCATCATTGTTTTTGTAACGCTTAATTTAGCAGTATATTTTTTTTGTTGGACAACATTTAACCCTATATAACATAGTCAGTTGTATCCTTGCTGTATAAAATTTTCTCTTAATTTTTAGTGGGGTTTTTCCATCTTACAACACTCTAGAAGTATTCATCCATTTAATCCAACCAACTTTAATCTTATTAATCACATTTCTCTTGATTTCACCATTATTTTGTGTATTTAATCAAGCTATTTGAACCTCTTCTTGATCACAACATTTTAAGCCGTTAAGATTAAGACTTTTATTACAATTAAACCTTCACATATTTTGTCTTAGATTCACCAAAAAGAAACCTTTTAGATTTTATGGTAGTTATTCTTAGCTCGAGTTTTTCCTTAACTCCATCCATAATCTTACTAATTAAGAGAATACCATGTGCAAAGAACATGCACTATGGAACCTCTTTCTGAATGTGTTTAGTAAGAACCTTCATATCTTGCGATTAAACATATGTTACAATCCTATTATATATATCATTAATAACATCAATATAAGCCACACACAATTTATATGGTACTTTATCATTGTTTATTCAAGATAAAAAAGAGTAAACAAAGATCTTTTTATATATATGTCTCCATCAAACTTGTTAGTAAATGTATAACTTCGGTGATAAATGTACCTGGCATAAAATCAATTTGATTTTGTGAAATATGATTTTTTCTTAATATGTATTCAACCGCTCCTCAAAGTTTCAGCATATGGCTCATTAACTTAATTTCTTTATAATTTGTATAATTTTAAGAATTGTCATTATTCTTGCAAATAGTTATGATTATACTCCACTCTTTTGCACCATTTTAATTTTTAAAATTATATTTAAATACTAGAAAAGCTAAGAAATACCTTCTTCACCCAGATATTTTCATACACCAATAGGGATGCCATTCGATCCGACAATTGTTTCACTTCTCATTCTCTTTAAAATGTTTCAATTCTCAGTTTTACTAACCCACTGAATGAAGATGTAATTGGTATTATTTGATAATTACTAAACCCACTCATATTTATTGTATTGGTACTAATTTCATCAAAACACTTGATAAAATAATCTATCTATAAATATTGAATATCTTCATCCTTAAAAAAAAACTTATTATCATCTCATATAATTTATTTCAATCAAGTTATTAATTTTGTTTCTCTTAGTTTGGCTAGATTATGTATGTATCTGTGTGCGCCGATATTTACTAATTTTTATATAGATTATTGATTGATATAATTTTAGTATCATGAACTGTTATTTTGGATTAACAATAAACTAGTTTATCATTTTTTTTATTCTTGTCCTTTTTGCATTTAAAGTATTTTTATATCAAATTAACTTTGAACATATTATTTCTACCATCAAGCATATTTACTATTAGGTGTTTTTTCTTTTAATAAATCAAGTATACTTTTAGTTGCCTTGCAGATACAACTAGCAACCGAATTCTACATAAAGTTAGCTTTACTCTCGTAATCCCAGAGTCCAAATTTTAATACATCACTTATTCAAATATTTATAATACTTTTTTTTAAATTTCAATATCTAGTTATTGAATATATCCTGGATTTAGTTTAACTTTTATACTTCATATTTTCAAATCTAACATCAATAAATTCATCTTATGGTATTACTTGAGTCAAATCGTTCAAATTATACCAAATTTATTTTATCCTCGTATTCAATTCTAGTTGAGACTTGCAATATTAAAAGCAATTCTATCAAAAGTATAATCTTTAGTGATGATTTTATCTCCTAACTTCTTAAGTTTCACTACATTATCTTAGGATGATACTCACATCATTTCTATGACAATTCTTATTCGAGTACTAGAGTTTATTGATTATTCTATTGCTCACTAATTCTTGAAGATATAAAATATAAGTTCTCTTCTTAATTATGATATATGCCAACTCAAAATGTTTGCTAGTGAGAGTGCCAATTTTTCATTGGCATATTTTTTATTTAGTATCTCAAACTAGCTTATTTACATGCAGTCACCATAAATGCTTATATATGTACCATCAGTAGAGAAATGGCAAAACTCTTAGGATTTCCAAATATTGCTTGCCATTAAATTGTTTGCTACTGAGAATGGTTTAGGTTTAAAAGTATTATGCAAACCTATTTACATCAAGCCCAGAACTAAACGGTTCAGTTGTTTGGTATTCCCACAGTGGATGGAATCAAAATATTTCTCTTCAATTGTTGCTTGTTCATTCAACTTGAATTTAACACGAGTTATATAAGACTTTTTAACCTGTGGCACTCATTTGGATTTATTGAAGCTGTTGCCCTCAGATAGATTGTGCACATCTCCTGTAGGTAGTTTACCTGAAAATATATTGATAAGGGGAGAACTACTAGACTGCCAATTTTAGAAATATTTAAACAACTCTGTAGTTAGTATTATAGAGGTTTGCTTTGTCTTACAGTTGGAGAAGTTGAGAACACATCATAGAAGCTAGTTGGACATTATCGCATAACCTTGTGCATCTGTAGCAAGGAATGTCGATTGTTGAAAGACGGTTGCTGTTGGTCAGGTGGTTATCCAAAAATTACAGTTGAATGTCGATTAGTTATTTTTTGTTAGATTGTCAAATGTAAATGCGTCCAGGATTTACTAATAAATATATGTATATATGTATGTCTATATGTATGCATGTATATATGTATGTATTTATGTATATTTGTGTTGTTTCAGGGACATGGAAATGAGTATGATTATTCCCGGCCAACAGTTCTAAAACTCGGCATGAGTACGCGGGCTTTGCACGTGTCGTGCGGTTTTAATCACAGCGGGGGAATATTTGAGAACATGCTGTAAAAACTGAAGAGTTCAATTCAATCAACTGCATAATTATCTTATTGAAAAGGGTATGTGAAAAGGGTATTTACAAAGAGAGAAATGTGTGGTTCGCGTGTAATATATGGAATCGTTTCCTTTTTATACTTAGCAGTAATTGCTTTCTTTTGGGTGGTTTGTTGGGAGATGGAATATTCTCGTCTTATTTTCCTCACATCTGAGTTTTTGTATATAGCTCATCTATCTATCTATATATATATATATATATATATATATATATATATATATATATATATATATATATATATATATATTTGTTGGGAGATGGAATATTCTCGTCTTATTTTCCTCACATCTGAGTTTTTGTATATAGCTCATCTATCTATATATATATATATATATGAGAATTGTTACATTTACATACTAATATATATCAAAATATATAGATGATGTGTTAATTCAATGTATAATTAGATTATTGGTTGAATATATTTTTTATGGGGTTTATATATAAAAATTTTTAAAAATGAATTTTTTATTGGTTCTAGATATTTTTTGATATATATTCTTATGTAATCATAGTATATAGAATTTTCTTAAAGTAAGTGTTTGGTTTACATTAAAATAAAATATAAATAAAGTAAAAGAGTAAAAGGATTACTCTTAAAAATGGGGAGAAAACAAATTACAATCAAATCAATTTGATTTCCGATTACATGAGTTCCTTATTGCGATATTTACAGCATAGCTTCTTCACAGCAAGCGGTTCCCAGCATGTGTGTTGTTAGTCTCATAATCATTTGTTTTTTAGACAAATCAGCATAATCTTCTTCTTATTTTATTATGAGTATTGTTACATTCATATATTAGTATATATTTAGATATATAGATGATTTTATAATTTAATATGTATAAGTAGATTATTGGTTGAATATATTTTTTATGGGATTTAAATATAAAAATAAAAAATAAAAAATTTAGTGATTTTGAATATTTTTTACTGTATATTTTTATGCAAACATAATATTTTCTTTCATTATTAATCAGCATAATCACTGTTTTATTATAATGTCCAATTTTCAAACAAGCTTTTCGTTAAATGTCGCCATCTCCATCCAACCAATTTCTGCCACGTGTTGCAACACTGAAGTTTAAGCAACTATCCTAAACATTATTATTAATATTTTTAAACTTAATTTTAATACATAATAAATCAAGTCATTAATTTAAATTATAATTATAAATTTATTAAAATTAATAAATTATTTAGAAAAATAATTTTCTTTGTTAGTCAGCGAAACTTTTTATCTGGAGAAATTAAATAATTTTCTAATAAAATTGTTGCGCTTTAAATTATTTTATTTATTTATTTGGCACCGCCTCCCACCTAACAAATTCAATTTTTCTTGACTAGATCTCACCCTCCCCACTTCAAGGAATTATTTTATGAGAAAAATATTATTTATATTCGTTGATGTGTTATTTAAGAAAATTCATTCAATGATATTTGAATATCATTTTAATACACTTTAATAGTAATATTTATATTATTTTAATACAAATAAATAAACACTAATTAAATACTATTTGATGAGCTTTTTTTGTGCAACGAATAGAGAGTTTCTTATTTTTTTATTTTTTAAGGATTTTTTTAATCATTTGCTTATAAAAAGAAAGAATACTTCCATTGCTAATCAAAATCCAATAGAAATTCACATCATATGAGATTTTATTGTCAT
Organism: Gastrodia elata; assembly: GCA_016760335.1. Classification (NCBI taxonomy): domain Eukaryota; kingdom Viridiplantae; phylum Streptophyta; class Magnoliopsida; order Asparagales; family Orchidaceae; genus Gastrodia; species Gastrodia elata. The sequence goes on along the minus strand of CM028677.1, from coordinate 26,689,126 downwards.
GTAATATGCTTTATATGCATCACTTGGATCAAAGTTTGGATCAAGGTTTGGAGATTTATGTATACAAGAATAAAATAATTAGTTCTCATAACTTTTGTATAATTTGAGCAATTTTTGACATCAATTTTGTTCTTATAGATAGGTATTGCATTATCCTACTTTTTTCTTTGAGAATCATAATTATCTTTCATTTCTTTATAAGCAACAAAATTAAAAATATATTAAATTGAAACATAATAGTACACTCTAATTAATTAATTAGAACTTTTTCCTAAATAATTAATCAGTTTTAATACAATTTTAATCATAATTTTAACAAATAAATTTCAATTATTATCAATTTAACACTAGATTGAAACAATATGGGAATAAATTGTGAATATTATTGTAGCCTAAAAATTAGGGCTTCCAATTTTATTGTTTTGAATGATCAAAAATTCAAATATCACATACTGAGACTCGATTTCTTTCAAAAGAAAATTACAGAACCCACAATTCGATTGTATCAATTCTCTTTTTACACAACAAAGTATCTTTTCCAACAAGGCAATTATTTAGTGTTGAATTACCCTTCCAGAATTTCAAAAAAGTGTAAAATTATTTGTATTGCAGAACTACCATAATACAAGACTGAGCCTGCAATAACCTAGAAAAGAATGAAAAAAACAAGCTCAGAGTCCTACAGAAAATACAACCTCTACATCATTTCCTTTGAATCAATATTTCATGATTCACAATCTTAACCTCTGCCATCCAAAATTATCATCTATTGTCAAAGAGGGGAAAGTAAAGTCTCTCTAAATCCTCAAGCATCCAAATCAGAGTTTCAGAGGATACTGCTTTAGCAGCCTGTGACTTGCTACTTGAAATACCCCTCCACTTCAAAGCGAAATAATGAGTTGAGGTCATAATAAAGCTCCCCAAACAGCTCCATCTCCTTCCCCACAGCGAGCGTGCACTTCCTTCATTCTCTCCACAGACTTGCATATACCGCTGCAACTCCAATCAAATGATGCCACGCACACATTTCCTGCCTGAGCTTTCCATTCACAATCTACACATAGCAAACTTCCAAATAAGAACACTTTCAAAAGTTTAAGAGGAAGAATGATGCTGATGTTAAGATTCTGGTTTTGAACTTGTAGAAAAGGCGTGCTTTGATATACAAACCTGGATGAGTTCCACAGCACATGCTCCTGTCATCAATATGGTCAACTTCAAGCCCAATAAACCAAGAACCAAGAGAAACATCTTCATTTGCAAATTTGTGGAGTATAGGTCTAAAAATAAAAATAAACAACACATTAGAACATCAAAAGCTATCAGTTCACTATAGAAATGAACGGGTAGCACATACTGGTTGATGGAAATAAAGGTTGCTAAATCTTTTGAAATGGCGTAGATTTGGCCCGTTGCGTGCCGGAAGTATTTGTTTCCTTCTTCCCCAAATTTCCAATACTCTGGCTCATGATACTTCACATTCCTGTTGAAAAAAAAAAAAAGTTTAAGGCAATTTAATAGTATTTTCATTAATTTAAATTCAAGATGAAATGAATAAGGGAGAGGATTTACTTGTTTGAAAGAACTGGACCAGATTTCATGCAACCAATATAAACCCTTGGTTTGAACCTATGGTAAGCCAGAGTTGCAGCCAACACACCTAAAACACAACACGTAAAATTTCAGCAAGTGTTAGTTGGGATGGCCTGAAAACGAAGAAATATACAAAAGAAGCATCGAATATAAATCGATACCTAAGTTAACATGGACATCATCATCCACCTTGACATAAAATTCAGCATCCCACAAAGAAACTGCTGTGGAAAAGAATATCTTTGTCTTTGCAGACAGTTCATGATAGCCTTCAACATGAGCCTGATCATATTTAAAAATTTAGTTAAGAAACTAAGGCATTTAAACCTTTTTGAAAGAATAGAGAGGAAAAAACGCCTTGCCAGTCTAAGAAAGTCTTTATGCTGTTCTTCTTCTGAATCGATTGCCCTATCTAGAATGCTGTTCGAGGTAGCACTGTACAAAAAAATAATAATAAAGATATAAGGTTATCCGAGAATCAGTGTAATGAAACAAATATGAAGAACTATCACTGCAAACCTAGTATTTCTCTTTGATGGAAAGTATGATGAAGTTCAATGCATAACAAGCACAAGAAAAACAAATTTTCAAAATAAAAATATGTAAAAGAGCCTATCATAGAATTGTACAATGGCAAAGATCAAACTCATATGCAATACTGGTAATGCAAAATTAAATACCTGTGGCCAATCATGAACCTGATGATGATACCCTTCTCACGCTCTAATTCTTGTAATTTCTCACCTGAGCGAACAAAAAAGTATCTGATGTGAGTTTTACAAAACCAAAATAAACGCATCATATGGTGAGAACGAATCAATCAATCAAGAAAGAAAATATATTTTGTTAGAAAATTTTATATGGTTGCAAAAATCATTATAGTTACAAAATTCATTATGTTGATGTTGGCATCACACTTGTTTTAATAATCCGATGCATAATAAAACAAAACAACGCTACAATCCCGCTAAAAAAAAAATGTTCGTACGACCACTCTTTTCAAATGAAAAAAGGAGCAGTTTGATGTGGGATCGAAACAAATGCCACAGAACATCAACCAGCGGCTCAGTAGATCATGTAAACCAATATAACGAACACCTACTCCTTTTCTTAAATGCACTGTCTTCCATAAGAAATCCTTTGTACTTCGAAATTTATTATCTCAAAAGATGAACAGAGGCATGTAAACGTTATTACAAATAATTGCATCTGCTTTTAGTTCCAACTGGTAAAAGTGATTTAAGAATTAAGACCAGGCAAAGAAGATTTGAAAATATGGTAAGAAAATTCAGTAATACAGCGAGAACAAACCGTATTATTCTCTTCCAAGCAAGACAAATAATGAATATGTCTTCTCCAATGAGGTAAAAACAAAAAGAATAATTACTTTAAAATGAAAATATTATTAGAACTCAAATGTGAAATACAACTTTGCAAAAAAACTATTTAACTTGTGTCAAACCACATTGAGAGTGCATATCTTAACGAAATTCAAGCATAACTAGCATACCCTACAGATTTAGAAAAGGAGAAATTAGTTAAGAAAAAACCTTGAGGCATCCAAGTCTCTCTGAGAGAATCACGCCTCTTTCTGCTGCTAAATGCTGTATTGATCCCAATAACAATGAAAGCCTTCTTTTTTTGCTGAGTGGATGCAGCGATGCTTGGAGAACCATTCGATCCCGTGAGCTCTTGAGAGCTTCTAGTGGCCGCAAGCTCCATCTGAAGAGTTGATATTGTTTTATCCAAAGATCTGAAGCCATTCACATTCCAAAAGCTTCAGCCAATTTATAAACTCAGAAGCTAACAAATAAATAAATCAACATAAATTTTTCAGAATTCATCAACTCACTGTATAGCTTCATGGGTCCTTGTGACCTCCCCCATTACATCTTTATCTTGATCAAGCTTCTATTCGACATCAAATCTTAAGTTAAAATACGAAGAAAAACACTAACAAAGAGCGAGCTAATAATACTAGTACCAACCTTTTTAGTTGCGCAATGTTCGGAGACAACATGAAGCTCCTGTTCCTGCCGCCGCTGAGAAATCATCTGCCTGTTCGAATCTGCACGCCTATTCAAGTTCGGAAACCTAATCAAGCCAAAGACTAGGGCGAATCAATACAAATACAAAAAACTCGAATCGCGACTTGCGAATCGCTGCCCAAATGGGATGAGTCGGAAGAAAAAAGAAACCCTAACGGAAAAAGAAAATCAAGAATTCACCTATCAGTGAATAGAATTCCAAGCCCGAAGCTCGCTAGACAAAGCAAAATGATCCATCTGGACGACACTTTCCTCTCTGCGCCGCCGCTTCTCGGTTTCATCATTATTCCTCTCCTCCGTTTCCCTCTATCTTCTACCGATTCGAACAAAGAAAACGGCTTTAAGAAATAGAGGACAGAGAGGATCTGAAAGGAGGAGAAACCCCGCAACGACAAGAGGACAAATGGAAAAGGAAAGAGGAAGTCAAAGACGACGGCTTGGAGAGAAAGAGGCCGCTGAGAAGCGAAACCTAGCAACGTGTATAGCTTCTTCAAAAAAGAAAAAAAAAAAGAAAGGAAAGGAACAGAGGGCGTGCTCTCAGCTCCTCCTCCTGGCACAAGTTCGTAAAAATCTAATCTTTCAAATATAATTGAAATTTAACAATTTTTTTTTACCATATGTTTTCTGTTCCTTGCGTTATTTTTTCGGTTAATTTATTCTTTAAACACCAAATTTATATAATAAAATAGTTATATTTTTATAATTATGAAAAATATTATTTTGATTTGTGGTACCTAAAAATATTTATTCAATTCGATTTTGATTTTATTTTATTAATATTTATTTATTTATATTAAAATAATATAAATATTATTTTTAAAATTTGTATTGAATTATATATTCAAATTCAATTAAATAATTATTTTTGATCTAAATATTATTTCTCTTTTATAATTATACTATTTTTATTTATTATAAAATACATACATACTTAGTATTGAATTTAATTATATTACTTTCAAATCATTCTTAAAAATATAAGAAAATGTCTTTTTATAAAAAATAAGGTTTAAGATTTTTTATATATTAAAACTAAATCACAATTATCATTATATTTTAACATTAAAATAAGTTTTATTTTTTAGTATTTCAATATACTCAAAAATATTCCAAAATATTCATTTGTAAAATTAATCTCTCTTAAAAAATGAATTGGTATGGCATAATTATCAAGTTTAAGAAATTTATTAAAAAATGCCATAATATTTATTATCCTTGTTTTTTGATGTAATGAGAGATATTAAGTGATGGTTTCGGTAAATTATTAAAATTAAGTGTAATGATGTAGAAATTCATTAATTAATTTGGGATAAACGGCAGCAGTTATGAATTTATTTACTTTAAATGGTTAATTAAAAATCTTTGTTAATTACCTAAAATTATTACTATTTAATTTTGAGTATTGTTATACTTACATATTAGTATACATTAAAATATATAAATGATGTGTTAATCTAATATGTAAACAAATAATTGATATCTTTGTGTAAGCAGCGTGATAAAAATTAACTGCTAGTTAATATATTTAATTAATAGTTAAAGCGACAAGTGGCGTTTTAAAGAAAAATGTTATGCTAATCAACATTCAAAAAAAAATTAATAGAATTTAAAGTAATCATTAAAAATATAATAAATATTGTAATAAATATATATATATATATATATTGTAATATAAGTTTTGATCTTCCTTTTCTTAATCTAAAATAAATAAGGAATTACGATTGATATATGGGCCTAAGATATTCATGGCTAAAGAGATAAGATAAAAAATATTATCTTATTCTTTAAAATAAATTCATTTAAAATGTATATTTTTTAATAGATTCATTGGTAATAATGAATTTAATACTGATTTTTGCAAGATAATAAATTTTTTTAATTATTTTAAAATATTTGATAGTTGTCTATTAACATTCAAATAAAATTAGCAAAAGTATTAGTTTTGTTGGTTTAAAACTAAAGGAATTGTGAGGCCCAAAATGCAATGATTCATGTATTATTAGCTTTAGGTTATTTAATATATATTTGTTTGAATTGGAGGTTCCCCATTATCTAGTTGTGACTTCATCTCGTTGTGAAGTTCCCCAACGTCTCATTGCAGCTTCCTCCACCCTATCACATATCACGCTCGTCGTGAAATTCCCCTTTGTCTCGTCTCCATCGTGTTCCAGCTTCATCTCTGTTTCCGCCGCAAATCAGTCTGCATCCCAGCAGCAGCTTTGTCTAAGTCTCGTCGTAACAACCTGTCGCACGGTTTCCCATTATCTCTTTTTCGCAGCCCATCAATAGTTTCCGCCATCTCTAAATTATATCATTAAGTGAATGATGTCGTCCGTGATTTGTTATTCTGGTACTGAATTCAAAACATACCAGTAACATTTTCTTTGTATTCAAAGTTTGTCTAATTTAAAAAGAAAAAATTATATAATTGTTATTTTGTAAGTTTTTCTTAAAAATTATGGTTAATCATTGATTTTAGGTATTGTATTGTTGTAGTGAAATGAATTATTTTATTATTATTAATTGAAACGTATACTTTAGAAAAATTAATACTTTTATTTTCGGCTCTTATTACTGCACTTAATAACTGTAAGATTATCTATTATAATATAATCAAATTATATTATAATTATATTACATTTTAAATTTATCGTACAAAATATTTAAATTATTAAAAAATATTTTTTAATTAAGAAAACTAATTGATTTTCTACTTTTGTATTTTATATTTACTGTAGTTTTTTTTTTTTTTTTTTTTTTTTTTTTTGTCATTGGTCACTATTTCTGTATCTCCTCTTTGGAGAATATTTGTCTCTTTTGAATATATCGGACCATGCCCTCAAAAAAACTAACTGATTTTTAGAAATAAATTATTAAAAAATATTTTTGTCCTTGGAATAAGGCCAATGAAAAGCTACGAAATAGCTATCAAATAAATTCAAAAAAAATTAAATATTATTTTTTGTTGTATAAAAAAACATTATTTGTATCACTTTTTTTTCTTACAAAAAAGTAATCAAATAAAAATATGTACCATGCGGTAGTTTTAAATTTAAATAGTCAATATATTTAATTTTGCCAATGTACAAAAAATAATAATACATAAATAAAATTTTCTATGGATCTTTTTTTTTCCTTCTATTTTTGGAAGAATAATAATAATAACAATATGAACAATAAAGTAATATATTGTATGCCTTTCCAACTCATTGAATACTAAATAAAAATTTTGATTCTTAGGAGCTTAGTCTCACCTTAATATTGAACAATAAGGCATGATTTAGCTCACTAGAATCTTAAAATTCTATGAGGACTTAGCTTGAACAATACATTACATTGACTGATTTATAGAAATTTATACGGGAGAGAACATTTAGGTCAACTAGAGCATGCTAGCCTTGACAACTGAGTAGGAAGATAATGTTAGGTGAGAAAATAAAGTTTGAATTGACTAAGTTTTGATTAGTTAATGGGATGGACGTTAATAGGAGTTTAGGACCTTATAGTGTAAGTTATAAATGTATTAGCTCTAGATCCAGTTAAAGGATTTAGGATTATACTTCTCTTTAGATTATTAATTGAAGGGGGCTAGCTTTAATAGTCTTTGAATTAAATATTAGTGAGAGTGAATGAACAATATAATTCAATTTAGTTTAAGCCAATTGAGAATTAGTTAAGTAGACTCTTAAATCTTGAGAGAGAGAGAATTTAGAAAGGCTTTATACTTGCTTTTCTATATATGTGATACCTATGAGAACAAGAACCCTATAAGTTTTTGAGGTAAGAAAAACCTTAAATTATTAATTAGTCCTCTTAAGATATACATTAATTTCTAAATGCTAGGATAGCGTACAAGAAGGAGACTTGATTGGATTGTAGCTTTAGGATTATGATAGCCAGTCATAGAGAATTCTCTTATCACCATCTTCTTGTCAATAAGTTAAATCAAATCTTTATTTTCAAAGCTATATACTTGATATTGTATTTATATTAATTCTGTAATTTACTAAAGGCATGTGTAATATCCAAAAGTTATTAATCAGTATTTATCAATCAAATCAACTCATAATCATCTCTATTAGTCTCCATAAGGTGTTTAGAGAAAATTCTAAAATTTAGAGTGATTCAGAGTTGAATCGAATATTATGATTATTTTAATATATTTAATTAATTTGACTTCAATCGAAAAATCAATTTCGTCATTGAATTCCTCACCCCCAAATTAGCTATGAGTGATGTTTTAGAAATTTTTGGAAATTGTCAGATTTTTTTTTTAATATTTTGATATATTTTAAATAAGTGTTGGTTCTTACATGATATGGCTCTAATCAAGAAAAAAAAAATTGTATTAGACAAAATTATTTAAATGCATTTTAGACTGATAAATCATTATAGTAATTTTAGATATCACAAATCACCCATACTAGGGCCCTAATCAAGAAATTTTTAAATATGTATGATAAATTATACATGTTGATTACAATGATAAAAATATATAATATGTAAAATAGTACAAAAAACTAGCATCATAACATGCTTATATATATATATATATATATATATATATATATATATATAAGCAAAGACAAAAGTTTTGTTTAAAAATATATAAATATAGAAAATGCTAAAAATACTGTAAACTGAAGTGAGTTGAACTATAAATAACTGTACTGGAAATCATCATATTTTAATTAGACGTGTACATAGACTAGCTTGCTATTACAGTAACTAACTAAACATAGTCATAGAACAAAAAGTTTAACATTTGTTATATAGACCACTCATGGCTAGATCCGAGCTAGACAATAAAATTGTACATATATCATTCAAACTCTTTTTGGTTGAATATGAGCTGATTCTATCACAACAACAAGAACTGAGAAGACAAACTGTAGTGCCCCACCCCATCATCGCGCGCAAAAGAGATAATCATAATCAATTTCGACAGCGGAGCGGTGCGCCACTCGGGAAGGGATATCCCATCTCCCAGAATAGCTAAAACTAACACTAAAAAGAAACTTATCTAAAGGGCTGCTGACTCACCCCTAAAGGAGGATCAAGAACTAATAATTAAAATAAGGGCAGTATACTTATCATAAGTATTATGCAAATACATATATTAGATTTAAAATACAATGTGAAGAATTCAATATATGCATAAAATATCAGCATTTTTAATATATTGATCACATCACAATACCAAGTATGAGTAATATGTAAATATAGTGCAAAATCAGTAATTAAAACTAATTATTAGAATTAGGACTAAGAGTAAGAATCCATTTAGATGGATTATGCACAATGGAGACATTTGATTCATTATCTGATTTTAAAGTATTTCTGGATTTTTGGACTTTAAGATATGCAGTGTAGAGACATGAGCATGAACACAAATATGATGTATGAGTATCAGTGATAATTTATGAGTTACAGAATATTACATACATCAACGGGGGAAATTTAAGATACAATAGCATCACAGTAAATTGTATTTCCTAACCGGATGTATGTAGATATTGGGCCGTGCAACTCATAGCAGTTCAGTGATATTTTGATTGCATATTACTGGCATACAGTATCATGGCATATACAGATGCATGACTTCAGTGGCATACATCATAGTTTTATATATTATTTACTCAATTTCAGATCATATACTATTCTTATTCTTTTTTAGTATTTAGTATATTGTCAGCTTTACTTTACTTCAGTTTTATACAATTTCAGATAATCAGTTACTTTTACAATTTTTTTACAGCTTTGTTTTATGTTATTTAAATGTTAAAAATAATTGATTAGCATAGTTTCAATGTGTTAAACTTATTGTCTAACACGTGGTACTTTTGGGATCCTACAATTTGCTAGATCTTGAGCAGCTTATTGAACCAGATCAGGAGGATGTTCAGGAAGTTCTTGAGGAGTTCGTGGAGTCTTGGTGGATTTTCCTTCAGCTTTACTATTTTTTATTAGTTATTTTAGTTCAGTACTTAGACGTTATTTCAGTATTATTTCAATAAACTATTTGTAATAATTTCTGGATATATTTACTTTTCTGTTCTAAGATGAATATTTTTATTCAATTTCTGTGATAAATTTTTCTGGATGTATGCTTAGCTTCTGCACTCTGTTTATATGTTACTTATACTTAGTATTATGATATAATTAGCATACTGGAAATGCTGATAGTTTATACATATATTAGATTATTCATGTTGTATTTTAAATCCAATATATGTATTTGTCTAATACTTAGAATAAATATACAATTCTTATTTAGGGTTGAGTCAAAAGCCTTCAATGCTAATTTTAGCTATTCGGGGAGATGGGAAATTCCCTCCATAGTAGCGCACCGCTCCGCCGTCGATTAATTACTTCTTTTTGCGCGCGGTGACGAGGCGGGGCGCTACAGTAGGATATTGAAGATTCTGAGCTTGTATAATCTCAAATTAGTTAGAACGAATAAATTAGAAAATAAGTGATATCACGAATTTTTGTGTATTACAACTTATATATTATTTTGTACGCATTACTTTCTTATTTTGAGCTTTTACTATTTTGATATATTATATAAAATATAGGATATTTGTTGAATGTTCTATGTTAGATTTAAAATTTCTTTAGTCATGAATATAAATAAATTAGATAAGTCAGATATATCAAATAAATCAGTAAATAAGATAATAATTAGTGGAATGTGTCATAGTTAGTCTGTCATTATAGTTATGATATTGAGATACAATACATTGTAGTTCAGTTCAATTCCCAAGCTTTAGTATCCTGGATAGATATTGATATTTTGTTGATCTAGGCATTTGTCATAGATGCTTCAATGATGGATTCAGTGGCTAGTTGAGCCAATTTGTTATTATGACAGAACTAATCTAGGCACAATTCTAATAAAAAATATATTTTTAGTCTGTTTTAGTTATTTTTAGTTCAGTTTTAGTATTTTCAGTATTTTTTAGCATTATCAGCATTTACAGTATTTTTGTATTATTGTGTTTTTAATTTTTTTGTTTTATGTGCAAGCATATTATAATGCTAGATTTTAGTTCAATTTTATTTATATTGCATTTATTTTAGAAAATCAGCATAAGTAAATTTAATCATATTTGCTTATGATCTTTTTGTACTTAGTAGTTTATATATATAAATTGCTTAATCTTTTCCTTAACTTTGGATTGAGGTATGTTTTTGTGGTGGCCCTGCCCCATCGTGGTCCTATTAACTCTTAAGTTAACATGATTACGGTAGAGAGGTCACCAAATGACAAGATTTTTACTTATGAATAGATTAGGCACACATTCAAACCTATTATAATTAAGAAGTTTGCCATTTAAGAACTATTTCACTTAATGAAAAGTACATAAAAACAGAGTATGAAAGCAAAATAGTAATATTCATCCCATCATAATGCAAAAGTAAGAATATACATCTTAGAATAAAAGTAGTAAAAAAAATATAATTAAATATGTATTATTACAAAATTTTTAAAGATAAGAACTGAAATAGAAAATATAACACTCAACCTCACAATACAGAAAAGAAAAGAACTAAAGATCTTCTATAGCTCGATTCTCTTCCTGAATCCGGTCTTCGAAAGGCTCCAAAACCTCAAATAGCTCAGAGTCTACCATTGTCAGTTTCACAATGATAGGGCTCCAACCAACAAAAGAAAAATCTAATTAGATAAAAAAATATCTAAGTACATTTTAGACTGTAATTTATTATATTAATTTATATATCACTATAAACTTTATAATTAAAACAAACAGTAAATGAGCAGAATGCATATGAAAAAGAAAGGCAGCTATAAATCATAAGTGTGGCACCCAGCTCCTTAAGCCCACAATCCTTAGACTAAGGAGTGGAGTGTCACTCTGGCAAATCCCTCACTTATCATTGCGGGGCCCCCCATACTAACAATAAGGAAGTACGGTGCTCAAACTATGACAAATCCTTGACTCAAGTAAAGTTAGGTAAACCCAACCTGCCTTAAGCCAATGACTTGTCACCAAGTACTATAACATCATCAATATACCAATATCAAAATGGCGGAAGCAATGAACAATAGAGTAACATCCATAAGCATACATAGTAGGAAAAGAGAATACAATATAGTAATTCATCACAATTTAGAATTAAAATACATCCAGAATTAATTATTACAAACTAAAATAAAAAAAAAATGAAAATATCTCTCAATCTCATTGAAAATAAAAATGCAATAACTATCTATTTAGCGGCAGCACGATCCTCCTCCTGAACCTACTCCTCTTCGGCGACACTGCCCACGAACACGTCTGAATCTAATATTTGTCGATATCACAAATGCCAGGGCCCCAGCCAACAAAATAATTAGGTTACGGTTAGACAATTGTCTAAATATATTTTAGGCTATTTTAATGAACTGAATATTTAAAGATATCACATTTTAACTTAACTACACATGCAAGCAGTAAAGGTGCAACAAGTTATGAAATAAATGGGTAACTATAAACTATTCATTTATAGCCAACATACAATGTAAAATAAATAAGATTAAGCTAAAAGCTAAAAGAAACATCAATTACAATACAATTCTAAACCTAACATGCTTATGTCATGTTAACATATGTCGAGTATATAAAAGAAACACAAGTACTGAAAACATGCAATTCTAGCATCATAAACATGTTAATATATATAAGTAAGCCATATGAGTATACATATAACATGCTAGTTAAGAATAAGAAAAAAACATAAAATCCATTGAGACATGTGGCAAAAGCAAGCAATCTATAAAATATAAAGCCACTGAGACATGTGGCAAAGCGAGCAAATACTGAAAATAATGCTACTAAAGCATGTGGCAAAGCAAATCAGAAAAATAATACAATCCAGCTAAAGTAGCAATAAGCATAAGACATAGTATTGTCATACCAGCCAATAGGCCATACAGGGCCTCTAATATCAATCAATCAATCCCCAGCCTAGCTATCCAAATATGCTAGGTCTGAGTCCATTATATACAATACTACACTTGAAGAGGCAGACTAAGCTAGGACATATTCTACCAACTGCAAATAAGACAAAACTGTAAATTAGGGTTTAGGTCCAAATGTGATTAAGCTAATACTAATCCAAATAGAAAATTAAACACAATTAGGTTATTTTAGAGGTTCTACGGATCACTTTAAGACTCATATTGGGTATATTTGGATAAGTGTGTGTAAAGTTATGATTAGTTAAAATTTTGGGACATTTAGGGCAAATATGAGGATTTTATATATCACTAAGTGATATACAGCTCCAATTAAAAATTTGATAGTGCTAAATTGTTCCTCATAATTTTCTAAATTCAATGGTATATAAATATGCTAAATTTGGTATTTAGGATATCAAATTATGAAGTGTTAAAGTTCTATTTTAATTATTTAATTTAATTTAATTTTAATCTAAATCAACTTAATTTAAGCCTTCCTGTTGACTATTTAATAATCGCAGGTGGGCCCCACACAAGAGGACGCTAAATATGGAAAAAAAGTAAATATGGAGAGGCGCGCGTCAGCATCAGATGTAATCGGTCACACCGTGTGACACACGCTAGTGCCTGATTGGCAGAGGGGAAAGAAGGCGGGTTCCACCACATTTACTCGCAAGGGGCCCGCGTCGGCAGAAATGCTCGCGGACAGAGACGCGGGTCAGGTCGACCTAACCCGACCTATGCAAAGACTTTGTCTTCCCCAAACGCAAAAACAATCCTAGGGTTTTCAAGATCTCGCAGCCTCAAACTCCAAATAATGAGATTAATATGCCATATGAAAAAGATCTCACTAAGACCCTTCAGTAGATTCCTGAATCGACACGGTTGGACTATCCTAGCATGGGTAAAATCGATGCCCTAAATTTGGCCTCTCGGGAACCTATAATCTCATCCGCGACAATCAGCTCTACTTGCTGTCTACTGAGCTCAATAATTTAATTTAATAGACAATAATCGATCACAATATGATATAATGAAATAGAAAAACAGATCGATAAAATTGCAATTAGGAATTTTAGGATCGGATGGTACCTTAAGGATCTTAGGGTATTGCCGATCTTGAACTTTCGCAGGTTTCAAGTTTCCAAAATTTGATTTCGAAAATCTTCTACGACTGATAGAGGTTTAAATGGAGCTTAAACGACAGGTGAATCCTTTGCCTCGGCCAGAGCTCACCGCGTGCAAGTTCATCGCGACACTCGGAACCCTGATACACCTTCAATCGAGGCGATGAATGCCAGCCGTCCGATCTGGATGGATGGAACGATCAGACGACGCAGGTTTGGCGCCGTCTGATCAAACGGAGACACCTTAATTAGCCTAACGGCACATACAGGAAGAGTAACGGGACGTTAAGTGCCGATTGAATTTAATTAATTATTGTATTTAATTAATTTAATTTGACCCTTTTAATTAAATTAAACTAATTAATAGCTTTCCTAAAATTTTCCAATAAATCACCCCTAACTAATTAAGGGGTGAGGAACGCAACGGTGCGATCGGATTTTTGTTTTGACGAGTATTTAGTTATTCGATTTTCTGGGTATTTAAATAATATTAAAATATTCGATGAGAATTCAACGACTTTCAAATGCCTCTAAAATATCACTCCTAGCTAATTTGGGGGTGGTGAATACAATGTCGAAGTCAGATTTTCAATTTGAGGTCAAATTAAATAAGTCAAATTTTTAGGGTTTTTGAATTTTTTAGAAATAAGGATTTGATCATTTGATCCCTGATTTAGATTGGATTTTAGAGGTGAGTTCTAAATGACTTAATTAAAACACTAGAATCATAATTATGATTATGATTAGTCCTAATTGACCTAAGTAACAACTTCAATTATTATATCTAATGACTTAATTAAGGTACTATAATCATAATTAGGACTTTGATTAGTCATAATTGACCGAAGTAACAACATAGGTTGTTACAGCTTTTTTACCTCGTATTTTTAAGTTATAAATGTATGATCTATAGCTTTATTCCTTTCATTTGATGATTTGTTGCTCCTAATTGCTTAGTATGCTTTGTGATATTATAAAATACAAGTAATTATCAGCCTAAACTATACTTAGAGAATTATCTAATTAAATTTTTTCTTTTTGGCCGGGGCCTTGACATTGTGAAATTGACAATATTAGCTTCTTAGCGTTTTGTGAAGATAACACCAGAAGAAGAGAAGAGTTAGGAGGAAGATCGTATTATTGCAGAGGACCTTTAGTTCGGTTGTTCTTTTATATTTTCAGTGAGACTAAGCGATTTCCTACTTTTAGCAAACTTTATTTTAATATTGTAATAATACAATTATTCAGATTATATTTTTTTTTACTGTACATTTTATTTTGAGTTGAATATTATTTATTTCTGCATTATGATTAAATGTATGTTATTTTTTTTTACTTCCGCACTCTGGTATTATTGTATGATCATTTAATGAAATTTCAATTCAGCATATGACACATCATTCTCTTATTAGTAGATTGTGGTGAATACATAATATAATGATAAGTAAGGGATCTGCCGTGGTAGCCACCCCACCGCAATCGTGCTAACATGTGTGTTGGCAGGACTACGACAGGGGATTTGGTGCTCGGATGAGGTTTCAAAGCGGGGGACGAGCCCATGTAACGGCCTATGCTCGCCGTGTGCACGCTTTGTGCAATACGCGCCACGCACGCATCTCAGCAAGAAAGACAATCCCTCGGCCGTCCAATCTAGACTGCTGGTCAGATCGGATGCCACAAATTAATGTACTGATCCGTTTGATTAAGGTAACAACACTGTTAAATAAAAAATTTAATAATTAATTACCTTTTTATTTAATTATTTTTAAGATATTAAATGACTTTTGAAAAATTCAATAAAATCACACATAATTAATTTGAGAGCGAGAAACTAAAAAATGATGTCAAATTTTTAATCAGAAGTTAATTTAATTATCTTAATTTTTAATTATTTAAATACATCAAGATATTCAAGAATTTCAAAAGATTTCAAAAACTTCCCAAAATTTTGCCCCTAGTTAATCTGGGGGTAAGAAATTCAGAAATGAAGCCAGATTTTGATTTGGAGATTAAATTAATTTAAATAATTTTATAGGTCAAATAATCGACAAAATAGTCAAAGGATCAATCGAGATCTGTTGGATCTCAAACTTTCAGTGTTAAGTTATAATGACCATTTAAGTCTAATGGAACAATAATTAGGATTTGATTTGGTCCATATTAATCAGGGTAACAACCTAGGATTATTACATCAATAACACTTAATATTGGATCATGACATCTAATATGATGCCAGGTCATTACAGTTGACAGAGAGAGATACGAGAGAAAACAATTTATAATAGAATTTCTTAAAAATCAAAAGTTGAATGAACCCAACCATTATATTTATAATGGTTTCACTTCTACTTCGTTTACAAAAATAACAATGAGACATAATTTACTCATAATTATGATCGTTTATAAATTTTCTCATAATTATGCATTATAATTTTTGTCGGTTACAAAAATAGCAATTATATCATATTAACTTGGCATCGGTTTCGAAACGTCGCATTTAATTTTTCGTCGGTTACAATATCTCGTCTTAATTTTCCGTTTGTTACGAAACCTCGTCTTGATTTTTCATTAGTTACAAAACATATTCACCACATTGTTCTGCTTCCGCTTATACCTTTGGTTTCTGATTTGGATTCAAATTCTATATTCAAATTCTGAGATGGCTCTACTTTACTTTGCTTATGTATTTGATTTTCTAATTTCTAAGATATGATCAAAATTTTAGAGTTCTTAACTTCTAATTTTGTTTTTCATTTGCCAAATTTTTTGTTCCAAATTTCCCTTTCTATCACCTTTATATTGTACGCTATATCTAATTTTGGGTGCTCTCTATTTCTACATTTAGGAACATTATATTTTTTAATATGTAAAATAACTTTATTAATAATTGTGCCATTTTGTAGTTATTTCATTTAAGAATAGTGTAGATATTTTCTTAATGTATTTTTCCAATGAGAGAGCTAAAATTTTATTAGAAAGAGAATAATAAATACAAATTTATAAGAAAAACAAAAGAAAATATAGAGAGATATAATATTTGAGTAATTGATAAGAATACTTAAAAATATATATTCTTTAAGAAATCAACTTATTTAGTGGATTTGCTAATCAACTTTTTTAGAGATCTTTATTTTAGAGAAAAAATATTATTTGATTTTTAAATATTTTCTAAAAAATATGAATGATCAGAATTTAAAATTTAAAATATATATTTTTATAAGTCATACAAATAAAAATAAATTTAATAATAATTTTTTATTACACTTAAATTTCTAAATCTTAATCATCATACTTTTTTTTTTAAATCAACAAAACTCATTTTAGGCGCTTTCTCAGCCATTGCTTTGTTCTCTTTTTGTTAGACAGGATTTTAATTTACAAACTAATTATCATTATAATCAGTTCTGGCAATTAATTACTCTATCCTCGGCTCGGTAGGAAAAGTAAATCACAAAAAAGTATAAAAAAAACACAGTAAAAAAAAAAATGAGAGGCGGGCGACGACCGATTCCATTTCCCGACAGTCGTTGGAACCCTATTTCTATCGGATCGAAGGAAACGCCGCCGACCCGAGGGAGCTAAGATATTGACCGGCGGAGGGCCGGACGGAGAGTGCGTTGCGGAGAAATGAGGAAAAAACTTGGCACCCGATTTCCGGCTGTACGTTGCCCGTTCATTTCTTTTCTATTCGTTTTTTTTTAGTCTCTGCAACATCTTTCAATGCGCGGGGCATCTTTTGAATCGAAATATCCGAATGTGTGACCAATTTTTAGTTTGGCGGGGTTTCAACTCCTCGGATTAGATGATCCGAGCTTTCTGAATTGACTTTACGACAGTTCGGATTTATTATTCTATATATTTTGTGCTGCGTCAATGTGTTTTGAATTGCACTGTATTCAGTTTTAAGGACTGTTTGGCAGTCAGCAGGATTTACATCAAGTAGGATCCGCTAGGAAGTTTGGCACGGCTTTAATAAAGTTGTTTCAGTCAGCCTCCTTTAATGCACCAGGATTTAGATCAACTTGTTGTCTTGAAGAGTGGAGTTGCTGAAAGGTTTTTGTATGGGTTTATGAGCAATTTCTTGAGAGGCTTTGTAGATTTTTGTGTTGTATTCTCTTTTCCCTTCTTCTTCGTTAATTGAAAAACAAGGACATTGATCTAGTGCAGCCATGAACATAGGCGCAATGACTCTAAATCATGTAAATTTTGTGTTTGTGCGGCATTGTAATTCAATGCTATTTTGTTAGTTGGAACTCTCCCTTTCGTGATAGTTTGAGAAGGTAATATTTCTTCTTACTTCTTTCGCAAGCATTTCTAGATGTACTTAACATGTGGTATTAGCAATTACTTGCTGTGTCATTCTTATCAATTAGCATAAGGGGTATAGATACCAGCGACGTTATTGCATTGGGATTGGATCTAGGTGAAGGGTGCATGTTCTCATCATTGCATCAATGCTCGAATAAAGTCCCCACACTACTAGCTCAAAAAAGTTGAAGCAATAAAATTTAAAACTATAGAAAATATTATTATGCTAGTTTTACCTTGAAATACTTCATAGAAACATCTAAAATGCTACGACACTTGATCAAACAAAAGTTGATATCTAAATATTATAATTTCCTCTGAGGGATGCAAGTTTAGATTAAATAGACGACCTGTGCTTTTGGTCTCTACGGCACTTAAACCATTTCTTAACATTGATACCCCTATAAGTGGCTCTTTTTCATGCCACCTATATTTAATTCATTATATATTGTAAAATCTTGTGACACTAAATTTGCTATCCGCACCTTTCCGTAGAGCCTACTGTTAAGCTGATTCCTGTGCTATTGGACTTATGACCCATCTAATTTTTATTACATGTACACCCATTATCATTTAAATAAGTGGGTCTTGGATCACTGTCAATGTCATGCAGTGGCAACTCCAAATAATCTCATTCTGAAAACAAAGAATGCCTTGATTACAGGATGAAGAGCGCATTATCAGAGCATGCATTGTGCTAGGAAATTTAATAAATTACTGAATTGAAGCAACTTGCAATTCTAAAGTAAAATCGATGAAGAATAAAGAAAAACTAGAGAACACAATGCCACATTCAAATGTAAATCAGAAACTTGAAAAAAGACGACCAAGATAACCTGAAATATATCAGTGCCCATGATTTACTTTCCCCAATATACTAGTATTCATATATGCATTAAGAAGCAATGTGGCAGTAATTTTATGGGTGATAAAATTAACTCAATAGTAGGTGGTTGTGATGCAAATCTGGCTGGAGATGGTTGCGATGCAGGTCGGTCTTGGGGAGAGGTTGTGGCACCTGTCTTGCAGGGGAATGGCTATGGGATAGGCTTAAAGATGGCTACTGCAGATGCAGGTCCTGTGAGAGATGCTCATGCTGTAGTTCTTATGGATAAAATTGCAACCATGCCTTGTGGGAGGTGACTGGCACAAATTTTGCTGGGGATAGATGTAGCACTAGTTCTACTAGCATTTGGGCAGAGGTTAAGGTGGGGACTTATAGGGTTGTGAAACCAGCCTTATTGATGAGAGTTATGATGCTTGCCTTTTTATTGATGAGAACGATTTTGGATTCCTTAGGGGGTCCTCATTTTCCTTCAAAATAAGAATTTTTTTTTGAACAAATTAAATGTAAAGTTTTCCTTTTTCACAATGATTATTCAATTTTAATTTAAAATATTTTTTAAATTATTCATACTAAATATCACAAATCTCAATTCGAATGATCATATTGTGATAGGATGGTACAACCTTTGGGAACGTCTGATGTAACCTGGCAGTGGCCAACACTTACAATGTTTCTGATTGGCAGTCTAAATATTTACTGCATTAGATCTTTGTGGTTACTAGGGCATTGGCGGTTATCAATTGAAAATCATGGTGGGGATATTTTTAGAAGATTCATCACTTCTTGATTGGAGTTACATGCCAATGTTGAGAAAGTATTACTATTTTTACTTAGTTCATCTGCTCTCTGAGATGAGTATTTATTGAAATTGGAGTCACAGAGGCTCAATAGTTTTAATAAAGCTTGTGTCTGTCAAAATGGATTGTTACAAGTGTGTGCCTGGGAGATCAGAGGACTGCAATAATTTGCTTACTACTAGTTGAATAAGGATTCTATTTGACCTCTTCCCTTAGACTGGTTTATTATGATCAGTCAGATATTGTACCAAAAGGTTTCATGCTGTTTCCTTTTGATTATTGTTGAGTAACTTTTGGTAATTAAGTTGCCTTGAGGTGCACAACCTATGCAAATTTTTACTAGATTAGGCATGGCTTTTATCCGTTTTACCACCATTCATTTGCATGGTTAATTTTGCTGGTTTTGTATATTGCTTATATTTTATATTGTTAATGTGATGTGGGGGTAATAGGCCAATGAGTTCAAAACTTATTTTTCTTGTTTTTTTATGCTTAGTCACGGATTAAGAAGATAATGCAAGCAGATGAGGATGTTGGCAAGATTGCGTTAGCTGTTCCTCTTTTAGTTTGTAAGTTTTCAATTTAAATACTATAATTCTAACATAATACTTCATGCTTCTGTTCTGTCACTTTTTTATTCAACAAATTTTCATGTAAATATGTAAATGCTGTAATGTTTTATCTATTTTTCTTTAACTTTATAATTATGTTTTTATTCTTGTGTTCTGATAATTTTGTGAATAGGTCAGATAATTGGAGCACGTCTTGTTAAAATTTGTCATGTGTAAACATGTACCTATTATTTTGTTTACTTATATGAATATGCTTTGTTGCTTTGTTTCTCTTTCAAAAAATGGGATGGTAATATAAAGACCTATTTTGAGTGAGGTGATTTTGGAAATATTTGTCTAACTTGAGGCAATCTTTGGGCTTATTGTGGTTTGGTGTTTTCATATAATATTTCTGACATGTCTTCGTCGATTGAGATTGATGATTTGGTGCATGTTTAATTATGGATTTGACTTCTGGGTGTTGATGAAAGTGAGAAAGAGGGCAGATGATTTTCTTTTAAGTCAAAAGGAAAATCTGAAATCAAATGTTACTTCGGGTATTTTACACTAGAAAAAAGGTTTTGAATTTGTTTCAAGTCTATAAGCTAGGCTAGGGAAGAATAGCCTTATCATATCTTGATATTCATTTATTGTGGCTTCAAATACCTTCCACAAACTATCTTGTCCTTGCTTTTAAGTTCTAGTTTTATATATTAATAGAAATAGTATATCTACATATATATGAACATGGAAGGTGGAATGTGTTTTCTCATTCACCCCCCTCCTGATACTCTAGCCACTTCCTCCATGGTTGTTTCCGGTGCTCTTTGTCCTCCATTGTGCCATAGGTTGTTGTTTTTGTCGAGGGTTGATCATTTGCACATTGGTCTCTTGTACTCAGTTTTTCTGTTATTGTCTTCGCTTGAGGGGGATGATGCAGTTCATGAGCTACCTTTCTCAACTTTTGGGGCATGCTCATTCTATTCTAGATTTGATGACCGTTGCGCTCCGTTTCTCTTGAATCTGTTTCAGGTCGTTCCTCTTCATTGGTGCGTTCACTCGTCTAGCGGATTCTGACTGTTTTTCCTTTGACTTTTCACTGCCATTTGCGCCTGTTTTGACTTGGGACAGTTGTTCCTTACGCACTTCTCAGGATACTTTGGTCCCTCAATTTGAGTGAGTTGTTCATTTGTTCAGTTGCTGCGATTTCAGTTTTGTTTTCCCCATTGGTGCCAATTGCAAAGCATTATTTCACCGTTTGAAGACAAATCTTTTCTTTTTATTGTCATGAATTAGCTTGTCCATTCAAGCTCTTTCTCATTGGCAAATTTTTGCATGGTTACCCATAATGGCTTGCATTAAGAATGTGTTAGCACAATTTAACTTCACATAGTTTTAATCTGTTGGTTTTATTGATAGAAGATATGCTTTTCTAAAGCTTTCTAATGGGGTAGATATGCTTGGATTTTCTCTTATATATTTACAAGTGTTGAGCTTTCTATACATCTGCTTAAATGGATTCCAAACTTTGATCTTGAAATTGAAACACCTATCAAGTCGATATAGATTACTTTTTTCAAATTGCAAGTTCACTTCTGCAATCAATCTATGTTGTGGTTGTTGGTAGCTACTATGATAACCCTCTTATGATCGATCAAACCATGCTAAACCTTATTAGACTGTTTATTTCTCCCATTTGGATAGAGCTGGATATCACAACCAAAAATCCTCCTTATGTTTAGATGGGAGATGATGCTTCTGGTTTTTGGCAAGATGCTTTTTTTGGATAATGTGCTTAAGCATAGTTTGGCTTATCCTGTGATTGGCTATGATGTGAGCTTCTACAAAGAGATCATCTGGAATTTTATCCTTCCTTTGCGTATGTTTGCTTATGTACCTATTGGACAACGAGATTTAGTCAATTATCAATGGTGTTGCTGAGGTTTCTTCCAAGCTTTATCAGAAGCTAGGATTCCAATGATTCTTTCATCTTGCAATATATTTTCAGCATATCTCACCCAAGTTGATGAGTGGCTGCCAATATGAGCCTTGGCTGCTTGATTTTCTCACAGTAAAATAGGAGAAAAGTTATTTCATTGGGCTTGGGCGATCAAGTCATGTTTTCCTAGTCTTGACTCCTGTAGTTCTCCTGATATTTTATCTTTTTTTGACCTTGGTAGATATGGCCTAACTTGTATTGTTTTATTTTAATAAATAAAATCTTTTGATATATATATATAAATGTGTATATATATATATAATATACACATTATATATACACATATGAAAGTTCATTAGCACACACTACTATTTATATAGAAAGATTGTTGCAATTATTCTAAAATTTAGCCATTAATTTTTTTTTAGCTATATCAATACTTGCCATTAAAAATTATGAGATAAATTGATAAAGAGGGTACCTTAGTGCATTTTTATACTAATGAATAGCAATGCACTTTTTTATATAAATATAGTTAATACAGAGTAAGATTAATATATTATTGGAAGTTCGAACATATTTCCTTATTTTCACCATCAATTTTAAAATGTGGATAGCTTTGGCTTATAACAACACCAAGCTCTAGTCCCACTTTGTGGGGTCTGCTATATGAATCTTTTGTTTCCATTGTGCACAATCAAATAGAAACCTCTCCCTAAACTCCAAATAGAGAAGATCCTTTCTAATGGCTTCTTTTCATTTGTTTTTTGGTCTCTCTCTTCCTCTTTTAATATTGGGCAAAATTTTCTAACAATGGTATTGAACTATCTATGCTTAATATGCCCGAACCAACCAAGGCTGCATTCTCTAAACTTATCCACTATTGGAGCCATTCCAAGCTTGCTATGGATAAACACATTTCTCATCATATTCTTACGAGCATACCTACTCATCCACCTAAGAATCATCATCTATAAAACACTTATTTTATCAGTAAATTTCTTTTTTTTGGCCAACATTCAGCTTCATATAACATAGTTGATCGTATATCTGTTCTATAAAATTTTCTTCTAATTTTAATTGGGATATTTTGCTCACACAACACTCTAGAAGCACTCCTCCATTTCATCCAACTATCTTGAATTTTATCAATCACATTGTTCTCAATTTTACCATTATTTTGAATAATTGAACCAAAGTATTTGAATCTCGCACTTTTCTTGATTACGTTGTCCTCAATAGTTATGTCATCAAGCTTAGGACTTCTAATACAATTGAACTTACACTACGTATATTTTGTTTTAGATCTACTAAGACAAAAACCTTTAACTTTTGCTTAAAATAGGCAAAAAATAAATTACATTTTTATATTTATTTTTTGACAATGTGAAATTAAAGCCATTCAAATTTTGAATTCAACTATAAGAGATGCACAAGAACAAATCAATTCTTTCGCTTGGATACACATCTTAGCATGTATATATATACATATGTATATATATATATATGTACATATAAATACATATATATATATACATATATATATACATATATATATATATACATATATATATACATATATCTATATATATATATAGATGTATAGTATTATTTATATATATGTGTTTATATGTGCGCGTGCACGCACACATACACACACACATGTATATACTTATATACATGTGTGTTTGTGTGTATATATATATATATATATATATATATATATCCTGCCTATTCCATTGTGTACCTTTGATCTTGTGGGATCCACATCAATCAATTCAAATAATATCATGGAGCCACCCCCATATTTGTGTGTGCACATACTAACAAACTTAGGAGAGCACTTTTTGCACATACTCACAAACCTAGGAGAGCACCTTTTTTAGAAATTGTATGAGCTTTTTACTTGCATCACTATCTATGTGAAAATTTTAATGGATCAAATTTAGAAAAGGTAAATCACATAAAAATCACTGCTTTTATCTTTTAGCTTTTTTTAATTTAATGCAATAAAATGTGTTTTAAAAATGATGAGAAATGTACATTAAAAGTATGAATGTTTCATTTTACAATAATATTATATTCTTTTTATTACACACATTTATATACTTACTATCTACATCAGCATTATTGGAACCTGTTGGAATTAAAACTCTGCTGTTGTTAAAATACTTGTATGTTTCTAAGAAATAATGTGAATTCTATGATATAACTTTTCAGTAATTTATAGCTCAAAAGCTATTCAGGAGAACTGAAATTCTCTACTATTTGATAGCTTCAAATTGATTTCATATTATTAATTTTGTTATAATTTTTTTGTGAATCAATAAGGTTTTCATCATCGTGACTTCTATTTTGTTTAATTTTATTACTTGGCATACTGAACTGCTGAAAAATCTGGACATTTGTTTGTTGTTTCTTCTACAATATATATTAAAAGATTTACAGGTCTGGTTTTTAATTTTTTAAATATTCAATTGGATATGGATTTGACAAAACGATGCTATTCTATTCGTTGTAGAAGTACTCTTTGTTGGCATTGCAAATAATGACATCATATTTTACTTGGCCTACTATGATATAATTAACACAAGCATAAACATGCATAGTTTTTATGATTATGATTTTCTTAAATTGTCATTTGAGTATTATGTCGTCTGCTGCCTTTTTTTCTTTGTGTAAGTTATTAAATTTTTTGATTGCAGCAAAAGCCCTGGAATTATTTCTTCAGGATCTATGCGATAGGACCTACGAAGTAACTCTCCAAAGGGGTGCAAAAACATTGAATTCTTTGCACCTGTAAGTTGCAATTCTTGCTGTTATTTATACTGCATGAGACTCCAAAGGAATTCACACACACACACACACACATATATATATATATATATATATAATAAAATTTATTAAAAAGAATTATAGTATAAGACAATGCAAGGAAGGCATCTACTAAATAAAATAAAACATAGGGCCAAGACAAATCTCTAAAAGAGGGATCCGAACAAAATATAGAGTATTCAAACGAACCAGCACCAAAAGTGATAGCAATGAAATTGAATGAGTGCATTGAAGGGGAGTGGCCGAAATGCATGAAGGATCCTGGATCTAATTACATTATAGATTCAAACCAATAATGAAATTGATTTACCATAATTAAATTTAAGACATTCGCATCCAAACTAGTAGACACCACGAACAACCTATCAAGAAATATAAAAGAACAAAATAAAAAGGTTAGGAGGGAAACTACCCTAGCTTAGGCCAACAGGATCCAGAAAGGTAATGAATAACAATCATTCACTAAAGGGGGTTGCTGTAATTGATTGTCAATCTTGCTTGCTTGTTTGAGAGATATGACAGCCTGAAAATTCATAATTTCATAGTTTAAAGCAAATTAGAATTTATAAAAAGCTTATAAAATTTGGAAATCTCAGCTTAGCCACATATGTTAACGTTGTCGTTGCCAAGCCCCAAGTTCTGGATATGAAAGGTGGAGGGTTGCATTCGGTAGTCAACAATCATCGTAAAGTTTGTCAAATTCTATTATGCATGAATTCCTTAAATAATTATGTTAGAACTAGGGTATCACCTGAAAACAACACACAACATTGCTTGAATATAGTGAAAAGTTTGCAAAGAATGCTTCATCGGTGCCTAGATGCAGTGTTAAACAAGCAAGGGTTCTCGTATTATGGATGAAAATGTATGTAAAGTAATTAGTTTTTTATTCTAAATTGAGATTAGGTAGTTGGAATATTAATACCTTAAGGAAAACTTTTTGAGTTAGTTGATATTATAATAAATATGATAACTAATATATTGTGCCTTTAAGAAACTAAGTGGGTGGGAGAGAAAGCAAAAAAAAATTGATAGTTTAAATTTTAAATTTTGGTACTCGAGTAAGACTCTCTTAGGAATGGTGTGGATATTATTCTGGATAAGATATTAAAGGATAATGTAGTGGAAGTTAAGAGGTTGACAGATATAATTATATCTTTAAAACTATTATTAATGGAATAACTTTTAATATTGTAAGTGTTTATGCCCCTCAAACAGGATTGGATGTGTATAAAAGAAATGCTTTAGCATGGCTTAGATGAGTTGGCTTAAGGATTACCTCAAGAGAAATTGCTTTTTGTAGGAGGAGAATTAAATGAACATATTGGAATGATAATTAAAGAACTTAATAATATTTAAGGTGATTTTGATTTTGGAGAGATTTATGAAGAATGCTTTTAGAGTTTGCCTTTGCGTATGATCTTATGATTACTAACACTATTTTTAAGGAAAGAGACGAACATATCATCACTTATAAAAATGAGATATTTAAAATTCGGATTGATTAATTTCTCTTAAAAAATAATCATTTATTAAGGATTGTAAGATTATTCCAAGTGATTGTTTGACAATCTAATATCGTTTATTGGTTGGATTTGAAAATAAGAGGTAATAAAATTAATATTAAATCTAAAATATGTCTTAAATTAGATGGTATAATTTTAAGGGTAATATGTATATATTTAAAAGTAAGTTAAAACTCGGTTAGTGGGATTTTGAGGGTGAAATCAACCTTGTGTGGAATTCAATTGCTAGTTGTATTTCCAATGTAGCAAATAGTTTACTTGATGAATTAAAATACGGAGTACCCAATAATAAAGATGCATGATTGTGAAAATATGATGCTTAAGCTAGATTGAAGATAATATGAAATAAAGAATATTTTAAATGTAAGATTAAAGAGAATTGGAAGAAATATTAACTAACTTGTCATGAATTCAAAGTAGCAGTTCATGTTGCAAAGTGTGCAATATTTGAGGATTTATATAATAAATTAGATATTGTAAAGGGAGAGAGACACATTTATAAGCTAGCTAAATAAAGAGATATGAACCAATGATTTGACTCATTAAATATAGCAAAGATGATGATAAAAAAATTTCTTTTTTGGAATGAGGATATTCAAAAGAGATGAATGGATTATTTTACTAAGCTTTTTAATGATGATTGTACCAAGAAAATTAATATTAGTGAGTTTAATGTTATAAAAATAGTCACAATTATACTCAGAGATCAAGCACACATAACTTGCAAAATTGTTACATGAAAGTCGAGAAATTTCAAATTTTTCCAACCCGAGGTAATAATGCCAAACAATTTCCAAGAAATGAAAATTCAAGTATCATATTGAAACCCAAGAAAGAATCCCTTAAATATTTTCAACTTTTGTTCCACACTAAAAATTTTCATATCGAGTTCTACACAGTAGGAGACAGATATTTGTTAATCTCAATATCTACTGTTTTATATCACTAAATTAGCTTTTATTAATAGTTTTAAATGAATATTATAAATAAAGGCAAAAAATTAAGGATCTATTTTGCTCATGATTAATCAAACTTGAACTCTAAGAAACTATAAGCTATTATGTTAAAATAGTGCGGCTACTAAGTAGATTTAAGCTGATTTTGTTGACTTTGTTTGGTTTAGGCTTAAGTTAATTGGATAAGTATGAAAATAAATAAATAATTACTATAAAAATTTAATAATTAATTATAAAGTATTAATTGATTAATTTAATAGCTTTATAAGCTAGTTAATAATATATATATATAAATTATTAATTAATTAATTAAGTATTATATGATTAATATATTTAATTAATTAAACATTAGAAGTATATTAAGTATAATTAATATCATTATTTAAATATATTAATGAATATAATAACATAATTAAATAATTGTTGTATAATATTTATGGCTAGTTAAGATTATTATAATTATCTTTAATTAATGCAAAAATTTGTTAATATCAATGTAATTATTAGAATTAATGTAATCATTTTATGAAACAAGCATATTTAGTCAAAATAATTAATCATAATTGACATAATTAATGAAACTATGTTGTTGCCTAACAAATTGTAACTATGTATATATAATTACTAGCAAATATTTCCTATCAAAATTGATCTATTTTTGTTGCATTATATTTAAACAATTTAAAAATTATAATAAGATTTTATTTTGCCCACTGAATAGTCTTATATCTTTTTTGAAGTCCTTTTAATTGTTGCAATTAATGAACCTTTGAGCTTATGAAATTTTATGAACATCAAAAAAATTTAAATTTAAAAATATGTAATTACTTGCTATTTTAAACGAATGATTGTTATTTTCTATTAAAAATTTTAAATCAATACAAATATTTGTTTTTTAAAATATTAGCATGAAATGAACATTAATTATCCATTAAATAATAATTTAAGGTTCTGTTTCCCATGTTTCTCATTCATTTCTTTTATTTAGTGCAAGTAAAAATGTTATATCAGCCCACATGGTGACGATACTCATACATCAATGCAGTTTCATGTATTCATGCCCAAACAATTATCAAATTTATACTTAACTTTGTTATATTTAAAACTTTATTTAAAGTTATAAATAAAATTAAGATATTGAATATGTAAAGAATAATGTTCGCGATATGTATGAAAATCCCTCCATTTTTATGTTTTTAAAGATTAAATTTTCAATTTTAATATAGCTAAATATCAAAATTTAAAACACAAGGGCATTATAGGAAGTTGATATTTTGTCACTTCTAGCTTTAGCTTTGATATTTATAATATATAATTTTCTAAATAATGAATGAATTAATACTAGTAATAATTTTGTTACTATCATTAAGTTTAATTAAGTTTATAATTGTAATTATAATTAGTTATTTGATTTATTAAATTATCAATAAATGATTAGCTAAGCTAGATAGGCATACGCATCAGAAGTTAAAATTAAAATAAAATATAATACTCTATTATTCATGTTCTGTAAAGAAGTTGGATGAAAAAATGGGAAGACTAGAAGCTACATTCTTGAGAGGATATTTTCACAAACACGGACTAATACTATACTGCTTACACTCTTGGAGTTAGATGGACCTTTCTTTGCATGAATCCATGAATCAGAAGGTGATTTGTCTAATACTTAAGACTCATTGCTGCACTATCAATCCAGCTCAACATTGGGAGGAGGTGTATCCGTTGCCCCTTTTCGAAATGTTGGGCAGCAGGGGGTCCTCAGTATGGGCCAAGGTTGAACTCTGATTTTCATCCATCATAATTAATACTATATTGAGCAAGTTTTATACAAATGTGATATTTGATTTTAATTCAGTGTTTAAAGAAAATCTTATTTGGAGCTTAATGGTTTTTTCTAGGTTGAATTGTTATATATTATATCCCAAAATGGTAATTATGTATTGATATTTGTGGAAGGATTAAGCTATTAATCAAGCTTTTAAAATAACATGACATTAATTTGATTTGATTTCTTGTTTTGATATTAATAAAGCTTTTAAAAGCTTTTATGCTAGACTTAATGCAGTTGTCTCATCTAGCCTGCCTCAACCAACATTTAAATTAGAGATCTTAATCCTGGTAGTTACAATATGAAGTGTCTCATCTATGTTTGCAGAGATCTTCAATTTCTAAATTAATTATGTGAAATTTTTGTACCTCAGTGATGTGTATGATCGTGCCAACTTTGCATCATACTAATGATTCAACATATGAGTTATGGTACTATACCCATAAATATCCTGGCTTTGAAATTAGAAAGATACTTTTCTTGGGATAAAATTAAAACCCTTAGACTAGTAGTTTCTTCCCTTATTCGTATCATACTTTACTAATCTCCTAATCGTTTTAGTTACTTCTCGGCTTTATTTAGCTTATTGATTTTAAGTTTGAATAGAATATCTAGCTTAACTTGGCTTAGATCAGCTTATTATTAATTTAATTAATGAAATTAATTTAAACTAATAATTATTTAGTATAACTAATTATTATAATCATAGCTATTTTTAATTAATTAGGTTAAAGTAATGTGATTAAAATAATTAATTTAGTTACTACAATCAATTAATTAATGTAACTTTAACCTAATTAATTAATTATAACTAATCATAGTTTCTCATCTATAATGCCTGTCTAGTGTTACCAATTTCATCACCAAAACACCCATACTAAACCAGGCTCAGATTAAAGATCTCATCTGTCCGCCTCAAACTTTTGTTATCTTATGGAAGTTGATTAATTTTTGCTTAGTTTGGGGTCAGTGCATTAGACTCTGGAATTAAATTTTCAATATAAAGTTTTATGCGTTCGTGAGCATGGATGTGTGGCTTGGTTGCCTCATTAAGTGCATCCTGCAAAACTGCTGTTTCAAGATCATATTTCTTGTGATAACTTAGATATGATACATTCTTAGAACTTTGGCCTTTTTCCTGTACTTTAAGTAAACAGTGCGTGAAGATGTACAGTGCATTTGATTTCTTAACTGAAGTTGTCAACAAGGTACCTACCCTTGGTGGCACCGATTCTCTTAGTGAAGAAAAGGGAATATCTCGGCGACGGTAACTTTAGAAACTTTTTCTCAACTGTTGTTCTAATTTATTATATTTAAGAATGCACAATTGAAAATACATTTTCTCTCTTCAGAAAATTTTTTGTACATGATGGAGATGCCGTTACAGATGATTCAAGGTGTGCTAAGGCGGTAAGTTGTTCAACATCTTTCTTTTCCTCAAATAATTCTTAGATCTCTATTCTTGATTTTTATAGTTATACCAGCATTCTGTTTATGCACTCTGCTCTTGCTCATATTCAGGAAAATGTTTATGCATTTGTAGCAACTTGTATCTCAGCATCATAGAATATCCAGTAATAATATATAAGATCTTTTATGTCTTGTTTGTATTTTGCTGTCCCACCTGAGTCAATTTATATAAAAATTGTACCATAATCTGTTTAACTTTAATATAATTAGTGTAAGTCAATTGAAACGAACTGCATGGACTTAAGTTTTGTGGACTTTCTCTAATTATTTTAGTTTGGTAGAACTTGTTAAAATGTTATGATATTTTTGCTCCCATAAAGTTATCGTAAACTATTGGAATGACTCTGAAGGTGATGCTGTTTGTGAAGTTTTCCCTCGAGCCATATTCACACTTGAAATAAGAAGTTTTATGGCTATTATGTGGATTGCTAAGTAATGGTATTATTAATTAAATACATGTGCAGTAATGAGCCATTTGGTGAAGAAGGGTAACTAAGCTTTTTTCTGATACTGCCAAATGCCATTGTGAGCAATTGTTTATTAATTAGGATACTGTTTGCGTTATAATTTCCAATCATTAAATAAATCGGAATTATTGATTGACAAGTTTTTATTAATTAAATAATTTATAAATAGGTAACAAATGAAAACAACAAAAATTACTGGTACTTATTGTTTGTTTATTACATTTTATTTATTGCATACATTGAATGATGGACGAGGTTAGTGATTATAAAAAGATGCTAAACCAAAATTTTTTGCATTGGATGGACAAAAAATTCTATGATTTGATGAGATTATTTATTATGCATGCAATTACCAGAAGCCAGCTGCCACTGTCGTAGATTCTCTTTTCTTTATCACTTTTTTCTTATAAGTTTACATCCAACATCTTGCCAATGACATAATCACATCATGTTTTACTCCAAAATCAATATTTAGTGACAATATAGTTTCTACTGCTATGGGTGGAATCCAAAGGTGTTTGATTTGCTAGGAAGATATATCTAAGGTTGATGGCTCTTGGATTACTGTGAGGGCCCCGACGCCGGTTCAAAAGAAACCGTTCCGACGTCGGGCGTTCACTTGCCGCCGGATCATATTGAGTAACTTGAGAGGAAAAGAACATACACATACAAAAGCCAAAGGATATTATTCATTTATTTCAATATTCACATTACAAGGTCTTTTCAGCGTTCCTCGTACAAAAGTAAAAATAAAGAAAATATAAAAGATAAACAAGAAAAAAAAATAGCGCCGTCATAGATCCATTTGCAGATTGAAAATTTTAAGCATTAGAGTTCTTGCTTAAGCTCTTCCAGAAGTACCTGACCTGGTATTGTACAACAAACAATACCGGGATTGGAATTCCCAGTAATTAGAGAATACTCTAAGTACAGCAGTACATAATAACATTTACATTTTTAAACGATGCGATTAGCGGAAGTAAGGCGGAAATAAAATGCAGGAGAAAATAAGGTAATAGCGCGAAATAAACAATTCCCGCAACAAATATTATTTATCAAATAAAGATTACTGATGTCATTTTTCAGTAATCTACCCTGAATGTTACCGATGTCATTTTCCAATAACAACTCTGAATTTTGCTGATATCATTTTTCCAGCAACAACCATGAATGAAAAGAACTGTTGGTTTCTAACAACCAACCAAGCATTAATGTTACTGATGTCATTTTTCAGTAACCCCCGAATGAAAAAGGATGTTGGTTTCTAACAACCAACCAAGCTTCAAATGAATATGGCTCAAAGCAAAATACGCGAAGCTAAGCAGCAGTAAAAGTGCAAAATATAATACATGTCATGTACTGGGTACTTTTGTTCTTAAGTTCAGAAGTTCAACGGCTCGAATGAGTGACAGTTCGCTCAATCTGCATTTAAGTTCCCGATATTTTTAAGTTAGCTTTTTAATCAAATGACTTAGGAGTTTAATTTCTTCTTTCATTATGTTCTTCTTCCGCTTTTGAAGTTCGATTGATTTAAGCTGCTATTAAAGCAGTTATAATTATTAAATTGTCTTAAGATTATGATCATAATACTGTATAACGACAAAGTCAGAACGAAAATGTCTGAATTGGTAATTTAGGAAATAATAGTCATTTATAACATTTGTATTGTTGTCATTATTGATTAATGACAACAATACTAATGTGATGACATAGTCTTATAAGTATATATAAAAAGCAAAATAACTTCTCTTTTCTCCTCCTTTTTTTCTTTTCTTTTTCTTAAACTTCTCTTCTTACCTTAGGATTATGATTGCCGGAAAACGAAAGGAGGTCGGAGTGGGTGGCCGGACGGCTGGCCGAGGGCTGGCCGAGGTGGCAGCAGCAAGGGGCTAGCTGGAAAGGGCTGTTGGTGGCCGTCGAAGGCTGCCAGAAGCTGTTGGTGACTGCTGGAGCTGCTGGAGGGGACTGCCGGGGGCTGCCGGGCTGCCGGAAGCGGCTGGAAGGGACTGCCGGGGGCTGCCGGAAGCTGCTGGAAGGGGCTGCCGGGCTGCCAGAAGCTGCTGGAAGGGCTGAAGAGGGGCTGGCCGGCTGCTGGAAGGGCTGGCCGGCTGCTGGAAGGGCTGAGGAGGGGCTGGCGCTGGCTGCCGGAGGGCTGGACTGCTGGCTAGTTGGGGAAAGTAGAGGGGGAGAGGGCTGCTGTGAGGGAGAAGATGGGGGCTGTTGTGAGGGGATGGAGAGGGGGTTTATATGGAGGAGGGAAGGGAGGGTGTGGTCGGCCAAGAGGGCCGACCAACCTGCGCCAAAAACGGCGCAGGTGGCAGGCGCAGGGGGCGCGCGCAGGAGTCAGGCGGAAGCCTGGCGCGGAAGCTTCTTCCGCCAAAAGGATCGCATTCTGTGATCTTAAAAAGGGGGGGGGCGTAGGTTTTTAGGGAATAAAGTAAAAAAAATGGGAAAAAAAAACTTTAACTTTAAATTAATTGCATTTTTTCGCCGTTCGGCGTCCAAATACAACGAAACTTGGCACCGAGGTGTGTTACGACATGACGAACACCCTCGCACCGAAAATTTTTGATTCGAACAAATATTTTATTTTTAATTAATTTCTGAAGTCTTAAAATTTCAGAAATTAGCCACGATAAAACCGGTGCTCAGAATTTGATGAAACTTCTCGAGCAACCTTTAAATAATATACTTAACATGTCGACACTGAAAACGATGAATTCGGACACCCATTTCAATGATTTGATTTTTTTAGAATTTAAAGATTTCAAAAAAAAACAGAACGGGAGTTTCCGTTAATCGGATTTTTCCCGAATTAGGGCACTTTGATCTTTAAAGTTGTTTTTATCTATTGGTAGTTTTGTTTGCCCTAAAGTGAAATTCCCCGGGATCCTGCTTCCTAAGGCAGGATTCTGACCTAATTTGCAAAATAACGACTTTGGGTCGTTACAATTACTTTGCAAGTAGTTCCTTCAACATGCAACTAAGAACTAAGAAATCTTTTAGGGGCTAATTAATATATGCAATATTGTGCTATCATAAACAAGTAATCATTCTTGATTATGTAATATCTTGTCGTGCTAATAAATCATTAGCCAAATCATGATACATTTTTTTCAAAAATTCAGGCTATTGATATATTCACTTTTGAATTGATCAAATATAATACTCTCACTAATATCGTGTATAATATGACAACTACTCTCTCTATTTACAAAACCTGTATTAAAAACTCTATCCGCTTCACGTGCCTATGTTCTATCTTATGTGACTTGTATATTTCATAACCTGATGATCATCACAAAAATCTTGGTACAAGATAACATCTCTAATAATGGAGGGTACAGCGTTGTGTAAAACTCTCTGTAGTAGTTGGAGTGTCTCAATTTCGTCTCATTCAATATAAAAATGCTAGGTAATCAACCTGATCAAACAATCTTATATCTACCTTAAATGAGTTGCAAGCAATGCAAACACCATCACTTATTTAGACGATCTAAGCACATGTGCATCAGTTAGCCTTTCCTTAATCTCACCAACGGCTCGATCTCAGCTCGAGTTTATCTAAAGTTACCCTTTATGAACACTTAATTTTTTTTTTCTTATGTGTGTCCGCTGGGATTTGAATCCATAATCTGGGATAACAAATCCTGAGTCTCAACCACTAGGCTACAACACCATTCACTTTTGAACACTTAGTTGTATGAGCCCAAAATACAACCAAGTCCTCTATTAATTCTTATGTAGAATGTTGCTAGTTTGTGAATGCTCATAATTTCATGAATGCTTGTAGGTGTTGGCAAATGTTGAGTCACCTTAACCTTAAATTCTTAACGAGCTAATCTTTTAACAAATTCTACATAATCACTAATAGGATCACAAGGCAATACTTCTTATGTTAGCACTTCTGCTTTCTCTGAAGATGCATTGTTTATTGTTATCTGTTCTTATTATAAATCTATATATAATCTAAGTATAACACAAAACATTGCCAATTAATGGCCCCAAGATATAATTTGTAATCTCATGAAAGTATTAAGTGCATTTGATGATCCAGAAGACCCCACCAATCACTTTTAATTCACCTTTGCTAAATATGATTTTTCACTCCTCTTTTATCATAACATTTTAACAACTAAATAATTTTGAAAAAATCACTACTTTTTCTCATCATATCCAATTAACTAAGAAATATGACGCTTATACATCACAAATGTTTATTTAACCCATTAAGAAGTTTGAGACAGCTCTCTAAAATCATTGATAATCAATTTAATTTCATTGGTAAACAGATAAAATATCTTGTCCTAGCACAACTTGATGTCAACAAATACATAGATCACCTTTTTTTCTTCACATTCGTAGACTTAAGATTGATCATAATGCTGCATTATCCTGGAAGGTAACGCCTTTCTTGGTCACATGAAATTTCTAGATCTACTTAAAATCTTGTGTAATCTTAATAATGAACTTGATGTTAGGCTATCTCTCTTCTGATATCTGATCTTAAATATACCCTAAATTTGTAAGCGATGATTTAAGATTTCTCATAAAATTTAGCTCATTTAGTTACTCCAAAAACTTAAATCTTGCATCCTTTCATAAATTTGGTCTTTTGGTTTCATAGAGATTCATCTAGCAGGCTATTTCTATCTGAATCAATAGGTAAATCTATTACAAAATTTCATACATCTATATGCACCCTATCCCATGATTCATGTTGGAGTCCCAGTGTAGGTGGAAGTTGGGTAGATGTTTTGATGATTCCGGTGTAGACCCTTTGGCTCATGGAGTTTAACCCATGGGTATGGTGAGGAATCTTTCAATCTTCTTGGGCATTCCTTCCAACGTTGCAGGTGGGGATCAGTGGTTGTGTGGTCTTTTGCTCATATTGTTATGGGGAAGGTGCTGCCTAACCCTTTGACTCCAAATTTTAATTTTATAGCTTCATATATCGTAGATAGCATGCCCACCCTTATTTTCTTGAAGGAAATCTGGGAACTCGCTCGTTCTTCCAAGTTTCCCTTTATCATGAAGCTCTCTTGCTATCACTTGTTGATGGTCAATATTATCTGGGCTTTACTGAAGTTTAATTTTGCTGGATAGTCAGTGAGCCTAATTAATCATAGATATGTATTCTTAAAGCTTTCTTGTAGCGACTATGTTTTCATGTTCTCAAGAGCCATTATCCTTGTTGAAGGCTTCCTTATGTGACAACTCAAATGATCACCTAATTTCATTCATGATGTTGAGTCTCCATTTAAACTTATTAAGAGTTTTTTTTTCAAGGTGATAGATCCATTTTTACAATCGAACTGATTTGTGGTTGATGAGATCTGTATTTTTTAAGTCTTTGATACTTGACTTACCTATTAGGAATCTCTCATGATGCTTGTAGCTCAAATGCTTGTGGAGTTGAACATCAAATTTGATCCTCCTTATTTGGTTTGGCTCTTGAACTTCTGCTATTGGTAACAGATATCTTTAAGAACATCTCAAAATATTGTCGCCACTGTACTATCATTTGACATAATGTGGATTCTTGCTACAAGCTACATCCAAACTTTAAATCTCAGCCTACTCAATGCAGGATTGATGTTTCTCCAGCTCACGTTGTTGGAGTTTGTTGTACTCCTAATATTTTGTTGGTCATGTATTATTTTGTTCCTCTATTTTTTTTCTCCTCACCTGTTTGGGGATAGTTCATCCGAGGAGGTTGGTACTTGTGAGCATACGTATATTTTTTCAGGGCTTGTGAAAGCTGTTGCTGAGTTGATTGTTCCAAGGTCTTGGATATAGAAATCAGAATTATTCTTTTAAAGGACTAGGTGGCGAATTTGTAAGTGCTGAAGGAGACTAACAGTGTGATGGAGAAGGTTGCTGTAACGACCCAATGTCATTACTTTGGAAATTAAGTCAAAACCCGACTCAAAAATCAGTATCCCAGGCAATTTCAAAATTAGGACAAACAAAAAATACCATTGGTTAGAAATAGTTTTTAGATTAAAATGCCCTAGTTTGAGAGAAATCCGGATAACAGAAACTCCTGTTTTAAATTTCTGAATTCTTTAAATTCATTAAATTGAGAAAAAATTAAATACAAATTCAAATTTATCGATTTTTGTGTCATTTTGAGTTAAGTATATTATTTAAAGGCTACGCTAAAAGTTTCATAAAATTCGGAGCTCCAGTTCAATTGTATTAATTTAATATAAAATATAAAATAAAATATTGCTATGAATCAAAATTTTTTGGCGCGAGGGTGTTCGTCTCATCGTAACACATCTCTGTGTCAACTTCTGTTATTTTTGGAAGTCGAACGATGGAAATATGCGAAAAAAATTTATTTGAAATTAATTATTTTACTTTTTCCCGTTCCCCCCGACCAAGCGCAGGTTCTGTTGCTCTACAAAGCCTGCCAAATGCAGACGGACCTTGCGGCTCTTGCACACGGGCGAGCCCTGTTCGGCTCCTGGTCGGTGGTCGACCGGCTTGGCCGGCCATCCTCTCTCACTTTCCTTCCCTCCTTTTATATATACCCCCTACCCCTCACTAAACCTAAAACTCCTTCAGCCAGCTCTCCCTCAGCCCACACCCAGCCAGGCCTCTTGCCACCAGCCGATAGCTCCTCTGCCTCCGGCCACCCCACTCTGACCATCCCCTCAACCATGTCCGGCCTCCCTCCGTCTTCCAGCAACCCTAACCTTAGGTGAGAGGAGGATGAAAAGAGGAGATTTTTTTTTTAATTTTATTTTCTTTATTTTTTTCATAATAATAATTATTATATTATCTTTAATATGTCATTAGCATTATTATTGTTATCATTAATTAATAATGATAACAATACAAATATTATATTATGACTGTTATTTATATTCTGTCAATTTCAATTTAGTCATTTCCATTATATCATTTTCTTTTTATTTATTTATTATTATTATTATTATTATTATTATTACTTTATGTAATTTTTAATTACGGTTATTTCCATTTTTTTTTTCATATATTATTATTATCATTATTATTATTAAATAATGATAATAATAATACTATTATAAATATTATTGCTACCCTCTATAACCTAATATTATGTATTCTATCAAGAAGAGAGTGAAAGAAAAATAGAATAGAAAAAAAGATATTGAATACTCCTAAAAATATCATACTATTTTATTTTTATAAATTTCTAAATATTGGCTAAAAATGTTAATTTAAATATAAAAAACTTATGCAAATTCAATCAACTCTTGTATTTTGAACTTAAAGAAAAAGGTACCTAGTATATATACATGTATTACTTTTTGCACTTTACTGCTGCTTAGCTTCTTCGCTTTATGGCAAATTCATATTTGATACTTGGTTGTTTGGTTACTGAAAAAATAACATCAGTAATATACGTTGGCTGGTTAATGGAAAAATGACATAAGTAATGTACGTTGGTTGGTTACTTGAAAAATGACATCAGTAACATACGTTGGTTTGTTACTAGAAAAATGATATCAGTAACATACGTTGGTTGATTATTAGAAAAATGACATCAGTAACATACATCTTTGTGATTATACTTTTTGCAGGAAATTAATTATCTCTTTCGCGTTATTGCCTTATTTTTCCTGCATTTTTATCACATCCTTGTTTTCGCTAAACACATTTTTACTAATATAAAATGTAATATTTTATTGTTTACTGCGGTTCTTAGAGTATTCTCTAATTACTGGGAATTCCAATCCCGGTATTGTTTTCTTTACAATACTAGGTCAGGTACTTCTGGGAGAACTCGAACGAGAACTTTAAATCATAAATTTTCAAATTGCTGATGGATTTACGACGTTATTTTACTTATTATTTTATTTTTGTTTCAGTTTATCTTTTATTTTAAAAAGATGAATTTTGTAAGAAGTATACGTTAGTTCATTTGTATTATAGAATTATGATAAATGAGAAATATCATTTGACCTTTATATGTGTATCCCTTCTCTTTTAAATTGTTCAATAGGATCCAGCAGTTTGTGAATATCTAATGTCCGGACAATTCTCACTGAACCCGCATCGGGTCATCACAGTTGCCCTCTTTACTCAACCTGGGAAAGCTTTTTAATAGATGGTATTCCAAATTCTAGCTTACCATCAATGCAGACAACATTGAGTATCATTCTTATTGTAAGTCTGATTCGTAAGCGTTTACCAGATTAGAGAAGAAGCACCATCACTTGGTAATCCATTCCAAAGGGTCTGTTAGAAATATGAGGTTCATTTAGGTCCATTTCTCTAGAGATAATGCCCTTTTAGAAATTTGTCCTTTAGCGCCTCTTTTTCATGTTTAAATTCAAAACCCTTATTGCATAATAAGAGATGTATAAGAAAAGTACATCTATTCTTCAAAAATAATAGTAATGTTCTTTTCTCTCTTGTGATAGAACTTTTCTCAAAATATTATCACGTGGTAACTTGACATAATGAGAACTAAGTACCGTATGTTTGAGCTTTTAGTCTAATCTCTGCTTTTAGAATGCGGTCACCGTTGAAAGCATTGAACTGGGCATTCTTAAACTCCAAGCATACTTAAACCGCTAACTTATGTGAGGTGGGTGCGTAATTATTAGTTTAAATTACAAAGTTGAAATCTTAATTCAAACTAATTAATTTAGGAGTTGTCTTTGTTTCATCAATCATTTGTTGATCACTCTATTAAGCTAGATGGCACACCATCAACGAAACAATAAGAATACAAAGCATTAATTTGTTTGCTCCATAAATGTTTTTGCTTCCAAGTTCTTAGCATGTGAAATTATTCCTATTAAATAAATAACCTAAACAAAAATTAACAATGTTAAACTTATCTTAATTCTATGTATCTTTAAAAACTATATGCACATACAGACAACCGAAAACTTGCATATTTACTTAATAACCACTCCAAAAAATGAACTCTCAATGCATTTATGTATTTTGTGATAAAACCGTTGTGCATTTTGAAAAGGCAAAAAATATGGGCTGGGTGTTTTTTTG
The DNA here is from genome assembly GCA_016760335.1 of Gastrodia elata. Lineage (NCBI taxonomy): Eukaryota > Viridiplantae > Streptophyta > Magnoliopsida > Asparagales > Orchidaceae > Gastrodia > Gastrodia elata. The sequence goes on along the minus strand of CM028677.1, from coordinate 26,648,860 downwards.
TGCTCTTGAAAATAGAGGGGGCAGGGTGGCGATTTTGTAAATATGCAAGTTTTGAGTGATTCATGTAAAGATTCCTGGGATTTTTAACTTTGCGAGGCTCAAAACTTTATTTATACAGAGCAACAAAATTTTTATAAAATATATATCCAGCCCCCATACTTTAATATTTGCAAATAAAGCCCTACAGTATTACCAATTTTAGAATTTCTTAATTGCAAGTACAAATATGGCTTCATGCACTTACGAAATGAGGAGATTATGATGCTTAATTTATGAATATTAAAGTTTGGGCACCAAGTATGTATATCATAATGTTTTGGGTGCTTTGCAAGTATAATTTCCCATTAAAATCATTTTCACCTTTTCTTTTCCAAAATGCATGATGATATCTCATATTTATTTATATTTAGAATTTGAAATTGGTGACATGATAGGAGCTTTACTTGTAAACATTAGAGTTTGGATGCTGAATCTATATATTATAAAGATTTGAGTGCGATTCATGTAAAACTTGTTGTTTATTTTGATATGAAAGACTGAACCAATTATTTTATTGACGTAACCAAAACAGGCAATGACAAGCACTGAAACAAGTCCTAGAGGGCGCGGGAGGGGCAGAGGAAGGGGTAGGGGACGGCCTCCCTTAAACAGGACGCTTGAGAGAGAATCATCTCTAATGAAATATGAGGATGAGATCGACCTTTCGCCTGAACATGACGATTATACCGCCGGGCCAGACTCAGCCGAAACGGTGAAGAAATGTGTTGGCCACACCTTAAACCCTTCCCTCCAGCCTACAATGCCACCCTCGGCCGGAAATGCTGTAAAGATGGCTTTGGCCAGTCAAGGTGTAGGGTACCCTACATGGCCTACTCTGCTCGGAATGGAGCCACCAAATATGGTGAACATAAATATGCACATAGATGACGAGGAGGACTACGATAACGAAGATTAATTTATGGGAGATTGTTGGTCTGAAGTGCCATTTGGTGTAATTAATAGGCTTCTGCAATTCAGGGAATTTTGTTTTTACTTAACCTAGTATGTAGTCTTCTTTATTATAATCAACGTTTCAGCATGTCATCATCATTTCTTCTTCTTCTTTCATTCTTCGTTGTCTCAGTTTTCATATTTAATTTTGTTGGGAAATACTTGAAAAGTTTCTGCTGTACATACGGCTTAAGCTGATAAGTGATGAACTTGCTGTTGTAGTTTGTAATTATTAGATAATGCGCATGCTTGGAATGACATTATGTGATTTGGTTATTTTGGATTATAAATTATAGATTATATAATTTAATTTTAATTTAATAAATTTTTATAATTAAAATTATTAAAATTATTACTATTATTATTAAATTTGAAAGATAATATCACTTTACTATTGTACCCAATTTCAAAGATAATATCACTTTACTATTGTTTACTTGAAAATCACTAGTTGGGATAATTGTATACACATATTTAACATATTTGCAAGAAAGGTGGATTTAACCCTTAGCTTGTTTAAACTGTACTTATCGAAGCGCACTACGATAGGAGACAGAACCCGGTCACAGTTTACATCTCAAGATAAGCTATTAAATGACTCAATTACAAGCATACTTAGTGGTCTACACCAAGTGAATTAAGATACTTAGTTTGCTTAAACTGCACTTATTGAAGCGCACTACGATTGGAGGCAGAATTCGATCGCAGTTTACATATCAAACTAAGGATCTTGCTCACTAATTGTAACACTCTTAGTCTTGAAAGATTTACTTTAACGGGACTGTATTCATTTAATCCCTCAGGATAGCACCTAGTCATAAGTCCGCATTGGAGTGAATCAACTAATCTTGAATATTACTGAAATAATCCAGTACTATGGGTATACCCTATTATACCCAACCAATAATCTGGGTTCAGAAGATTCTATTTAATCGATAATGATTTATCAAAGCTATTGATCTTCACTCTAAATGAGTGATTCCTACACTAGGCTCCAAGGGTATGATCAAAAGATCACTCAATATAGGTTGCTACTACAAGGAATAAGTTTCATCCTAACTGCTTTAAGTGATTCATACCACAAGGTATCAAGTTCAACTTTTAAAGTCATGAATGATCATCTAAGTTTCTACCTCAATAATTTACAAAAGTTCTTCCTACCTCAAGGTATCAATATTTAAGGTCTTTAAATATTTTAAGAACGATCTTAAAGCAAGACTCTTAAGATCTCACTTTTATACTTCTTAAGGTTTACTTGTTAGACTTAGGTTAAAGTGATCATATCAGATGATTAAAATTTATTTGATCCTTTTTTATTCTACAATCATGGGATAAAATCAAAAATCTTATTAGAGTTAGATCATTTTATAAATCATTACAATTTTATGATCTATTTTATGCTAATAGTCTTATATAAGAGAAAATCAAAAATCTAAAACTTAGATTCAGATGATTTAATCACACATATTCAATATTAACCTTAGCAATTCTAATTCAATGATTTAAGATTAATATCAAATTATATACATTATTAGAATAATGTCAATTAAATTATCTTTCAATCAAATTAATTGATTAAGTGATTAAGGTTTAAATCTTAATAAAGATAAGTTAGGATTTAACCCCTAACCTTTCTACCATTAAGAACAAGGTTAATTTATAGGTCAATGACAAATTAATGTGTTATTAGTGTATTATTGATGTCAAACTTTGGTGGTTTTAAATTAAGTATCATCTACTTAATCAAGTTAGTACGATTCTTATGTTTAATTGTAGTTTAATGTCATTTACACATGATTAGGTGTCCATATAGATTTAGAGTTTTCTAATATATATCATAATATCATGAAAGCATATAAATGAAAAAATGAGATAAAATAAAAAGGTAATTAATGCTAATCAAATTTTAAATCAAACCAAAGAGATTAGCACTTAATCATAATTCTAAAAGACTTAAATTTCATGCCATTTAGTTATTAATGTTTACCTATTTGATACAAGCTTTTAAGGATTCTTTATCTAGCAATAGGCACAATACAATTAAGATATATGACAGGTTTTGAGCACTTGATAGAAATGATAATGTTCAAACTTAATCTCAACATAGAATTTTATGCAATGTTCAACTTTAACTAAAATAGGTTCACATTCGATATAATTCAGTCACACTAGGGTCATAGGGATCTTAAAATACAAAAAACAGTGAAGTTTTGGCCATTTCAGCCAAAATTGGGCAGTTTTCAGGAAATTCTAGGCATTTTGCATGTTTGGGCGCTGCAGCGCACTGGAGCGCGCTGTAGCAGTTCTGGCACTGCAGTGCGCTGTGGTGCTTTTAATGCTGCGGTGCGCTGTGGCGCTTTTCGCGCTGCAGCGCGCTATGGCACGCGGCAGCGGTTCAACTTACGAATACATTGCTCCATTTATTCATTTTGTATTTCTTAAAGTTTTTCAAAAATTCCGCTATAACTCGCTGCAGCGCGCTTCAGCGGTCCATTTTGTGAAATACTGTTTAATTAATTTTATGACTGATTTCCTAAAGTTTTTGTGAAATATCGTTGCAGCCCGCTGCAGCGCGCTGTGCGGTCCATTTTGCAATTTACTATTTAATTAATTAAATGACGGGTTTTATAATGTTTTTATATATTTCTGTCGAAATACTGCTGCAGCCCGCTGTGGCGCGCTGCAGCGGCCTAATTTGCAACTTCGGGCGCTGCAGACGACATATTTCGCCTGGATGAAAACTGTAAGGCCTATTTTGGAGCTCAAATACTCCCAATCAGGAGCATTACATGAGCGGTGCCATATATCAATGGAAAGGTCTTTCCGATACCTTTCCATTGACACTAAAATTGACACAAACGGAGCATCCTAGCTATACTAAAAATGATGATGAATGCAAGGGTGTGCATAATGCAAGAAAAATAGAGCATTATTTTTATAACTTGATGAGTTGTAATGGCATTCATACTGAAATATGGATGTCTAAAGGTGCAATAAGCATTGTAACAACATGAGGAAGATAAGGAGAGGAGCAAAGGGGTACCTTAGCCTTGCAAGGAGAGGAAGAAGAGGACCTTTATTTTCTTCTAGACCTTGGGGGAAGAGAGCTCCTTCTTCAGCTCAAGATACAGAAATGGAGGAAGAGAAGAATGCTTCAGCAAGAAAAGAAGAAGGGGTTGTGTTTCTCTTTTAAAGGAGGAGAGGAAGAGAGGCTCCATCATGAGTTAGGGAGGCTAGGGAGCTAAGAGGCAAGCTCTCTCCCATCAAGTATGGGGGAGAGGACGGGGAGCAAAGGGCCAGCTAAATGAGGGGAATGGCCAGCCGAATGGGGTGCCAGCTAGGAGAGAGAGGGGGAGAAATTGTATTTTAAGGATTAGATAATCACTTATTTATTTCCCTTAAGAAAATTCAGATTTTTGAAATACGCTCTAAAAAATTCCAAAAATTCACCCTTAGCTAATTTGGGGCTGAGAAATTCAATGGCGAAGTCAGAATTTGATTTCAATGATTATTTAATTATGCTAATTTTCCGATGCATTTAATTATATTAAAATATTCGTGAAAATTTGGCGACTTCCAAACGCATCCAAAATATCACCCCTAGATAATTTGAGGGTGACGATCGTAACGGCGAAGTCGGATTTCAATTTTGAGATCAGAATAAATACCTTAATTTTCTAATTAATTAAATATTAAAATATTCCAAAATAATTGATTGGGCTCCGAGTTGCTCCAAACCTTTAGGGTTTGATTCTAATGACTAGATGAATTTAATGAGATGATAATTACGATACAATTAAGCTAAATTCAAGCTAGATAACAACCTTGGGTTATTACACTGGGTGAAGCTGTTAAGAGCCTTAGTAGATAGTAATATGAAGTAAAAAACACTAAATTAGAAGACCATCCATTGTATCAAGTCACCAAAACCCTTCACTAGCGTCTATGACTTTTATTTCACTAATGCCTTCCCTTCCACAAGTCGACGTAGAAACTCAACAGAATGTATTACGAAAAAGAGAACTTTGTAATAATACATACAATAACTTTTGTCTCATTTTAGCAGATGGCTACCTCTATACCTTTTACGTCAATCACTTTATCTAGTATGATCAATAAAGTGAAATAAATCTTATTTAATTCTTCCTGGATTCTGACAAATAAGATAAAGCCATGAATCATGGATCATTCCCCTCTTCTGCTATATCTGACAGCTCCTCAACTGAGGTCACCACATTGCTGGAGGCAATAAGGATCTTGGTCAATACTCAGGCCAAGCTATTCGAGGGAATGGAGAGAGTAATAATAGCACTCGCCAATCAGAATCCTCTTTGGTCCTCAGTATCCCCATCTAATGATCCATACAACAGCTGTACAAAACCCAATCATGATGGGAAGTGCTATCATGGCATAGGATGTTGCTATACCTGTGGCTGACGGGGTTACAACTTCCAACATTGCATATACGATAAGACCATTGATGATATTTGCATTGACCATTCCAAGCACCCTCAGACTGCAACGCCAGGTTAAAAAAGGAAAGCGGCCGACATACCCCGACCCATTTCGGCTAGGCCTCCACAAAAACAGAGATGCAACAATGGGCTTGCAAGAGCCTACACCCTTGTACCACTAGGTGTAGCCAGAGGTAACAATGTTGTTTCAGGTACACATGTCCGATCACCTAATTATTTTCAGCATTCAAGTTTTTTCATCATTCCCTTAGTAACTGACAGACTGTAAAAACACGTCTGCACTTACACGCAAGCGTACGTGGTCTGAAGTAATAAGTGGAAAGTGTGACTTTTCGGGAATTTATCGAACCACAGAGAATTGGTTGATTTGGCACTAAAGTATATTTATTCTCACTAATGTTTAAGCTATAGTATGTATTGGTTGGTTATTCTAAAATTAGCACGAATATTCACTAAGTAAATATCAAGATTTAAAGAAAGAGGAGAGTTGGGCCCATCCCACATGAAATAATATAATACTTGTGTAGATTTGTTTCTCAAACTTTATCATTTAGTTCAATTAAAATCAGGTGCACATTATTGTCCTTTAGTCTAACTTAAAGGCTTACAAGTTCAAATCTCGTGCACAAAATGAACTCACATTCGGTTCTACTTTAGCACAAAAATTCTTGTAAGATTCTTGAGATTTAAAGTTAATTCACTTTCTCCTTATTTAAGGAGAAGTTAAATTTTCTTAAATCTTAAGATCTTATAAGCATTAATTTTCCACTACGAGCATCACTTCGCATCTCACATGGCTGAGATGAGAGAATCACATGTTGGGCTCAATGACTATGTCACTTAGTTCATGAGAACTCAACACTTTATTACTCAATCTCAATTATGTGGAGCTAAGGAGCTCATTTAGTGGGTCTTAGCATCACTTGCATCAACTCTTAGATTGAGCTTAAGTTGAGGTGCATTGAGCTCAAGAACCTTCTCACATGGTTCTAAGCTTCTATACACTCAAAATCTAGCATCCAATCTAAGGTGAGCTAAGGAGCACAAGATAATTAGATCTTGGAGTTTTTTTAGTTCTTTTCTCATAAACACATCAAGACTAATTTAGATGAAAATTTCTTAGTAAGGCATTAAAATCACAAATACATTATGCTTGAGGAAAAATATTTATATAACAATATTACATCATGCATCATGGGACATCATCCCAATTCTCACAAAGGGGAGTTTAGCTACTCATTACACAAGAAGATAAGGAAGACACATACATAGATAAAGACCCTTTCATGGTCACTAAAAAGAAAATACAAGATTGAGTTTAGAAGATACTAGGAACGCTCCGTAGAAGTTCTCCGGAATTCTTCTTCTCTTTCTAATTATCCTCTCCTTAGGTTGCTAGTGCTGCCTTCTTCCTCTTCTCATTTTACAAAAGCTTGCCTTGCCACCTTTGGGGAGCTCTCTCTTCCTTTGGCTCTCCTCCTTACTTAGGGATTTTTGCTAAAATTATGAACCCTCCTCTAGTCAAGAGGAGTGGTATTTATAGGAAGGGGGGGGGGGGGGGGGGGGGCTGCATACTCCTCTCCTCCATAAGCAACTAGAATTTCCATACAAAATATTGAATTTATCATTGCACTAATTTTTAATTTAGGGTGAGGTGACAATAATCTCATTTCTTTAGCCACAACATCACCTCAAAGCTTACAAAAATGGTTGCTGCAGGAAATGAAGGCTGGAGACAACATTCAGGATAAATGTCATGTCTCCAGTCGCATTAAATGCATTGTCTGAGAAAAATTTCGGCGGGCCGCTGCAGCGCGCTGCACCGCGCTGTAGCGCGCTGCACCGCGCTGTAGCGTGCTGCGGCATGCTTTAGCATACCCTGGTCCTTAGTAATTTAGCCAAGTCCTCCGCTGTAGACCGCTACTGTAACAACCCAAGTTGTTACCATGATTGATTAAGACTAACCCTAAGTCTTAAACATAATCTTAAGTGCTAATTATGTCATTTGGAGTCAACTACCAAGATCCGGTCCAAACCAGAGGTCAAACGGATTAAATCTTTATTTTGAGAATTTCATGAACCTCGAAAATTGACATATTTAAATTGACCTCCGATCGAAAAATGGACACCGCCATTGCGTTCCTTGACCCCAAATTAGCTTGGGGTGAAGTTTTCATGTCAATCGGAAGTCATCGAAATTTCAACGAATATTTTAATAATAAAAATATCACGGAAATCGAGGTATCAAAATACTCGTCGGATCAAAAATCTGACTATGCCATTGAATTCCTTGACCCCAAATTAGCTTGGGGTGAAGTTTTCGTGTCAATCGGAAGTCGTCGAAATTTCGACGAATATTATAATAATAAAAATATCACGGAAATCGAGGTGTCAAAATACTCGTCAGATCGAAAATCCGACTGTGCCATTGAATTCCTTGACCCCAAATTAGCTAGGAAAAACATGTTCAAAATTTCTTTTTTCTGAAAATGTTTTTTTAAAAAAAAAAAAAAAAAAAAAAATAAATTAATTAATTAATTAACGGCGCCGTACGACGCCGTTAACTCCAGTTAACGGCGCCGTTAGATCGGACGGATCCATCCGGACCGTCCGATCGCGCGCGGATCCAACGGCTCTCGGCCGCGATCCGCGTCACGCGGTCTGGAGCGATCCAGACCGTCCGATCGCGCACGGATCCAACGGCCCTCGGCCGCGATCCGCGTCGCGTGGTCTAGAGCGATCCGGACCGTCCGCGATCGCACAGATCCGACGGTCCGGAGGCGTCTTCCTCGCCCTCTCCGCCCGCGTGACACGCGGCGGCCCGTCGCATTTTCTGGCCAATCCGGCGACATCCAGGCCTCGGCGAGGTCGCCGTCCGGTCTATAAGACCTCGGCCTACCCCTAGGCTCCGAGTTTTCACCGATCGGAGCCCGGATCGAGCCGGAATCAAGCCCGGAAGTCAGCCCTTTTTTTCCCGCCGAATCCTTCGCCGATCCGAACTTCAGGTACCCCGATCTCCCTCGTTTACCGTTCGATCGTTGCAAAAATTGTATGATAGGTAGATCAACATGTCCTCTTCACATCCACCGTTCCGATCGGGCTAAAACCCACCCGATCGGGCGCACCAGGTCCCCGAAGTGGACTGGGTTCGGTCCGCCGAACCCCCGGAAGGCGAAGAGTCACGCCTTCGGGTCGGGCCGGGCCGACCCGAGCCCGTCCCGAGCCCGACCCGTCCGGGTCGAGTCCACGTCAGCGCGGGTGGGGCCCACCCGGCCACGTGGCAGCCTACGGGCCCGCCACGTGTCAAGTGGGGGGGGGCCCACAGCCCCGTCAGCCAGGCTGAGTCAGCAGCCGTGGGACCCACAGTGCCACGTGGCAGCCTCTGGCAGTGCCACGTGTCAGGTGGGCCCACTGTCCAGTAAGCCCGGGCTGAGTCAGCAGCCCGTGGGACCCACAGTGCCACGTGGCAGCCTCTGGCAGTGCCACGTGTCAGGTGGGACCCACTGTCCAGTCACCCGAGCTGAGTCAGCAGCCCGTGGGACCCACAGAGCCACGTGGCAGCCTCTGGCAGTGCCACGTGTCAGGTGGGACCCACTGCCCAGTCACCCGAGCTGAGTCAGCAGCCCGTGGGGTCCACTGTGCCACGTGGCAACCTCTGAAGGTGCCACGTGTCAGTGGGGGCCCACTGTCAGTTAATTAGAAATTAATTAAATTAATGTTAGTGTTAATTAATTACTATTTAGCCCTAATTAATTACTGTTAGTGGTTAATTAAGTTAGGGTTAGTACTAATTACTTTTAAACAATATTTTTAATTAAATAATTATAATTAAAGATTAATTAAGGATTAATTAACTGTTAATTAAATCTTAAACAGTAATTAGGATAATTAATTACTTTTGAACAGTAAAATTATTTAATTAATTAATTAATAATTAAATAGTGATTAATTAAATAAAAACTTTAGGAATGAACAGTAAATTTAAATAATTAAATATAATTAGAGATTAATTAATATTAATTAAACAGTAATTAGCACTAATTACTTTACTATAATAAAATTATTTAATTAATTAATTAATAATTAAATAGTGATTAATTAAAAAAAAATTATATGAATGAACAATAATTTTAAATAAATAAATATAATTAGAGATTAATTAAGATTAATTAAACAGTAATTAGCACTAATTACTTTACTACAGTAAAATTAATTAATTAATTAATTAATAATTAAACAGTGATTAATTAAATAAAAACTTTAGGAATGAACAGTAAAATCATTCAATTTGAATAAATGAATATTAAATTAATTCAAATTGTATTTTTGAATAGTAAATCTTAAAAGTTTAATAACTTTTTGTAGGATGATCCAAACATAGCCAATATGGATCTTAAAATACTCAGAAAAATATTTAGGATCAAATGGCGTAATGTAAAATTTCGTTTCGGGGTACGCATAACGAGGTAGCATTTTAGAGCCTCTTTAAGACCCCGTAGCTTTTTACCCGATTATCGAAACATAGTCAATATGGGTCTTAAAATGCTCAGGAGAGCGGCCCCATCACCGTGGTAGTATTAGTTTTCCAATTTGGACATCAGGACAAAAAGTCAACTCTAGAATTTAGAGTTGACTGTAGTGAAAAATGACCAAAATGCCCTTGAACTTCAAATGGCCATAACTTGGTCAATTTAACTCCAAATCCAAAAATTCAAGAAGCTAACTAGTTTAGAATTTCATTGTCATCATTTTCACAGAAATAATATTTAGGATTTGAACCCTAAAATTTAGGGAAATGACCAAAATACCCCTAGCATTATTTTAGCCATAACTCGGCCGTTTCTCGTCCAAATTGGACGTACTTACTGTCTATCTTCAAGTTAGACAGTAAGGAATTAGTTGGAGAAGATAAAACTCAGTTTGGACCCCTAAATCAAAAGTTGATTGACCCATAAAGTAGGGGCAAAATAGTCATTTTACCTTAAAATTGGAAATGCGCAACTTTAGTCCTTAATTAAAATCTTAGAATACTAGGTTTAATAATGTAATCATATTAGTACCATGTAAGTAAATAAAACAAGTCATTAAATTGAATTCCAATAATTTTTTTTTCCTAAGTCTTAAGCATCCCACCTTAAGGACCTTTCCTGAGAGTAGGACTAGATCATAGGTTAGTATTCATTCATTGGGTAAATTGGGTTACCCTATGGGTAAAACCTTGGTTTTAGTAGTTTCTAGATATTATTTTATTTTATAACCCATTCTGATTAGTTTATCTTTTAACTTTAGATTTAAGATAGGAGATTCATCCTATTAAGTTTGATTACTTAATAGGATCTGCCTTAACTAGTAGATCACTTATAGTATAAAACCTAGAACTTAGGTCTTATCCAGTTTGGATTATGTGATTAAACCTAAAATCTCGTAGTGTTTAATCCATAATCTATAGGTGTAGAAGATCTTGATCAGATCTTAGTTAGAACATCTAAATTCACAAAATTAGGACGTATGATTTATTTGTTTAATTCATAGTCGTCTATCTGATTGAACTAGATTGGAACCTGATCAGTTCCAATCCTTTTTAACTTATAAGGACGAATTTCCGAGTTACACTCGATAGTAGGAAAATGGTGATCCTGAACTTGTGTAACTTGGAATAGTTAGCTGGTTAAGTAGAAAACAAATAATATCATCATATTTAGTCGAGTCTCTTGCTTACTTGTTATTTGTTGCTATGCATACCTTGTAATTTTGTGCCTTATATTTTCTTTGAACATATCATATAAGACATTTGATGCATAAATAAAATGTTAGGAAATTATGGAGACTCCTTAGATTCCTTATAAAAATATTAAAGTAAATAAGTGAAATGATAATGAATTGATGTGATTGAGCTGCCTCTCAGTATTCTTTTAATCATACCGAATGTTGCCCTAGCCGTATCGTGCTAGGAGTTTCCCTAGCCATACTGTGCTAGGATATTTCGGTATGATAGTTGGTGACCTAACCGTATCGAGCTAGGAGTAGCCCTAGTCGTATCATGTTAGGGCCATATATGTGACTGTTGTTGGCTTAGTCATATCGAGCTAGGAGTAGCCCTAGCCGTATCGTGCTAAGATCTTCAGTTTCTTTTGGCGAGCTAGTGTAGCTCTTTTCGGTATGGCAGTTGATGTATTATAGTTTTATATGCAGTTGTGGTTGTTTCAGTATATTCTTTTTCAGTCAGCTATTTCCTTGTACTGCTTTATATATATCTAGGATGTAGAATCTTGCTGCTATATGTATATATCACTGCTGAGTTATTCATTTTTAATTAGCATGTTATTTTTATTGATCACCAGCATATTTAGGATGTAGAATTTTTCTTCCAGCATTTATTCAATTATATTTACACTTATATGTCTTTCCTTGATTACTTGTTATGCGAGGCATGCTTCAGCCTCATTTCTTTGCCTTGTTTATACTATAGAGCATAGTCTATAGTTTGCCTTTTTACTTGTGTTGCTTACTGCTCCTGTATTTACACATCATGCTTAGAAGTAAATGGTAAAATGGTGATATTATATAACCTTATTAAAAATTCAGCTTAAAATGTACTTAGACAATTGTCTAACCAGATTTTCTTTTTTTGGCTGGGGCCCTACATTGTGAAACCGACAATGTCAGGCTTAGAGCAGTTTGAGGAGTCTGCACCCGAGGAGGAGCCTTACTTAGAGGAGGTGCAGCAGTTGGGGCCAGAAGATATCTAGTCATTTACTACTTGTGAGGATGAGTGGATTTTGAACATTTATTTTGTTAAATTTTAATTAATGTAATAATACAGGTACCTGTGACTGTGTGTTCAGATTTCACTATGCTACTTTTCTGAGTTATATTTCTCTTCTTATATATATTATGATACTTGGATGTCATTTATTTATCACTTCCGCACTCTGTATTTTTACTTATATAGTGACTGCTTGATTGATTCTGAGTTAACCTTTCTCTAATCAGGTGGATTGTGGAGTTTATCCTAATCCAATGCTAAGTGAGGGGTTAACCAGAGTGACACTCCACCCTTAATCTAAACCTATTGAGGGTTAAGGGTGAGGGTCGCCACAGCTACAGCGCACTACCGCGCGCAGTAGCGGGGAATTCCGTGAAAAACACTGTTCAATTAGTTCCTTTTCCAGATTTTATAGAGAGAAATATTTCCGCGGCAGACCGCTGCAGCGCGTGATTGCGTGTTGTAGCGGTCAATTTCGCGAAAAACACTGTTCAATTAGTTGGGCGGCCCGATTAATATAGCCAAGTCCTTCGCGATAAATCGCTGCAGTGCGTGACCGTGCGCTGTAGCGGTGAATTCCACGAAAAATACTGTTCAATTAGTTGGACGGCTCGATTTATAAAGTCAAGTATTTTCATGGTAAACCGCTGCAGCGCGCGACCGCGCGCTGGAGCGGTGAATTCCGCAAAAAATACTATTTAATTAGTTGAGCCCCCCTTTTAATAATCATAAGTATTTTCGCGGTAAATCGCTGCAGCGTGCGACCGCGCGTTGCAGCGGTGAATTCTGCAAAAATCACTATTCAATTAGTGGGGAGCCTGTTTAATATAGTTTAAATATTTTTGCTGCAGCCATCATAGTTTTTCTATACACTATACCTTCATAGTTTTTTTGCATACTTACTCATTATGGGGCCCCCGTACTGACAGCAAGGAAGTACGGTGCTCCAACTGTGGCAAATCCCAACTTAAGTAAAGTTAGGTAAAACTCAACCTGCCTTAAGCCAAGGACTTGTCACCAAGTACTATAGCATTCATCAATATATATACAGATATCAAAGTAGCAGAACCAATAGGCGAGTGGTAACATCCACAAGCACAACATAGTAGAAAAGAAAAGTGACAATATAGTAACTCATCACAATGCAGAAATGAAATACATCAAGAATTAATTATTACAAACTGAATTTAGAAGGAAAAGAAAATATCTCTCAATCTCACTGAAATAAAATGCAAAATCTATCTAAACAGCAGTAGCACGCTCCTCCTCCTGAACCTGCTCATCTTCTGCGACGCTGCCCATGAACAAGTCTGAATCTGGCATTTGTCGGTATCACAAATGCCAGGGCCCCAGCCAACAAAATAAAAAGGTTATAGTTAGACAATTATCTAAGTACATTTTAGGCTATTTTAAATGAACATATTATTTTAAGGATATCACATTTAAATTATCTACACATGCGAGCAATAATGGGTGCAACAAGTTATGAAAGAAATGGGTAACTATAAACTATCCATTTATAGCTAGCAACTAGTATGAAAAATAACATACAATACAAAATAAGCAAGGTGAGGCTAAAAACTAAAAGAAACAGCAACTATAATACAATTCTGAGCCTAACATGCTTATGATCATCTCAATATATGCTAGGTATATAAAGAACACAATATTGAATTAAACATAAAATTCTAGCATCATAAATATGCCAATATATATAAGTAAATCATACGAGTATACATACAACATGCTAGTTAAGAAAAGGAAAAGAAAAGGCCACTGAAACATGTGGAAAAGCAAAGCAATCTATGTAAAGCCACTGAGACATGTGGCAAAGCGAGCAAGTACTAAAAATAAGGCCACTAAAGCATATGACAAAGCAAAACAGAAAATAATACTGAACAATCCAGCTAAAGTAGTAATAAGCCTAAGACATAGTACTGCCATACCAGCCAATAGGTCATCCAGGGCCCCCAATACTGAAATATCAATCAATACCCAGCTAATAGGCCATCCCAATCCTCTAGGCCTAGGTCAATTCTACACAATACTATTACTGAAGAGGTAGACTACGCTAGGACATATTCTACCAATTACAAGCAAGGCAAGAACTGAATGATATGCAATTCAATTACTAACTTAGGATGTATCATCCATATCATAAGTTCTCCTATTATGCTCAAGGAATAAGGCTCAATAACCAAGGTATGCCAAGCAAATTAAATCAAAGTAAGCAAGGGACTCAATCTAAACTTATGTGATATCTATTATTATCTAATTACTAAATCTAACTACTCTGAGAAGGTACAAGTTTAAGATCTTCAATATCCAGCTATCGAGTAAAATCTCAGATTTACGTTCTTAAAGTTTATATTAGAACTTAACAAGTTCTAATTCAAAATCAAGTGACGACTATATGGTTTAAGTAAATAAATCAACGACCTAATTTATTTATATTTTACTCTCCTACCCAAATCTTGATTAAGCAAATCAAGATTTAAGGATCTTGGATTTGAACTCCACTTTGGTGTTCAAAACCTAAAGCCAAGGTGATGTCCTAATAAGGATCTAGGGTTCATACTCTATCCCTAGGTTAAGGATAAAGAATCCTATAAGTTGAAAGATCCAAGAGCTACGAACTTAGTGAAGGGTTATTCTACTAATTATAAGATAAAATAATCGATTAAGAACTTGAGAATCTAAGATCTATATTCAATCTTTAGGACAATTTAATTATCTTATAGATTAAATCATCCTATACCCACATGGAAGGCTTCAAGAGATTAAATAATAAATCATTTAAAGAAGTTCAATTGGAGATAGTTTGATTCAAGTAGAAGATCTAAAGTCTAAGATCTAGGATCTATGATATAGGATCTATGATCTAGGATTTATGATCTAGGATTCGATCACTTTAGACTTAACTAGTTTTCTAACTTGGGATTTCCTAAATATGACTCTTTTATAATTTAAGCTCATAAACTAACTTAGTTGAGTTTATTAAACTGAAATTTAACATCTAAAATCATTAGATTCAAATATTAGGGCTAAGTGACTTTCTGATGATCACTTAAGGTCTAAGTGTCTTAATTAGGGCTAATTGAAGATTTCTTAAGTAACTTCCACATGATCAACATTATTAATCTAAGAGTTCAGTGAAACATTTATAATCCATCTAAGAGTAGCTTACTAAATTTTCTAAGGTTTAAGGGGCATTTAAGCACATTTTGGTCAAAATAACCAAAATACCCCTCTTAAGGCAAACATTAGGATTTTAAGGTTTAGTTATCCAAATTAAATCTAATCTGTTTTAATGTATTTCATATTGATTAATGAAGTAGGAAACACCCTTATCTTAGGTTTTGATAACCTAATTGAGCTAATTAACACTAATCACTTATTTAAGCCATTTAGGGTGATTAATAAATTTAGGACATTCTAAGGCAATCCAACCTTACACTTAGGTTCTAATAGGCTTAAGATGGCACTAGGAATTAACCTACCCAAAATCAGAGACTAATTTAGGGTTTAATTCACTAATCCTTAATTAGGATGGTTAAGGAGTGATTAAGAAAATTTAATATCCAAAATTAGTTTTAAGGGTCTGAAATTGTTCTTTAGGGTTTAGTGAGCAATCAAAGCCCTTAATCTCCATAATTAAATATTTATTTAATTTATTGTGATTTAAATAGAGATAGAAAAAAGTTGGGCAAATATTTTTAAATCCAACAATTGGATCTGTGATTTTATTTTATATTCAGATTCCTTGTATTTTTTGATTCAAATGATATATTTGATCATGCAATTTGGATCAGTATTATTAAAGTTATTTCAATTATTTATTCTATATTTTTAGTTAAATACAAACCATAGGATTTTATTTATCACTGAATTATCAGAAGGAAAATAAATCCTAAGCAATTTAAATAAACCGCGGCCCGAAATCAGAACCGCGCGGGTCACGGGTCGGCCTGACCCGTGACTTCGTCTCCTTCCTCCCGACAGCCCTTCGTCCCAGCCGAGCTTCAGCATCGTAATTCTCGGTACCCATGCGACAGCGACGGCTCCTTTCAATCCCCACACTTTCCTAGTGTCAAGACGCGTCAATCCCGCCCTTAATCCCCCTATGGGACGCACTGGATCGCCAGATGACTACTCGGTGTAAACGGTCACACCTAAAGGGTTTACTGTGAGGAGTAAATTCTCCTCACAGAGATGACCACTTGTCCAGAGCTCGATCCCTACACCATCCTGGTGGTGAGGCGGATCGAAGCCCTCTGGTCACGAGCTTCGGGGTGACCTGGATCGGTGGATCCCTACTCGAGCTAGGCTACGAGCTTGCGGCATGGACCAAATGATCGATTGATCGGGGTAGGCTAGCCCATACCCTAGGAGCAATCACATTGGGTTTCCTAAGTGGCTAAGGTGATCTAGACGACATCTAGAGGCTTATTCAGACGCTGGAATGGAAACTGAACTTTCTGAGTTCAGGGGAAGAAAGTTGTACCTTGATTAGATGAATTGCGGTGGCTGAGAGGGAATGGCTAGCTCAAGAACTCTCCCAGTAGTCTTGGCGGCTAAGCAGGGGGTCTGAACGCCAGACCTTACCCTCTATCAGCTGTGCTTAGCAGGTTCAGGCGCCGGGATTGCCGAGAGCTCCAGGAACTTCAGCTGGGAGGATTAGTGGGTCTTAGTGAGCAAAGGAGGTCACTGAGGTGAGCTGAGGGTACTTATAGGCGTTAGGGGCTGCGGGGATGGCTTCCTGAGCTCGGGCATGGAGTGGAGGCTCGGGCCGAGGCCCTTTCCATTTTCCCAAAATTGGGAGGGTCCAAGCCTCCCGTGCCATCATACTGGGTTCGGCCGCTCTCGGAAGGATCCTAACGGCCTAGGGATAAGGCAGGAGAGAGTAGGGGGCAATGTTGGCGTGGCACAGTATGAGCGAAAATTCCCTGTCGAGCCTTCGATCGAGCGGAAATGATGATCCAGAGTGGCGGGGCTCGTCTCCATCATCTGATCGCGAGACCATTGCGGATCGACGGTTTGATGCGGCTCCTAATTAACAGAACCGTGGGAGAGATCTCAGGCATCGGATATAAGATGCTGATCGAGCAATAAGGATCTAATCCTGGTGCGCGGTAGCGCAAGCCGTTGGATTAAACGTGCTGAGATGCGCGCTCGAGCATCGGGTGGCTTAAGTCTATGCACCGCTGTCGGGACCCCGCAGCGGATTTGACGCGGTCCAGATAGCAAATCTCGGCTCTTAAAAATTAAAATAAAATTTAATTTAAATAAAATAAAATAATTAAATAATATATAATTATTCATAAATATTCTAAATCCAATTTATGACCAAATGATCTCCAAAAATTCCCAAAAATTAACCCTTAGTTAATTAGGGTATGAGGAATTCAAAAATGAAATTAGATTTTAATTTAGAGATCAAATTAATTTAGGTATTTTTCAGGGCTTAAAAATAACCATAAATATCAAATTTTCCATTTTAGCCCCGATTGATTTCAAACTTCTAGGATTAGGTTTAAATGACCTAATGAGTCTAATGGAATCAAAATCAAAGCTTGGTTTGACTTAATTAATCTAGATTTAGCTAAGGTAACAATTAGGGTTGCTACATTAGGTCAATTCGTCAGATACTTGAAAATCCTTCTAAGTCCTTCCTTAAGATTGTACACATCACATAAGGACCATTCTTGAGACTAAGACTAGATCATAGGTTAGAATTTATTCATTAAGTAAATGAGTTACTCAATGGGTAAAACCTTGGTTTTATTATGTGGTGCCCCCGTACTGGTAATAAGAAAGTACGGCGCTCCAACTGTGGCAAATCCCCAACTTAAGTAAAGTTAGGTGAACCCAACCTGCCTTAGGTCAAGGGCTTGTCACCAAGTGCTATAACATCCATCAATATAAATATCAAAGTGACAGAAGCAGTACAAAATAAAGTAACATCCACAAGCATACATACTAGGGAAAGAAAATAAAATAAAGTAACTCATCACAATGCAGAAAGTAGAGTACATCCAGAAAGTTAATTATTACAAACTGAAATGAATACCTGAAAAATGAAAGACTCGTCCTCACTGAAATAAATAAGGCAAATCTATCTAAACAGCAGCTGGAAGGTCCTCCTCCTGAACTGGCTCCTCCTCAGCGATACTGCCCACGAATACGTCTGAATCTGACATTTGTCGGTATCACAAATGCCAGGGCCCCAGCCAACAAAATAAAAAAAGATTACAGTTAGACAATTATCTAAGTACATATTAGGCTATTTAAATGAACTGAATATTAAAAGATATCACATTTAATTTAACTACACATGTAAGCAGTAAAGGGGCAACAAGCTATGAAAGAAATGGAATACTATAAACTATCTATTTATAGCATGAAACATATATGTGAAGTGACATACAAAACACTAAATAAGCAAGGTAAGGCTAAAAGCAAAATAACTGTAGCTATTGAATAAACATAATCCTAACATGATTATGATCAAGCTAAAACATGCTGAGTATAAAAGAACACAAGTACTGAATACGATAAAATTCTAGCATCTTAAACATGCCATTCATACATATATCTAAGCCATGAAAGTATACATACAACATGCAAATTAAGATGAAAAGAAAGGCCACTGAGACATGTGGTAAAAGCAAAGCAATATATAATATATAAAGCCACTGAGACATGTGGCAACGCGAGCGAATATTGAAAATAAAGCCACTGAAGCATGTGGCAAAGCAAATCAGAAAATAAAACATTACAATACAGCTAAAGTAGTAATAAGCTTAAGTCCTAGTACTGCCATACCAGCCAATAGGCCATACAGGGCCTCCAATATTAATCAATCAATCCCCAGCCTAGCCATCCGAATATGCTAGGTCTGGGTCCAGTCTATATAATACTACTACTGAAGATGCATACTAAGCTAGGACATGTTCTACTAACTATAAACAAAACAAAACTGAATGATATGTACATTCAATACTAGCTTAGAATACATCATCCTAAGTTTTTCCTATTATGCTCAAGGGCTAAAGCTCAAAATTCAAGGTATGCAAAGCAATCTAGTCAAAGTAAGCAAGAGACTCAATCTAGACTTATGTGATATTCATTATTGTCTAATTACCAAATCTAACTACTCTGAAAAGGTACAAGCTTAGGATCTCCAATATCCAGCTATCGAGTAGAAACTCAGATTTACGTCCTTAAAATTAAATATTAGAACATAACAAGTTCTAATCCAAAATTATGTGACGACTATATAGTTTAAGTAAGCAAATCAACGACCTAATTTTATGAATATTTTACTCTCTTACCCAAATCTTATTAAATGAATCAAGATTTAAGAATTTAGAACTTAAACCCTATGTTGAGTTCAAAATCTAATTCCAAGGTGATATTAAAATAGGATCTAGGTTTCTCACTTAATTCCAAAGGTAAGGAATCATATAAGTTGAAAGATTCAGGAACTAAGATCTTAGTGAAAGGCTATTCTACTAATTATAAGATAAAATAATTAATTAAGAACTTGAGAATCTAAGATCTATATTCAATCTTTAAGATAATTTCATTATTTTATTGATTGAATCACCCTACACCCACATGGAAGGTTTCAAAAGATTAAACAATCAATCATTAAAGAATTTCAATTGGAGGTGGTTTGATTCAAATTGAAAATCTAAGTCTAAGATCTTAAGATCTAAAGATCTGAGTTTGATCACTTTAGACTTCTAATTAGAGTTTTGACTTAAGAGATTCCAATTGTGATTTTCTTTAGAATTTAATTTCACTATAAGGAGCTTATTAAAGTTAGAATTGACAATTTCAAGTATTAGATTAACATTCAACCCATTTTGACCTTCTTAGGTCACTTAAGATCTAAGAGTCTGAGTTTTGATCACTTTAGATCTTGGGCTAATAATTTCACTTAGACCCTTCCAATTTCTTTTCTTTAACACTTAATTCTTAAGTTATCTTAACTGAATTTATTAATGATATAATTGGTCATTTCAATTATTAAATTTAGTAAGTTTAGGGTCAAATGATCTTCATAAGGAATGCTTAAGATTTAAGTATCTTTATTAAGGACTAAATGAAGAATTCATGGATTAATGATCACATTATCACTATCCTTGTCCTAGGACTTCAGAAAACATTTCCAATCTATTTTATAGTGGTTTACTAAAATTTTCAGTCCTTAAGGAACATTAAATCACATTTTGGCCAAAATGACCAAAATGCCCCTCTTAAGGCTAAAATTGGGATTTTAGGGTTTTATTGTCCAAATTTGTTCTAATCTATTTTAAAGTGTTTCATATGACTAACTGAAGTGAGAAACACTCTTATCTTAGGTTTTGATGACCTAAATGATCTTGATTAGCACTAATCACCTAATTAAGGCACTTAGGGTGATTAGTGAATTTAAGACACTTTAGGGCAATCCAATCTTACCCTTAGGTATTACTAGGTCTAATATGATATTAGGAACCATCCCCACCCCAAATAAGAGACTTAATTAGGGTTTAACTCACTAATCCTTGATTAGGATAATTAGGGGGTGATTAAGAAAATTAATTATCCAAAATTAATTTTAAGGGTATGGAATTGTCCCTTAGGGTACAAGGAGCAATCAAAGCCCTTAAACTCATAAATTGGATAATTAAATGATTTTATATGATTTAATTAAAAATAGAGAAAGTTTAACAAATAATTTTTAATCCAACCATTGGATCTAAGATTTTATTTTATATTTAGATTCCTTGAATTTTTTTGATTCAAATAGTATATTGGATCACACCATTTGGATATGTATAACTAAAGTTATTTAATTAATTTATTATGTATTTTTATTTATATTAGAACTTTAGGTTTTAATTAAATTAATTCATAACTGTAACAACCCAGGTTATTACTTGGCTCAATTAAGACTAATCGAAGTCTTAATTAAGGTTCTAAGTCACTAATTAAGTGATTAGAACTCATCTCTGAAACCTAGGTCAACTCAGAAGTCAATTGAGTTAAATCAGAAATTCTAGAAAATCCCAAACCCTAGAAAATTGACTTTTCATCTAGACCTCAAATTGAAAATCTGACTTCGCCATTGCATTCAGAACACCCAAATTAGCTAGGGGTGAAATTTTGGAGGCATTTGGAAGTCGTTGATTTTTCGTCAAATATTTTAATAATATTTAGATACCTGAAAATTCAAATAAATAGATACGCATCAAAATAAAAATCCGAGTGCGCCGTTGCATTCCTCACCCTTCAATTAGCTAGGGGTGATTTATTGGAATTTTTTAGAAAGCATTTAATTAGTTAATTTTAATTAATAAAATAGGTTTGAAAATAATTAAATAATATTATATTTAAAATATCTTAAACGGCGCCGTTACTTAATTCAGCGCCGTTACCCTAAAAATCGATTCGCCGTCTATCCTAGCGGATGCTCCGTGCCGTCTGATCGCGGGATCAGACGGCTATGCCTCGTTGTCCCCGAATGGCTCGACGCATGGGGCTGGCCTCGACACGCGTCGAAGGTCTTCGACAGATGGCTTCCCACCGCCTTTAGCCACCGCATTAGGGATAGTATAAGACTACTAGGACTCTAGATTTGCTCGGTTTCAAACCTAAAGCCCGAAATCTGGCAATAGAGCTTCGAGCGTTTCTTCACCGTCCATTTGAGGTACCTGTATCTCCTTCGATCTTCATTCAATATTGCAATTTCAATTTCGAAAACTTATTTCAATTGATAGATTAACAATTGTATGGATTCGATCGTGCATAGCTAGTCGTAATCAATCTGATTTGGAAAACTTTATACAGTTCAAACCATTATTTTAGCCTCATTAGGGTTACGCTAGGGTTTAATATTGCGGAACAAACACGCTGCCTCTAGTGGAGATTCCGGTGCTGATCGAAAGGTCTTTCCAAGACCTTTCGATAGATAGGCGAGTCGAGCTCCGGTGAGATTATTTGGGCCATCAACCCTGATGCCCTAAGTTCGGCTGCGCATACCCTCGAGCGAAGAAGAAGAGACCCGATATCGGGTCGACCCCGACCCGCTGGATCGGCCCGATAACCCAGCGTCTTACACATGGACTGCATTGATTCAACAAGTGGGGCCCGCTCATCTCCGTCAAACTGACGGGGTCAATCCCACGCTCAGACTGTGGGACCCACTGGTGGTACTCAGCCAACCACAACTTGCCACGCATGCCGCGGGTCCCACCCACCTGCAAAAGAAAATTATTAAAATTTAATTATAAAACGGTTAAAAATTTAATTAATTAAAATCAGTTTAATTAAATTCACAGTAATATCTGATTTAACTAATTAAATCAATTAATATCTAAAATTCAAACCTCCATATCTTACAAAATACTCATCCAAATTATGCAAATGAATATATCAAATTGATCAGAAAAATATGAGGAATTTATTGATGCCAATAATTTTGCATTTGAACCTGTATCTAGCAAAGTAATTATTTAGGGTTTAATTTAAGTTAAATTAAATGTTACAAATCTTATTTAGCTCATAACTTTGTACCCATTGATCCAAACATATTGAATATGGGTCTTAAAATACTCACAAAATCCTAAGGATTAATTTTATAGTATTTATCTTGCTGTTTGGACTAGTTTTTGCCTAATCACTTTTAGGACTTAACCCTAATTACCCTATTTGATCATAGAGCTTCAATTGACCATAACTTGGTCAATTGAGTTCCAAATTAGATGATCCAAATATCCATTTAGATCAGAAAATCCTAATTAATAGTAATCTGTAAAAATATTCTAGATCCAAAGGTTAGATTTTCTAATAACCCTAATTACTCCAAAACTTGATTAGTGAATATTAGCAAATCTAGTAATCCAAATTGAGTGATTTAAGTTTCAAAGGACTCCTAGAGTCATTTAGAATCCATTTGTAAGGTTGGATTAGTGTTTGAGTGATTAATTTTGCTAATCACTCACTAATCACTCTTAACCCTAAATTGGTCATAACTTAGTCAAATTAGATCCAAATTGAGCCTACCACATATCATTATGATCAGTGGACTATTTGTAAAACATAGCCACTGATTTTGCTTAATTTGGTCACTAATTAACAAAGTTAGGATTTTTGACCCATAATTAAGAATCCCTTAATTACCCTTATAACCCTAAATCTTGTATTGGCCATAACTTGGCCAATACTTATCAGAATGTAGCAAATTTAGGTTCTATGGAAAGCTTAGACAGTAAATAACAGTAAATTGAAAGAAAATTTAAGTTTCATATATCCAAATTTCTAAATTACCCTTATGAGTCAAATTTACTAATTTGACCTCATAAGGCTTAATAATCACCCAAATTTAGTATACTTGCTATCTAATCTTATATTAGATAGTAAGAAACCTATGCTAAGAGAAAATTTTAGATTTAAATCTCTAGATTAAAATTTGATCTTTTGAATCCTTGAGTAGGGGCAAAATGGTCATTTTGCCCAAATTTAGGGTTTAGCATCTTAAAGCCCTAAAATCATCTTTATAATCATTAGAATAAGAAAATAGAATGATTTATAGCTGAAATTAATTAAGTTCAAGACTAAATTAGATTTTGATTAAAATCTAAATCTTAGCCCTTAAAGAAAATTCCTAAGTCCTAAGTGAGTGTTCTCATGTTCCTTACTCATTCTTAGATACATCCTTAGGTCTTTTAACATTAGTTAGGAAGTGTGTCATGAGAAATACTCAGAAATTAAGAGCTTTAATTCCTAGGATTAAGAATAGATCTTAAGTTAGAATTCATCTATTGAGTAAATTGAGTTACTCAATAGATGAAACCTTGAGTTTTCTAGTTTATAGATTTTCTTAGTTTATTAAATGATTATTTGATCTTTAAACCCTAGAATTAAGAACAGAGATCTATCATAATGAATTGATTTATCATTAGGACTTGCCTTAACTTAATCTATGAGATTTGGGTTATAAACCTTAGACCCTTAGTTGTACCTTTAGATTAAGTGATTAGACCCCATCATCTGGAGTCTAATTCTTAATCTTTTTATCTGGATTTGGCTAATCAAGATGAGGTTGGGATGAATTAAATTACAAAATTAGGTCGATGATTTATTCACTTAAACTAAATAGTCGTCTTTTGATTTAGTTATAATTAGGACTTGGCCAGTCCTAATTATCTTCAACTAGTAGGATTCGTGATTCTAAGTTACAGAATGTGTAAGAATTGATGATTCTGAAACTTATGTAACTTAGAGTAGATAGAACGAATAAAGTAGATAATAACGGATATCACCTGTGTTTTAGATAGAGTTTCTTGCTCACTTTGATTTTGATGCTTCGCATTCCTTGATTTTGAGTTTATTACCTTGAACATATAGTATGTACTTAAGATATTTGGTAAATATCTTATGTCAATTTTGAACATTCATAAGCAGCATTATGTTTTCTTTTCAGAAGTGGTTTGTAAGGTGTAGCTTGATTAGTATACCTCTTCGATCAACTCGTTCGGGTCGGCAACCTTTTGAGGGTTTAATGTCTGACAGTCTATGGCCATGCCTAGTCCGAGAGATAGGATGGATAGACTCTTGCCATACTGACTATAGAGTCAGGATTCTGATATGGTTATACTAATTCAAGTACACTTACATTTGGTTCTGTCTTAGCTCATCAGGCTAAGAGTTTTCAGTGATACTCACTTCAGAGCTTATTTCTTAGCCCATCAGGCTAAAATTTGCTGAGTATGTTTTCAGTTGAGTGGCTTGGACAGTCACTGCAGTTTTCAGTTTTTCAATTACTCTTTTACTTATATATTCTGCATTTCAGCACTGTTTTACTTACAGTTTTCCTGCACTTGTTTCTATATAGGATGCTAATTTTACTTACTGCTTTCATATGCTCACATAGGATATTAGTTGTTTTCAGTTTTATACTGTTCAATTTCTGTATGTTACCTAGCATAATCTGTTTGATCATAAGCATGTTTAGGTTGTATTTTCTTTACAGTTTTGTTTAGTCTTTCTTTTTCTTACCTGTCTTTGTTGCAGTTGCTCGGAGGAGATATGTGCTTACTTCCTATTTGTTTAGTTATAAACTGTAGTTTATAACTTATTACTGTTCTTTTGTATGCTTTCTGCACCTTTTTACTTCAGTACTAGTTTATGGTGATATTCAAGTAACTTAATAAAATTGTTTACCCTAAAATGTGTTTAGACAATAGTCTAACCAATTTTTCTTTTGTTGGCTGGGCCCTACTATTATGAAACTGATAATGGTAGGTTCTGAGTTTGATGGAGCAGCTAATCCAGTGGAGAGGTTGCCATTAGAGGAGCCCGTTCCTGAAGATTTATAGCTTTTCCTGAATATTTTGTTGGCTGGGGCCCTAACCAATTTTTCTTTCTTGCAGTGAGATTGAGAGTTCTTTTTAGTTCTCATTAATCTATTTTAAATTATTGTAATAATACATATTTAACTTTTCTTTTCAGCTCTTTACTTATTTTGTATTATTGTATTTATACTGTATGGATGGATGTTATATTTTTATTGCTTCCGCACTCTGAGTTCATGTATAGTCATTTAGTGATAATACGTTGGGATGAATGACAAAGTCCTTATTTAAGTTGGATTAGAACATGTGTCTAATCCAATTCTAAGTGGGGACTGTGTCATCTGGTGACCCCTCCACCGTAATCATGTTAACTTAAAAGTTAACAGGACCACGGTGGGGCAGGGCCGCCATAATAACCATTAAAAATATCGTTCAAAAATTTAATAATAACCGCGGCCCAAATTAAAAAGACGCGGGTCGGGGCTCGGCCCGTCCCAAAAACTTCTTCTTCCTCCTTCCGCTCGCGCCCGACGCTGAGCGCCCTAGGGTTAGCATCCGCCGCAAAATTCGCCGCGCACAGACCACGTTAGGCCCTGACCTCGATGGCTTCACGTTCCTCGACCTTAGGCGCGTCGTTTAAACCCCGAAGCCCTAACTGGGAAGCTCTGGATCGCTGGATGCCTACTCGGCTGAAATCCTCCCACTGGCGCACCTGTGAGGAGATAATTCTCCTTACAGAGTCCACGAGTCGCCACGATCTCGATCCCTACACGTTCAGGGATCGACGAGGAAGCGATAGGGTGAAACGAGGAGCTCTGGGGTGGTCTGAATCGCCGGGGTGCTACTAGGCATTTTTAGCCATTTCAACCCGCGACTGGTTCAGTCGATTCCCGTCGAATCGATTGAACTGGTCGGGTTCAACCCTCGATACCAGCTCATAATCATTGTCCAAACATGCTTAGGACCGAATGGACAATCAATTTCAGTTGGAACGCCGATTTAGGCGAACCAGGAATCTCGTCTGGCGGTGCGCACAGACGACAAATTTGTCGTCTGGATCACTGCCAGGCCACGCATTTCGACTTGATTGCTCACGGAGGAGTTAAGGTAAGATCCTACTAAGCACCTAAGGTTTGCGAAGAAGCGAATCGAGCTGAATCCAGCTCGACAGAGAGGAGGGAAGAAGGCTGTACCTCAGTTTGCTGTGACGAGGACAATGCAGACCGTTCTGGGACTCCAAAAGATCACGGGAACAATCTGGGGGTCTGAATGCCATACGCACACCCACTATCAGCTGAAACAGCAGGTTCGATCGCCGGGAGAGCTTGAAACGCTGGGAACAGAGGGAGAGAGCAAGGTGAGCTTCACAGGGAGCAAAGGAGCCCACTGTGAGTTCAGAGGGGGGTATTTATAGGCTTAGGAGGGCTTAGGCGGGGATGCCGGGGCCTGGGCTTGGAAATTAGCTTGGCCCGAAGCTCCTCCCTGAATTCCCAAAATTGGGAAGATCCAGGCCTTCTGGCTCAGCCGGCTATGCTCGGCCACTTTCGGGAATGCGCCAACGATCGAGATGACCTGGAGAGGGGAGTGGCAGACAGGGATTACATGGTGCATTTCTGCAGATTTTTCCTGTCAGGATGAGATCCTCTGGGAACGAAGATGAACAGGGCGGGGCGCTCGGCAGCCGTCTGATCTGCGAAGCCGTTGGCGATGGACGATCCTGATCATCTGATCAATAACGACTGATTGCGGAAATCAGATCGACTGTCGGATCTAATCCGTGGATCGAATGGGTGATCGGCTTATTTAAGGCGGATGGATTAAGCGCAGTCGGATCAGATCTCAGAACTGCGGAATAGTCGAGATATACTGGATCCGATCGACGGCGCGAGCCGTTGGATCGAAGGGCGCTGAGATGCGTGCTAACGATCATACGGGCGCAAAGCTATGCGCCGCTGTTGGGACCCCGCAGCGGATCTACCGTGGTCTCGACAGCGAATCCCAGGATTTATTTAATTTAAATAAATTTTAATTTAAATAATTCCAATTAAATAATAATTTAAATATCTTAAATTTCCCAAATCCAATTTAGGATCAAATGAGCTCCAAAAATTCCTAAAAATTCACTCTTAGCTAATTAGGATATGAAGAATTCAAAAATGAAATCAGATTTTAATTTGGAGATCAAAATAATTTAGGTATTTTTCAGGGCTTAAAAATAGCCAAAAATACCAAATTCTCTAATTTAGCTCCAATTGATTTTAAACTTCTAGATTTAGATTTAAATGACCCATTGAATTCAATGGAATCAAAATCAAATCTTGATTTAGCTTAATTAATCTAGTTTTAGCTAGGGTAAAAACCCAGGATTGTTATATATTTGTTCTTAGAATTTTATAACTTATTTTGATTATTTTATCTTTTAACCTTAATTTTAAGATAGCAGATTCATCCTATTAAGTTTGATTACTTAATAGGATTTGCCTTAACTAGTAGGTCATTTTTAGAATGAAACTTAGATCTTAGGTCTTATCCTTTTTGGATTATATGATTAAGCCCAATCTCGTGGTGTTTGATCCATAATCTATAGTTTAGTAGTTTTTATTAGAGCTTAGTATGGAACGTCTAAAATTATTAATTAGGTCGTGATGATTTATTATTTAACTCTTATAGTCGACTTTGATTAAGCATATTAGGACCTAGCTAGTCCTAATATTTTGTAACTCATAAGGACGAGTTTTTAAGTTACACTCGATAATAGGAAAACAGTGATCCCGAACTTGTGTAACTTGAAATAGTTAGAATGTATAATTAGAAAACAAATGATATCACCATATTAGTAGAGTCTCATGTTTATTTTGATATTTTGTTGCTACACATTCTTTGCTTTTGAGCTTACTTCCTTGGACATATCATATAAGAGAACTTTGTGCATAAAATACAAACTTAGAATAATTAGGATAATGGTTGCCTTTGGGTTTAGTTTCTGGGTGGATTCTGATGCACATTTACTTCAATGGATAGGGGTAAGGAGAAATAAGGAAGCTTAACATTACTAATTGAGGAGTGTGTGTTAAGTATGGAACCCGTATAGTCTTGCAGATATGCTTAACTCCTCAGCTATTTTTGAGCGTGTCCATAGAAACAAAGTAAAATAACTAAAAGATTCTGCATTTATATTTACTGCCTCCTCAATCCTGCTACTGGTTATGTCTGCCCTAGCCCAGAAAGGTTATGGGAATTTCTGTCTGCCCAAGCCCAGAAAGGCTTTGGGGATTTCACTGGCCCGATGGCCAACTTTCTGATATGACAGTCTTTACATACCCGTTTCAGTGTTCAGCTTATTGTGTATAGTATTTTGATGCATATTTCAGTCAGCTATTTTTCTTTACTTACTTGCTTAGTTGTACGTATTTATAGGATGATAGACTTTACTGCTTACTATATGTACCATGTTCAGATTTTTATCATTAAATTTGCATATGTCATATGATCATCAGCATGTTTAGAATGCAGTATTTTCTTCCAGTACTTGTGTAGTTATTTATATATACATATACTGTTTAGCTTATATATGAGGTATGTATTAGCCTCTTTTTTGCTTAAGTTATAAATGTTATTTATAGCTTTTCCCTTTTTTATTGTATTGCTAGTCGATCCTATTTTTGATGTCCTATTGCTTAAAAAGGTGTAAAATAGTGATATTGTAAAACACGTAAAAATTCATTAACCTAAAATGTACTTAGACAATTATCTAACACAAAATTTTTCTCTTTTTTTGGCTGGGGCCCTACATTGTGAAACCGACAATGTCAGGTATAGAGCAGCTTGAGGATCTTGTACCTGAAGAGGAGCCTTACTTAGAGGAGGGGCAGTAGCTTAGACTAGAGGATATTTAGCTGCTTAGTTTTTATATATGAGGATGAGTATATTTTCACTTTCATTCTTAAAACTTTAAGTTATTATAATAATATAGGTACCTATGACTATGTGTTTGGATTACTATATGCTATTTATTCTGAGTTATATTTCATTATATTCATACTGTGATGCTTAGATGTTTCTCATTTTTAATTCGCTTCCGTACTCTGTATATTTTTATTAGATAGTGACTAAGTATTTATTTTGTGCTTGCTCCTTTTCTTACTAGGTGGATTGTGGATTTCATCCTAATCCAATGATAAGTGAAGGGTTAGCCAGAGTGACACTCCACCCCTTAGCTTAATCCTAGCGGATTGAGGGGTGGGGCGCCACTGTACTCCAAAAATTCCCAAAAATTTACTCATAGCTAATTTAGGGGTGAGGAATTCAACAGTGAAGTCGGATTTCGATTCCGACGATTATTTAATTATTCCATTTTCCTGTGCATTCAATTATATTAAAATATTCGCAAAAATCCGACGATTTTCAAACACGACCAAAACATCACCCCTATCTAATTTGGGGGTGACGATCGCAATGGCGAAGTCGGATTTTAATTTCGAGATCAAAATAAATACCTCAATTTTCTAATTGATTAAATATTAAAATATTCCAAAATAATTGATTGAGCTTCAAATTGCTCCAAACCTTCAGAGTTTAGTTTTAATGACTAGCTGATTAATAATTACGATATGATTAAGCTAAAATTAAGCTAGGTAATAGCCTTGGGTTGTTACACCACAAGTATACTACACACCACCTTTCCGATAAACTAGAATGTGTACCACTATGAGGACTTCACCGACAAACTAGTGTTCGCTACTATTAGGTCGAACCAAGTCTGAAGTGGCAAACTAATTAGGTCACAACCTACTAAACTAAAGTCAAAAAATTGAAAATACCGATAATACTGCTAATGATATTCTTGCAATACAAATTTACATATGATATTCATTCAATATCTTATGCCCCACATATGTCCAAGGCATAAGCTCAAATACAAGGTAAGCATAGCATCAAATTCAAAGTGAGTAAGAGACTCAACTAAAATACAGGTGATCCTTTGTTGTCTAATCTATTCGTTATATCTACTCCAAGTTACACAAGTTCAGGATCTCCAATTCCTACTATCGAGTGTAAACTCACGACCTTATAAATTGAAAACAATTATGATTGATCATGTTCTAATTTGATTAAATCAATGTCGACTACAAAAGTTGATTAAATAATCAATCGACCTAGTTTAATATTTTAAACAACCCAAACTCACCTTGATTAAAATAAATCAAGATGGAAGAATTAAGAATTAAACTCCAAATATTAGGGTTTAATCACATAATCCCAATGTAATCCTATAGGACTAAAGTTTTAAAACCCAATCTCACTGATTAAAGATTAAGAAAAATCTTATTAAGTAAAGTCAAACTTAATATGATTGATCTCTAATCTTAAGTCTAAGGTTGAAAGATCAAATAATCAAAATCAAATTATGAAAATTTATAAACTAGTAAAACTAAGGTTTCTTCACCCATTGAGTAACCAAATTTACTCAATGAATGAAATCTAATATAAGTTCTATTCTTAATTCCTTA
Organism: Gastrodia elata; assembly: GCA_016760335.1. Classification (NCBI taxonomy): domain Eukaryota; kingdom Viridiplantae; phylum Streptophyta; class Magnoliopsida; order Asparagales; family Orchidaceae; genus Gastrodia; species Gastrodia elata. The sequence goes on along the minus strand of CM028677.1, from coordinate 26,617,773 downwards.
AGGAGAAGATCTTAAGGAACTAAGATGAACACTCAAGCTCTAATCCTAAATAATATTGATTGGAAGCTTGATATGGAGATTTGAAGACACAAAGGAGGCATGATGTGAGATGAATCACATATCATAGAACTTAATATTAACTTAGCATTTTTCTTAAGATGAAATTTTAAAGCTTAGAGGAGACATAATGTGAGATGAATCTCACATTATGTCACTTAACTACTTAAGAATGACTTAGGATTTCAGCTAGAAATCTAAATAATATATTAAATTAAGAGAATTTGGTTCTAAATTACTTCATTTACTAATTTTAATGAATAGGATATGAATCTAAGGTTTAAAAGCACCTACTTAAGAGTCTAAAAAACTATATTTTGATTTAGGGCTTTAAGTTAGAATTTATCAATGGCAAATGATTACTTACTGTCTAACATGAAGATAGACAGTAAGTACACCCAATTTGGATAAGAATTAAGCTTTATGAACTCAATTTAGGAATTTGACTCATAAGAAAAATTTGGTAATTTTACCTAATGAAGTCTAAAAATTTATGTAGTTTATTATTTCTTTTTGTTTAAGGATTCCATAGAATCCAAGACTATAAAATTCTAATATGTATTGGTCAAGTTATAGCCAAAACAAGATTATGGTTCTAATTTGTAAATTAGGGTTTCTTAAGAGGAGTCAAAACCTAACTTTTCCATTTGAAGACCAAATTCAGTAAACTCAGTGGTTAAAGCTTTCCTATCACCCACTGAGTACTTTAACTGGGAGTAGACCCAAATTAGACTTCAATTGGTCAAGTTATGATCTAATTAGGATTAAAGGTGATTAGTGAGTGATTAGTAAAATTAATCACAGAATCACAAAACCAACTATACCACTAGGTTCTAATCTACTCCAAGAGCTATCAAAAACTTAAATCACTCAAATTTGATCACTAATTATGCTAATATTTACTAATTAAGATTTAGGATGATTAGAGCTAAATAAGGAGTCTAATCACCCAATCCTAAATACTTTTGCAATTTACTGATTATTAAGTCTTCCTAATCAAAATAGTATATTGAAAGACCAAATTTGGAGCTCAATTGACCAAATTATATTCAATTAAAGTTTCTAAGTTTAAAGAGGTAATTAGTGAGGGGTCCCAAAAGTGGTTAGGCTAAATACAGTTCAAACAGAGAAAATAACACCACTAGAACATTCATGAGAGTCTCCTGATTAAAATGAGACCCATATTGGCTATGTTTAAACGAGTGTGTGCAAAGTTATGAGCCATAGAAAATTAGGGGCATTTAGGTCAAAATATAGGGTCCTAAATGTATGTGAAATATACATCCAAATGGAAAATTGACAATGTCATGATGATCTTCTAATTTTACTAATCAAAATGACATATAATTTTGCTATGTTTGTTTTATTAAATTTAAATATATAAATGTCTAAAGTTTAGTATAATTAATTTGCTAATTTAATTGAGTTAAATCAATCAGTTATTATATTCGATAATCCATTTCAACCAACGTGGGCCGCACGAAAATGGTAGCTGACTGGTGGCTCTGTGCCGCTGACTCGGTAGACGCAATGCAAGCAGAACTCACAATGCGGTTCAGAGAGCGACACGCGAGCGTCGCGGGACCCGCCACCTTTGTTCTCGACAGAAGACGCGCGGGGAGGCCGAGGTGTTCATCTAGGGCATGGCTTCTGGTGGATTTCTTGATGATGACAGGACGTGGCCCACACGGCATTAGAAAGAGAACAGCGAGGGCTATCCATCAATATGCTGACCAGCCCTTGAGGTGGTCTGAGGCGTCGATGGCGGCTAACCCTAGAAGCTAGGACTCGAAATGAGGCGCCAGATACTGTAGAGTATTGTATACAATTTCCTTAATCTGATCGATCGAACTCAACTGAGCTTGATCAAATCCAATCAAATGACAATCAAGTATGTGAAATAGGTTTTCGAAAAAGTGCGATGATAATTACGATGAATAATCAAGGGAATCGGGGAGTACCTAGTTAACGACAGAGGAGTGATTAGAGTTTTGATAGGCTCCTGGGATCCTTCGATAGTGCAAAAACTCAAGCGTAGCACTGGACTGAGATTCAAGATGGGCCTTAAATGCATTCAGGGATCATTACTTGAGTGGTGAGAGGTAGATAGGGCACGAAGGAGGCCGCATGCTCACCTGCATGCCACACGCAGGCACTGCGGGGAAGACGGCCCTAAGCCATTCGATCCTGATCCGGGATTTGATCAGACGACGCAAAGCGCTGCCGTCTGATCAAATGCTAACGATAAGCAAACTAACAGCGCAAAAACCAAATGGACGGAGCTGTTAAATTATTTAATTATAATAATATTTAAATTAATTTCAACCGATTTTAGTAATTAAAAGTAATCACTTAAATGCATTCCAAAAATTCTCGATAAATCATCCCTAGTTAATTGAGGTGTGAGGAACGCAACGACAAAGATGGATTTTTGTTTCGACAAATATTTATTTTTTTCTCATTTTTCAGGGTATTTAAAATATATTAAAATATTCGACGAAAATCCAATGACTTCTAAATGCATCCAAAACATCACCCCTAGCTAAGTTGGGGGTCATTAGCACAATGGCGAAGTTAGATTTTTTATTTGAGGTTAATTTAAATAGGTCAATTTCTAGAGTTTTTGAATTTTCCAAAATCAGGATTTGATATATTTGACTCCTGATTTGGACTATATTTTTATGGTGAACTCCTAATGGCTTAATTATTATATTAGAATCACAATCAGAACTCAATTTAGTCCTAATTAACTTAAGTAACAACTTGGGTTATTACAATTAATGCATTAATTTTTTATTGATCTATAAATCAAGAATTGGTCTTATTTTGGTAATGCTATGGGTTAAACTCTAACATATCTGATTAAGATCTAAATCATTAATCACTTAATCAATCAACTTGATTGGAAGACAATTCAACTTGTATAATTCCAATAATGCATTTGATTTGACATTGATTTAAAAAATATTAAATTAGAAGTACTAAGATTATTAATATGATGACCCACTTAAGTAGTAATAAGTGAAACTCTTAAATATCGAGGTGCCTTTTCAGATAACGGTGGAGTTCCTGATAAGAACTCCAAATTTAAGCGTGCTCAGGTGGGAGCACTCCTAGGATGGGTGACCTGCTGGGAAGTTATCTTCTAAGGGCAAAACCATGAGACCTTTCAGGCCAAAGTGGATAATACCTTGGTGTTAAGAGTTTGGGTTATTACAATTAAGGAACTTATGTGATTTATTATCTAGATAAGTACCTTAAGATTTTTGATTTTCTCTTATATAAGACTCTTAGCATGAAGATAATTATAAAACTCTGTTGATTTATTATAAGATTAAATCTTAATAATACTCTTGATTATACCCCATAATTATAGTATATGTATTGATCAGATGGGTTTACCCATCTGATCAGATCAAAAATAAGCTTAATAAATAAAACTTATGAGTTTCAGCATAAATGTGAATATGTAAGGCCTTGATGAACTTACATTAGGTTTTATATGGTAATAATATTAGCCTTAACAAATGTTAACACATTGAGGTAAGAAGGACTTATTGTGACAAATTGAGGTATGAACTTAGATGATCCTCATTAATCTTAGAAGATTGATCTTAGACCTTTATTGTAGGATCACCCAAAGTACTTATAATGAGAATTCTCTCATATGGTAGAAACCTAAATTGAGTGTTCTTTTGGTCACATTCTTGGAATCTTGTGTAGGATTCACCCCACTAGAGTCTGAATTCATAACTTTGGTGTCATTATTGATCAAATAGAATTATCTGAACCCAAATAATTAGTTAAATATAGTAGTGTATACCCATAGTACTGGATTATTCAGTAGTATTCTGGATTAGTTGATTTACCTTAATGTAGGACTATGTCTGTGTTCTATCCTGCAAGTTTAGTCGGATAAATTCTACTAAGAATAAATCATCCAATCCTAAGAGTGTCATAATTAGGGACTTAGATTATTAGTTTGTTTGAATAAAAATTGCCATCGGGTGGTGCCTCTTATCGAAGATCGCTTCCATATGTGTGACTTCAAACAAACTAAGTGGTTCAAGTCACCCTCTTTAAAACACTAAGTATGCTTATAATTAGGGTATTTAACGGCTTAGTTTGAGATAAAAATTGTCATCAGGTGATGCCTCCTATCGAAGATCGCTTCAATAGTGCAGCTTAAACAAACTAAGTGTTAAATTCATCTTTCTTAGAAACATGCTAAATATGTGTATATAACTATTTCAACTGATGAATTTAAGTAAAATCTTAATTAAAACTAATTATTGGAATTTGGACTATGAGTCAAAATCCATTTAAATGGATTCTGCACAATGGAGACTTTTGATTCATTATCTGATTTTATAGTATTTTCTAGATTTTTAGAGTTTAAGACATGTAATGAAAGAGACATGAGCATGAACATATGTATAATGTATGAGTATTAGTGATGATTTATGAGTTACGGAATATTACATACATCGACTGGAGAATTTCAGGATGCATTGGCATCACAGTAAACTGTATTCCCAATTGGATGTATGTAGACATTGGACTGTCCGACTCATAGCAGTTCAGTGATATTTCTGTTGCATATCAGTGGCATACAGTATCATGGCATATATAAATTTATGACTTCAGTGGCATACATCATAGTTTTATGTGTTATTTACTCAGTTTTATATCATATAATGTCTTTATTTTTTTCAGTATTTAGTACATCCTCAGCTTCACTTGACTTCAGTTTTATACAATTTCAGATATTCAGTTGCTTTTATTATTTTTCTACAGCTTTATTTTATGTTAATTAAATGTTAAGTAAATAATTAGAATATTTAGATTAATTTCAATGTATTAAACTTATTGTCTAACACGTGGTACTTTTGGGATTCGGCAATCTACTAGATCCTGAGCAGCTTACTAAGCCAGGCCAGGAGGAAGTTCAGGAGGTTCAGGAGGAGTTCGTAGAGCCTTAGTGAATTTTCTCCTTCAGCTTTTACAAATTTTAATTAGTTCTTTCAGTTCAGTACTTATACTTTATTTCAATCTTATTTTAATAAATTATTTGTAATAATTTTTGGATGTATTTACTTTTTTGTTCTAAGATGAATGTTTTCATTCAATTTCTGTGATGAATGTTTCTGGATGTATGCTTAGCTTCCGCACTCTGTTTATATATTACTTATACTTAGTATTGTGATGTGATCAGCATACCGAAAATATTGATATCTTATATGTATATTGAATTATTCATATTGTATTTTAAATCCAATCTATGTATTTATTTAATACATAGAATAATGATACTACTCTTATCTTAAGTATTAGTTCTCGACCCTCCTTTGGGATTGAGTCAGCAGCCTTTAGTGTTAGTTTGAGCTATTCAGGGAGATGGGAAATTTCTTCCCGAGTGGCGCACTGCTCCGCCGCCGAAATAGATTATGTTATCTCTTCTGCGCGCGGCGACAGGGAAGGGCGCTACACATTTGATCCAAATTCTACCGGCATGGGAGAGGTCAAAATCGTGGATCACATTCATTATCAAACAAGAAATATTTATTTGAAAAGAAAAGATTATTATAATCCTTCAACTTGATTTTAGGTTCTAAAAGGGTAATCAACTAGATGTTTTTACTTCTTACAAACTGTTTGATATCAAGTATTCTTGTAGTCGAATAAAGGCCTCTAACATTCCAAGATGAAATAGTATGATTAATCATTAAGTAACTATTGCCCGAGCATCTGGATCTATCGAACAAGAAATTTTGGGCCTACCTCTTCTCGGTTTGTTTTTAATCGAAGTATCTTTTAATTTGGACTTTTCTATTTCAGGAAGAGGGTCATGAATCTATTGGGTGGTGGGTAAAAGATTTACTTCAATTGAAGGAGATTCTTTAGGAGAGTGGGGTTCTATAATAATCCTAGTTATTACCATAGCTAAATTTAGATTAATTAAGTTAAACCAAGTGTAAATTTTGATTTGATTAGACTCAATGGGTCATTTAAACATAACCCTAATAGTTTAGGATCAATTGGAGTTAAATTGGGAATTTTGGTATTTTTAGCTATTTTTGAGCCCTAGAAAATACCTAAATTAATTTGATCTCCAAATTAAAATCTGATTTCATTTTTAAATTCCTCACACCTCAATTAGCTAATGGTGAATTTTATGAATTTTTGGAGCTCATTTAAGCCTAAATTAGATTTAGAATTAATTAGAGTTAATTATATTAATTAATTGATTGATTTTATATTATTTATATTAAATTATTTAATTAAAATAAATTGGCAAGGTTTGTTGTCGGGACCGCGGCAGATCCGCTGCGGGGTCCCGACAGCGGCTCAGCTATGCTAGCCACTGGATGCTCTAGCACGCATCCTAGCGCTCCTAATCCAACGACTCGTATCATCTACGCTGTGATCTAATCCTACCCACTCGATTGGCATCTCTCATCCAACGCGCAGGATTTAATCCGCATTTCGGTTAATTGGAAGCCGCATCAGGCCGTCCATCATCAACGGCTTCGCGATCAAATGGCTGTTGGGATCTCCTCCCTGTTCACCTTTATCCCCGTGAGATCCTGTCCTGACAGAGAAAATTTGCCCGTACCTGCCACGTAAACCTTGTCTACCACTCTCCCGCCAGGTCACCTGGACCGTTAGGATCTTCCCGTTTCTGGCCTAGCCCCCAAGCGACCCTGAGGTCGAGAGTAATCCCTTTAAGGGATGGGCTGTTGAGACAGCTTGGCCCGAGCCTAAGCCATGCCTTCTAGCCACGGCATCCACCCCTGAACCTCCGCTAGACCTATAAATACCCTCAGGATATCACAATGAGTCCCTTTGCTCACTGTGATTCCTCAATTGCTTAGCTGAATTCCTCTGGAGCTCCCCATCTTCTCGACAAATTTCAGAAACCTCTGGAGCTGCAAACTGCTGATAGAGGGTGCCTGCCTGGTGTTTAAACCCTTTGCTAGCTCGTGGCGATCCTCAGGAAACTCCAGCTACTTATAAGTCCCCTCGATCATGCCTGCATTCTCCTCCCAAGTACCGCCTCTTCCCACTGAGCTGCGTAAGCTCAGTCCGTCCATTTAAGTTTGCAATTATTGCCTATGGATGTTGTCTAGCTCCCTTAGCCCTCTAGGAACCTAGCACGATCGTTCCCTAGGTCTGAGCTAGCTCCGATCAATCGTATCGATCGATTGAGGTATGAACTTATGTGATTTATTATCTAGACAAGTACCTTAAGATTTTTGATTTTCTCTTATATAAAACTCTTAGCATGAAGATAATTATAAAACTCTGTTGATTTATTATAAAATTAAATCTTAATAATACTCTTGGTTATACCTCATAATTGCAGTATATGTATTGATCAGATGGGTTTACCCATCTGATCAGATCAAAAATAAGCTTAATAAATAAAACTTATGAGTTTCAGCATAAATGTGAATATGTAAGGCCTTGATGAACTTACATTAGGTTTTATATGGTAATAATATTAGCCTTAACAAATGTTAACACATTGAGGTAAGAAGGACTTACTGTGACAAATTGAGGTATGAACTGAGGTATGAACTTATGTGATTTATTATCTAGACAAGTACCTTAAGATTTTTGATTTTCTCTTATATAAGATTCTTAGCATGAAGATAATTATAAAACTCTGTTGATTTATTATAAGATTAAATCTTAATAATACTCTTAATTATACCCCATAATTGTAGTATATGTATTGATCAGATGGGTTTACCCATCTGATCAGATCAAAAATAAGCTTAATAAATAAAACTTATGAGTTTCAGCATAAATGTGAATATGTAAGGCTTTGATGAACTCACATTAGGTTTTATATGATAATAATATTAGCCTTAATAAATGTTAACACATTGAGGTAAGAAGGACTTACTGTGACAAATTGAGGTATGAACTTAGATGATCCTCGTTAATCTTAGAAGATTGATCTTAGACCTTTATTGTATGATCACCCAAAGTACTTATAATGAGAATTCTCTCATATGGTAGAAACCTAAATTGAGTGTTCTTTTGGTCACATTCTTGGAATCTTGTGTAGGATTCACCCCACTAGAGTCTGAATTCATAACTTTGGTGGTCATTATTGATCAAATAGAATTATCTGAACCCAAACAATTAGTTAAATATAGTAGTGTATACCCATAGTACTGGATTATTCAGTAGTATTCTGGATTGGTTAATTTACCTTAATGTAGGACTATGTCTGTGTTATATCCTGCAAGTTTAGTCTGATAAATTCCACTAAGAATAAATCATCCAATCCTAAGAGTGTCATAATTAGGGACTTAGATTATTAGTTTATTTGAATAAAAATTGCCATCGGGTGGTGCCTCTTATCAAAGATCGCTTCCATATGTGTGACTTCAAACAAACTAAGTGGTTCAAGTCGCCCTCTTTAAAACACTAAGTATGCTTATAATTAGGGTATTTAACGGCTTAGTTTGAGATAAAAATTATCATCAGGTGATGCCTCCTATCGAATATCGCTTCAATAGTGCAGCTTAAACAAACTAAGTATTAAATTCATCTTTCTTAGAAACATGCTAAATATGTGTATACAACCTTTTCAACTGATGAATTTAAGTAAAATCTTAATTAAAACTAATTATTGGAATTTGGATTATGAGTCAAAATCCATTTAAATGGATTCTGCACAATGGAGACTTTTGATTCACTATCTGATTTTATAGCATTTTCTAGATTTTTAGAGTTTAAGACATGTAGTGAAAGAGACATGAGCATGAACATATGTATAATGTATGAGTATTAGTGATGATTTATGAGTTACGGAATGTTACATACATCGACTGGAGAATTTCAGGATGCATCGGCATCACAGTAAACTATATTCCCAATTGGATGTATGTAGATATTGGACTGTACGACTCATAGCAATTTAGTGATATTTCTGTTGCATATCAGTGGCATACAGTATCATAGCATATACAAATTTATGACTTTAGTAGCATACATCATAGTTTTATGTGTTATTTACTCAGTTTTATATCATATAATGTCTTTATTTTTTTCAATATTTAGTACACCGTCAGCTTCACTTTACTTCAGTTTTATACAGTTTCAGATATTCAGTTGCTTTTATTATTTTCTACAGCTTTGTTTTATGTTAATTAAATGTTAAGTAAATAATTAGAACTATTTAGATTAGTTTCAATATATTAAACTTATTGTCTAACACGTGGTACTTTTGGGATTCGGCAATCTACTAGATCCTGAGCAGCTTACTAAGCCAGGCCAAGAGGAAGTTCAAGAGGTTCAGGAGGAGTTCGTAGAGCCTTAGTGAATTTTCTCCTTTAGCTTTTACTATTTTTAATTAATTCTTTCAGTTCAGTACTTATACTTTATTTTAATCTTATTTTAATAAATTATTTGTAATAATTTTTGGATGTATTTACTTTTTTGTTCTAAGATGAATGTTTTCATTCAATTTCTGTGATGAATATTTCTGGATGTATGCTTAGCTTCCGCACTCTGTTTATATATTACTTATACTTAATATTGTGATGTGATTAGCATACCGAAAATATTGATATCTTATATGTATATTGGATTATTCATATTATATTTTAAATCCAATCTATGTATTTATTTAATACACAGAATAAGGATACTACTCTTATCTTAAGTATTAGCTATCGACCTTCCTTTGAGATTGAGTCAGTAGTCTTCAGTGTTAGTTTGAGCTATTCGGGGAGATGGGAAATTTCTTCCCGAGTGGCGCACTGCTCCGCCGCCGAAATTGATTATGTTATCTCTTCTGCGCGCGGCGACGGGGCAGGGCGCTACACATTTGATCCAAATTCTACCGGCATGGGAGAGGTCAAAATTGTGGATCACATTCATTATCAAACAAGAAATATTTATTTGAAAAGAAAAGATCATTATAATCCTTCAACTTGATTTTAGGTTCTAAAAGGGTAATCAACTAGATGTTTTTACTTCTTACAAATTGTTTGATATCAAGTATTCTTGTAGTCGAATAAAGGCCTCTAACATTCTAAGATGAAATAGTATGATTAATCATTAAGTAACTATTGCCCGAGCATCTGGATCTATCGAAGAAGAAATTTTGGGCCTACCTCTTCTCGGTTTGTTTTTAATCGAAGTATCTTTTAATTTGGACTTTTCAGTTTCAAGAAGAGGGTCATGAATCTATTAGGGTGGTGGGTAAAAGATTTACTTCAATTTAAGGAGATTCTTTAGGAGAGTGGGGTTCTATAATAATTCTAGTTATTACCTTAGCTAAATTTAGATTAATTAAGTTAAACCAAGTGTAAATTTTGATTTTATTAGACTCAATGGGTCATTTAAACATAACCCTAACAGTTTAAGATCAATTGGAGTTAAATTGAGAATTTTGGTATTTTTAGCTATTTTTGAGCCCTAGAAAATACCTAAATTAATTTGATCTCCAAATTAAAATCTGATTTCATTTTTAAATTCCTCACACCTTAATTAGCTAAGGGTGAATTTTTGGAATTTTTGGAGCTCATTTAAGCCTAAATTGGATTTAAAATTAATTAGAGTTAATTATATTAATTAATTAATTTTATATTATTTATATTAAATTATTTAATTAAAATAAATCGGCAGGATTTGTTGTCGGGACCGCGGCAGATCCGCTGTGGGGTCCCGACAGCGGCTCAGCTATGCTAGCCACTGGATGCTCTAGCACGCATCCTAGCGCTCCTAATCCAACGACTCGTATCCATCTACGTTGTGATCTAATCCTACCCACTCGATCGGCATCTCTCATCCAACACGCAGGATTTAATCCGCGTTTCGGTTAATTTGAAGCCGCATCAGGCCGTCCATCATCAACGGCTTCGCGATCAGATGGCTGCTGGGATCTCCTCCCTGTTCACCTTTGTCCCCGTGAGATCCTGTCCTGACAGAGAAAATTTGCCCGTACCTGCCACGTAAACCTTGTCTACCACTCTCCCGCTAGGTCACCTGGACCGTTAGGATCTTCCCGTTTCTGGCCTAGCCCCCAGGCGACCCTGAGGTCGAGAGTAATCCCTTTAAGGGATGGGCTGTTGAGACAGCTTTGCCCGAGCCTAAGCCATGCCTTCTAGCCACGGCATCCACCCCTGAACCACCACTAGACCTATAAATACCCTCAGGATATCACAGTGAGTCCCTTTGCTCACTGTGATTCCTCAATTGCTTAGCTGAATTCCTCTGGAGCTCCCCATCTTCTCGACAAATTTCAGAAACCTCTGGAGCTGCAAACTGCTGATAGAGGGTGCCGCCTGGTGTTCAAACCCCCTGCTAGCTCGTGGCGATCCTCAGGAGACTCCAGCTACTTATAAGTCCCCTCGATCATGCCTGCATTCACCTCCCAGGTACCGCCTCTTCCCACTGAGCTGCGTAAGCTCAGTCCGTCCATTTAAGTTTGCAATTATTTCCTCTGGATGTTGTCTAGCTCCCTTAGCCCTCTAGTAACCTAGCCAGATCGTTCCCTAGGTCTGAGCTAGCTCCGATCGATCGTATCGATCGATTGAGCTAGCGGCTGAGCCGAGGCTAAGTCCGAGTAAAGACCCAGCGATTGGCTGCACCCAAGCTATGAAATCTTGGGGGTTCGACTCGCCTCACCTCACTAATGGTGTAGGGATAGAGCCCCGTCAATTTGGTGGCTTCTGTGAGGAGAATTACTCGCTCATAGTGAACCCTAATTCCCCTCCCTTAGTGCGTATCGGTCGAGTAGCATCCCGATGATCCAGCGTGACCCAGATGGGGTTCTTACCTCAATCGATGAGTCTTAGTTCCCTGAAGGTGTAACCGTTGAGATCAAGGCATGGCGTGGTGCGTGCGTGGAAAATTGCGCGTCTGAAGCTAACCCTAAAGGAGCGGGTATTGGGCATTAGGTGGGGGGAAGACGAAGCACTGGCGCTTTGGGCCGGGTTAGCTCCCGACCTGCACATTTTGATTTTGGGCCACGGATTATTTAAGGAATATTGGATTTAAATTCCTTCTGGTAAATATTTGAATAATAATTAGCCTATGGTTTTGATTTAAATAAAAATACAGAATGAATTATTGAAATAACTTTAATAATACTTATCCAAATTGTATGATTCAATATACTATTTTAATCAGAAAAATATAAAGAACAATAATATAGAATAAAATCAATGATCAAATAGTTAGATTTTAAGTAATTGCCTAATCTTTCTCTATTTGTATTTAAATCATATTAAATTCATTAATTATCCAAAAATATTAATTAAGGTCTCTGATTTCTCATGAGACTATAAAGAACCTATGTAGACCATTAAAAGTAATTTAATAATCTTGATTTTATTAATCACTCCTTAATTACCCTAATTTGGGATTAGTGAATTAAGCTTTAGATTAATCTCTGAATTTGATGAATCTAATTCCTAATCTCTTCTTAAGTATGTTAGCACTTATAATGGAGTTTGGATCATCTTAAATTGCCATAATTTCTTTAATCACTTTAATTGGCCTTAAGTTGAGATTAGTGCTAATTAGGCTAATTAGGTTACCAAAACTTAAGATAACTGTGTAATCCACTTCATTAATCAATATGAAGCTCATTAAAATAAATTTGAATCAATTTGGATGATTAAATTCTAAAATCCCATTTTTAACCTTAAGCGGTATTTTGGTCATTTTGACCAAAATGTGCTTAAGTTCTTCCCCAAAACCCTAAGAATTTCAAGTAAAATGATTATAATCAGTAATGAAATGTATTAACATCAATTATTAAGTGGTATCACCTTATGATTGAGTCTTAGTGTTTAAGTCCTAAAATTCTTAAGTAAGTTCTTAAGATCTTAAGTGATCTTAAGACCCTTTATAAAAGCTGTAACTTAATTAATATTAAAGTTGAAGTTTCTAAATCCTAGTTATCTTACTAAGTTTTATTCATGAATTATAGTCTTAAGGAAAGTGAAAGCAAAAGCCCTTATAAAACCCTAAATATAAATCTTAGCTTAAGTCTAAAGTGATCAAATAATAGATTTTAGATCTTAGAATTTAGACTTTATATCTTCTAATTGGATTGAATTACCTTCAATTGGAATTTTTTACTTGATTAATTATTTAATCCTTTTGAAACCTTTCTTGTGGGTGTAAGATTAATTCAATCTATAGAATAATGTAATTATTATAAAGATTAAATATATATCTTAGATTCTTAGTTCTTAATTGATTATTTTATCTTATAATCAGTATAGTGACCTTTCAGTTAAGATCTTAATTTCTAAATCCTTCAGCTTATAAGATTCCTGATATCTAATTTAGGTTTTAAGTGTGAACCCTAGAACCTTATTAAGATATTACCTTAGATTCATGATTTGAACACCAAGATGGAGTATAAGTTCAGAATCCTCAATCTTGATTTACTTAATCAAGATTTGAGTTAAGAGAGGAAAATAATAATAATTAAGTAGTTAATTTATTTAATTTAATCCTTATAGTCGTCATATGATTATGAATTAGAACTTGTTATGTTCTAATGTTAACATTAAGGTCGTGAATCTGGGATTATACTCGATAGTTGGATATTGAAGATCCTAAACTTGTATATTCTCAGAATAATTAGTTTGAATAAATTAGACAATAATAAATATTACATAAGTCTAGATTGAGTCTCTTTCTTACTTTGACTTAGATTGCTTTGCACACTTTGAATATTGAGCCTTGTTTCTTGAGCATAATAGGTAAACTTAGGATATGGAAGATACATCCTAAGTTAGTATTTGAAAAGTATAGCATTCATTCAGTTCTTTCAATGCTTTCAGTTAGTAGAGTATGTTCTAGCTTAGTCTACCTCTTCAATTTTAGTTTTATTATAGAATAGACTCGGACATAGCTTTACGAATGTCTAGGATGAATACATGTCTTATTCTATAAGTTCAACTCAGACTTAGCTCTACGGATGCCTAGAATGAATACATGTTGAACTTTCAGTTCAGAGGTCTTGTATGGCCTGTTTCTATTATGGCAGTACTATGTCTTATGCTTACTTCTACTTCAGTTCAGTTTTTAGTATTTATTTTACTTTGCCACATATTTCAGTGGCCTTTCTTTTAGTGATTGACTTGCCTTGCCACATGTCTCAGTGGTTTTACTTTCTGTTCATTCATTTACTTAGCTCACTTTTGTCACATACTTCAGTGGCCTTTTACATAATAATCTGCATGCTTATATATATGCTCTCATTGATCAGTTATTAAGTAAATGACATATTTAGGATGTTAAAATTGTATGTTTATTCTAGTACTTATGTTCTTTATATACTCAGCATGTACCAATCTGATCATAAGCGTATTAGGATTAGATTTATTTCAGTAGTCACAGTTGCTTTACTTTTAGCCTCACCTTGTTTAGTTTCATGCTTTGTATGTTATTTTTACATACTTGTTGATTAGCTATAAATGACTAGTTTATAGCTACCCCATTCTTGTAGCTTGTTATTCTTTTAGTGATTGACTTGTCTTGTCACATGTCTCAGTGGTTTTACTTTCTGTTCATTCATTTACTTAGCTCACTTTTGCCACATGCTTCAGTGGCATTTTACATAATAATCTGCATGCTTATATATATGCTCTCATTGATCAGTTATTAAGTAAATGACATATTTAGGATGCTAGAATTGTATGTTTATTCTAGCACTTGTGTTCTTTATATACTCAGCATGTACCCATCTGATCATAAGCATATTAAAATTAGATTTATTTCAGTAGTCACAGTTGCTTTACTTATAGCCTCACCTTGTTTAGTTTCATGCTTTGTATGTTATTTTTACATACTTGTTGATTAGCTATAAATGACTAGTTTATAGCTACCCCATTCTTGTAGCTTGTTGCACCTTATAATGCTTGCATATTTAAAACCTTTAAATGTGATATCTTAAATATTCATTTCACTTAAATAGCTTAAAATGTACTTAGACAATTGTCTAACTGTAACATTTTTCTTTTATTGGCTGGGGCCCTGACATTTGTGATACCGACAAATGTCAGATTTGGAGCTGTTCGTTGGTAGTGCTGCAGGAGAGGAGTTGGTGCAAGAGGAGGATCTTCCCACTGCTTTTTAGATATATTTTCATTTTTTTGCAGTGAGTTTGAGAGATATTTTCTTTCATTTAATTTAGTTTGTAATAATTAAATTATGAATATATTTATTTTTCTGCATTTGATCTGAGTTACTGTTTTTTTTTACTCTCTTATACTATATTGTGATGTGGATGTTATATTATACTGTTTCTTGCTTCCACCACTTTAATTTGTATTGATGTATGTTCACAGTTCCAGGTGACAAGTTCTTGGCTTAAGGCAGATTGAGTCCTACCTGACTTAATTTAAGTTGGGGATTTGCCATAACTGGAGCACCGTACTCCCCGCGATTATGCTAATATCAGCATTAGCGTCCCCGCGAGAAAGTACGGGGAACCACAGGTTCATAGTGAGACTTAAGAAATTCTATGTTGGGAGAGGTGGGAGAAAAGGGTTGAGAGATGGAAGCTGAAGAAGACGAGGGGGTGTTTAAATTAGAATGTTCAACTGCTACGACATCCAGAAGTTCCATGTTAGTAGAGACTTCAACATATATTCTTGCTAGTGCAAGACGAGATCTAGCTGCAGTAAGAGAATCAACCATTAGTGGTTTTCCAATACTACTGGCAATTTTTGACAAAGAGGAGTCCGACCAGCATCATAAAGCTAAGTTTGGAAATTTGACCCAAATAGGAATAGATTCATAGGCTTCTACAGAATACGTGAAATATGCCATCCATGGTTTAACAATAAACGAAACATTAAAAAAAAAAGCAGGGACCTCTTGCAAGATTCAAGTCCAAATCCTCAAACAAGCAAATTTTATTAGGTAAAAACAATTTGAAAGCAAAAAAAGGGAGATGGAACCTTTAGATTATCCATAACATCCAGTAGAGCTTTATAGGAATGGGGTTTACCAAGAAAAAAACTAACCAGATAGTTTACCCAGAGATCATTAGCAGCATCTAGATCAGCTTCATCAAGAATGGCTTCAGATGAAGAAGCAGCCTTCGATACAAATAGTGATTTCCAATCGGAGGTTGAAGAGAGGGGGGTTTATCAACATGCATTCTCAGGGAAAAAGAGAAAGAAAGCGACCGATGGGGTGGCCCCAATATTGAGGGCGCCATGATCTCTTATTTACTCTTACTTTATTTATAAACAATTATTTATGTGGGTCCTATATATATATATATATATAATTTTTTTTTTTTAGTTTTTTTTTATCTAGATCTATGAAAAAGAGGAGCGGCATAACTATGTAAGACCATAAAAATGTCTTTTTGGCCGGTCCCCCTCCAAATTCTCAGGCGATACCTGGTGGACCAGCACGCGATCTCAGCCTTTGAATGGATTCCGGGAAAGACCTTCGGTTCATCTCCGGCGTTCGTAGTCACGGCCATCTTCTCCTACGTGTCCATCACCGTCCTCCTCCGCCGGCCATCTCAGCCGTGGGTGTCCCCTTCCCTCCTCCGACCGATCTCGGCCATCCACAGCCTCCTCCTCTTTCTACTATCGGCCATCATGGCCATCGGATGCTCCCCGCTGCCGTCCAGATGCCATCCCCAGCCTGGCTCCTCTGCTTCCCGCCCTCCACCTCTCCCTCCGGCCCCGTCTTCTTCTGGGCTTACGTCTTCTACCTCTCCAAGCTCTACGAATTCCTCGACACCGCCCTCATCCTCCTCGCCGGCGGCCGGCACCTCTCCTTCCTTCATGTGTACCACCACGCGGTCGTCGTCGCCGTGTGCCACGTGTGGCTCGTGGAGGCCCAGTCGCTGGTCCCCGTGGCGCTGGTGACGAACGCCGGGGTACACGTGGCCATGTACGGGTATTATCTGTCGGCGGCGGTGGGGCGTCGGTGGCGGTGGAGGTGGAAGAGGGCGGTCACACAGCTTCAGATCGGACAGTTTTCTCGTTTCAGGAGGGTTTCTGTGGCTGCATTTTGTGGGCGGCGGCTGCGCGGGGGCGAAGGCTTGGCTCTTCAACGCCCTCTTCAACGCCTCCCTTCTCTTTCTCTTTCTTCATTTTCACTCCACCGCTTACCACAACCACAATCTCATTTAAGGAGAGTTCGGCTTAAGCATATTTAAGAGGGTTTCGCCCAAAATCTCGCCAACTATCTTTATTTAAGCGGTGCCCCTCACGTATTTGTCAAAACATGGCCTTTATTTCGCTTAAAAATGAAAATATTTATTCCGACATATGTTATCCTTTTGACAGATTTTCTTTTTTTAAAGATATTATTTAGCTCCTAAGTATTTTTTTTAAGTAAGAATGATTAAAATTTAAAATTTAAAATATATTCTCACAAACAAAAATAAATTTAATTATAATTTTTTATTTTAATTAACTCTTAAAAATTTAATTATTCATATTTTTTTTAAAATATATGAGATATATAACAATTAATATTCTTTGAAAAATGTCCGTAAAATGAATTTTAGCTCTTTTTATTATAAGTATAAAATTTTATGAATTTGTGTCTATTCTTCCATTTCTATTTGCCCTATTAAGATTTAAATAAATATTTATTTAAATATTACGTAAGCATTATTAATATTTTATCTATATAATTGTAATCAAGAAATAAAAAATTGGCCCGGACGGTACAACCGCTAAGGCGAGAGGTTCAAGGTTCGATGGTTGAATCGGAGTCGAATCTGAGGTCGAACAGTAATGACGTAATAAATAATATTTTAATTAAATAATAAATATAGATATTAAAAATGAGTTATTTAATAATCATTTGATTATATATAATATATAAGAAAAAAATTATAGAGATAAAAATATTGATATTTATAGGTACATTCTGAAAATTAAATTAATTCTGAAAATCGTTGTTTGCTTGTCATACTCTCATCTAGTGAACATGATAGTAACATATCAATTGACCTTTTAGAGGTGAAAATAATAGGTCAATGACAGTAAGAGACGTATTCTGAAAAATAAATAATAATTCTGAAAACTGTTATTTTGCTAATCACACTATCATATAGTGAACATGATAGTAAATTAATCAATTAACATTCAATGATAAAACAATAACAATAAGAGATGCATTCTGAAAAAAAAAAATAATAATTCTGAAAACTACTATTTTGTTTATCATATTCTCATCTGATGAACATAATTGTAAACTACCAATTGACAGTTGAGTTTTGCGTTCGTTGACCCCAAATTAGCTAGGGGTGAAGTTTTCAAGTCAATCGGAAGTCGTCGAAAATTCGATGAATATTTTAATAATATTTAAATACCCCGCAAATCGAGGAACCAAAATACTCACCCCTCAAATAGCTAGGAAAACATATTCTAAAATTTTTGGATTTTGTTAAAAAAAAAAATAATAATAATAATTAATTATTAATAGTTAACGGCGCCGTGTAGGCCTCGACGAGGGCTACCGTCGGCCGAGTGGGCCGAGGAGGTTCGGCGCCGGGAAGGCCGGCAAAAGCCATGCCCTAGGCGCCGGCCCTCGGGGTACCTCTACGTAGAAGACAGAGTCCGGGTCAAGCCGGGTCGACCCGAGCCCGACCCGAAAGCGTCCGGGTCCGCGTAAGCCTAAGTGGGGCCGCAGTGCCACGGGGCACCTTCCGGGCGTGCCACATGTCCGTGGGTCCCACCGTCCGAAGAGAGCAACCCTTTGACTTCGACCGTGGGGCCACAGCGCCACGTGGCAACCTCCGGGCGTGCCACGTGCCCCGTGGGGCCCACCGCTCAGCCCCGCGGCTCTTCGACTTCCACTATGGGGCCACTGCGCCACGTGGCAGCATCCCGACAAGCCACGTGTCACTGGTGGGGCCCATGGCTCGACCGAGCGTCAGATGTGGGACCCGCCACGGCCCCCGTGACCAATCACAGAGCGCCATGTGGCAACCGTGGGGCCCACCGTCATCTCAGACAAATAATTAAGCTAATTAATCACTGTTAATTAGTAATTAATTACAATTAACTACTAATTAGTTGTAATTAGTGTTAATGACCTTTAAACTGTAAACTTGTATAATTAATTAACTATAATTAGTAATTATAAGATAATTAGAATTATTTTAATATTAACTAAATAAAAATCAATAATTAGAATAATTAATTAATATTAAATAGAAACTATAATTAATTATTCTTAATTAAAAATTAGCAGATAATTAAGATAAATTAAACAGTAATTAACTTAACTACATTTTAACAGTAACAAAAATAATATTATATATATATATATATAGATTAATTAAATAATGGATTAATTAATAATTAATTAATAATTAGATATTAATTAATTACAGATTAATTAATGGAATTTCAGAATATATATAACTTTAGAAATGAACAGTAAATTAATACAAATTGAATAAATAAATAGTAAAATAATATAAATTGTATTTTTAAATAGTAAATTTAAAACTTTAATAACTTTTGTAGGATAATCCAAATATAGCCAATATAGATCTCAAAATTCTCAAAAAAATAAAATGAATCAAATAGCGTAATGTAAAAATTAATTTCGGGATACGCATAATGAAGTAGCATTTTATGACCTATGTAAGACTCCATAACTTTTGACTTAGTTGACCAAACATAGTCAATATGGGTCTTAAAATACTCAGGAGAGCGGCCCCATCACTGTAGTAATATTAGTTTTCTTATTTGGACATCAGGACAGAAAGTCTACCCTAGATCTCATAGTTGACTTTACGAAAAATTGACCAAATTGCCCCTAGCATTCAAATGACCATAACTTGGTCAAATCAACTCCAAATTCAAAAATTCAAGATGCTAACTAGTTTAGAATTTCGATATCATCAATAAACTGAAATAATATTTAGGATCTGAACCCTAAGAATTTAGAAAATGACCAAAATACCCCTGGCCTCATTTTGATCATAACTTGACCATTTGAAGTCCAAATTGGACGTACTTACTGTCTATCTTCAAGTTAGACAGTAAGGCATCATTTGAAATTAAGAAAATTCAGTTTGAACTCTTAAGTCAAAAGTTGACTATTCGGACCCTTAAGTAGGGGCAAAATAGTCATTTTGTCTTAAGATTGGATTAAGTACTCTTAACCTTTAATTAACTTTTCAAGACTCTAAAACCAATGTTATAATTGTATGAGTAACATTTAAGTAAGTGAAATCAACCCTTAGGTCATATTTCAGAATTTCCCTAAGTCATTTTCCTTGGGATTGTACACCACACCTTAAGGACCCTTCCTGAGACTAGGACTAGATCATAGATTAGAATTTATTCATTGGGTAAATGGGTTACCCAATGGGTGAAACCTTAGTTTTATTAGTTTCTAGACTTTTCTTTTCTTTACAACTTATTTTAATTATTTTGTCTTTTAATCTTAGATTTAAGATAAGAGATTCATCCTATTAAGCTTGATTACTTAATAGGATTTGTCTTAATTATTAGATCACCTTTATAATGAAACTTAAAACTTAGGTCTTATCATTTTGGATTATGTGATTAAGCCCAATCTCATGATATTTAATCCATAATCTATAAGTTTAGAAGACCTTGATCATATCTTAGATAGAACGTCAAAATTCACCAAAATTAGGATGTATGATTTATTGATTCAACTCATGGTCGTCATTGATTGAACCAGATTAGAACCTGATTCTAGTCCTTTTAACTATAAGGACAAGTTTCTAAGTTACACTCGATAGTAATAAAATGGTGATCCTGAACTTGTGTAACTTAGAATAGTTAGAATGATTAAGGAGAAAACAAATGATATCACCATATTTAGTAGAGTCCCTTGCTTCTATTTGATGATTGTTGCTACGCATTCCTTGTATTTTTGTGTCTTAACTCTTTGAGCATATCATATAAGATCTTTGATGTATAAATAAAATATTAGGAAAATATGGAAACTCTTTAAATTTCTTGTGAAAATATTAAAGTGATTGATTAAAGATAATAATTATATGTGTTAGAGCTGCCTCTCAATTATGTCTTATTTGCCTAGTCTCCTTGTTGACACTAGGAGAAGACCTTGTTTATATCTTCTTTGCCTAGTCTCCTTGTTGACACTAAGAGAAGACCTTATTTATATATTCTTTGCTTAGTCTCCTTATTGATACTAAGAGAAGATTTATTGTATTTTCTTTATCTAGTCTCTTTGATGACACTAAGAGAAAACCTTATATATCTGCTTAGTCTCCTTGAATGACACTAGGGTTATATAGTTTTGCGCCTAGTCTCCTTGATGACACTAGGATCCTTTTGATATTCAGTGGGCTAGATTAGCTCTTTTCTGTATGAAAGTTAGTACGCAGATGTTTACATATATGTTTAGTTTTGATATGTTGTTTACTTTTCAGCATTTTTATTCAGTCAGCTATTTTTTTTGTACTGCTTATATATATTTTAAGATGTTAGAATTTTGCTGCTATATATATGTATCATTACTGAGTTCAATTATTTTAATTAGCATATTTCTTTTGATCACCAGCATGTTTAGGATGTAGTATTTCTTTCAGTACTTTTTTAATTATTTATATTCAAATGTCTTACCTTGTTTAGCTTGCATTTGAGGCATATCTTAGCCTCTCTTTTTGCTTAAGTTATAAATGATTATTTATAGCTTTTTCCTTCCTTTTTGTACTGCTAGTTGCTCCTATATTTGTTATAGCTACTGCTTAGAATTTGTAAAATGCTGATATTACAAAACACATAAAAACTTATTAGCCTAAAATGTACTTAGACAATTGTCTAACACAAGATTTTTCTTTTTCTTTGCTAGGGCCCTACATTGTGAAATCGATAATGACAGATCCTCTTCAGTTAGACAATCATGAGCTATGTGTGGAGCCATATCCAGAGGAGAAGCCTTTGGAAGAAGCAACTGTTTAGCTTTCTCTTATAAGTGAGGATGAGCATATTTTTACATTCATTACTTAAACTTTAAATTGATGTAATAATATAAGTACTCTTGACTATGTGTTTGGATTACTATGCTTTTTATCTGAGTTATATTTCATTATGTTTATACTGTGATGCTTGGATGTTTCTTATTATAAATTTCTTTCGCACTCTGTATGAATTTTTATTAAGTGACTGAATGTTTGATTCTATGCTTACTCCTTCCCTTATTATATGGATTATGGATTTCATCATAATCCAATAATAAGTGAAAGGTTAGCTAGAGTGATACACCACCTCTTAGCTTAATCTTGTGGATTAAGGGGTGGGGCGCCACAACTTAACTTTTATGTCTGTATTTCAGTAAACTATTTGTAATAATTCTAGATGTGTTTTCTTTATTTTCTAAGACGAATGTTTTCATACAGCTTCTGTAGCAGCCCAAACTCTTAAGCACCAAGGTAATGTCCGCTTTAGCCTGAAATGCCTCACAGTTTTGCCCTCAGAAGATAACTTCCCAACAGATCACCAATCCTGGGAGTGCTCCCACATGAGCACGCTTAACTTTGGAGTTTATATCAGAAACTCTACCATTATCTGAAAAGATGTCTCAATATTTAAGAGTTTCACTTATTACTACTTAAGTGGGTCTTCATAATCTCCCAAACTTAAGTAACTGACGTCCTCGTCAATATCCACACACAGATCCAAGAACCATCTATTGGGTAGATAGAACTAGAGGTGACCACTACTGGCTCAAGAGGTACCCACAACCATGTAGCACCTTAACCATTATGGGTTGAAGTGGTACTTTGCCCTGTATGACACTGAGCTCCTATCTGACACCCTATGGTTTGCTCTGATACCATTTGTAATAGCCCAAACTCTTAAGCACCAAGGTATTGTCCATTTTGGCCAAAAAGGCCTCACGATTTTGCTCTCATAAGATAACTTCCCAGCAGATCACCCATCCTGGGAGTGCTCCCACCTGAGCACGCTTAACTTTGGAATTCTTATCAGGAACTCCACCGTTATTTGAAAAGGCGCCTCGATATTTAAGAGTTTCACTTATTACTACTTAAGTGGGTCTTTATAGCTTCTGTGATGAATGTTCTTGATATTTGGTTTGGCTTTTGCACTCTATTTATGTACTACTTATACTTAGTATTGTGATGTGATCAGTATACTGGAAATACTGATATTTTATACACATAATGGATTCTTCACGATGTTTAAATCTAATGTATATAATAGTCTAATAATTAGAATCATGATACTACTCTCATCCTTAGTATTAGCTCTCAACCCTCTTTGAGGTTGAGTCAGCAGCCCTTCAGATGAGTTTTGGTTTCAGCCATTTGGGGAGACGAGATATTCATCCCTGAGTGGCGCGCCGCTCCACCGCCGAACTTAATTATGACTATCTCTTTTGCGCACGATGATGGGGCGGGGAGCTACACATGCCCTCATAAATGTAGCCCATATATGGTTTCTCATCAGCATCAATAATTCGTAGTAATCTAATAAAAAGCCCACATATTTGCGACATAATAAAACAATCACTCCAAAATCTTTTATCTAAAATAATAGAATATGCTTCTTTTCCTTTAAAAGTTTTTGCAAGCTTTGAATCTATGTACTCCTTACACGTAACAAAATCTTGCAAATATGCTTATGAACGTGAATACTATGTAATGTAATAAAAGTTGTTGCTAAACGAGTTGCACCGGGACGGACAATTTCTCGCCACATAGGTCTTTTTCATAGCTAGGCTAATACAAATGTATGATTATAAACAAACAAAATAACACTTGAAGCCTTCTTTGGACAGCTCATCGACATGTCCTATAGAAGCTATATCTTTAAGAATTAAATTCAAATAATGTGCAGCACATGGTGACCAAAATATATTTCCATATCTTTTTTGAAAAAGTTCGCCCGCTTTCTTATAGTTGGCTGCATTATCAGTTATTAATTGAATAATATTTTATGGCCCAACCCATTCAATAACTTCAGAAAACAAATCACATAATGTATTCGTATCTTTTGTTACATCGGATGCATCGATGGATTTCAAAAATGATAAGTCACGTAGACAATATACAAGAAAATTAATCAATGTTCTGTTTTTATTATCTGTCCACCCATCTAACATTAATGTACAACATGTTCCTTCCACTAATGTTTAAAAGATTCAATTAGTAATGTGCACTCCTCCTTGCAATCATTTAATAAATTTATCTTCATTCTATAATACGAAGAATGCTCATACCTGGGCCCTATGGCTGATATGGCATCAGTAGCTTGTTGTGTATAAAGTGAATTTAAAATATTATGTGGTATACCACAATCAAAAAACCACTTTGCAATAGTCATATCTACTTTATGCACAACTTCTTTGGAAGCCATCATACTCTTAATAGAAGGTTGTGCACATTTTGTTATTATTGGGATAAAAAATTTATCAACATATTCAAGTTTTCTCTTACTCTTTATTTATTGAAGGTTGTGAATGATTAGATTTTGATAATGTCGATCCTATTTCCTCAACATTACAAGCTTCAGAGTATGTGCAAGCAACTTCCATTGATTCGTGCGCTTATTGCTTATAAATATTTTTTTATAAATTTTTCTCCATTTGAAAACGAATATCATGCGGAACTTTTTTACAAAAACCAATATTACCGTTAATACCTAAAAAATGTTGTTTCATTCTATTTATAAAGCCACCCTTGTAAATACTATCATAATCTAAGCATTTGTATTGCCTCTTTTTATCATTATTTTTTATCTCAGTAAAATGATTCCATGCATGATCTGTTTTCTCATGCACATTATATATAATGCTTAACATGCTCTGAGATCTAGATGCTTCCATAATCAAATAATTTTTTTACATCAGTTGACAAAATAAATTTCTTAAAATATTCTTACAAAAGTAAAACAAGAAGTAGAACATATGTAACAGCCTAAACTCTTAAGCACCAAGGTATTGTCCGTTTTAGCCAGAAAGGCCTCACGTTTTTGCCCTCAGAAGATAACTTCCCAGTAAGTCACCCATCCTGGGAGTGCTCCCACCTGAGCACGCTTAACTTTGGAGCTCTTATCAGGAACTCCACCGTTATCTAAAAAGGCGCCTCGATGTTTAAGAGTTTCACTTATTACTACTTAAGTGGGTCATCACAATCTCCCCAACTTAAATAACTGACGTCCTCGTCAGTATCCACAAACAGATCCAAGAACCATCCATTGGGTAGATAGAACTAGAGGTGACCACTATAGGCTCAAGAGGTACCCACAACCATGTAGCATCTTAACCATCATGGGTTCAAGATGCTGCTCACATGAAGTGGTACTTTGCCTGTATGGCACTTAGCTCCTATCTGACACCCTATGGTTTGCTCTAATACCATTTGTAACAGCCCAAACTCTTAAGCACCAAGGTATTGTCCGCTTTGGCCAGAAAGGCCTCACGGTTTTGTCCTCAGAAGATAACTTCCCAGTAGGTCACCCATCCTGGGGGTGCTCCCACCTGAGCACGCTTAACTTTGGAGTTCTTATCAGGAACTCCACCGTTATCTGAAAAGGCGCCTCGATGTTTAAGAGTTTTACTTATTACTACTTAAGTGGGTCATCACAATCTCCCCAACTTAAGTAACTGATGTCCTCGTCAGTATCCACACACAGATCCAAGAACCATTCATTGGGTAGATAGAACTAGAGGTGACCACTACAGGCTCAAGAGGTACCCACAACCATGTAGCATCTTAACCATCATGGGTTTAAGATGCTGCTCACATGAAGTGGTACTTTGCCCTGTATGGAACTTAACTCCTATCTAACACCATATGGTTTGCTCTGATACCATTTGTAACAGCCCAAACTCTTAAGCACCAAGGTATTGTCCGCTTTGGCCAGAAAGGCCTCACAGTTTTGCCCTCAGAATATAACTTCCCAATAGGTCACCCATCCTGGGAGTGCTCCCACCTGAGCACGCTTAACTTTGGAGTTCTTATCAGGAACTCCACTGTTATCTGAAAAGGCGCCTCGATGTTTAAGAGTTTCACTTATTACTACTTAAGTGGGTCATCACAATCTCCCCAACTTAAGTAACTGACGTCCTCGTCAGTATCCACACACAGATCCAAGAACCATCCATGGGTAGATAGGACTATACGTGACCCCTACAGGCACAAGAAGTACCCATAACCATGTAGCACCATAACCATCATGGGTTCTAACAGCCCAAACTCTTAGGCACCAAGGTATTATCCGCTTTGGCCAGAAAGGCCTCACGATTTTGTCCTCAGAAGATAACTTCCCAGTAAGTCACCCATCCTGGGAGTGCTCCCACCTCGTCAGTATCCACACACAGATCCAAGAACCATCCATGGGTAGATAGGACTATACGTGACCCCTACAGGCACAAGAAGTACCCATAACCATGTAGCACCATAACCATCATGGGTTCTAACAGCCCAAACTCTTAGGCACCAAGGTATTATCCGCTTTGGCCAGAAAGGCCTCACGATTTTGTCCTCAGAAGATAACTTCCCAGTAAGTCACCCATCCTGGGAGTGCTCCCACCTGAGCATGCTTAACTTTGGGTAGATAGGACTATACGTGACCCCTACAGGCACAAGAAGTACCCATAACCATGTAGCACCATAACCATCATGGGTTCTAACAGCCCAAACTCTTAGGCACCAAGGTATTATCCGCTTTGACCAGAAAGGCCTCACGGTTTTGTCCTCAGAAGATAACTTCCCAGTAAGTCACCCATCCTGGGAGTGCTCCCACTTATTACTACTTAAGTGGGTCATCACAATCTCCCCAACTTAAGTAACTGATGTCCTCGTCAGTATCCACACACAGATCCAAGAACCATCCATTGGGTAGATAGAACTAGAGGTGACCACTACAGGCTCAAGAGGTACCCACAACCATGTAGCATCTTAACCATCATGGGTTCAAGATACTGCTCACATGAAGTGGTACTTTGCCCTGTATGGCACTTAGCTCCTATCTGACACCCTATGGTTTGCTCTGATACCATTTGTAACAGCCCAAACTCTTAAGCACCAAGGTATTGTCCGCTTTGGCCAGAAAAGCCTCACGGTTTTGTCCTCAGAAGATAACTTCCCAGTAGGTCACCCATCCTGGGAGTGCTCCCACCTGAGCACGCTTAACTTTGGAGTTCTTATCAGGAACTCCACCGTTATCTGAAAAGACGCCTCGATGTTTAAGAGTTTCACTTATTACTACTTAAGTGGGTCGTCACAATCTCCCCAACTTAAGTAACTGACATCCTCGTCAGTATCCACACACAGATCCAAGAACCATCCATTGGGTAGATAGAACTAGAGGTGACCACTACAGGCTCAAGAGGTACCCATAACCATGTAGCATCTTAACCATCATGGGTTTAAGATGTTGCTCACATGAAATGGTACTTTGCCCTGTATGGCACTTAGCTCCTATCTGACACCCTATGGTTTGCTCTGATACTATTTGTAACAGCCCAAACTCTTAAGCACCAAGATATTGTCCACTTTGGCCAGAAATGCCTCACAGTTTTGCCCTCAGAAGATAACTTCCCAGTAGGTCACCCATCCTGGGAGTGCTCCCACCTGAGCACGCTTAACTTTGGAGTTCTTATTAGGAACTCCACCGTTATCTGAAAAGGCGCCTCAATGTTTAAGAGTTTCACTTATTACTACTTAAGTGGGTCATCACAATCTCACCAACTTAAGTAACTGACGTCCTCGTCAGTATCCACACACAGATCCAAGAACCATCCATGGGTAGATAGGACTATACGTGACCCCTACAAGCACAAGAGGTACCCATAACCATGTAGCACCATAACCATCATGGGTTCTAACAGCCCAAACTCTTATGCACCAAGGTATTGTCCGCTTTGACCAGAAAGGCCTCACGGTTTTGCCCTCAGAAGATAACTTCCCAGTAGGTCACCCATCCTGGGAGTGCTCCCACCTGAGCACGCTTAACTTTGGAGTTCTTATCAGGAACTCCACCGTTATCTGAAAAGGCGCCTCGATGTTTAAGAGTTTCACTTATTACTACTTAAGTGGGTCATCACAATCTCCCCAACTTAAGTAACTGACGTCCTCGTCAGTATCCACACACAGATCCAAGAACCATCCATTTGGTAGATAGAACTAGAGGTGACCACTACAGGCTCAAGAGGTACCAACAACCATATAGCATCTTAACCATCATGGGTTTAAGATGCTGCTCACATGAAGTGGTACTTTGCCCTGTATGGCACTTAGCTCCTATCTGACACCCTATGGTTTGCTCTGATACCATTTATAACAGCCCAAACTCTTAAGCACCAAGGTATTATCCGCTTTGGCCAAAAAGGCCTCACAATTTTGCCCTCAGAAGATAACTTCCCAGTAGGTCACCCATCCTGGGAGTGCTCCCACCTGAGCACGCTTAACTTTGGAATTCTTATTAGGAACTCCACCGTTATCTGAAAAAGGCGCCTCAATGTTTAAGAGTTTCACTTATTACTACTTAAGTGGGTCATCACAATCTCCCCAACTTAAGTAACTGACGTCCTCGTCAGTATCCACACACAGATCCAAGAACCATCCATGGGTAGATAGGACTATACGTGACCCCTACAGGCACAAGAGGTACCCATAACCATGTAGCACCATAACCATCATGGGTTCTAACAGCCCAAACTCTTAGGCACCAAGGTATTGTCCGCTTTGACCAGAAAGGCCTCACGGTTTTGCCCTCAGAAGATAACTTCCCAGTAGGTCACCCATCCTGGGAGTGCTCCCACCTGAGCACGCTTAACTTTGGAGTTCTTATCAGGAACTCCACCGTTATCTGAAAAGGCGCCTCGATGTTTAAGAGTTTCACTCATTACTACTTAAGTGGGTCATCACAATCTCCCCAACTTAAATAACTGACGTCCTCGTCAGTATCCACACACAGATCCAAGAACCATCCATTTGGTAGATAGAACTAGAGGTGACCACTACAGGCTCAAGAGGTACCCACAACCATGTAGCATCTTAACCATCATGGGTTCAAGATGCTGCTCACATGAAGTGGTACTTTGCCCTGTATGGCACTTAGCTCCTATCTGACACTCTATGGTTTGCTCTGATACTATTTGTAACAGCCCAAACTCTTAAGCACCAAGGTATTGTCCGCTTTGGCCAGAAAAGCCTCACAGTTTTGCCCTCAGAAGATAACTTTCCAATAGGTCACCCATCCTGGGAGTGCTCCCACCTGAGCACGCTTAACTTTGGAGTTCTTATCAGGAACTCCACCGTTATCTGAAAAGGCGCCTCGATGTTTAAGAGTTTCACTTATTACTACTTAAGTGGATCATCACAATCTCCCCAACTTAAGTAACTGACGTCCTCGTCAGTATCCACACACAGATCCAAGAACCATCCATGGGTAGATAGGACTATACGTGACCCCTACAGGCACAAGAGGTACCCATAACCATGTAGCACCATAACCATCATGGGTTCTAACAGCCCAAACTCTTAGGCACCAAGGTATTATCCGCTTTGACCAGAAAGGCCTCACGGTTTTGCCCTCAGAAGATAACTTCCCAGTAGGTCACCCATCCTCGGAGTGCTCCCACCTGAGCACGCTTAACTTTGGAGTTCTTATCAGGAACTCCACCATTATCTGAAAAGGCGCCTCGATGTTTAAGAGTTTCACTTATTACTACTTAAGTGGGTTATCACAACATAACAGCAAAAGTAAAACTAAAAATAAAAAGTAAGGCTCAGTGCCTCAGTTGGAAGCATGGCGGAGCCCATGACCCTTCGGGGATCCTATCTATAGTAGTATCCAATAGTGAGTATATATCAATCAGCTAAGACCAAGGGGACAGTGTTTCAAACCGAAGAATGTGGCCCCTATTTCATCATCATCCTTTATTGTCTCACATTAAAAAATTAATAAAGATGAAATGTTAAGAACTTAAGCTTGACAAAAAATATTATTTTACAAAGAAACATTTTCATTTATCAAGATTGAATTAAATGAAAGTTCAAAAAATATATATATATAAATTGTATACAATTAAAATGCAAATTTTTTCTCAACAATAATATAAAAATATCACGAAAAGTGACTACACGTGTGTTCAACATTCAATCAATTTTTGCTCAAATTATTATTATTTATATATCTAAAGATTCATTAGTAGCTTATCATCATGTTCACTAGATGAGAGTATGATAATTGAAAAGCATAACAGCAGTTCTTAGAATTATTATTTGATTTTCAGAATGCATCTCTTACTGCCTAACCAAATAGCAACTTTTAAAATTATTATTTGATTTTCAGAATGCATCTCTTACTGTTATTTTTTTCATCTATAAAGGTCCATTGGTAATTTACAATCATGTTCACTAGATGAAACTATAATAAGCAAAATAATAATTTTTATAATTGATCATCATGTTCATTAAATGAGATTATGAGATTATGAGAAGCAAAATATCAGTTTATCAAAATTATTGTTTGATTTTCAAAAAGCGTTTATAAAGCCCATTGTTATGAAACAACACCATCCCAAAAAATTAAAATTGTGAGACTCGAGACTCAGTGCCTCGGTTAGAAGCATTGCAGAGCCCATGACCCTTCAGGGATCCTATCCATAGTATATCCAATTTTGAGTATTTGTCAATCAGTTAAGATCAAGGGGACAACATTCCAAACTGAAGAATGTAGCCCCTATTTCATCATCATCCATTATTATCTCACATTAAAATTTCATCAAAATATAAGCCCTAAAATTTAAATCAAAACTAACAAGTGACATTTAAAGATGAAAATCAAATAATAATTTCTAAATCAGTTTTATCTCTCATAATCTCATTAAATGAACATGATGTTAAGCTAATAATTAATATTTAGAGATGAAAGCAACATTCATTAGAAATAAAATAAAAATAATAATATTTAGAGATGTTATTTTAAAATCAAATAATAATTTTTAAAACCATTATTTTGATTATCATAATCTCATCTAATAAACATGAAGATAAACAATTAATGGACATTTAAAGATGAAAATAATGGCATTTAGATATATGCATTCTGAAAAAAAAAACTATCAATAGATCTTTAAAGATAAAAATAATGACATTTAGATATGCATTCTGAAAATCAAATAATAATTTTCTTTAATACTGCAGTTTTACTTATTATAATCTCATCTAATAAACATGATAATAAACTACCAATGGACCTTTAAACTTTATAGATAAAAATAATGACATTTAGAGATATATTCTGAAAAACTAATAATAATTTTGAAAATTATTATTTTACCTATCATACTCTCATCTAGTGAACATAATTATAAACTACCAATGGATCTTTAGAGATAAAAATAATGATATTTAGAGATATATTCTAAAAATCAAATAATAATTTTAAAAATTATTATTTTGCTACTCTTAATCTCATCTAATAAATATAATAATAAACTATCAATAAATTTTAGAGATGAAAATAATAATATTTAGATATGCATTCTGAAAATCAAACAATAATTTTGAAAACTTCTATTTTGCTACTCTTAATCTCATCCAATGAATTTGATGATAAACTACCAATAGATATTTTTATATTAAAATAATGATATTTAGATATACATTCAGAAAATCAAATCATAATTTTGAGAACTACTGTTATGCTTATTATAATCTCATCTAATAAATATGATTATAAACTACCAATAGATCTTTAAAGATGAAAATAATAATATTTAGAGATACATTCTAAAAATTAAATAATAATTTTAAAAATTGTTATTTTGCTACTCTTAATCTTATCTAATGAACATGGTAGTAAACTAACAATAAATTTTTAGAGATGAAAGAAATTATATTTAGAGATGCATTCTAAAAATCAAACTATCAATTAACCTTTAGAGATGAAAATAATATCATTTAGAGATGCATTCTAAAAATACAATAATTAGGAAAATTAATATTTTGTTTATCATATTCTCATTTAGTGAGCATGATAATAGACTACCAAGTACCAATAGACCTTTAAAGATAAAAATAATGGCAATAAAAGACACATTTTGAAAATCAAATAATAATTTTGAAAACTGATCTTTTGCTTATCATACTCTCATCTGGTGAACATAAATGTTAACTACCAATTGACCTTTAGAGATGAAAATAATGACATTTATAGATATATTCTGAAAAATAAATAATAATTCTAAAAACTATTATTCTGCTTATCATACTCTCACTTAATGAGCATGATAGTAAAATATCATATAATTTTTAAAAATAAAAATAATGCATTTAGAGAGACCTTCTGAAAATTAAAATAATAATTTTTTATTTAGTATACTCTCATTTAGTGAACATGATGATAAAATATCAATTGATCTTTATAGATAAAAACAATGATATTTATAGATTCATTCTGAAAAATAAATAATAATTCTAAAAATTACTATTTTACTTATCATACTCTCATTTAGTGAACATAATGATAAAATACCAATTGACATTTAAAAATGAAAATAATGTATTTAAAGATACATTCTGAAAATCAAATAATAATTCTAAAAATTATTATTTTACTTATCATACTCTCATCTATTGAACATGATGGTAAAATATCAATTAACATTTAAAGATGAAAATAATGCATTTAAAGATATATTTTGAATACCAAATAATAATTCTGAAAACTAATATTTTGCTTATCATACTCTTATCTAATGAACATAGT
Source organism: Gastrodia elata (assembly GCA_016760335.1). Lineage (NCBI taxonomy): Eukaryota > Viridiplantae > Streptophyta > Magnoliopsida > Asparagales > Orchidaceae > Gastrodia > Gastrodia elata. Next base: position 26,584,987 of record CM028677.1, on the reverse strand, counting down.
GGTAAAATACAAATTAATCTTTAGAGATAAAAACAATAACATTTATAAATACATTCTAAGAAATAAACAATAATTCTAAAAATTATTATTTTATTTATCATACTCTCATCTAGTGATCATGATGGTAAAATATCAATTGATCTTTAAAAATAAAAATAATGTATTTAGAGATACATTCTGAAAAGCAAACAATTATTCTAAAAACTACTATTTTGCTTATCATACTCCCATTTAGTGAACATGATGGTAAAATATCAATTGACCTTTATAAATGAAAATAATGACATTTATAGATATATTCTAAAAAATAAGTAATAATTCTAAAAATTGATATTTTGCTTATCATACTCTCATCTAGTGAACATGATGGTAAAATATTAATTGACCTTTAAAGATGAAAAATAAAATATTTAAATATACATTCTAAAAATTAAATAATAATTCTAAAAAGTATTATTTTGTTTATTATACTCTCATCTATTAATCATGATGGTAAAATACCAATTGATATTTAAAGATGAAAATAATGCATTTAAAGATATACTCTGAATAACAAATAATAATTCTGAAAATTGATATTTTACTTATCATACTCTCATCTAATGAACATGATGGTAAAATACAAATTAATCTTTAGAGATGAAAATAATGACATTTATAAATACATTCAGAAAAATAAATAATAATTCTAAAAAATATTATTTTGCTTATCATACTCTCATTTAGTGAACATGATAGTAATATATCAATTGACCTTTAAAGATAAAAATAATGCATTTAGAGATACATTCTGAAAAGCAAATAATAATTCTAAAAATTACTGTTTTGCTTATCATACTCTCATCTAGTGAATATAGTGATAAAATACTAATTGACCTTTACAGATGAAAACACTAGCATTTATAGATACATTTTGAAAAATAAAAAATAATTCTAAGAATTATATTTTGCTTATCATACTCTCATTTAGCGAACATGATGGTAAAATACCAATTGACCTTTAAAGATAAAAATAATGCATTTAAATATAGATTCTGAAAAATAAACAATAATTGTAAAAAATATTATTTTGCTTATCATACTCTCATTTAGTGAGCATAATTGTAAAATATCAATTGACCTTTAAAGATAAAAATAATGCATTTAGAGATACATTCTTAAAAACAAATAATAATTCTAAAAACTGCTATTTTGCTTATCATACTCTCATCTAGTGAACATGATGGTAATATATCAATTGACTTTTATATATGAAAACAATGACATTTATAGATACATTCTGAAAAATAAACAATAATTCTAAAAATTACTATTTTGCTTATCATACTCTCATTTAGTTAACATGATGATAAAATACCAATTGACCTTTAAAGATGAAAATAATGCATTTAAAGATGCATTCTGAAAATCAAATAATAATTCTAAAAATTATTGTTTTACTTATCATACTCTCATCTATTGAACATTATGGTAATATACCAATTGACATTTAAAGTTGAAAATAATGCATTTAAAGATAGATTCTGAATAACAAACAATAATTCTAAAAATTATTATTTTACTTATCATACTCTTATCTAATTAATATTATGATAAAATACAAATTAACCTTTATAGATGAAAATAATGGCATTTATAAATACATTCTAAGAAATAAATAATGATTTTAAAAATTATTATTTTGCTTATCATACTCTCATCTAGTGAGCATAATGGTAAAATATCAATTGCCTTTTAAAAATAAAAATAATGCATTTAGAGATATATTTTGAAAAGCAAATAATAATTCTAAAAATTATTATTTTGCTTATCATACTCTCATCTAGTGAACATGATGGTAAAATATCAATTAACCTTTATAAATGAAAACAATAATATTTATAGATACATTCTGAAAAATAAATAATAATTCAAAAAATTACTATTTTACTTATCATACTCTCATTTAGTGAACATGATGATAAAATACTAATTGACCTTTAAAGATAAAAATAATACATTTAAAGATACATTCTAAAAATCAAATAATAATTCTAAAAATTATTATTTTACTTATCATACTCTCATCTATTGAACATGATGATAAAATATCAATTGACATTTAAAGATGAAAATAATGCATTTAAAGATATATTCTGAATAACAAACAATAATTCTGAAAACTAATATTTTGCTTATCATTCTCTCATCTAATGAATATAGTGATAAAATACAAATTAACCTTTTGAGATGAAAATAATGACATTTATAAATACATTCTAAAAAATAAACAATAATTCTAAAAATTATTATTTTGCTTATCATACTCTCATCTAGTGAGCATGATGGTAAAATATCAATTGACTTTTAAAGATAAAAATATGTATTTAGAGATACATTCTGAAAAGCAAACAATAATTTTAAAAATTACTATTTTACTTATCATACTCTCATCTAGTAAACATGATGGTAAAATATCAATTGACCTATTATAGATGAAAATAATAACATTTATAAATACATCCAAAAAAATAAACAATAATTCTAAAAATTATTATTTTGCTTATCATACTATCATTTAGTGAACTGATGATAAAATACCAATTGACCTTTAACGATGAAAATAATGCATTTAGTGATACATTCTGAAAATCAAATAATAATTCTAAAAACTATTGTCTTGCTTATCATACTCTCATCTATTGAACATGATGGTAAAATACCAATTGACATTTAAAAATAAAAATAATACATTTAAGGATATATTCTGAATAACAAACAATAATTCTGAAAATTAATATTTTGCTTATCATACTCTCATCTAATGAACATGATAGTAAAATACAAATTAATCTTTAGAGATAAAATAATGATATTTATAAATATATTCTGAAAATAAATAAAAATTTTAAAAATTATTATTTTACTTATTATACTCTCATTAACTTTTAAATATGAAAACAATGCATTTAGAGATATATTATAGAAATCAAACAATAATTCTAAAAGCTGTTATTTTGCTTAAGCAGTAAGAAGTGCATTCTGAAAATCAAATAATAATTCTGAAAACTGCTGCTTTACTTATCATACTCTCATCTAGTGAACATGATGGTAAAATATCAATTGACCTTTAAAGATGAAAATAATGATAGTAAGAGATGCATTCTAAAAATTAAATAATAATTTTGTTACTCGTACCGAACGAAAAACTGTTGTTATGCTCTTACCGACTAAGAATGAACCAACCAAGCAATCGACGAAGCCAGCCAGCAACCCACGAAGCCGACACCCGATAGGAGAAAAAGTCGAAATGCAGAATAGGTTGAAAAGAAAATGACGAGGGCATGAGACAACAAGATTCCATATTCACATATAACCTTCGCAGTTTGCAGGCATTGAGGAAAATCCGAGCGTCCGTTTTAAATCGCATGCTTCGCATGTGATTAAGAAGAACTGGGCGATTCTATCAAAATCGGTCTAGTTTTACGGTTCGGCGGTCGAACCGCAAAACTAGCCGACTTTTTCCCAGTTCGACAATTTGCATTTATTTATTCGAATCGGGCCGGTTAACCGACCGGTTCGCAGTTGAACCGGCCGGTCCAGTTCGATTTTTAATTCCTTGATTGTAATGTCATTAATATTTTTTGACAATAATTATCATAATGATTAAAATTCACGTATTTTTACATTTAATTATTGCTGATAACGCTGAACCATCCTACCGTTGATGGCCTGCAAGGGCCTTGCATTCTCCTCAAATCCCTGATTATAAAAAATAAAAAATTGAATAAAAATGTTATTATTTTCAAAAACTCACAGATTCTACAGCTTCTTTGAGCACTCTTATCTGATGCCTTGACACACTCCTCACCTGCAAAGTAAATAATGGCATTAGTAAATCAAGGCAGGAAGTTGGGTTAATTACGAAAAAATAATTAATTACCTTTTTAATGATGGTCCAAATGACACCTTGAGTGCATGGGGGTGTTGTGATGGAGCCCGTGTATCTGTAGTAGTTTCTGCCTCCCTTTGTTATATCTCTTGGATTAACACGCCCTGCCTTCACCTCTGCTTCTTTCTTACCGCTCACCATCTTTATGTTTTTTATCAACTTAATTAATGATTTATAATATGATTAATATTAAAATCTCAAAATAAGTCTTACACTATTTTTTTCTTTGAAGAAATTGAGGTCTGCATTAAAGTTCAACCTAAAGTACTTAGCCACATTAATATGATGATTAATACGAAAAATGTTATGATTCCTTCAATTTTATTCAAATTCTTTCAAATATTAAAAGTGTGTTAAGAAAATGGGTGAGAGAAAAATATGATATGGTGCATTAATTATTTTTGACTAATAGTAAAATTAAAGACATTCAATTGATAATTAGTACCTTGGCAAGGAAAGAATCAGGTCGGCCGATGCTATACAGGATGGCAACCACTGCGGTTTTATTGTCTGTGGGTCTATGATGAACCATATGCAGCTCCAAAGAATACCTATGATTATATATTACATGATTGCCCAGAACAAAATCATTTGCTCAAGCATCAATGATTTGTGTAACCAGTAAAATTTGAACTCAAAATCTGAAATAATAATTACCAAGTCTCAACAAAATATCATTCACAATGTTCATCAACTTTATTTACTCAACATTATGAGAAGCAGCTATTAGCCAATCCCTAAACAGATTATTTAAAGTTGTTCATTTAGTTCAGCAGCTATCAAGCTGCGCCAAACCCTAAAGCTGCTCATTTTTTAAATGAGCTTAATTTGAAAGATATTAAGAAAACTTTTTAACAAAATCTCTCTTAATTTAAGAGATATTAATCAAAAGAAGACCTAATAATTTTAATCCACAACATGGTGGAAAAGGCAACTTCATACTCAAAACCAATCTCGGGCCCATTCATGGGTTAAACCTGGGTTCGGGCCGGGTTCGGATAAGTTTAATCTGGTCAAGAAAAAAATCTCTGGCCGGGCCTAACCCAGACCGGCAATTAGGCTTCTTTTGAAACCCCAAGCCTGATTTGCCTGGGACTCAGGCCAGGCCAGCCCACTAACTTCTCATAGTATGAAAAACAACTTCAATGAAACTAAATTTTTTGATATCAAATGCAGCTTAAATAGAGTTAATATCTTTATTAAAAAGTAAAAGAGAAATTTACTCATGTATACAAGAAAAAATGTATCACATCAATTCCATTCTTAAACATATAAAATATCATATATATCAACCTCAACTTTTTATCCTAATGTGCCCTATATAGTAAAACCTTAATGATATTAGCCCCATCTTTAAACTTGCAATTTATAACTCATATAACTTAATGATATTAACTCACATAACTCTTGTAACTCATGACAACTTAATATTAATAGCCCTAAAATATCAACGCAAGTAACTTATGACAGTAATATGTTACTTAAATGCATTAATCATTAAAATTACTAAATTAAATTTATAAGCTCAATGAATACCCTTAAACTACATAATTAACTATTCATTAAGCTCCCTCCACATCATAAAATAAAACTACAATTCAAATCTCAATCCAATATCATTGTTATCAAGATTTGGATGCTAAATACATAAATACCCAAGATTTGAATGCAATCGAATTTTTTTTTTTTTCAATTCATACGGATTTTTTTCTTTATGAAGTATCAATGCATCATAGCAATCTATGCTTTTCAAAATTCAGATCATGCATTTTAATGTTTGCTTTCTTTTCTGCTAGCAAGGCATGATTTTATCTGCATACATTTACTTTTGGAAATAATTAATCTAGGCTCCAAAATTTCCATTAAGAAAAAATTTAGATCCCTTAAAACTTGCAGACATGCTTACCACACAAACATAAAGCAAAGGAATCTATTATCGTGACAGAAAAAAGAAAGTAAAAGGAATTCCACTTTACAGAAGAAAAGTTCGCGCTTTTCAGAAATCCATTTGTAGTGATGCCCTCTATAAAAGCTTAAAATAATAATCGCAGATAATTTATTATATTGCTAGTGGTGAGAAGAACATACTTTATATAAACAAACTCTGTGAAAATTGGCCTAGCTAGGTGTGCCAATTAGTTGACAGGTTATCCGAGGGGATGTAAAAAACACAGAGAAATGACATGTGAAACACTTAAAATGCGTTAACTGAGCGATTTTGGGATTACATTTGACCATAATTATATTAGTTATATTAGATTTTCTAGGGTTTGTAACTGCTGCAACTTTGCTTTGAGAAGAATTGTAATAGTTGTCGCTTTAGATTTTGTGTTTGCATTTGGTGCTTGGGTGTTTTTCAAGAGTATACAAGATTCTTGAAATTAAAAGTTCCTCCGCTTCGTTCTCAACAAATTTCAGTGTGATAATGGAGATTTAGGTGCCTAAACTGTAAATCAGAGTGGTCCTCATGAAATTCCATTATATGAATTTGCAGGATAAAATTTTAAGGGAAAAAACACATGTGAAAATAACTCAACAGACTTCAAACATCTAGTAATTTACCCAAAATGTAAATAAGTTTAGTTTTGAGTACTTCTGTGTATATATTTAATTCCAAAATTTCATTTATGTGAGGTAATACACACCTGTGGCCATCAATTGTGTGCTCTGAAGGGGTGTGCCAATGCACTTGCTGAAGAGAAAACTTGGTTCTGTTTATGCATATTTCTCCAACTTTTTTCTCCCACTTCAACTAGCTCAACACAAGTATAAATAATATATAGCCATCATAAACATGAGCATATAGTGAATGTTATTATGACCAACTTAATGATAGATAAGGAGTTCAGATCTAGCTATTTATATATTTGACTCAATGAAACATGTAAATTTGCATTGACAATAAAACTGTAAAATAGATTAAGTACCATTACAGCATGACCAACATTCTTCATAACAGCATCAGCAGAACGATATCTCCATTTGAGATCACCCAACTGAGAAAAGTATTGCACCCTTTTGCTGTCCAGATTTATAGGAGACTGCATTCTTCCTTTATTACAAATTTCCCAATCCTTCTTTATATCTCCCCAATGGCAAGGTCCATTTCTGCTCCCATTCCTGTAGCTGAAATCCTCCACTTTCATTTCTGAGTTTATTAATATGCATCAAATGATACAGCATATATATAAAGAGAATGGAAAGGAATGCATGTTTTATTACCTTCGGATAATACTCCATGGTTGAAGAAGAAGAAGAAGAGGAGGAGGAGGGATGTTGTTGCAGGGGTTTTGAGAGAGGAAAAGTTCTGATGCTCCATCAGAGAGTAGTAACAGAGAAAGGTCAGATGCAGAAAATATTCAGAATTAAAGCTTAATTCTCATGGCATGGCTTTTTATAGTGAAATTTTGCTTTTAGGCATGCAATTTTGATTGAATTATGCTGAAATTACATCTAAATACAAAAGTGCACCGCTAAATTATACTGTTAAATCTCTTTAATTAGAATTAATTGAGATTGCATTTATTTACTTTTAAATTTTATTTATTATATGTTTTATTTATTTATGATCTTCAGCTTATGTTTGGACAAACTGATTATGCGATAAATATGTATTCATTAGTATTGAATGTTAAACTTAGATAATTGAGTTAAATTAAATTATTACTTTGTTAATTAAATAAATAAGAAAAGAAATACGACATTGATAGCACAATAGATTTTGCATTAAATTGTTTTAGTATATTTTTATGTTAATTTAAAACACATCATTGAACCTTTGCCCAGTTTCTAAAATAATAGAGATTTTTGTCCTTATTCATTGATAAATCATACACAGTTATAAATAAATTCACACTTATTGTAACAAGTTATTCTGAATTCAACTATCAAACTGATAAAAGGATAAGGAAAAAAATACATATAAAATAATAAGAACATGCTTGATTGATCTTTTGGATTTGAATTTTTAATAAGTCAAAAATCAAGCATTTCTTCTTCAAAAAAAAAAAAAAAGAGAGTTAGCGATTGTTATGATAGCACAAAATAATGCTTAATAATTACTTTATGATTTTATTGATGAAATAATACATTTTAAATAAAAAAATATTAACTTAATTTGTGTATTTATTGGAATGCTCAGCAGCGCTCTTTTGGAGTAATACCAGATCATGCTCTCTTCTTTTCCGTTGTAAGCATTGTAGATATCAACGCACCCAAAATGGCCCAAGAAATTTTTCGTCCAACCGGGCGAATTCATTTTAGTCGGAGCTCACGATCGCTGCTAAAACTGCGATTTTTCTCGCTACACGGCAAGGAAAACGAAGGCGGAGCTCGCTCGCGATGAAGACAAAGGAGTTAGCCGATGCCGATGCTGACGCTCTTTCCGCAGCCGAAGATGCCCTTTCCACTGTCGATGCTTGCCGACGAAGCAGAAGACGCGAAGCTCGCCGGTAAAGGCGAAGCTCGCCGGTAAAGGCGAAGCCGAAGACACAAAGCTCGCCGATGAAGACGAAGCCAAAGACACGGCTTATCAAGGTGCAGAGCTCTCATCAACGAACTCATTTTTTTAAGGAAATGCTAAACCTCTAAATAAAAAATTTTCAGGATTACTTTTTTTTTTCACATCTAACACACAAAAAAAATATATTGCATTTGTTTATACATAAAACTGTTATATTATTCATACTTAATTTTGATTATTTTATGAAATTGTAGTATAGCTGCACTCTTCTTTTAATTTTAATTGTCCTGATGAAACGAATATGGATTCTTTTCAAAATATATGTTCTTTCATTTCAAACACATATTCAAACTGCTACAAAACAATCAAATTATATTATAATCTAATCACGCCGCATATAACTCTTAATTAAAAAAATCATGGAGTTGTAATTTGAACTTAAGAATGGTCACAGCTACTCCATAAACCAAAAAAGAAACAAATATCTATTATAATGTTGAATAAAATAATGGGAGAGGAGGATAGAGAGAGAGGGAACTTCTGTGATACAAGAAACTCATATATCTTGTGCAAAGCAAACCACTAGATCTCTTTGAGGTTGCATGTTTCAAAATAAGCACATTCAAAAATAACTAACTACTTGCAGCATTTGTAATTGATCCAAACGAAAGGCAAGGGAAGGCAAAGGCATAACACACGAGTAAATGCCTCATAGCCACATGCACAAAGAACCACAAAAAAATTCTCTCTTCATCATTAGGCAACTTCCAACGCTTATCAATAGTGCTAACTTGCCATATGCATGAGAACGCCGGGGTAGAAATAACTAAAGATAATCGACTGTTGTTGCATTCAGCCAACATAGTTTGCACCAAAATGCTTGCACACAAGAAAGTGCAAATTATCCATCCATTTGCCGACAGAGATATAAGGTAGGAGGTAGCAGGATATCGGTGTTAATAGGTAGTGTTTCTTCACTGCAGCAAAATAGTAGTTGCAAAGAAAGAGCATATGCAAGTAAGATTTAAATGCTCACAAATTACAGGCAATTAGAGATATCAACAATTTTGAACCCCACACGAATAGCTTTTCCATTACGAGCAAGCAAATCTGGTGCCATGCCCTTCTAACTAAAAAAAAAAGCCCACTACATCTTGCTAAGCCTCAAGAAATATGAATGTGAAGAAAAAAAAACTTCCAATACTTAGGGTTTAAAGTTAACCCTGACAAAACTATAGCAGTGAAGAACATAGAAGAAGCCTTGTTGCAAAATTAAAGTTAACCCTGACATAACTAAAGCAACCGGCAATTGGCCACGACCACAAATTGTGGCCGACATATGAAGCCTTATGGGAGCATATCAATGTTTGCAAGGTTATTTGAAATTTTTTTGAACTTGTTTCTTTACATTCTCTTACCAAAGTCAGTCAAAAGTTTTATTGAAAGAAAGAGCATGAAGACGCCTTCCTGCACTAATGAAAAATTTATAGACTTTAAAGTTGAAGTTAATGCATTTGAATTTGCACAACGAGCTACGCTAATACAAGCAAAAAGACCTATAGCATATCTTTCTACAACGCTGCAACGCAAAGGAATTCTCCCCGCTAATGCAAAGAGCAACTTGCCTTGCACCAACTCATCAAGCAATCAAGCGCCGAGGACATTATCTCCAAACACAATCAATGCTAACCACAAGCAACTACAATATCTCAAAATACAATCAATGCTAACCAAGATTGACATACGAAGTGGATGTCATGCATCCAAGGGTTCAACCTGATACTCAAGTATAACAAAGGAGTGCATACCAACCAAAACAAACTGAGTGAGATGGATTCATAAAGCCCATTCTTGAAAAGTTGTTGGACATTTTGAAGTTGGGAAGACCCTTCTTGTGATGACCTAAGTTAGGTTAATAAAAATCAATCTAACATAGGGTGTATCTTTCCGAATGATCATATTGGCAGTTAAGCAAAATACATTTAAACAACATTCAGAGTCATACAAGGATAAGAAATATTATTCATTCAATTTAACATCACATTATCTAGAATATTACATATTTGACAACATACAAAAATAAATATTTGTCTCTTGAAAAGAAAGTAAAAACTAAAGTTTTATTCTGTGCAACGATTCTTCTTAACATATTTAAGTTATCATAGCCTCCTCCAGCAGTATCTGATCTGATATTATAAAGTAAATGCTATGGTGCACATTCTAAATACAAAAAATATTAAATAATATAATTTTAAGCAAAAGCGAAAGGCGAAAATGATATGATAATAATTGCAAAAAATATGATTTTAATACAATAAAAATAATCATAACTCGTACATAAACATTTTTTTATCATGGTTATATCACATGCTAAATTTCAAATGATAAATCAATAATTGCATAAAGATTTATGTTTTTGTTTATGATTTGATATCATGAAATGATGTTAATGGTTGTAATGGGCAAAGCCAAAATCTTGAGGTTGGGTTTAATAAAATTATGTTTATCACCTGGGCCCCCTCAAAAGCTCCAAATGACACCCTTATGGCTCCCGATGGACTAGCCCGTCCTTAACATATTCAACCACCATTTGAAACATTTTGCAATATTCACAAGATACATAAATATCATTTTGTTTCTTTTACATCATTAGTAGTAAAAATAACGCATTTAATATCCATACAAAACAGACTCATAGCGATGCTTAAGCAGCAATAAAAGCAAATAAGAGTATAAAAAATAATATTCAGTATACCTTTGTGTAAACTTAATAAGATGAATCACTCACAATTCTGATGTAGTACTGAGAGATTTGATGTGTTTGCAAAATTTAAGTTTTGTAGTTTTATCAGTCTTTGAAAATATCCGTATTTATTATTAAAGCATATATTCTCATTTCTAAGCTTGATCTCGATTAGTTAGTTAATTAATAAACTTACATGTTTTTATTAAGATGATCAGGTTTCATTATTTATACAACAAATAAGTTTTTATGGCACAAATTAAAATATATTTTAAATTCAAAAATTTCAGAACTTAATCAGCATAACAACTGGTCAAACACTAAGATTTATAATTTCAAAATATAAACTTAATAATGTATAATAGATCAGTAAGTCCATACTGAATTTCCACTCTTAATTCATTGTCTAATCTCATTCACACTCTTCATAAGGTTTGCTTGATCTTAATTCATAATTAATTCTCTTTTCAAGAAATTTTCATAAAGCAAATGAGACTTGCTACATTGGGACAATTAATGAGTTCATTCTAAGCGAGACAGATATGCTTCTTTGTATTGCCATTCCTTTAAAATCTAAGGGTGATAATCTTGTATCTCAACACTTATCACTCTTCCTCTTGTCCACATACCAGTTTAGGTTGTTTCAATTGACCTTAATAGATCTAACCTTAGGAGCAAAGTCAAATCTAATTTCCTCAATGCTTCCAAATCAACCTTTTAAATCCACATTACCTTTGAATATGATTCATTTTTCCTATTTGCCTAATTAATTTTATTGAGTTGTGATTAGGAGCATACATTCCACCTACCTTAATACTTATATAAGTTAGTGGCTCTAATCCCATTAGATCAACCTATTCTAAACTTGAATTTAGTTTCAATCCTACTTATAAAGATTAATCGGTCTACCATTTAGATTTCTAAGGTAAACTGCATGATTCAATTAGTCTGAATGAAAAACCCTTGCTGATTAAGTTTCTGCATTATAGGTTTCTATTACCTCATCCTAAGCAGAAATAGATTTGTTTTAGACTAGAACACCCTATCAAGCATCTATGATTCTTAATTGCAAGCACAAATTCTAATTTGTTCTACCAAATCAGAAATAAAGTAGAGAAATGAACTCACACCTTAAGCAAATGAGGAATCATTGAAGACGAAGAAGGTCGTGTGAGAAGAAAGATCAGATGTCGATTGTCTCGTGCAGTACAATGGGCGGAAGGGCAGGATCGACGCATGCGTCTCGTGCAGCACCGTGGTCAGAGAGGTAAGATCCAAACGCGATTAAATAGGTCGTGCGTGCGTAACGCACGTCCGCTTCGTGCGGCTTGATCAGCCGGAAATGGCGCTGAGAAGCCTATGACAATTGAAGTAGCTTTATCCTTGACCATTCAAGCAGCTAGCTATAGAAGTAGGTGAATGGTGTTGTAGCCCAATGGATTAGACTCGAGAGTTGTTATCTCAGATCTTGAGTTCAAATCCCACCGGCTACACATTTGTTTTATATTTGAAGCTCGTCTAATTAAAAAAAAAAACTATAGGAGTACCGTCTCAACCAAGCCTACACTTATACTTATGTCAGGTAGATCTAGTATAGAAGTTGTATATTTACAAAATATTTAACGGTGAAATTAATAGAAAAAAATTATCTTCATTTAAACTTTATAGATCTTATATTTACAACATGTACCAAGAGAAAATTTTAATGAGTTTTGGGAATAAAAGAATTTGTGTGGCATATATTGATATTATCAAATATATGTATAATGGGCATGTACGATTGCAAGGTGACTTCTCTAATACTTATCTTATTACTATTTAATTACAACAAGGCTTTGCTCTTAATCCAGATCTATTAACTTTAATTATGGATGTTCTTATGAACGCATTCAAGAGGAGTTCATTGGTGCATATTATTTGCAAATAATATTCTATTAATTGATAAAGCTATGGATTGAGTTAAGGAATTCAAGTTGTGGACTATGATAGAATCTAAGGGTTTTCATCTTATTAGAAAGATCTAAAATAAAATATATGAAATGCACATTTGATCATACTAGAAATCATAATTTCAATGTCATAACCATTGAAGACCATGTGATAAAAAAGGGCGAGAGATTTAGATACCTTAATTCAATTATTCAAAAAAATGGTAAAATAGACATTGATGTGATTAATAGCATCTAATTAAATTAGATGAAATAGGAGAACGCTTCTAGAGTGTTGTGCAATCGAAAAATTCCACTCATAATTAAAGGAAACCTTTATAGAATGACTATACAACCAATTATATGATATAGGGCCGAATGTTAGGAAATGAAGAAAAAAATTACCGATAAAATGAGTGTATCAGAAGTGAGATTGCTATGGTGGATGAGCAAGTATGCTTGAAAGGGTAGAGTGAGAAATGAGCTCATTCGTAGTAGGATTGTAGTGGCTCTAGTAGTGGATAAGATTAGAGAATATCAATATTTATATGGTTTGAGCATATTAATCATAGATGGTTTGTCCCCTGTTAGAAAAATAGAGTACAATTTTTCCCATGTTAAAGAAGATGAGGAAAACCAACAAAGATGGGAAGAAATCATTAAAAAGAAACTTATTTATTTTGGAACATATGGAGGGGCTTCTATTTGATCGAGTACAATAGAAACAAAAAATTCAAGTAGCTAACCTAACCTAGTGGAACTAAGGCTTAGCACTATTATTGTTGTTGGTGGTGATGACTCTTTAAATATCAATGTGAACCACTTCTCTTTGGAAGTTAATGTCAACTCAATCACTCTGTATTCTTGCCTTTATAATCACATAAATATAAGGTGCTTCATATGAATTTCTATTGAAAGCCAATGACCTTAATACATTCTAGTGCATTTAATAGATGCACAATACCAAAGAAAGTGCGAGAGCACTAGTGAAAATTGCTCTCAAAGCAACCAAAAGACAACTTCAAATATAAATATAATTTATTAAAATTTTAATGGCGCCATCCTCATAGATTAGAATGACATTTTGATCATAATTCCATATATATGAAATTGTGCTTTGTTAAATTTTAAACATGACTTCTTAAAATTTCAATTTTCTACAACTTTTGAAGTTTTAGATTTTTACACTGCAATTATGGTGTCAAAAAGTTTAGATAAATTCTACACAACAGCAACTCAAGCCTTAATCCCATGGGACGGGGTCAGATACAAGAATTCTTTATTCTCAATGTGCATAGTAAAAAATAACCTCCTCAACTTTCAAATAGAGAAGATCCTTCTAATAGTTTCTTCCCATATTGTTTTGGTCTTTCTCTTCCTCTTTTAACATGAGAAAAATTCATAACTCAATTTTTCTAGCAAGGACATTGAATGATCTACACTTATTATGCCCAAATCATTTAAGGTGGCATTCTCTAACATTATCCACTATTGGAGCCACTCCAGCTTTTTTACAAATAAACTCATTTATCATTCTATCATTGTATACCTACTCATCCACCTATACATCCTCTCTGTAACACTTATTTTATTGGTCAATTTTTTCTTTGTTGGCCAATACAAACCCCATATAACATAGTTGGTCCTATAACTGCTCTGTAAATTTTTCCTTATTCTTTAAGTATAATCTATGATCACACCAATACTTCAAAAGTACTCCTCCATTTCATCCAACTAGCTCAGACACTATTAATCACATCACTCTACATTTCTACAAAAAAATAAAAATAGCCATTTAGCACATCCTCAACTTTTTACAAACAAAATGTAGTTGCTTGATGAATCAGAATAGGGAACAATTTAAGTGGTTAAATGTTGAATTAAGCTAAGCTATTCAAATATTATGTTTATTTTAGTTTTTATTTTGACTTTAAGCTGGAAGTTAAGCTAAGCTGTTAAGCTTAAGCTGTTCAAGAGTAGCTCGGTTAAGATAAGATAAGCCCGGTTAATCTCATACTGAATTATATCTTGGAAACAAAAACTTTAAAAGAGAATTTTCTAGATGATTTTATCAAATGCAAAATATTTCAAGATCTTTCATAGGCAATTTTTCTATGAAAAATTCAGAAATGCTTTATTAGAGGTAATGTAATCAGAGAATGTTGCTCTATGAACACAGTTAGCATTGCTCAACATATGACATTGGTTGTCAAACATCGTGCAGCCTAGAAGTGTTAGATATTTAAATACATAAATTTTAAGTAACATGCTAATAGTTTTCCATTAACTAAAAAACAAAACTCAAGCATCCATTACTTTGTTAAAGAAATTTATATTTCATTTTTTAAATGTAACTATAAGATGTTGCATGACTACATGAAATAAAGAAGCCATAGCTCCAGCAATAAAGCGATCCGTAAAACATGCCTCTAAAAGTCACATTATAATGCTAAGAAGTTCAGACCTTAATGCTCCCAAAGTCTGTATCATCAGAATCATAGATAATTAATACATCAAAATTGTAAACGCACTATGAAAACAATTAAATTTGATGCAAATTAAATAACAGCAAAATTATGCTGATTACTAAATTCAATTTCCTCCATTACACAAGAAATTTAAATCCATGCATAATGGGCACCTGTCGCATAGTGATACATTTATCGTCAAAAAAATAAAAACACTAGATGGGATCACTACAAACCTACTAAATAGACAAAAAACTATCCAATTCAACATAATCTTGGCTTTACACAAAAGATGCTAATAAAACATTCCAGTTATCTTACTACAGAATACAAACTACACTACTAGATGCTTAATTACACAAGATAAAAAAAATTGACCTAGCTAGGGATCATCGTCAATGCTTTTGGAATTCAGAATAAAACAAGTGCACTTATCTTTGATGGCTTCAGCCTCGTTCCCATATTCTTTGAACCTAAATTCTTCCTGCTTGCAAGCCGATGGCACCTTGCCCTCACTGTAGCAACGATTACAGAGGCTAAAATGCTGTTTTGCCTCCCTGAACCTAGATCCAATTATCGGGTATTGGCATATGTAGCAAGTGTGCTTACCATGACGTATCCGATCACCTGTTTCAAGCTTAGCCAACGTGCTTAAAATTCCAAAACCCCAATCTTGGTCATTGAACATCTCAAGAAACATATGAAAGGACACCATAGAGGGATTGGATTCTCCATGCAACTCCATCATGGCACTGACACCATGGGAAGGAATGTACACAGCTCTCAAAAGCTTAATATAAGTGATTGCATCACTTCTCCTTATTACTGTTCCCCGACCTTCATTGGTCTGCCGCCATAAGAGGGCATCAAAAACTACACTTTTCCTCCTGTTCAATGAACCAGAGCAAATGGGAGCAATTATAGCAAAGAACATACCCAAATCAACACGACCAGAGCCTGGAGCATCCATGATGGACAAAATCTTCTCATTGACTGCCTTTACGGATCCTTGGAATGTTTCCGCCTTACACTGAAGCAGCTTGTACAAGATCATCTCCAGGCCAGCCTTTCTGATTGACTTTACGGGAGCGCCACTACCAGAATATGATAAAGGAACATTGGTCTCGCTCATTTCCTTCTTCAGTAGTTCAATATCACAGCGATCTAACCTGGTAAGCCTCTGGAAAGCCCTGATCTCCAAAGCATTTGCAAGATCCTGTCTCAGAGTCGTTTTCCTTCCAATTCTCCTAAACTTTGAAGGCTCCACCACAAGAAACTCTCTCTCCCCATTAACTACACCATCGCCACCATTGTTGTGCTTCTTCTTCTTCTTAAGCATTTTAAGATGAACAATTGTATCATAAACCTCGATTCTCCTGGTCATCTTGAATGCCTCCACGAGAGACTTTTTAGCCTCATCGTTTTCACCAGCGCCTAACAAAGATGCAGCCTTGTTGAGCTGAGCCCTCCAACTATTAGGCTGAAGGGCCAATACCCTAGCGTACATTTCCGAAGCGCGAGCAAACCTCCCTGCATCCATGAATAGCCCTCCAAGGTTATAAAGAGCATCCACATGCCCGGGCATGAGATCAATGGCCTTCTGAAATTCCTGAATTGCGCGCTCATCCTCGCCCATGGCATGGAGAGCAGAGCCTAGATCGCAGTGGGCATCAGCATAGTCCGGACGCAGAAAGACAGCCTCCTCGAGAGCCTTCTCTGCAGCGCGGTACTCGCCCACGCCAAAGAGCGCGCTCCCCAGGAGCTTCAGTGCGCGGAAGTGAGAAGGACAGAGAATAGCGGCTTCACGATAATGCTCGCAGGCGTTCAGCACCATTCCCTCTGCCTCAAGAGAGATCCCAACGTTGGCATGGATTTGGGGCAAAAACTGCGCCCACTGGTAACCGCCTGCTTCGGCAGCCTCGAGGGAGAGGAGAAACTCCTCTCTGGCCTCTCTGTAGCGGCCGAGGGAGTACAGTACGGTGCCAGCACGGAAATGCGGGCGGACGTCGGTGGGAACAAGCTCGCAGGATCGGCGGAAACTGGTGAGTGCCTCGCGAAAAAGATGGCGCTCGTAGAGAGACCGACCAAGAGCCATATGCGCGTCGAAAGCCTCGTCACGGCCTAGGGCATCCGCGCCAGCGCGGAGGGCCGCGAGTTCTTTGAGGAAGATGGCGTAGTTGGAGTCGGACTCATTCCAGCTGTAGAACCGCCGCTCCGCGCGATCGATCTCCCGCGACCACCCCCCAGCCTCCGAGAACGAATCGAAGTTGTTGCTGCTGGTGTTCACATCGGCACCAGATTTCTGGCTTTGCTTGGACTGAAGCCTCCGGATCATGATTTCAAGGTCATCGAGAAGGGGCCAGGTCGAATCGAAGGCAACTCCGTGATTAGGCGAGGAAGAAACCCAGGGGGCGAAAGAAAGGCGGTTCGGAGGGCAGGAGACGGATGGATCAGCAGCAGCAATGGAAGCAGCTGCTGGGGAGGAAGGGGAAATGGAAGGGGAATGCGGAAGAGAGAGGGATAAGGCGTCGAAATCGCGGTCGACGTCTCCGGCACCGTCGTCGTAGGTGCGGAGGAGGCCGTGGAGAGTAAGGCCTGCGGGCTGGTCGATGAAGGCCGAGTACGTGCGAAAGACCTCGTCGAGGATGGCGGAGATCTGCTCGCCGGAGAATCTCACGCGGGGGTTGACGGCCACCACGAGAGCCGTCATCTCCTCGCGATTCAGACCGCCGTCGCCATTGGAGTCGAATCTCTCGAAGATGCGCCCGACTTTCTCCGTCCGCAAACTTCGCTCCGCCGACGAAGCCATCACCCTCCCTGCCCGCCGATTCTCCGCTAAACTATGAGTGTTCCGCCGTTGCACCGTTATCCTTTTTAAGGGCAAGTAGAGAGCTCACCCAAATTTTCGGACTCGCTCGGAAGTTGGTTTTGAATGGAGACAAAATTGGCTCAAAAATACAAGTTTATTAAAGATTAAATGGATAAATTAAATTTGAGTGAGTCCAATTTTCCTATAACTCCACCAAAAAAATTAATCGAGCTGGCCTGAAATATATATAATATATTATTAGTGAGAAATGAAGCAATGTCGGTACACATCATTTTCTCAATATACGTGGGCCTCGAATTTTAACCAAAGAATTTTCATTATCTAGTTGTTAGTGGGATTTTCTAAAACACAAAATAGTGTTGAAGAAATCGTTGTTGGTTCAAATTCCTGTAAATCAATAGATAATAACTCAATTTTAGAGTTCGAAGAGGCTCACGAGGATAAAATGCTTCAATGATTCGTCTCTGATGGCCAGCCCTAAATCACTTCTCATCTTCTCTGGCTCCACGATTTTTCTCATTTTCAACTACGATATTCTTGCAGCCATCGATCATTTTGTGATTTTGTTGTTGAGCTTCTGTCAGTTGAGCATTTATAGAGGATTTTGTGAATTGTGTAAAACATTAATATTAGTTTATATTTTTTTAATATGTGATTACTATATGTTTTAAAACACAAACGGTTATATGATATGTCCAAAGACATAAGCACAAAATACAAGGAATGTGTAGCAATAAAATAAATCAAGTAAGCAATGAACTCTTCTATACAGTGTGACATTGTTGTTGTCTAAATTACACAAGTTCAGGATTTCAAATTCTTACTATTAAGTGTAACTTAGAAGCACGGCCTTATGTGTTAAAAGGATTAAAATTGATTAGGTTCTAATCTCATTCAATCAAGTACGACTACGGGTTAATTCAATAAATCACAATGACCTAATTTGATGAATTTAGATGTTCTATCTAAGATCTGATCAAGATCTACTAAATCATAGATTATGGATTAAATACCACGAGATTGGGCTTAAAATCATAATCCAAAAGGATAAAACATAAGATATAGGTTTTAGTCTAAAAGTAATATATAGGTTAAGGTAAACCCTATTAAGTAAGTCAAAGTTAATAGGATGAATCTTCTATCTTAAATTTGGGGTTAAAGGACAAAATAATCAAAATGATTTGTAAAATCTAGAAACTAATAAGAACCAAGGATTCATTTATTGAATAACCCATTTATCCAATTAATAAAATTTAATATATGAGCTAATCCTAGTCCTATGAATAATTCTAATGTGAGGTGCAAAGTCCTAAGAAAAGATTTAAAGATAATTTAGGACATTCAACTATATTGACATAATAACTGATTTTAACACTTAGAATGATTCTACTATAGTTCTAATATTAGTTTTATTGACTTAGATGATAATCTAAGGTTTAAAGATGCTTAACCTAAAATTTGGGCAAAATGACTATTTTGCCCATACTTAAGGGTCTAAAAAACTACTTTTTGAATTAGGTCTCCAAATTAGAATTTCTTATTGCCAAATGATTCCTTATGTCTAACATGAAGATAGACAATAAGTATGCTCAATTTGGATAAGAAACGGGTCATATAAGTCCAAACTAAGGTTTTTGATCTTATGGATATTTTAATAATTTACTCCTAATGGAATCTAAATTTTTATGCAATTTACTGTTGGTCACTGCTCAAGAATTCCATAGAGTCTAACAACACTATATTCTGAGGTCATATGGCTGATTTATGGCTATTTCAATTTTTAATGGCAATTTGGTAATTTTGTTGGTCAATGGAAGAAAAACCAGACTTTTCTGTTTGAGGTTCAATTTCAGCAAACTCAATTTCTATAGTTTCTTTATAATATACTGAGTGTGTTGACAAGGAGTAACCCCAATTTGGACTTCAAATGGTCAAGTTATGACCTAATTAGGGTTAAGGGTATTTTGGTCATTTTTTATTTTTTTAAGATTTAAATCCTAAATGTTATTTTAGTTTATTGATGACACTAAAATTTTAGGCTATTTAGCACTTTGAATTTTTAAATTTGGAGTTGAATTGATTAATTTATGGTCAATTGAATACCAGGAGCATTTTGGTCATTTTTAGGATAGGGTCCTAAATATTACTTTTCAAACTAAGCTCCAAATAGGGAACTTAATATTTCTTTAGCATTGAGGTTGTTCTCGTGAGTATTTTAAGACCCATATTACCTATATTTGGACAATTTGGTTAAAAATTATGAGGGTTTGTTTAGATTATAAAATATCACTACGTTATACGTACTCCGAAATTAATTTTTGAATTACAACATTTGATTCATTTTATTTTTCTGAGTAAAATGAGATATATATTTACTATATTTGGATCATTATATAAGAAGTTATTAAATTTTAAAATTTTGAATTAAATAGTTTAAATTAAATAAATAAAGTAACTATTCATTTATTCAAATTGTATTATTTTACTGATCATCCCTAAAATTAAAAAAAATGAATTCACTATATTATTGATTAATTAATCAATATTCTTAATCTGTATTTAATTAGTATTAATTATTAATTAATTAATAATTAATCTATTACTTAATTAATTGATTAAATATATTAATTATTATTAAAATATTAAATTTGTTGTTGAATTAAGGTTAGTGTTAATTACTTAATTATCCTACTATTTAAACTTAATTAATAAATTAATTAATCCATTAATGATTAGTTTAGTAATATTTAAATATTTATTTAATTAGGATTAGAATTAGCACCAATTAATCTTAATTAGTTATCAATAATACTTATTTAAATTAATTGGTAACTATTTAATTAACTAATTAACAGTAATTAAATCTACTAATCTAACTGCTAAGCATAATTAATTATTAATTAATCAAAATTACTGGTTTTGCCGAAATCAACCGGTGGGACCCACGGCTGCCATGTGGCAGCCTGCGATTGGATGAGACAGAGGGAGTGGGACCCACTTGTTGGGTTGATGGGATGGAGGCGGGCCCCACTGAGCCACGTGACAGCTCGGGGTGGGACCCACGACTGCGGCCGAAACAACCGCAGCGACCCCACGCTGACGATCGCTGGCGAATTGCGGACCCCACATGCGACGCGTGGCGGCTCCTGCGTACGTCGGGGGCACCGCAGGTCCCACACCTCGCAGACGCGGCCCCTGGAGAAAATCGGCCCGGCCCAAGCTATACATTCTCCATGTGCCGTCCCGAGGACACCGGGCTAGGGCACGGCTTTTGCCGGCCTTCCTAGCATTGAACCACCTCGGCCCGCCTGGCCAAGGACAGCCCTCGACGAGGCCTAAACGTCGGTGGGTGAACCGTCACGGGAGGTGGCCGGAGTTGCCGGCAATATCAAATCCTAGAACTTGGGGTTTGGGTTGCGGAGTCCTAACGGTAAGCACCGTGGACTCGAGCATGTTTCCCATCGATCGGGTCAAGCTAACTCCAATCAGAGCTGCTCGATCGTCTATCGGGCCTTAGCAATTACATTTCGAAATGAAATTGGGGAGATCTAATGCATAGAATGGAAGTTAGGTTAGTACCTGATCGACGGCCGGAGGACGCTAGTGCTCGGGTAGGCTCGATTTGTGCTCCAACTTTGCAAAAACCCCGAGCCTAATGGTTGGCTGATGCCTTATAAGGCCTCAGGCAGTCCTAACGAGGCCGAGGACACACCGGATTGGCCCAGAGGGGTGGCGCGCGCGCCGCGTGGCGTAGCCCACGAAGTCTTCGAGGACAAAGACCCGCAGCCATCGGATCGATCCTGATCCGACGGATGGATAAGGCGGCGTCTCATTAGACGGCACCGTTCGGGAGATAGACGACATGGCAATTTTTCTAACGGAGCCGGATAATTAAATAATAGTATTATTTAATTTAAATTACTTAATTTCCTATTTAATTTAAATAATTAAATTGATTTTAGAAATATCTCAAATATTCACCCCTAGCTAATTGAGGGGTGAGGAACACAACGGCGAGGTTGGATTTTCGATCCGACAAGTTTTTAATTCCCAACTTTCGAGGTATTTAATTATTATTAAAATATTTATCAAAATTTTGACGACTTCCAATTGACACGAAAATATCACTCCTAGCTAATTTGAGGGCAATGAGCGAAATGACGAAGTCCGTTTTTCGATCTGGGGTCAATTTAGACAAGTCAAATTTTAGGATTTTTGGATTTTCCAGAAATTAGGATTTGTTTCATTTAACTCCTGATTTAGACTAGGTCTTAATGGATGACTCCTAATGACTTGATTAACACTTATAATCAAAATTAAGATTGAGATTAGTCATAATTGTCTAAGGTAACAACTCGAGTTGTTACAATTTAGATAGGTCAATTCCTAGGGTTTCTAGAAATTTTCAAAATCATGATTTGATTTATTTGATTCCTGATTTAGACTGAATCTTAATGATGAGCTTTTAATCACTTAATTAGTGTACTAGAATACTAATTATGACTTTGATTAGTCTTAAATAACCTAAGTAACAACTTGAGTTGTTACATGATGACTCAAAGGGATTGTAAGAGATTTAATGAGAAATTTTAAGAAATTATTGAATAAGAATTAAGAGTATCTATAAACCATTGTAATGAAATGAATTAAAAGATTATTAACATGCTAAATCATTTCCAAATCTACAATAATGTTTGATTTTTTTTTAGCCATTTTGATGTTATATGATTGAATAAAGGATGAAACACTTCTTAGATTTAATGGCATGTTTAGTTATTATGTGTGATGAATCTTATGGGAAACAAACTCATAAATTTTGAGAATATCTTTCAAAAACTTGCATGATTTGAATCAACAAGAGAATTTTTTAATATTAAATATCTATATTTTGATGCTATCATATCAACGCATATGATTCTCTTTGAACTCAATAATAATGAAACCTTAATAAAGGTAGAAACAATGATCACTGAAAAGATTAGTACTATTTCCAAAGCAAGAAGTAACTATTGATATCCATGTGACAATAACCATCTTCCAATTAAGACAAACAAGTAATAATATTAGCAAATGTTCTCTTTTACAATTAAGATTGAAGAAATTGAGAATGCAATATGAATATATGTTAATAACAACTTAAATGAAAGATACATGTCATAAATCCTATGAATAAATGTAATGTTACTAATCTCAATTTAAGGGTGACTTTATGAATTATAATATTAAGAATTTAGTATGCAAATTTATCTATCCATAATCATTAGATCAATTTGATACATTTATGCACTTTTATATCAATTCAATGATGGTTTTGTATCTAATAAATATTAAGAATTTTGGATCACATGAAGAAAAATAAAAAACACATAGAAGTGTAAGAACTACGTTTCTAATTTATGGAAAAATTTAGAGAATTTTATAAATCAAAAGATGATCCTTTCAAATAAAGAATATTAATTATCTCACTCATGATAACTCTCCAAATGAGATTAGAAGAGAACATTTAATGTTTAATGTAGAGGAAGATCTGACACTTCATTAATTTGGAAAATAGTTGATGCTAGATAAAGAGAGAGAGAGAAAGAGAGAAATAAAGAGAAAAGAAAAGAGAGAGAGAGAGAGAGAGAGAACAAGAGAAATAAAGAGAAAAGAAGAGAGAGAGAACGAGAGAAATAAAGAGAAAAGAATATATATATATAATAGAATAAAAAGAGAGAAAGAGAGAGAAGTAAAGGAAGGTCATTGTAAAGGAAGGTCATTTCTTTTATATATTATTATAAAATTATCTTGCTTTCATTATTATTTTATTATCATTATTTTTTTTCTTATGAATATTTTATCATTTATTTACAAAGAATAAAATATCAAGATTTAAAAGGATAACTAATTAAGTTTCGTGTAAATGCTAAGTAATTAGATACAAAACTGTGCAAATATACCTAGTTTTGACTTTTGACACATTCGACAAATACACCAAGAAAAGGTACATAATATCTCTCTTTACTCTTGTTTTATACGCTCTTACGCTCAGTATCGCAAAATATGTTGAATATCACATAAAATGATATTTGAAAAAATTTGGATAACTGTGTTACACATTGTTCACTATTGAAACTTTTCTTTTAGTCTGATTAAACAACTATTATGATGGGGTTGTTCAATATCGGGAGCCATAAAAAGCCTATACTAATAAGCCTTTGAGGGGGAATGTATAAAGCAAAGATGACATTATTATGTAACACGAATATGATTATATTTTTCTCAATTTTGTACTTGCCCAACAAAATCACTAAACCGCACTAGATATCATATATTAAATTTTATATTTATTTTTTAGACGAGCAAATCATTATATTCTAAAATTTAAGTGTTGTTGAAACATGTTTTGCATAGATAAATTGTAAAGCTCTTTATTTTCTGTCAAATTTTGCTTATTATTTAACAGTTGTAAAATTGATATCTATCAGTACTTAGTTTCACAATTAACTGATATTTTCGTATTTTTGAAACATGCTAAGATCAATATCTCATATTAGAGGAAAAACTGTAAGAATCAAAGAGTGTTGTTGTTTCTACCTGATGATTTGCTGCTTATTTTGCATATTATTAAAGTTTGTAATATTTTTAGATCATTATTATTAAACCTCCGTAGTATTTTAATACATAAATAAATGAGTTATACTTGTTGTGTATATATCAATTCTTTTAAACCACTCATAATATAGTCCCTGTGTACCTAAGTAAATCTAAGTCAATGTGACTAGCCTAAAAGAATCGCATGCCTCTTATGAAGGCCAGAAATCTAAATTCAAAAATTAAGTCTCTTAATTTTGCAATTGGAAGGCTTAACAAAGAAATTTTGATGTAACTTTTATTCTTTGCTTTTTGTCGCTTTTAACTTAGCATGGATCAAGGTTTTAAGCAAATTCTTGAATTAAATTATTTAGTTAGGATGACCTAAATGAAGATTTGATATTTAGATCAAATTAAGCCAAGTTAATTGAAATGAAGTAATTTTAATGCCTCTTGATCACCATAATATTAATTAAAGATCATTATGATTTGACATTACTATTAGACTGATATAATCAAGAAAATTGTGTTGTTAATTTGATTTGAAGTCATAATAAGAGATTTATTTTGAGTAATATTGGACTAAAACTTTATTACAATACTAATCCTCCATGAATGCTTAAATGATATTCTTTAGCTTTATTATGACTTAGAGTTTGATTAGATTATAACAATATATCATTATGCATCATTAAGATTGGAATTTATCTAATCCAAAAATATTATACAAAGATAAGAATTTTAACATAAGAGGAGTATTTTGAGTGAATTTATGTGGTTCTTTATAAATATTCTCACTGGAAAAAAAGTTAATTATTAGATTATATAAATTAATTTGGGAATTTAATAGTCTTTTTGAACACTTATAATGCCTAAATAAAAAATTCATCAGTTTGTTAGAGCCTTTATTTAAGGTGATCAAAATAATAAATGATGGTGATTAAAATTTAAATTATGATTATCTTCACAATGAATATAAGATGTTGAAATTTTGAATTGGATTAAGATGGTGAAATTTTGAATTGGATTAAGGATTCTCTAGTATTGAGATTAGATCTTTGTGAATATTTTATGTTCTAAATAAATGATGCCAATCTATATTACATCACATTAAGAAGTACTAATAATAGAGAATATGATTGACAATATATATATATATATATATATATATATATATATATATATATATATATATATAATGTCATGAAGTTCATCATATTTGGGATTTTAACTATAAATATATACTTGAGAATTATTAAGATTAATCCTTACATATTACTCATAAGCACATATTTAAGTTATTTATACGATTTAGTAATATTTATTTTGATAGTCAAAACTTTATTACCTAAACTTTATTTAGAAGAGTTAAATCAATAAAACAAAAAAATTATATAAAATATACACATAGTTTAAAAATATATGATGTTATAAATAAATATTAAGATGATTTATTAAAATATCATTAAATTTATATTTTATTCCTAAATGAAATCTTAAATAACTTAGTAGTATTAAATAAAAATAATTTTCCCAAATTCATATTTAATTTCAATTAAAAATCAAATGGGTGTGTTTCTCTCTACATATTTTGATAAGACACCAGACATTTAGATATAATATTTTTACTTTTTTTTTTATTGTTACTTTGTATTTTCCACATCTAAATAGTAGTGTTGCTTCATTTGCATACTTTACTACAACTATATTATGTCTATCATAAATATTGTTGATTGAGTCTGTTTGTGATAGTAGTATTATGTGTTTTAGGAATTTTTTTACTAAAACATATATATGTAGTGCTACTAGCATGCAAAAATAAGGAGAGGATCATGTTCACTATGAAGGGGCTAGCCACCTATGTTTAAGGCACCATATTTTTGGTGCAAGGTGAATTTCATAATGAGGCAACGGGTGAAAGTCACATAAAAGCTAATTACATACATTGTGATAGACATAACTTTTGCTTTCTTTTAATACAAATATACTTCTATTTTTCTACAAGTATTTTTTTCTTGCTTAGTATATAGTCACATGCATTGACATTCTAATTGTTTGAAAAACTTACACCTTTACATGATTATTTTAAACATGCTATAGTAATACTTACTATTATTTTGATATAGAATCTAACTTGCGGATATTTTTAGATGCGAAGAACGACTAAGAACACTATGACCCATTTTGAGAGAGAGTTACTTGGTGAGTATATATTAATTTCTTATGTACAATTTGAAAGTGATTTATTTTATTTAAATTGGCAATGTAATAGTAATTTGGATTTGGATTTTAATTTTAACAAATATTAGATTATTTAATATACTTTTTTTCTCAATCATAGGCAAATAAGAGGACAATAAATTCATTTCAAAGTTTTGGAGAACAATCCAAACTAACCTTGGACAAAGTGCAACACAAGTGGTGCTTTCCATCCTTAAATTGATGAACAAATCGAGCAAGTGAATCAAATACTAAAAGAGCTACTTCATTTATGTATCCTAAATTTTGGTGGTAGCTAAGATGAATATTTACCGCTAATCAAATTCGCATACAATAATAGTTACCATTCCATAGTTAGTATGACACCGTATTAAACCTTATATGAAAGAAAGAGTATTATCTTATGAAAGGTTAGAAGGGAAAGATACATTTTTGTTTGGTCAAATTATTTGAACATGTTACCATAAAGATCAGGCTAATCCACACAGTATAAAGATAACTCAAGATTAATAGAAGAAATATTTTGATCATAAACACAAAAAATGAAATTCTCAAAAGGTGCTTTTGTATAATGAAAAGTTGATCCTTTATGAGGAGCTACTAAATTTGGAGTCATCAAGAAATTGAGCCTAAGATATATTGGTCATTTAAAAATTACAATTAAAGTTGAACAGACAACCTACCAACAACCTTATAACACATCTTAGTGTACTATGTAAACAGATGGGATGGAGGGTTCAGCATTGCCACCATAGGCAAATAACACTTCTTCCCAGATGATGGAGAATTAATTGTATTTAATGTGATATATATATATATATATATATATATATATATATATATATATATATATATATATATATATATGATTATGGAATACCCACACCATACGTTTATGAAACATTTGCAAACGTGCAATTTATCCTCATTATGAGCTACAATTATTATTACACATAACATAACTAATTCTTTACATTTTTCATCTAATGCTTCCATTTATTTTATATTTTAATTAAATCATATTACTTTTAAATTTAAGTAATTTAAGCTTGTGTTGAACATTAAAGCTGCCCAATATTTATACCATGCACTTGCTGACTTTAAGCAAAAGAGAATTCATGACTTGAAGCATTACCTTAAAAGATTGTGAAGATCCGACACGAACAGATGTGCAATTTGAATAAGCATTTGACATGGATTACATAATGTAATTGGTAAAATAATGATAATGTAGTGATGTACTTATTTTGAAAATAAAAATAAACATGAACATGTTTATTCTAATATATGCATCCTTCTTGATCTGACAATCTTGGTTGCCTCCACACCCATGCGGTTGACTGGGAAGGCCTATATATAGGTGCATGTGTGTGTATATATATATATTATAATTAATTCATCAAATATATGAATTCATTCTCATTGGTGGGTTTGAAGGATGAAAAATATTAAATAAGAATGTCTTATTGTTATCAGGTAGTATTGAACTTAAAGGAACAAAGAAAATACCATCACATTCTGAAAACACCAAACTTTGTGCCCTCGGGATTAGGCTTAATAGCAGCAGACAGGCAGAAACCCAAAACCCTTCTGGTATCAGCTGGATCGATGATGCCGTCATCCCACAACCTTGCGGTCGAGTAATAAGGGCTTCCTTCCCTTTCGTATGCTTCCACCACTGCAGCTTTAAAACTCTCCTCGTCTTCTACACTCCACTGTGCATTCAACAAATAAAAATAATACATATATGCATACATACATACATACATACATATATATATATATATATATATATATATATATATATATATATACACACACACAAGATTTGCTGAGAATACAGATGACAATTGGTATGTCTTATCTCCATTTGTTTCATCAGAAAACTAAATCAATCATGAAAAGATTGAGGGTAATACGCCAACCTTGATTCCTTGCTTTTTCTTACTGCTTCTTTCAATCTGTGCTAGGACGCCGGCAGCCTAAAGACAACAAGGAATTGAACAATATTGTAGATTTATTGTAAAAAAAATATACAAAAAAAATACAAGTAAAAAAAAACATAATGCTGGAAGAAAAGTTACATTGCATGCATTGATTATCACAGAAATTAGTTCTAAATAACGGATCTAGTTGGAGGTGCTGTTCATGGAAAATTGCATCCAAAAGTCGATCTTTGTTCACTCTTTGGGTTCTTCAATGGGTGGGTGGTGGGTCTCTGTATGCATTGCTTGTTAATGAAAAGCATCTTGCATGGATTAACAGCCCCTGGAAATTGACAAGGTTGCCTTTTGTTGCCTTGTCAATTCATTCTCGGATCTGTTAGATCGAGGTGGAAGACAGTTCCCACATCTACTATAGCGTATAGATGATATGGCTGATGTTCGCAAGAGTTTCCATGAATATGGCTCAATAATATAAAGCAGCTGTTACAAGATTACAATAGTTGTGCCACAGATTTTTTAACCAAAAAACAGCAGTCTAAAGTACTGTTTAACAAAAACAATACTCGCAATGTGAACAAATGCCTTGCTCTCGGTTATGTTCGTGCCACAGATTTGTTGTGCTTAGGCATCCAATGGGAGTTCTTATTAAGAAATCAGTTTGAAAGTCTTCTCGTTAAAGTGATCGCGTAAAACTTAGGAACGCTCGCGCTCACTATTTACCTTTGCTGGTATATTTGTCTAATTGAATCAATTCTAACATTCATTCATCTCCGGAACCATTTTTCTCAAAGATTTGAAGAAAGCTATGCGTACATTTCTATGGGACAGTGATCAAAAGCGTGGAATGCATTGTGTGGCAAGGCATGATATTTGAGAACTTGTAAATGCTAGTAACCTGAGAATTCACTGTTTGGTTCAATGGCTGAAGCCTGTTGTTTTAAAGCACACAATGAGCTTGTTAACAAAGAAAATGAATTGTTTATAACTGAAAGAAATATGATGAGCACTGGCACCATATTGAATGAAAGAGGAGTGAATTACCAAATAATATGTATGGGAGTAAAGCTTATTGATGATTATATTAACGAAGAATCTATAATATAGAGGTGCCAAGATTGAAACTATCCACAAGCATATTTATAGAGCCGTTTATGATGGCCCTTTATCACCATGGAAAAGCCACATCGAAACTTCAATGCACCACAATTCCTACAAGAAAATGACTTCATGTTCGTAGATTCAATGAAACTGCTTCTTGTGTATCAAGTTATCAAACAAGTGAAGATCATTAACATATTATGGCAGCATTATTGTGCTAATAAAATAGACCTCATGAGTTCTAGATACTTTTGAAAAGATGCTTGAGGAACCGTCGCCCCATTTTATTTGATTTTATTTGTTATTTCATCTGAAAACTTTGTAATTACTAAGTTATGTGCTGGATAAATTTAATAGATCTAGGGGTTCCAATTAAAACAAAAGAATTTTCATTTCTATAACTCACCGTGCAAGTTAAAAACTATTATACCTTTAATACAAAGGTTTGAGTAGAAGATGTGAGGACTCGGTGCAGGGTCAGTGAGAGTAGATCCAGTACCAGTTTGTAGTGCTATAAAACAACAAGTCCTCTAGCCACAGGATCATATTGAGTGATTTAAAAGATAAATATATAGACATCAAACATAACTCATTTAATCAAATTTCACAAGTCCTGATTACAAAGATTAAAATAAAAGAAAAGTTATGAACTTTTTAAAATAGAGTTAAAACGAAAGCGGAAGATGGAAGCAGTATCAGCACTGCTTGGTTCTTAGCACCTTTCTTCAAGGACGAACTCCTGATCTGAGTACGTTTCAAAAGTGCAGTCATTCGAATACTAGTTAGTTGTGAAACTAAGTACTGATAGATGTCATCTTTACAAATGTTAAATAATAAGTAAAATAATTAATAATTTGACAGGAATTAAAAGCTGTACGAACTTGTCCATGCAAATTTGTTTCAATTGCACTTGAAACTTAGCATAAAATAATTGTAGCCATAGAAGTAAATACAGAATTTTAGTGTTTTATATCTGAGGCAAAATATGATTTTGTTGGGCAAGTACAAAATCGAGAAAAATATGGGTTCATTTTTGTGTTAAATATCCCAACTTCCCTCTATACCTGCTCTCTCAAAGGCTTATCAGTATAGGCTCCTTATGACTCCTGATGTCGGACAATCCCGTCCTAGCAGTTGTCTGATCAGATAAAAAGTAAAATTAACATGGAACTCTTGCTTCTCACTTATCCAAACTTGTTCATATATATCATTTTATGTGACTTTAAAAAGTATTTTTATCAAATTTGTGCAATACTAAGCAAAAAAACATATTTAAACAAAAGTAATAAAAGACATCTGGTACCTTGTTCTATAAATTCAAGAGTGACAGTTCGCTCAATCTGCATTTAGGTTTTTGATATTTTAAATTAGTCTTTTTAACCAATATTATTATTTTGTTTCTACTCTGTTTCTCTTTCGTTTTCTCAATTTGATAAAAGTCCGTATTTTTAAATTACTGATGTAACATTAATATTTATAATAGCATTATTATTATTATTTTAATAATAATAATAATACACAAAAAAAGACAATGAAAACGATTGCAGAAAGTAATAGTAATAATAATAATAGTAAAATATTAGAATTAAAATGCCTGAATTGAAAATCACCAAATAGAAGTAATAATCATTTAATAATATTTGTATTGTTCTCATTATTAATTAATGAGAACAATAATGTGAATGACTAATATTTTTCATAAGAATGAATATTAAGTATAATGAGAAAATAGCAAAATCTCTCCTCAATTTTCTCCTCCTTTCCTTCTCCTGTTACCTAAGGCTGGGACTGCCAAAAGCCGGAGGGAGGCCGGACGTGATTGAAGGGAGCCGGCAGGAGGTTGCTAGGGCAGCGAGGGCTGGCTGGTTGCTGCTGGCTGGCCGAAGGAGGGAGCTGACCGGCAGGGTGGCTGGCTGTTGGCCGGCCAAGGGAGGATTGCAGCAGGCTGAGGGGTGGCTGGGCTGGAAGGGGGCTGCAACAGGCTGGAAGGGGAGTTGGGCTGGCTGGCTAGGGTTTGAGGGAGGAGGAGAAGGGCTATGGGGAAGAAGGAAGGGAGGGATGCTTAAATGGAGGGAGAGGAGGGGAGAGGGGGTCGGCCAAGTGGGCCGACCAGCCTGCGCCAAAAACGGCGCAAGCGGTTTCTGTCTAGCACGGAAGTTCTGCGCTTCCAGGTGCGACAGGGGGGGGGTCTGCGATTGAGTGGGGTCGCAGAAAGCAGGGGAGGGATCGTATGAGACAAGAGAAATAAGGAATGAGAAGGAATTTTAATAAAAATTACTTAAAATCAAAATTTTCGCATTTTTCCACCGTTTGGCGTCCAAAAATAACGAAACTTGACACTGAGGTGTGTTATGACTTAACGAACACCCTCGCGCCGAAAATTTTAGATTCGGACAAATATTTTACTTTTAATTAATTTTTGAAGTTTAAAACTTCAAAAATTAACCACGATCAAACTGACGCTCAGAATTTGATGAAACTTTTCGAGCAGCCTTTAAATAATATACTTAACACAACACTAAAATTGATGAATTCTGACATGTATTTCAATATTCATGATTTATTGGATTTAAATAATTCAAAAAATTAAAGCGGAAGTTTTCGTTATCTGAATTCTCCCAAACTATGGCACTTTGATCTAAAAATTATTTCTTTCTAATTGAAATTTTGTTTGCCCTAATTTGAAATTCCCCGAGGTCCTGATGTTTGAAGCAGGTTTTGACCTAATTTGAAAAGTATTGGGTCATTACAGAAGATATTTTAAATTTCTTATTAACCATGTTGCTAACTTGCTCAGCAGTCAAAAAAATATGTTTTGACTGGCTAAAAGAGACCAGTTGTCATTTAATCCAAGAACTAGTCGTATATATAATAGTCAACTTGTTGCTAGAACCGTGGCACGAGTCGTATCAGGATAATTTATTTAATCCACTAGTCGTTTGCAGTTAATTAATAGCCATTGCACCTCCTCAGTAAATAGGTATTAGACAATGTCTAAAAGTCGCTACTTGCTATTTTCTATAATATAGTATAGTAGCCTTAGTGTCAATAAAGGTTAACTTTTTAAGTACACTTTAAGCTCTCTTGCTCAAACTTTCGAACCTAACTTCTAAGTAGAAAATGAATCTTCTCAACCTAAATTTACACCTAATCTTGTGGGTTGTGCAAGGATTGGCAACTCTGATGTCCAAAACTTTCTAAAAGAGAATCTATCCAGTTGCTCCACCAACAACGCTTAACAAGAATGGTGTGCAGACTTCTTCTTCTGCATGCACACAATAGAGTGACTCAAAGTTTTTGAGTGGGTCCTGGAGAGGGTAAACTTCTGAAAAGTAGGCATAGGATTGGTTTAATCCGAACCAACATATATCCTTTGAGTTTGGGTGCTTTTTATTTCTTGCATTTCATTTGTTTTCTTTTTAAATTTTATGCTACGATTATTTAACTTCTCCCAATTCATCTCAAATTTAAATAAAAAATTCAAATTTTTACTCTTCAATAAAAAATTTTTATCAATCCAATTTACTCTTCTCGTGAATTGTGCTATATTCCTTTATATAAGAAAAGCTGACATCCAACAAATGATATTCATGACAGCTTTGCAAATAGGGATTCAATCTACCACTTTTCACAACCAGGGAGGAGAAAAAAGGTTTTCTATTTGAGGCCTTAATAAACTGATGTTTATGTTCCTAGAACAATTGCAATGTCATGTGATGCATCAAGTTTGATGGAGTAAAAATTCTAGAAAGCACAGTGACCTTGGTCTACATCAATTTGTGCGAGCTCAATCCCCTCAAGCTAACTAAAAGTCAATTTAATAATTTTACTAGTTATCAAGATAAATAGCTAGTGCTGATCTTATGCTAGATAGATCTACTATGGAAGTTTTTAAGATTAATAGTTATTGGGGGGCTTGCAGTAGCGCGGCAAGAAGGCAGCGATGTGGGGAAGTGCTATGCGACAGGTACAAAGTTTATCCCACACCCCACGCCCCCTGACCAAATGCTCCAGTGGTAAGACTTGAGATCCGATTTTCCACAATAAAAATTGAAAATAAAACTAACAAAACACTAAAGATTAGTTTAAATATAAAAATCATTTTTATTTTTAAATAAAAAATCATAACATAAATTAAATTAAATATTCAACTAAAATCATAAATTCATTTAAAGTTCTCATTTAAATCTTTAAAATTTACACAATTTAGCGAGAGTTCGGCAAGGTGGTGGTGGGACGGGGAGCGTTGTGGGCCACAATGGGGGTGCCACTAGGCGGGCCGAGGCTAGCAAGGGAGCCATGAAAGCGGGTGCCACATGGGTGCAAGGGGGCGCTGTGGGCCACAATGGGGGGTGGACTAAGGCGCTGCAGGAGCGAAGTGCAACATGTGAACAAATTGGGCACGGGCCAAGAGCAGGTAGGTGCGGGTCCAGGAGCAGGCATGAGTCCAAGCACTAGCGTTGTTGGGGTGCGGTGTGATCGGGGCACAGGCAAGATGAGGCAGAATGGAAATGGCGCATGGCGGAACGGATGTGGGGATGAGCAAGGTGGGGTTAGGCCCACGCATGTCGTACAGGTTTCATCTAGTGTTTATATTATGTTATCAAGTTTTACAACTCAAATAATCAAAATCTGTCAAAATCAGGAGCAGTTAGCTCTCGAAGACATCCATTTAAATGCCACCTTTGGTGAAAAAAATCAGAGTAACAAATAGGTGCTCTCAAGAAATTCAGCTTGCTGCAAAAGCAAATCGGTCCTTCAAACTACCAAGTCTTGTATATAAGTAACACTGTTAACTTCAACGTTCACAATGTTAGTAGTCATTCAAAAAGTGTGATCCTATGCCACCCCGAACTTCCAACTCCGTCGGGCAGTGTTTTTTCAGTGTTTCGACTAGATCGATCCAGAGGCAAACCGGGATGAGCGGACTTCAGTGATCTCTGTCTTTTCCCTGATCCCTGAGGTCCAAAAGTCGTTGGAATCTGGAAGTTTTCTAATGAATGAAAAGCAAGCTAAAGTGTAAAAGTAGAAAACAAGTCCTTGACATTCAACAAGTAATACATAAATACTAAACATTTTAAAATGTTCATACAGTTTCATAAATGGTAGAAATTGAAAACAATCTGGTACAATTCCTACCTGAGCACCTCCCATGACAGAAATTTTGGCAGTGGGCCAAAGAAACAAGAAATCAGGACTGTACGCACGTCCACACATTCCATAATTTCCAGCACCAAAACTTCCACCAACTATAATAGTTATCTTCGGAACCTGCATAACATATAAATAAGGAAAGTGCAGTGCAAATGCATTTAGTTACAGTCAGAAAAAACAGCTAACACTTAACAGTCAAGTACTAATCAAAAGCATTAAAAATTGCATCTTTGTCTGCATCACTTCTAAATTACACGAAGTAATTGACTGTTCACTGTTTCCCAATGATTATAAAATTGAAGGACAGAAATCTTGATCACTCATAAGTAATGAAAATTTGAACAAAAAATCAGACCAAAAAAATTTAAAATTATAATAAGCATTATATCACAATATTTTTGGATGAGAACATCAGCTAGATGCACCTATACTCAAAGTTCCTCCAAAATTCAAGATGGATAACGGATAAATAGAAAAATTGTTTGTACATGTTAGAGATGAAAAAGTACGAAAATTTAAAAAAAAAAAAGGATCTAACATTAGAACAAGAGACAGCCATAACCATTTTAGCTCCAGCTTTAGCAACACCACCTGCCTCAGATTTGGATCCTACCTACAAATCAAAAAGCAAGTATTTGCAAATGGCTCAATGAGAAAGAGCAACACCAAAAAACAACAAAAATGTTATTTAGTAGAAGGCTAAAAATGTTTCATGTCGATAACGGTTCCTAAATCATACCATGAAACCTGTTATATTCTGAAGAAAAATAAGAGGAATGTTACGCTGTGCACATAGCTCAATGAAGTGGGATCCTTTCAAAGCAGATTCAGCAAATAATATTCCATTGTTTCCTATGATTCCAACTGTCTGGCCATAGATTTTGGCAAATCCTGTCACAAGTGTCTGCCAAAGCATGATGTATAAATCAGAAGTTGAATTCACAAAATAAATATTGTCGGTAGAGGCTCTTACAGTGCCATACAACTTCTTGAATTCGTCAAACTCGCTACCATCTGCAATACGAGCAATTATGGATCTAACATCAAATGATTGCTTTAAATCTGTTGATGCAATCATTCGAAGCTCATCTGTATCATACAGGGGTTCTTTGTATCTGGAAGAAACAAAAGCAGATGTACTGATCCCTTTCCCAGCCATATGCAAGTTCTTCAAAATATTTCTTCCAATAGTCAAGCCATGAAGCTCATCTGTAACAAGTTAAACTAGACTCAGAATATGATAAGCATGCACAATTCAATAGCAGTAATCCTAAAGCACCTTTTGACAAGCAATGAACAAAAAAAGTACAAAACATCTCAAAATCAACACAAAAGATTGGTGTTCATTCAGAACATTGTAGCAACGCACCAAACAAATTAATATATAAACAAAATACTGTTTAAAAAATGAGAGCACTACCGTGTGCAAAGTGGTCCGAAACTCCTGATATCTTGCAGTGCATGGATGCACCGCCCAGATCCTCAGCAGAGACCTCTTCACCTGTAGCAGCCTATCAAAATGACCCTTCAGAAAACCTATATTTCAGGAAAATAGTATTGAAGTTCCATTTGGTACGATATCTTGTGAAAATGTGGCATTGATAATAACTGCATTGGAACTGACCTTCACAAGGGGAGGCCCAGCTAAAAAAACGGTTCCATTTCCTTTGACCATAACACTTTCATCAGCCATAGCAGGTATATAAGCACCTCCAGCAGTGCACGAGCCTAAAACTAGTGCGATCTGAGGGATACCCTTTGCAGACATTTTAGCTTGATTGTAAAATATTCTGCCAAAATTATCACGATCTGGAAAAACATCAGCTTGCCTTGGCAGATTAGCTCCACCGCTATCAACAAGATATATGCATGGCAACTTGCACTCGGCCGCAATTTCTTGAGCCCTCAAATGTTTTTTAACAGTAATAGGATAGTATGTACCACCCTTCACAGTGGGGTCATTAGCCACGAACATGCATAGACGACCATGCACGGGTCCAATTCCTGTAATAATCCCACCTGATGGCAATGGTTCTTCATAAAGATCATAGCCTGCAAGCTTTATGAAAAGGATAAAATTTTAATTAATGGAGCAGTTCAGTAGGGGAAAAATGCAAGTAAATAAACAGTTTTAGATCCTAGATTCGTCCCTGCATGTTGAATGATAATGTAGACAGCATATATGTGCAATATAAAGATTGTACTTAAGGCTGAAGTAACTGAAATTTAAAATTAACAGAGAATATTTCTCATTTAGCAAAGCTATTCATTCCTAAACCTTAAAAGATGTCATGCAAACAAACAAACAACAACAACAAACCTTAGTTTTACAGTATGTTTGGTTTGCTGCAATTAGAGTGTAAATTAATTAAATCCTTAGAATGGCAAAACACATGTATTTGGTTTGGAGTAATTGAGTTTCAAAAAGTAATTTTACGAAAGGATTGAATACCCCCGATTAGGCTGTTTTTGGTGTAATTTAAATCCCCAAATAGGTAGATTTCAATAATCGCACTTTTATAAAAAAAATATTTGCTATTTCAGCTTTGCCAAGGCATCACCAGCCTTCCCTCTCTATCATCCGTCCGGCTTTGGCCAGCCATTGGCAGGCCATATCAGCCGTTGAATTGGGCAAATTTCCAGTCCATCCATCGCCGAAGGCCAGGCTTCGCTGGCCCTCTTGTCAACTTCGTTGGCCCTCCCAAGCACTCGTCAAACCTTCCCAGGCCATTGATCGCCATCACCGGCTCTTCCCAATTCTCTACAACTCTATAATCATTTTCTCAGGTAAAGACAGCATGGCCTTGCTAGACCTCGCTCGGGCCTCGATGGCTTTGCAATACCCGTACAACCCCTCGCGGGACTACATCTGCTCGCCTATACTCCACTTGACTTTTTAAATTTTTTACATATTTTCTATTTTACATCAATATTTCACCTAAACAAATTACATTGCAAAAGTTTCAACCATCCAAATTTAAGTTGTATTATACTTGATATATCTAAAAATCAACTACATTGCAACTAAATTACTCAATAACTTAAATCTAGCAAACCAAAGAGCCCCTAAAGGGAGTCAGCTAGCCATGCAAGTTAACAATCAAAGTGCAAATTTGAGCAGTAGCAGGACCTCAGCATTGTTGCTAATGAAATATCTGTAAAAAAACAAAGGCCATATTTGAAGCTTTTGAGAAGAATATATCTATATATCTATATATATATATATATATATATATATATATATATATATATATATATACATATATATATATATATTGGTCTGATGAAATTTTATTAATAAAAAAATGAGCACAATCAGATATAAAATGGTAACCATTAACGAAATCAAAAATAAATAAATAAATAAAACAAAAAACCTGAAAAAAATGGTTATCAATCCCTCCATGATTCTCACAAAAGGAGAACCCATTAAAGCAAAGAATCATAAACGAAAATGAAATCATGACCCTCAGCTCAAGCTTCTGGTTCAATGACTCCTCGATTATGTCAATCCAACCAAAACCCAAGCAACCGGGGGCGAAGAAGGTTTTACGTCACGTAATCAGCTTTACGAGGCTTGCCAAAGCTTGGCACGAACACAACATAAATAAAATAGAATGCGAGATCAAATGAACCTTAAGCAATGGAAAATTGATCCACACACGCACGATGGGAGGCGATAGTTGTCAATGAAATAGGATCCTCAAATCAAAATTTCTAGTATAGTCTACTTCATTGGATAGTTTGATCAAAACATGTCAGAAGTCAATTAATTCAGCACTAAAATCACCAGATAAACCCAAGTTATTGATAAACTTTTGATGGCAATCATCATTACCATTGAAAATTTTTCCAACCAGAGTGAACTTGAAAGGCTTAGAAAGCATTTTCAATTCAACACTTGATAGGATGAGGGCTGGTTTACATCGTATAGAAGTGCAAGGTTTTATTCGATTCAAATCACTCGCCGAGGAAGCGTTGGGGGATAATCTACTCACCACACGCCTATGGTGGAGATCGAGAAGAGGCGGCATCCTAATGGCATCTGTCCCATCCATCCAGTGAAGAAGGAGAACAGCATGCGGTTGTCAGAGAAGAGACAGGCAGCAGCTGTTGAAGAATGGGCTACAGCTGTCGGAGGAGAGGCCGAAGCCGCTTAAGCAAAGGTGAACCTACTAGCACTACAATGATCGCTAGATAAGGCGACGAAGCCACCTGCGAAGATGCTGCAGCGCCATGGCGCTATAGGGTTCTGCATCGAAGGGTTACCAATATACATATATATATATATATATATATATATATATATATATATATATATATATATATATATATATTGGAATTATAAAATTTTTACTGTGCTAAGCACAATTTTTGAAGCATCTTAACAAACCAAATTGCATGACTACACGACGTGACTAGCTTAATCAGTGTGTTAATGAGCTCAATTTGATTGACTGGCAGCCACACATCCAATGAAGCATGCTCACACGGAACAATAAAAATGATTGCCTAAAAATACAAAATGAATAGAACCCCGACTAAATTTTCTAGAGCCAAGCTAGCCCTTCCTTCGCATGCAGACTTCTAATTGCAGAAGCGACAACAATGATGAAATCACCTCAGAAGATCACTAGGTGGTGAACTGAACCCTACACCGAATGGAGAAAGAACATTTGTGGACGAGGAAAAATTATGGTTGGTGCCAAGCCCTCAATTTATTTCAAAGCTATGAATTTGTTACTTTTTCGTATTAGTTAACACAGTAAAAGATACCGGCCAAAGGCATCATAAGAAGTGAATTGAGATACTACACCAAGAACAAGCCAGGATACTACAATACCAAAAAAGTGCTATTCAACCATAATTTCCTAGGTGCTTCTATGCAAAAAGTTTGGATTACCACATTTAAAGGTTCTCGTTGCTAGAATTCTCCCCATAACAAAAGTTTGATATGTTTGATGGAGCCTCGAGTGCATCCCAAGGAGGTGTGCCAAGGCGGAGACACACAACAGGATACATTCAAGAAAGCAATAATCTCAAGTGTGGCTGAGTGACCTTGAATAAGGTACAGTTCATTCAAAGGCTTTGGTGTGATCTTGATGGGTCACAGACCAACCATGAGCGAGCTAGATGCAAAACAGGTTAAGACGGGCTTAAAGTGTGGAGCTGGAATTGACTGGGCGCTTAGGTGCGCACAGGAACAAAGATGGGTACCTAAATGCACCCAAGCACCGAGAGGAAAAAAAAAATAAATTGGAGCTTAGGTGTGCCCAGGCTCCCATTAGAGTCAAGGAACAACAGGTCAGACAGAAGGTTTGGTGTTTAGGCGCACCTAGGCGCCCGTTGAAGGAACAATCAAATAGCGGGTTGGAACTAGGCGGCGCCCGCTGAGTCTAGCCAATAAAGCTAGCGCCTAAACAGGCCCACGCACTAAACGGAGTGTGAACAATGTCTAGGTCATGCCAAAGCATTAACTCATGTTTATTGAGGTTCGTTGGGGACTACTTTCGGCTGAGGTTTATAAGGTTTGGAGAGGCTATATACTGAGAGATAAGTGTTGTAGTGGCTATGTGGGGGCTGAACAAAAAGTTGTGAGAGCTCCAAGGAGGCAACAATCCTAAGAGAAAAGGGTTCTGAAAAGTGAGATTGAAAAACTCTTGTAATATCTTTCAATTTTCATAGTGGAATTTCATGGTGTCTCAATGATTGTTTCTTGCAATGACTTTTTCATGTAAATCTTCTTGTTTGTTGTGTGCTTCTATATTTATTTGTGTTTTCTCTGCATTTTTTGTTTCATTATCATGCTTTGGGTGACAAAGTCGGAAACTTCGCATATTTCCGTTGTATCCTCGATGTTGGAACGAGGGGGTGAAGAATATTTTTCAAAACATGGTCACCATAAACATGAACCCAAAAAGAGAAGGATCTGCAGAGTGAAAGGAGTGAAGAACTCTTGTAATCTTACTTCTTTCGATTTTCATAATAGAAATTTTTTGTAATGTGGCATCCTGCAAAGAATTTTCCAAATAAATTTTAAATTTGATGTGTGATTATGTACTTATTTTTGTTTTCTATACATTTGTTTTTCATTGTTTTGCTCCGTGTGAACTTTGTATATTTCCATTGTATCCTCATCGTTGGAACGAGGGGGTGAAGGATATTTTCACAACATAGTCACCATAAACATGAACCCTGTGCAATCCTTGAGGTTGAGCCCTGCCAACCCTAGTAGTCAACACAAAAAACTCATGACTAATTAATATAATAGCATCTAACATTCCTCTAATATCACTGAATGTTAAGAAAACAAAATCAAAAGACTGGAAAAAACTTATCAGTAACCATATTAACCATTTACCATTGCCAA
Organism: Gastrodia elata; assembly: GCA_016760335.1. NCBI lineage: Eukaryota > Viridiplantae > Streptophyta > Magnoliopsida > Asparagales > Orchidaceae > Gastrodia > Gastrodia elata. The sequence goes on along the minus strand of CM028677.1, from coordinate 26,543,264 downwards.
ACTCCAGAAAATAAAATAATAATCTTTTTAAAATCAACAAGTCTCCGATGAAACAAATAAATTTGCAGCAACAGTGCTCATTAATATCAACAACAGAAGCCACATGGCAAACAGACGAAACAATAATGAGAGGAATACAATCTGAACATCAACATGTCTCGAAAGTTTTCTCATGCCATTTAACCAAATCATAATCAAAACGTTTATCCTTGTTATTTTAGTTACACCCATTAACAGCCAAGAACAAAGCATTGCTAGAAGCACACCTACTGCAGTAGATCAGTAACATCAACACCAAGAAAAAGGATCAACGATGATCACATGATCATCTCTGAGAGCTTCATTATCAATACCAAGTACAATTTACATAATTCAGCAACAACAACGTCTAGCCCAAGCCATCGTCCCCATAAAGAACGAATGAAATAAAATCACAAATCAGAACATGTCTACAAATTTTTCTCATGTTCCTATACTAAATCATCATCAACACCTTTGTCCTAGTTATTCTAGTTACACAATAACAACTAAGAACAAACCATTTCTTGAAGCAGACCCGCTGTGGAAGAATAAAAGCAGCAACAACACGAATAGGACAACAACAATCGCATAGGCATCTCTGAAAACATCATTATCCATACTGAGTTCATTTGATTGAACACAACATCTCCACCTACACCAAACCTTAATCCTACTGTGAGACTAGTCACATCGATCCTTTGTTTCCACCATTGTCGATCAAATAACCCTTATCTAAGTTCCAACTATGTTAAGATCATAAATTCCTGCAAAGTCTTTTTTGGTCTTCCTCTTCTAGCATGGTAAAATTCATAAGCCCAACTACTCACAAGGGCATCATCTAATTGTTAAACCTTAATATGTTGGACCATCTAAAAATTTCAATGAGTTTATCCTCAATCATGTACTACCATTCATCATCCTAAGCATCATATCTCTGCAGCACACATTAAATTACATTTTTTGCTTTGAAGGTTAACAATCTACCCCATAAAACATTGTTGATCTTATTTTTAAAAAATTTCCTCAAGTTTATATTGGCCTTTTTGATCACACAACACAAGCACTCCATTTCAACACCCAGCTTAGATCAAGTCATCACCCTCTATTTTGACATTATTTGTATTATGGAACAAAGATATATGAACATCACTTGCTTGCTAACATGATTTACAATAATCATATCCTTCATAATATAACTTATAATGCACAATTAAAAATTGCACTACATATATTTCATAGTAGATCTAAGATAAAACTCTTTAGATTCTACCATAATTCCCCATAACTTGATCTTTGCTTTAACCTCATCTCGAATGTTATTAATAAAGACAATACCATCTACAAACAGCACACATCAAGGCATCTCCGTTTGCATGCGTTCAATATAAGCATCCATAATTAATGTAAAGAGACACAAACTTAGAGTTGACCCATAAAGTGGATCAATTTAAATAGAAAATTTATTAGACAAACTTCATTATGTTCAAACACATGTAAGCTTTATTATGTCTTTAATGACTTTAATACAAGCATTTTCTTTCCAAAAATCTCCAAAAACTTCTCCTGATACTTCACAACATGCCTTTCCTAAATAAAAAATGATCCAATGAATGCCATTTTTCTCTTTTTTTCATCAAACCTGTTAGTAAATGCAAGGCATTTGTAATGGATCTGCCATACATTAAATCAAATTAACTCTATGAAACCCCCGTATCATGTCATAATTTATATTCAACCACTCTATTCCAAAGTTTCAAAAAACAACTTATTAAATAAATCCCACCATAATAATTACAATCCTACAAATCACCTTCATCCTTATAATTAAGGATCATAGGACTCCTCCAATCACCCAGCAGATTTTTAATCTTCAATTAATATTGAGTAAACTAACGAGTCAAGAGTCTCCTTCCCTCATCTAATACGTCAACACATCAATGGGCAATTTATCTAATCCTACAATATTTCCACTCTTCATTTTCTTTAAGATATTCCAATTATCAATTTTACTCGCCCATAAGTGAATAGACAAGTAATATTATCTTTTAAACTCCTAAGCTCACTCAGGTTATTTGCATTATAATAATCTTTATTTGGAAGGTTTATGAAAACCACTTATTTAGTTGTATAGAATGTAACCTTTCCTGATAAATTTTTTTGGGTTAGCATCTTTAATATACTTAAGTCAAGTCTTTATATAAGCTCTTATTCGATGGTGCCTAATTTCGCATATAAATCTTGAAATTTAATCTTAAGCATCACTAATAATTTTCTTGGAGTTATGAATAGCCAACCATATCTATTCCAACTCTCAATATTCTTGCATTTCAATTACTCTTGTAACAATTATTTTTCGCTTTAATTTGTTTCTTAAATAATTTGTTTCAACCACCAACATTTTTAATAAAAGTGGGTCTCACCTTAAATTATTGAATAATAAGCATAGCCATCTTTTCAATAGAACTAACCAGCAATGCTTTCCCAAAAAAGGTTAGCTTCACCTCAATATTTAACTTTCCAAGCTCATGTTAATTCTACAAGTTTTATGATAATTGCCAACAACACAACATAGCCATTCAAATTTACATCCAGAACTTGGAACCGGGTAACACTGATGTAAAGCATATTAGACAAACCCTATACATCTATAAAATTAGGTAAGAGAATTGAAATTACAACTCTATCAACAATTGAGAAACAACATTACCATTGACATCATTATCATAACCTATCAGACAAAGCATTACTTGAACCAAATTAATTACAAGTAGAAAGACTGGCATATCAAGCATTATGATCAATGTCGAAAAGACAATCACATGAATATTGGCAAAATTATCGCCACCATATATGCCTTACTCAATTCACGACAAATCACAAAATAAGAATCACTATCATGATGAATTGCAAAGAAAAAAAAAGGCTGGCGCATTCCCAAAATGACATGTTATTTACAACTCTTTTCATCATCAAATGTATGCTTCTTTAGGAAAAAAGGTAAGACAATCATCTCAATAAGAACATGAGCAACAAATGGTTTAAGCAATTTATATATAGCAGCATCCTGAAATAGAAGGCATCCAAAAGCAGCAAGAATGAGGTATAGAGTATCACTCATTATGTGCATTAGAAACTGAAAAATTCCATACAGACATAATTATTGATTTATTTTTTTAGGGGTTAATCCTTGGTATGCTATGATGTAAGATAAAAAGGCAATTTTTGGCCCCAACAAGGACATTCATTTTACCACCATCAATATGAAATGTTGCAAAAAAAAAAAGGAAACTAGTAATTTTTTACAAGTTCCATTCACTGAAAGTTCCAAATATGGAAATTATACATCGGAGCAATGGAAAAAAAATTATATTATCACATTATCAACGACGGTAATCATCTTTCTACAAATTAAATTCATCCAAAAATTATAAAAAATCAAGATTAATTTCCAATTTTCATATTCACAGACATGTAAAGATTTTATATTTGAAATCTCCCCATACTGTTTCCAAGTCAACAGAATGTATGTTTGACAAAATTAAGGAATCCAAGAAGTTTCAAAACCAAGCAAAAAAAAGCTGGCACTAACTCTCTGAACAGCTGTTTCAAATTAAGGAAACTCGTAATCTAGCAATTGGAGCATTCCAAACCTATGCAGCTGTTTTACACCCACAAAAAAGGACAAATTAAAGCTACAAATGTTCCATCAGCAATTAATATAAAAAATGCAGCCAGTTAGAGAGTAAGGAAAATAGCATATAAATAAGCAAAAGGGCAGCAGCTGATTCGGCTTGTTAAAAGCAGCAACAAGTCCATGGTTAAGCAAGGAAAACATATAAATAAAAAGCAATAGCAGCCGGCCCATCATGGGAACAAGTCATAAACATGCCCATCCAAATACCTTTAATTTGGAGATAATTTATTCTATTCCCTAGACAGTTGTGATTTGAATTTGTTTTATACAAGAGCTTGCATACAATGTACTATTCAGTTTTTGAATCATAATGAGAACTTGAGATTAGTATCTATTTTCTACTCCTCCAAGTCGTCTTCTACTTCCTATTGTTTTAAGCTGAGATTTTAAATTTAGGATTTTGGTGTGAGAAAAAAAACAAAAAAATAATGTACAGTAGTATTAAAGTTTGCATAGATTTAAGACATAATGTTATAGTATTTTTTGTTAGAAAAGTAATATCTGACATCCATTTTTTTTATTTAGGATTTGGAATGTGGTATCTAGCATTTTTCTTGTTATGGGGGGTGGCTGACAACAACTGGAGGCGGCAGTGGTGGTCAGTGATGGCTAGTGTGTGATCAGGAGGTTAGCAGGATAGAGGATGAGCCGAAATGACCTTCTCTATCAATCAAATACAGAAGACACACATCAATGTTTATCTATTAGAAATGATAAGCTTATTGAAGAGATATAAGCCCCATGTATGCCCACCATGCCATAACACCAACCAACTGTTATTACAAAAAGCAAGAGTAGCAATTCACCTAGAAGAATCTACTCAAATGTTATCACTCAGGACACCCGCCTAGATTCAACGCAAACTATTAGAAATGAAGAGCAGGACAACACGTGAAGAAGAGCACATAAAAGATTCAGCATGTCTGGGCACTATTGGTGTAACGACCCAAAGTCGTTATTTTGCAAGTTAGGTCAGAATCCCGTCTAAGGAATCAGGATCTCGGGGAATTTCAATTTAGGGCAAACAAAACTACCAATTGATAGAAACAACTTTAAAGATCAAAGAGCCCTAATTCAGTAGAAATCCGAAAGACGGAAGCTCCCGTTCTATCTTCGAAATTTCTGATTTCTGAAAAATCAAAAACATTGAAATGTGTGTCCGAATTCGTCGTTTTTAGTGTCGACGTGTTAAGTATATTATTTAAAAATTGCTCGAGAAGTTTTCATCAAAATTTGAGCGTCGATATGATCGTGGCAAATTTTCGAAGTTTTAAACCCCTAAAATTAAAATAAAATAAAATTTTGCTCCGAATCGAGAATTTTTGGCGCGATGGTATTCATCATATTGTAACAAACCTCAGTGTCAAGTTTCGTTGTATTCGAATGGCGAACGACGGAAATTTGAGAAGGTTTTAAATTAAGTTTTTTTTGAATTTTATTCCTCTGTTTTCTTCATACGGCCCCCCTGTTTCGATCGCGCATTGCGATCTCTTCTCCCGCGCCAGGCGGAAGCCTGGCGCCTGCCTGCGCCGTTTTCGGCGCAGGTTGTCGGCCCAGAGGGCTGACACTGACTCCCGGCCCCACTCCCGCCCTCTGGCGGGAGAAACTTCCGCGCCAGAGTCTCCTGGCGCACGTTGTGGCGCCTCTCGTACGCCTATAAGAAGCCATCTCTCCCCCTCCTCTCCCCACAGCAGCTTCCAGCCTCCTCCTCAGCCTTCCAGCAGCCGGCCAGCCCCTCCGGCAGCCCGGCAGCCCCCTTCCAGCCGCTTTCGGCAGCCCGGCAGCCTCCGGAAGCTCCCGGCAGCCTACGGCAGACCCTCCCAGCAACTTCCGGCAGTCCCCTCCAGTAGCTCCAGCATCTCCAGCAGCCACCAACAGCTTCTGGCAGCCTTCGACGGCCACCAACAGCCCTTCCCAGCCAGCCAGCTCCTCCTTGTCGGCTGACCAGCAGCAGCCCCGCCAGCCAGCTGGAGCCCTTGCCAGCCTCCGGCCAGCCCGTTCCGGCTTCCCTCCGTTTTTCGGCGGTCTTAATCCTTAAAGGTTTGAAGATAAGTTTAAGAGAAGAAAAGAGGAGTTATTTTGCTATTTTCTCTACTTAATAATCTTTTTGAAAATAAGATTACGTCATTCACATTAATACGGTTCTCATTAATTAATAATGAAAACTATACAAATATTATAAAATGACTATTATTTCAATTTAAGCAGTTTCATTTTTGACCACCACTCCTATTATGTTCTTCTTTCATTCTTATATTATTATCATTGAAACAATGATAATAATAATATTGTATCATTATAATCGCTATCATTGATAATCTTAAAACACTTTAATAAATATAACTGCTTTAATAGCAACTTAAATCAATCAAACTTCAAATGCGGAAGAAGAACAGAATGAAAAAAATTAAACTCCTAAATCATTGATTAAAAAAGCTAACTTAAAAATATCGGGGACTTAAATGCAGATTGAGCAAACTATCACTCATTCGAGCCGTTGAACTTCTGAACTTAAGAATAAAGGTACCCAGTACATGACATGTATTACATTTTGCACTTTTACTGCTGCTTAGCTTCGCGTATTTTGCTTTGGGCCAGATTCATTTGAAGCTTGGTTGGTTGTTAGAAACCAACATCCTTTTCGTTCAGGGGTTACTGGAAAATGACATCAGTAACATTAATGCTTGGTTGGTTGTTAGAAACCAATAGTTCTTTTCATTCGGGGTTGTTGCTGGGAAAATGACATCAGCAACATTCGGGGTTGTTACTGGAAAATGACATCAGTAACATTCGGGGTAGATTACTGGAAAATGACATCAGTAATCTTTATTTGACGAACATTAATTGTTGCAGGAAATTGTTTATTTCGCGCTATTACCTTATTTTCTACTGCATTTTATTTCAGTCTTACTTCCGCTAATCGCATCATTTAAAAATGTAAATGTTATTATGTACTGCTGTACTTATAGTATTCTCTAATTACTGGAAATTCCAATCTCGGTATTATTTGTTGTACAATACCAGGTCAAGTACTTCTGGAAGAGCTTAAGCAAGAACCCTAATGCTTGAAATTTTCAATCTGCAAATGGATCTGCGACGGCGCTGTTTTTGCTTATTTATCTTTTATCTTTTCTTTATTCTTACTTTTGTACGACGAACGCTGAAAAGACCTTGTAATGTGAACATTTAAATAAATAAATAATATCTTTTGGCTTTCGTATGTGTATGCTCTTTTCCTCTCAAGTTACTCGATATGATCCTGCGGCAAGTGAACGCCCGACGTCGAAACAGTTTCTTTTAAACCGGCGTCGGGGCCCTCACAATTGGCCTTGCCAACAACTCATCCACTATCGTAACAAACCCACTAACAAACTCAATACTTGTGATGACCCATGTTAGGTTGGTAAGAACCAAACTAACACCGGATGCATCTTTCTGCAGGATCATATTGGTAGTTAGATAAAATAGTAGTTAACGAACATTCAAGCCATTCACATAAAAAAAATGACATTCATTCAATTTAAAATAAAAATAACATCCAGAAATTATTACATAAAATTTCATATACATCAAACTATTAATCCTGGAAGGGGCAGTTATTTTCCCGCGCTACGCCTCTAGATTATATCAACTGCCTCCAATTGTATCTGACCTGGCATTATAAAAATAATGCCTTAGTGCACATTCTAAATACAATGAATATTAAAATATACTTTAAACATAGCGAAAGGCAAAGGAAAATAAGATAACATTTGCAGGGAAATACAGTGTGTTTCAAATAAAAGATAGTCAGATCACCTGCAACAATAAATGTTTCACATGCCAAATGTCAAAAGGAAAAGCATTAATTGCGTAAAAATTTATGTTTATGTTTATGTTTATGTCTATGATATCATGAAGCAATAATAGCAGTTCTATTGGGCAAAAGCCAGAACCATGAGGCTAGGTTCATATGCATTTAAGCATAAACTTTTACCTGGACCCATTTAAGAATCTCACAGATGGCAACGTGCATTTAAGCAACCTTCACCTGTGCCTCCCTCAAAGGCTCCAAATGGCACCCTTATAGCTCCCGAGGACTAGCCCCGTCCCTAACCTAATCATGCTCCATTTCAGAACCCTTCTTGCAACATTCACAAGACACATAAACATCATTCAATTTCTCTTACCTCATTAGTAGTAAGAATAACGTATTAAATACAAAATAGATTCAAAGCGATGCATAAGCAGCAACTGAAAGTAAAAGCATATAAAGTAATATCCAGTGTACCTTTTGTGTTTGACTTAACTAGATGAATCACTCACAACGTGTTGTGTCTGCAAAATTATAATTGAGAACTTTATTTTAGTTATGATTTGCAATAGAATATAGGTTTTATCAAAATGATCTAACCACTCGATAGATCTATATAGGATTTGCATTAAGTTTGATTATGTTTATTCTAAACAGCTACGTATTGGTTTAATACATAAGCTCTAAGAATTCAATTTAAACTAAACCTTCGCTAAAAAGGGACAAAATAACTTTAATCGAATGATATTCTAAATCAGATTATTGTAATGAAATAAAAGAATCATCTTTTTGAATCACTAGAGTGATCTAATTAATTAAGATTCAATAAGTGTTTATTAGATAACCATGAGTTAAAATATTAGTCTACATATATTAATAGCAAGAAAAATAATCGAACTGTAATTGGATTAATGATATTTACATGAAATGTAGATCTATAATAGATCAAATAATGTAGGTAAATTACATAATATTTTGTCGCAATATTTCAATTGATCGGAGCAATATTTGTTCTACTACAAATCTAGTGAATTCTACAAAATTCAAGATTAATTCCAATTAGAAAGAAATGCTCAATTATATCGAATTTTAAGTTCCTAAATAGTCTTTATTGTTATTGTTATTATATATATACAAATATATATATATATATATATATATATATTTCTATATATTATACACTATATTCCTTAAGAGACTCGGCAGCAAGCAGAACTCTTACCTTAAGAGCGCGGAATCGAGCCAAAGAGGTCGACGCAGGATCGTGCGGAGGAGGTGGGGGCAGAGTCGAGCGCCCTAGCAGAAGAGAATCGGCGCTGGGAGGGATCAAGCGAAGAGGAATCGAGCCGAAGAAGGTTCGGACCGTACGCGCTGGGATGTCCGTCGGCTGCGAGTGATCAATCGAGCGCAGAAACTAGTAGAGGAAGTCGGCGCAGAGGTCGTGCGCTATGAACCTCGAATTTCCGTCTCTCGGCATACGGGGCTACGAGCGGAAGGGGAAATCGCGTCGCCTGGCTCCTCGATCGGTCGCCAAGTAAGTCCTTACTGCCGCTGCTTCTTCTGGGAGGGCTCGATCACAGAGATGAAGAGGCGAGAGGGATCAAGAGTGGTGATGGGTTGAATGCCCTACGCCTGATTATATAAGGTGTGCGTGCGTAACGCGCACCGTTTGGACCGGCAGACGTCTTCCCAAAATGCCCGTAGATTAGGGATAATGGCGTAACAGCCACAATTTATTTTTAATGGAGTAATTTTATTTAATTTTGGTAACTGCAGTTTTTGAAAACTTTCTGATTTAGGTATTAAAACTGAAAAATTGAATTTTCAGCGGGAGTTTTAACGGGAAACTGATAATTCAGGGATATTTGGCGAATCGGGAATTTCAGCGTTTTCCTTATAATGACTTGGGGTCATTACAAACTCCCCAATTTAAAATAATGTCGTCCTCGACATTTCATCGTAATAGGAAATATTTAGTTGAATGCAAAAAGATTTAATTAAGGTTACCTGAGTTCTGAAAGAGTCCGGGATATTCTTTTCTCATATCCTCTTCTCTTTCCAATGTTGCTTTCTTGGTGCTGTGACCTTTCCATTGCCCTTTGATCAAAGGAATAGTTCTTTTCCTTAATCGACGGTTGTCTCTTTCTAACCTCCACATATTCAGTTTAACTATGACGAAAATATATAAATTCTTTACTTTACAACATGAATTTCTCATCAAGAATATCATCTAGGCATCACATCATTTTGTCTCCATTTGTGTTACTGATCTCAAACATTGTTATTAGTTTCTTACTGTTATATGTGTGGATGTCCTTGTCATATTGATGTTTGCTCAAACTGCCTATTTTTTAAGTATCGAAATTCCAAAACCTTCAAATCAAATTGAATTGATCTTTACTATGAGAAATTAAATCTCGAATAAGTATACTCATAAACCATTTAAGCTAATTTGCCTAACCTTTTTGGTTTTATCCTTTCTTCTGACGTCACTACCAATATTTGTATAACATCAAGACGCTTCACCAGGTCATTAAGTATTTTAATTCATTTAATGATAAATTTGAAGCACACTTCGATATTGTGTTTACGCATTATCGAGATATAGGATCTTACTAATCCATTACTTAAGAATCCCAATAGAAAAGAGATGAATTTTGAGTTTAAACAATTGATCATATTCAGATTTAATTCATTATTATGCAATGAACCAAAATTGATTTTCAAAAAAAAGGTGAATCATACTATAAGCTTAACATCATACCTGAATAAGGCATACCTTTTTATTCTCAAATATATGATTGAGATTCCAAAGTAGAGCATTCGAACAAACTAAGTGAGATAAATAGATGCATAACCATTGAAGTCAAATGCATTTCTTTAAAATTGCTTTAGCTAAATTATGGAAATAATCTCCAAATCAATTTGTGGTTATTGTGTCTAGTCTTGTGTTTCAAAAGAGAGGAACACAAAAAGATCAGGAAGGAAACTGATAAAACTATACTTACACATTTCATACTTAGGAAAAGATTTTAATTTGTTAGATTGCAATAAAAACATGATTCAAAAGCATCGATACATTTAGTTTAGATTTGATGAGCGTACTCACAAACTATAAGATGAATTTTGTGACCACAAGTGACAATCAAATATCTTCAAGCTTGATCATTTATGGGTGTAGAATATCCATAAAATTATATCAAACTTGTTGAATTAAATAATCGAGTGATGAAAGACAAGTTCTAAGTGAGCACTAATCTTAATAACTTGTTGAGGGCATTAATTCAACTGTAGCTATAATTAAACATTAACATATATCAAACTTGGTTAAAATTCGGCACACGAATAAATAGCCCGTGGTTGAATATGAAACCAGTGTACTGAATGTCCTAAATCTTACAAGAGCCAAACTTATTCTTGTTAGTTTGTTATACTGGTAGAATGCTCAAGAATCTGAACCGAAAACTAATTAGATTTAGAATTAGCTAGTAGCTGGGCCGAATTTAGCATTTGCTGAGTCAACCTTTGTTGAGCGCCTTCATCGAAACACCCCATACAAGATGAGCACAAAAATTCGGGTTTTTAAAGAAAATTGCCCAATCTTCAATTGATGGTGCCAAATTTAAGATTTAGTGTATTATTAATATATCCTTAATACTACACATTTTAGATTGCAAGTTACCTCAAAAGGAAACTTTTACTACGGCTGCAAAATGCCAAATTCTATAATTGAAAGGTTGTTAAATCTATTACGCATCTCAATTCTATACAATTCCACTTTCATTCACTTTGGAGGTAATTCGCCGTATCAAATCATGAAGCCAGGTGCATACGGTAATAAATCTCGGGCGACCATATGATTTTGTATCAGAGTTTTATGCGTAGGAGAAAAATGTATGCAGTGTTTGATGCTTTGATACAATTGTTAGACTCAAGAAGAAGAGTTCATTACCTTTGTAGAAATGACACTACGATAATTAAGAGACATCATTTCATTTCTAATTATTTTTTTTTTGAATGAAATGGTTTATCAGCGCATAAGATTATGGATTCATACAGTTCAAATCTTCAATTTTAACTTGTCAGTATGATGTTACTTCCCATGAATTGTAAGTCTATTTAAATATGCTAAAAATGTAATAAAGTAAAATTTCTTTATTGGGAATGCAGATTCTTAAGATCTAAGTCCACATGATAAATTAGAATAAATGGCTTTGCAATAAGCTTCAATTGCCTAAATTGGAAGTTAAATACATGTAATGTAAATCGCGTGCAAGTTGAACTCGAATCATACTTGTATAGCATATGCATTTTATCCTAAGTTCAGTTTTGGAAAATCAAAATTTAATTTCGAATTTAGCTCCCCACAATTTAATTCAATCATGCATTTCTTTAACAAATCTTTGCATGTACAAAGAAGTACAAAACTTTATGTAAGGGTTGCTTTAAATTAAGATTCTAAAATTCATACCAAGACTTGCACAATTTCAGATATGATACGTTTTTTTTTGTAGCTCAGAAGGTATTAAATCTTCAGAAAATTCCAAGAATACTACTCTTGCAATTCAAATCAATATCTAGAGGGGATTAGACTTGTACTTATTATTATTATCGATTTAATCTTATCAAACTTATTTTTATCACTATTCTTATTACTATCATTTTCATCTACTTCCAATTTAATCATTCTCATAAAAATCCATTTTCTAGTTGTCATAGATTATAAGAAAATATTTTATTACTATTTAACAATTAAGAGCTTCCATATTCATATATGAAGAAAACATCATATTGAAAGCAGCATGTAAGCCTTTAAAATATAGATCAAACAATACTTATGGCCATGTGTCCGAGATTATTTTTTTAGTTCACCTAGAAATACCATGAAATTTACATGCAAAGGAGTTTGATCTCCTAAAAATCCTTAGTAGTTTCTCTGTTTTTTTTTCTATTGTTACTATGACATCATAAATTCCTCTTATGTGAAATAGAAAGCATCCCTTATAATTTCCATTGGTAACGTTGCGTTACTATTCATCCATTTGAAGAAACCTAGATCTCAGTGCTCGTCAGATTCCACCTCCATACCTCCCCGATGGATTTTACAAGCAGTAATCGAATTAGCCGGTGAGTGTAAATTCTCATTCACTAATTATAGATGATATTTTTGATATATTATAGCACAAGATTATGTGGATTTTGTGCTTGTTGGTGGTCTTGATACGAAGTCGTTATAAAACTAAGAGATTGGAGTCAAATTCATTTGTCAAGGCTTAGAGAAGCAAAAAAGGACAAGAATCACTAAGTGATATAGGACAAAAAACTTCATGCATGATAGGATCATTACAAGAGCCTTCAAGAAGAAAATAGTCTTGTTTGAAGTTATTTTAATTTTTTTATTTATTCTGAATTTTAGATTTTATTAGCTTTATTGAGTTTTATTGGAGTTGTAAAAAGGAGATAATATGTTTAAATACAAGAGTTATTTATTTCCTTTTGAGAGGTAGGCTAATTTGGTAAGAGAGTATTTCCTTTTCTTATGCATTTCTTTTTTGAGGGAAAGTCTAATTTGGTAAGAGAATGTTTCTTTTATTAGCTTTTTTTTCCATCCTATAAATAGAGACAAACCCTCTTGTAAAAGGTATTGTGGCGATAACATTAATTTTGAAATTTTCCTCTAAGTTTTGTGTGTTAAGTTCTTGTTTTCTTGGCGGTGTGGCCAATCAACCAAGGCCTCAGGGTGTGGATAATCCCGAAGTGCCGAAGGTGTGTACAATCCGCACAACCATTTCTAGTTTCACTCCCGCTCATCCTCTTTGTCATCGTTGCTTCCAAACGTTCGTTTCGTCACTTCCCTTGATCGTCGTTTACTCGCCACCTTGAAACAGGCCGACGCACCAATCGTCGTTACTAAGGTGTCAGCATCAAGATCAAATATGGGTATGATGGATGAACTTATGCTCGCACTTAAAGTAAAAATAAGCATAATGATGCAAGCAATGCTAACAATAATTGAAGTTCGAACAGATGCTCAGATAGATCAAGTGCAACAATAGATGTAAAGGATAGCTTAGCTTGAGTCAACGAGTCATTTGGAGTTGTCGTTGCAGTTCGACAATGACAAGTTGCAAAAAGTTATTGTGGAAAACTAAGAGACCAAAAGAAAGGAATACTTGGATACTTCTTAAGGCAAAGACTAAGATCAACCTAACGATCTACAATGGTACTCCAAATGCTGAAATGATCAATTAGTTACAAGCTCCAGGGATACTCAGACCAAGACAAGACTGCTTTCAACTAACTAAAGTTGACCAGCTACAAGAGGGTCCGGTGGAATTCAAAGTTAAACACCAGGAAGATGACTATGCATGGAGAGGATATAGGTCACTCTTCCGAAAGGAACTCTATTATAAAGGACTTGAAGATGAGCAATGGAAGAAAACACTCTGTTAGCATGAGAATCAAATCGAATTGAGTTATATAACCAAGTTTCAAAAAATGGTATAATGATAAGTCTATCACTCGAGGGTACTCATGTGCTGACCAAGTACAGGATATGGTTATTGATGAGCACTTACAACAAGATGGCATTATTAAATGTCTAAAACTTTGAGGAGACCATCAGTCTTGCTATAGCCATTGAATAGAAGCTAAAGGGAGTAAGGATCATCCCAGAGAACATTGTTGATCGGGCAATGGAAACACAGTGAAGCAAAGACTCTAAAAAGATTATCCAAGTGCTTTCCGGCCTGTTTAAGGTGTTCGCCAACCAAAAGAAAATGCCAATCGAAACATGAAGGCAAGCAAGTTTAGTGGTAAGGCAGGACATGATGAGTCTCAATGCTGGAGAATGAACTGGAATTAAACTCCTTGATATTGTTAGCCAATTGATAAATGGGTTCCTACTACCGATGGGTCAGGAGATTCGAAATGAGGCAATGATGTAGAGGCCAATCTTTTCTTGATGACAATACTAGAGGGGAAAGCATAGATTCAGCAAATTGATCCCCAAGCAGGTGAAGAGATGTTTACCTTGAAAGTACAAATCAACAAAGAGATCATAGCAATTTTTGACTCGGCTAGTCAAAACAACCTTATCAACAAACAGCTAGTGAAGAAGTTGGTTCTCAAGACATCACATCCACAACCCTACTTCTTAGGGTGGATCGAGGACACTAAAATGACAATTAACTGTCAATGTGAAGCTAAATATTCTGTAGTTCAGAATTTCAAGGACGAAGTCCGTGTGACATGGTGCCTTTAGACATTTGTCAGTTACTATTTGGAAGTTTCTATCTATGAAACCGGGAGGCTGTTTTCTATCAACAAAGACAGCAGTACACCTTGAACAAGGACAGAAGAAAAATGAAGTTGTATTGGGATTGACCTGACTTACCTACTGAGTTTGTAATGACCCTAGGTCATTTGTTGGGGAGAAGTTACTTTCCTGCAAAACTGGAATTCCGTTAAAACTCCCGCTAAAACTTAATTTTCAGTTGCAACCCTTAATTTAGAAAGTTTTTCAATTCTTTTAAAGCTGAAATAGAAATTTAGATTTGTCATTTAACCCATACTCAATTACGCATTATCTACCTCATTAAAAACACTGAACCAATCAAGGTGAACGGACCCTTTAGGAAATCATCAGCTATAAAGAAATAAAAAAAAATAAAAAAATAAAAAAATGATTAATAGTTTTAATTAGGAAGGACAATTAGGAATGGGGAAGAAACGTTATCGACGCATAAAGGAGCCAACCGTCATTTAAGGAAAATGGTGCGACGTTTCGGCCTCCATAATCACGCAACTTTCAATCCTATCGGACACCTCCCGTAAAGCCCTCGTGCGTTTCAGCGCAACGCAGCAGGCGTGCGTTACATACGCACGCCTTATTTAAGCCCGGAAGCCGCTCGACTCTTCACTACCTCCTCTCGCCTCTTCCTCTCTTTCGCTCGATTGTAGGAGCATACCTGAGTTGACGGAGGCACTACGGTAGCAGCATCTTGCGCGACCAGCACAAGAGCCAACGGAAGCACAGTCGACGCCTCAGCACGCACGCATGATCCGGTCCTCCCGCCTCTGCGTCGATCCCTCTCCGTTCGACTCTGCGCCGATCCCTCTCCGCTAGATTCCGCGCCCGATCGCTCGATTCCGCGCCGATCCCTCTCTGTGCACTCAGCCGAGGATAAGATGCGGTCTTCTTTACCTTTAGGCGATAGGAGAGTCGTATATGTAAACGAAATAGTTGCTATTAGGGATGGGTTTTATGTTATGTTGAGATCAAGATAAAATGCTATATTTAAAGTAGATTGGTTAGTATGCAAACAATTTTTATAAATAGATCAAGTGACTTATTTTGATATCATTAAAAATACTTTTATTTAACATTGTGGTTTTATGTTATGTTGTTTAATCATGCTTTATGAGGTATTAAATTGATTAAAGTAATTTAATTACTTTTGGATAGGAATTGGGTGCAATCAATCATGATTTAATCATAGTTGAGTGGTAGATGGGAATTGATGTCTAAATTGTAGTATAATGATTAAGTCTGACTAGCTAACACTAGGAAAAGGTCCAATCAGTCTATATCAGCTATTTGATAATTTCTTAATAAGGATAAGGAGTTACAAGATCTATGTCATATAATGAAGTCAGTTATAACTACTTTTGAATGATGTCAATATCAAATTAATAATCATTCTATCCTAACTTATACTTTATTATACACTAAGCTTTTGAGTTCATACCAATTTTGATTATAAATAATAACTCAATAAGTTTTCATATCTTGCTTGAATGTAGCATGTTGTGCTGCTCTAACATAATAGATGGGTTCGATGTTGATAAGAGATGTTTAGTAAAAATATTATCAAATCAATTAGACTCCTTTTTCTCCAACATTGTAATATGATTCTTTCAGATAAGGTTGCCTAAATTTTTTAAGTCTAATCAAGTATGATTTTAGTTTAAATTTAATAAATTAGAGTTATGAATTAGACCTTCTTATTGTATTATTTAATCTTATGCCATGTGAGATATAGATTTAAGTAACCAACTAAAGTCAAACTTGGGAACACGAATACTAGTTCCAATTTTGTAAACATATGGTTTCAATTTAATTAAAAAGTTCAATTATAACTTTTGCAGATACATCAAGGTTGTGAGTGAATCGTAGTGTTAAGTCAAAATACAAAAGGTACACTGGATATTAATTTTATACTTTCTACCCCTTTGATGCTTAAGCATCGCTTTGAACCTATTTTATATTGATATTTAATGCTTTACTCTTACTGCTAATCATATAAGAGAGACAAAATGATGTTTATGTATCTTGTGAATGTTGCAAAGGGGGTGCGGAGGTTGAATTAAGTTAGGGACGGGGCTAGTCCATCGGGAGTTATAAGGGTGCGCCATCAAGAGCCTTTGAGGGGCCCAGGTAAAGGTTATACTTAAATGCATATATGATGCCATCTGGAGCCTTTAAAAAGGGCCCAGGTGAAGGTTGTCATATGGAGCCTTGAAAGAGGCCCAAGTGAAGGTGCCATCTAGAACCTTTAAGAGGGCCCAGGTGAAGATTATGCTTAATTGCATTTTATGAACCCAACCTCATGATTCTGGCTTTGCCCATCAGAACTGCTAACATTGCTTCACAATATCAAGTCATAAACATAAACATGAATTTTTATGCTATCATTGCTTTTCCATTTGAAAATTTGGCATATGACAAAAGAATATTTATTTTGCAGGAGTTATGATTATCCTTTTGAAATAAATCTATATTTTCCTACAAATTTTTATCATTTTTGCCTTCCGCTTTGACTTAAGTATTTATTTTGCAGGAGTTATGATTATCCTTTGTATTTAGAACGTGCACTAAAGCATTATTTTTATGATGCCAGATCAGATACAGCTGGAGACGGCTGAAATAGTTTAAAGGCATGGTGCGAAAAATTAACGAATTCTAACTGCCCCTCAAGGGATAATTATTTTCTGTATAATGAAAGTTATGTAATAAATTTTGGATATTGTTTACTTTAAATTGAATAAATATTATTTCTTATACTTAAATGGCTTTGGATATTTGTTTAACTATTATTTTACCTAACCACCAATATGATCCTGCGGAGAGATGCATCCAATGTTAGTTTGGTTGTTACCAACCTAACATAGGTCATCACGGTAAAGATGCATCCGATGTTAGTTTGGTTGTTACCAACCTAACATGGGTCATCACAAAGTTATCAACCTCTTCAAAAATCAAGTGTGAGTTATTCACACATGCCAAAGCTATGTTTTGGTATTTGTCTGACCAACTGAGCTACTAGACTTCGGTGGAACTGGCCAAATGTCTCTCAAGTTATCCAAAATGAGAGTTTTCTCAGGTGAAGACTTGGAGCCATGGTAGCCTATTACTAGCCCAAGCTCATCAGCACCTCTAATCGGAATCATTGACTAGAAATTTCAGAAGCTAAGGAAAAATGCCTCTCATATGTTTAGGAAGTGGACTATGTGATGTGGAATGTTGATACCAATCCTTTGATAATCTACAGGTCAATTTATACTGCCACATTTTTTGGAGAATAATGGTCGACAGCATTCAACTGAAAATGCAAACTGAAACCTAAAGCGGCTTTAATCATCTGAAGGTTTGTTGGAAATTTTTTACCACTAAAATTTTAAAAGAAATATGGCAAAGATGTGGTATGTGTTTGGGATTACAATGAGATTGGAAATGGAGGCTATTTCTAGATCTCAGATTTCAAGTGGTGAATTTAAAGGTGCTTCTTGTCTTTCTGGGCAGAAGTTTTTAACAGATTTTAGTGAGGCCGCTTCTTGTAAAAAAAATTGGTTGCTTATAAATTGGAATGTGAGATTTTATTTCACGGGTCGCACCACAAAGTTAAGAAATCACATAGCCAGAATTATTGAAATGTAAATTTTTCTGCCTTCAAATCATTGAATATATAATTTTTTTTTTTAAATATGGATAATGGGAGCCATGCTCTTCCCTTTGTAACAGTTCTTAAGTCTAGCGGCCCCTGCTTCTACTTTGGTTAAAAGTTAACTTCAATGCTTCATGCGTGCCTTCTCCCCCTCTGTCACAGGTGCGATGACTGTACGCAACTCATCAAGGAACATTTCAGCTGCCAATGAAAGAAGATTGAACATTAGTTTTAGCTTAACTTAATTCATTAGACTTGCTGCTAAGACTTTACTTGATGAGAAGAATTTATGCAGTGGCATTATGATCTAGGGTGATTGTATGGACGGGCTTAAAATATTTTCCAAGAGCTTGTTTCGTGTCAAAACTTCTTGTGATTAGCACATAACATTATATTATTATTTGTTTAGATTAAAGTAATGTTGTTTTTTTTTTTGCATGTTAATAGATACTGCGATGTGTTGGCAGTAAGTGTACTAAACTAGCCCTGTATTTTGATTTTTGATCATAATACTGAAAAAATTTTGACAGTTTGTTGCAAGTTTAGTTAAATTTGTGCATTTGTCAATTAAATAAAGAACTTCATCGATTTTATTTAAAAAAGAGTTCAATAAAAATAAAAATTAAGTATTAGGAAGCATTCAATCCATACAATAATTGTGTTGAACCAATAAAATGCTCACTTCATATAGTTCATAAAATCAGACCAAGTTGAACCCTACAAATATTGACTTCATACAAGCAAACTTTTGAACCAGTAAATAGCTTCATCCTATACAGTTCATACAATCGGACTGAGTTGAATTAGTAAAATATTCTTTCCATAATCCATATAACTAGATGCGCCACATCTAGAGTCACCTCCTTGGGTTGCGCTTGAAGCTCCACCAAACCCAATAGAAAAAATGAGAGAGATACTAAGAGAAAGAGGGGCTAGAGAGAGAAAGAAGGAAACATAGAAGTTATAGAAAGAAAAATGTTTTACAGAGACAATTAAAGAGAAAATGTTTGGAGAGAGGAAGAAAGAGAGAAAAATTTTAGTTTTGGAGAGAGAATATAAAGAGAAAAATTGTTCTCCCTCTCAAATAGAGAGAAACATGATTTGGGGTAAAGAATCAGATATTTAAAAAGATAATGCTCTCTCTAATGAGAAAGACATGAGTTAAAAAAAATGAGAGAAAGAGTTAAAGAGAGAGGGAAGTAAAATAAAAGAAGAGAAGTAGTAAATTAAATAGAGAATAAAATAAGAGAGAAATAGAAATAACCATGACTTTTAGGAGAGAGAAAAGTTTAAAAAGAGAAAGAAGAGAAAGAAGAGAACATGAAGGGAAAGAATAAAGAGTTTATCATGCTTCTTAGAAAGAGATAGAGAGAGCGCTGAAGGGAAAAATTATAGAGAGAATATATAGAAGAAGAAAGAGGAAAAGAAGGAAAAGAAGGAAAAGAAGAAAGAGAAGGGGAAGAAGGGAGAAGCAAGAGAGAAAGAGAGAAAATGAGAGAGAAATAGAGAGAGAGACTACCTTGCTTTGTGATGGGCTCATTGGCGGCTTGAAGGCAACAATGGTCAAGCTTATCACCAACCGTGGGAGGGAAGGAGATGAGGGAGAAGGACAGGGAGGGAGAGAGATAGCGAGATGGAATGGAGGGAGAGGAAAGTGTGGCCAGCCAGCTCTATTTATAGGGCTTGGTTGGTCATTCAACTGAACATGGCCAATCATGCTACTACCCAACCCTGACAATGACTATTGAAGGGTTGGGAAGAGGGGGGCCAAGGTTCTCACCTAGCAGCCTTGAGAAAAACTAGGGATAGGGGCAGTCATTAGACTAAGATTTTTTATTCATATTAATTATAATAATGATGATGATAATGATGATATTAAGGATAAAAAATTAAACAATATATATAAGAGGATAAGGATAAATAAATAAATTTAATAAATATTTAATAAATCTTACAAATTGTCAAAAATTGGAAAAAATTTTAAAAAATATAAAATAGCCTATCTTGGTAAGAAAAATGCAACTATTTTGTGATTTGTAGTTAATCATGATTAGTACTATTTATGGTGACTACCTAGTTTTATTAGTAACAAATATCATATTGTACCTTTAAATTGACTGCCTTGACACAAAAATTAACACCATGAAATATCTACCTTCATATAATTAAAGTGTTTTCTAGACAATATATTTTAAGTTCATGTTTTAATAACCTTGCATAAATTAATTGTATAACATATAAATTTAACACCTAATAATTATCACAGTTCTCAACATCACCTGTATCTTTAAAAATGTACAAAAATTTTTATCATTTGATATCATCCAAATTTTAACATGCCATGAAAAATGTAGTTAAGCAAATTCTCCCTTACCTCTAAATATGGACAAGTAACCCATCTCACTAAAGTACCATTATGACTATATATAATCCTAGAAGCTGTCAACTTCAACTTTTTATATCAATTAAAATTATACTTCAAGATCAAGTTGATTACATTCTTCATAAAAAAAACATACCTTGAGAATCACATATAATAATATTTTCAAATAGCATTTTGGCAATTTTTTATGCACTGATCATAACCACTATTCATTTTATCTTCAATTTAATACATACATATGTATGTATCATGATTAAATTATCTGATTTGTGTATTTTGAAGGGGATAAAAGGTATAGGATTGCTTGCTTCAATATTCTTTTTTGACAGCATCATGATCACTTGAAGCTCATTCTCCGATAGCCAAATTAGTATATTAATCGACTAAAATGAATTTAATTCAACAGTTCAATCACAGACATAAACCTAGGAGATATCATCCTGTTGCCTAATTGACAGCATAAAATTAAGAGAAAAATCACAATCAACAACTATGACAGGGATCAACCAATGGACTCACTGCTATACAGTAACCAAAGGATAAATAATGAATAAGAAGAGCTACATTAATGTGACGGAGCTTCACATCATTCTTTTGTCAAATAATAATTCTACTCAACCTCCATCAACTGGGTAAAATATTCAAACCACTTTTTTGAAGTTTACATTAACAAATTCTAAAGCGTTAAAGCTTTCAAAGGACCAAGCTACCCCTATCCTCCTTCCATTTAAGAAATTATCAGTTGAGTACGCCTTGGAGAGAATGTGATTCAGTTGCATGCGCTTTTACTAACGAATAAGCAAAATAGATTTATACAACACTACGCATAAACCCAAAGAATCAATATCATAAACTTTCACTTAAAAATTCTCTCATAACCCTGCCCTTGAGCAAACATTCCTAAGGGAGTTTAAGTACTTTGATCCTAGGGTTACTTCACTGACATGGAGTAGTTGCGTAAGAATAGATGTCCTTCCGCTGCAAGCCAGCTTCTAGCATGCCACAACAGATACAACAGCTGTTTCAGTGCATTAAAACATAAAAAACAGAAAATCAGTTTCTTCATTTTTCATCCAACACATAAACTAGCCATGGCAACAACAGAGATGATATGAGAGACGTAGAACGGAGCGACGGAATAATTCTATATATGGAAAAAGGCAAACCTGTGACAATTCCAGAAAAGAAGACCGAGGATCGATAACTCGATCAATCCTCTCCCGAGGAAGCAGCTTATTCCGGCTTCGATTCCTTCTCACGGCCTCGGTTCCACCTCCACCAAGAACCTTGAAAATACATGAAATCGAAGCTTAAAACAAATTGAAGCTAAATGGCAAAAATTAGGGTTTATGAAAACCTTTAGAATGTGTGAACGGAGCTCGGAAAGGAGACTTTCAGCAGTACCGGAATTGCGGGCGAAGGCTTCCGAGCTCCGGTCAACGCCGTCTGGAAGCACAGCTCCGCTGAAAAGGGCAAGTTGATTTCCTGGTTTAAAGAAGGATGATAGCAGCCCCCTCGCCCATGATCGTTTCGCAGAGAATCGCCTAAGCATTATCTTCGCTTCCTCTTCTGCCCTTACTGGCAAAAGGCAATAAGACAATCTGAGTTTTATATTTGTAAGGCCAAAAATTGTACTGTAAGATTGGCGTATTTGGAAAATAAGCACATCGACACTATTTATAACCTTTTTGTTCGCATGTGCAAATATTGATACCGACGACCAGATTTATTTGCAGAAACATCCCGACGGGATTTAATTGTAGTACAGCAGGATATTTACCGTAAAAATTAATAAGATTTATAATATTATTATATGTATAATTCAAAAATAAGGATTATCGACCCTCTTTCAACGCTTCCTGAGTTCATTCCAATCAAAATGGATGGTTCCATTCTAAACCAAATAGTGGAATATGACTGGATACCGTCAGTTTGTGACAATTACAAATTATTCAAAAATGTTGGTTGCTCCTGCCCCTCTTCCTCTATGCTTAGAGGAAGGAGCCGCTCCCGCCGGCCGAGACCCTCTTCTCTACTTTCTACTCCTTCTGCTGCTGTTTCTAACCCTGTCATATCCATCGTTTCTTCCTTATTACCAACCCCTTCTCTTCCTCCCCCTCCCCCTCCCCCTCTTTCTCCAATTTCGGAATCCTCATTACCCAACTCGGCCTTGATTACTTGTGAACTGGCCCCCACAGCATCAAGCCCTCTTCCCTCTAACCAAGACCTTAATGCCTTCTCAATTCTTGGGCTTTCTTTTAGTCCCAATTCTCCATGTATTTCTCCTCAACCCCTAGGCAATTCTCGTGGTTCCTCTTCCCCTGTTGGAACCTAAGGAAATTTGTTGCCCCCCTCCTTCTAGCAAAGAAAAATCCATCGTCCATCATAACACTTTTTGTTGTCTTCTGAATGATCAGTCGTCTTCTCAAGATTCTCACAAACTTGAGAGTCGTAGCCGCTCCCTCAGGGTCTGGCCTAAATAGTTCCTCTCCTTTTTTTTTCTTCCTCTTCGTTTGTTCTTGTTTATTTCTCTGTTTAAACCTAACATTTTAATTTGAAATGTTAGAGGTCTTCACTCTGACATTCACATCTCTGACCTTAAGCATCATTCTCGTTGTTACTCTCCCGACATTATCGGTATTTTAAAGTCGAAACTAAAAATCTCAGACATTTTTTCATCTTTCTTACTTAAGAAATATACCTTAATCAATCCGAAAGCGCATTGCAGCAATTTTGATGATGTATCGATTGGCAGAATTTGGATCAAATGGAACCCCGATTCTGTCTCGTTTATCCCATTTGAAATTAATTCTCAGTACATCCATGGCAAATTATTTCACAATGGCGATTCTTGTTGGTTAATGATTGTCTATGCTTCTAATTATGAAAACGATAGATTGAAACTTTGGGAGGATATTATCCGTCTGAAGGCTGGTATTAATGGTCCTTGGTTGGTGACTGGAGATTTTAACTGTATTCATTATACTCATGAAAAGTCTGGGGGCATTCAGATCTGTCTTTCTAGACTCAATGGCTTCAACAATTGCATTTATGAAGTTGGGCTCATTGCCTTGCATTTCACGGGCAGCATTTTCACTTGGGATAATCATCGTCCTGATTTGTAACAACCCAGATGTTGTTACCTGTCAATTAGTGATCTAATTGACTCTAAATCTCTTTCATTACTCTTTTTATAGAATTAAATGTCTCCACTTCAAATTTTGTGTGATTTGAAGACCATTTGATAATTTTCAACGTTTCTTGATTTTCAGATAATTCTGATAATGCCTAGATTATTTAAATCTCAAAATAAAAAACGGAGTCCGTCATTGGACTCAGTAGCTTCAAATTAGCTAAGAATATTATTCTGAGAATTTTTGGAAGTCGTTGATTTTCCCGGATATTTTATTGTATTTCGATCGCTCATAAATTTTCGTCAAATTAGGATCCTAATTTAAGTCAAATAAAAATTAAATAAAAATATTCTCTTATAATGCCTATTGAAAGAATCCTACTGCAAAAATTTGAGCACGTTTGGGATCCCAGATCGTCCTGAATAAATTCATGAAGTTTAAACTTCAAAGGCTAAATAATATAAAAAATATAAATCGGAATTTGGAAATTTTTATATATCTAAGTCAAGCATCATATGAGAATGCTATGTTTCAAGTTTCATTAATTTTCAAGTTTTCAATTTATCGTAATTAATTTTTCAAAATTTTCACTTAAAAAATTAATATAAAATAAAATACTTGTCAAAATTCAAAAAAAATTAGATGTGTGCGTTTGTCTCGTCAAGACGGTCGTTTCGATACTAAGCTTGTATTTTTTGGAGCTCAAATGACTTCAGATCTTTGCTCAAAAATTTTAGTCGTTTATTTTGATCCAAAGGCTTATTAAGAGCATAAATTTTCTTAAAACCTTCTAAACCTAAATCCTATTTTTGGAGGCAGCCGAAATTTTTCCTTCTCCTCTTATGCAAGCTGAACCCTCACACGATCGAGATGAACCCCTCTTCCTTATCTCTCGAGCCAACGAGAAGAGAGGCAAAGACGTGTGGATCGCGCCGCTCTTCTCTCCAATGGGAAGGCTTGCACCCATGACGATCCCTCTCCTTATCAACGAACCTCTCGGCAGGAGGGATGCATAAAAAGGTAAGCGAACTCTCACCGACCCTTCATTGGCCGAACTCTCTCGCTCTCACAAAACCTCTTCTAGCAGCGTATCAAGGATCAAGGTACTCTCATTCCGATTTATACCCTATAATATTTTCAGTACCTTCGTTTTGATTCATATCCTATGTATATAACTTCGTTTGCATAATATTTTCAGTATCAATCAATCCTAATGCTAAATATTAGACGATTTGTTCTGATTCGACCTAAACATATGAACCCTAAAATGCGATACGAATGAAGGAAAGTGCTTCTGTCGAGAGTCGATGGAACTCTTTAGGATATGGATCGAAGTCTTCCATTAAAATTTATATATATATATATATATATATATATATATTTTTTTTTTTTTTTTTTTTTTTTTTTCTTTCTTGTGATTGTGAATGCCGTAGGTTTTAGCAATCCTTATTACTCATAATTTTGCATTCATATTAAATTGTGCTGAATTACAAAATTAATTATAAGATTTCTAAATTAATCTTTATCTTGTTTTCCTTGATCTCAATAATTCTAACATTTTTTTTTCTCTTGTTTTCTTTTGTAGTTTGAGATAAAACTTTTATCAATTTATGTTGAGTCTCAGTAAGAGTTAAGAGATCATTCATTTTTAACGCAGTAAAATTTGTATGGGAATGTGACTTGGTTAAAAGATGAAAGGCAGGCTAGATATAAATAATAACTTGAGTATTAACTTTCTGAATTTTCTTGTCCATTGTTTAATTTGTTTTGCTCTGCTAATCTGGTTTTAAATTTACCAAGTATAGAGTAGTTTTGTTGATTTAAATGATTTCGTATAGAGTATTGCTCATGTTGAAAATTTATTTCTGAAGCCCACCAAAGCTATTAATCCAAATTTCAGCTCCCATTTTTCTAACAATGATAATATTGTAATGCTACTGGTAGATTCTTTTGTGATATAATACACGATAAATTGTTCTTTCTTATTTAATTTTGTTAGTTTAGGTCAATTACCTTCATGGTATGATGATTTGCTTATTATTGCACTGAATTGTTCTATTGTGCAAATATAAGCATATTGCCTATTTATGCTTTAAGTTAAAATGCAATAGCTGATGCTTTGATTTGAATCCGGGTGTAATCTTTTAATATAAAGCCATGAATACTTTCTTGCTCTGTGAATTTAAGCTCTCTTCTTGAAGCAGCTGATTTGAGTGCTCTTGCTTCTGAAAGTGTGGCTCTATCATTTACTTAGGGGAAATGTTTGTTTGCTCAAGTTCTCTCCAAAAGAAATCAAGAAGCTTACTCACTCATTTGATTTCTTCCTCATTGCATAGTCCTTTAATGAGTATTGATCAAATGCTGGATACAAATGCTATACTTTAATTTTTGGATATTAACATTGAATGCTGAGATAGATGATGTAAAACTTCACATCATTAGATAGATATTAATATTGAATGCTGAATTTCACATCATTGGACTAACCTTGCTGTACTCTAAGTGCTATTAGTTAGTTTAAGTGATTTAAGTGCTTTTATCTATCATGTGTAAAATCATATGCTGCTATTTGTTATATGAAATTTAAAGATGCCAATTAGTTTATGAGATTCAAATACTATCCTTAATTGTAAGATGAAACAAATGCTATCATGTATTAATTAAGATCCAAAAGATGTCATCTAACGTATCAAATCAATTGCCGTTCATTCATTTAATAAAATCAGTTGTTGTTCATCCATTTAATAAGTAATCAAATGTTGCTTTTGAAATCATATATGAAAACAAATACTGTCAATCATTCTCAATATCATATGATGCCTTCTGTTTCATAAGGGAATTTACGCTGCCGTTCATTATAAATAAGGTCACATGATGCTATCAAATGTATAAGATTCAAGTTGCTCTCATGAATCAAACTACTGCTATTTACAACTATTGTCATTAATTTCAATATGATTCGATTGCTTTAGCTAAACTAAAGTAAACAAATGCTATCTCTTTTAGATGAATTCATAAATTGTCATCAATTGTTTAAGAAAGAGAATGCTGCCATCAGTTCTATTATAAGATCTAAATATTGTTAATTTATTTTACATATTAGATTAAATATTGTCATAAATGCTATCATCTCCTTTCATTAGAATTATATATTACCAAATGCTGCCATGTGTCCTATAAGATTTAATGATGCCATCCAAGTTAAGAGTCAATTGCTGCCAATATTTACATTGTGAGATATAAAAGTTGCCAATAGATTATATGTTTTCAAATGTTGCCTTTTTATTCCAAGAGTAAAAATTAAATTGATCTTAAGAGATTCAAGTTGTTATCAAAAGAAATGGGAGTTATGTGTTGTCATTTATACTAAGAGTTAAGTGCTGCCATTTATTCTTTAAGATCAAATGTTGTTATATTTTATAAAAGAAATTATACGTTGATAGTTGAATTTAGATAAACAATGCTGCCATTCCTTTCATATGTGCATTTTTTTAGAAAGATCAAAAGTAAACAAATGCTGCCATCTTTAATATGAGATTAATTACATGTTGCCTTTATTTTGAAAGTAATAAGATAAAGATGTCGCCATCATATGTTGCCTTCATTCTCAAATTGAATGGGATAAAATACTGCCTATAAACTTACATTTGTTCAAATGCTGCCATAAGATCTAAGTAAATTCAAATGTTGTCCTTCTTTTAATAAAGTCATTTGCTACCTTTAAAATCAATTAAATCTGGTTTCTTTTATATTTAAATGCTAACTTTAATAATATTATTCTTTGCAGGTTGAGTTCTATTTTAGAACTAGAAATGAACTCTATTTTAAAATTGGAAATGAGCAATCCTATAAAAAGAATTGAACTATACTTTAGAACTAGAAATAGTCAATGGATTGACTTATATTTGATTGTGAAAATAGTTTATTTGAACAAAAACAAAGGAGACTCTGCCAAAATTTCTAAGAATTTTAAGACTTAAACATTTTTCAGAAAATTTTAGTATTCAATTCAAAATATCCATTTCAATGGTTCGCTTTTAAACCTTAATTCTTAATCAATCTAATTGAAAATAATAGTTCCTTTTTTTAAGCTTTAGATAAGTTTTTCTTTTATTTCAAATTGAGTTTAATTTATCTTTTTTCTAATTTTAAGTTTCATGAAAATAAACTTACATTCATTTTAGAATTGACTTAAGATCAATATCTATAAGTCAATTTGGAGTTTAATTAACTCCAATTATGAGTAGATTATTAAAAGTTTAGATAAACAATAAGATATCACATACATTTACAATTTTTGCAATCTATTGAATGCTTGCCTAGCTTTGAGCCACTTTCCTTGAACATTCATTCAAGAGCATTGTGCATAAATAAAGATTTTTCTTAAAATTTTAAAAGGGAATGTCTTATGGCAAATTGAGTACAAAAGAAAGCACTTATATTAGGACTTCATATTTTAGAGAGGGTAAATGTGAATGTTCAACTTCCCTACTGTATCTGGTTAAGTAGACGTGCTTAACTCCTCGCCCATTCTGTTGTGTACTCCTACAGAATAAGGTATTTATAAATGCAACTTAAACTAAAGATATAAGAGATTCTTTTACAAATTGTGAGATCTCTTCATAACTGTTTAGTTATGCTTTCATATCATAGTTATAGACTATGATTATTTTAGATTGAGAATCTAAAATATTTTCTCATTTTCTCTTGCTTTACACTCTCTATTTTCAGTATTGTGTATTGCTTACTTTAGTTTAATTTGAATATAGTGTATGTTGCTTAACTTAAATTAATGTTTCACTGTATGTCATTTGTTTACTTAGCATAAATTTTAATTGATCATATATTGCTTTCATTTCATGCACATAATAGTTTATAGCCTTTAAAATACTTTCTCTTACTAATTTTCAATAATAGGCTAGAACTTTAATAAAAGTGAGTATTTTTACTCAATTAGTTTCATATTGTTTTCCTTACAGTTATGCTTATTTCATTTTCTCATACTTTACAGTTTTTATAGTACTGCTGCATACTTTAAATTGTAAATAATAATTGTGATATCTTGTTAATCTACAAATATAGCCAATTTTAAAATGTGCTTAGACTGTTTAGTCTAACTACACTTTTTTTTTATTGGCTTTGCTCTATCATATTTAAATACTAAAATATGATAGATCAAGAGCCCTTTTATTCAGGTAATACAGGTCCAAGTACTTGAAGGACTTATAAAGAAATCTGCTTCCGCTTGATTTTAACAGATTACTTGTATAGTGAGAGAGAGAGTGATTTATATATTATATTTTTCTCTTACTTTAAGGTTTGTAATAATTGGTTTATAAATTGCTTAAGTTACTTTTGCCTATACTTTTAATCTGAGTTGTATTTTCTATGTTTAAAATTGCTTGGGATGAATGAGTGGATTAATAAAATTGCTTGGATTGTAAATACTTACATTATTGCATTTATAACTTCCTTTTCATTCATTCTAATTTAACAACTACTCATAAAGTGACTTGACCACTTAATCTCTATACTTGATTTGCTTTCTTCTAATCAAGTGTTGCGTGCTAAGATAATATCCCAATATTTGGATTAATCTTCTATCAAATTATTAGGATCGTTACATGATTCTCCTATTAAAGCAAAACTGGATCGCTGTCTTGGAAATATGAACTGGCTCTCTTCTTATCACGAGGTCTTCTACAAAGTCCTTCCCCTTGCCACTTTAGATCATGCTCTGCTCCTTATTGCTAGTCCTTTGGGTGTTAAAGCCCCCTCTCGATTTTGCTTTAAGAATTTTTGGGTGAATATATCTGATTTTAACAGTATTGTCCTTGCTACCTTGAACAATTCTTGTGGAGGTGACCCCCTCTTTGAGTTGTATAAGAAATTAACTCAAACAAAAAAAATTTCAAATCACTTATATTACTAATTTTATTAACTAATTCAAGTTTTTAAGGCTTAAGAATACTTAAACTTAATTTAAAAAAAAATAATTATTTTACCTCTACTTAAGGGTCCAAAATATAACTTTTTGATTTAGGTTTCCAAAATAAAATTTATTGATTCTAAATAGTTACTTGCTGTCTAATATAAAGATAGTCAGTAAGTACACCCAAATTGGTTAAGGATTAAGGCTAATGAGCTTAAATTAAGGTTTTTGCTTATTAGGAATAAATTAGTAATTTTATCTAGGAAAATAAAAAATTTATATTATACTCATGTTGTTTATTACCTACGGATTCCATAAAATCTAAAATTATTAAATTTCGAGGTCAATTGACCAAGCTTTGATCAAAATAAGATTTAAGGTCTAAAAGTGTAATTAAGGAAGTTTATGAATGAATTCAAAAATATAACTTATTTATCTATTGTTCAAATTGAGTAAAGTCAGTGGTTATAATTTTCTTATGGCACACTGATTACAATAAAATTGAGTTTAGTTAATTTGGGCCCATTTGATTAACTTAGGCTTTAATTATGATTTAGGATGATTAGTAAAATTAATTACTAAAATAAAAATTTAACTTCACCACTATGTTATACACTACATTAGGAGCTATCAATAATAATTTAATTATTCCAAATTATATAATTAAATGAGCTTTGAAAAATTTTTAAAATTCGCCTCTAGCTAATTTCGGGGTGAGGAATGCAATGATAAAGTTGAATTTTGATTTCGAAATCAATTTGAATTTTCTTATTTTTTTAATTGTTTAAATATATAATAACATTCGAGGAAATTCGATAACTTCAAAAAAATTTCAAAAATTTCACTCTTAGCTAATTCAAGGGTGAGGAACTCAACGAAAAAATCGGATTTCGATTTCAACGAGTATTATTTTATTATATTTTTTGGGTATTTTAATATAATAAAATATTTGGAAAAAATTCGACAACTTCTAACACTTCCAAAATATCACTTTTAACTAATTCAGGGATGATGAGCGTAATAGTGAAGTCGGATTTTTGATTTGAGGTCAAATTAAATAGCTCGCTTCCAAATTATCTTAGTTTCCCATAATTATGGCTTGGTCCGATTGACTTCTGATTTAGACCAAAATTTCAATATTTACTCCTAATGACTTATTAAGATTACTGGACTGAAGATTAGAACTTGATTAAGTCCTGATTGACTAGGATGATAACCTTGGTTGTTACATGAGCTAACTTCCATTTTGATTATGGCTTGAATGTTTTTATATGGTTATACTGATTTGTTATTTATCAAAAAAATTGTTAAAATCTCTAAACTCATGTATTGACATTAATGATACTTCCATCATTTGAGAATATGCCATTCACTTAACATTGATTATATCATAATAATATTTCTTTTGCAAGATTCTACCCGAGCAGAATAAGATTGTTATGATTTAGCATCAGTGTGTTTTTCACTATTTGAAAAAAATATGATTATGAGTATGATGAACAATATAACTTTCGTGAAACTCATACGCATATAATTTTGTGTATGATAGACGCAATGTACTTGTATCTTATTACTTGTTTTGAGACAGTGACACTTATTTGAAGGATATTTCTATGTTGATATAAAATTAATAATAAGTGGTTAAATTCTTCTAATTTGATATTGATGATTTGTTTTGCAATGACATATCATATATATATAAATACATTTAATTTTATTTTCTTTAATTTCCTTGTAATTATAGATATTTATGTTTCATCTTCGCTAATCTCTTTTATATCTAATT
This sequence comes from Gastrodia elata, assembly GCA_016760335.1. Lineage (NCBI taxonomy): Eukaryota > Viridiplantae > Streptophyta > Magnoliopsida > Asparagales > Orchidaceae > Gastrodia > Gastrodia elata. The sequence goes on along the minus strand of CM028677.1, from coordinate 26,511,575 downwards.
TTAAATTATGGTATCCTCAGATATCACGATGAGGTGATTGAGAAGCAAAATCAGGTGGAAAAGATTACTTCATATTTTGCCTTTTTCTTTTTTGGAGAGTAGATTTATTTCTTTTACTTAGCATGCGTAATTGGATTGAAATATTCTGAGACGAATATTTTCTATTTTTTTTTTTTTGTACTGAATGAATGAGATGCACTATTATATCATAATATGATCATGAGTAATCAACATCTTAATATTAGATTAGCATACTAAAATAATATCAAGTAATAACATTATTTTAATTGCTTTATTTTATGCTAAAATTATGTTTACATTTTATGACATTATATCATAGTTTTGATGTTGTCCCCTTTTAATATGAAAATAAAATATAACATTTAATCGAGTATTACTACACTTAAATATTAGTATACATCAATAGATATATGATGTGTCAATCAAATTTGTAAGTAAATTATTAATTAAATATATATTTTCGTGTGACCTATATGCAAAAATTTAAAAAAAAATTATATTGGTCATAAATATTTTTTAATGTATATTCTTGTGTAAACATAGTATTTTTCCATTGAATTATAACATTTCAATGGTGGCTTAGTTGTTGAGCGCGTAGATGTGCTATTTTAATTTTGAAAAATACCGTGCTTACATAAGAATATACACTAAAAATATCAAAAGTAAATAGAATTTTTTTTATTTTTTTATTTTTTTATTTTTGCATATAAAACATACAAAAAAATATATTTAATTAATAATTTACTTACACATTAAATTGACACATCATCTATTTATTTTAGTATATACTAATATATAAATATAGTAATACTCTTTAATTTTTGCTCTTGTTGACATGCATATTCTATCTATGCTTAATTCTTGCATTCTACTCTTGCAATCACTTTCATATTTACAATACTTAATGAATAATTTAATAGTATCTTATGTACTTAGTTTATAAGTACTTGGATTAAATTTCTAAGGCATTTATATGTCGGAGCATAGAGTACTAATAGGACTCATTAAGAGGGAGTCTTTTCAGAGGCGAGGGTTTTACCATAATTTTTTTTCATATTTCAATTACTTTTGTTTCATTTAAATTTAAATATATGTTAAAAAACAATTTAATGTTAGATTTTAACAATTTATTAATATTCAATAATAATAATAATAATTATTATTATTATTAATAAATGATTCTGCGAGCTTCACAAAGAGCCACATGACTTGCGCAGAGAGCACAATGCTGCAGGAGCAGACAGATCAATATTGCGGGAGCGGAAGGCAGTGTTAGGGATCGAGCGTGAGGCTTGCAGGACCGAGTATAGATAATGTGTGGTGCGCCGTGCATGCTGCCGGGCTGAACGTAGGGCACTCCGTGGAGAGAGCACGATGTAAGTGACTCTCATAGAGCATTGGGTCACAATGGCAAGCATCATGATGGGTGAAGCAGCACTATATAAAGCGCTACCATGATGCAAGCGCAGGGCCATCGACCCTCTTGACCAACTTAAACTAGGACAAAGCAACACGATCACACCGAGGGTGGTGGGCTGGAGCATCACATGTTTGGGTGTGAACTAGGTCTAAGCATGAGTCAGGTTTGATCGGGCTTGGGCCGAACTTGACAGGGCCAATTAACAATAATTAGAGTGCTGACCCAAGTTCGGCCTGACAACCGAGCTACTTTCTGTAGCTCGAGACCGATCAGCCTCTCGGGATGAGCAAGTTTGTTTAAGTTGAATTCAGAAGCAGTGCATTTCTTATATAAATGATTTTGCTACAGCTTAACTGCTATAGCCCAAAACACATTTTCTTATATTTTTATAGGTTTTTAGTTCATGTCTAATAAGCTGAATATTTTTTTTTTTGTGAGATTTTTGTATTAAAAATTAAAAAAAAAAGTTATATTACTTCTTAATACTTTTTAATATATATTCACATATAAGCATAGCATTTTTCATATTTTATTTAAATAGGCTGAATTTAAAATAAAAAATAAAATAATTACATAAAATTTATTAATTTATTATAGAATTGTTTAAGTAAAATACTAATTATATAAAAATATACATCAAAGAATATTCAGTATCAATAAATTTTTTTTTTAATTTTTATATATATATCTTAAAAAAATATATTCAATTAATAATTTATTTATATATTAAATTAACATATCATCTATATATTTTAATATATATTAATATATAAATTTAACAATACTCTCACTTAAAAAGTCTTACAATTTTCTAGTAAAACCGCTTGACTAGCGTGGGACGATGGGAGATATTTTCTCCTGGAAAATATCTAGTAGCAGAAGCAGCTCGCCTGGGATATTTTCGGCCTTGCCACGCGTCTTCCGTTCGAATGGCCATGTGAAAAGTATTGCCACGCTGGACAGCCACCCACCTCCTTGGCCCCCCCGTCTCCTCTATTCAAATCGATTTCTGCCTCCACAGAGGAGAGAAATCTATACAAAAATTTGGATTTTAGGACGTTCTGTGTTCTTCTTTGTCTTATTTTCCCTTCATTTCTGAGTACTTGTCTATATATAGGGTTGATCCGCTCAGTTTTGTGTCTCTCAGTGCTGATTAATGGAGGGCCATGACTTGACACATTCGGATCAGTCTTTCCCAACGAATAATTTCGAGGGCAAAAACCCTAGAGCTGTAATTTTTTTTTTTAAATGATGCTTTTTTCTATTTTATTTGCCTAGAAACACCTCTGTATCTTCCATTTGCCGACTTTTTTTTCTTTGCCATCTTTTCTAAAATTTTGCAATTGTGATATTTTGCTGTTTGCTCCTCCTTTTAAGATTCAAAGGACTGAGAACCCAATGGAGAAATGTGGTGGAATTTTAGCTTTATTTCTTATGGCAGTTATTTTTCTTACAAGAACAAGGGCTTGTTTGTGTGTCTGTGGAAAGTTTGGATGATGAATCGAACTCAAATGACCTTATTGGCATTTTATTTGTTTATTTATCTCAGTCTTCTTCATTCATTTCTGATGTGTATTGCGTATGGTGTCACTTTGTGAACTTCATGATATGGGAACTATTACAATGCCCCTAATTGCACAAAGAGCTTGGTATATAGAAAGTAGAAGAAATGGTTAGACAGAAGTAATGCAAGAAACTCTCCGGCCCACACTGATTGCTTATTACATCAATTGCTTTCTTACACTTAAATTTTCCAAGTCATCAAACACTTACTTTTTGAGTTATTAAGGGGCACCCTATCATAAAACAGGCCTAAATGTCTCTCCGTTTTGATTACTCAGCTTTAATTTTGATGTTAAGTTACTTGTATTTTCCCATTAGTTTCTATAATTGAGGCAATGCATCTAAATTCTATGCCTTGGGGCACTTGAACTTCCAACATCGTTTATTGATAGTTCAATCATTATAATTCCTCTACTTTTATAATTGTAGGACCAAATTGGTGAACATATATCAACTAGATATTACAAAGGAATTGGAAAATATTAAGAAAAAGAGGTCTATGGTATATTTTTTTAGCTACTATCTCGTGTGGTCTAATAAGTATATTTTGACTAGTGGTACCCATACTTGGTTTGCTAATTGTAGTATTTACACAATCTATTTGCTCACCTTATTTAATTTGAAACAAGTGGGATAATTTGCATGTTGGAGATGGTTGCACATGCTTCCCAAAGTTTCATTATCTGCAGTATCTATTGTGAATAGAGGTAGGCATACCGTTTTACTTGCTCCAAGAGAAAGGCTGGAACCTTCAAACCTCTTAACTAGTTATTTATGCCTTTTGTGTTATGCACTACTGATATCTTAATCACGCACACTTTATAAAGAGGAACGCATACTTTATAAAGAGGACAAAATGGATTCATTAAAGTTAGTATCGAATGTATTAACATAATGCTAGATTAGTTGCTTAAGATTGATTTTAATTTGTGGTTAGATATGAGTTCAATATAAGATGCATACTTTATGAATGCAAAAAAGATTTGTGAAACTACTGAGCATAAGCTTTTTCAATCCATGTGAGTGAGAAGATAGGCATTGGGAACGAGATGTAGTGAATTAAATGGGCGAAGGACAGCATACATTTTAAAATATGCTAGCACTTTTTATATCATCCAAATGCATTTGAAGTGCGTTGAACCCTAAGCTGTATATCTGAACTTTAGTATTGGCACTCAATTCATGTTTAAATACTTGTATTTTGGATGCCATTTTGCCCAAAGAGACCACTGCTTTAGGTTTATGCATTTCATAATGATACTTTTGACCATTAAACAATGGAATTCAATCTTTTCTTATCTATATTAATTGCGAGAAGCTTGCATATCCATATTCACAAAGGACATTTTAATCAACACTTCAAAAGAGACAAAGCATATAGAAATTTCGCCATTCTTTATTTTGATTGTGACCAACGAAGTTGAATACGTGATACAAATCTTCTTTACATTTATAGGGATTCAGAAAGTAATATTCTTCTTTTTGTTAGAAACGCAAGGGGTCGATCAACTTATTTACTACCTGTTGAGGGAATCTATTTATTTTCTTATTTCGTTGTACCATGCTCGAGTATAATATCTCATTTAATTGACATGCTGCAAGGCTAAACATGTTTGAGCTCTAAAATTAAGATACAAAGCGCTTAGAAGTATTAAGTCGTAGTTAATTTAGTGTAACAATACTTAAGATTAATAATTATTCAATAAGTTTATTTGCAATTTGATTGAGTAAATCACATTTAAGTTTTGGTATATACAATATTCAACTAAATGCACTAGGACATTTTGGTAGCAACCGCTGTTTTGTAAGCACTAGTTGCTTGCGTCACACTAACTACCCAGCTGCTTAGCAGAAGCATATGATGCCTCAATATAGCTAGGAAGGATTACCATATAAGGCAAATCAGTCACCTTCACACTCTACCAATCCCAAAAACAACTCTTTTTGGTTCACACTCTACCAATCCCAAAAACAACTCTTTTTTGTTTTTATCTCATGCAATACTGCTAATTTACTAAGTTTTTATTTTACATGTGTTTTATATGCTTTTTCTGACATTTGCTCCTACTTTCTTAGGGTAATATTCAATCTCTACACAATGAATGGACAGATGAGAAGCACAATTCTTATCTAAGGTTCATAGAATCAGCATTTGTTGATCAGTTATATAAAAGAGAACATCTTTCAAGTAATTCAGTGGGCTTGTTGTTAAAAGCTCAAGAGAAGACAAACTCATCGCAATCAAATCATCGTAAACAACAGTCTGGTCAGGTACGTTCGTCACCATACAGAGTTGTCATGTATAATTTCTAGAAACCAAAACATCTCAATGGAAATTTATTTGTTTAGTTTATGGGTCTGCGCAAAGGCTGCTGGGAAAATTTTAAATTTGAGGGGGCGAAAAGCAGAGCTGTTCTGGAAAAAGAAACTCGCTGTCTTTTAGCAAACCCATGGGTTCAGCACTTCAAGCCACCTTTTATTAGTAAACATTCTCAGGCATCTGTTGACATAGATAATAATGAGCTTTTATGTCGATCAATTATCTTAAACCGTTCAGCAGAAGAGAGAAGAACCAAAGCAAAGCAGCTACCAGTTTCTCTTCCCCTTGTGTCTCAAGACTATCTCAAAATCATAACAGGTATTTCTCAATTTCAAAGGATCATCAAATACATACATATATATATATATACATATACATATATATACACACACACACACACACACATATATATATATATATATATATATATATATATATATATCAAAGATATTTTAGTTATTGAAAGTTAAACTAGAATAATAGAAAATGGCCATGCCATATCCAAACAAAAATTGCACTCCTGTGACCAAACATACAATCATGGGCACTAAGGCTATTCACCAAATGTATTCATTTTTCATTTGTGTGTGAGATTGGTGAAAAGTACTCCAGACCCTTTTGCAATAAGCATTGGATAAATCTTTGACAAGAGTGATGACATCAGTAATTTTCATATCAGATTGTAAGAGTTCAAAATAGTTATAGTTCAACCGATAAAAGGACCTTTCGGTTCATCAATTAGTAAACTATGAGGCCCTAGGGACAAAAGATAATTCCTAAATCCACCTCTTCATCTGATTGCTAGAGTTCAAAACCATTCTAGTTTGACCAACAAAAGAACATTAAGTTCATCAATCTGCAAACTACAAGGCCCTGTGGACAAATGGGAAGCCTTAAGAAGTTATTGCTCATCTTAGAAATAGAGACATATCTAAGCAAAGATAGTGTTTTTATAAACTCTATTTCATTCGAGTAACTTTCCTCAACATCTTAGTTCTCCTCACCACCCTGCATGTCCCAGTGTCTTTTTTTTGCCAATTTATCAATGAAAATAGCCTAGTACTTGTTGTGGTTCTCTTTCAACCACGCTGAAGTTCACCTCATCAAGCACATACAAGGAAGACATGGAAGCTTCGAAGGATCCTCCGACTCCGACAACAAAACAATAAGTAAACACAAGGCATACACAGAGAACATACATATTTTACGTATAAAAAAATTCCAAGAATAGAGGAAGAACTACGAAAATACCACAAAAATTTCACTATAAAAGTATGAAGATACAAGAGAGATATTATTTTCTTCAAGTGTTCTCAAGCCGTTCTTAGCCCTCAACAACTTCTTCCTCACAACTCATAAACACCATATAGCCACCAGCTCATGGCACTCAGCCTATCACCACCAACAATTTATTCTTTTCCTATCTTATAAGCTAAGGCAAAGATGCCTATAATATTTTTTAAGAAAATTAGCGACCAAAAGACAAAACAGCTCTCAATCGAACCCCAGACTCATTGAATATTGTCCATGTGTCCCCATGCTTCATTTGGATTAGCCACGTATCCAATCAAGTGATCACTGTGCTCCAATTTCATATAGAAATTCTCATTCATTTATCGGCACCCTAGAGCGCCTAGTCGTCAGGCTCTTGGGCTCCTTTGGCTGACAGGATATACACATTGTGCTTGGGCATGCCCAAAGGCTGAGGTCTTTGCTTGGTTTTTTGTTGAATCGACTTGATGATGCATGGGCACGCCCAAGCACCCAGGTCTCGGGCTTTGGCTTCGCTGTCTGAAGAAGTGCTAATGCCTGGATGCGCCCAAGCACCCAAGACTCAGCCTGCCACACATTTAATAAAAAAAATTAGCGCTTGGATGAGTCTTAAGTGCTAAATTCTTGGGTTCTGACCTGGTATTGTACAGAAAATAATATCGGGATTAGAATTCCCAATAATTAGAGAATACTCTAAGTACTGCAATAAGTAATGAAATATTACATTTTATAATAGCAGAGATGTGTTTTGCAAAAATAAAGATGCAGGAGAAATAATAAGGTAAAAGCGCACAAAATAATTAACTTCATGCAAAAGATATTAGCTTAAAGATGTAGGTTACTAATATTTTTTTTCTAGTAATCTACCACGAATGTTGTTACTGATGTCATTTTTCCAGTAGCAACCCACGAATGCTATTACTGATGTCATTTTTTCAGTAATTAGCCACGAATATCACTACTGATGTCATTTTTCCAGTAATTAGCCATGAATGCTGTTACTGATGTCATTTTTCCAGTAATTAGCCACGAATGTTGCCACGTTGGTTTCGAACAACCAACCAAGCTTCAATTTGAATTTGGCTCGAAAGCGAAGCTAAGCAGCAATAAACGTGTAAAAATGTAATACATGTCATATACTGGGTACCTTTTGTTCTTTAAGTTCGAATGATTGATAGTTCGCTCAATCTACATTTAAGTTTTTGATATTTTAGTACTTAGCTAATATTTTTAAGAATATTATCTTCTTTTAAGTCTTTGTTTGATATTTTATAGTTTTTCTCCTTAAATAATAATTTATTATGGAACAGTCATTTTATTTATTAATTACAAATTAATCAACTCGTAATCTGATTTGTTCGTAAAAAGAATTAGCTGAGTTTGAGCTCAATTAACAAATCGAGCTCAAGCTCAAGCCGGAGCCAAACTTAAGCTCGACTTGGCTTGCTACTTCGCCAAATACACTGTGCGTTAGAACCCATTCTTTTCCTACAACATTAAAAAGTTAAGAGAAGAATATCTCTTACCTTTAAGATTGGGATCGCCGATAAACGGAGATAAGTCGAAATGGGTGGCAGGACGGTTAGCCGGGATGGCTGCAGCAAGAGGACTGGCTGGCAGCGGCAAGAGGGGGAGGCTGGGTGGCCGACGGCTTGCTGGCTGGCTGGCAGGGGGCAGCTGGGTGGCCGGCGGTTGGCTGGCTGGCAGGCAAGGGCTGCTGCTGGCTGCTGGAGGGTTGGCAGGGGGGCTGTTGCTGGCCGTGGGAGTTGGCTGCTTGCTGGCAAGCTGTGGAAGAGGACTGGGCTGTGCTGGCAGTGGGAGTGGGCTGGAATAGCAGGACACTGGGCTGTTGTTGGCAATTGGAGGGAATGGGGGCTGTATAAATAGGCGCAGGAGTAGGGTATCCTGAGCCTAAATTTAATGGCGCTTAATGGCGCATGGCTCTGCGCTCCGCCAGAGGCGGAAGAATCCTGCACAGGACTGTTTGCGATCGGGGGGAGAAAAGTATTTCCTCAAGGAAATTCTTAAATTTACTTAAACTTAATTTAATCGTATTTTTCTGCCGTTTGGCGTCCAAATACAACGAAACTTGACACCGATGTGTGTTATGACATAACGAACACCATCACACCGAAATTTTTTGATTCAGAATAATATTTTATTTTATATTAATTTTTGAGATTTAAACCTCAAAAATTAACCACTATCAAACCGGCGCTCAGAATTTGATGAAACTTTACGAGCAGTCTTTAAATAATATACTTAACACAACGACACTGAAAACAGTGAATTCGGACATGTATTTCAATGTTCTTGAATTATTAAATTTAAAAGGCTTAGAAAATATAGCGAGAGCTTCAGTTATTCGTATTATTTTCAAACTAAGGCACTTTGATCTTAAAATTATTCTTATCTAATGGTATTTTTGTTTGCCTTAATTTAAAACTCCCCGGGATTCTGATGTTAGAGTTGGGATTTGATATAATTCACAAAATAACGATATCAGGTCATTACACACTGATTCATCTGTCTAAGGACAATCTACATATCTCACCGCCATTGTAGCAGATGGCTATATAGACAACAACTGGTTCCTTGACTCCGGTGCATCTGCTCACATACCAAAGGATCTCAATAACCTCTCCATCTCATATTCATATAGCGAACACGACAAAATTGCCATTGGCAACGGTCAATCCTTACATATCTCTGACATTGGCAATTGCCTCCTACCCACTCCGTCTTGTAAGCTCACATTATCTTAAATCTCGCATGCACCTCAATCTCAAATTAATTTTAATCATGTCTATAAACTTGCTATGGATAGTAATTGTTCTATTTCCTTTGATCCTAAATGTTTCTGTATCACAAATCTTCAATCAAACATCGTCCTCCTTCAAGACGCAGCCGTAACGGCTTCTGCTTTAGTCCACCCGATCTACCTCCTCCTTGCCAGTAGATCATACTACCTTCCTCCAATGCCTCTCTCAATTCAAATCTCTAGCATCAACAGTTGGGCCATCTAGTTGCACCAATCCAACATCTCTTAGCTCAGCAACATCCACACATCTCCTGTAGCAACAACCACTCATCTTTTCTTTAATGTATTGTGAATACACCTCACATATTGCCTTTCCCTAACCTCTAAAACCATTGTTATAAATTGTTTGAGTTAATTCGTTCTGATGTGTGTGGTCCAGCCCTAAATCTATCAAATGAAAGTTATCAATATTATGGGTCTTTTATTGATGATTTCTTTCGCTTTACTTGGGTCTTTCCATTGAAACAACAAATCTATTCATTCAACTATCATAATTCATTGAAAGACAGTTGCATCATCAAATTAAAATACTTCATACAGACGATGATGGATAATATTGCAACTCTACACTCACCACTTTCCTATAGCAAATTGGCATCCATCAACAAATTTTTTCCCCCTATACACCTCAACAAAATGGCATTATCAAAAGAAAACATTGTCACCTCATTGAAACAACCCAAACCCTCAACAATGCTAACTTATCACCCATCTTCTGGACCAAAGCCTTCTCAACCTCAGCCTATCTCATAAATCGCCTTCTACCAAAAACAAAACACCCTACAAACTTCACAATAAAAAATCCACCTACAACCACCTTCACATCTTTAGCTGCATTCGCTATCCACTCCTCCCACCTACAAGTTATTCCAAACTCTCTCACAAAGCCATCTCTTGTATATTTATATGCTACTTACCCAACCACAAGGGCTACCGTTGTTACAACCCTCTCATGAAAAGTAATTGTCTCCCGACATGTCCATTTCTTAGAAAATAATTTCTCTACTTAAACTCCCCCTTCTCAGTCCTTTGCAACATCAACGCCTGTCAAACCCTCCAACCCTAGTTTCTAATCCCTCCATCAATTCTCATACCACCCTCCACCACTTCTCCAAATCCCACTACATCCACAATCTCATCTAACTCTACTCCTAATACTTGCTCATCTTAGTACAACAATCTTACTGAGACCTTCCAATCACCACCCTCACCTCACCTACACAAGAAACCAACTCACCACTCCCCGCCAATTCATCCAATTCATCCCACAACCTCAAGGCTCCTCCTCATCTGACCCAACATATGCTCACTTGTCCAAAACCGCCACTATCCAACCTCGACGCATTCCATTCCAAATCTTCACCGCCCAATCAACACCCATAACTCAATCAGCCACACAACCCGATCCCACTACCGATCTTCAAGCTGCTAAGCATAATCATTGGAGAACAACCATGTACAAAGAAATCACAGCCTTAAAAAATCAAAATACTTGGGAACTAGTCCCACCAAATCCAGCTCTCAGTAACAAATGGACATTCCGCACCAAATACAACATTGACAGATCCATCGCTCGGTAGAAAGCTTAACTTGTGGCTCAATGCTACAATCAAACCTATGGGATAGGTTACATTGAAACCTTCAGTCCAGTAGCCAAAGGCCCACTATTCATATTCTTTGCACCATAGCCACCCATCATAATTGGTTCTTATTACAACTTGATGTATCAAACACATTCTTTCATGGAACCTTAAACAAAACAGTTAACATTAAGCAACCTCCGGGTTTCACTGACACTGCCAAACCCAATCATGTTTGTAGATTAAAGAAAACCCTCTATGGCTTAATGCAATTCCCACGTCAATGGTTCTTTGTGCTCACCTATTTCTTCACACCGAAAGGCTTCACTCAAAGCAAAGCAGATCCATACCTCCTAATCTATGACAAGTCTGACACCCGAGCATATCTCCTCATCTATGTTGATGATCTCACCGTAACAAATCCAGAATTTCTCAAGCATATCATAAGTACAAGGGAATCTCGCTTCAAAATGAAGGCACTAGGATTCCCCTCTCAGTTTCTTGGCATCTTCATCCAGAAAGCAGCACACTGTCTACACCTATCCCAAGAAGCGTGCGCTACCCTGATCCTTTAAAATGTTGGAATGTCCAACTGCAAGTCAGCCTCCACACCTACCACCCCCGCCGACAGCTCCACCGAAGTCTCACCTCCATTCAGTGACATGCAACTCTACCGAAAGCTCGCTGGCTGTCTCCAGTTTTTCACCATCACTCGTCCGGACATCAGCCTCGCTATCAAGCGCATCTGTGAGCGTGTGCACCAACCCTCGCAACTCCACTTCTCCCAACTAGACACATCCTACACTACATCAAATCAACCATTCAGCTAAGCCTATCAATCACCTCCACGCCTTCAGAACTTAATGCATACTAAGACTTCGGTTAGGGTGGCGACTCCATAGATCAGAAATCTATGACAAGATTATGCATATTTCTTGGCACCGTCCTTGTCAGTTGAAACGCAAAGAAACAACATACAGTACCATGATCCTTTACGGAAGCCAAATACCGAGCACTCGCATCCACGGTCACGGAACTCATGGCATCGACGACTTTTGCAAGAGTTTCATCATCCTCATCTCAAGCTACTACTATTTATAATTCTTGTGTTTGATTGCTTTTCATTCAACTTTCTTTTTGTTATTGATGGCATTTCTCTTTGATCGTACATTTTAATTTAGTTCATCAAAAATATATTTAAAGCACACATTCTATTTTTTTGTGCCATATAGATGCCTCATTCTTTTCATAGCTATTTAAAACTTTATAAATTTTCATCATAGTAGATTTGAAATGAATTAAATGATTAGTAAGTTTAGCCATAATAAAGATTACAATTAAGGATGACAATTGAAGATTATGCTATCAAGAAATTTAAAGTTCTATTATGCTTGTTCTTTGATACAAAATAATTGTCAAATAAAGGTTGATGTGATTAACATGATCTATGTAAGTTGGATGAAATGAAGGAGTGCTTTGTGGGTGTTTCCTAGTCAAAAGTCTTACTTTAATTTAAGGGGCTATTTGTCATGAGAAATTTGACTGTAAAGTAGTTTGGTTACACTGTAATCTGATTACTTTAATGGTATTTGATAGTTTTTCAAGAAATTTAATATTTCTCTATTTGAAATGAAATATTCTATGAGTGTTGTGTTTTGAGTAAATTGGGGTGGTAAGATTACCTCTAAACTAGTTGTTTTTTTCTTTAATTTAGGTTTCGTTCGAACAAAATGAATGAACGGATCGATTCGTTTGTTTCGTTCGAATAACCCTAAACCTTAAAAGTTTCAAAAATGATCATTCGTTCGAATCAATAGTTCAAACGAACGAATCGATCGTTCTTTCAAACAAACGAATAATTCGTCGGAAGATGAACGAAGAAGGACTGGCTCACTCGGCTTGGCTGCTCCGCTCGATTGTTCGTTCAAACAAACTAATGATTTGCCGAAAGATGGACGAAGAAGAACTCGCTCACTCGACTTGGTTGTTCGTTGGAGAAGATGGATGAACGAATCATTCGGTCGCTCACTCGCTCTCTCGTTCTCTCGGCTGCTTCATTGTTCTTTGTATTCTTCTATTACGCTCGATTTAGGCATAATTCATTTACTATGTTTCTATATATATTAACGCAAAATCAAAATGCAGTGTAAAAATTTTTCATTCATTTTACGTCAATCCAAACGCCGATAATTTCAGTTTACCCGAATGTTTTTTTCTTTACACTTATTTTATCTCAATCCAAATAGCTCATAAAGAAAAATTTTGTAGAGAAACTGTAAGACCAACAATTTTATTTAGGGAAGTTGTTATCATGCAAAGAACTTAACTCACACCTACAAAAGTATGGTCACACCCAATACATAGATTACAAACTCGAGCCATTGCCAAGCTCGATGGTAGAGCAAGGACCTCGAGTTATGAGGTGCAAAGTTGTAAAATGAAAAAAAAAACTTCAACTAATGCAACTCATATTCTTATTTTGTATATCTTGTACTAAAAGTTCAATATTTAAAAAAAATCACTAAAATATTATTATTGCATTAAAAGTATCATACTATTTAACTTATATAAATCATTACAACAACAACACAACAATTTCTTAAGGATTAGTGTTATGAGAAATTTCAACAAAGTTCTATCTTGGCTATCAATTACTTAATGCAACCCTCCTCATTTCTCATTCGAGACTTGGGATTTGACAATAACATAGTTAACTCATGTTAATTATTGTAAAATTTCAATGAATGTGATTATAAGATTTTATATAAATTTTGTAAAAAATTAAAATTAACTATCATATATTTATGATTATTTAATATATAAAAATTTTGAGGGTAATTATTCAAAAAAGTCTTAATCTATCTGCATTGCATCAACATAGCTCCTTTGTCTCAAATTATTTTTGCATTAAAAATTTTATTTATCAAAATTAAAGATGCAAGTGAACAATATTGTAGCCTAGTAGTTAGGGTGCTTGTATTTGTGCTCTTGATAGGAGTTCAAATATCATCGTTCTTGCCATTGTGTATAAACAAAGCTCATCATATTTTAGAAAAAATAAATGATTGAACTATGTAAATTTTTAATTTAAAAATAAAATACATTTAAAAAAAAAATCATTTCTTTGAATACTTATGACATAACACTTGAATAGTAAATACTTATAAATCTAATACATTATAAATTTTATAATTTTAATTAACTTATAATGCTACTAAGGAACAAAGTGACTTTTTTTTTATTATATAAAGATTTGAATAATAATTATAATTATTTATAGTTTTAAGTTAAATATTTAAATAGGAAATCAAATGATATGTATGAAACTTTCATACAATTTTAACTAGTGGATGTAAAATAGGTTGCAATGGATGAAAAAAAAGTAAAACACTATCATATAAAAGAATGTTTGAGCCCATAATATAGGGTTTTACGGTTTAAGGCGCACTACCCAAAAAGAAGTCCCAAATTTAAGAAGTTCAAGCATGATTCCAATGAAGACAATGGCAGTGTCGTTAGAGGTTTTGTGAAATTATGTGCAAATTATAGAAAGTCACTAAAACAAGTGCCTCAACAAGTCAAACACCTGCTGTAGATGCCAGAAATTTGAACATGCCATTGGTCCAATTGATTAGGCATCTAACCGATTTGCCTGAGCCTTACAACCACCTAATGCACACCCTATTTTTGGTTCAAGTCTGCATTCAAGAGTGCTATGGTTTACAATCCATTTTGCGACACATCCACCATTGTTCGACTCGGCATTGTGACGTGAGCTTATGCCAATGAACTAAATATTTGAAAAATTAATTTTAGTTTATTTTTTAGAGTTTTAAGAGTAACTTTATGTAATAATATTGTATTTTTACTTTCACAAGCATGTGGGTCTAATTGTTACGTCGGTTCATCGAATGGATCATGTTTTGAGTTTTTGGGTTAATCAGGTAGACCCGGTTGTTTATTTTTGTTATATTTTTATATTTATATGTATGGAGCTGATGATTAATGTTGTCATTATGCAATGGGTCATCCTCAATCAAGGTTGAGAAGTGGAAGAGTCACTTGAGAATCCAAAGGGTGTTATGGAGGGGTATTGTGATCATTTGATCAAGGGTTGGCCCTAGGGTTTGCAAGTGCTATATTGTAAGGTTTCTGAATTTTAATGGCTAATGAATATTTTCTTCTTTGAATTTTAGTTTAAAGCTTTTGAATTATGGTGTGGACAATCAGAACGGTCGTTGGTGTGCACAATCGACGAAGCTTCGAGGTGTGTACAACATCGAAGGATTAGGGTGTGGATAATCCTAGTAGTTATCATTTGTTTTCTTTTTTTGTTTTCTGTGATTTTCTGGTGTGTTTGAAGTGCTCTCTGTTAGCTTCGAAACGCATCTTGTTTCGTTTGATTATGACCCCGTTTGCCATTCAATCGTCCACTTTACGAACATTGTACGATGTGTAAAGTTTGGACCATCCACTCATCCACTTTATGAACATTGTATGAAGTGTAATGTTGAACCATCGACTCATCATATCTCTCTCAACCATCCACTAATTCATTTGAAATCAGTGCTTACAATTTTCCAACATCCACCCACACAACATTCTAAAATTTCATAACATTCCAATTTCATTTGGTTCTCCAAACTGACGTACGAAGTCGAACGTTGGTTTTTCCACACACAAGCCTAAACCAAATTTGAATATGAAGAGTTCTGGAACTCATTTAATTTTCAGCCACACAGGCAGCTTTTCATTAAATTGATCCTAATGGTGAAATGTTTTGACGAACACAAAATCAAGTGAAGTGAAATTCTCTGACGAAAACCAAATCAAGTGAAGCTCTACATGGGAAGTAAATTCATAAATGAGAAGCAAATATTACATCTCAGCACATATAAATGTTGATGATAAATTTTCTTTTAATCATATTTATTGGATTATCTTTTTTTTTTTTACTTTGATTTCTTTTTTCTTGAATGGGACTGATGACACTAGCATTTAGGTTGTGTAAATGATGTACTAAATTTGTAATATTAGATTAAATGTAGTTATCTTTATATGCTTCCTGTATATGTATGATGAATGATGAATTATTAGAAATTAAAATGTCTACTTTATGAATGATATGAATAATGAATATTGTGCGAATCTGATCAGATAATTAGACAACTGAAATATTAAAATTTTTTGCAGAGGTTACCGATCAAAACTTTGTCGATACGGAGCATAAATTAATGGAAATGACGAGCAAAGCAACTCTCAAGAAGAGAATGAGGGAGCCCACTTGTTCTGAAATCGCTGACCAAGTATCTTCTATATACATCATTTCATATGACCCTTGATTCAATCAATGACGCAGCTGCAGGTCTTACCCGCATTGTTGCTCATTTTCAGATAGTTCCCTGCAGCTCATCTTCTCTCTCCAGTCTTAGGAGTGGATATTCCCAGAAAGAGAATGATGCAGAATTGAGCAGCTCCATCAGGCAGAGGAAGAACATTGCTAATCCTTCTTGCTGCAATCACATGGAGCCCAAGCGTCTTGATTTTAAGAATGATTGACCGATGATATGGAGACAAATTTCGGGTAGTAAAATCGGTTTCTTTCAGTTGAGAAAGGTGAAGATTTCATAAACGGCAGGCATATAACCGGAATCGATCCATTTCTTTGTGCTTTGTAACAAAGTAACAGCAGACATTCAAGTGTTGCAATACCAATGTTTTATTTATTTATTTCAGATTTGTTGGAAGGCTTTTGTATTGAATCTTATTAGATGCAGTTACAGTTTGTAAATTTGGTCCATGTTAAACTTGAGCATGAATTGCATACAGTTGCTTGTTATGTTCCAATGGATGTATATAATTTTTTGTTCACAGTGAAGTAATTGTGCTGATAAATTTTTGAAGATGACGTGTTGGATTTATTGTTTTTATTTTTGAAAAGATGGATATCTGGGTTCTATTGCAAAAAGACATGGAGCTAACCTAGTTTTTTTGAGCTTAAAATTCAATCGGTCACAGGGTTGTGTTGAAGCAAACGGCACATTTATACAGCATAGGAGACAGCGCAAGTAATACCAAATTTTTATGAAAATCTTAGGATACATATGGATCCATGAATATCTCTTTAATCAATCCAAAACTTGTCTAATTTTTTTATTAATTTGTTAAAACACAGCCCTCAATAATTTAAAACTTTAGGAAGAATGGTGGGCTCGCAATTAAGATAATTATATTATTTAATACTAAAATGATTAAAATTCTAACTAGGAAATTAAGCATGCATACAAATCAAATTACTTCACAATGATAACATTTATTATTATGAAAAATAATGATTAGTTAAACTACTAGTGATAGATACAAAGCAATTTTTTTAAATGCAGTCTTTCTGCTAAAGCTAAGAACATCAGAAGAGCTCTTTCCAATCTGAATAACAGAAAGCAATCTGATTAAAAAAAGAAAAATGTGTGTAGTTCATTCAGTCCAAAGCCGTGGCATCAATAATAATAAGGAAATATGTCCCACCAAAAAGCACAGCATCATTGAATCAAAATCATGACTTTTATTCTGTAGTTGGCAAAGCTATCCTCCACAAATAGAAATAAAAATAAAAAAAATAAAAATGCCTAGAGTTCATCCTAGACTTGCTTTCAGCATTAAACCCTAAACCCGAAGCATTCCGCTAGATCCCTGTTTGGGAGCTCAGCTTGAAGCTGCATGGCCGGCCGAAACCGACTTGGGAACATAGATTTGCTTCATCCTGGTGACGCCAATGTTTCGAAGTTTTCTTGGGAATGAGCTTCGCCGACGCCACTCGCCAGCAGAGCTCGTCTTTGGGGTTGCGGCTTTCGGTTGATCAGCCTTCCCGATTGCAGCATGAAGAGGCTGTGGCTGGAACGGCAAAGTAGTGTGCTGAGTCATCATATTCTCACTGGGAATGGCATTTGGGCTCGTTGAAATGATGCTGCTGGGATTTTTTGAAAATTGGACGGTTCGCGAATTGGAAGCAGTCGGATCCAACAGAGCGAGCTCGTCGGGCAAATCGGCGACGACAGCGGAACGAGGCTCAGCGTTTGCGGCGGATAACTTTGGTGGGAGACTTGGTGGATGTCCGGGCACAGGCGAGAGCCGGATGGAATGGGGAGATGAATGTGGAATGGGTGGCCAGTGGGCTGGAACTGATGATGCCTCTGTAGTTGATGACTGGAATAAAAACAATTAATAATAATAATAATAATTATTATTATTGTGATATCATGAAATCAAGGAGATAATGAAAAGTTCAAAACAGTGAAATTGGTAGGTTTCAACATGTGGCTGAATGTAATCGGAAAACAAGTATTAGTAAAATACGGTTCACACATTATATGATAATAATAAGTACATGTATAATAAGTTTTTCTAAATTACAAGTACAGAATACTGAATTAATTAAAAAAAATTAATTTAATTAAAAAATAATAAAATTAGATACCTAAGAAATTACTTTTCAATAACACATGAATATAAAACACAATCCTATTCGTGCTTAAAATTATGGAATTTTATTGTAGATTTTAGATATACAAAAAACAATTTTCTGATAAATGTACATAGGGAACCATATAAGTGCAATATACAAATTTACATATAGAAGTGCGGGCTCAAGAGTTTTCTTGTTAAAAGAAAATCTCACAAACAAAGCTATTCATGTGTAATTTTCTAATATACTAAATATCATACTTTAAATAAGTTAAATTATTAATTTAACATAACTTTAATACAAATTTAAATACGCATGTGCGTATCAACACAAGTATCAAATTTTACTACGAATGTAAAGCATAAAAGAAACTTTTAAATTCACAAGCTAATCATTTTTTCTCAAACAAACATACCGCAACAACAAGCCTAAATTTCATTAGTTGAGGTCAGTTACAAGATGGATTTGACTGCAGGTGGGGTGGCTACAGATGTCTTAGCATATAGTTTACATTGGCTGTCAACTACATAATGCAGTCCTCATTTTTCATCTAGGACTTGGACTTCAAAACGACGGAGTTGAACTTTTATCTTAAAATTATGCTTATACGTTTTCTGGATTTGCTTAGCTATTTGATTTAAAAGAGTCTCAGCACATATCCAAACTTGAGAGTTACAACTTTCAGATCAGCGCTCTAGAAAGTAAAGGCATTCATTCACGCTTGCCAAATAAACCCCAAAAACAGTAACAAAATATTCAAATAGTACAAGATGAACACACTCAATTTAACGTTGAAATTTGTCGTACCAATAAATTAATAAAGTAGTGCCACTTGCAATTTTCCTAATAAACGGGTCAAAATAAAGAGTATTGACGCATAAATTCATGACCTAATTAAATCCTAAAAAGCATTTAATTATATAACATGTTTCTTCTTCAAGTAGTCTTACGTGATAAATTCAATTAAGTGAGACTGTCATACAGCTTGAAAACCAGGATGTAAATTAAATTTTCTGCCAACGAAACAATGGTATTTGGAGACTCAAATAAATGTTTTAATTATTTGAGGAGGCCAATATGTATACAGATCCTTATGAAAGTTTTGAAACAATAAACTGAAGCTAAAGGTTATAAAGAGTATAACAAATAGACACTTTTAATGGCAGAATAAAGTGATTTCAGTGTCTTTATGTTGAGTGCAGAACAGAAAAAATATTTCACAAGTCACACGTGTGAATACTATATTCTGTAAGAAAACATGAAAAAAATATACTTCGTTTTCAACATTAAAAAAATTCTACCAATGTAAAGAAATTGGAACCTTGAAAGGCCTATGATTGAACATCGGAAAAGGTGAGGCTGCTGGATTGACAGCTGTTTCAGAAGACAAATGCGAAGCTCGTGCTACTTTTTGTTGGCCGTAAACGAGATTAAGATTGCAGGGGTGGTCAGCCTTATTCACATTCACTGCAGGTGCTTTTGAATTATGCTTCCAGTCCGGTTGCTTTCCAGTAGGTATATAGGTTGTGCCCATATAACTAAGGCCTACTTGATGACCAAACTGCCCAACAGGAGCAAAATGATTGTAGAAGACCATCTGAGGATGGCCATGAACTCCAGATAACCCACCAGGGGGGCTCATAAAAGGAGCTGGAAATCCTGCAGGTGAGCCATAGAATGAGTCAACACTGGAATGGCATTGTGACCAAGTTCCAGGTGGCACGGAACTAAAAGTGGTGGTTTGTTGTGGCTGTGCCTGGAGCCCACTGGATTCATCTTGGGGCCTGAAGGCAAATATAGGCCCACCGAGTATGGGATTTGGATCAAAGAAAGGAAATGGAGAAGGCTGAGGTCCAGCAATATGGGAAAGCATTGGACGAGAAGACTGAGTACTTGGTAAATGGGGCCACAATGATTGGGGGATATCCACAGAAAGATCTGCCGGAAGAGTAACCACCAATGACTGTTCCTTTGCTGACCTACCTGCCACATGTACAAATCTTGTCAGGCCTAACACAAACATAACACTTCAACCAAAGATTAACAATTCATAAAGTTGGACTGCAAATAAGGGTGGTGCTATTGGAGACACTAATTTGACCCGAACTAGTCACCATAAAATTGGGTTCGCACCGCAACAAAAATGCATTGAAAGTAGCATTCAGGTTGAAGTAATTAACCCATTTAAAATTTGGAACAGGTTTGGATCAAATCATGATGCCTATTATTTACGTCAAATGTCCTAATTAATTACCCAAATGATACAAAATAACAAAATGAGGCATTTCTGGCCCAAAATGATATATTTTGACCCAATTTTATAACTTTTAAAAAAATCAAGCATTCAGGTAAGATCGGGTCATGCTGGGAGTGCGGATTAAGTTTACTGGCCAATTCATAAACAGGTTGTCTTTGGGCAATGCTGAATTCTGGTTGAGCCCAAAATAGGTTTGACTTGAATCTAACCTGAAAACTTTATTTGACTCCCCTATTATTAATCAAGCGCATGTTTTACTGCCCAGAAAATAAAGATAAACCTGGAGCACTAGTTCCTTTGGTTCCATTGTCAGCAGTAGAGTTTGTAACTAATGTAGAAACAGATATCTCATCATTACTAATTGCAGCAACAGCAACAGCAGAAGCAGCAGCCTCAGCCTCAGCCTCAGCCTCAGCCTCTGCCTCGGTGCCATCAAGGTCTGTACAAGACTCACCAGAGCCCTTATCTTTATCAAAGAAACTGCTCTGAGAATGTTTATTCACAGGAACGATGTTGTGAATAATTGACGCATTTAGTATGACTGAGCCAGAAGGCCATATGCTACTTGAGACAGATTGGCTGGAAGAAGGTAGACATGTTGGCATTGCAACAGCACCTGGCACAAGTAAAATATGCTCTCAAATTATAAACTCCTCAGACATCAATATCAAATTTTCTATTAAAAAAAACTCACCAAATTGTATTTTCTCCCCAGTAAATGGAAAGTTAAGCTGATTGGAAGATGAAAATAATAGCTTTTCATGAGTCACCACACGTTTGCTATCATCAAGGGAATTTTTATCAACTGCAAGCTGATTATTTGCAACTGGATCTGAAGCCTCATCAATTTGAGATATGGTCGAAGTAATCATCTGGAAAATATATTACTGAGAAGAGGGAATATCGAGAAATTCGTAAACAAAAAACACCAATGTAAATATTTTCCAAAAAAAAATATTTGGCTCCCAAATAGCTCTCCAAAAGGTCGGATGACTAAGACGAACAAATTATTTTGTATTTTTGGGAGCTGTTCGAGGGAAAATTGGGAGCTATGTATCAAAACCCTATTTTTAAATATAGCCAAGCAATTAAAAGCTACGATAGATCCTTAGAAGATAAACGTAATTATATTTACTAAAAAGGGTTCTTACCGAGACATGCATTGAAGGTTAACAACAGATCACTATTAGCAATGATATTCATCAAGTCATTAAAGTAATGGACCAAAAAAATCAAGTCTAGAAATTGCATCGAATAAATAGAAGAAGCCTGAAACTCATAAAGGATAACAGCAAAAATTATATGACAGGTTTTTAAATAGTTTTAGGGAAGCAACTAGCAGTAGAAGTGATGAAAAAAAACATTAAAAAAAATCACAGCTTAAACAAAATGTTAACTAAAAGTAAAAAATATATATTAAAATTCAGGACGTTAGTGGCTTGAATGTCCATATGCCATCATAGATTTCAGTATAAGTTTCTTTACAATCAAACTCAATATGCAACATGTTTAAACGAAGGCCAGAAATGTTTTCATCCAAAAAAAAAATTCATCAAAGGCATCATTATTGAAACTCATACATGTTTTCTCAAGCAAATTTTATAATAGCTGGTAATGTAAGCAAATTACAATAACTATGAATAATGGATGTACGGCGTAGACGTTGCTAACTTGATTGAAAATTATTAGATTATGATCATGCCTACCCATTTCACAAAAATATAGTAAAAGCAAAATATGTTTAAGCATATGCAAAGACCAGACAAAAATATTATATGGTAACAACCCAGCAGAGAATAAAATGACCAACATTTTGACAAACAACAGGCATGCATGAACTCGTATAAAAACAAGATGTGCATGAAATGAAAGTGGCCTTAATAAACTTTCAAGAAAAAAAAATAATAATAAAATGAGTTGCACAAAAAAATTAAGCGGGAGATGTATTAACTCAATCTAGTATTCACATTGCAATTTCCATGAGAATAAACAAGACAGAATAGCAAACCACTGTTAATACCAATGATAATCTTTTATTACAGCTGACATTCAAAATTGAAATTTATGCTCAGATAGGTTTCATCAACTATATCATCACAATCTGCATTGATACCTAGTGATTTTCATGCCTACTATTTTATGTTAGCTTTCCTTCTTTTATCTTAATGTCAATTACAAGCCAGTAAAAAAGCTGGCACCGCCAAGAGAAGTTGTCCCTAGTTTCTTAGCTTTAATTGCTTTATCCAATTGGCACCAATTGTTTAATTTCGATTACATTTCCTAGGATATATTTAACTAGATTTGGGTGCTTTAGCGTAAGCATCCATTTGACTGCAAAATAATGCCAGGAGAGGTGAGATGATTGCATTAAAGACAGCGCATTTTAGGTTTTGCTAAAGTGGAATTAAAACAAATGATAATGTCAACATAATCGCAATTTTATTGGGATATTTATAGTTGTTCAGTCTACCTGGTTACCCCTATTAAAGTTTAGTAAATTTTGAGAGGTTTATGAGATAAGTTTCCTATAATAAGTTATATTTCCTAAGAGGCTATCCACTTTCTTTTCTGAGAGGATGCCATGATGTATTGATTACCAAATAGAAACTAAAGTCAGTGAGACAGTAAATTTTCATGAACTCTTTATGCGTATAAGGGCAAGTATGAGCATTTTAGACTGTATTATGTTAAGAATGTCGTGAGAAAGTGTACCTTCTTTCTCTATTCTGATGGGATGGACTAGTGTGTCCGCATATCATATAAAACTCTTAAAAATTTTTAAAACGCATGATATTTCCTTTAAAGAAAAGATAGACTGACTTACAAATTCCACCACCAGTTAACTAAATAAATTCACACATATGTGGAGGAATTGTATCTTCTTAGGATGATAATTCACTCCCCAAAGGAAAGACAGATCTTCCCAAGCCAAAAAAAGGTTTGTGAGAATGGATTGGAAATTAGCAATTGGAGGAATTATATCTTCTTGACTAACAATTCACTCCCCAAAAGAAAGAATGAGATCTTATCAAGACTACAATGGTTTGTATGAATGGATTGGAAATTAACATGTCGAATTATTTCTTAGGCTGACAATTCACTCCCCAAAAGTAAGACAGATATTCTCAAGCCAACAAAAGTTTGTATGCATGGATTGGAAATTAGCATGTGGCATCATTTACTCTGTAAGGAGCCTCCTGATTGTCAACCGGTAAATCGAACCAGGATTCGAACATAGAAATGTCGCAAAAATGAAGACAAGAAGATTTAATTAGTTCACAGCCAAAACCTTGGAGCCTCACAATACTGACCTCAAAAGAAGAAAGGAAAGAGAGGTCAAAGAAATCGTAGATCTCTGTTGATAACAGATTATTGCAGAAAAAGATTCCCTCCTTTTTTACTTTAGGGTTAGAGTCTAAGTCAGCCTCCTAGTTTGATTTTGATGATCGCAAAGTGAATTTCATTTTTTGTTTTGGACCGATCATTTTGTCTAATGCTTGTTTCAAGCCAACTTAATTAGCTCAAGTTAGATGGTCTACCATTTCAAATCAAAGATTTTGTTTTTTTAGTGTAGTAATTTGATGCATTGTTATATATTTTTTTTATTTTAAGTAACTTCCTAAATTTTAAGAGAGACAAACCCTTAGATAGTCAGCTGACCACGCAAACCAGTTTTTTCCTCAGTTAGCTTGCACCGAGGCACATCTAAGTTGGATCAAATTTTATCCCGCCAATCATGACCCGATTAGGCAACACTCAAGCCAGTAATTCGCGAAGGAGGGATCAATGAGTCCCTCAAGACGATTTGAGGGGGGAAGGCTCGGCAGCTCCACGGTCAAAGCGTCTACATGAGTGAATTGTATGGGCTTTCCGCCTACTATGTGATCAGCAAAAGAGCAATTCGGTGCTCGAGTGAATTTGCACAAGAGAGGAATTTCCAGAGAGTGAAAGTAGGGTCAGAGATAATCAAACCGCTATAAATTCTTGCATACCTTTTCTTACTTTACTTGTAGCATTACTTGTGCTTGTGCTTACGTGTTTTCTCTAATTTAACTAAAATATCTCAAACTCATGCAATATCTAAGCAAAAAACATTTCATGTTCAGTTTTTATAAGCTAAACCCAATTCACTCCTCTTGGGTTGTGCCATTTAAACTCCTAAAAGCAACAAATAGTGTCAATGTGTGTTTCTACGATACAAAACCTCAGGATCTGTATAGTAAAGATTTTTTTGGGAATGACATTATTCAAAGAAAGGAACCATGGAACAATAGAAGCTGCTTCTAATAATTGACTGCTAGTGTTAGACGGAATAGGTTTCAACTTTTGAAAAATGAAAATGTAAGATTTTATATAATCTGTAGATTATCGAATGTGGCCAAAGATCTTAAAACCTACTCAGTAGATCTTTTACTAGAGTCTCTTGTATCTTTTTAATAGGTCTTATCAAACTGGAAAGAGAAAGTAGAAAATAAAAAATACTACAAGAAGAATGTACTTGCCTTAAAAGATAAAGGAGACTTTAAAACTAGGTAAGTCATCGAGTCATCAAGTAGCAAGAATCTAAATGACAGAAATAAATATGCTATACTAAGAAGCTCAAGAAGCATTTAAGGAAAAATCATAAAAAAGTTAAGAGTTCAAACTCTTCAAATAATTCTTACTCTAACTCTCGTGTTTGCTATGAATGCAAGGAAATAGGACATTATACATTAACGTCCTAAATAGAAAAACAATAAAATATACATATATAAGCTTCATGGGTAAACTATGAGACAGAAGGCTCAAAAGAAAGCATAGTCTAGAAGAACAATCTTCTTTAAATAGCAGTTGAACGAGATAGCACTACTTCAAGTTCAGAATAAGCATATGAGTCAACACCATCATCGTCAGAAGAATATGTTAGTAGTATAAATGAGAAATAATTGTTATGAATTTTAGATAAACTTCAAGCTTCATATGTCACCTTGAAAAAGGAACATAAGAAACTAAAGAAAGCTTTATTAGAATCTTAGTCATTAAATGCAATAATTAAGGGGGAGCTTATTTGTAATGACCCTAGGTCATTTTTTGAATTCCCGATTCATTAAATCCTCCCACAAATTTCAGTTTCCTGTTAAAACTCCCGCTAAAATTTAATTTTTCAGTTTCAATCTCTAATTTAGAAAGTTTTCAAATTCGACAGTTACGAAATTAAATAAAATTTCTCCATTAAAAGCAAATTTCGACTGTTACGCCATTATACTTAATCTACGGGCGTTTTTGAGGAGAAGCCAGTCGGTCCAAAAGGGTGTGCGTTACGCATGCACACCCTATATAACCGAGCGTATGGCATTCGACAATCACCACGCTCAATTCCCTTCGCCTCTCCCTCTCAGTCACTCGGTTATCTCCCGTAAGATGCAATCCTCCTTCCGCTCGAGCGTACCTGAAGACCGATCGAGCAGGAAAGATCGATCCTCCTTCCGCTCGTGCGCCGAGAGACGGACGTCAGGAGCTAGCAGCGCACGACCTCTGCCTCTGCGCCGACTTCTTCCTGCGTTCGATCAATCGCTCGGCTCTGCGCGTCGACCCCCCTTGCGCTTGATCCCTTCCTTCCGTGCGTCGGCTCCTTTGTGCCCGATTACTGCAGCAGGTAAGAAGCCCGACTGCTCCCATATTTTATACACTTAATTAGGGATTAGCAAATAAATATTAAGTTGATAATCAAACTAGAAGATGTTAAATTAATTTGACTTTTAAGTTTTATGTATCGATTTTCATGTTTAGTATAATTCAACTTATCTATTGTAAGTTGGATCAAAAAGCGAAGCGTCTATTTCCGAGTGTTAGTAGCAGATCCTAAATGTCTAATCCCAGCTTTAATTTAATTATTAAATCATTCTATTAAAAGATTTGAGAAATAGAATTTGATGTGGTTAGTCATTAAGATTGTATATACTTAAATTGAAAGTACAAATTAAGTGAATGCTATATTATTTTAGATATCATCAGCAACTAAATTTCTATATGAATGTGCAATATACTTGAATCCATACTTTGGTGTTTATAAAAATACCAGGAATCTGAATCAAAAATTATATTCAGGTTGCACTCAAGCTTAATTTAATGAATTGCCCAATAAATGCTACACTAGAACTATTTTCAATTCCTTAGTCTAGTAGAAGTATTTTAGAACCATTGTTCATTTCAAAGCTTCTGTAAATAAATGTTAAATCTTGAGAAGAGTAAAGATATTATATTGATGAAGTTTGAAGTGAAAGAAACCAGATTTAGAACTACTTCAATATTGAATTTTTGTCACAGTGTGATTGTGTTGCATGTAATCCTTGCACTTAGGTCTGCAAATCAGCAATGTTAAGTATTGAATCATGTGAAGGAAGTTCTAATCTATTTCTTTTGATTCCAACCAAGTCTCTTTATATTTATGCATTTGAAATTTGAAACAAAATTAAGAAATTTAGGAAAAAGCATGATTTAGTCTAAAAATTCCTATGACTTTGAGATTCTAAGTATGTAAATTAAAAATCAAGCTTAGGAATAGGAATGTAGGTTTTAAATCTTATAAATAAGATTCGTTGAAACACAACATCACTTTCAAAGTATAATAGAAATCCAAATTTATAACTTTTGCGGATATATCAAGGTTGTGAGTGAATCGTCTTATTAGTCAAAACACAAAAAGGTACACTGGATGTTATTTTTATACTTCTTATTATCATTTGTTATTTATGCATCGCTTTGAGCCTATCTTGTATTGCTACTTAATATGTTATTCTTACTACTAATGATGTAAGAGAAATTAAATGATGTTTATGTATCTTGTGAATGTTGCAAGAAGGGTTCCGAAACGGAGCATGAATAGGTTAAGGACGGGGTTAGTCCTCAGGAGCTATAAGGGTGCCATCTGGAGCCTTTGAGGAGGTGAAGGTTATACTTAAATGCATGTTTATTGCCATCTGAGGCCCTTAAAGGGGTTTAGGTGAAGGTTTATGTTTAAATGCATATGAACCCAGCCTCATGGTTCTGTCTTTATCCATAAAAACTGCTATTATTGCTTCATGATATCATAGACATAAACATAAACATGAATTTTTACACTATTATTGCTTTTCCATTTGAAAATTTGGCATGTGAAAAGGACATTTATGTTGTAGGAGACATGGTCATCTTTTATTTGCAATAAACTATTTTCCCTGCAACTGTTATCATTTTTGCCTTCCGCTTTGCTTTAAGTATATTTTTAATATCCTTTGTATTTAAAATGTGCACTAAGACATTATCTTTATAATACCAGAGCAATTACAGTTGGAGGAAGCTGATGTAGTTTAAAGACATGGCACAACAAATTAACGGATTCTAGCTGCCCCTTTAAGGGATATTTATTTTGTATAACAAAAGCTATGTAATAAATTTTGGATATTAATTTACTTTAAATTTAATGAATATTATTTCTTATACTTGAATGGCTCTGGATGTGTTTAACAGCTATTTTACCTAACTGCCAATATGTTCCTGCGAAAAGATGCATCCGATGTTAGATTGATTGTTACCAACCTAACATGGGTCATCACAATTGGTATCAGAGCAGGATTGGAAGTGTTGGAGTTAAATAGTAATTGACATAAACGCCATAATTGGGAAATCATTCAATTTAAAATATAAATACAATGAAATGAAATACTCGATAGAAAACTAGTGACATAACGAAATTGTGGTAGGAACAAAACATCTTATAGAAAACTAAGGACACGATGAGGCTATTATTAGGGCAACATTTTGTAGAAAAACTAGTTACATAATAAGGTCATTATTCAACAAATTATAAGTTTGGATATTTAACAGATGAATTCCCCTAATCATTTGGCGGAACACTCGGATACTGACTTAAGCCGAGAAGGGTCGTGGCAAATGAACTTCCACGAACCTAATTTCAGCCCCCCTACTATTGAAGACCGGATTCGAAAATTGGAGGACAAGGAAGAGGCACGCGGTGAAAGCCTGACAAGGTTCATGTGTGTCTCTTACGAGAAGATCACTAGCCTCCAAAATGAGGTACAAGAATTGAAGGACACACTGAGGTGGGTACTTCCTAAGTTGGCTGAATTCACTCTGGAAAAAAAAGAAGAGCATGAAGAACGCATTTTAGAGGTTGAAAGGAAGGTACATCAAGCGAAGACTGCAGCCTCAACTTCTAAGAAGAAGAAAACAACCAATAAGTATAGGAAGCTTTAGGCTAAAAGCCTTAAGAAACTCATTTAGAATATTATTATCTTAAGAGCAAAATTTTGTGTAACAAAATGATTGTATTTTTATTTTTGTTAACTTTCTTATGCATTAAAATATTAATTCTCTCTAAATGATGCATTCAATTCTCTGTTAATCGCAATCACATTCCTTATAGATGAATTCGGAAGAGTACTCCTGAGTTGCCAAT
The DNA here is from genome assembly GCA_016760335.1 of Gastrodia elata. Taxonomy (NCBI): domain Eukaryota; kingdom Viridiplantae; phylum Streptophyta; class Magnoliopsida; order Asparagales; family Orchidaceae; genus Gastrodia; species Gastrodia elata. The sequence continues at coordinate 26,482,422 of CM028677.1, read as the reverse complement.
GGAGACGCCAGTGAAGGCCCCTTTGCCTTCAGGTCCATCGGAGAACAAAATCGATAAGATCTTGGAGTTGATGGCTCAAATATTAGCCAATCAACACAAGACTCATGAGTCTCCTCCTAGCAAAGGGCACATAATTGGCGAAGCTTTGCAAGCCTTCTTGAAACTGAACCCACCACACTACAACGGTTCAGCTCGGCCAATGGAGGCTAAAGATTGGATTCAAGAGATAGAAAATAAATTGGAGGATATAAAATGTCCGGCCAGAGATGCGGTGAGATTGGTTAAGAGCCTATTCAAGGCTGAAGCTGAGCGATGGTGGGGAGTCACCCACAAAACTCAGTTCATGGGCTTGAAGCTAGAGGACATATCATGGGAAGAATTTGCGAAGGCATTCCGAGGTCACTACATCCCTCTGTCTGCCTAGAAGATATTGGAGAATCAATTTATTAAGCTGACTCAGGGAAATAAGTCCATCGTGGCTTATGAGTCTAAGTTCACAAGGCTCTCCCGTTATGCGCCCAAGCTAATAGACACAGAGGCAATTAGTTGTAGCAGGTTCTTGGATGGTTTAAAGGACTCCATCCAAACCAGCTTACTCCCGCTCAAACACACCAAATTTGCCGAGTTACTGGATTGTGCGACCATTATGGAGCATAATGAGCAGATGATCGCCGAACACTAAGAAAAGCGTCACTCCCCATCCCAAGATAGTCGTGAAATATTTAAAAGGTCTCGACCTAGTCGGCAAGCCAATGTTTATCAGATCACCTCAGGGCCTGCTAGGGAAAGGAAAAATTCAGAATGTCGCCGACCACACCCAATGGGCAGGTGCTATCACACTGGCAACAGATGCTACCAATGTGGCAGGACGGGACATAGCTACCGACATTGTAGATCTTTCAAAACTATAGATAGGGACATCATTCAGAGGCCCAAAATGAACTCGGTATCTACCCCTCCTCGTACCCCGGCTCCAGCAAGTGCACTAGCCTCAACAGCATCTCCTGCAACCACGCCGACTCAAAGGAGAGGTCATGCCCCGGGACGACCAGCTGCCGCTAGGGTTTACACACTTACTCTGGTTATGGCTCTCGAGGATCAAGACGTAGTGACAGGTACTTTTAAATTATTTTGACCGGCATTTCTTAATTTCAAAGAAATAAATTTTTAGCATGCATTCAATATTAGGTACCTTATACTTTTCTGAGAATGCATGTATAACCTTATTTGACACGGGTGCGAGTCACTCATTTATATCCGAGACATTCGTAAAGAAGCTACAACTACCATTTATAGAACTAACAGAAAGATTAAATGTGGGGTTACCATCTGGCGCCCTCATGAGCGCTAGAGAGTATTGCGAATGCGAAATCCCAATTAATGGTGGGGCGTTTAAAGCCAGCTTGATAGTTCTTCCAATTGCAAATTTTGATATCATTTTGGGTATGGACTAGCTATCCTGTCATCAAGCAGTCATCGACTGCCAGCGTAAAAAGGTCACCCTCAGAAGTGCAGGAAGACCAGTGACATTTATGGAAAGACTAAGCACTACAACGTCTATCAATGTCATTCAAGCAGCCAAGTTAATTCAAAAAAGGGTGTGAAGCCTACTTAGTAACAATGTTAGGAAGCAGAGAAGAGGTAACTTCCTTAGATGATACAAGGGTCGCCAGTGAGTTTTCGGATGTATTTCCCAATGATTTGCCAGGTACGAGAAATAGATTTTACTATTGATTTAATTCCCAGTACGCAACCGTTATCGAAGGCACCATATATAATGGCACCAAAAGAGCTTCAAGAATTGAATGAGCAATTAAAGGAATTATTAGATAAAGGCCTAATTCGTCCCAGTATGTCACATTGGGGAGCTCCTGTGCTTTTTGTCAAAAAGAAAGATGGGACGATGGGGATGTGTATTGACTACAGAGAACTAAACAAGGTGACGATTAAGAATAAATATCCTCTTCCCTGAATAGTTGACTAATTTGATCAACTAATCGGAGCTGTTGTTTTCTCCAAAATCGACCTTCGATCTGGATATCATTAAGTAAGAATAAGGGAAGAAGATATCCCAAAAACCGCATTTAGGACAAGGTATGGCCATTTTGAATTTCTGTGATGCCTTTTGGACTGACCAATGCCTCGTCACTATTCATGGATTTAATGCAGAGGGTTCTAAAATCATATTTGGACAAATTTGTGATCGTCTTCATTTACGATATTTTAATTTACTCCAAGAATGAAATTGATCATGAGGTTCACTTGCGGACAGTTTTAGAAACTTTAAGATACAGCAAGTTATAGGCAAAATTTTCTAAGTATGAGTTTTGGTTGAGCTTAGTAGCCTTCCTAGGCCTTATCATAAGCATTGAAAGAATTCAAGTAGATCCAAAAAAAATTAGTTTCATTCAAGAATGGACTCAGCCTTCAACGGTAACAAAAATCAGAAGTTTCTTGGGATTGGCAGGATATTATAGAAAGTTCATACAGGGATTTTCCCAGATTTCAGCTCCACTCACCAAGCTCACCCAAAATCCACACCATTCATTTAGAGTTCTGAATGAAAATTTTCTTTTCAGAAATTAAAGGATGCCCTCACAACCACCCCTATTTTAGCATTACCTCAAGAAAGCATGGACTACCAAGTCTATACCAATACATCCAAGGTAGGATTGGGGTGTGTTCTAATGCAAAATATGAAGGTAATTGCTTATGCTTCTCGCCAATTGAAGATTCATGAAAGAAACTATCTGGTTCACGATCTGGAGTTAGCAACCGTTATCTTTGCACTTAAAATATGAAGGCATCATTTATATGGGGTAAAATGTGAAATATTCACATATCACCAAAGCCTCAAGTACATCTTTACTCAATGGGAGTTAAACTGTCAGCAAAGGCGATGGCTGGAACTCATTAGTGATTACGTTCTGGATATCCAATACCACCCAGGAAAGGCCAATGTCGTGGCAGACGCCTTAAGCCGAAAGTCAGTTAGCATACTCAACACGATGACCATTAATAAGGATCTCGTTAATGTGCTGAATAAACTAGAGATAGATCTGGTAACGACGAATCAACTGAATACCATTTCAAATTTAGATATTACAGATTTAACGATAGAGGAACACATAAAACTGTCTCAATGAAAAGATTCAGAATATCAAAAATTGAAGCAGATTATTCTAGAAGGAAAGAATAGTTATCTTCAAGAAAAGAACTATTACACATACCATAAAACTCGATTGTGGGTGCCTAATGACAAAGAATTACGAATAGTGATTTTACAGGAAGCACATCATTCAAAATATAATATCCACCCTGGGACTTCAAAAATGTACCACAACTTAAAGAAAATTTATTGGTGGTCTAGACTAAAGAGAAGTGTAGGAGAGTTTGTGGCGCGTTGCAATACATGCAACTTAGTGAAAGCGGAACATCAAAAGCCAGGAGGACTCTTACAGTCGCTACCGGTCCCAGAATGGAAGTGGACTGATATTGCCATGGATTTCGTTGTTGGTTTGCCTCGAAGCAAATCAGGAGCTGATACCATATGAGTTGTCATTGACAGACTCACGAAGTCAGCTCATTTTCTTCTAATAAGACAGACAGATCCCGTGGAGAAGCTCGTCATAACTTATATTAAAGAAATCATTCAGCTGCACGGAATTCCGAGATCAATTATATCAAACAAGGACTAAAGATTCACTTCTCAATTTTGGAAAGTTGTACACCTTGATTTGGGCACTAATCTTGCAATGAGCACTGCTTTTCATCCTCAAACTGATGGACAAACTGAAAGAGTTAATCAAGTGCTAGAGGATCTCTTAAGACTTTGCATATTGGACTTAAGTGAGAATTAGGAAGAACACTTGCAATTAGTTGAATTTGCTTATAATAACAGTCATCAGGCCAGCATTGGAATAGCGCCCTACAAAGCTCTGTACGAAAGAAAGTGTCTTTACACCACTATCCTGGTCAGAAATTGGAGATGTCCAAATTTATGGATCCGACCTTGTCGAAGAAACTAATAAAAACATTCAGTTAATAAAGTTAAGAATAACTGCAGCCCAGGATCGCTAAAAAAAATATCACGATTTAAGGCACAGGATGTTGGAATTCCAAGTGGGAGTCTTTGCTTATTTAAAGGTAAGCCCAATGAAATGAGTATATCGATTTGGCATATCAGGCAAGCTGAGCCCACGATATGTGGGGCCATTTGAGATTATTACCCGAATAGGGAACTCTGCTTACCGTTTGAAACTACCTGAGGATATTTCTAGAGTACATGATATGTTCCATGTATCATCCTTACGTAAGTGTCTACAAGAACCATCTCATCAGTTAGTAGCTCCCGAAACGGTATGTCAGTCAAATCTGACGTATGTGGAAGAACCAGACCAAATTATAGAACGGGATAACCGCCGATTAGGAAAGAGAACCATTCCTATGGTTAAGGTGCAATGGAAAGGTCATAGCTCCAAGGAAGCAATGTGGGAAAAAGAAGAGGATATGAGAAATGAATATTTCGGACTCTTTCAGAACTCAGGTAACCTTAATTAAATCTTTTCTATTACGGTGAAATGTCGAGGACGATATTATTTTTAAGCAGGGGAGTTTGTAATGACCCTAGGTCATTTTTTGAATTCCCGATTCATTAAATCCTCCCACAAATTTCAGTTTCCCGTTAAAACTCCCGCTAAAATTCAATTTTTCAGTTTCAATCTCTAATTTAGAAAGTTTTCAAATTCGACAGTTACGAAATTAAATAAACTTTCTCCATTAAAAGCAAATTTCGACTGTTACGCCATTATACTTAATCTACGGGCGTTTTTGAGGAGAAGCCAGTCGGTCCAAACGGGTGTGCGTTACGCAAGCACACCCTATATAACAGAGCGTATGGCATTCGACCATAACCACGCTCAATTCCCTTCGCCTCTCCCTCTCAGTCACTCGATTATCTCCCGTAAGACGCGATCCTCCTTCCGCTCGAGCGTACCTAAAGACCAATCGAGCAGGAAAGATCGATCCTCCTTCCGCTCGTGCACCGAGAGACAGACATCAGGAGCTAGCAGCGCATGACCTTTGCCTCTGCGCCGACTTCTTCCTGTGCTCGATCGATCGCTCGGCTCTGTGCGTCGACCCCCCTTGCGCCCGATCCCTTCCTTCCGTGATTCGGCTCCTTTGCGCCTGATTCCTGCAGCAGGTAAGAAGACCGACTGCTCCCATATTTTATAGACACTTAATTAGGGATTAGCAAATAAATATTAAGTTAATAATCAAACTGGAAGATGTTAAATTAATTTGACTTTTAAGTTTTATGTATCGATTTTCATGTTTAGTATAATTAAAGTTATCTATTGTATGTTGGATCAAAAAGCAAAGCGCCTATTTCCGTGTGTTAGTAGCAAACCCTAAATATCTAATCCCAATTTTAATTTAATTATTAAATCATTCTATTAAAAGATTTGAGAAACAGAATTTGATGTGGTTAGTCATTACGATTGTATATGCTTAAATTGAAAGTATAAATAAGTAAATGCTATATTATTTTAGATATCATCAGCAACTGATTTCTATAAGAATGTGCAATATACTTGAATCCATACTTTGGTGTTTATACAAATACCAGGAATCTGAATAAAAAATTATATTCAGATTGCACTCAAACTTAATTTAATGAATTGCCCAATATATGCTACAGTAGAGTTGTTTTCAATTCCTTAGTCTAGTAGAAGTATTTTAAAACCATTGTTCATTTCAAGGCTTCTGTAAATAAATGTTAAATCTTGAGAAGAGTAAAGATATTATATTGATGAAGTTTGAAGTAAAAGAAATTAAATTTAGAACTACTTCAATATTGAATTTTTGTCACTACGTGGTTATGTTGCATGTAATCCTTGCATTTAGGTCTGCAAATCAGCAATGTTAAGTATTGAATCATGTGAAGGAAGTTCTAATCTATTTCTTTTGATTCCAACTTATAAGTCTCTTTATATTTATGCATTCAAAATTTGAAACAAAATTAAGAAATCTAGGAAAAAATATGATTTAGTCTAAAAATTCCTATGACTTTGAGATTCTAAGTATGTAAATTAAAAATCAAGCTTAGGAACAGGAATGTAAGTTTTAAATCTTATAAATAAGATTCGTTGAAACACAACATCACTTTCAAAGTATAATAGAATTCCAAATTTATAACTTTTGTGGATACATCAAGGTTGTGAGTGAATCGTCTTGTTAGTCAAAACACAAAAGGTACACTGGATATTATTTTTATACTTCATATTATCATTTGCTGTTTATGCATCGCTTTGAGCCTATCTTGTATTGCTACTTAATACGTTATTATTATTACTAATGATGTAAGAGAAATTGAATGATGTTTATGTATCTTGTGAATGTTGCAAGAAGGTTCCGAAAAGGAGCATGAATAGGTTAGGGACGGAGCTAGTCCTCGGGAGCTATAAGGGTGCCATCTGGAGCCTTTGAGGGAGGCACAGGTGAAGGTTATGCTTAAGTGCATGTTAATTGCCATCTGAAGCCCTTAAAGAGGTCCTAGTGAAAGTTTACACTTAAATGCATATGAACCCAACCTCATGGTTCTGGCTTTGCCCATCAGAACTGCTATTATTGCTTCATGATATTATAGACATAAACATAAATATGAATTTTTACGCTATTATTGCTTTTCCATTTGAAAATTTGGCATGTGAAAAAGGCATTTATGTTGCAGGAGACATGGTCATCTTTTATTTGCAATAAATTATTTTCCCTGCAATTGTTATCATTTTTACCTTCCGCTTTGTTTTTAAGTATATTTTTAATATCCTTTGTATTTATAATGTGCACTAAGGCATTATCTTTATAATGTCAGATCAGTTACAGCTGGAGGAAGCTGATATAGTTTAAAGACATGGCACGGCAAATTAACGGATTCTAACTGCCCCTTCAAGGGATATTTATTTTGTAAAACGAAAACTATGTAATAAATTCTGGATATTGTTCTACTTTAAATTAAATGAATGTCGTTTCTTATACTTGAATGGCTTTGGATGTGTTTAACTGTTATTTTACCTAACTGACAATATGATCCTGCGGAAAGATGCATCCGATGTTAGATTGATTGTTATCAACCTAACAAGGGTCATCACATTATCTCCTTATAAGAACAATTAAATGACTTAACTTCAAATAATGCTAATTTTGATCAAATTAAGTTGACTAAGAGGAAAATTTTAAGTTAATTCAAGAAAATAAAGAACTTAAATTTATTTCCTAAACATTGGAAAATAAATATCAATCTGAAAATCATTATAGTTATTTGGCACCTAGAAATACAAGAAGATATTTTTCTAGACATCAAGTGTGGGTAAATATGATAAACTTTGCTTGGTTTCATAGAGAAAAAGAATTCAACCCAATATGAGTTCTCCAACCTAATTTTTAAGCTTTGAAGGGAAGCATATCTTTAAGAAGAGCAATTGAAGGCAATGCACCTAATTAAGAAGTTTGTTTTGTTTATTAAGGTTTGATTAGTTTCCTATTGCTCTTGTTTTAAATTGGTTATTGATTAGTTATTTATTATTATTAAATGTTTTTCACTCTTAATAAATTTGCTCAATTCTTTGTATCATGTTTAAGATGTTCAATTGTTATTATGATAGTTTGTTTAATTTTTATAGCATTTTATTATTTAGCATTAAACTTTTTGATTTTATTGATGTGCAGTTATTCATGTTTATTCATTACTTTTATATCAAGTCATTAAGTTAATATATTTCATGTATTGTCTGTTTCTTTTCATGAAGTAGTAATATTGTTAGCTTTATTTCTGCTCAGCTTATTCTTTTTCAAAATGTGGTATCATCTTGCATAGCTGGTTTAATTTCTATACTATTGCTTAGTCTAGTTTCTATCCTACTTTACTTTTTAATAGTTGCAAATGGGGATATGAAATAGCAATTTGTATTTTTATCTTGCAAAAGTAAAATTATTTGTTGCAATCATAAAAAGGGAAAGATTGTTATTCTAGAGTTTGATTCAAAATAGACCTTCTAGTTTAGTTTTGAGGATCACAAAAAGTTATTTTGTTTTTTCATTTGAACTGACCATTTTGTTTAGTGCTTGTTTTAAGTCAACTCAAGTTGGCCAGTGTGCACGTTCAGATCAAAGACTTTTTCTTATTTGTAGTGTTGTATTATGATGAATTTTAATATATTTTGGTGTTTTATGTAACTTACTAAAGTTTCAGAGAGACAAACCCTAAGATAGCCAACTAACTGCACAAACCAATTTTTCCCTCAACCGGCTCGTACGCAGACGCGATGATTGGTGCGCCCAAACGCACTGATTGGCGAGCCCATGTGCGCCTAGGCGAAATCAAATTTTTACCCTGCCAATCGTTACCCGATTAGGAAATACACATGCCATCAATCGTCGCCTCAAGGGCCCAGGCACCCCATACATACGCCAAAGCGCACCAGTCAACCCAACCATCACTTTACCTTATTTGCACTATAAATTTTCATCTATAAATAGAGTGTCTTGGCCAGCAGCTTTCCACATCTCTTAGCATTGAAAAACTCTCTTAAGTGATCCTAAACTAAAGAGTTTTAAAGTGCTCTACTCAAATTTGAAAACTCTCTCAAAGTTTAGTAAGGATTTGATCTTGAGGATATCACCTCAAATTAGTTTATATATATTTTACTTTTTGCAAACATTTCTTTTGTTTTATAACCCTACTCTTAAAAAGTGTGCAAAAGATTTTGGCAGCTCCGCCTCGACAAATCTCTAGGAGAGAGGGATTCTGCAAGTCCGCGGCCAAAACTTGTGAAAGAGGGATCAAGAAGATTCCACCTCGAGATGGTGTTGAGGAGAGAAGGCTTTGAACCTCCACGATCAAAGCAAATAAAGGAGTAGATTGTAAAAAATTCTTCTCCTGTTGTGTGATCAACGAAAGAGCAACTCAATGTTTGAGTGGATTGCTAAAAGAGAACTTCAGAAAAGTAGACATAATGTCAGAGAGACCTGAACCACTGTAGATTCCTACGTGCATTTCTTACTTTGCTTTTAACTTTAGTTTGTGCTCGTGCTTGCGTGTTTGCTCTTATTTAAATTAAATATCTCATAATCACACAATATCTAAGTAAAAGTTTTTCAAGTTTAATTTTCATAAGTCACAACTTCACATTCTATAAGGTCGTGCCATTTTGAGCTCATAAAAGTCAATTCTTCTGCCTCTAGGCAAACTTATAGAATATAAATTTATGATTCACAATTTCAGGGTTCTGTTATGCCTTAATCATTTGGAGAACTGGTTGATCGAGGGGGGCCCTACACATACTATAAGCAGTATGAGATTCATCAAGAAGGTTGATGAGGGAGTGGAAGTCTACATTGAAGGTGAATTTTTCTTCCTGATCACTTAGTCAGGGATTGCCCTTTCAAACAAAAGATCGATTGCTGCTATGGGCAGGTAGATGACCAAAGAGGTATATGGTCTAGCCTAGGATACAACGGTTGATCAGCAAACCCCTTTCAGCAGTCAGCAGCAGACAATGACTGGTCAACAATCCTGATTTCTGGGAGAACTGACAGTTCCATTTTAAAATGCTCGTGGCAAATTTCGACCCTCAAGGCATGAGGATAGCACCATCCCCATACTGCACGAAGGTAGATAGTCTTACTAACATGAAAATCGCTGGTACAACAAGTTCCAGTTTGAACAGATAGAGAAGCAGACCCGTAACAGAAGATACATGGTTGACTAACAATAACTAGGAGAAACTAGCACCAGCTCTAGTACTTAACTACATATACTTCCACTCAGTAAAGCTGAGTCCTGCATGCACTGAGGGAGATAATAAAGTTCTGTTAATTATTAGATAATAGAACAGAGATGCCTGGTGAATTCAAAGATCTGGATCATGACAACCTCAAAAGCAGTCAGGGAAGTAGAACCATACATATTAGAGGAGACTTTTATCCCTATTCTTATTTTGCCTGTGCTATATTTCTTCTCTCCTTTACCCACTTTAGGTAGTCATGTTCCATGGACTAGAAACTGCATTTTCAGATTTTGCATATTATTTTATTTTTATGCATGCACCTCTACATCATGTCTTTTTTTTTACTCAACTTTGTTCCATCTTCTAGAAAAACCTAATATGCCTAACCATGCTAACTTAATCTTTTCACAAGTCCAAAATACAACTATAAATAAAATTTCAATGCAAACAAGTTTGCATTTGAAAAAATAAACCAAAAAAAAAATCATAGAATAAATTTTAGTAATGATAAATGAAAGTATGATACAAAGAGACAAGCAGTGGAATCCTTGAAATTATAAAAGAAGATACCTGATTATTCAGGTGAACGGTGCCCCAGGTACCTAAAGGAACTGAAGTTTTATCATGGGCAATGATAGCGTCACCAAAAAATAAGCTTGGTATAAGCATTGTTCCATCACTAGTTTTGTCAGAATCAGAACCTGCCTGAGTGGACCTGCAGGATCTATGATCAGAAAAACTCAAAAAAAAAAAAAAAAAAAAAGCTTAATCATGGAAACAACAACAGCTGACAACATACTTTAAAGTTTTGGGATTTGCATTAGCATCAGTGAAGTTCACAGTAGCAGTGTCAACCGGCAGTATCATCCGGCTTTCTATGCCTGTAGTTTGTAACAACGAAGCATCTTGTACAGCCTGTGATCTTTTAATAACAGCAGGATCAGTGCATTTTGCAACTGTTCCACCAGCAGAGTCTGCAACCATATCTGACCTCGAGGTTATCACATTATTTAAATTGGTTGAACAGTTTCTTCGAGGAACCTGTCATGGAAAAGTAAGATGAAGGTTACTAGGAATATATCTTATCAAAGCACAAAAACATTACGTGGTGTGGTCAAGCCAAATAATCAAAATAAGCTATTTACCTTCACGGTTTTATACTTGGGGTTGGTTTCTTTCTGCCTCTGTCCTCGCCGTTCATTTGACATCTTCCGTTTAGACCGTACCTCAACAAATCCATCACCATCAGTAGATGCTTCAATACCAGGCTGATTAAAAATTCGGACTATGCCATTCCTGAGATGAGTATCAATATCATCATCCATAACCCCATTCTTCTTTAAACTGCCTACACCACCACAGAAATCACCTGCAGCAGTCGTACTCTTTTTCAGCATAGTTTCTTTTTTATTAGCTCTACTCAAATAACTATCAGTATCAACAGTTTGAATACCGAGAGCTACTTCATCTGTACGTTTCAATGATTTACTAATAATAGGATCCTTCCTGTTTGAATTTCTAGAGGAAACTTCAGCAGCAACGTTATTGTAATAGGGCTTCTCATTTGGTCTACCTTGGCTAAAATATTCAAAGCACTGCATTTGTCTTGTTCCGCCATCCTCCTTGATTCTATATTCAGCTACTTGAAAATGTCTACGACCCCTTCTTTGGTGCCTATGAGAATTAGCAAATAAGTTTTCTGATCTTCTAAGAGATGGTAGAGAACCGTTATTTCTACTATTATATGCAAATCTATTCCCCCTGACCACAGGTATAGTTCCAGGGGCCTTAGAAACAACTTCAGATTTTCCAATTGCAGATAATGGTTCATTTTCAGCCCGTTGTCTAACTCGTGTTCTTCTAGGATTGACCATGAACCTAAAATTCTTATTTGGAGCTACACCATGGTTAGCTGAATGGGAAATCAAGATTTGTGCATCATTCTTCTCATCAGAAGCAGCTGCTGTAATCTGGCTTTGTGATTTAAGAACTTCATCCCCTGATACATCCAGCGATGTAGCAAACCGTTCTGGACCAGAATTTTCTGCAGACGTGTAAACAATGTTTTCTGCAAAACTAGGCTGACTAGAATCTTGACTAACTAGGTTACTTGAAGAGCTTCCAGTATTCTGATCAGGATAATTGTGGCCCAAGGCAGTAGGATGAATGAAGGACATGGTATGCCCAGTTATTGGTACGGCACTCTGAGATATAAGCGGTGCGTACTGGTTTATCTGACCAAGCTGGAAGAGTGGGGGAAGTGCAGAGTGTATCTGACCATAAGAATCAATTTGTTCATGAAGAGGAAGTGGCATCTGAATCGAGCCAATTTGAATAGTTGGAAGAGGAGATGGTATCAAAGGAGGACTAGAAAACAGTCCGAATTGAAGCCTAACAGGCACTTCATCCAGGTTAGTAGGAACTGAAGCTGAGACAGAGCACAATGAAGAAGACATTGACAAACTTGATGCAGATTCCATAGGATTGTTATCAGAATGTTCAGAAGCACCGATTCCATCAAGAGGATGACTCACATTTGCTATTGGACCAAAAATTGGATCTTCCTGACGCTTATCCATTTTTTCATCATAAGAGGTATTTATAACTTCGTCAGAGAACATATCATTGGATTGCAAATCATCTTCACTGTTAGTGGTATGAACAAGCTCTACCATAGCATTTGTAGTACTTCCCTGGTTAATGTTCATCTTCTCAGCATAGCCAAAATCTTTATTCAGCACATCATGACAAGAAAGCTGAACACAAACATTGGTGCCATAAGAACTATGCCTTAGCTCCTCATCTGACTGCTCAACAACTGCATCCACACTTTTAAGTTTATTTGCCAATCGAAGATTCCTTAAATTACCTTCATGGATTTCATTATTTTCCTGATAAATATCATGGACTTCATTATCTTTCTGATAAATATCATGAACTTCATGATCACCATCTTGCACTTCATCATCGTTATCAACAACCCATTCATCATCTTCTTCGTGAGATAAAAATGTTATTTCAGAATCCATGTGCCTAGAATCCGTTTCTGGAATCATGTGCTTGCTATCAGAGAAGGTCATGTTTTCCTCTTCAACAGAAGTTGTTAAAGCTGAAAAACCTCCACAATCATCAAGTTCATCATGAGAGTGTTGGGTTGGTGAACTAGGCGGGATAGAAACAGAAAGGGATGACTGAGTGTCATATCTTGGACTATTTTTATCCTCTGTTTGCAACAAAGAACTAGAAGTCCCTTCCAGCAACTCATTACTTATGGATTCTGTGCCTATTTGTGGATATCTGCAATTATACACAATCTGCAAGTCAGATTCTTCTTTTCTACTGGCTGAATTGGTAAGTGTGCCACTGTTCACCAAAAGTGATGCATTAGGACCATCTGATGTAGCCTCAAATGAGCTCTTACATTGTGAGGGTAACAAAGATAGAGGTGGGGGCACACGAGGCTGCCTTAAGTTATGGCGAACTCTATTAAATGAGATCAAGTCCACTTCAGCATTCTGGAAAGATCTGTGTGAAAAAGGGGCAAGTTGGGTTCCATCAAAATGACCATGGTTCCAGACACCAGAAGCAGCATCAGTATTAGAGCTCCCATTAAATTGATCACAATCACCATTTCTATCCCATCTTTGCAGTGATTCTGTTTGATAAGCTGACATCCCTTTATTAAAAGAGGGTGCAATTGGCAATGGCTCATCAGTGCCTTGAAACTGTTTCCAGTGCAAGCCCCTTTTTGAACCAAATGCATCATGCCTTGAACTTGAATAACTACCATCTTGATCCGGAAATTTATAAGTCGAACTACTAATCTGGTTTAAGTTGCTTTCAGGCATTCCTTTTTGTGAAAACGAATAGTTCTCAACATTTGAGGCTTGGGTTCTAAATCCTGCATCTGACATCCTATTCACAAAAGATAAACCGGATGGAGTGCTGGTGAAATTTTCTACAGTTCTTTTGGTTTTCTCCCATTCTGCTAGATCCGAATCCCTAGAAAGAACTCTTTCCTTCACCCTATCATCCATTGTATTTGCTTCGTTCTGTCTCTTTGCAATCCTGGCTTCCAATTCTAACAACAACTGTCGTGCAGCTTCTTTTCTTCTTTCCTCCTCAATAAGAATACTCTTCTTCTCCTCCTTTATTGCAATCCTTTGCTCCTCAGTTCTCCTTGCAGCTTCCAATTTCTCTTGCTCAGCTCTCCAAGCAGCTTCTCTCGCCTCTTCTTCAAGTAACCGTCTCCTTTCTTCATCCTCCTTGGCTCTTCTCTCCCTCTCCTCACTTTCTCGGCGAGCTGCCTGCATTGCTCTAGCTTGCTCTTCAACAGCACGTTGTCGTTCTAGTTCTTGCTGTTGCTGAACCCTCTCAAGCTCAGCTTCAAACGATTCCCTTACAGGGTCAAAAAAATCAGAAGGATTCACTGCTGCTTCTTTTTTCTTCCTGTAAACTTTGGTATTCAAGTCCAATGTCGCATCACTAGAAAATGGACCCTTCCCATCAGAATTGGCATCTATAGCAAAAGATTTACCCACATTTGATATTAACCTTTCTTTACTGAAATTTGACACTGGACCATTAGGAAGAAAACTTTTAGCCCCAGAAGTTGCATGGCCCTTAGAGATCAAACCACTTGAAGAATGTTTTCCTCTTTGCCAATTGTTAAGAAACTCCGCCCTCTCACTGGATGCTTCTGCAACTTCAACATTGCCAAGGCCTATGACCGAGGAAAAATCTCTTCTGTCTCCAAACGATCGAGAATGACTGTTTTCCTTACCTGTGCCTTTATTAACAGACGAATTCCTGGGGCCAACGAGATCCCTATCCGCATGCAATAGGCGAGGCAACGACAAATCTCTGCTCGGCTGACCTGCTACCCTCCAAGAGCCTGCAGCAACACGATCCGCCTTTTTAGAGTTAGTAAACTCCCTATTACCATGTATATCATCCCTGGCTGAATCCCGTGACAACGAACTTCGAGGTTCGCCTTCCAGCAATAATTGCCCATCACGATCATCAAATGCAGAAAAACTGTGACTCCTATCTCTCTCGTCATCATCCCAATCAAAAGCAGGCCTTAGTCTCACAAGAGGAAGAGCAGCGGGGAAAGTAGCATCATCCTTTCTCGATTTCCCAGTAGAAAATGGAGCTCTACCTGATCCACCTTTGATGCCATGTGCATTACTCTTGATCAGAGCGGATGATCTCAGCTGCGGCCTCATGTCAAGTGCAGACGACAAATCAGCTTTATCCTCCCACACATCGAAATTCTCACAGATTTGCCTCTGCTTCTGCTTTGAGGATAAGGCAGAAGTTGCCAAAAGGGAAGGGAAGTCCTCCCCCTTCAAAATCACGGCTTTCTCCGAAAAAACTTGTGGACGTGCATCCCCCGTTACACTACCTCGATGCTCCCCTGAAGACAAAGTCGGTTTGGTCCATCCTGTAGAAGAGCCAAGCCCAGGTCCCAGACCAGAGCCGCTGTGACCCGACGAAGGCTTTGAGGAAGCAGGATCGAGGCGTTCGTGCTCCTTCCGAAGAGAAGGCAGGTTCACGGGGGGCGGAACGGCAAGTCTCGATGAGTTCTTGTGCGCTGAAGCACCGGAAGAGCTTCGCGGCCGCGAGAGCACCACCATCCCTCCAGCGCCTCCAGCAGAGCGCGCACGGACGTTTCCATAACCAGAAGTTAACGAGGATGAGGAAGATGGCTTTCCGTAGGAATTGTTGAGATTAACGGAGAGGAATTTGTTGTGATGGGCCATCCACTGGATAAGTTCCTGGAAAGCAAAACAGCATGAAACCCTAAGCCGTTGTCCCGTGATCCGCCAGCTAAGAAAGAAGAATGGGAAGACAGAGAGGGAATTTCATCAACAGATGAACTAAATTAGGGTTCTGATGTTGATCGAGGCGAGAGGGTTGCCGCGCAGAAGTAGGATTTGGGACCCTAACCAGCGGGCGAGGAGACTCCCGACCCAAAGGGTGAAAAACGAAGGAGACGAAACTTTTCTTCCATGCGGGCCATCAACAAAAATATCAGCATAGATCTCCACCGTCCATTTGTAGCGACTCTTCGATCCGGAAGATCAATTGCTCCGCGGCTATTAGGTCGGCACATTGTGGATCATGGAAACTTTTTTTTTTTTCAGTATTTTTTAAGAGAATTTTTATTTAAATACGTTGATATAGTATTCAAAAAAAATTCATATTATTTTAATATAAATTTTAAAAATAATATTTATATTATTTAATATAAATAAATAAATATCAAAAAAATAATATTCAAATCTTATTGAATCAATTATTTTTAATAACATATCAACAAATCTAAATAATATTCTTTTTTTTTAATTCATATTTTTTTAATTCATTATCTAGCATTTATTTCTATTACAAATTTGATTTTTATTTGAATTTTAATTACGGTAAATTTCATTTTTTAAATATTTTTGAACTTTTAAATTATCAATTTTAAAGAACAATTTATTATTATCCATTTAATTTAACTAGTATATATATATATATATATATATATAAGCATGAAATTTTAGTAAATATATATATATAAGCATGAAATCTGTATAATATGCGGGGCGAATAATACACTGAAATAAAATAAAACGCAAAAGATAATATCGTTAAAGACACATAATTTATGAACGTGATGATACCAAAACAATGAAAAGCAAAATTGCATTGTTCAATTGTCCGAAAAAATCATAATATTCTATAAACGATATAAAGGATATAATGAAAATCAAAATTTTAATGTAATAAGTTAATATGGCAAACTCAATCTAATAATATAGGGAAATATGAAAATAAATACTAATATTAAATTATTTATCAAAAGTAAATGTAATAGAAAATAATATATCATCATTCTCTTTCATTTAAAAAAAACACAAAAAATATAAAAAATGAGTACATACATATATTGTATTATTTAAAGAGTTGTAAGAAATATGAAAATATCAAAAGATTAAAAGCATTCAGTTATCTCCAAAGATTATATAAACTTTCCTATTATGGAAAAAATTAGAATTATTGATTTTCCTCTTAATTATACAGCTTCAAACTTGTTTGTTGGTATGAAATTAATGTATTACAATTAAACATGCGATCTATAAAATTTAAAGCAGAACTTATTTACAGTAGCATATTTATTGGGATAAATATTAATAAAAATAATACAAAATGATGAACATGAATGATGGGCCTAGATCTGTGATGCCCGCTGAAGAGTTTGGAGTGAAGTGTTGAAATTGCGCCTAACTGACTGCATAACTTAACAAAATTGAAATATGGATATATGACAAAGACTTTATACAATATTATTGAGATCTGAAGCATAGGGGATGGATGAAAGATGAAAAAAGCGATAAATAAATGAAGAAAAAAAAATTATCATAAATCCGGACGAAGGTACCCAAATGCACGGGCCACAACCATCCTTAAGCGCCATATATTTGCCTTGGAAAGCAAATGTCGATCTTATGTTCGCCTAGAAGAAAAGCTTCTCTCTGAGGCAAGGATGGAAAGAAAAAAAAATAAAATAAATAAAAAGGAAAATGTTTTACATGTAAATTATTTCTGTATATAAATAGAAAGTCAAATGTTTTACTAATCATTTTAGCACACTTGGTGCATCTCTAGGAGACGTGAGTGACGATAGAGAGAGAGAGAGAGGGGAAGGAAGCTCAGTCGTGGAAATGTGCTGCGGATCATCATATGCATTAAGAAAAAGGTAAACACAGGTTCCTTCATTTTCATTTCTTTTTTTTGATATTTAATAGTTCTTAACTTGTCAAAAGCATTCTTACAAAAGAAAACAATTAATTAAAGAAGGTAAAAGCATCATATTTGAATAAAAAAGAAATAATTTTTGCATGCTAGTTTGTAAATATGATTTTATTTAAAACAAATCATGTATTCTTACAAAAAAAATAATTTGATGAACGTACTTTGTGTAGCATTTTTAACCACTTTTATTTGTTATTTCAACAAAAATGATTCGTTAAGACTTTTTGATGAATATGTCATAGTAAAATATTTTAATATTCTTAGAAAGAATGCATTGTCCCCCACATAGTAAGCATAAATAAATATTACTAATAAAAATAATAGTATTTACATCAAACACAAATAAAAAATCATTAATTAGATGAATAGAAAATATGCTTACAATAATAATGGCACTACATAATTTCAATATAAAGTGTATCAAGAGATCAGAGAACATATATGCAAATTTATCTCACTTAACTTTGAGATATTTATTGCAGAAGTATAAAATATAAATTTAAATATTTAATATCATTTAATATTTGTAAACTCTAAATGAATGCTTTTAATAAAAAATAAGTTTGAAAACTAAATATATTAACAGATGTAGTTAACGATACATAATAAATTAATCTGTTGCTAGCTATCAAAAGCCTAAATATGAATCGGCAATCCAGGGCTATTTTTTATCCTTACCTAGTCAGGTAACATTAATCATCTCGCTCTCTCTCGAGGTGCTATTGTTGGTAAATTATTTTGTTTTATCAATTGATTAGGGGTTAGTAATAAGACTGTCAATTATTTTTGAAATATTTTTCTTATAAGTTGTGTTATGTGATGCAATTTTCTTTAGCTTGTGTAGTTTAAAAGTGATGTTTTGAGCATTTGTTGTTAATGTATGTTCTGATTTTGCTTTAGAGGTTGTTTTGATTCACTGTTTCTTGCAACTTATTTGGGGATTTATATTAAGATAGTTTTATTCACTTGAACTGTTTTTCTTATAAATTTATATGTTCTATATGCAATTTTATGATTGTATAACTTCGAAGAAATTGTTTGTGTATTAATGCTAAAGTATATTTTTTGTTTGCTCTTGGTTTGGGATCTGCCTTGCTTCATTGCTATTTATAACTTAAATGAGGATTAGTATAAGGTGGTTAACTCTGATGGCGTGTTTCTATTATAGATTATATTATGTGATGCATTTTTTTAATTTGTTTTCCTTGAAATAATGGTGTGTATTGATGCTTACAAAGGTGTATAGGTAGAATGCTGTGGTGTATGATATTTGTACTTAAATGACTATTTTTGTAGTTGTTAATTTTGATGCAACTTTTTTCTAGTGTTGAAGCTTTAGAATTTAGAATTTATATTGTGATTGATTTAAATGCATTTGAATGATGCTTAAGTTGATTGCAATTTAAAGGTTATGTTGCTTCATTTTCTTGTAATTTGCTTGAATGTTAGAAATACGATATTGATTTTATTACAAGTGTATTGGTTTGTGTATTTGATGCTAATCACTGTTATTTGCTTGTTGTTTGCTTGTTGTTTGTTTGGAGGTTGTTTTGCTTCATTGCTATGTGTAAGTTGATTTTGGTTTAGAGATAAACTGGTTAAGTGTCTTGAAGTGTTTTAATTTAAATTAGATTGTGTATGTGGTTTTGTTTAAGTATAGTTTGGGAGTGATGGCTTGTGTATTGATGATGTTATTGTGTGTTGTTTGTGGTGTTCTTTAATTTACTGATTATTTTATTTCATTATTATTTGAAATTTGATTGAGGGCTAGTGATATGGTGGTAGAAATGTTTGAAATAATTCTCGTATATATACAATCATCTATCTCTCAAATGCTATTATTGTTGCAGTATTTTTATTATTGGTATAGTGATTCAACTTTCACCCTCTTTACCATTTTATTTCATTATTATTTGGTTCTTGAAATAATTCATTGTGTATTAATGCTTAAGCTTATTGTTTGTTTGCTCTTTCTTTGGAGGTTGCCTTGCTTCATTGCTATTTATAATTTATTGTAGATTAGTAATAAGCTGTTTAACACTCTTGAAGTGTTTCTATTATATATTGTGTTGTGTAATGCAGGGTTTTTGTATTTTTTGGAGGTGATGATTTGTGTATAGATGTCGTGTTGCTTGTGTTCCTTGATTTTTGGATTTATTTTATTGTTATTTGATATTTGATTAGGGTTTAGTGATACGGTGGTTGATTCTTATGAATTATTTCTCTTCTAGGTACAACCATCCCTATCTCAAATGCTATTATTGGTGCATTATTTTTATTATCGATATAATTTGTTCAGTTATTCAACTTTCAATCTCTTTATTATTTGTATTGTAATTGTATTTGGTACTGATGAGGTTTTTCTTATTCTTGGTTTAGATATATCTTCTTTTTATTATTATTACAATTTGATTGTGGATGGGTAATAAGGTAGTTGATTTTCTGCTAAAAATAGATGTTTTGTTGATTTTATGTTTTGCAATGCATTATGTTTATGACTATATTTTTTATATTAGTTTGTTGGTGTATAATTAGAATGATTTTTGGTGAATAATAATTGTACTTAAATGACATACTTTTGTAGTAGCTAATGTTGATCATGTTAATTTTTTAGTGTTTAAACTTTGGACAACTTCCTTTATGTGTCGAATTTTTTTTTTTGCATGCACTTTTATTTGATTGCCATTGAGAAAATGTTTTGCTTCGTTCTTATTTTCAAATAGTTTATATATTAGAATATGATAATTGGTTTTATTTTAGATGTGTTTCTAAAGCTTCTTTTTTATATGTAGCTTATTTATGTGCTAAATTAATTTTTGGAATATATTTTTTACTTTTTTATTATGCTATATATATTTTGTTTGTAATTGAATAAATTATCATATTTTAGTTGGTGAGTTTTATGCATCAATTTAATTATCAAAGTATCTCATTTAATATTTATTTATAAGAAATTACTTTGATATATTATGATGCTACTATGCTTTTGTTTTTCTTGATAGTTATTTTGCATCATTACTATTTGCAATTTGATTGGTAGTTGATAATTTGTCTCAGTTTGCATATATATTTAAATTTCTTTTTCTCTTGAAAATCAAGCCGATGCTAAGGATTCACGATTGTGGATGGTTTCTTGCGATGAATCCTATCTGTGAGTTTCTCTTTCTTTGTTTGTGAATTTTTTTTGGGTTAATGTAATGTATGTCTAATGCTTCAAATTTAGAGCATTTTATTTCCTTGATGTTCTAATTGCACATACGATGATTACTCTCTTGTAGTGTTTCTTTCATTTAATTAAATATTGTATGTGATACAAATTTTGTTTGTTAAATTTGGATGTATTGGTTTGTGTATTTGATGCTAATGTGTGTTTTGTTTGTTCTTTATTTGGAGGTTGTTTTTGCTTCATTGTTCAAGTGATTAGGGTTTACTGATATGGTGTATAATTCTTTTGAATTATTTCTCATTTAGGTAAAACCATTTCTCTCTCAAATGGTATTATTAGTTCAGTATTTTTATTCGCGGATTTGTTAAGTTCTTCTATTTTAAACTTGTGTAATAGTGAGCTTAATTATGAATGATGCTACCATGCCTTTGTTTTGCATAGTCATTTTCTTGCTTCATTATTAAATACAACTTGATTTGGTTGCTAATAAGATCTCTATTATGACAAGATAGTTGAAACTAATGTGTTGCTTTTTTATTTTTGTTTTGAAAGTTGTTTTGTTTCATTGTTACTCACAACTTGATTACATGTTAGTAATAAGGTGGTTGATTATCTTGAAGTGGTGTTTTTATAAATTGTTATATTTTCATTGTGTAATTTGAAAATGTTGTTTTGTGTGTGATGCTAATGTGTTATTTTTTGTTCTTGATTTTGAGATTGTTTTGATTTATTGTTAGTTTAAACTTAAATGGGGTTTATAATAGGATTATTATTCTCCTGTAGTGTTTCTTTCGTTTAATTATATGTTGTGTGTGGTGCAAATTTTGTTTGTTAAGTTTGGATGTATTGATTTGTGTATTTGATGCTAATGTGTGTTTTCTTGTTCTTTGTATGGAGGCTATTTTTGCTTCTTTGTTAAGTGATTAGGGTTTAGTGATATGGTGTATAATTCTTTTGAATTATTTCTCTTTTAGGCCTCTCAAATGCTATTTTAGAGCATTATTTTTATTTGCGGATTTGTTAAGTGCTTCAACTTTAAACTTGTTTAATATTGTGCTTAATTATGAGAGATGCTACCATGCCTTTGTTTTGCTTAGTCATTTTCTTGCTTCATTGTTAGATGCAACTTGATTTGGTTGCTAATAAGGTCTTTCTGATGACAAGATAGTTGAAACTAATGTGTTGCTTTTTTATTTTTATTTTGAAAGTTATTGTGTTTCATTGCTATTCACAACTTGATTACATTTTAGTAATAAGGTGGTTGATTGTCGTGAAGTGGTGCTCTTATAGACTGTGTTATATTGATATGATATTTGCATTTTGTAATTTGAAAATGTTGTTTTGTGTGTGATGCTAATGTGTTATTTTTTGTTCTTGATTTTGAGATTGTCTTGATTTATTATTAGTTTAAACTTAGTTAGGGTTTATAATAGGATGATTATTCTCTTGTAGTGTTTCTTTCATTTAATTATATGTTGTGTGTAATGCAAATTTTGTTTGTTAAGTTTGGATGTATTGATTTGTGTATTTGTTGCTAATATGTGTTTTGCTTGTTCTTTGTTTGGAGGCTGTTTTTGCTTCATCGTTAAGTGATTAGGGTTTAGTGATAAGGCGTACAATTCCTTTGAGTTATTTCTCTTTTAGGTAAAACGTTTCTTTCTCAAATGCTATTATTAAAGCATTATTTTTATTCGCGAATTTGTTGAGTGCTTCAATTTTAAACTTGTTTAATATTGTGCTTAATTATGAATGATGCTACTATGTCTTTGTTTTGCTTAGTCATTTTCTTGCTTCATTGTTAGATGCGACTTTATTTGGTATCTAATAAGGTCTCTCTTGTTCAAGATAGTTGAAACTAATGTGTTGTTTTTTATTTTTGTTTTGAAAGTTATTTTGTTTCATTGCTATTCACAACTTGATTACATGTTAATAATAAGGTGGTTGATTGTTTTGAAGTGGTGTTCTTATAAACTTTGTTATATTTTCATTGTGTAATTTGAAAATGTTGTTTTGTGTGTGATGCTAGTGTGTTATTTTTTGTTTTTGATTTTGAGATTGTCTTGATTTATTGTTAGTTTAAATTTAATTAGGGTTTATAATAGGATGATTATTCTCTTGTTGTGTTTCTTTCGTTTAATTATATGTTGTGTTTGATGCAAATTTTGTTTATTAAATTTGGATGTATTGATTTGTGTTTTTGATGCTAATGTGTGTTATGCTTGTTCTTTGTTTGGAGGCTATTTTTGCTTCATTGTTAAGTGATTAGGGTTTAGTGATATGGCGTATAATTCCTTTGAATTATTTCTCTTTTAGGTAAAACCATTTCTTTCTCAAATGCTATTATTAGAGCATTGTTTTTAGTCACGAATTTGTTGAGTGCTTCAATTTTAAACTTGTTTAATATTGTGCTTAATTATGAATGATGCTACCATGTCTTTGTTTTGCTTGGTCATTTTCTTGCGGCATTGTTAGTTACAACTTGATTTGGTAGCTAATAAGGTCTCTCTTATGACAAGATAGTTGAAACTAATGTGTTGATTTTTTATTTTTGTTTTGAAAGTTGTTTTGTTTCATTGCTATTCACAACTGCTTACATGTTAGTAATAAGGTGGTTGATTGTCTTGAAGTGGTTTTCTTATAAACTGTGTTATATTGATGCTATATTTTCATTGTGTAATTTGAGAATATTGTTTTGTGTGTGATGCTAATGTGCCATTTTTTATTCTTGATTTATTATTAGTTTAAACTTAATTGGGGTTTATAATAGGATGATTATTCTCTTGTAGTGTTTCTTTCGTTTAATTATATGTTGCGTGTGATGTAAATTTTGTATGTTAAGTTTGGATGTATTTATTTGTGTATTTGATGCTAATGTGTGTTTTGCTTGTTCTTTATTTGGAGGCTGTTCTTGCTTCATTATTAAGTGATTAGGGTTTAGTGATATGGTGTATAAATCTTTTGAATTATTTTTGTTTTAGGTTAACTATTTCTCTCTCAATTGCTATTATTAGTGCATTATTTTTATTCATGGATTTGTTCAGTGCTTCAATTTTAAACTTGATTAATATTGTGCTTAATTATAGATAATGCTACCATGCCTTTATTTTGCTAAGTCATTTTCTTGCTTCATTGTTATATGCAACTTGATTTGGTAGCTAATAAGGTCTCTCTTATGACAAGATAGTTGAAAGTAACATGTTATTTTTTATTTTTATTTTGAAAGTTGTTTTGTTTCATTGCTATTAACAACTTGGTTACATGTTAGTAATAAGGTGGTTGATTGTCTTGAAGTGGTGTTCGTATAAACTATGTTATATTGATGCTATATTTCCGTTGTGTAATTTGAAAATGTTATTTTGTGTGTGATGCTAATTTGTTATTTTTTGCTCGTGATTTTGAGATTGTCTTGATTTATTATTAGTTTAAACTTAATTAGGGTTTATAATAGGATGATTATTCTCTTGCAGTGTTTCCTTCGCTTAATTATATGTTGTGTGTGATGCAAATTTTGTTTGTTAAGTTTGGATGTATTGATTTGTGTATTCGATGCTAATGGGTGTTTTGCTTGTTCTTCGTTTGGAGGCTGTTTTTGCTTCATTGTGAAGTGATTAGGGTTTTGTGATAAGGTGTATAATTCCTTTGAGTTATTTCTCTTTTAGGTAAAACCATTTCTTTCTCAAATGCTATTATTAGAGCATTATTTTTATTTGCGAATTTGTTGAGTGCTTCAATTTTAAACTTGTTTAATATTGTGATTAATTATGGATGATGCTACCATGTCTTTATTTTGCTAAGTCATTTTCTTGCTTCATTGTTAGATGCAACTTGATTTGGTTGCTAATAAGGTCTCTCTTATGACAAGATAGTTGAAACTAATGTGTTGCTTTTTTATTTTTGTTTTGAAAGTTGTTTTGTTTCATTGCTATACACAACTTGATTACATGTTAGTAATAAGGTGGTTGATTGTTTTTGAAGTGGTGTTCTTATAAACTATGTTATATTGATATTTTCATTGTGTAATTTGAATTTATTATTTTTTGTGTGATGCTAATGTGTTATTTTTTGCTCTTGATTTTGAGATTATCTTGATTTATTGTTAGTTTAAACTTAATTGGGGTTTATAATAGGATGATTATTCTCTTGTAGTGTTTCTTTCGTATAATTATATATTGTGGGTGCTGCAAATTTTGTTTGTTATGTTTGGATGTATTGATTTGTGTATTTGATGCTAATGTGTGTTTTACTTGTTCTTTGTTTGGAGGCTGTTTTTGCTTCATTGTTAAGTGATTAGGGTTTAGTGATATGGCGTATATTTCCTTTAAATTATTTCTCTTTTAGGTAAAACCATTTCTTTCTCAAATGCTATTATTAGAGCATTATTTTTATTCATGTATTTGTTCAGTGCTTCAATTTTAAACTTTTTTAATATTGTGCTTAATTATGAATGATGCTACCATGTCTTTATTTTGCTTGGTCATTTTCTTGCTTCATTGTTAGATACAACTTGATTTGGTAGCTAATAAGGTCTCTCTTATGACAAGATAGTTGAAACTAATGTGTTGCTTTTTTATTTTTGTTTTGAAAGTTGTTTTGTTTCATTCCTATTCACAACTTGATTACATGTTAGTAATAAGGTGGTTGATTGTCTTGAAGTGTTGTTCTTATAAATTGTGTTATATTTCCATTCTGTAATTTGAAAATGTTGTTTTGTGTGTGATGCTAATGTGTTAATTTTTGTCTTTGATTTTGAGATTGTATTGATTTATTGTTAGTTTAAACTTAGTTGGGGTTTATAATATCATGATTATTCTTTTGTAGTGTTTCTTTCGTTTAATTATATGGTGTGTGATGCAAATTTTGTTTGTTATGTTTGGATGTATTGATTTGTGTATTTGATGCTAATGTGTGTTTTTCTTGTTCTTTGTTTGGAGGCTGTTTTTGCTTCATTGTTAAGTGATTAGGGTTTAGTGATATGGTGTATAATTCTTTTGAATTTGTTCTCTTTTAGGTAAAACCATTTCTCTCTCAAATGCTATTTTTAGTGCATTATTTTTATTCGCGGATTTGTTCAGTGCTTCAATTTTAGACTTGTTTAATATTGTGCTTAATTATGAATGATGCTACCATGCCTTTGTTTTGCTTAGTCATTTTCTTGCTTCATTGTTAGATGCAACTTGATTTGGTTGCTAATAAGGTCTCTCTTATGACAAGATAGATGAAACTAATGTGTTGCTTTTTTATTTTTGTTTTGAAAATTATTTTGTTTCATTGCTTTTCACAACTTGATTACATGATAGTAATAAGGAGGTTGCTTGTCTTGAAGTGGTGTTCTTATAAACTGTGTTATATTGATGTTATATTTTCATTGTGTAATTTGAAGTTGTTGTTTTGTGTGTGATTCTAATGTGTTATTTTTTGTTCTTGATTTTGAGATTTTCTTGATTTATTGTTAGTTTAAACTTAATTGGGGTTTATAATAGGATGATTATTCTCTTGTAGTGTTTCTTTTGCTTAATTATATGTTGTGTGTGATGCAAATTTTGTTTGTTAAGTTTGGATGTATTGAGTTGTGTATTTGATGCTAATGTGTGTTTTGCTTGTTTTTTGTTTGGAGGTTGTTTTTGTTTCATTGTTAAGTGGTTAAGCTTTAGAATTTTTTTGTTGTTGTGTGATTTATTTTAATTCATTTGAATGATGCTTAATTTGATTGTAGTTTAGAGGTTTTGTTACTTCATTTTCTTGCAATTTGCTTGAATGTTAGAAATATGTTATTGCTTTTATTATAGTAGTATATTGGTTTGTATATTTGATGCTAGTATGTGTTGTTTGCTTGTTTGTTTGGAGGTTGTTTTACTTCATTGCTATGTTCAACTTGATTTTGGATTAGAGATAAAGTGGTCAAGTCTCTTTAAGTATTTTTAATATAGACTAGATTGTGTATGTGATTTTATTTATGTATAGTTTGGAAGTGATGGTTTGTGAATTGATGTTATTGTGTATTGTTTGTGATGTTCTTTAAATTGTTGATTATCTTATTTCATTATAATTTGAAATTTGATTGAGGTCTAGTGATATGGTAGTCGATATATTTGGAATATTTCTCCTATATATACAATCATCTTTCTCTCAAATGCTATTATTGGTGTAGTATTTTTATTATTGGTATAGTGATTGAACTTTTGTTCTCTTTACTTTTTAATGTTGTGATTGCATTTGGTGTTGATGAGTTTTCTTTATTTTATTCTTAATTTTAGATGTTTCCATTCTCAAACTATTTTTCTTTTAAATCTTATGTTGTGTGATGCAATTTTTTAATTGCTTAACTTTTTGAAATAATTGTTTGTGTATTAATGCCGAAGTTTGTTGTTTGTTTGCTCTTTGTTTGATGGTTGCCTTGGTGGTTAATTTCTATTTATAACTTAATTGTAGATTAGTAATAAGGTGGTTAACACTCTTGAAGTGCTTCCATTATATATTGTATTGTGTAATGCAGGACTTTTGTGTTTTTTGTGGTGATGATTTGTGTATAGATGATGTGTTGTTTGTGTTCTTTGATTTTTGGATTTACAAGCTTTACAAATCCATCTGCAATTTTTGGCATCAAATCAAGTGAATATTCTTATACAAACAAAGAATTTATAACAGAACATGAGTTTATAGTCAGCATATTTTTAAAATCACTTTTAAATTGTTGGTGAATTTGCACAAGTGAAAAGCATTTATGTCACACAGTTTTCTTGCATCACTTTAAAAACCCCATTTTAGAGTAGTTGCATGCAGTAGTCTCTGCTCTTAAATATTCGTCGGTGGAAAACAGTTGGCCATTGTTGAAACCCACGATTTTTTCATTCACAAGAACATAGTCAGAAACCTAAAAAATGAGAATTTTATATCTTAAATAAATATTTAAATATATTAAGAAATTAATTAAATAATATACTTTAAAGGTTTGTTCTACTCACAGCAGAAATTATGTCATTGAATATTTCTTCGTACACAATATTTTTAGTATATTTTTAGCTGATCAAATTTATCAAAACATAATATTTGCAATCTATTTCGATTTGTCACTCTAGAGAATGCAACATAAAGTTAACCATGCATAAAAACTGGTTTTGGCAAAAAGATTCTAACAATACTCAATGTGTGATGTTGACTTTTATTTATTGTTACAACAAATTCAACATTGATAGGAAATTGACGATGATATAACTGAATGTAAAATAATGGTTCGGTGATGTGGGGCCCCGTACTTTCCCGCATTCATGCTAGTACTGATATTAGCATAATCGCGGGGAGTGCGGTGCTCAACTCCGGTGGCAAATCCCCAACTTAAGTAGAGTCAGGTAGGACCCAACTCGCCTTAAGCCAAGGACTTGTCACCCTGTAGAAGAAACTATGAACATACATCAATACATATCAAAGTAGAGGAAGCAGAAAATAGAATATAACATCCACAAGCATAACATAGTATAAAAGAAGAAAGGAAAATAGTAACTCAACTCAAGTGCAGAAAGTAAATACATCCAGAGTTTAATTATTACAACTGAATTAAATGAAAGTAAAGAGCTCTCAATCACACTGCAAAAAGAGGAAAATCTATCTAAGTAGCAGTAGAAAGATCCTCCTCCTGCACCAGCTCCTCTCCTGCAGCACTGCCAACGAACAACTCTGAATCTGATATTTGTCGGTATCATAAATGCAAGGGCCCCAGCCAACAAAAGAAAAATGCTACAGTTAAACAATTGTCTAAGTATATTTTAGGCTATTTAAGTGAACTGAAGATTTAAGATATCACATTAAAAGTTTTAAACATGCAAGCATTATAAGGTGCAATAAGCTACAAAGGATGGGATAGCTATAAACTAATCATTTATAGCTAATCAACGAGTATGTAAAAATAACATACAAAAATAACAACTAGATATGGTGAGGCTAAAAGCAAAAGTAACTGCACCTACTAAAATAAATCTGATCTTAACATGACTATGATTACATAGAGCCATGCTGAGTGTGTAAGGAACACAAGTACTGAAATAGACATACAATTCTAGCATCCTAAATTTGCCAATATATAATACTAATTAATAAGAGCATATATATAAGTATGCAGATTAACATGTAAAATGCCACTTAGGAGTGTGGCAAAAGTAAACTAAGTACATGCATGAGCAAAAGTAAAGCCACTGAGACATGTGGCAAAGCAAGTCAAGCACTAAAAAAAAGGCCACTGAAATATGTGGCAAAACAAAATAAACACTGATAACTGAACTAAAGTAATAGTAAGCATAAGACATAGTGTTGCCATAACAGAACAGGCCATACAAGGCCTCTAAACTAAAGTTCAACATGTATCAATCCTATGCATTCGCAGAGCTAGGTTAGAGTTGAACTTATAGAATAAGACATGTATCCATCATAAACATCCATCGAGCTAGGTCCGAGTCTATTCTATAACAAAACTAGAATTGAAGAGGCAGACTAAGCTAGGATATACTCTACTAACTGAAAACACTGAAAGAGCTGAATGAATGCTTTTCAAATACTAATGTAGGATGTATCTTCCATATCCTAAGTTTACATATTATGCTCAAAGTGCAATGATCAAAGTTTAAGGTGTGCAAAGCAATCAAAGTCAAGATAAGCAAGAGACTCAATATAAACTTATGTGATATTTGTTGTTGTCTACTTAATCCAAAACTAACTATTCTGAGAAGATACAAGTTTAGGATCTCTAATATCCAACTATCGAGTATAATCTTAGATTTACGACCTTAATGTTAACATTAGAACTTAACAAGTTCTAATTCATAATCATATGATGACTATAAGAAGTTAAAGTAAATAAATTAATGACCTAATTATTATTATTTTTCTCTCTTAACTTAAATTTTGATTAAGTAAATCAAGACTTAAGAATTTTGGATCCAAACTCCACTTGGTGTTCTAATATTGAATCCAAGGTAGTATCCTAGTAAGGATCTAAGATTTATACTTTAAAAGCCAAATTAAAGATAAGGAATCTTATAAGTTGATGGATTCAGAAGCTATGATCTTAATGAAAGGATGTGCTAATGTTATAAGATAAAATAATAATTAAGACTAAGAATCTAAGATCTATATTCAATCTTTAGAATAATTATACTATCCTATAAATTGAATCAATCCTATACGCACATGGTTGGTTTCAAAAGGATTAAACAATAAATCACTTAAGGAATTCCAAATGGAGGTAGTCTAATTCAATTAAAAGATCTAAAGTCTAAGATCTAAGATCTAAGATCTAATATTTAATCACTTTAAACTTAAGCTAAGATTTAGATTTATGATTTGTACCAGAGTATTTCTTTTAGAATTCAAGCTTATGGACCAACTTCATTAAGTTATTAATTAAGGATCTAGCACTCAAAGGTAGTTGGGCTTAGCTCTTAAGAAAGAGGGTTTTAAGGATACTTAAGGTCTTAAGATCTTAATAGGACTAACTTAAGATCTTTTCAAATAACATCAATATTATTAACATAAGAGTTCAGAAAGGTACTAATAATCTAATTAAGGATATTTTTTACTGAATTTTCAAGGTTTAAGGGGTGCTTATTTTGGTCAAAATGACCAAAATACCTCTTTTAAGACTAAAAATGGGATTTTAGGATTTAATTATCCAAATTGATTCAAATCTATTTTAATAGGTTCCAAATTGGTTAATAAAGTAGGATACACACTTATCTTAGGTTTTGATAACTTAATTAACATAATTAGTACTAATCACCATTTAAGGCCAAATAAGGTGTTTAATAAAATTAGGGCATACTAGGATGATCCATTTATATTTATAGATTCCACTATCTTTAATAAGGCATTAGGAACTTAGTTCACCAAAATCAAAGGATTAATCATGGTTTAATTCACTAAGCCCTAATTAGGGTAGTTAAGGAGTGATTAGCAAATTTAAAGGTCCTAAATTATTTATGAGGGTCCACACATGTTCTCTATGGTCTTAGGAATAATCAGAGACCTAAATCAATATTTTTTGGTATTAATTGAATTTGTTATGATTTAAATAAAAATAGAAAAGGATTAGATACTATTTTAAAATCTAACTATTGGATCTTTGATTTTATTTTATATTAATGTTCTTTGCATTTTTTTGATTAAAATGGTACATTGGATCGTACCATTTGAATAAATATAACTAAAGTTATTTAAATAATTAAATCTGCATTTTTATTTAAATAAAAGTCATAGGTTTGATTTTTCTGAATTAATTACCTTTAGGAAATTAATTCAGAAATCCTTTAATACTAACAGTCGGCCCAAATTCAAAAGGCGCGGGTCACGAGTCAGCTCGATCTGTGACTTCGTCTTCCCCGCGGCTCTTCCCCGGCGCTAGGCTCCTTAGAGCTAGCTCCCAGTGCTAAATTTTATGCGCTCAGTCCACGCTGATGGCTCCAATTAATCCATACACGCTCCTTGAGTCAAGACGCATCGAATGAACTACGAAGCCTTGACTGGGTGGTGCCGGATCGCTGAAGTGCTACTCGGCCGAAGCCTTGACTGGGTGGCGTCCCTTTACAGACGATTAGGGTTTACTGTGAGGGAATAATTCTCCTCATAGAAGCAACTAAATGGACGGGGCTTGTTCCCTACACTATTAGTGAGGTGAAGCGAGTCGAACCCCAAGGTTTCATAACCTAGGGTGCAGCCGATCGCTGGGTCCTTACTCGGACACAATCATGGCTCGGCCACTAGCTCGATCGATCGATATGATCGATCAGAGCTAGCTCAAACCCTGGCAACAATCACAATAGGTTCTCTAAGTGGCTAAGTCTAGTTAAACGACATCAAGAGGCTCAATCTAGAGGCTGAATGAAGAACTTATAACAACCCAAAGTTGTTACCCAACTTAATTTAAGCCTAATCATATCTTAATTATCATTCCAGTAAGTTCATCTAATCATTAGAACCAAACCCTGAATATTTGGAGCAATTCGGAGCTCAATCGATTATTTTAGAATATTTTAATATTTGAATAAGTAGAAATTTGAGGTATTTAATTTGACCTCAGATTCAAAATTCGACTTCACCGTTGCGATCGTCACCCCCAAATTAAAAAGGGGTGCTATTTTGGGCATATTTGAAAGTCATCGGATTTTCATGAATATTTTAATATAATTAAATACACCGAAAAATAGAATAATTAAATAGTCGTCGGGATCGAATTCCGACTTCGCCGTTGGATTCCTCACCACCAAATTAGCTAGGGTTGGATTTTAGAGATTTTTCAGAGCGCGTTTCTAAAATCTGAATTTTTAAATAATTAAGAAAAATATTTAAGTAATCATTGAGTCCCTAATTTGTAATTTCCCTTAATTTCCTAATGCATCATGTTAGCTCCTCTTACAATTTTAGCTGGCCATCCCATCCCTCTCCTCTTAGCCATGCTTCCATGCCCCTAAGTTCATGATAGCTCCCCTAGCTCCCATAGGTCATGATGGAGCCTCCCTCCTCCCTCTCCTCCTTTATTAAGGGAAAGCACATCCCTCTTTCTCTTCTTGTTGAATCTTCTTCTTCTTCTTGCTCCCCATTGCTCCCTTGTGCTGAAGGAATAAGCTTCTCTCCAAGAACTTGAAGAAAATAGAGTTCACTTCCTCTTCTTCCTTTCTTAAAGGCTAAGGTACCCGTTTTCTCACCCTCCTTGTATCCATTTGCTCTTCTATTATGCTTATTGCATCTTTAGACATCTATGTTTAAATATGCAAGCCATTACAACTCTCCAAAAGATTAAAAATTAATGCTCTATTTTTCTTGCATTCTATATACCATGTCCTTTATCCACATTTTTTGTATAGTTAGGATACTCCGTTTGTGCCGATTTTGGTGTCGATGGAAAGGTATCAGAAAGATATTTCCATTGATATATATGGCACCGCTCATAGAATGCTCTGGATTAAGAGTATTTGAGCTCAAAAATAGGCCTTACAGGTTTTGTCTAGGCGAAAAATGTCGTCTAGCGCTGCAGCGCGCGACAGCGCCCAAACTTGCAAAACGAGTTGCTGCTGCGCGCTACAGCGGTATTTCAGAGAAATCATATAAAAACCTTTAATAAACTAATTGAACAGTAAAATCGCAAAATGGACCGCTACAACACATCATAGTGCGCTGCAACGGGCTGCAGCGAGCCGCCGCGCAAAATGTGCCACAGCGCGCTGCCGCACGAAAAGAGCCACAGCGCGCCGCAGCTCGAAAAGTGCCACAGCGCGCTGCAGTACTTGAAATTGCAAAAATGCTTTGAATTTCTTAGAAACTGCCCAGAATTGGCTAAAATGGCCAAAACTTTACTGTTTTTATATTTTAAGGTCCTACATTAGGACCTTAGTGGGGTTGAATTATATCAAATGTGAATATTGCATAAATTTTTATATAGAAATTAAGTTTGAAAACCTTGTCATTTTTAATAAGTGATCAAAACCTACCTTGTACTTTAAATATAATGTGCAAATTACTGGATAACTTAGAATTCCAGTGCCATTAATAATCTAAAATAATATTTAGGTTTTGAACTCTATAAAAATTTGAAATAACCAAAATACCTCTAACTATAATTAGGACATAACTTGACTAATTGGAGTCTAATTTGGGTCTACTATTCGTTAAAGTACTTAGTGTGATATAGGGAAGCTATAGCCACTGAGTTGCTGAATTTGGACACCAAATGAAAGAGTTAGCTTTTTGACCTCTCTTAACTTAGAAAATTACCAATTTACTCTTAGAAATTTAAATGACTATAATTAATTCATTAGACATCAGAATTTAGTGTTCTTAGACTCTATGGAATCCTTGAATAGCAGCCAATAGTAAACTGTATAAAAATTTAAATTTCATTAAGTATAATTTACTAATATACCCCTTAAGTCAAATACCTTAGTTTGGACATATTGGACCCATTTCTTATTCGAATTGAGTGTACTTACTACCTATCTTTATGTTAGACAATAAGGAATCATTTAGAAATAAGAAATTCTAATTTGAAGCCCCAAATTAAAAGATCACTTTTTGGACCCTAAAGTAGAGGCAAAATGGTCATTTTGCCCAAAATTTAGGTTAAGCATCTTTAACCTCTAAATTATCTTTTAAAGAACTCAAACAAGTATTAGAACTATATTAGAATCCTCTAAGTAAGTAAAATTAGCTATCAAGTCAAATTTGTTAAAATCCTTAAAAGTTCTCTAAGTCTTCTTCTTAGGAAACTTCAACACATTACATTAGGATTATTCCTAAGATTAGGGCTAGATCATATGATAGATTTCATTCATCGGATAACTAGGTTGTTCAATGAATGAATCTTTAGTTTTATTAGTTTCTAGATTTTACAACTTATTTGGATTATTTTGTCTTTCAACATTAGATTTAGGATAGGAAATTCATCTTATTAAGATTAATTTGCTTAATAGGGTTTACCTCAATTATTATATCACTTTTAGATTGAAACCTAGATCTTATGTCTTATCCTTTTGGATTATGTGATTAAGCTCAATCTCGTGGTGTTTAATCTATAATTTATAGCTTAGTAGATCTTAGATAGAATGTCTAAATTCATTAAATTAGGATGTTGTGATTTATTAATTAAACTTGTAGACGTATTTGATTGGATTAGATTAGAACCTAATCAGTTCTAATCCTTTTAACTTATAAGAACAAATTTCTAAGTTACACTTGATAGTAAGAATTAGAGATCATGAACTTGTATAGCTTAGAATAGTTAGAATAGTTTAATTAGATAACAACAGTGTCACCATGTGTAGAGAGTCCCTTGCTTACTTGAATTATTTATGCTACGCATTCCTTATTTTTGTGCTTATTTTCTTGGACATATCATATAAGAGAATTTTGTGCATGAAATAAAAACTTAGAATAATTAGGATAACAGTTGCCTTTGAGTTTAATATATTTAGTATATTTAGGTGCACATTTACCATAATGAACAGGGGTAAGGAGTAATAAGGATACTTAACATTTCTTATTGAGAAGTGTGGGTTAAGCTTGGAACCTGTATAGTCTTGCAGACGTGCTTGACTCCTCAGCTGATTCTGAATGTGTCCATAGAAACAAAGTAAAATAACTAAAATGTTTTGCATTTATATTTATTGCCTCCTCAGTACTGCTGCTAGATTCTGTCTGCCATAGCCCAGAAAGGTTATGGGAATTTCTGTCTACCCAAGCCCAAAAAGGCTTTGGGAATTTCATCGGCTCGATGGCCATCTTTCTGATATGACAGTCTTTACATACCTATTTTAGTTTTAGCTTACTATATACTGTGTTTTGATGCATATTTTAGTCAACTGCTTTTCTTTACTTACTTGCTCACCTGTACGTATATATATATATATATATATATATATATATATATATATATATATATATATATATATATATATATATATATGATGCTAGACTTTACTGCTTACTATATGTATAATTTTAGATTTCTATCTTTAATAAGCATATGTCATATGATCATCAACATGCTTAGGGTTAGACTTTACTTTTAGTACTTTTACTTACTGCAGTATATATATGTATATGCCATTTTCTTGCTTAGTTATTGAGGTGTGCTTATTTATAACTTATCATATTCTTTGTACGCTTACTACTCATACTGCTTTAGTTTACCTTTTTGTTGTGCTTAAGTATAAAAATGGTGATATTATAACACACGCAAAATATTCAGCCTAAAATATACTTAGACAATTATCTAACAATATTTTCTTTTATTGGTTGGGACCCTGACATTATGAAACTGATAATGTCATATTCAATTAGGTTTGAGGAGGTAGGTGCTGAAGCAGAGGTGCCTTACTTAGAGGAGGAACTTCAGCCAGGAGAGCCGGATATTGCTTAGTTCCTTTTAGCCACTTGTGAGGATGAGTGATTTATCTTTCAGTCTTTAAACTATTTAAATATTATAATAATACAGGTACTGTGACTGTAATTTATTTTATGTACTTTATTTTTTTTGAGCTATCTTATTACTGTTTCTTATGTGATGCATGGTGAATGGATGTACTATTTACTTTATTTAGATTCTGCACTCTGCCTGTATGTCAGATTTAGTGACTGATCCTCTTAAAAGTTTTGTGCACGTCCTCCTCTTATTAGTAGATTATGGATCTTACATAATCCAATGATAAGAGAAGGATTTGCACAAGTGACCTCCACTCCTTAACCTAATGATTGTGGGCTTAGGGAGCGGGGCGCCACAGAACTGAACCTAAGAAATTCAGTGGGAGAAGGTTGTACCTAGAGACGAGGTTATAAGCTCGATTGAGAGGAATTGAGGTGGGCTGGAGCTTCCTAAGCAGCAAATACAGATTCACATGGAGTCTGAACACCATACGGATCCTTTATCAGCAGTTCTAAGCTCCGGTAATGTCAATAAATTGCCGAGAGAGATGGGATCTCCAGAGGATTCAATTGGGGACTTAGGGGAATGTAGCGAGCAAAAGAGCTCACGGTGATTCTCGGGAGGTATTTATATGCAGTAGGGAAGGTCTGGGGTTGGATACCAAAGCTCGAGAATGGAGGAAGGCTCAAGCCGAAGGAGAGGCTGGGTTCCAACATCCCAGAGCAATTTGGGGAGTCCAGTACCAGCAGACGAT
This sequence comes from Gastrodia elata, assembly GCA_016760335.1. NCBI lineage: Eukaryota > Viridiplantae > Streptophyta > Magnoliopsida > Asparagales > Orchidaceae > Gastrodia > Gastrodia elata. The sequence continues at coordinate 26,446,012 of CM028677.1, read as the reverse complement.
CGCACTGAGGGTAGGAGAGGAAGAATGGGTCATTTCCCGTACTTCCACAAGGCTGGGAGGATCTTGGTTGTTGGGGGGGGGACCAGACGTAGACGGGGAGAGACGAGGGAGATGATCCACAGTGCCCGGACTCATGCCCACCGTCTGATGGATCAACCGTTGGTTTCGGACGGCTCTGATGCATTACTTAAGCAGGATGGATGATAGCCATTAGATGCATGCGATGGATCCGACGCTTAGGATATAATCTTAACACAGAGGAGATCCCACCGTTAGATGGAGCGTGCCGAGATGCGTGCCAACTCTTTGAATGGCTTAATCCCATTCGTCGCTGTCGGGACCCCGCAGCTGATCTACCGCGGTCCCGACAACAAATCCCGTGAATTAAAATTATATAAATAATTAATTTAATTAATATTAAATCTATTTAATAATTAATTAAATTTTAATTAATTCTATAATCCAATTTAGGCTTAAATGAGCTCCAAAAATTCCCAAAAATTTATCCTTAGCTAATTAGGGCATGAGAAATTCAAAAATGAAATTAAATTTTAATTTGGAGATCAATTTGATTTAGGTATTTTTCAGAGCTTAAAAATAGGCAAAAATACAAAAATTCTCAATTTAGTTTTGATTGATTTCAAACTTTTAGGATTAAGTTTAAATAACTCATTAAGTCTAATGAAATCAAAATTAGAGCTTTGTTTGGCTTAATTAATCTAGATTTAGCTAAGGTAACAACTAGGGTTGTTATAGACTCCCCCACTTAAGAATGATGTCATCCTCGACATCACTTGAGTGAAGAAAAATACTAATGAACTGGAGGTTTAAATGAAATAATTAGGAAAGAAAAGAACAATACCTGGACTTGCAAAGAGCTGTGGATATTTATTACACATATCCACCTTTTTCTCCTAAGTAGATTCTTCTAATGATCGATTCTTCCACTGGATTTTGACCATAGGAATTGAACAATTTCTTAGCTGCTTCTATTCACAAGCTAAGACTTTGATTGGTTCTTCGGCATATGAAAAATCAGGTTGGACTTTCACTACTAAAAGCTGAATGAGATGAGAAGAGTCTCTGAGACATCTTCTTAATGATGATACATAAAACACATTATGGACAACTGCAAAGTCATTAGGAAGATTTAACCTGTAGGCAGATGATCCTACTTTGGCCAAAACCTCAAAGGGGCTAACATAGCGGGGACTGAGTTTCCCTGCTATGCCAAATCTGTAGACACCCTTCATTGGACTGACTTTAAAATAAGTAGAATATCCCATATTGAATTCTAGGAGACAATGATGAGCATCATAGTACTTGCTCTGACAATCTTGAACTGAACGGATTCTCTGCTGAATTAAGTGAATCTTCTTGTTAGTTTCTTCAACTAACTCTGAGCCAAAAAGTTGAATGCTTTCTATTTCTGACCTGACTAGTGGAGTACTGCATTTTTTACCATACAATGCCTCATACGGAACCATTTTAATACTAGCTTGGAAATTATTATTGTAGGCAAACTCCACTAACGGAATATGATCTTCCCAGGAACCGACAAAATCAAGAACACAGCTTAAGCAAATCTTTCAGAACTTGATTCACTCTTTCAATCTGACCATCCGTTTGAAGATGAAAAGCTGTACTCATAGCTATAGTAGTACCCAGATCTTGATACACAGCTTGCCAAAACTTAGAAGTGAATCTGCTATCTCTATCGGATACGATTGATTTCAGAATCTCATGCAGCCTGACAATTTCTTTGATATAAAGCTTACTAGCTTTTCTACTTAGTCAGTCTGACGGATAGGAAGGAAGTGCATTGATTTAGTTAAGCGGTCTACTATAACCCAGATTGCATCAGCACCAGATTTAGCACGAGGTAATCTCATAACAAAATCTATAGATATATCGAATCATTTATATTCCGGAATTTATAATGGGTGCAGAAGACCACCAGGTCTTTGGTGTTCAGCCTTTACTAGATTACAAGCATAACACTTAGCCACAAAATGGGCTACATCCCTTTTCATACTAGGCCACCAAAATGATTATTTAGATCCTGGTACATCTTAGTACTGCTTGGGTGAATATGATACCCAGAATTATGTCCTTCAACTAACACTTCATGATACATGGATTTAGGAATCCACAAATGATTATTTTGATAAGTTATGCCATTGCACATTTGTAACTCATGACAATGATCACCTTCAATATCTGCTTTAAATTTTAAATAATTGTCCTTCAATATCTGCTTTAAATTTTAAATAATTGTCATTTTTAGTTTGCGAGATAGAGACATCTCTGTGGAATGTTGGTTCCACATTAATATTTGCTATAACAGAACTTAGCATATTGTCATTGACTGGAGAAATCCCTAGCTTATAAAATTCTTGCTCTAACGAACTGGAGGTGATCATGGAAGATAAAGTAGCATGATGACTAAGAGCATTGGCCACTACATTTGCCTTTCCTGGATGATACTGGATACTAAGATCATAATCAATGATGAGTTCCAACTATCTCCTTTGATGACAATTTAGCTCTCTTTGAGTGAAAATATATTTCAGGCTTTGATGATCAGTGAAGGTCGAACATTGAACTCCATATAAATAGTGATGCTAAATTTTTAAGGCAAAGATCACAACAGCAAGTTCAAGATTATGAACTGAATAATTTCTCTGGTGGGGTTTTAACTGTCGAGAGGCATAAGCGATTACCTTACCCTCTTGCATTAACACACAACCTAGACCAATTCCAGAGGCATCCATGTATACTTGATAGTCAAAGCCTTCTTTGGGCAGGACGAGAACTGGAGCAGTAGATAGTGTCCTTCAAGGTTCGGAATGCTTTCTCGCATTCCGAGCTCCAAAAAACTTAGTCAAAGGTGAAGCGATCTGGGAAAATCCCTTAACAAACTTTTTGTAAAATCCAGCTAACCCCAATAAACTTCTAATATCTATGACCGTTTTAGGTTAAGCATAATCCTAAATTGCACTTACTTTGTTTTGATCTACACGAATACCCTGGGCATCAACTACATGTGTGCGCCCCACCCCTTAACCCACAAGGGTTAAGCTAAGGGGTGGCGTGTCACTCTAGCTAACCCTTCACTTATAATTAGATTAGGAAGAATTCCACAATCCACTTAATAAGGGAAGGAGTGAGCATATAATCAAGCATTCAATCACTATCTAACTAAACATATAGAGTACGGAAGCGATTTAAAAATGAGAAACATCCAAGCATCACAATATGAATAGTAGAAATAGAACTCAGAATATAAGCATACAATCCAAATACACAATCAATGGTACCTGTATTATTACATCATTTTAAAGTTTCAAATAACAAAAGAAAGTGCAAATACACTCATCCTCACATATAAAAGCTAAACAACGACTTCTTCCACGGGCTCCTCCTCTGGGTATGGCTCCACTCCTAACTCCTACTCATCTAACTGAAGAGGGTCTGCCATTATCAATTTCACAATATAGAGCCCCAGCCAAAAAAACAAAAATCTGGTTAGACAATTGTCTAAGTACATTTTAAGCTGATAAACTTTTTAATAGATGTTATGTAATATCACCATTTTACCACTTCTAAGCAATAATGTGTATAAAGGAGCAGTAAGCAATACAAAAGAAAGGGGAAGCTATAAATCATCATTTATAACTTAAACAAAGAAAAGGAAAGAGGCTGAGACATGTCTCGCATACAAACTAAATAAGGAAGGGCATATAAATATACATAATTAAACAAGTGCTGTAAGAAAAGTTCTACATCCTAAACATGCTAGTGATCAACGGAAAATATGCCAATTAAAATAAGTTAACTCAGCAGTGGTATATATAAATAGCAGCAGGATTCTAACATCCTAAATATATATAAAAATAGTATAAGGAAATAGCTAACTGAATAAGAATACTGAAAAGTAAACAACAATAACTGCATATAAAACCGTACTTGTACAATCTGCCATACAGAAGAGAGCTACATTAGCTCACCAAAAGGGCTGAAGATCTTAGCACCAGTACGGCTAGGGCGGGTTCCTAGCACGATACCGCTAAGGCAACAACAGTCAACATAGAATGCCTTAACACAGTACGGCTAGGACGATTCCTAGCACGATACGGTTAGGTCACCAACAGTCATACCCTGAAAGATCTTAGCACCAGTATGGCTAGGATGGTTCCTAGCACTATACGGCTAGGGCAACAATTGGTATGATCAAAAGAACACTAAGAGGCAGCTCAAACACATCAAATCATTATCTTCTCATTAATTACTTTAATATTTTCACAAGGAATCTAAGGAGTCTCCATATTTTCCTAACATTTTATTCATGCATCAAATGTTTTATATGATATGCTCAAGAAAATATGGCACAAAAATACAAGGAATACGTAGCAACAAAGTATCAAAAAAAAGCAAGGGACTCTACTAAACAATGATGATATTATTTATTTTCTACTTAACCATTATAACTATTTCAAATTACACAAGTTCACGATCACCATTTTCTTACTATCGAGTGTAACTTGGAAATTCATTCTTATAAGTTAAAAAGGATTAGAACTGATCATGTTATAATCTAGTTCAATCAGATAGACGACTATGAGTTAAATCAAATAATCATACGTCCTAGTTTTTGTGAATTTAAACGTTCTAACTAAGATCTGATCAAGATCTCCTAAGCCTATAGATTATGGATTAAACACTACGAGATTTGGGTTTAATCACATAATCCAAAGAAGATAAGGCCTAAGTTCTAGGTTTTATTATATAAGTGATTTACTAGTTAAGGCAAATCCTATTAAGTAATCAAACTTAATAGGATGAATCTCCTATCCTAAATCTAAAGTTAAAAGACAAAAATAATCAGAACGAGTTGTAAAATAAAAGAAAGTCTAGAAACTAATAAAACTAAGGTTTTACCTATTGGGTAACCTAATTTACCCAATAAATGAACTCTAACTTATGATCTAGTCCTAGTCTCAGGAAGAATCCTTAAAGTGTAGTGCTTAAGACTTAGAGAGACTACTGAAATCTGACTTAAGAGTTGATTTCACTCACTTAATTATTACTAAGATGATTATAATATTAGTTTTAGCATTCTAAAATGTTATCCAAAGGGTAAGGGTACTTAATCTAGTTCAATCAGATAGACGACTATGAGTTAAATCAAATAATCATACGTCCTAGTTTTTGTGAATTTAAACGTTCTAACTAAGATCTGATCAAGATCTCCTAAGCCTATAGATTATGGATTAAACACTACGAGATTTGGGTTTAATCACATAATCCAAAGAAGATAAGGCCTAAGTTCTAGGTTTTATTATATAAGTGATTTACTAGTTAAGGCAAATCCTATTAAGTAATCAAACTTAATAGGATGAATCTCCTATCCTAAATCTAAAGTTAAAGACAAAAATAATCAGAACGAGTTGTAAAATAAAAGAAAGTCTAGAAACTAATAAAACTAAGGTTTTACCTATTGGGTAACCTAATTTACCCAATAAATGAACTCTAACTTATGATCTAGTCCTAGTCTCAGGAAGAATCCTTAAAGTGTAGTGCTTAAGACTTAGAGAGACTACTGAAATCTGACTTAAGAGTTGATTTCACTCACTTAATTATTACTAAGATGATTATAATATTAGTTTTAGCATTCTAAAATGTTATCCAAAGGGTAAGGGTACTTAATCAAATCTTAGGGCAAAATGACCATTTTGCCTCTACTTTAAGGGTCAAAAAGTCAACTTTTGGCTTATGGGTCAGAATTAAATTCTCTTAGTTCCAACTGATTCCTTACTGTCTAACTTGAAGATAGGCAGTAAGTACGCCTAAATTGGATGAGAAATGGTCAAGTTATGACCAAAATAAGGCTAGGGGTAATTTGGTCATTCACCTATATTTCTAGGATTCAGATCCTAAATATTATTTTATTATATTGATGATATTGGAATTCTATGTTAGATAGCTTCTTGAATTTTTGAATTTGGAGTTGATTTGATCAAGTTATGGTCATTTGAATTCCAAGGGCAATTTGGTCATTTTTCACTAAAGTCAACTAAGTACTAGGGTTGACTTTTTATCCTGATGTTAAAATAAGAAAACTAATACTACTACAGTGATGGGGCCACTCTCCTGAGCATTTGAAGACCCATATTGACTATGTTTCGATAATTGGGTAAAAAGTTATGAGGCTCTAAAGAGGTCCTAAAATGCTACCCTCGATATACGTACCCTGAAATAAATTTTTACATTATGTTATTTGATTTCTTACATTTTTCTGAGTATTTTGAGACCTATATTGGCTATATTTGGATCATCCTATAAAAATTTATTAAACTTTTAAGATTTACTATTCAAAATATAATTTGAATTATTTTACTGTTCATTTATTCAAATTAAATGATTTTACTATTCATTCCTAAGGTTTTATATAAAATTTCTAAAATTATTAATCCTTAATTAATATGTGATTAATTATGCTTAATTATTAATTAACATTAATTAATCTATTAATTAACTAATTAAATTATATTATTAATATTTTACTATAGCTAAGTAATTAGCACTAATTATTATTTAATTAGTCTTAATTATCTATTTATATTTATTTAAGAATAATTAAGTATATTTTACTGTTTAATAATAATTAATTATCCTAATTACTGTTAAGGTTAAATTAATCTTAAATTATCCATAATTAATCTCTTAATTACACTTAATTAATTAAGGTTACTATTTAAAAGTAATTAATAATAATCCTAATTTAATTAATCATTAACAGTAATTAATTAACACTAACCGTATTTTAATTAACAGACAGTGGGTCCCACTAGACACGTGGTACTGCTAGAGGCTGCCATGTGGCACTGTGGGCCCCACAAGGGCTGAGTCAGCTCTGTGACTGGGCAGTGGGCCCCAACCTAACACGTGGCACTATGGGCCCCATGGGGGAGCCGAAGCATCGCGGGTGATCGGACAGTGGGTCCCACTTGACACGTGGGGGGCCCAGAGGCGGCCACGTGGCACTGTGGGCCCCACTGGGGAGCCGAACCGCCGCGCGGGCTCGGGCCTTGGGCCCCACATGACATGTAGCGCTGTGGGCCCCACGGCCGAAGCCGAAGGGTCGCGGGCTTCGGCTGGTGGGTCCCACTGGACACGTGGCAGGCCTAGAAGGCGCCACGTGGCTTGGTGGGCCCCACCTGGCTGACGCGGACCCGGCTCGGGCGGGTCGGGCTCGGGTCGACCCGGCCCCCCCGGACTTCGTCTCCCTCACGAAGACGTCCCGAGGGCCGACGCCTAGGGCACGGCTTTTGCCGGCCTTCTCGGCGCCGGACCGCCTCGGCCCGCACGGCCGACGGTAGCCCTCGACGAGGCCTACACGTCGGCGGGCGGACCTTCGCCGGAGGTGGCCGGGATCGCCGGAAAAATGAAACCCTAGGTTCTAGGATTTTGGGTTACATAATCCTAACGGTTTCTACGGTGGATCCGGACCTAATTTCCCGACGATCCGATCGGGCTAGCCCCGATCGGAGCCGGTCGATCTCTAATCTTAAGCATGCAATAATGTTGCGAATTTGAATTGAAGCATTTGATGAAAATCGGAGGAGTTAGGGGGTACCTGAAGTTCGACGGCTGGATGGAGCTCGACTCGGGGTTCGCTCGATCTAGGCTCGGGTTCGCAAAACCCGGAGCCCAGAGTCGGCTGAGGTCTTATAGGCCCGTCGGCGACCTCACCGAGGTCGGGGGAGGGCGCGATTGGGCTCGGGAGGTGGCGGGGGCGCCGCGTGTCGCACGGACGGAGCCGTCGAGGACGACGGCTCCGTAGCCGTTGGACCCGGACCCCGATCCAAGGGCTGCGAGGGCGCCGTCTGGATAGACGGCGCCGTCAACTACAGTTGACGGCGGCTTAAATACTTAACGCCACGCCGTTAAGTATTAAAATTTTTTTTTTTTTTAATTCCAAAAAAAATTTTTGAACATATTTTTCCTAGCTAATTGAGGATCAAGGAATGCAATGGTGAGGTCAGATTTTTGATCCGATGAGTATTTTGGTACCTTGATTTCCGGGGTATTTTTATTATTAAAATATTCGTCGAAATTTTGACGACTTCCGATTGACACGAAAACTTAACCCTAAGCTAATTTGGGGTCAAGGAACGCAATGGCGGTGTCCGTTTTTCGATCAGAAGTCAATTTAAATTGGCCAAATTTTAGGGTTTCTGAATTTCCCAGAAATCAGGATTCGATCTATTTGACTCCTGATTTGGACTAGATCTTAGAGGTTGACTCCAATTATCCTCATTAGCACTTATGATTAGTCTTAAGGCTCATATTAGTCCTAATTAACTAAGGAAACAACTTGAGTTGTTAGAACATGTCCCAAAAATGAAATGAATTTAAGCTAGAACTCACACTTGGAGAACTTGGCATACAACTGATGTTCATGCAGAGTTAAAATACTAATCTCAAGTGTTCTTCATGATCTTTTAAAGTTCTATAATAAATGAGGATATCATCGATAAAGACGATCACAAACTTGTCTAAGTATGGTTTCAGAACTCATTGCATCAAATCCATGAAGACTGATGGAGCATTAGTGAGTCCGAAAGACATCACTATGAATTCAAAATGACCATAATGTTACAGAAAGCTATCTTTCCTATATCATCTTCTCTTACTCGCAATTGATGATATCTAGACCTTAAGTCAATCTTAGAGAATATGACAGTTCCAGATAACTGTTCAAATAAATTATGAATTCTAGGTAATGGGTACTTATTCCTTATGGTGACTTTATTTAGTTCATAATAATCTATGCATGTAACAACCTAGATTGTTACCTTAGTCAATTAGGACTAATCTTAAGTCTTAAAACTAATCTTAAGTGCTAATTATGTCAATTGGAGTCAACCTCTAAGACCCAGATCAAATCAGGAGTCGATTGGATCAAATCCTGATTTTTGGAAATCCAAAAACCTTAGAATTTGACCCATTTAAATTGACCTCAGATTAGAAAACGGACTTCGCCATTGCACTCATTGCCCCCAAATTAGCTAGGGGTGAAGTTTTGGTGGCAATTGGAAGTCGTCAAAATTTGACGAATATTTTAATAATAATAAATGCCTCAAAAATTGGGAAATTAAAATACTCGTCGGATCAAAAATTTGATCTCGCCGTTACGTTCCTCACCCCTCAATTAACTAGGAGTAAATATTCGGGAATTTTTTTTTTAAATTGATTAAATAATTATAATTAAATATTAATATAAATTAATATTTAATTATCTTGTCCATTAATAATCTAACTCCGTAAGCTTAAATTTGCGCGCACCGTTACCCCCCAGCCGTCCGATCAGATGGCTAATCCGGGCCGTCCGATCTGAATCGGACGATGCAGAGCCATCGTCCCCGCGGTCCGCTCGCCCGCGGACACGTGTATCGTGACCGCCGCGCCCGCCCGTCTCCGCTCGCGGCGCCCTCGGGCGCTCCGCCTCTGCGTCCTTAACCCCACCTCAGCCTCGGAAGTGCCGACCCCGACATGCACCCGAGGATCTGAGGAGCCGCGCAACCCTAGATCGAGCCAGCTGCGACCCGAGCCGTCGATCAGGTACCCCCGATTCCCCCATTCTTGCAATGATATTGATGCATGTCGTTGCTATTGTTTATTTCGAGAGTGGGATTAGGGACTTAGGGGGTTCGATCGAATGATAATCAGTTCGATCGTTCTCATTTTTTCGGCGAGCTCAATCAGTCAAAACCGTTAGCCCTCCCCATCGCCGAGTCGACCTGCCTAGGGTTTAGGTTTGACGCCGATTTAGGTTGTCCCCAGCGTTGGTTCCACCGCCAATGGCAAGCCCTTGGTCCCCTTTTCGAACGGCGTGCGGACCAGCACCGTGCACGGCCGGGAAGGCCGGCAACGGCGACGCCCTAGTTTCCCCCTGCTCGCGGAAGGTCCGTGAGGGCGAAGGACCTATCGGGCCGAGCCGGGCCGACCTGAGGCCCACCCGCGACACCTTGGGTCGCGAGTGCCGGTGGCGGTCCCCGCTGCGCAGCAGCAGCCAGAGCGCGAGCGCGACGCGGGGCCGCGCCTTCGGCTGCAGCGCCGTGCCAGGCCAGCTGGCACGCGCTCGTTCGCGGGGCGCTGCGCCGTGGGTCCCGGCGTGTCTCCTCTGCCGACCGTCGTGGGGCCCACCCGGGCTCTGCCGCGCCTCTGAGATGCCGCCACGTGGTGCCTGACTCGACCCGCGCAATGATGACCTGCAGAAGAGTTAATATGAAGTAATTATAATTATATAGTTTTTAAGTAATACTTATACTTATACAATTACTTTATATAGTATAACTATGCACTTAATCATTTTATATATGTATAATCTGTCATAATGAGGTGATTATGATTAGCCTAACTACAATTAAACAATAAGTAATAATTAATAATATATCAATATTATAATAAAAAGTAACTTTAATAGAATAATTAAGTATAATTAGTACTTAATTAATTAGGTTAGGACCAATTAAATGCTAAACAGTAAACTTATAGTTAAATAATATTATTTAGTATATTAGCATATATACGTATATATATAGTTATAAAATGATTTAGACTAATGTTGATTAGTGTTAATATGGCAACAGTAAGTAAATAAATAATAAATAAATAATATATATATATATATAATATTATATATAAAAGACAAGAACTTTAGGATAAATTAACTTAAATTTAGTTTCTTAAGTATCTAACAGTAATAATAAATAATATTATAATAATAGATTAATTAATAATAAGTAATTAATAGATTAATAATTAGTTAATAATTAATAATAAATCAATTAACTTCAGTATCTAATAATTAATGATTCTTAAGTACCTAATAATAAAATAATATTATAATAATAGATTAATTAATAATAAGTAATTAATAGATTAATAATTAGTTAATAATTAATAATTAATAATCAATTAACTTCAGTATCTAATAATTAATAATTCTTAAGTACCTAATAGTAATAATAAATAATATTATAATAATAGATTAATTAATAATAAGTAATTAATAAATTAATAATTAATTAGTTAATAATTAATAATCAATTAAGTAATTAGTCTGAATAATTAAGGGGTTAATAATTATAGAAAAGTACATAATCTTAGGCAGGAATAGTAAATTAATACAAATTAAATAAATAAATAGTAAAATAATACAAATTTTATTTTTGAATAGTAAAACTTAAAAGTTTAATAATTTTTCGTAGAATGATTCAAACATAGCAAATATAGGTCTTAAAATACTCAGAAAAATAATTAGAATCAAATGACATTATGCAGAATTTAGTTTCGGGGTACGTATAACAAAGTAGCATTTTAGGACCTCTTTAGGACCCCATAACTTTTGACCCAGTTATCAGAACATAGTCAATATGGGTCTTAAAATACTCAGGATGACAGCCCCATCACCGCCGTAATATTAGTATTCCCATTCGGGCAACAGGATAAAAAGTAAACCCTAGAATTTAGAGTTGACTTTAGTGAAAATGACCAAATTACCCTTAGAATTCAAATGATCATAATTTGGTCAATTCAACTCCAAATTCAAAAATTCAAGATGCTAACTAGTTTAGAATTTTGATGTCACCAATAAACTGAGATAATATTTTAGTTCTGAACTCTAGAGATTTAGAAAATAATCAAAATACCTCAACCTTAGTTAAGTCATAACTTGACTATTTGAGGTCCAAATTGGGTATACTCCTTACCAACAAACTCAGTACATTATAAGGAAGCTATAGAAACTGAGTTTGCTGAAATTGGACTTCAAACAAAAAAGTTCGATTTTTGTCACCCGTTGACCGACTCGAAATTACCAAATTGCCCTTCAAACTTAAAATGTCCATAACTTAGTCAATTGACCTCAAATGCAGTGTTCTCAGACTATGAATCGTGAATCGTAGAACAGTAACCTACAATAAACTGCATTAAAAACTTAGTTTTTAGTAGAGTGAAAATCAACTTAAATTCCCTTAAGTCAAAAATATTAGTTTGAACCCTATAGGACCCGTTCTCGTCCAAACTTACTGTCTATCCTCAAGTTAGATAGTAAGAAATCATATGGAAAAGAGAAACTCCCCATTGGGAACTCAGATCAAAAGTTGACTTTTCGGACCCTTAAGTAGGGGCAAAATGGTCATTTTGCCAAAAATTTAGAATAAACATCCTTAGCCTTAATTAGTCTTTTTAAAACACTAAAACTAACTTTATAACCATATTGGGGTCATGTAAGTAGGTAAAATCAACAGTTATGCCATATTTTAGAATTTCCCTAAGTCTTTAACACTACATCTTAAGGACCCTTTCTGAGACTAGGACTAGATTCATAGGGTTGATTTCATTCATTGAAAAATGGGGTTTTTCAATGAATGAATCCATAGTTTTATTAGTTTCTAGAATTCTTAACTTATTTTGATTATTTTGTCTTTTGACCTTAGATCTAAGATAGGAGATTCATCATATTAAGTTTGATTACTTAATAGGATTGACCTTGACTATTAGATCACTATTAGAATGAAACTTAGATCTTAGGACTTATCTTTGAGATTATGTGATTTAGCCCAATCTCGTGGTGTTTAATTCATAATCTATAGTTTAGTAGTTTTAGTTAGAACGTCTAAAATTATCAATTAGGTCGTAATGATTTATTATTTAACTTTTATAGTCGACTTTGATTTGGTATATTAGGACCTAGCTAGTCCTAATATTTTGTAACTTATAAGGACGAATTTCTAAATTACACTTGAAATATGGGAAAATTGTGATCTTGAACTTGTGTAATTTAAAATAGTTAGAACGGATAATTAAAAATAGATGGTATCACCATATTAGTAAAGTCCCTTGCTTATTTTGATACTTTGTGCTACGCATTCCTTGTATAATTGAGTTTATTTCCTTGGACATTTCATATAAGATAATTTTGTGCATGAAAAATGAAAACTTAGAATAATAGGATAAACAGTTGCCTTTGGGTCCGGTTTTATGGAGATTATGGTGCACATTTGCCCCGATGGATAGGGGTAAGGTGGAGATCAGGATGCCTAATATTCTCATTGAGGAGAGTGTGTTAAACTTGGGACCTGTATAGTCTTGCAGACGTGCTTGACTCCTCAGTTGTTTCTAACAGTTGTCCATAGAAACAAAAGTAAAATAACTAAAATATATTGCATAAGTATTGTCTGCCTCTTCAGTCATGCAGTATGTTCAGTATGTTTGTAGATTGAGATGTATATATATATAGATATGTGTGGGCCAGTTTGGCAAAGTTTTCTGATATGACAGTTAATATACAGAGTTTGGATTGCAGTTGTAGTATTTGGCTATATTTTGGCATTATTTATTCAGTCAGTTATTTCTTTGTACATCTTATATACAATAGGATGTTAGATTTTATTGCTATTTATATGTATCACTGCTGAGATTTATTATTATAATTTGCATATTTCATTTGATCACCAGCATATATTAGGATGTGGAATTTTCTTCCAGCATATGTTTTGCTACTTATATTATATGCCCTGTCTCATTTACCTCGCTTTGAGGCATGTCTTAGCCTTCTTTATTTAAGTTATAAATATTATTTATAACTGTTCCTCTCTCATTGTATTGCTAGTCGCTCCCTGATATATTGTTGCTTAGAAATATTGTGTAAAGTGGTGATATTATAAAACATATAGAAATGTATCAGCCTAAAATGTACTTAGACAATTTGTCTAACCAGATTTTCTCTTTTTTTTGGCTGGGGCCCTACATTGTGAACAGACAATGGCAGGCGTAGAGCAAATAGAGGATCCAGTACCTGAGGAGGAGCTATTCATAGAGGAGGAGGAGTAGCTCGGACCAGAACATATCTAGTCTTTAGAGTTATTGTGATGATGAGTTCTTTTGCATTTACTTTTTATTTAGACTTTGAATATTGTAATAATTCAGGTACTCTTGACCGTGCATTTGGATTTATATGCTTATATTCTGAGTTATATTTTGCACTTATGTTATATTGTGATGCTTGGAAGTCATTATTGCTTCCGCACTCTGTACCTTTACTTATATAGTGACTGCTAGATTGATTCTGTGTTAATCCTTCCCTGATCAGGTGGATTGTAGAGTTTATCCTAATCCAGTGGTAAGTGAGGGGTTAGCCAGAGTGACACTCCACCCTTAACCTAATCCTTGGCGGATTAAGGGTGCGGGGCGCCACAATACATATTCGCATAGATCCATCCTTTTTCTTTACAAACATAATGGGTGCTCCCCAAGGAGACATACTCGGCCTAATAAAGCCTTTATTCAAGAGCTCCTGCAGCGGTTCGTTGAGTTCTTGTAATTCTTTAGGTGCCATTCTGTATGGTGCTTTAGATATAGACTAGGTACCCGGAGCTAGTTCAATAGAAAACTCTACTTCTCTGGAAGGAGGTATACCAGTCAGATCTTTTTGGAATACTTTTCTTTGTTTTACCCATCATGGTGACCTAAAAAGCATCACAACCATTACTGATCAATTTCTCAGCTTTGATAGCATTTATTAACGATAACTGTGTACTAGTTTTTCCTATAAAAGTCTCAGACTTGCTCTGGGAATGGAGAGTGATTTTCTTTTTCAAACAATTTATCATTGCATTATTGTCACTGAGCCAGTTCATTCCAAGGATGATATCAAAATTTGCTAATGGCAGGATTATTAACTTAGAGTGAAACTCTTGACCATTTAATGGAATTTGATGTTACAAAAACTTATTGGCACTTAATTGGGCTCCAAATAGAAGTCCAATGCTTAAGGATTTTGCTAAGTTATACAGTTGTGGTTTAAGGATGTTGGCAAATCATTCAGAAATAAATGAATGACTAGCACCGGTGTCAAATAACACATTGTAGGGCTGGTCTTTAAAGTAAAATATGCCTAATTTATTCATACGAATTGTATTAATAAATTGTAATAATTAAGGTACAGGAATACAATCAACAATGGAGAAGTTCAAAAATGTGTACCTAAAACCACATTATTGTCCTCCGTGGCTTCGAGAGGTGTTAAAGCATAGACTCACGCAGGACCGGCAGGACGGTTGTTTACCTACCTCTTGGGATTATTCTAGGACTTAGAGGCAGATGGCTGATCTGGAGCAACTCCAGGTGTAGGTGCTCAAGTTTGGCTCTCTCCTGTTCAGTGGAGTAGCTCTGAACACCTGATTCTTCTGATATGATTTCATTGGAACTCCATCCACTATTTCTGTATGGGTATAATGGCTGAACATGTGGCCTGGTCATCCGCAATTGTAGCACTTATGGCCGAAGTGATAATATTTTCCATATGGATGAGGCCTATTATAGCCTTCGATTATGCTAACCTCTGCAAATTTTATTTACCAAAGCAAACCAATAGCACTACTGCCCGTTGGTGCTACATGGTCGTGTGCCATACAATTAGTATTGGAGTAAACTATAGGGTGTCAGATAGGAGCTAAGTGTCATACAGGGCAAATTACTACTTCATGTGAGCAGCCTCTTGAACCCATGATAGTTAAGGTGCTACATGATTGTGGGTACCTCTTGCGCCTGTAGGGGTCACCTCTAGTCCTATCTACCCAATGGATGGTTTCTTAGATCTGTGTGTGGATACTGATGAGAACATCAGCTACTTAAGTTCGGGAGATTATGAAGACTCACTTAAGTAGTAATAAGTGAAGTTCTTAAATATCGATGCGCCTTTCTAGATAACGGTGGGAGTTCTTGATAAGAACTCCAAAATTAAGCGTGCTCATGTGAGAACACTCCCAGGATGGGTGACCTATTGGGAAGTTATCTTCTGAGTGCAAAAACCGTGAGGCCTTTCAAGTCAAAGCGGATAATACTTTGGTACTTAAGAGTTTGGTTGTTACAGATGATGTTATTGAAATTTTATGTATAATAACAATTTGACCAATATTTGTTCATGTTATAATTTTTACTTAAAGAACCTTGGTCCCAATATTTTCAATGATGAGAAGTGTATCATTACATAAATATATGGCTCGATTCTAATTACATAATAAGATTACATGGACCCCAACTTTCAATTGAATGCAATGATCTGCCAAACCGCTAAACTTAATGCTATGTATGAACTCATGATTATACCCAAAAGCTTTAATATTATTCCATATTCGTATGCAATATGGTCAGCACTATAAAAATTTATTAATTTTTCTGGCAGGCGGAGAAGCTCGGACAAAAGACCCAATCTGCCCAATGCCAATGTTTTGAAATCTTGAAAAAGTTGACGCTTCGCTCTACGCCGCTCAAGAGGTTCTGAAAGAAATGGACATTCAGTTCAGACGGCTGTTCACGTCACTCCACTCTCGGCTTGGACGACTTTAGGGGATGGGTCGATCTACTCCTCATCGGTCTGCAATGAGCCTTATAAGGCTACAAAGGCTACGAAGTCGGAGTATGATGTTTCTCCTAGTCAGGGTACCACAAGGTTTTTGTAGAATGATAATGTAACTGATCAAGGATCGTGTGATTAATTAGGTCAACATCATCATTTGTAGTAGCGATGATCCAACGTGATTGCAAATAGGTGTGAGTATAGTAAAATTATTGAGATGTGGATAAACAAATTGTATCAAAGATTCAAGAGGGTTATTTTTATTATGAATTAAAAGATCATCAGGGTATTAATATTTAATTATTTAGTGAAGGATCTTCAAAAACATCTCCAAAAATTTTTCCTTCACCAATATTTAAGAGTCAATCAGCAAATTGACGCGTCTGTAATGATTCTGCATATTCAATATCAGCATTTTTATGTAAACACATGCTTGTTCAGAGCTTATATAATTTGAAAATTTTCTAAATATAAGATCTTTGTAATCTTTCAACAACAATCTTCTTCAAGTGCCTTTTTTTATAATGGAAGAATTTGTCTAAATCTTCATCGATGACCAAATTCATTCCACCAAATACTCTATTTTGGAATTATGCATTTTAAATTTTAATAAATCTCTCAAAGTATGATCTAATGCTTCCAAGGCAAAATAATGTATGATAGATGTTTCATCCTATATTATTAATAATGTGAAATAGCACATGTTAATAATTATATAAGAGATAATAATTTTAAACCTTGAATGTGTTGTACGTCCACTGGGGTAATAGCAAAGTTGTAATCCAGATGATGCAATGTTAAAACAATATTTCTCTCAGGATCGTTCTCTTAGCTATAATTGTATTCTAAAGAAAAGTCTTTCCTTTTCCGCCAGTGCCATATACAAAGAATAACCCCCGTTTGTTGAGACGCATGATTCAATGATAGCTTCATAAATATAATGTTGCTCTGAATTCAATTATTGATGATAAATTTGAAATTATTCATACGATAAAATGACATCATAATCAAATTCCTCTAAAATCAATCGATTATGGAAATTCACAAAACTATAAAGGCTATGTAATAGCATTAACTCAAAATTGTGAAGTGACTTTTCATTGCTATTTAAAATCCTTTCAATTGTTGTAGTTAAAAATTTAATTATCTGAATCAGTAATAACAGAATTATCATAAAGAGAATGCATATGAATGAAAAAATCTATATCTTTAACTAATTTGTCAGAGTGCTTATGTGGCGACCGGGGATCGAAGTTCGAGAGTCTTTAAAGAACAATTCATCTTAATTAAAAATATAAACATTTTTATATACAAAAAGGACATAATAAAATAATAATAGTCCACAATCTTTTTATACATAGAGCCAAAATATATATAAAAAGTTACAACAGTTTGAATTTTTCAATATAAAATAAGAAATATCCACATTCTTCTGCTTCTTTTAATTCTTTTTCTTTTAACTTGGCAGATTTTTCTAAACTTTTTAATTATCAAACTTGAAAAAAATTTCAGTTTACCAGTCAGGTAGGAGTACGCAAATTGTTCTTATAAGATAAATCTAGCATCCTATAATATGCATGAATCAAGTATGAAATGACTGAAAATTTGCATAGAAAATAAAGCAATTTCTAAATTCAATTTCTGCCCTACAAATTAGCTGTGAAAATTCAACATATATGAAAAGCATAAAATTTATAAATTTTATCAAAAGCATTTGTAACAATAAGTCGAGTCCGTAGACTCCTGAGCCCAAATGGGTAAACCCATAGGCATAACCTGTAGGAAGCTTATCTCGCCCCCCGTCGGTAGCTTACTCAAAATAGGAACTTATGGTGTGTCTTTCCTCTGATTTGCCTACTTCCTACAAGAGGCTAAATCCCTCCATATAACTTTCAGGAGCTGCTAGCTGGCCCAATCTATACAGATTCCAATGATGTGTTCCACCCTCCAAAGATAAACACCACAAAATATATATATATACTGTGTTTCATTCTTTTTGTTACATGTTATTTGATATAAATCTTTTGCAGATTAAAATGCGATAAGTAGTGCAAATAATACTCAAATGGAAAATAGCTCAAATAAGAATACTGAAATAAGACTTATAAGTAAATTTGCGTACCTGACTGTTTTGATTCAAATCAACCAATTAATTTGTTTGATCTGCCAAAGTAGTTTAAGTTATTAATTTAATGCTTCATGATTTGTAATAATAGGTTTTTATGATATTGATATTTGGATTTATTGAATTGATTTATTTTTATGACTAATACTTTCAAAACATGTGAAAACATTTATATTTCCTATACATTTTATAAGTCCTAAAATTATTAAAAATTTCAGCAGAGTTTCCTTTATTTTTGGTCAACTAAACAATTTTTTATACAATCAAAATATAAGTCAATCCATTGACTATTCCAGTTCTAAAGTAGAGTTCAATCCTTTTATAGGATTGCTCATTTTAATTCTAAAATAGAGTCTATTTCCAGTTCTAAATAGAGTTCAATCCCTTTTTACAGGATTGCTCATTTCAAATTCTATAAATATATACAACAGTTTATACATCCTATATAAAATATCTAATAAAAATGTAAAAGAATAAAATTAGCATTTGAATATAAAAGAAACTAAATTTATTTGATTTTAAAGGCAATATGTGATTTTATTTAAAAGAAGGGCAGCATTTGACAACATTGAATTACATTGCTTCACTTATGATCTTTTAGAACTAAAGATGGTAGCATTTGATTATAAAATAAAGGACAACAATATTTATTCAGTATTGCAATTATATATGAGGACCAATACATATGCAGTATATGACTTATGATAGCACTTGACTCACATTGAGATAAATGGCAACACATGTTCCCTTATTTCACTTAATAGCAACATTAGATCACTTATGAACTCATCGCTCTCTCATTTTAGAAAATACATGACAGTATTTAATTAACCTTAACTAAATAGCAGCATTTATGTCCATATAATAAATTAATAGCATTTGGCCATATAGGTTATTTAGTATCATTTGCTTCACATAAATGAATGGACAACACTTGATTTCTTATGGTAACTTTTAGATCCCATAAAACACATTGCCACATTTGTACTATTGAAATAATGACAGTATTTATATCTCCTAAAATACATGGCAGCTATTTGAATCTTCTTATTACAGTTAATATTACTTTGAATCACTTATGATCTTATAATATTAAAGATGACAACATGTGATCACATGGATATGACTAATAGCATTTGATTCTATTGAAATAAATGGTAGCATTTAATCATAATAGAATTAAATGGAAGCATTTATATCCAGCATTTGATCAATACTCATTATAAGAAGTATGCAAGGAAGAATATAATTCCATCAGTTTTCCTTATATATAAGATTGAATTTAGTTTATGATATGAGGAAAATAAAGTGTCAAAGAAGAGTCATTATTCAGCACTTGGCATACATCTTCCCTTGTCATTATACAAATTTATATGATATAGAATACCAAACATAATAAATGTCTTAAGGTTTATACATCATCATATCCATTTTAATCTAGCGCAGAACTTGGCTTAAAAAACTTTACTTTTATATTTAGAAATTCTTAAAGAAGAAGATACAATTATTTTTATTAATCAATTTCTTTTAAACAATTTATAAAGGAGATTTAAAAGTAAATGTTTGAATATTTAATCGAGTAATAATAAAAATAATGAAAGTAGTTCTCAATTTTTTTTCTATCTTCATTTGACACATAGAAGTATTCAAATGGCATTAATTCATACAGTTGTAAACATCTTAAATAAGTTATATTGCATTTGCAAAAATATCATTTGTATGAGGTTGGCCTTCTTCTCAGCTCTTTGCTCCTAAAACAAACTATTTTAGATTAATGTTGCTTGTATTGTTATTGATGAATTTTATGAGCAGATTTTTATTTTTGTTCGCAGATTTGTATTTATCAAATTCTATGAATGAGTATTTAGTATTATCTCTTACATATGAAAGATTATTTGATTTCCATAAGTGATGCATCTCGTTGAGTACTTGCAATCAACTCAAAAGTATTCTTTTGATCTAGTATTTAATTAGAGCTAAGATGATTTATTTTATGTTTAACTAGGTGATACTTTAGTGCTTAAATACAGTTTAAATTTTCTTAGTGCTAAATCAAATACAGTTAAATCAGGTTACCATTGCAAATTTGGACTTCAACATCTGAATCTCAGATCTTTCGACCACCTAAGTTCAAGAGTCTAACTCAGCACATTCCAAGCTTTCAAGAGGCCGCTAAATCACAAACCTAAGTCAGATTGCACTCATTATTGGGTTTAAACCCAAGTTTGGACCAATTCTTAGAAATGGGCAAGATTATAAATTCGTAAATTTATATATACTCACAGGAAATAAATTGTTGGAGTATAATATTCAACAAAGGCTAGTCAGAGGCAATTGAAAAAAATGCAATTTAATAAATTTTTATAATAAGCAACATAAAGTCAAGCCTATTAGCTGTCTTGAAAGCTGCATTATTTATATCTTATTAAGAAATTATTTGCTTCTGAACAGGAAAATATCTTTGAGAAGTAGTTCGTTATTGTGATGGATTAAAATAGTGTGTAATAAAGATCAGCAAAGAATAAATGTATCCCATTAGCTGGAAGCGATATAAAATTGAGATATAAATAAGATATAGAATTTTACATACGTATTTTAGTTGCTTTGTGAAAGTTTTAAGTGCACATAACCAACAACGAATACGAAATGTACATATGAACGATTTCATGCCTTTCATAGAACATGATGAATATATCAAAATAAGATACTTTTATATAAGTATCAACAAATTTCTTTGCAAACATCCAAGATTAAAAATTATTAGGTGAAGATGGAGACAGTACCTTTAGTTGCTAACAAAGGTTCAGGAGATGCCAGTATCTCGGTTCCTTGCCAAGGGGAAGATGCGATCGTTCTCGGCTTGGAAGGAGGCTCGGCGAGAGGAGGTTTGGCGAGTGGAGACTCGGCGAGTGGATAGTTGTCTTGGAAGGCTTAGAGGAGGTTTCGGCCAACTTCTTGAAGAGGGTCTCCTTTTCAGCCGCCCCTTGTGATGCCGCTTCCTTAAAAGAGAGAAATGGCCGAAGGATATGGATGGAGTTGAGCCTATCGTCTCGGCTTGACAGCTGGAGGGGAGGTCTTCGTGCGTATGGAAGGAGGTGTTGTCGTGCGAGAGGGAGGGGATCGAGCCACGCGTCACCTTCACGCGAAAGGGAGGAGGTCGCGTGAGGGGCTTGCATAGGGGAGAAGAAATTTTCAGCTGAGGGTTATTTAGGATTTTAGGTTTTGAAGAGATAAATAAGAAATTCTAGGATCCATTATTAGCCGTTGGATTAAAATCAACGGTTTAGAATTTCTGAGCCAAGATCTGGAGTCATTTAAGCTCCAAAATTACAAACTTAGTATCGAAACGATCATCTCGACAAGACGAACACACGCATCTAAAAATCATTGAATTTGGACAAGTATTTTATTTTATATTGATTTTTAAGTGAAAAAACTTGGAAATTAATTATGATAAATCAGAAATTCGAAAATTAACGAAACTTGAAACATAGCATCCTCATATGATGCTTAACTTAGATAAATACAAATTTTTAAATTCCAATTTATATTTTTTATATTATTAGCCTTTGAAGTTTATATTTTATGAATTTATTCAGGATAATCCAGGATCCCAAATGCACTCAAATTTTTTGCAGTAGAATCCTTTCAATAGGCATTTTAAGAGAATATTTTTATTACATTTTTATTTGACTTAATTTAGAAATCTTAATTTGATGAAAATTTATGAGTGATCGAAAAAAATATCTGGGCAAATCAATGACTTCCAAATATTCTCAGAATATCACTCCTAGCTAATTTGGAGTTACTAAGTCCAATGGCAGACTCCGTTTTCGATTCTGAGTTCTAAATTATTTAAATATTAATAAATTTTTTTGAAAAGACTCTCTGGTATTTTACATTATGCTATAATTCAACAGAATGACAACATCGCAATACATAAGAATAGTTGCAAACTTATTTCTTGAATTGAGTAACAGTTGCCCATGTTGACTTCTCAGTTAAAGCATCATCTCATTCAGTATCCTCACTAATTAGCCCCAACACAGAACACACTACTCAAAATGTTATGTATAACATCATTTACCCATTTTAAATCATCAAAGCATTGCATACCTTTAACAGCATGATACAAACATCCTATTTTGCATTTGGACTTCCTATATAACAATTATTTTGATGTATTATTCCAAACCAATATAATGGAAACTCAACTTAAGTAAACTTATGAGCATCTTGATACCTTTGATTAACACAAATCATTGTAGGAGTTTTGTTTTCTCAATGTTAGGTATATAAATAACATCTTGCAAATTTTTATTATCATTAAATATAATAATATATTCATCTCAATATGATACGATAAATTCTTAATAGATGGATGTTGAGCACGCAATTTAAATGTGAATATTCTCCAGCATGCTTCTATTTGTGAAATATATTGAT
This sequence comes from Gastrodia elata, assembly GCA_016760335.1. Lineage (NCBI taxonomy): Eukaryota > Viridiplantae > Streptophyta > Magnoliopsida > Asparagales > Orchidaceae > Gastrodia > Gastrodia elata. Next base: position 26,423,009 of record CM028677.1, on the reverse strand, counting down.
AATCAAGATATTGTTTAATCTCATCATAATTTCTATTATTTGAAGTGAAGTTGCCGCCATTTTTAGCATTTGAATTTGCAATAAAATCATTATTTTGCTAGGGCCCTTGTTAACATATTTATAAAGATACTTGATAACTTTGGATATTGTTATAATTTTCATATTATATGAGCTTCATATATTAACAAAAGATCTCGATTATATGAAACCACCCAATGATTATCAACATTACGTCCACTTTTCAAAGTTGTTATCCCATTATCTCTTCGTCTGTATGTAACAAAATCATTTTAATCATATATTGTTGAAGACATAAAATTTTTAGGATACCTCTTTGTATATTTGTCATCCACATTGCAAGGAGAGTTAGAGTTTATACAATAAGTATCGTGAAATCATATAAGTAAGAACTAATTCATATAAATATGAATCTGATGTATTGTCTGACAACTCAATCATAATTAAAGAATTAATCTCTTCTGTGTTTTACATGTATACTCTGACAACTCAGTGAGCTTATCATATAATAATTTGAACCATTTATACGAAAATAAAATGAACCACTCCCATTAGTGATAGTATGATCAATCTTACCACCCATATATGTGAAAGTAAATATTGAATTATAAATTCTTCTGCTATCTCTGAACTTGAAAGACAACGTATCAAACTCACCAAACAACAGCCTCTCAAGAACAATTGGGCATGGTGATGATGACAATGTAATCAATCATTCACGATAACATAATTTAAATATGGGATTAAATATAGATCATTTGCTTTTTTCTTCGCACACATTTCAACACCACAAAATTGACACTGAACTCTTGGCCCTTTAATTTTGAAAGTCTTATTAAAAATTATTGCACTCTTTGTATGAAAACACCTTGGACATAAAAAATAATAATTAAAATGACTAAAATCAATAAATGTAATAATTAATTATAAAATTTAATAATCAACAATACCAATAACGATATTTGATCCATCATTATGGAATGCAAATTAGGCGGGCATTTATTTTGACTACATTCTCCAACTTCAATAGTACCAAGAGTCACATTGATCTGACATTTCCATATGCAAAATTAGATACGCAATGTTGACGACTACATTGTAACAACCCAAGTCGTTACTAGGATAATTAAGACTAACCTAACTCAAAAATTAAGATCCCGAATGACTTCAAAATTAGAGAAAACTAAAAATATCGTTAGATAGAATATATTTTTGTGATTGTAATGCCCAAGTTTAAGAGTAATTTGGATAACAATATTCTAAAAATTTAATTTTTAAATTATTTAAATTCAATAAATTGAGAAAATTAAATACAAATCCAAATTTAGCAATTTAGTGTCGTTAGATTTAAGAATATTATAAAAAAGCTACATAAAAAGTTTCGTTAAATTTAGAGCTCCGAATTGACTATAATTAATTTTTTAAAGTTTATATCTTCAGAAATTAATAAAAAATAAAATATTGCTCCAAATTGAACTTTTTTTGCACGAGTATGTTTCTCATCAAGATACACTGTCATATTAAGTTTCATTATATTCTGGAAAGAAATGGAAGAGAGAGAAAGAGGAGAGAGAAATAGGGAGAAGGAGGAAGTAAATATCAAATTGAACACTCCAACAATCATGACAAATTTTCTCTCATCCATCTCATCTAAATAATGAATGAGAGAGAAAATAAATAAATAATTAATTAATTAATTTAAAAAAAAAATTTATAATACACCCCCCATTCATCCTCTCCTCCTCCCATTCCTTTCCCCACTCCCTCTCTTTCTCCCACCTCTCTTCTCCCCCCCATCTCCCCTCTCTTCTTTCTAATCCACCACCGATTCCCTCATCAACCTCCAGCAATGCCTCATTAAATGCCAATATATGGTAAGAAATATGTAAGAAATGAGATATTTTCTATTCTTTCATTTCTTCTTCTTCTTTGAATAATATAATAATATTATTATTATTACTATTATTATTATACTTTTATTTTTATCATTTTTTTTTCTTATATATGTATATATTTCCTAATTTATGCAACTTTTATTTCTATTATTTTTCTTTTATTTTTCTATATATGTATATATTTCCTAATTTCTGCAACTTTTATTTCTGTCATTTCTTTTTTTCTATATATATATATATATATTTCCTAATTTATGCAACTTTTATTTGTCATTTCTTTTTTCTAAATATGTATATATTTTTTAATTTTTGCAACTTTCATTTATGTTATTTTCTTTTTTTTAATATATGTATATATTTCCTAATTTCTACAACTTTCATTTATGTCAGTTTTTTTTCAATATATGTATATATTTCCTAATTTCTGTAAATTTTTATTTCTGTCATTTTCTTATATATATATATATTATATATATATATATATATATATTTTCTAATTTCTGCAACTTTCATTTCTGTCATTTTCTTTTTTTCTATATATACATATATTTCTTAATTTCTGTAACTTTTATTTATGTCTTTATATATATATATATATATATTTTTTTTCTAATTTCTGTAACTTCTATTTCTATCATTTTCTTTATATATATATATATATATATATATATATATTACTTATAATAATAAAAATTATTATTTTTAATATATAAAGATAAATAATCCAAATGATATTAATATTGATATTTTTAAAATAAAATGAAGAGTATTATTTTTTTTCATTTAATTATTTCATTTACAGCATTTGCATCACTATTAAGCTTTAACCCATTTTAATATATTTATATGAGATTTTTTGCTCAGAACTTAAAATAAATGATTAGAAATCAGTATCATGGGTTCATTCAAGTTAATCTCAGGTCTGTACAGATAATATATTAGGTTAGGACAGGCTGATATCTTGAGAAATAAAGAGACTGCATATAACCTTTGAGGGAGAATGTGTAGTTAGCTAGGAATCCGCATCTCAGATAGTTAGATAGACGTATCTAACTCCTCGATTATTCTATAACTTTGTCCAATAGAATAAATATTTTATATTACTATATTTTTTTTCAGAATGAGCACATATCTTAAATATGTATATTGTATTAATAATCGTAAGCATATCACTTAAATATCACATTTTATTTTCTCATACAGAATCATACAGCTTAAACACAAATTTTGATATCCTACAAACCTTACTTAGACTTTTGTGTCTAATTAAATCTTTTCTTTTATTTTTTTTTTGTTTGCTCTGTCATATACATATATATATGTATGGCAGTTCATGATCAATCTTTGGATCAAGCCTTTGAAGAGTAGCTGAAACATGATGGAGCAACTTAGACGTTGATTTTCTTAATGTTTTAAAATTTTTGCTTAGTGTGTAACAAATTTTGTAAATAATTATTATCTTTGTAATGAATATATTTTTTTTATTATTCTGGTATTTTCGAATGTTACAATGAATGTGGAAGTGTGTGTGTTTTATACGCCTCTAAATACACTCTTATACTAAACCCCGATATGATCCTGGGAAGTGAGCACCTGATGCTGGATTAGCTATGCTGACTTAGCAGCGGGTCGTCACATACATTCTCCAACTTCTAAAACTTGTGTGGATGCGGCTTCTAATAATAATGCACCATAAGCCTGTGCAAGATATACATTTGGGACTATGACTATTTTACACTTACATGTCACACACTTAATATTAGAGCAATAAACACAAACTATATTAGAAGTTGAATAACGAACTTCATCGGCATCACTTTGAAGGATATGTTTCTTAGAGACTGACATGAATTTTTTTAGATCATAAATTAATGACCTAGCTATTATTGTTGGTTTTTTTTTACTGCATAATAAACTATATATGCAACTAACTGCAGTCCATTCTTCCTTCTAGGAAGCAGTATCATGTGCTATCAAATGAAAGATATAAGTTTAAAATATTTATGTGATTCTGCACTTATTATGCCTTTGAATAAGAATCTATTTAATATGTAAAATAAATATATTCAAGCACTGTAGCAAACAATTATGACAAAGATTAAAGTAAAAATAATACATAAGGCAACACACAAAAAAGATAAAATATTGCACTTTAAAATCAGAACAACCACTCCCTCATTCAGCCAATTTGCTTGATTCCCAAGGATTATGATTGATTAGCACTAAAATTCCTGTTGATTGTTGCAGCACTAATCTTATAGCCAACTCAGTTAATAGTTATATAGGATGTTTATATATCCTCTAAAATCAATAAGAAGTTGAGGTATTTAGTATAATTGAACAAAAAATATTGTTATATTCTCATCAATTATATTAAAGAGATAAAGGATAGACAATTAAGTTATACCCTTATCTTTTCAATTCCAACAAATAGAAAGATGAAGAAGATGAAAAAGAAAACAATATCAATAATAACCTGCAAGCATAATATAGATTATTATGATCATGAACATTAACACCTCCTTGAAACTGATTCCATTATCTTTTCTATGGAGAAAGAAGGATAAAATCTACAAATAATCTTATAATCTTTGCAATACATTTAATATTCTTATTAAGAAGAGCATCAATTCTTAAGAACTCATTCTTGTAAGTAATATCATACTCTTTTCTTAAGAATTGATTGACTGTCATAAAAAGATTGTTCAAAATTATTATTTGCATCATCTTTTAGTTCTTAATTTAAATTTAAACAATAGAAAACTAATACTTATGAATATACCTATATACTTTTTGTTATACTCTTATTTCTTAATTTTTATTTAAACAATAGAAAAATACTACATATAATTATATTAGACTTTTTTTTCTTCAACATTAGTTGAATTTTTTTCAAGCAATTTTCGATACGATTTTTGTTATACTCTTAGTTCTTAATTTTAATTTAAACATTACAAAAATTACTTAGAGCACTTAAAAAATATGAAAAATGCTAAAATAATAAAAAAAAATTAGAAAGATTGCAGCAAAAAAAAAATGATAAGTAGCTGAAGAAATGCCTGATTAACCCTCACATGATCAAAACGAATTTTGAAGAAGAAAATACAGTTACGGTGCAGCTCATGTAGTGTGTATGCTACATTGCAGCTCATATGAAACCCTTTAGTTATTGAATACACATATCAAAATTTGCTTTATCAGTTACTGTAATATATATGAGCCTATTTGTTTTAATTTGTGTTATAATAATATGAATTTATGTACTAACCAAAGTAAACATGATTAGTTTGTATGCTACCATTGTGATAAAATCTTACACACAGTATATTATCTAATTCAGATTTAGATAATTAATGTTTGGTTGATAATTATGTATTTTATTGTTTAAATGATATAATTGTGATAACCTATTTTGACAGTGTACTTAGGCAAGTCACAATTTTGTAAATTGAAAGTAGTGTGGATGTTATTGGAAGAGTGCACATTATTTTTATAGTCATTATTATTTTGCTATATAGCTTTCATGCAACAAAAGTTCCTTAACCTATTGTTAAAAAATATTACGAATTTAATTCTTAGCATATTATTAAAAAATGTTACAAACTTGATTATCTTTTGTGAAAAATTATAACAACTCAATGAAAATATAAAATATTATAATTCCTAGCATAACGAAATATTTGTTAATTTGCTAGCACAATCCAAAAGTCAATGAATTAGGTGTTAAATTCAATTGTAAAAATGAGATTGAAATTTAAGAGAGAATAAAAATAGTAATTGCATAGAAAATAAATGCAATCACATAGAAAATAAATATATGGAATAAATACATATAAAAAATAATTTTGTTTATGTTTAAGAATTTAAACAAAAAAAGTATAGGTTCTTGAAATAAATGAAATGGATCAAATAATAAAAAGATAAGTATAATACTAAATTAAAAAATGAAAATAACTATGGCCTTACTTAAGTAATGTGAGTGCGAAGGCTCTCTAATTACATATAAGCATCCTTGGAAAATTTGTAGCACAACATTTCATCTAGCACGACAGTTCTTAATTGTCGGAAAGATGATTGATATGCGAGGGCATCTTCAAGGTCTAGAATTGAGAGAAAACATAGCATCATTTAATATTACTAATCAAGATACATATAATCAAACTAAAACTCAAGTATTGAAAAAACTTGATGAAATTCTGAACAAAAAGTACCTAAAGGATGAAGCGAAACAGAGCCGATAAATAGGGTCGCCGCAACTATGCCAAAAAATTGGCGAAGCTGCAAAGTAGAGAAGAAAGATGAGGCCTCTCCAAAGGAGAAGAGAGTGAGGGATTCTTCCATTTTTCTTCTCGCCGAGATCTCTGCAATACGTGCCATGCAAGAAGATGCCCAGGAGAGGGAGAAGCTATTTCGCACGTTCCAGCGATTCGAGATCGAAGCTTTCGGAAGAAGAATAATAGGAGGAGATAAAACGTCACCTTTAGGTAGAAGAGCACCGAACTTTAGAAAAGAAGTGTAAGGCGAAGAGACACACAAAATGCTTAAGGCCAAAAGAGAAATTTTTTTTTTTATTATTTAAAAATTTATGAAAATTCAATTAAAGAATCTCAAATTTGAAGGGACTGTTCACACAACTTTCTCTCTCCTATACTTATATATATATATATATATAAAAGAATAAAATCCACACAATATGAAGATACACCACTAAATTGAAAAAATAGCAAAAAAAATATTTCAATTGAAATTGTCTCAAAATCATTCATATAAAATTGAGAAATTGTAAATTCATATATATATAATATTTAATAATTTTATAATTAATATAATATTATTATTATATATTTAAATTATTATGCATTATTCATTTAATTTATAAAATTCTTTTAATTCTAACATTAAAGGTAGTAATATTAGAAATCATGAGTCAACAAAGTTATTTTGACTAGTTAATTAAATTTCACATTAAATAAATACAAAATGTTCAATTATATTAAAAAATAATCAATTTACTTTGAGCAAAAATTGAAGTTTGAAAATTATTTAATTATCTATTCTACGACACTAAGTTCCAAAAAATTCTAAAATATATATAGCCAGTTTATTTTCAATACATTAACTGCATCCATGAATGCTGTACTACTTTAGAGTCAAGACTTAAGAGTTTGAATACAAAAGTGCAGAAACACTGCCAAGAAAAAAATGTTCAAGAAAACAAACATTTTTATAATCTCCATGATTATAAATGACAATAACAATGCAGCAATGAAAACAGTCTTCAACTCTATAATCCGATATTTGCTTGAATTAGTGCTCATTTCTTCATTGCAGTGCCATTAATTATACTCTGTTTGCGTGATGCACGGAATGTCATATTGACAATGCATAGCAGTCACAGCTGCTGTGAAGACACAGATGTCCTGTCCAAATAAGCCGCAGAGATTAGAACAGCATGTTAAACAATATGGCACATTCGGCTAGCTTAACACTTGGCATTAATGGGAGGCTAGACACGAAAGTGATTCGGAACCAACATAACATGGGAGATATACATAGCTATGATTCTCTCTAAACATGCCTTAGCCAATATATTCAAACTTGGTTTTAAAGAGAATCACAGATTGGCATTGTTGCATGTTATTATTGATTGCTGAATGCCACAATTTTTTAAAACATGACGTACAATTTCAAGAAGCCAAATGAGCATTTAAACAATCTGAATCATCTTGCTGACCATGTAAAGTGAAGAAAAGCATCAAAGTAATATAGAAAAATTATTTATGGTTTGCATCTTTAAGAAATTATGAAAAAACTACATATTTTAAATATTTGTACTCTGAAACAGAAGGAAGACAGCCAGCAGCTGGAAATCTAAACAGCAACATCAAACCACTATTTATTTAGCAGTAACGTCACAATCAACAATCAAATAATTGTAGCCACCCAAGCTAAAAAAAATAGAAAAGCATATATTTAAGCCGCAGAGTTTTGAGTATTTAGACAGTAGACACATCAAAAAATAAACACTAACAATAAACTAAAATTGAATGCAAGAGCAAGAACTTTTTATGCGTAAATTAATTTCTTTAAACAGAGTTTGCAGAACTATTTCTCAAATAAAGCGTCGGTAGCTGGAAAAAAAATGAGAGCAACACCAGAACTTACTGATGAGAAAGCAATTCTAGTAAACTTGATGAACAAATGTAATGACTCTAGGTCATTTGGACAACTGACGCTAAAATTCCTGCTATATATAATTTCTGTTGTTTACTCACAAATTTCCGTTTTCTTTTAAAATTCCCGCTAAAATCAGTTTTTCGTAAAATTTCTGTTACAAATTGATTAAATTAGAAAAGTTTCTCAAAGTCAAATAATGCTAAAATGTGATTTTAAGCTTTGCCATTAATTTCAAAATTAAATGCAAATTAGTAAAGTATTTCAAAATTTCTTACCTTCCTATAACCAACAGAAGCATCTCTCCCACGCCAATTACGCACACAAACCTTTCCAATTACGGCGTAGCTCCCGTTAGCTTCTGAAACTGTTGAAATTAATTCGGAGGTTTCCAAAGAGTTCTATTTAGGGCCACCGAGCGCCCTCAACTCGTCACAGAAGTCGCAAGAGATCCCTACCTCCCCCTCAACCCCTCAACGCACATTCCAAGCCCTCTCGATCCAACCCTCCGAAGCTTGCCTAAGCCAACGGGACAACTCTGAAATTCTACATAAGAGACGCAGAAGTTGACGGGAGCGATTCTAGAAGCCTCGATAAAAATGCAGAAGCCGACAGAGGTCCTCGATCTCAAACGTATCAGCGTTTGGCATCAGCTCCTTCGCACGATCACATGCTTCGCTCGATCTCTTCTGCGCTCGACCGATTCCTAAGGTACGATCCGTTCTCTTTATTTTAGGAGATGAGATCTCATATGTAATCTATAGCTTAGTTTGCCTATAATGATATGAATTACATAAGGAATTAGAACATTGCATTTAAAGATTCACCAAGTTATGACTAAGAATAATTTGGATTGGATTTATTTTTTTCAAAACCAACCTCAAATTTAAGATTCTAAGTTTATTAGTTCCTAAGTTATTATCATTTATTTCCAAAGTTATCTTTAAATCAACAAAAGGATCTGAACATAATAGTGGTTTAGACAAACATTTATTTGTTATGTTGACACATTTACTATTTTGGCGTTGACCCACCTTTTAAAAAAGCTATGGGTTATCATATGAATATTAAAATTTGGAAATCCGCATTTGATGTGCTCTGTTGCGTATGAGATTATATTTTGCCAATAGAATCTGAATAAATTTGAAAATTATTGCAAACTTACTGGATTCATATGAAAGACAATGTAGATTGAAATACTTAAACCTTAATTCGACCCCTTAAAGGATGCGTCTAGCACCTGTCATTTATTCATCTGTGTGGCCAACACCTTCTAAGATTTGATTTAGTACTTAAATTATACTCCAATGCTTAATATAATTATTGTATTTCAAAACTGTTTGGTGAGCACCTTCATACAGAGTAAGGTGAAATAAATTAAGTTTAAATTAGTATGTTGTGTTTTCATCCATTTCGCTTACTTGTCATGAATGTGCAATTAGTACCATTTTCATTAAGAATGTGAAACTAATATTTTTTTTCACTGTATTGAGTAACCTTATTCAACCATGAGGGTATTTAGAATATAATTGATCAATTTCTTAGCTTCTTGCAAAGCAAATTCAATTTTCTCAATAATTCAATATTGATAATGTCATTATGTAATGATCCTAAGTATGTTCATAACTTATAAATTAGATCTTCTAACAATATAGCATATTAGAAGAGGAATGGGGTACTCTATATCATTGCAAAGTGAATTATAGATTAAAGTAACCAACTAAAGTCAAAACTTGAGAATAAGAATACTAATTCTAATTTTATAAATAGACAGTTTCAAAGTTTAATAAAATTTTAATTATAATTTTTGCAGACACATTAAATTTGTGAGTAATTCATCTTATTAAGTCAGACACAAAGGTACACTAGATATTATTTTTTATACTCTTATTTGCTTTTATTGCTGCTTAAGCATTGCTTTGAGCATATTTCGTGTTGATATTAAATGCATTATTTTTACTACTAATTGTGTAAAAGAAACAAAATAATGTTTATGTATCTTGTGAATGTTGCAAAGTGTTCTAAAATGGTGGTTGAATAGGTTAGAGACGGGGCTAGTCCATTAGGAACCATAAGGGTGCCATCTGGAGTCTGAGGGGGCCCAGATGATAAACATGTTTTTATTGAACCCAGCCTCAAGGTTTTGGCTTTGCCTATCATAACCATTAATGTCGCTTCATAATATCAAGACAAACACAAACATAAATTTTTATGTAATTATTGATTATCTTTTAAAATTTGGCATGTGCATAACCATGGCAAAGAAATGTTTACTTGCATAAATTATGATTATCATTTGCAAGTGATGAACATGTTTTCCTGCAATTATTACCGTATCATTTTCGTCTTCAGCTTCCATTTAAAGTATAATATTTAATATTCTATGTATTTAAAATGTGCACTAAGATCTTATTTTTATAATGCCAGATCATGTACAACTGGAGTAGGCTTAAGGGTGTTATAAAGAATTGTGGTGCTAAACTTTAGTTGTTACTCTTTTAAGAGGCAAACTTTCATTTTTATGTAATATTCTGGATGATGTTAAATTGAATGAATGATTTTTTTTTTGTATGGCTCTGAATGTTATTTAATTGCTATTTTGCTTAACCATCAATATAATCTGCGGAAAAATGCACCTATGTTAGATTAGTTGTTACTAACCTAACATGGGTCATCACAACAAATCAGCTCAAATCTGATAGCAACTTCTGAAGAGCATCAGAGGAAAAAGGAATATAGAGACAATCCTGGCCATCAGAGTGCTTCCTCGCCTTCACCAATCCATGATCCCTAAACTCTGTAAGATGTGAATTAAGAGTAATCTGACTGCTGACGAGAAAACGCTCGCGGCACTTTGTGTAAAGAGCATTAAAAGGCATTCCTGTAAGAAGACATTTTGCATGATGTTAAGCAAAATATGAGAACTTCACATATAAAATAACAGGCTATGTGAAAATATGACATCTTACCTTCCTCTTTCTCGTTAGCCAGTTGATGCTCGGCAAGAACTTTGAACACGCTTTGTGCGTTCGGGGTCAAGCTTTGCAGAACTATTGCAGCCGTTTGTGCGCACTGCTTAGCTGTGCCTGAAGTGAGTATTAGAGGAAAGAAAATGCCTTCGAACTTATAAGGTGCAAAGGTTGGAACATGATGCCAACTCCAATTGAACTGTGTATAAACCATCTTCTTGTCCCATACTGGTATGTAAAAAGAAACAATTAGAGACAAGGAAGATGCCTAGTGTTAGACAAAATGGCGAGCAAACAACAAAGAACCAGCAAACACAATTACAAAATCACAACGTAAGAACATGTGATTTTACATGAAAAACTCATGAGAAAAACAACATAATGGAGAAGAAATGGCTACACTAGACAAAACCAAAACAAATTGTAAATGACAGATAGATGCCTTAATCCCTAGTATCAAACATATATATATATACAAAAGATTTATGTAGCCTATTATAACCATTAGAAAAGAATTTTTCTATTTAGAACTTAGGAAGGGGCTACTATTTGATTTGCACAATGAAAACAAAGGATTCATATAGCTAATCCCACCTAATGGGATTAAGACTTAGTGTTATTGTTATATATGAATATTACAAAAATGCAAATGATTAGGGCAAGAACATACCGACTATTTTCAATGTTTTGAACAAGCTAAAACTTACACAAATGCGCATTGACATGATCGATAGAAGCGATGACACGAACATTTAAGCAGGATGCAATGCGTGCAAGGTGCTGTTGCAATTCCGAATCTCTCAGAGCAGGCCCATCTATATTATGAATAACAAGGCATACAAACGAGTCTTTCTCTTCCACACTTTCGTTTAGAAAAGTTAACAGATCGTCGACAGAGCATGCATTAAACTGCTGCTGGGTTTTTAGTCTGTTTTTTTTTGAAGCCTTTGTCCTACAGTGTCGCTTATCCTGGAGGAGTTTGGCAATGGTGATCATAACCTGCAAGGGAAGTTCGCTTGAGACTGTAAAAAAAACTCTCAGCAAATATCACTAGCAGCAAGAAAAATATGATCCCCTATTCCCAATTCACATTCTTTGCATTTTTTACAGCAGGGATAAAAACTTTAAATTAAAATGAAAAATGGGTAAACGGTGAAATGAATTTGTAATTCAGTGAAGTGAGGAGCAAATTATAATAAACCTTGTGTGGATGGAGAAGTAAAGAAATATTAAACTAGCCCAAAGAATTATATCATAGAAACATGTTCTTTACAGGAAGAACATCTGGTCCTCTAAATGAAAATATCAATTTGCTTGAAAGAGAAATAACATAATACATATTATAACTACTAACAAATGAAAATATCAACTACTTTAGTTTGCCATGAACTGCGGTGGGGGAACTCAGCATACTGAGAGTTTAAGAAACAAAAAAAAAACAAATTCAAACATAAATAAGATTATTGAAATCAGAATAATCAGTAAAATAGAGGTCTGACATGATAATAATTAAATAAGAGATAATGGAAACTGATGTTCTTCAATATAATGTTCAGTGCACCTGCTTTAGATTACTTGAAGGGAGATAACCATTGATAACAACCACATCGTAATCAGTTAATGCTGCAGAAGCAAAATCTTCAAGCAGTGCTTTCTTCGAGCCAAAACCATACATCAGAAGTCCAAATCCACACCTGATGTAAAACTATTATAGGTTACTTAGGTTATTAGGGTATTAATTCAAACATGCCAAAATGCGCCACAGAATCAACAATAACTAAATAGCAAAGGCATAAAAAAGCTTAAATGTTGTTGATGCTTTCAAGCGCATAATTGTTAGATAACCTAACGAGTAACTAGTGACTAGTCACTAGCATTGAGATTATAGCATGATGAGCGAAGATCAAAAGATCAGAAGGTCAGAATCAACTATTACATTGAACAAAACTTAAAATGAAGCAAACAAGAAAAACCACGATTATGAGATGTGTAAAGAGAAATGTAAGAATAGGAAAAATTATGGAGCCACACCACCATAAGAAGAAATTCACAAAAAGATAAATATAGAGTTACAGAGAATTTATCAATCACTTAGAGGAATGAAGGAATCACCGCCTTTTAATTTTATTTTTTTTCTCCTATCAAATTTCTCCTTATTCTCACTCTAGAGTTTAAAGCTCTTTAGCCACCACAAAGCTCTCTCACAGCAAAATAGCACACACTAATCCTAACATCACATGTTAACTCTTATATGGGATACCAAACAAGACCTTTAGTGCCCTAAACAGTCTTAGGAAACATCACATCCCGAGTTGGGATTTCTGCACACACCTAGTATTGAAGAATCAAAAAATAATATTATTTGGTATCATTAAGAGTTTAATCTTGAAGTTATCTGAGAAACAAACTTCTTATTATACAAATGCATTAATATTTTGCTACATTGTCTTATTTGTATTCTTATCTCTTTTTCTCTATATTTTTTAATTATGCCTTAATTTGAGGCAAAGTTTCCTTCAAACCCTAGAATTTTACACAGTTTTTGTTGTTATTAAATATAGTACTTTTGTTTAATAAAAACAAAAAATCTGAATCTTTTTTATTTATGAACAAATACTTAGATATTAGGACTATATTATTGTTAGATGCACAGAGCAACACAGCTATTGAGATTTCATCTGGTCTTCATTGGTTCAGCTAGTGTGGTGCTCATATTTCCAGAGACAAGACAGGTGGCAGTTTTCTAACACTTTATTGGTCTAGGTTCCAAGTGTTTCTCTGTTGAGGATGCTAGTGTCAGCCCTATTTTATTATTGAGGATTCTAATGATTTCTTGCTTTTGTAGATTAGGAACTCTGTGTGTTTGATGAAGTTTTAATGCTTTCTGATTGACATTCAGTACAAAAGAAATAATTAACAAAGAATACTATTTGTTAAGAGCTAGCAGTCGGTTTTTTGAAAGATTTTATTCCTCTACATGCACATTTCATTAGGTATCATTAGTATTTAATTCTTAGTTGGACTTTAATAGTTGCTTTGAATTGACAAATTGATGTCAAAGCATTTTTTCTGCTAATATGTGTGTGTGTGTCCAAGAGAGATTTTATGAGATTGAGAAGTTAGCATTGTTTTCCACAATGGTGAAGGAGCGTGAAATAGTCTCCAACTTGAGTACGAGCTTGTCCTCAAATGCCATTTTTTTATTTTTTCAGCTTTACAATATTTTCATGAAGTGCATTTTTTAAAAAGAAAAAAATAAATTATTAATACTAAGAGAATGTACATAAAGGGTGATTTCCAAACAGCCAACTTAACACGCACACATGAAGAAAGCCACCAAACTAAAGGAACAAACAACAAAAACTTATAAATGAATAAATAATACAATATAGATGTAACAACCCAAAGTCGTTACTTTGCAAATTAGGTCAAAACTCGCATTAAAAATCAGGATCCTGGGGAATTTCGAATTAGGACAAACAAAATACCATAGGTAAGATTTATTTTAAAGAACAAAGTGCCCTAGTTTGGAAGAAATTCGAATAACGGAAGCTCCCGTTTTATTTCCTGAATTATTTAAATTCATTGAAATACGCGCCCAAATTCATCATTTTCGGTGTCGTTATGATCAGTATATTATTTAAAGACTCATCGAGAAGTTTCATCAAATTCTGAGCACCGGTTTGATTGTGATTAATTTTTGAAATTTTAAACTCAAAAAAATTAATATAAAATAAAATATTATTCCGAATCGAAAATTTTTGGCGCGAGGGTGTTCGTAATATTATAACACACCTCGGTGTCAAGTTTCGTTGTATTTAAATGCTAAACGATGAAAAAATACGATTAATTTAAGTTTAAGTAATTTTAATAAATTTCCTTATAAAATTCCCTTTTCCCCCTTCTCCCCATGACAGCATGCGGAATCTCCCATCTTACGGCAGTTAAAATCTTAAATGGCCAATCAAAGACCCCATTATCTTCTTATCCTACCCCTCTTATCCCATCCCTCCTCCTCTCTATTAAAACCCCCTCCCTTCCCTCCTCCTCCCCACACAACCTTCTCTTCCTCTCCCAACAGCTGCAACTCCCAGCTCCTCCTCAGCCCCACAACCCTCTTCCCTCAGCCTCACAGCAGCAGCAGCCCCTCCTCCCTCAGCCTCACGGCAGCAGCCCCTCCTCTTCAGCTGCCAGCCCTCCTCCCTCAACCTCATAGCAGCAGCCCCTCCTCCTCAGCTGCCAGCCCTCCCCCTCAGCCATACAACAACAGCAAGCTGCCAGCCCTCCTCCCTCAGCCTTACAGCAGCCGGCAGCCCCTTGCCAAGCCTCCAGCAACCTCTCATTCTCCCACAGCCAGCAGCTTCCTCCCTTCTCCTCTCAAACAGCAAGCTCTCAGCCCAACCAGCTCCCCATCCCAGCCGACAACCCCCTGCCAAGCCTCCAGCAACCTCTCCTTCTCTCCCAGCCAGCAGCCCCCTGTCAAGCCTCCAGCAACCTCTCCTTCTCTCACAGCCAGCAGATCCCTCCCTTCTCCTCTCAAACAGCAAACTCCCAGCCCCAACCAGCTCCCCATTCCCAGCCGGCAGCCCCCTGCCAAGCCTCCAGCAACCTCTCCCTCTCCCACAGCAGCAGCCCTCCTTCTCCTCTCCAAATAGCATCCCTTCCTCCCTCTTTTCCCCACAGCAGCCCCCCTTCTCCTCTACAACAGCAGTCCTCTCCTCCTCTCAGCCCTACAGCACCAGCCATCTTCTCCTCAGCCCCTACCAGCAGCCCCACAGCTCTCCTCTAGCCTTCAGCCTTCCTTCATTTTTCAAGCAAATCCTAATCTAAGGTAAGAAATGAAATTTTTCTTTTTGTACTTAATCATAAGTATGATAATAATAAATAATAATATTAAACATCTCAAATACATTGTTCACATTATCATAATGGATAACAGTGAAAATGTAAATAAAGATGTCTATTATATTTCTAATCAATCAATTTAATTATGCTTTTATTCTTTCATAACATTAATATAATAAGATTACATAAAATGACTAAATAAAAACTTATATCATTATGAGAATATAAAATAATAAAGATAGAAAAAAAAACATAAGTCCTTAAAAAAAATAATATTCCTTAAATCATTGGCTAAATATTAAAATATCAGAAACTTAAATGCAGATTGAGCAAACTGTCACTTATCTAAACTTAAAGGACAAAAGGTACACAGTATATGACAAGTATTACATTTTGTATTGTTACTACCGCTTAAGTTTTAATTGCTTTGAGCCAAAATTTCAATTTGAAACTTGGTTGGTTGTTCGAAACTAACGTGACAACATTCATGGCTAGTTACTGGAAAAATGATATCAGTAACAGCATTCGTGGCTAATTACTGGAAAGAATACATCAATAATAGCATTCGTGGCCAATTATTGGAAAAATGACATCAGTAACGGTATTCGTGGCTAATTACTGGAAAAATGACATCGGTAATAGCATTCGTGGGTTGTTACTAGAAAGAAGACATCAGTAACAATATTCGTGGCAGGTTACTGGAAAAATGACATCAGTAACCTGCATTTTTGTACTAATATCTTTTGCAGGAAATAAATTATTTCATTTGCGTTTTTACCTTAATATTTTCCTGCATCTCTTTCGCAAATCGAATCTCTGCTATTATAAAATATAATACTGCATTGATTACTGTGGCACTTATAGTACTCTCTAATTACTGGAAATTCTAATCCCGGTATTGTTTGTTGTACAATACCAGGTCAGGTACTTCTGGAATAGCTTAAACAAGAACCCTAATGCTTAAAATTTTCAATCTGCAAATGGATCTACGACGGCGCTGTTTTTGCTTATATTTTATATTATATTTATTTTTCGCTTTTGTACGAGGAGTACGATGTCAGATCTTGTAATATGAAGTTTAAACTAAATGAGAAATGTCTTTTATATTTTATATGTGTCCATTTTCTTTCATTACTCAATATGATCCTGTGGTAAGTGAACACCCGATATCGGAATGGTTTCCGCTAAACCGGCATCGGGCCATCACAATAGAAATCAAGAAACCTAATCCCAGTATAAACAGTTCAAAGCGATTGAGCCCAGACTAAATTTCTCAAACCCTGAGATAGACGCATTGAGGTACCAGCTACCGAGCATTAGCCGTCACATCAAGCCAAAAATAACAATAAGGAAGTTCGTGAGCAAACAGCTTAAAGCCAAAAATGTTTCAGCTTCAGAAAATCCCAAACAGTTATATTCAGCTCCACAAAGTGCATATCCAATCTCAATCAAATGCTTCTAGCTGAATCCAAATTGTAAATATTAAAATCTTCCATAAAGTGGTTACTATTGTAAAAATATTAAGATTGATCATCATGATTGATGAACAACATTAAAATAATAAAAGCCTAAATTTTTCAAATTCTTCCACTCCTTCAATTGACGTAATGAATTAAGCTTAAGTTTTCTAGCATGCATGTTGTAAGATTCCAATGGATGAAACTACAGTACACTTTCCCAAATTAAATAATAAAAAATCAAATGGTACTAATACGGAAAACTTTTGCAAAACTACCGAAATGCTAATATATCTCCCTATAATATATTTTGATATTATTAAAAAAACAAATTTATATCCACAACTTTGATTTGAAACTCCATAAAATCAGTTGCAAAAATTAAGACTCCCAACTAACATTAATTGACTTTCCATACTATGCTTCTTAGTTATTACAAGTCAGTTGTCCCCATTCCTCTTCTCGGATAATACTAGTTGGAAATCCGAACTAGACTTTTGGGCTCTTTTAGATCATCTTTTCTGACTAGCTTTGTTCAACAACAAAGATCAACTGCTAATAAATACATTTGACTTGTAGTCAATGTTACTCAATTATCTTGCAAATTAATCTCTTAATCATGTGCCACTCCTATAGAGAGAAAACTCACATGTGAACTAGGCTTAAATTAAGAAAAAAATCTTTTTTTGCTTTCTCATTAAAATCCCATTCAACTAGACTAATGGTCTCTTATTTCTTGTTAATCATGTAGGTGATAATCAGCTTCATGATTTCAAGCAACAATTCCTCAACTTCTCGTCTTGCCCCAAGAACAGCATGTTCATCAGTGGAAAATATTTAAGTTTCCTCCTTTAGCATAGCCAGCTCAAAGGACGGCAAGTTCTCGATGTTGACCAATGAGTACACATTCATATATGCAAGAACTCTAGCTAATTAGCATTATTATTAATCTTCTAAATTTCTATTAATAGCTCATATTTGATCGGCTATAACCTTTTCCTATTATTCATTAGTGTTCCTTTAAGGTGTGCAATCATACCAAATATTCTACTTCAAATAGTTTTTTCACTATATGTTGTTCAAGTCTAGCCTTGCATTATTGTTAGGATGATTCAGATGTTATTCTTCATTCGATTAAATTTTATGAATCCTTCAAGGAATCTATCTACTCACTGAGATCGTCAACTGGTGGATGTTATTCAAACTCTCAGGTAGCAGTTGACATCAAATGGGCTAGTTGGCAAGATGTCAAGAAAAGCCTCCAAAGGTATTGCTGTTGTTAATCATAGATCAGTCGATTGAAAGCAACTACATATATGCCAATCTTTCAGCTATGCCCTCGGCAATTTACTGTGAAACTCTCACAACAATTGAACAATTATCCTATTTATCATCTTTTAGCTAAATATTTGATGGCTAAATAACGTACTTCTCTTGTGGGAGGTGTCCATCACACCCCATAGATTCTTCTAAAACATGCTAAAAAATCAGTCAAATATTACAACAGAACAAAACAAGCAAATACATGCTGAAAGAATAATCATGTGATTCTCCTATGTATTAGTCTTTTGACATAGCAAGAGTGATCATTTTAAATATGTCGATTACACCATAAACATAATTATATCAACTCTTCATAGTTGGAAATCTTAAAGAAATTTTATTTAAATGTTTTCCGCTATCAGCTTACATTGGCTAGTGTTTACAAATGCTGTTTTTGTTACTCGACTTTGCTGTGCTGCATATCACATATTAACTACATCTTCCTTCATCCTAGATCAATAAATACAACATGAAAGTTCAGTAGTATCTTATCAGCACCAAAATGACGTGGCATTTCTGATGAGCAAGCCTCTTAAATCTATTGTACTCGACAACTCCAATTTGGTATGCACTGTCAAATATTCTTGTAAGAAATACCTCATCCGCAGTTGAATTCTTAGTTGATTGGCGCTATTATTCGACACTTCTCTCAGTATTTTTTAAAATGATTCTAAATTCTTCTTCCTCAAACACCTCCCCATACTCATTGGCAGGAGACTTATCAACTTTTATTCAGCATCGTTTGATCCATTAATGGTTAAGAAAATATATCAACTATCTTGTCGATATTCCCTTCTTATAAACAACCACCAAGTTGAGCAATTGAAAAACGGCCTCTCATTAAAAAGCCTAGATTGTTGAGTTATGTTTTGCTTGTTGATAATGTGATGAATGATAATGAATGTGAATTAATATCTCTCTCGGAAGAAACTAATGCTTCCAATATCTAATAGGTTAGTGTAGAGCTAACAAGTCTATATCAATGATCGAAAGATTTAATTGTGCTCCCTATAAAGACTTGGTGTAATACTAATTGGCCATTCTGCATGAACACTGTGTTGATTGCAAATCCCAATGCATCAACTACTATTTAAGAAAATTTGTAATGGTTCAAGAAGAACAAGAGCACATGACAAATTTTATCATTAGATTCTCTGAATGCTTTTCTAAGTTAGCTCTTCGATGAAACGATGGCTAACTTTTACGAGTTATCACCAAAAAGTCCTAGATAAATTTTTTGTATAATAGCACACACCATAAAGGCATGTGTCTTTGTGGCATTAGTCAGTTGAGGTTAGTCAACAATTGATAACTTTGTTAAAATCAATCTTGACTCCTTTGCCGATCTCAAAAGCCAAGATACAAAAGTACTAACGTTTAGAATTTGCACTTCCTTGAATTAAGATGACAACATTTCACTCATGGTAGCCTAATACCTTCTCCAAGCAATATGCATTTTCCCCTCGGACTTATTATCGATGAGCATATCATTTAAATATATACCAACGCAGAATCACTGAACTAAAGCCTTAAGAAGTCATCAACCAGCCACATAAAGATTGTATATCCTAAATAGCATTATCACCCACTCATAGAAACCCTGTCGGTATAAATGTTACATTCCAAGTACCCACTCATAGAAACCTTGCCGTTTTTTCCAAAATCTACTCGGACTGATGCTTCACCAGGTGACTTGGAGCGACTTTCTGTCGATTATATAACTGCAACTGATTTTATATCAACAACATCACTTCAACCATCTATCGACTGAGTGCTACTCGGTGATACCATCTAAGTTTCATCTCCATGATTTCTTGGAATCCCAACAAATGGGATTGTCTCTTGTCCATGAACTTTGCAATGTTCTTAAAAGAACACCCTTAACAGGTCGTTTACTCCTTCAACAATAACCGTGTAACTTCACTCTCATACCATAAGCATGATTTGCCTTGGCCAATTGTTACTTCCTCTAAGCCTTACTCAATCTGACCAAACAAAATTAAGGTTTATTTTGTAAGGATATGTGCAGCAAGTTAAACAACAGAAATAATGGAAAAGAATATGCTCAAAATTTCCACCGCAAATCTTCCAACTCGAAAATTCTCCCATTCAAAAGAACATTTCAGCTATTTAAACTGATAACAAATAGTTGATTGCATGTAACAAACCAACAAATATATAACAGCCTTCTTTTACGTGATTGCAAAAGGAAACAAACTCATAAATAAATAAATAAAAACTATTATTATCAATTTATGAAATATGCACATTTTCTAAAGTACAAGGTTCATCAAAGAAAACACACTCCTCAAAGTTTTTTGCATATTTTTTAATTCTCATTAGTAATGATTGAATTTAGTTGAGCTACAAAAAGCTCGACATATCTTATTCCATCAACTCGAACTCAGTAATATGCTGCTTAACCTATCTGAAGAATATTGATGCTACCCTAAATATTTCGCGACCAAGATTTTACTTCTCAGATGTTATAAGCTGATTGTCGATTATTACTAGTCAAGTTGTCCCGACTAGTCTTCATTGCACCCTTGGATTGGTTTTCCCGGCTATTCCATAGGCAGCAATGCTCGACTACTAATGAAAAATGCTCAGCTTTTAATCAGTGTTGCACGGACGTTTTCAATTGATCTCTTGATCATTTTTTCCTTGAAGCTATATGAACAACCTCAATAGTCTTCTTAACAAAATTAGTTAAATTTGGTTTTTAAAGCTGAAAGAGAATACAAAAACAAGTTGCACAAAATACTATTTAGCATTATTAAAGTTACAAGTTAAAATTTAAATAATAAATAAAATCAACATCCTGCAACATGAAAGCTTCAGTTTTCCTGCAAAACAAGTTCCTAAATCCAAAGCTCCAAATTATCCTATTGGAGATTGCAATAAAAACAAGGTGAATGGATCCAACAGTCGAGTCTTCACTCCAAATGGATAAGGTTATCAATGCTCAAAATAATGACAAAAATGATAAAATTCATCATGGCAAGGCTTAAAAGAAAATAATATAGAGTTGGCAAACCTCAGTTCAAACAACCACCTAGAAAACAGGTCCTTATAACTCCTAAACAAAGCAGTAATCCCTGCCTCATTTTTCAGCCTTAGTTCAGATGCTGCTGCTCGTAAAACCTAACATACACCAAAAGGAATATCCATGCTTCAATAAAAAGATATCTCAAATAAAAAAAAATTAAAATTATAAAAGCTGTTACATAATAAAAATAACAATCCTCCCACACTCTAGAAGAACAAAAGCACAAGTTGATTTATGGCAAAGGAAAAAAAAATATGACGACAGTTTTTGGCTACGATTTCAAAACCTGCTCGTCAACGATGTCAATATCAGAGATCTTGCGGGCTGGATTTTTGCGACTAGAGCCGCCAAGCTCTCTTGCAAGAAAATAGTTCCGGGAAAACCCCAATTCTTCCATGTCCTCACCTTCATCATCCATAGCCGCCAACCCACAGAAATATAGATCGATAATCAGCTAATTGCCCTAAGGTGCAGCTTATTCCTGCCAAGTCTTAAAATGAAAAAATTGTTTAAGAAATCCCAATATGTAAGGAATGTCATTAGTGTGCATTAGCAGAAACAATTATCTCAGTTATGCATTAATATTCCAAGTATTTTATCATTTTATACAAACTAACAGAAATTGAACAAAAAAACACTTAACAAAACAATAAAAAGGATAGAAAGATAGTGCAGCATAAAACTACCTTACTGAATCAACAGCAGGAAAGAACCATAACTGGGAGGCATACGAACTCTGGACACGCATTGACAGCAGGGACTAAAAAATATGAAAATTAAAAGCAGTGGCAAGCGAGAATTTCCATAAAGGGTGAAGTTGTGGACACCTGCAGCAAGGAACAAAGCAAGAATTTCTTGAGTGGGAGTGCAGTTGAATTATAATATCAAGAATAACAGCATCACACATGTTTAATATATGACAAGAAAAATAATAACAATAATGAACTAAAAATACAAAGCATCACATACGCTCAACTCATAACAAAATAAAATAAAACAAAAATAAAGAATTCACACTTGCATTGGATATGACAATTTCAGACAGACAGATGAAAGTAAAACCAATAATTAATATAACATTTCAACAATTGAGCTGCATACGACCAATACTATTTGTTCAATTTGAGCAACTGTAAATTAAATTTTGAAAAAATTATAAGTCCAATAAAGAACACCCTACTAAAATAGGGTCCGATTGTAATGGGTACAAGACATCTGCACGTCACAAGAATAATAGTCTTGGTAGCCCAAACTACCTGAAAAGGTGACAGGTGGGCTCAGCAGTAACCCCCAGACGCGCAATTGCGGACTCATCCACAACATTCATGCAACTACTACTATCAATCACTAGTTTGCATGACTTCTCCCCTGCTCGGAAGAAAGCTTGGAAGATGTTGGTCCTCCAATAATCAGCAGACTCTCGGAATGTGGCCATCATACATCTCACCACTAGGAGGCTCGGGTCAAACTCTTCATCAATGGTGGCCCCTAAGTCAAGCTCATTCAACACAACACCAACATCATCAATTTCGGCTGGGGCAGACTCATCGTCACTAGCCCCCTGAATCAACAATGTGGTGAGCTGCTTGGTGCAGTTCTTGGCATAGTGCCCAAACGTACCACATCTGAGGCACTTAATGTGTGCCAGACTCACAGCTCCTACGGGGGCCTTTCCCTTATCCTCTCTTGTGGCCACACTCGTAGTCTTGGCTCCATCACTTCGAGCCTTCAAGTCATCCCGTCTATCAGTCCTAATCGTTTCAGATGTCTTATTGCTACTCTTTTGATATGCCTCTATATCAATCGCAATAGACACAGTGCCTTCCAAATTATATACGCCGTAGCGAATGAGTTCGCTACGAATCCCTGGCCTCAATCCGTACTTGAATTTGGACAGGGTTGTCCAACTCAGACTCACGGATGCGGCAGCGTATCATGAGATCTTTCATTTCGACGCGGTGCTCTGGGACGGTCCTAGTGCCCTGACGCAATGCGGTCAGCTCATCGCGTAGTCGACTCATGTGGTATGCCGGTATGTACTGGGCCTCCAATAGGGCTTTCATCTCAGCACAGGTAGTCACTGGAGGAAGCCCATCGTACTCCATCTGTCTCTCTTTTCCTAGCCAGAAGGTCTTCGCTTCCAGGGTGAGTATCATCTTGGTGAAGTGGACCTTCTGATCCTCATACATACCGTACTAGTCAAAGTAACTCTCTATGTCAAGAATATAGTCTGTAAAAATCTTGGGGTCCATCGTGTCGTCATAGCTAAGAGGGTCTAGCTTGAGGACACGTGTCAGGTCTGGGCATCTGTCTAGCATAGGTTTATCAAAGCCATTCTCAAATCAAGGGTAGTCATCACGTTCCCAGGGTGGGAATCCACGACGACCATCTCGTCCTCTGGGAGGTGGTCCGTAATAATCCTCTCGTGGGGGGCCCGAACATGACGTCTCACATTTTTATGCTTAGCAGGTATGGGTCCCTCCTCCTCCTAGCGCTGATCACCAAAAGGGGCGTCAGGTCGAGCCCTAAATGTTTCATCATATCTAACATCCCGAGGTCCAGCAGGTCTGGGCCTCGGTGTACGCGCTCCCTGATATATCTCTGGAGTTAGTCTATCCTCATCTCGCTCGTGGTGTAAATCATGTGGACCTAGATATGGGTCCAGATCCTCATAAGGGGCATCCACTCGAGTCAGGAAACGGTTCGTGGATGGTTCACCTCCTGAACCTGGAGAGTTAGATCCTCCACCCATGTGCTCCAGTTGGTTCACCCGTCCTATAATTCCTCTCATATCCGCTCTCAATGTGTTCATATCTTCCCTCAGGTGGTGTTTCTCTGCGTTCCATTCCATGCAAAAGTTCCTAAACCAGATAGGTTCATCAAGATTCAAGTGTGGTGCAACATGGAGCATTTCCTGCGGTTGGTGCATCTCAGATTCTAAGTGCTGACTGTGGCTACCCATGCTAATCGTCCTACCACTCCTCAGATGCATGCAATGATGAATGCAATTTTTTTTAAAATATGTATGAACCTAGACTCCTGACTCCTATGTAAGCAGTGACGTGAACCTTAGAAGAATAGGATTCTGAAATTTGAAAAAATTTCAGAACCTCGCTCTGATACCAAATTTGATGTAGGGCAACACTAGGGTAAGGTGTTGCCAGGCTCTAATGCAATCCTAGGGTTCGTGAATGTTTGTGAATGCAAATTTTAAAATGTATTCGATAATTTAAGCACATTTTTGCACAGCTGTTTCAATTCATTTAAGCTTTAGCAATTGCCTACATAATATTTCACATTAATTTGAAAAAACTTTCGTTGGCGATGAGGTGTCGTGAATCACGAACGGGAAGAGCGGTCAACATCGATTCCGGATCAAAGGGAAGGCTCCGATCTGGAAAGGAAACTCGCAATTCGAGTTAGACTTGCCATACGGGTGTGTTTGGAGGCGTCTCCGTTCCGAAAACACTCGCAGCGACCAGATTTAGATTTGTGCTCCTACAAATAACTTCTACCCGAAAATCGCACGAGAAAATAATTAAATAAATTCAATTTTAGGGTTTAGGAATGACAAACACATGCCGGTTTAAACCGGGAGCGAGAATGGTGATCCGGGAAGGTTCCTTGCGTGAAGCGGACTAGTGTCAGCGTCATCGTGGGTTAGAAGACCAGCTGTTGCGATTCTGGTGGAGGGTGGACATGGCGGAGGCAGCAGCTATGGTGGCGGTGGCGGCTATGACAGCGGCGGCGGGGGTGAAGGAGGCTATGGCGACAGCAACGGCGGCGGCGGCAGCTACGACGGCTATTCTGCAGGGGAAAAATCCAAAGGCAGCAAGGCGGAGGGTCCGGAAGGTGGCGGTTAGAGCTTGGAGAAGGAGGATTCGGAAACTAGGGTTTCTCTGGGGAAAATAAGGGCAGTTCTCGTTGTTTAGAGAAAACTTAGAATTTCTATTAAAAAAAAATCTCCTCATAAAATACAGATTTTGAGTATTTATAATACTCTCAAAGCAATCAAGTCCTTAGAGTATTTTTAATAAACAATCGGAGGCTAATATTCGTCTCTCCGATCAATGCATGAAACGGACAAAAATAAATGCATAAAAAAAACGGCTCTTGAAACGGACGAAAATAAATACATAAAAATAAAACAGCAACGTCATGGCCGGTACGGGTCCGGGCAGGCTCGGCGGCGGGACCCGCGTCGAAGATGGTCTCCATCAGTTATGTTTAACAGAATCCTAGTACTTATCCAGCATATACAATTCGGAATATCAAAATATTAACTTTAAACTGTAGGAAACTTAAATAAAAATTTAATGACTTAGTTAGAATAATGATGCATCTGTGTCTTCCTGGATTATCAAACTGTTTTAAATGATACAAGAGAAACACTAAGCTGCAGCTATCCTTATCGATTCAAAAGAAAAAGATTTCATTTTCATTGCGTCAGATCCAATTTAATCTTAATTATTAATAGAAAGTTCATCAACTATACATTGCTTGTCACCCAACAGATTATTCCTAATATTAACCACTCTATTCTTACAGCTTTGCATTTTAACTGACGTAGGCCAAGGTAATCTAGATAAGTTCTGTTACTATTAGACAACTAAGTTCTTGCAAAAATCTGCATTAAAGGGAATAAATACTAGCTGCAGGGTCATAAAAAAAATCTTCATGCTAACCAATTTTGAGAAAATTTTACAACATTAAATCAGAAATTTCAGAAAATCAATTTCTGAAATCAAATTGTAATGATAAAAAGGGAACTTAGCATTCGCTACAGATTTGTCTTAATGAAAATCCTTCTCACAAATTTGATGATTTTAAGACTAAGGAAAATATCACAGCAGCCCAAATATGTAAGTCGAAGTTCCAAATCTGCTAATCTACATCTTGATAATTTTTAATAAAGATCTATTTGTGTGGAAAGCAAATCATATGCCCAATAAATAAAGCTAAGTAAGGATGACAAATCCAATTTAGTTCCATTCATTTAACAAGTTCCAATATATTTCAGGATATTAGTTCTTAGATTATAAATCTTTCAGTCGATTCTATAAATCCTAATGGTGAATTGAAATGTTTTTAATGCAAAACCCTATTTCTTTAATACAGAGTTTTTATCCTAATAAGTACTTTACAGCAATCGGAATAAGATTTTCCATACCTTGTGCGATCGGGCAAGGCTCGAAAGGTCAGCAGAGGATGAAGGAAGTTCGGGCAGGTGTGACGGTGGTCGACAGCAGTAAGTTCGATGTTCCTCGCGTCCTCTTTAGACTGCGGTCATCGGAGGAGAAGAAAGTCGGACGGAAATGTTGGGAGGTTCCTGAGAGTAAAATGGCAACTCAAGCGAAGCCGCAGCCGTTACTCTTGCATTACCTATTTTTTACTATTTTTTTAGAAGTATTGCTATATAATTTTTAAATATTTTTAAAAAATTATTGATGATTAAAATTTAGAAAATTAAGTATAATAAAAAATATGTCTTATAAAAATATATTTTTAAATTTTAAATTTTAATAATTCATAATTATTTGAGAAATATTTGAGAGCTTATTTTTTTTATTTTAAAGTTGAGATGAATCTTTGCCCTTTCAAATATAAGAAAAAAAATTAACAGCAATTATGCTTTAAATATAATAGTATTGTTATACTTACATATTAATATATATCAAAATATATATATCAAAATATATATATAATATATTAAATTAATGTGTAAGTAGATTATTAGTTGAATACATTTTTTTTATAAGATCTATATGTAAAAAAAAAAAAAAAAAAATTTTATTAATTTTAAATATTTTTTGATATATATTTTTATATAAAATACTATTTTTTTTAAATATAAAATAGATGTTAATACATTGAATTGTTTTTGGTGGCCCAGTTGATTTAGGCGCCGTTCCCTCTGCTGCAGTAATTATTTTTTTTAATAACCGAATTAAGCTATTCATAAAATTAAATTAGTTTGTATTTTATATAACTAAAATATTTACTTATACATTTTAATTATTATGAATTAAATAATGATAATAAATATTTTAATATTGTTTGGCACTACTGATAGAGGCATTATAGTAATTTACTTTAGATTATTCTGATTCATTTTGACTCCAAAAATCTTAAAATTTTAAACATTTGTTTTTTTTGTTTTTAAGCATTATTTTATTTTTCAAAATTAATGTTGTATTTTAATTTTCTAAATAATATTAAAATATTTAAAATATTTTATTCTTATATTTTCATTCCAATTTTGCTTTTATATATATATATATACTTTTTTTTTTGGATATTAATAAGATGTATGATTTTGTAGTAAGTGATTTTATGCTTAATTGCATTTGTTAACTTTTTTACTTATTTCAATAACTTTCCTCAATCTTGATTCATGAGAATATCACTAAACTACTTAAGAAAAATATTAGATTTATACATAAATATATATCAAAAAATATTCATGATAAAAAAAAAAAATTTTTTTTTTTAATTTTTATATATTGACCCCATAAAAAAATGTATTCAATCAATAATCTACTTACACATTAAATTGACACACCATCTATTTATTTTAATATATATTAGTGTGTAAATATAGTAATACTCGCTACTTAATTGCATTTGTTAACATAGATATAACTAATAAAAAATAAAAATTCCTATCATTGTTTAAATAATTACAATTTTTATAATTAGTCAATTTAGTTATTATAAGTTTAATTTAAATAAATAGCATTTAATTAATTAAAGACATTAACGTTTATTAATAAATAACTTTTAAATGATAATATTTATTAATAATACAAGCAAGATTTACTTAGTAACTAATTGATTATTTGAAAATTAGCTAACTATTTGCAAGAGTTACTGAAATTAATGAGCTTATTTATTACTTAAATGATTTAATTAATTGTTCTAAGATTATGCACTTATAGATGTATATTTACTTTACTTTATCAAATCAAATGAAAACTATGATAAGAATTTAATTAAATTATATAAACTAAATCAATTACTAAGATAACTACGAGAATATTAATAACTAGTTTCTAAGAATAAAATACTTAATTTATTTATACTATTGTATATAAAGTGTAACAAAAGCAATTATACTTTTTAAGAAATGAGATAATAATAATTACTACTCTCAATGAAAAATAATGAATCATACTATTAATAAGCATACTTTAAGCCGAGCATTAATATTAATTAAGTTATGCTTTGCTTTTAAATTATAATTAACTATTTAAATGTTGTTGTTTTTTTTCATTTTTTAAATAGAATTTAGAGTATATCAATAATACTTAAAATATTTTTAAGTATTATTTGTTCCAACATAAGCATTATTAAAATTAAAATAACATAAATATTGATATAATTATTATGAGTATTAATTTATTGAAAATACTATGATTACACAAGAATATACACCAAAAAGTATTCAGGATTAATTAAAATTTTTTTTTTTGTAATTTTTATATATAGGTCATATCAAAAAATGCATTCAACTAATAATCTACTTATATATTGAATTGACACATCATCTATATATTTTATTGTATAATAGTGTGTAAGTGTAGCAATACTTTTAAATTAATTCAATAATAAGAACACTTGAATCTATATTCTAAAATAGAAATTCATATTGGAAAGAATATCTTAAGTGCTCATTAACAATTATATTTAACAACCTCAATAAAATCTTTTTTTGTCTCGTTTAATATTATTTATTAGATCTATTGCATCACTCTTCAAAAGTTTTTTATCTAATATAATTTGAATAGTATTTATTTATTATATATTAAAATAATATAAATATTATTTTTAAAATTTATATTTAAATAATTTCTAAATTTCATTGAATATAACTTTTTTGGATTCGATATTAGCTGTTCTAAATACCATTTATTTTAAGAAAAAGCACGTACACGTGGACGGACTGATGGTTCTCACACAGTATCATCATGACCGCATGATCCCAGGTATCTCTCCTCGGTCCCCAGGCGCATGGATTGTAATGGCGGCTGCATTTGAGCGCATCGCAGCCGTTCATCAAAGGATCTCAATGGTCCCCCGCGCTGCGGACGTATCGCAGCACCGGAAAGCGTCAGTGGCTGGAGCAGGGAGGGTAGTGAAGTAATTTCTATTCGACACAAAGAAACCGCTCGCCGCTGAACGCGTTCAACACGCAACAAACCACCGGGCGAAGACCGGTTGGAATGGGTTTAGGCCGAAGAATCGACCGGTGATAGCCGGTGAAACGGACGGCAGGAAATCGCCCACTTGTCCTGCTGTCGTTGATCGATCGCCTTTAACGGCCAGATCCGGGAAACGACACCGTTATATTATCCCGTCACCGTTAACGGGAGTGTCCTTTAAAAGGAATCGCCGGCGTGTTTCCTGATCTAGTTTGATGCCTCTCTGCTTCCTCTGCAAGGAATCGGTGAGAGGGAAGAAGAGATGGGGAGGTACACGAAAAAGTGCAGGATGATCGCGGAGGTCGCTGTGATGGAGGTGACGCAAGCGGTGGGGATGAGGACAAGGGCGAGAACGATGGCCCTTGCGGCGGCTGCGACGGTGGCGGAAGAGGCGGAGAACGGGCAGGGTGAGACCCCGATGAAGAGGAGGAAGGAGACAGAGGAGGCTGCGGTTGATAGATCGGGGTCGGGGGATCTAGAGATGTCGTACTTGCAGCTGAGGAACAGGAGGCTAGTGATGACGCATCGGATTTCGAAATCAGCTAGGAATTCCGACAGGAAAGAGGCTGGGAACGGGGAAAGGGGTCGGATCTCGCGGTGTTCGAGCATCGCATCGTGCGACGCTGCCGAGGAGGAAGACGCCCTTCGGTTGCTGTCTTCCGCCGGCGGCCAGAAGGTGGTGTTGGACCAGAATTTATCTTGTTTTTTTTATGTATCACTGTTTTTCGACTTTAAGCTTACTTGGTTATCGAATTGTGCATCAGCCTCGCGGGGATCTAGGCAGTTCCGGTTGCAATTTCGAGTGCAGCCGACTCAGGTAACTGGATCTGTAATATCTATTTTGTCAAATCCTGCTGCTAGGTTTAATTGTCAGTTATTTGATTGACGTACATCTTTGCTTTGGGTTTAATTCTTCTCTTCTTCAGGAGGGAGATCACTCCTTCAAGTGTGGATGTACTACATACCGGCGAGATGGAGTCAACTGCTGAAAGAGAATCGCGGCAGCAATCTGCACCGCAATTAAGGATGCCGCCGGCCGAAGAGATCGAAGAATTCTTCGCTGCTGCTGAAAAATCGGTAAAGCAGCGATTTACTGCAAGGTAATATGAACATGAAACCCTTCGTTAGCTTTGTACTCAAACCATTCACCGTGTATTTTCGCGGCGTAAATCAGCAGATATTCGCAGGTACAATTTCGATGTTGACCACGAGGTTCCATTGGAGGGACGATACGAGTGGGTTCGAATGAATTCGTAAACACAGGCAATCAATTCAACAAGAAGATCAAACTCAGCGGATTCGAAGGAGGCAAAATTAGCTCAATTTTATATTTCCGCTGTCTTTTTTTTTTTGTCAATGTTTTCCATTTTAATGGGGATTTAATGTACAGCGAAGTAACCAATGCACCTATATCTTCTTAGCTTTTTCTCTGCTCGCAGCTTCGTTTTCGTCATCATGATTTCCCCTTGTCTCTTTCTTCTCTTATTTCCTCCGTGTACGATTTAGAGCTTTTGAATTACTTAGAACCTTCATCCCCGTTCACACACCCAGAGAGAGAGAGAGAGAGGAACACTTTAGCAGAAATGCCTCGCCCTAATCCCTACCACTTCCATGTTTCGCTTCCGCTGTACCTCCTGTTGACGCCGCCTGATCTCCGTAGGAGATTAATCCAACGGTGGATATTTATCGTGTCATTATTAATCTTCTTTCGTTCATTTCGCGTTGCTTCGGAGGTAACGAAGGCCGGCGCCTGAACCAACCCTTCGCGGTGAGTTCACCGCGTAGCGTGTTAGATGGGGGCGTTGCGGTCCCCTAACCCTTTTTTTAAATTCGAATTATTACTATATTATATATTTAAAATGTGAGAAAGAAGTGGTGGGAGGGTTGAAAAAAATGAGTAATAATAATAAGTAATAAATAATAAATATAAAATCTATAAAATAGTAATAATAAATAAATAAAGAAAATGTACTTTTAATGGGCTGCTTCACTTTTCTGCCAAGTGCCAGTTTTTACGTGAAGCTTTCTTTGTCCATGTCAGAATGGCTAAAGCTCAAGAGAGGGTAATCAATCGGGAATCCCTCGCTCACTCCCACGCGGCGTCATGAAATGTGCTAAGCGAGCCTCTTTTCCCTTCAACTCCAAGGCAACGTATTTTTATTTTATCCTATTTTGCTTGTTATTTATTTAATTACTCGGGGTAATTATTCTGATGAAATTATAACGCAATTAAAATTGTAAATAAAAATTGCTTTATTCTTTATCTGATATTTAATATTAAAATAGGCTATGTTTTTGGGATATTTTTTGAATGAAAATATACATATTTTCTAGAAACGGGTTGTTTATTAATTGAAATTGTTGTTGTATCTGTTCATCTAATCATTTTGATGATGAGGGCAAGAAGATGGGCGCCCCAATTAAAAGATTTTATTGACCCATTTTTGCTGTTCTCAAGTAATTTAAATTTGGAATTTATTCTTTGAATCATATTTGAGTAAACATATTTTAAATTAAATCTATGTAAGTAATCATTATACGGTTGATTGGTGCATTTTTAGCAATGCTCCAAGTTAAAATGCTTTGTGATATACTGATTTTGCAAAGGAAGAAGTTAAGGAACAATAGACATTTTCTCTTTTATGTTTAAAATGTATTTCATCAATAATTATATGCTTACGCATAAGTTTATCATCTCATCTATACTTTATTTTTTGACAAAGCAGCCCTCCTTTTTAAATATGTGGACAAACTAGTTTTATAAATTGATTTTAGTTTTCGTTTGAAATAAGTATACAACTTTTATTTTATTGCATTGAGAGTAAGAGCTCCGGCTTTATGATCTGACGAATTCTTCATGAATTTCGTGGAAAAATATCTGACTGCAGAGAGTTGGTTGAACAAGTCAAAGTATCCCACCCCCCTTGATTTCTATCGATCTCAGGTCAACAACTCATATACAATAAAAACTGTTGACGAACACTGCTTTCAGATGCGTGCGTAGTAGCCAAAAACTACTATTTCTTAGAGTTATTTTTTTATTTCTTACTTGGATCTTTGCTTATAACGTCGATGAGTACTACAAGTAAGATGCATTAAAAAAAACTGGAAAATCTGTATATTTGATTTTCTTGAATAATTTATTCATTATTAAGATTGTTACAGTTTCAATCTTCTCAGAACATCAATATTACATTGTTTTAAACCATTGCTGTCAATCAGAGATGTATGGCTCTAATTGAGGAGGTCATATCTTAATTCCTCATATTCTATTTAAAGTTGTCTCTAAACAAAAGAAGTGCTGCTTTGACTCCAAGCCGACCATTGAAATCGCAAGGTCAGAAAGTTAGAAAATGTCCAGGTTTGACTGGTGGGAAAGCTTAAGTTTAATGTTTTTTGGAGCATTCGTGATCATATCAGAAATTCTACCCATAGTGTATTCTGAGATGAGGCTCATAGGTTCCATACAAAAACGTTACATAGCTGATTAAGATAATATTAAGATAGAACAATGCGAATAAATTGTCATTATTATTTTTAAATTCCAATAGTTTATTCTTTATATATATATATATATATGTATATATTCAAATGTAGGAACTTATCACAAAAGCCTCGCATTAATGAGTGCATTGGCATCAATTACTCCATCTCAAGCCTACTGCACCCAATGGGTTTTACCTCACATCTCCTTTCCATCATCTTCCTGACCATCTTGGCCTCTTCCTGCCGCCCCGCCCTCACATACATCCCGGCCATGGTCACATAGTTCCCCGCATTTTCCGGTTCGATCTTCAACAACTCGTCAAACGCAATTTTACCGAACTCGACGTTCTGGTGAACCCGACTTGCAGCCATCAACGTGCCCCAAACACAAGCTCCCGCTCCGACCGGCATTACCCTTATCAGCTGAATTGCGCTCTCGAACCTCCCGGCTCGAGCCAGCATATCCACCATGCATGTGTACTGGGCCACAGTCGGGGCAAGGCCCGCCTCGTTCCTAAACCTCTCGAACCACTCCAGCCCAGTCTCAACAAGCCCACTATGGCTGCACGCGGCCAGGATGCTGGTGAACGTGATGTTGTTAGGCTGAGGCCCACCCCGCATCATCTCCCGGGCCAGCTCCATCGCCGGTCCGGCAAGCCCGTGCGACCCGTACGCGGCGATCATCGCATTCCACGTCACCACGTCGCCGGCGGGAGCAGCAGGGGAGAACAGCCGTCGTGCGGCAGCTACGAATCCGTGTCTGGCATAAGCGCTGATAAGCGCGTTGCAGGCCTCGATCGCAGGGGCGTCATAGTTTCTAACAGCGTAGGCGTGGATTTGCCTCGCTTGGATCATGGAGCAGGCCGGAAGCACGCTCGCGAGCGTTGCCGGGCTCGCTCTGATGCCCCGCTGGATCTCTTCGCCGAATTGATCCAATGCCTCTTTGATCATCCCGGCATGACAAAGCCCTGCAACAAGAGCGC
The DNA here is from genome assembly GCA_016760335.1 of Gastrodia elata. Classification (NCBI taxonomy): domain Eukaryota; kingdom Viridiplantae; phylum Streptophyta; class Magnoliopsida; order Asparagales; family Orchidaceae; genus Gastrodia; species Gastrodia elata. Next base: position 26,388,609 of record CM028677.1, on the reverse strand, counting down.
CCCGCTTCGTCGGGTCTTCACTGTCCATCAAGCCAGAAACACGCACGGCTGCTGCTAACAACTTGCTGCCGGCGTACAAGGCGACCAGCGCTGCCCCCGCGGAGTGATAGAACGCTGGAAATTCCACCGCCTTTATCCCGAATGCGTGCACCTCTCTGCCGGCCCGGAGGGCCCCGGCGTGACGGCAGCACGCCACCGCGCAGGAGAGCGCGTCCAGGTCCGGCCGCACTCCGCTGGCGCCCACCATTTGCCTGAAAAGTTCCAGGGCCGCCTCGTGATTCCCGCTCCGGGAATGCCCGAGGATGACGGCTGTGTAGGACACCGCGTTGGGCTCCGCCAACCGATTGAAGATCGCGGCGGCCTCGGCGCAGCGTCCGGCCCGGCAGCAGCCGTCCAGTACAGCGTTCCAAGTCACGATGTCAGGCTCGCAGCCGTCGGCTGCCATGGACCGAAGGAACCCCAGCATGCGGTCGGTGGACCCGGCTGATCCGAAGGCCGAGATGACCGAATTCCACGAGAGAAGATTGCGGACAGTCATGGAGTCGAAAACGCAGCCGGAGGAGACGGCGTCGCCGGAGTCGGAATAGGCGGAGATGAGGGCATTGCCGACGTGGATGTTGGAGGCGACGGCAAACTTGACAGCGTCGGCGTGGAGAGCTGCGGCTGCGAGGAGCGAGCAGCCGACGGAGGAGCGGAGGGTGACGGGGAGGACGTATCCATCCGGTGGGATGCCGGTCGCACGCATGCGGGAGTAAATGGACAGGCATCGGCGATGATCGCCGGAGCGGGAGAGGAAGGCGATTATGGGAGTCCATGCGAAGATGTTCGGGCGAGGCAAAGCGTCGAATAGGTGGAGGGCGGAGGAGAGGTCGTCGCCATCAGCATACAGTTGGAGGAGCTTGGTGCTCAAGTAGACGGATGAGGAGGAAGGCGGGAGGAGGCCGTTTGTGAGGAGTTGGGAGTGGGCGCGCGCAGCAGCGGCGACGGCGGCGGCCGGAGACGGCGAGGTGGAAAGGAAGCTCAGGAGGGATTCGAAGGCGAAGGGTGTTAGGCATCGGGAGGCGGTCTTCCATCCCCTTGTTGATCCCATCTTGGGAAACTACGGGTAGCATTTTAATTCAGTGTTTCATAGGTTTAAAACGTTCTGTAAATATGAATAAAATATATATTTATAGGAAATGCCATTTAATTGTTATTTATGTGATTTGGAGGGTTTTGTCTGCGCAATTACATAATCATAATTTTAAGATCGCAAAAATGATGTGGTGAAGTGAATAGATTGAGAAGAAAAATGCCTCAACTCCTTTTTGTACAAGAGATACTCTAGCTTGTAGTGTCTTGTCTTGATCGGCTTAGCGTTTAACACTGTTTATTGTCGCACATCTGCATTATAGATGTATCGATAAGGCTTTATGTACAACTTTTAATGTTAAAAGAGTTTCCCTCTTACTGTGGGCTCGATTGGAAAATGAAATATTCATTCTATTATGTCTTTATAGAGTTGTGTTATAATACATCAATTTTTCAAAATCTCTCAATTTTGATACTCGGTAAAATTTTATTACTTCAATTCATTTGCTTAAGAGGCTCGTATTTTTCTCTATTCTATTTTGAATGCATTTTCTATTGAATTTAGGGATAATTCAGGGCATCAATGCATTTTTCCTATCGAATCGTGCTAGGGTGCAATTTTTTAAGCCCAATCATAGTTGATGTCTCAATTGATTACACCAATTATTTTGTCCTAAATTGAAAGACAAGCTTAATGTGTGTGTCATCCAGGAGACATGCTAACAAAGCAATTACAATTAAGCATATTCCATGCGGTTCTAATAGAACAAAATACATGCTGAGCATCAAATTGAGACATTCAAAATTACCCCAAGCCTACTTTACATCTCTCTAAAAGTAACTACATTAATCTATGATAATTGAGCTATAAATCAATATGTGGATAATTAGTAACAACAGAAATAGAATTAAAAAATAGCAACAAACCTATTGTATCTAATCATATGATAACAAAATATCATTAAGGGAAAGATTTGAGCATTGGACCTATTCTGTTTGAGTTTATAAGTTTACGCTCTCATTAAGCGCAAACAATCAATTAATATATTTCTATATACATTTTGAAATCACTACAACACTATTTACTGGTGTAAGTGAGGTAAGATTTTCAGTTCATCTTGTTAATTAGTTTTTAGGCATCAATGTTGAGGTATTAAGCCATATTGAGTATTAGAGAATAGCCACATAAGGTGTACTTGTAACATTTGTGATTAGCCCCAAACCAACAGTAGTTGCATTACATCTACATTAATTCAGAACCAAAACTGTAATACCAATAAGTGTGTGACAGCTCAATATTATAATATTTGGTTGGATATCAAACTGTGACGTTCAACTCCGATTACATGCCTCAAACTAATCTAATTAAGGATACTAGCTATTGAGTAAAAATAATAATATTCACATCATACTAGTCATGATCTCATGATCAAACTTTCAACAAGAATAAAGTGGAACATCAAATTTCATCATAACTTGTAATATAGAGTCTTATAAAAATTATTACTTATGTAATCTTATGTCTAAATGTTCATATAACCATACAAGCTACTAACATGCAAAATATAAAAATAATATTAAAAACAAACAGATTCGTTCTCCCAATAATTATAAGAATATCAAGTTCTATCACCTGGCTAATGTAACATGTCAAAATTTGAATATCATTAGCGCGAACTAAGTATTTGAAGTAATTATAAAATGATTCACCGAATATAAAAATAAACCTAACAAATTTCCAAATCATAATAGATTTGCTCAAACAAATTTGTTGATCAAATTGTAAAGAAATGACTTTACATTTCTAATTTTATTTGCCTTTGAATGTGCCTTTGAAATATAAAATATAATAGTTTCTTAAATTGATATCAACATAATATACTCATGTATTTGTCAAGAGAAATAATATATCTTGAAGTCTTGTAATGTCTTGTAATATTTTATCAAGTACTCAATATCAATTACTTTAAGAAAAGTCAAATCATAACATAAATAATTATAATGAAATGCTATTTAGAATCATTGACGTGGCATCCAGAAAAATTCATCCAATGTAATTTGGGCATCATTTCAATATAATCATTAAAAATAATATTTGCATTATTTTAATTTAAAAAAATAATATTAATGAAATATTGTTCAAATCTTATTGGATGAGTTTTTCTGGGTGCCGTGTCAACGAATCTAAATAACATTTCTCATAATTATAATTCATCATAATAATCATAGTGTTGATAAACATAAAGTTCTTATAATAATTTTTTTATGAATTAAACTTACAAAGAATGAACAATTGCTAAATTAAGAAAAATATTAATTGTTTCATGATTACCAAGGCCTCACTACTGTCCCGGTATTAATCATATCACAAGAAGGCAAAAATTATTAAGTTTATACTAATGCATCCCTTGAGAACTGGGAGGCGTCCTTATGCAAATAAAAAAAAGTTGTTGTTTATACCTGCAGACAACCAAAAACTCATGAAAGAAATCACTCGGTTCATGACTTGGAATTGGCAATATATAGTTTTTGCCCTAAATTTTGGAAGACATTATATCTATGAATGAAGTGTGAATTATACATTAATTATCATAGCTTAAAATATATTTTCACTCAAAAAGAACTAAATTATTATCAAAGAGCATGGCCATAATTGATTAGTGATTATGACTTAAAAATTCAGTATCATCCAGGAAAGGTCAATATAGTTGTTGCTGCCTTTAGCCAGAAAGCAACTCTAACTGCAATGGTGACTAAAGTCCATTGCTTGAAGAATTCATAGAATGAGCATAACTCTGGGTCATGGGATAATGTCAGACGTAGATGAAAGTATTTTTCATCTCTACAAACCAAAGTAAAAAGAGATTTCTAAGACATCGAATGAAAACCCAAAGCCATGTTGGTGGGAAGAAGGAGATCTAGCTAGTAGTACCTCTTTAGATGCCAGCAATGAACTAGCCAACCGCGACCCTATTGGGGCGCCATAAAGGGGTGCGGGAACCCTTAAAATATGATCGGATATTATCAAATTCTATGAAATTTCACTTTTAAGTGTGTTAATCAGTCACTAGGCCTTTTCATTTGGGTACACAAATGAGAAAATTTTTAACACATTTGTCGGCTTAATTTGTTTCTTTTTAACATTTAACTCCATAAGTCAAATATTCTCAAATATATATATATATATATATATATATACAAATGTGTAATAAATAACAATACATAATCAACTCAAAGATTACCTTAGTAAGCCGACATTTGAAAGCATTGTACAATCCAGACTTACAAGTATAATGATAAAATATTAGATTTAGGAAATGACAAATTTAAAATTTGATTACATAAATTATCATATCAATTATAACTCATCAAAATTGTAATCATCCACATACTTGGATTAACAATAACTGATAATTAACCACAAAATATGAAATAAAACAAATATATGATTCTCAATTTAATGTGATTGCTACCAATTACACATAATAATAATTAAAAATAATCATGCATCATGATATCTTAACCAAGGTATCGCCACGCCACTGTGCGAAACACAATTGTTCACGCGTATCTCACTAACTCGCATAATTATGATCACACACCTTACATAAGACTCATCTGATAAAATAATAATACAAGTTGATTTTAATATGCAACTATAATTTGATAATACCAATCATAAAAAAATTGACAAAAATCTGGTATTACAACAACTAAGCAGTACAACAGTAAAAGATAGTTACAACTATGACTTAATAAAACTAAAATTTATATAATGCGGCTTACGATAAACGCGAAAAAGTACTACTCCGCGCCCTCACAATGATTTGTTCAACTCAGTCACAAGTTTTGTAGCGCTTATGGTGCCTTGTTATTTGTAATATTTACTAGAATTTTAAATAATGAGATTTTTGAGATGTTACAAAATGTGATATGTGAATTATAATGATTAAAATAGCTTAAAAGAATTGAAGCAAAATGTTTAGCAATATACATCTATAATGAAGATTAATTAGAAATTAACCAGCTATTTTAGAGCAAAAAATGATAATAACACAACAATTATAGTAGTGATATTGGAAATTATAATACACTTATAGTAGAATTACATTTATAATAGACAATAAATAGCAATTAACTATCAAAAACAAATTAAAGAATATTATATTATTTAGTTGCATTATAACTCAATAACATACCTTAGTAAGAAGACAATAAAATTCTAACATAAATACATGTCACATTCATAACAATATTGTACCAATGTAGTTACACAACTATATAATTGAAACAAATATCCTATTCAACATCAAAAAGCAAGCGTGCAAAATCAAGCAACAACTAAGGTTGCAAACATGGGACTTTAACAACATACCTTAGCAAAAAGTAGTTACCTCAGCAATATATTGTAAATTTAAAGCCAAAATAAGAAATAATGAATTAGGAAAAAAAATTAACAAAATAATAATACAATTTAATAAAAAATAAAAAAATTATCTTTAACTCACAATGATGTTGAAGATATTCTTAGATAAGTAATTAGAGAAATCTAGTAAAATAATCTTGGCCAACTAAGATATACCACCACAATATTTAAGCCACTTCATTTGAGAAAAAGTTATACAAAATTAGTTTCATAACATATATATTATGTGTAAAATAAAACAAGTTGTGATGTATTTTTTTATTATTGTGGATTATGAATAAATTATTTCTTAATTTTTAATAAATATTTTAATTTTTATAAAATTTTTGATTTATCTATTGTGCATTTAATATTTCTTATTGAGATTGGCAAATTTATCATCTATTCCCAAATATATATATTATATATATATATATATATATATATATATATATATATATATATATATATATATATTGAGATTGGAGAGAAATCCATAAGTGTTTATGAGGAGTTTATATTTAGAAATTGCTAGTTTTTGTAATGAGAAAGAGTTTCTGAGAGGAGATATAGAGTAAACTTAAGAAAAAATTAAGTAAATAGAAATGCATCATATAAAAATTCTTTTTTTACAAGCAGTTATTTTTTCTCTTAAAATTATGAGGAAGCAAAAGTCATTTCATTCGAGTGTTATTTCCTTAAAATATTTATTAATAATAACCAACAAATAATTTATTTCATTAATAATAATTAATAACTAAATTTTATTACTTAAAATACTCATAAATATAACATTTCTTAAGCTAAATATTGGTTGTGATATTTCTTTTCTTTTTGAAATTTGAATATACAAATAATTCCCAAAATTAGACTTTCATATTATTTCATGAATTCTTTTTTTTTCTTATCTTTTTTATATTCACCATATTTTCTTAAAAGCATTAGTTAATTAATAGTCGATTTTTAAATATTTTCTTAAATTATCATAATGAAAGTATTGTTAATTAATTTAATAAGACAAAAAATTAATTCAATTTTGTAAATTATTTTGTTATAATAACTAATTATTTCCCTTTCTATAAAAATATTATATTTAAGTGTTGATTTTAATTAAGTTATGCTGATATTAATTATTTTCTATTTTTATATCATCATTCAAAATTCTTTTTATTTCAATAATTTTTTAAAATAATTAGTTAATTAATAGTCAATATCGAACTTTTAATAGTTAATTAATTAATTGTTAAATATTTTGATAAATTTATTTTAATAAAAAATAATTTAATTTTAAAAAAGATTATTTTAAATAAGTTAAACATTTAAAAATTTAAAATTATATTTAATAAATAATAATAATTGATTAATAATTCTAAGAACCGGACTATAATACCTATTCATTATTTTATTTATCTATAAATATATTTTTACTAAATGATATTGTTTTATTTTTATTTTAAGAATTTTAAAATACTTTTAATAATTTGAATATATCCTCACCACTTTTAATAATCTGTAATTATCTTAATGAAATATTAAAGTCTTTATGAATTAATACTAATTGAAAAGTATATTTTGATTAATCAATTATTATTAATTAAATTTTCCTTAATCTTAATTGTACGCTGAATCAGTTATACATTTAATAGGTGAATGAGAGATTGCAACAATCAAGCATTAGTTAAATAAAATATTGCTGTTATTTATTTTTTAGATATTAATACTTCTTAATTTTAATTTTTTGCATAATAATTGTTTGAGATCTTTGTAAGTTTATGAATATTTTTTTTAATTTATTATATATATATATATATATATATATATATTATATATATATTGTATGGATGTTTAGTTTTTTTCTAGTTGCTATAAACCTCTGAATTCCACTTACAAGTGGTTAACAAGTCGTTCAAAGCAGATTGGTTCATCTTCCTCAGCTCTTTTATTGAATGAATAGAGTTGAATACAAGAAAATCTAAAATTAAGACCATATTGCATAATCTATAAAAAGATTTAAGCCTTACCTCTCTAAGCATTTATTCACGAACCAATGAAGAAAAAGGCCGCACAAAAATTACTCTTAATTAAATTAATTATTTATGCTAATTTTATAAAGATACCAAAAGAATTTATCTCAATTATTCAACTTATAATCATTTTACTTTAAATAAATATTTTTTTCTTAATTCATAATTACAATATTTTTATCAACTGTTTACAAAATTCCTTTATAAGTAGAAAAATTTCACTTAGACTATTTACTAGAAAGCAACATACATATATATACACATCTATATAAGTAGATATATGTATATGAGAAATATTTCAGCGAGAGAAAGTTGTGCGATTGGAAAAATTAAGGCCGGTGGGATGATGGAGTCTTTGGAGGAGAGCTTTGCCCCTATTTTTGAAGAATGATGAAAAGTTAAAAAAAAGTTTTGTTTATTTCTACACCTTCTCTCAATTTATTTCTCTCATGTACTCGTGTATATATATATATAAATGTACATATAATTATGCTCATTTATTTTAAAATTTGTTAAATCTCATATACAGATATTTAAAATTTTTTCGTTGCATTCCAGGGTTTCGTACACATATATATATATATATATATATTTCTTTTTTTCTTTGTTTTTGCGATATTAGTCTAAGACTGCGCAGGCGATTTCAGTGCGTGTGCGACTTTTGTGCACTTGTGGATTGCTGAGGTCACCGGCGGTGGTGCAGGTTCAATGGGAAGAATGGCAAAGAGTTTCTCTGAGTGGGCGAGGGGAGGAAATGCCTGCTCGTGTAAATGGGCGACTATCTCGATCTGTTTCTTCAATCTCCTGGCCGCAATCTACGTTCTCCATTCTTTGAACATCTTCCCTTCGCATCCCAGCGGTCATGATCTGTTCCCATTTCCTTGTCGTGAAGAAATTCCTTTTAGGCTCGTAGGGCAGAAAACAGATTTCTGGCTCTCTTTGGCCTTTTGCCATCTTTATGCTGATTTGTTAAATTATTGATATGCTGCTTTAGGTATCTGGCTTGCGGTAGATCAAGCCAAGAGGGTTTGAAGAGGCGGCTGCCGTTCGGCGAGCGTTCGGGCATCTAGAGCTTGTTAAACTGGTAGAAAATGATGCTTGGGCTTGTTATTCTTGTATTTAAATCCGCAGGGCGATATGCATTGTTGTTAATTTCATTGTTTGTTGATTTATCTGTTTGGAAGAAGGTGGGGGAGACTGAACGCAAATTTACACGGTGAAGAACACGGGTCATTAGAGTTATCGCTGTCCGTGAAGACCAAGCTTGCTGATGAAATTCTGCTCAGGCTCAGAGAGTTAGGTGACGGTGCTAAGTGCGACCGAGCAACAAGGTTGGTGGGCTTTTTTATCGTCCCAGTGCTTTTTTTTTCCTCCAGCTTCTGAACTTGTACAGATGAAACTCTTGTTCTGTGATTTAGTTTCTTAAAAATGAAATATTTTGCAGTAATTTTGATTTAAAGCTTATGATCTCTTATCAGCACCAGTCTAGTTTTTGCGATGCCTCTATTACTTACCAAGCCTTTCATGTTTATATTTGTAATGACCTAATGTGGTTACTATATAAATTAGGTCAAATCCCGTCTTAGAAATCAGGATTCCGAGAAATTTCGAATTAGGGCAAATAAAAATACCCTTAGATGAGAATAAATTTTAGATCAATATGACATAATTTGTGAGAAATGCTGATAACGAAAACTCCCGTTTTATTTTCTAAATTTTTTTTATAAATCAAGAACATCAAAATATGGTGTCTGAATTTATCAATTTTGATAGTTATTATGTTAAGAATATTATTTAAAGGTTGTTTGAGAAGTTTCATAAAATTTGGAGCACTAGTTTAACCTAAATTAATTTTTGGAGTTTAAAATTTCTGAAATTAATATAAAATAAAATTTTGCTCCAAATCAATTTTTTTTTGGTGCGCGGGTATTCGTTATATCATAACATACATCGGTGCCAAGTTTCGTTATTTTTAGACCCCAAACAGCGGAAAAATACGAAAAAATTAACTTTAAGTAATTTATTTAAGTTTTTTAAGAGACTCTTCCTCTTCCCCTTCCTTGCTTAAGTGGGGAAGACTTTTTCTCCCCCTTCTCCTTCTATTTAAACCCCTCCCCTTCTTCTTTTCCATCACTTCCCCCTCATTAACAGCAGTCCCTCTCCTTGCTGCCAGCTCTCTTCTTGCTGCCAGCCTCCTCTCCCTGCTGCCAGTTCCATCTCCTAGCTAGCCACCCGACCACCCCATTCGGACCCTCCAAACCAAGCATCCCCCCTTCCCAGTCCTTCAAAGCAGCCAACCAGCCCCTCTCCCTGCAGCCAACCTCTTCTTCTAGCAGCAGCCCTCCTCCCTCCTCCTGTAGGCCACCAGCCAGCCACCATTTCGATCACCTCCTTCAGCCGTCCAGCCTCCCGATAATACTATCTAGGTAAGAGGAGGAAAATGAGGTAGAAATGAGAAGATTTTGCTAATAGTATTATATACTTAATATATTATGTATTATGAAAATAATACTGATAAGATTATGTCATCATAGTAGCATTGTTGTCATTAATTAATAATGATAAATATTGCATATGTTATAAAAATGACTATTATTTTCATTTAGATAATTTTCATTATATATTTTATTATTATTATTACTTTTTGCTATTTAATTTTTGTCATTTATATTATGTCTTTTACTTTTGTATATTATATTATTATCATAATAATAACACCAACTTAATGTAAAAGCGAAAGAAAAACATAATAGAAAAGAAAATAGCAATTACTCCTAAGAACGTTGGCTAAAAGCTAATTTAAAAATATCTTAATTTAAATACAGATCCAAAAGTTGAATTGTCAAACTTTGAATTTTAAAGAACAAATGTACCTAGTATATGACATATATGACTTTTTATAATTTACTGTTGCTTAGCTTCGCTTTTTCGCTTTAAAGCAAAAATTTATATTGAAACTTGGTTGGTTGTTCGGAACCAACGTAACATTTGTGGGTATTAGAAAATGACATCAGTAACATTAATGCTTGGTTAGTTAAAATCAACATTCTTTTCATTCGTTGGTTGCTGTAAAAATGACATCTTTAATATTCATGGGTTACTGAAAAATGACATCAGTAATATTAATGTTTGGTTAATTGTTAGAATCAACATCATTTTTATTTGTGGGTTACTAGAAAAATGATATCAGCAACAATCATGGGTCACTGAAAAAATGATATCTGTGACATTCATGCTGGGTTACTGAAAAATGACATCAGTAAACTTTTATTTTGTAATAACACTTGTTGCAGGAAACTTTTATTCATTTTGCGCTATCACCTTATTTTTCCTGCATTTTTATCCTTATATCTGCTAATTGTATATTTGCTTTTATAAAATGTAATATATTTAGTTTATTGTGGTACTTAGAGTATTTCTAATTACTGAGAATTCAATCCCGATATTATTTTTTGAACAATACCAGGTCAGGTACTTCTGGAGGAGCTTGAAGAAGAACTTTTAAAACGTAAATTATCAATTGGCCGAATTGATCAGCAGCGGCAACTTTAATTTTTTATTATATTTATTATTTTCTCTTTATTTTTAAAAAAGTTGAACAATGTTCATGATGGTACGATGAAGATTTTTGTAATATGTAATTTTGAAATGAATGAGAAATACTTTGGTTTTTTGTATGTGTATTGCTCTTTCTCTCAAATTGCTTAATATGATCCTGCGGTATGTGAACACCCGAATGTCGGGCCATCACAATATTCATTTCCGCGAAAATCGGCCATAGCCTCTCTCTCTCTATATATATATATATTATATGATATATCACCAATTTTAATCAATATATCAGTGATGATCAAATTCATTATTTTATTATTGAGTATGTTTGAGAGCTTGATAGGGAACTCATTTCCCTCAACAGTAACAATCATTATATCGGCCCCTAAAAGCACAAAAACCGCATCATAGTTTGTAATGACCCTAGATCATGTATAAGGTATACATGAATTCCATTCGCTAAATATCTCGCATTATTGTTTCCCGTTAAAACTCCCGCTAAAAAAATTTGATTTTTCAGTTTTAATACTTAAATTAGAAAGTTTTCAAAAAAAACTGGCAATTACAAAAATTAAATAAAAGAAACAATTTCGACTGTTAAGCAATTATCCGTAATCAACGGGCGTTTAAGGAGAAGCCGAGCGAACGGCATTATGACTGTCCAAGTCCAAGCGGGTGTGTGTTACGCACGCACACCCTATAAAATCGAACGTATGACACTCGACCATCACCACGCTCGCCTCTCCCGCTTCTTCCGCTCGACAGAAAGAGACATACCTGAGCAGGCGGGAGCGCACAACAGGCGACGCGACTCAATTCTTTGCGGCCGACGGACGTCCCAGTGTGCACGGTCCCAGGCGACGCGACTCGTTTCCTCTCCGCTTGATCTTCTTCTTCCGAGCGACTTCCTTCTCTGCGCCGATCTCTCCCTTGCGTCCGACGATTCCTTGCGTCAGCTCGATCTCTGCAGCCGACGGGTTCCTACTGCCATCCTTCTTTGCGTCGGCTTCCTTGCGTCGAGCTCTCCGCATTCGGCTAAGGTAAGAGTTCTGCCGATATACGTGTCTTTATATAGAAATGTATATATATATATATATAAGTATAAATATATCTATATATCTATAAATATGTATATATATCTATTTATATACGTATATGTATATATGTCTCTCTCTTCCCTGTCTCTGTCATCTCTCTGCTCCTCTCCTCTCCTCCTCCTGCTTTCCGCTTTTCCCCTTGGTCTCCTGCCTTGCGCTTTCTTTTCTTGGGCTTCCTCTTGCCTTTTCTCGGCTTCCCTCGCTTTTTCTCTTTTGTTTCCGCTCCCTTCCCTCTTGCGCCCTCCTCTCTTCATACTGCTTTCCCCTCCCTCCCTCCCCCCTTTCCCCTCTTCCGTGGATTCATTATGGATCTCCCTCACTTGCTTACCTGCCCTACCTCCTTACTATCCTTAGGACCTTGTCTGATTCACACTTTGATTGTTGCATTTATTTCTATTTACACAATTTAATTTCACATATATTATTCATAATCTAATCAACTTCCATATTTATTTGAATAAGAGATGTATGCATAGATCTTAAAGCTTCATTAATAAGATTAATCGAAGGTAGAGCCAAGTATTGAAATATTATTTAAAAGCCTGTTGTATATGGATTTATCAACAATATGATTATGATTAATACCAAAACCTTAGGTAATGGATACTATTATGAAAGGCCAAGTTAGGTAGTATGCCGAGTAAATAGATTCGTTGAAACACAAAACCTTACTTTCAAAGTTTAATAGAATTCCAATCATAACTTTTGCAGATCCATCGAAATTGTGAGTGAAACGTCTTGTTAGTCAAAAACACAAAAGGTACACTGGATATTACTTTATATGCTTTTACTTTCAATTGCTGCTTATGCATCACTTTGAGCTTATTACTACTTGATATGTTATTCTTACTACTAATGATATAAGAGAAATTGAACGATATTTATGTGTCTTGTGAATGTTGAAAGAAGGGTTCCGAAATGGAGCATGATTAGGTTAGGGACGGGGCTAGTCCTCGGGAGCTATGAGGGTGCCATCTGGAGCCTTTGAGGGAGGCACAGGTGAAGGTTGCTTAAATGCACGTCCAGGTGAAGGTTTATGCTTAAATGCATATGAACCCAGCCTCATGGCTCTGGTTTGCCCAACAAAACTGCTATTATTGCTTCATGATATCATGGACATAAACATAAACATGACTTTTTACGCAATTATTACTTTTCCTTTTGACACTTGGCATGTGAACAAAACATTTATTGTTGCAGGTGACCTGATTATCTTTTATTGAAACACACAGTATTTCCATGCAAATGTTATCTTATTTTTCTTTGCTTTCCGTTATGCTTAAAGTATATTTTTAATATTCATTGTATTTAGAATGTGCACTAAGGCATTATTTTTATAATGCCAGATCAGGTACAGTTGGAGGCGGTTGATATAGTCTAGAGGCGTAGCGCGGGAAAATAACTGCCCCTTCCAGGATTAATAGTTTGATGTATATGGAATTTTATGTAATAATTTTTGGATGTTATTTTTATTTTAAATTGAATAAATGTCGTTTCTTTTATGTGAATGGCTTGAATGTTCGTTAACTACTATTTTATCTAACTACCAATATGATCCTGCGGAAAGATGCATCCGATGTTAGTTTGGTTCTTACCAACCTAACATAGGTCATCACATAGTTTTACTTATGATTGCGGTGAATAAACAATGCGGCACAAAAACTCTACTGAAAGATAGGCGGTCTCCATGTCAGGCGGCACCATGAGTTAGCCAAGTGCGCCCCCATGCATGCTTGATCCTCCTCAGAGTACTTTAAGTAGTCAGTCACCCTCAATGATAAAGTTGTCCATCTTTAGAGTTCAGGCCTGGGACACTCTCTAGTATAGCAGCATAGCATGAATCAATACTTTTGCAAAAGTGTGAGCTCGAAGATATTTGCTTCACAAAGGTTGAACCTATTTTTGGGTCCTTCTGTGGTCTTATGCTCCACCTAGCCACTTTCTAGGGGTAATTTGGGGCTCAATGCACTTACAACACATTACTATAAAACTCATGTGTTTCTTGCGGCAATGTATCCCCTTGGATCTCAGCCATCTCCTCTAAATGGTTGCATCCTAGTTTTTGGTGCCTAGAGCCTCTTGGTGGATTTTAGGATTTCCTAAACTTCCTATTTAAGTTCTCACTATGCCCTAAAGATGCTACTCATCTTTAGAACCCTAGCAGTCGTTAGAGTCTTGAAATCTCCCCATGCACCTTCTCTCAGCTACCCTCTCTTTTGGTGTTTTCTGGCCACTAGAGAACATCAACGAGCTTCTGTTTTTCTCCTCTACATCCCCTTTTTCTCCTTAACACATTACCTGAACCTTAAAGCCCTTCTAGCAAGCTTCCTTAAGTTGGATAGTAAAGGAACCTAACCTCGTTCCATTGGAGGTTGAAGGTTTGAGAAGCTTGAACCAATTTTTGTGGTTTTTCCTTGTTGTTCCAGAGCCCATGATAAGCCTTGTACATCACCATAAAGCCTTGGCGCATCCATTTGAGCAGCCCATTGAAGATTAACTTGAGCTGATCTCTCATTGGAACCGAGGCTCATTGCTCCTTAGAGATCAATTTGGGCAACAAGTTCTTAAGGCGGTTGATTAAGAATTTGACCACCACCTTATAGACACTATTGCACAAACTGATAGTTCTGAACTTCCTCTGAGTAGAAGCACTTTTCTCCTTTGGATTGAGGACTACTAATGTATCACACCGGCATTGAGGAGGTCACCTTCCCTCAAATAGGTTGTGAATAATAACCAGATTGTCAGTTTGGGTGATTCTCCGATAGCTTATGAAGAAAGAAGGTTTCTTTTTGTTTATTGTCATAATTATATATTTCAATAGGAAGATTCTCGTTTCTCTTGATAGCCATTCATGCAAGGTATTTTAACTTTAGTGATGAATGTAATATTTTATTTTCTAGATTAAATTTCAAAAAATAGTCACACAGACTCATAGAAAGATTAAAATTGCAAGCATAAGTCATTTTGAAATCTTCATGGGTTTTTAGCTTATAAAACACATTGATTTAGTAGAGTTACTTGCAAGGCCTTTACCATGCACTCTAGGTAAGCATTAAATAAATTATATTAGGATATTTGTAGATAGCTTAATTTAATGCATGCCTAATATAAACTTTGTGTAGATTTAAAGGTAATATTGAGTTAAATACTAAAGGCAGGGTAATGTGCATAGATTTCTATAAATACTGGAGTAGAGAGAAAAGAAATTGGAAATTGCTCGGCTGCATAAATTCTTGCCTGAATGTTGCCTATAACGTTTGTATTTATATTCCAAACAAATCAATGAATTCTTACAGTTTCCAGTTATAATAGAATCAAGCAGTGGTTGATGAAAAACGAATTTTAGCTGGAAATTTTAACGGAAAACGAAAATTTGCTTCAAGTAAACGAAATTTAGACATTGCGGGAAAATAACGTCTTCCTTATAAAGGACCTAGGGCCATTACAATTAGACTTTAAAATGGAGGTTGTATATGATCGCTGAGTCAGATTTTTATTAAAGCCTTATAAAAGCTTAATATTATATGTGCTATAACATTAGCAATCTCAAGGAAAGGGTGTATATGAGTTGATGGTGTAAAGGAGAGAAGGTTAATTATTAAATTGATCAGGACAAGCAATCTTTTGATTCTAGGGTACTGCCTTTTGATTTAAGCTATGTGGCGGGAGCTGAGGATTTTTTTCAAATGGCTTAAACATAACAACTTTAAGGCGTTTTTATAGTGACAGCGGATATCATTGTATTCATAGATGCCGCTGTCTACCTTTGTTTGAATTTTGAATCAGCTTTATTTTAAGTGATGGAACGCTAAAAATTACGATAGTTAATTCCTGAAGGATCTGAATTTGATGGAATGTTCGTAATATATGCTAAATTTTATAAATCTAAGATTTGATAAATTCTAGTAGAGCTAAGATTTAAATGATTGCAATAGAACAATTTATTCTGATTTAAATAATATAACAATTAGCATACCAAAAATTTTCAGGTTTTAACTAACCTCTAATTTACTAATTTTGGATTTTCAGGATTTAGTAGGCTTGACTTGAAGAAACTTTCCAAGCATTGCCTTAATTTAAGTTTGGCTTATGGACAGTGGTTAAATGATCATGTTTTTATTTTTATTTGGATCATTTAGTTGTACAAACATAAATACTGACCTGAAAATGGAAACAAGAATCAGAGTGGGAATTAAGTTTAAATAATCATGGTTGCTGGTATACTGAACAATTGGATGTAAATGTGACAGAATATTAAATCTTGTAAACTTGTTCTTTAATAAATCCTGACAGAACCAGGTTTAAAGAAATTTAAGGGGAGCATCAAATAAGGATCGCTATTTACAATAAAGAAGTTTACTAAGATTTATAAAATTTTATAAAATAGCGTATTAAATGACGTTTAGATTTTCACGAACTCCTAATTTACTGAACTTGAATTTACAGGATTTACTAAATTCCACTAATTTGGCTTTTTGAATAATCATTAAATGGTCATTTGTATTTGGATAGTTCAAATATCCAAAAAGCAATCAAATAAAAAACAAAAAGTCAAATTGCTTGAATCTTGAACAAAAACAAAAAGTTAAAGTCACATTACTAATTAAACTAACAAAAGAAATAATCTATTTGCTTTCTTAAAATTATTTTGACAATTACAACAATGGTTGTGCCATACTGTGCAGGCTTTGAAAGAGCTTCAATATAGCTACAAGAAAATAACTAAAAAAGACAGAATGCAAGGAAGAGGATTTTGGTTTGACCAATGATGCTTTAAACTAAATGTGTGAATACCAAATTAATCAACAGTGGCGGACTACCTCATATTTTAGGATTAGCTCCTTTTAATGTTAGATTTTATTTAACTTGGCAGCTGTTAACTTGATGGCTCTGTCCATTTTAATAACGTTGATTGTCAATGCCTGCTTCCAAGACTCATCCAATCTTTTTCTTTGTTCTCATTTTACTAAGGTAATGTATTCTTGTTTTCCAGTGGCGTTTCCTCGTGACCCTTGCTAATGAGGGACTGCCCTAGAACCCCATAATTACATCTGTTTTAAGTGTCACTAACGATTGCCTGTTCTTATCTAATATTCAGAATCACATGCTTTTCCTGAGTTGATTTGTGATCACAATGCTAAGTGTGGACATTTATCGTATCCATCATTAACATCCAAATTTATTGGTCTGCCTCCTGTTCTAAACTTAGTCATTTGGTTGGCACATTAGCTTAGCTTTTGTGCCTGCTTTTCATCCATCTTTTTGTTCTATGCCTTTTGCTTTCATCTTCAGGTTGTCTTTATAAATTATGTCAACTTGCACCGAGGTTATTTATACAATAGCTTCATTATCTTGCACGAACCCCATATGCACCACTTGGCACAATGGGGGAAACTATTTTCATACTTTTTAGCATACGTTATTCTGCTCAATATTCAAACAGCCCTTTGTTGGCGTTAGGGGGGCATTATGAGGAGGGGTGCAGGTGCACTCCTAACTCCCTTAAATATCAAAATTTTACTTAAGGGTATGCAATCTACATATTTACAACAAATATTGAAGCAAATCATGCTGTATTTGCACTCCCTGTGCTAAAGGCTTACCCCCTAAGTGTGGGCGGTGCTATATTTGTACTCTATACCAAATATTGGACCTCTATGTGAAGACTCTTGCTCCGCCACTAGCTGGTGTGGTGAAGTTGAAAACCTCATCCAAATGATTTGATCACCACCCATGTGAGCCTAAACATATGCCACATAGCTTGTATTTTTAATGCCTCGACTTCTTTTGTGCCCCAACCATTGCAACACTGAGATCTGATTCATATTCTTTCTGAAGGCCTGTCGTAATTACAACTGCTTGCGAAGTATGCATAACATTTCTTTAGCTATTTGTCATCTTCAGCAAAATCCTATCACCATCTAATTTTTCATGTAGTCATCCTCTTTTAGAAATATTTATATCAGAATTATTTCTTGTATGGCATGCATCTCATATGTTCCTTGAAGCATAGTCATAGTCTTTGAGACATATCAGAGATCGCTTTGTACCAATTTTCATATAACTATTATAAACGAACAGGTATTGACCATATTTTGTTCCCCCTTTATGCCAAAGTTTTTGAGCTCGGGAAGAGTTGATGCAAGGCTTTTTTGAGTTGTAACAGAAGCTCTTGGATTATGGCATGCTGAGAAGTTGAAAGCATTGAGACAGATATTGCCAATTTCAAAAGGTGGGTCAAACATGGCTGCTAAAGATGGGTCAAGCATGTCTGCAAAAGAATTAAGTACGTTTCATTTGCATTTTTTGTTTATAATTTTCAAGTTTTGAAATTTGAATCTTGCTTTATGTTTAAGTTGACTGCATTGTTAAGATGGCTGTTCTTGGTGTTATTTAAATCATGCTTCATGGTTTAGTTCGCTGCGATCTTAAGGTGGCTGTTCTTGGTGTTTTTTTTTTGCAGAGATGCTTGCAAGTGCTTTGCAATCTGATTGGTTGAAGCTACTAGAAGATATTGGGCTTTGGATTCCAGCAGTTGTTACGAATAATGAGATAAATGACAGACCTAATAATGCAACCGATTCTGGTATATGAATTTTCTGAAATAATTGCATTTCTTCAAATTTTACTCTGGACATAAGGATACTACCTATGTCTGCTTGAATAAAATCGATGTTTATGTCTGCTTGCTAGATGCAATTAAGTTTTGTAATGTCGAATCAATTTAATGGGAAAAATAAAATTTTATTTATTTCTCCATTTTATCTTATGACAGATGAGGATATAGATTCTGGACCTCCTCCTCCAGCAGAGTGCCATCCGGAACCTCATACTGATTATGATGGGGCTGCTGTTAGATGGGGTCTGACCCATCATAAATCAACTGCTGCTGATTGCTGTCAGGCATGCATTGACCAGGCAAAGAATGCAAAGTTAGATCAGTTAAAGTGCAATATCTGGGTATATTGCCCTTCAAAGTTTGGATGCTATTCACCTGACATTTATCAACATCGATACCAGGAGTGCTGGCTTAAGCAGGTATCTTGTATTATTTTTAGTCCCGAAGATTTGAAGTTTATAAACATTGTCCTTTTGAGAAAATTGTTAAAATAGTCCCTGACTTTTATAATTTATTTATTTTAGTCACTATTTTTGTATATAATTTTTTTAATTCTTTAACTTTTATATTTATAATTTCTTTGGTCATAAAACTATTTATTGCTCACAATATTTTTTACAGTATCAGATTCAAGACTTTGCATCATACTAATACAAACGAATAAAACACGCACAAAAATAATTTCCATACCATTTCACATAAAACGTAAATAACCAAGAACTCACAAAATTACGTTTATTACCCATTAATCTAAAACATTTCACAATATTGCATTATTAATTTTATTGTAACATACTATTGCATTTTGATAAACATTTTTACATAGCATAAATAATTTATGCACAAAAGAATTACTTTGTAATTGTGGCACGTTGAGACCAATTATGAATAGCACTGATCTTGTTTAGATTCACCTTAATTCTATATTTATTGATAATTTGTCCAAGAAAAGAAATAGAATTTAACCTAAATTCACAATTAGAAAACTTAGCAAACAAATGGTGTATTGATAATTCACCTTAATTCTATATTTATTGCTTTTATGGATGTTCAAAATAAATCTCAAATGATCTATACTCTTCTTTTCTTTTTGAGTGTATAAGAATATCATTGATAAAAATAATTATTAATTTGTTAGCATTAGCCATAAATACAGAAGAAGCATTATTTAAGCCACAAACATCATAACCAAAAACTCAAAATAGTCATCTTGATCAAAATATAGTCTTTAATATAACTTTTTGTTATTCTCAACTGACGATATTCAGAATATAGATCAACCTTCAAAAATATTGTTGTCCCAGCTAATTGATCAAATTGACTGTCAAATCTTGGGCGATGATACTTGTTTTTATTTGCGACCTGGTTCAACTCTTGATAACCGAGACATATTCTAAGCGATCCATCTTTATTCTTGATAAACTGAACTGGTGCTTTTCATTGTCAAATATCGGGCTGACAAATTCATAGTCTAGCTGTTCTTGAACTTGTTTCTTTATACGAATCTAGGAAATTCACAACTCTTGATAAACTTTTAGCTATCACATCAATCATCAGGCTTTTTTGTTTGGACATTAATAAGAGAATATCCCAACGCCTTCGCTGCTATAGTTGGTTCCTTATATATACATTTAATATTGTGTACGGCCATTCTCATTGTCATGTATAGGCCTCCTTATCACTCTTGGGGTTGGACTATACCTGTTCTAAAAACGGTTGTGCAGGCCAATAATATCTACCATTGTGTAACCAGTTTAAAGTTGCCTCAATTATTTGATAAATATTTAAAAATGTAGGGCAAATAAAATTAACCTTATGATAGCAAACGTATTGTTCTCGAAAAAAGATGCAAATTGAAATTTAACGAGTCATAACAACTTGTGTAATACTTATAATGTAGTAAAATTATAATTCTACATACTTAGATAGAGATCACTGTAATGACCCATCGCTAAAGGTCAAATCCCGCCTCATAAATTAGGACCCCAGGAATATTCAATTTAGGGTAAACAAAAATACCTTTAGATAAGAATAAGTTTTATATCAAAGTGCCATAGTTTGGGAAAAATTCGGATAACGAAAACTTTTGCGTTATTTTCTGAATTTTTTAAATTCAATAAATTGAAAAAAGTAATTATTTGTCCGAATTCATCATTTTTTGTGTCATTATGTTGAGATTATTTTTTAAAGAGTGCTCGTAAAGTTTCATCAAATTCGGAGCGTCGGATCGACCTCAATTAGTTTTGAAGTTTCAAACTTCAGAAATTTATAAAATAAAATATTGCTCTAAATCAAAAAAAATTGGCGTGAGGGTGTTCGTTATGTCATAACACGTCTCAGTATTAAGTTTCGTTATTTTTGGACACCAAACGGCGTAAAAATACAAAAAATTTAAATTTAAGTATTTTTTTTTTTTAAATTCCTTCTTCTTTCACCCACCCAATCTGCGATCCCAGACGGAACCTGGCGCTGAAGGTTCCGCGCCAGAAAGACAACCCCTGCGCTATTTTTGGCGCAGGCTGTTTGCCCCTACCAGCCCTCCCCTCTCTTCACCTTCTCCATCTATTTAAATTCAATAAATTGAAAACATTAATTATGTGTCCGAATTTATCATTTTTTATATCATTATGTTGAGATTATTATTTAAAGGATGCTCGTAAAGTTTTATCAAATTCGGAGCGTCGGATCGACCTCAATTAATTTTTGAAGTTTCATACTTCAGAAATTTATATAAAATAAAATATTATTCTAAATCAAAAAAATTTGGCGTGAGGGTGTTCGTTATGTCATAACACGTCTCGATATCAAGTTTCATTATTTTTGGACATCAAACGGCAGAAAAAATGAAAAATTTAATTGTAAGTATTTTTTTAAAATTCCTTCTTCTTTCGACCACCCCCCGTCTGCGATCCAGACAGAATCTACAGCGAAAGGGGTTTCGCGCAAGAAAGACAAGCCCTGCGCCATTTTTGGCGCAGGTTGTCTGCCCCTGCCAGCCCTCCCCTCTCTTCTCCTTCTACCTCTATTTAAATTCAATAAATTAAAAACATTAATTACGTGTCTGAATTCATCATTTTTCATGTCATTATATTGAGATTATAATTTAAAGGATGCTTGTAAAGTTTCATCAAATTCGGAGCGTCGGATCGACCTCAATTAGTTTTTGAAGTTTCAAACTTCAGAAATTTATATAAAATAAAATATTGCTCCAAATCAAAAAAAATTGGCGTGAGAGTGTTCGTTATGTCATAACACGTCTCGGTATTAAGTTTCGTTATTTTTGGACACCAAACGTCTCAAAAATACAAAAAATTTAAATTTAAGTATTTTTTTTTTATATTCCTTCTTCTTTCACCCACCCCTTGAAGAATTAAGAAGAATAATATCTCCAAGAGCCTCTCTTTTGTCGCCTTGTTCTCATTCTCAGCTCAGTCGGGCTAGTGATGGATATTGTATTGTGTAGCCCAGGAAAATAAACCGTGTGCGCCTTTTTTTGGCGGACTAAAGTAAAGAAGAGCCAGAGTCTTTGCCGGCTTCACCCATCTTGGTTTTTATCCACAAATGGTCGGCATAGGGAAGCTTTTCTTCTCTCTTTTTTTGAGTAGCCCCTCATTCATCGTCGACTTAATCTGAATTTCTTTAGATGTAGGATTCTCTCGGCTACTTCCTTAGTGGGAGACCTGAACAACCCACTCCTTCCTTCTCGGATAGAGATGCTGGCCGATTCGCTCCTATCTTCATCTAGCTCGTCTTGAGCGAAAGTCATTCTTTTTTGGCAACGCTTTCGCCTTGCTTATTAGCTGCCTTTCTTACAAATCTAATCCACTGCCCGCTGCGCGGCCTTGTGTAATTTCGTTCGCAGCCTTTTTTTTCTTCCGATCCACTGCGCAGCCTCTTCTCTTCCCTAAGACGCTAGGAGAGTTCTTGAACCTCAGACACTAGGCTAGTTCGCCTTATTTATATCTATAAGCTCAAAAAGCATACCCCGTAGGGCCTTGAAGGTCTTCTTCCATCTCCTTTTCAGATGCGCGCCTTCGCTTCTTTCTCTTTATTAAGGCTCATATATCGGCTCACATCTCCCCTACCTCCGGTGGCCTTCGACTTGTCGTCTCATTCTCCTACCCTACCGGGTGGCCTTTACAGCTCCAGAGCTAAACCAAGAGCAAGGATAGCTCAAACATTGACTTTCCTTCCCTATTGGCTCAATAGCACCTACCCGGAGGGGTAGTCCAGAATAGATGCTCTACTACGTAGCCTCTTTTTATATTGATCTTTGCCTATCTAGAACCAGTCTGCGATCTCAGACAGAACCTGGCGCGGAAGGTTCCGCGCTAGAAAGACAAGCCCTGTGCCGTTTTTGGCGCAGACTGTCTGCCCCTGCTAGCCCTCCCCTCCTTCTCCTTCTCCCTCTATTTAACCCCGCCCCTCCTCCCCCCCTTCCAAATTCTTCTAGCTAGCCAACTCCCAGCCTTCCCAGCCAGCCCTCCCTCAGTCTCTCCTAGCCAGCCCCCTTCCCAGTCAGCAGCCAGCTCCTGCCAGCCCTCTAGCAGCAGCCAGCCAGCCCTCCTGCTGCAGCCCCCTTAGTCGGCCAACAGACAACCCTCCTCCAGCCGGCCAGCCACCTGCCAACCTCCGGCCAGCCTTCTCAACCCTCAATCCTCCCTCTGTCAGCCAGCAGTGTAACGACCCAAAGCCGTTACTTTGCGAATTAGGACAAATTTCGACGCTAACATTAAAACCCCGGGGAATTTCATTTTATGGTAAACAAAATTACCAATAGATAGAAACAATTTTAAAAATCAAAGTGCCATAATTCGGGAAAAATTCGAAAGACGAAAGCTTCCGTTCTATTTTCTGAAATTTTAAATTCTAAAAATCAAGACATTGAAATGCGTGTCAGAATTTATCGTTTTCAGTATCGTGGTGTTAAGTATATTATTTAAAAACTACTTGAGAAGTTTCATCAAATTCTGAGCGTCGATTTGATAGTGGCAAATTTTCGAAGTTTTAAACCTCAAGAATTAAAATAAAATAAAATTTTACTCCGAATAAAAAATTTTCGGTGCGAGGGTGTTCATCGTGTCGTAACACACCTCGGTGCCAAGTTTCGTTGCATTTGGACGCCAAACGGCGGAAAAATGTAATTAATTTAAAGTATAGTTTTTTTTCCTCTGTTTTTCCTAAAATCCTATGCCCCCCTTAAAAGATCGCATCCTGCGATCTTTCTTCCGCCAAAAGGCGGAAGAAGCTTCCACGAGCCGACTCCTTCCCTGCTTGCGAATCGCAGGCTCTGTCTTGCGATAGAGCCTGCAGGCGGAACTTCCGCCTGCTAGGAGAGGGCCCGCCTGCACCGTTCTTGGCGCACGGCTTGGTCGGCCCTCTCAACCGACCCCCCTATCCCTCTCCTCTTTAAATAGAGGCCCCCCCCCCCTCTCCTCCTCACAAAACGGCAGCCCCTCAGCCAGCTCCCTCCCTTCCTGCAGTCGGCCAGCCCCTCCTCAGCCCTTACAGCAGCCGGCCAACCCTCCTCAGCCCTTCCAGCAGCCGGCCAGCCCCTCCTCAACTTTTCCAGCAGCCGGCCAACCCCTCCTCAGCCACTCCAGCCTCCTTCCGGCAGCCCCCGCCAGTCCCCTTTAGCTAGCCAGCTCCCTCTCTGGCAGCTTCTAGCAGCTCCCGTCAGCGAGCTTTCAAGCCGCCAAACCACTTTGTAGCCGCTGCCAGCCAACCTCTTGCTGTTGCCACCTCGGCCAGCCGTCCGGCCACCCACTCCGACCTCCTTTCGTTTTCCGACAATCCTAATCCTAAAGTAAGAAGAGAAGTTTAAGAAAAAAAAATAGAGAAGAAAAGAGGAGATGGAAAAGAGAAAAATGAGGGGAAACTTTGCTAGTCTTGTTACTTTATACTTATTAAATCATTGCTATAAAATTTATATTGTCATTCGCATTTTGATTATTCTTATTAATTAATAATGAGAACAATTCAAAATGCTATAAAATGACTATATTTTCCATTTAAAGTTTTCTTTTCATTACTATCGTTACTTTTTTAATTCAGTAATATTATTATAATGTACGGACTTAAATCATAATATGAATATAAACGGAAAGGACAAAATAGAAAAGAAGAATGTAAAAATCATGAAATATCACCTCCCTTTTAAAAATAGACAAATTTAAAGAAATATCGGGGACTTAAATGCAGATTAAGCGAACTGTCACTCATTCGAGCTGTTGAACTTCTGAACTTAAGGATCAAAGGTACCCAGTACATATCATATATTACATTTTGCACTTTTATTGCTGCTTAGCTTTGCGTATTTGCTTTGAGCCAAATTTATTTGAAGCTTGGTTGGTTGTTAAAAATCAACATTCTTTTCATTCGGGAGTTACTGGAAAATGACATCGGTAATATTAATGCTTGGTTGGTTGTTAGAAATCAACATCATTTTTATTCAGGGTTGTTACTGGAAAAATAATATCAGCAACATTCGGGGTTGTTATTGGAAAATGACATCAATAATATTCGGGGTTGTTATTGGAAAATGACATCGGTAACAGTCGTGGTTAATTACTGGAAAATGACATCAGTAACCTTTATTTGATAAATAGCATTTGTTGCAGGAAATTGTTTATTTCGTGCTATTACTTTTTTTTCCTGCATTTTTATTTCTGCCTTACTTCCGCTAGTCGCATCATTTAAAAATGTAAATATACTGCAGTACTTAGAGTATTCTCAAATTGTTGAGAATTCAAATCTCGGTATTATTTTCTGTACAATACCAGGTCAGGTGCTCCTGGAAGAGGTTAAACAAGAACCCTAATTTTCAAATGGATCAATGGCGGCGCTGAATTGCTTATTTTGTTTCTTTTGTTTTGTACGATGAAGAATCTTGTAATAAGAATTTTGATAAATGAAAAATATTTTTTTACTTTTATATGCGTATTCTTTTTCTCTCAAGTTACTCAATATGATCATGTGGTGAGTAGTCACCTGATGCCAGAATGGTTTCTGCTGAACCGACATCGAGCCCTCACAAGCAGCCTTCGGCCTCCCTCCATTTTCCAGCAACTCTAGACCGAGTTATGAGGTGAAGGAAATTAAGAAAGGAATTGAGGAGAGGTTAGATATTTCTATTGTCTTCATTATCTTTTGCATATGATAAATTTTGATAGTTTTAATATCTCAAATATGTCATTCACATTATTATTATGTTCATTAAGTAATAATGAATAATTGTAAAAATGTTATAAAAATGACTATTATTTATATTTTCTGTAATTTAAATTCAATCATTTCTATTTTGTCTTTTACTTTCATTTATTATTATCATAATAATATCGCTATTATAAGTATTATTGCCACCCTCATTAAATGAATGTAAAAGTAAAGAAAAATAGAATGGAAAAGAAAATAATAATAATTATTAGAAACTTAGTTAAAAGCTAATTTAAAATATCCAAATCTAAATGCAGTTCCAAAAATAAAACTGTCAAACTTTAGATCTTAAATAACAAAGGTACCTAGTACATAACATGTATTACAATTTGCATTTTTACTGCTGCTTAGCTTCGCTTTCGAGCCAAATTCATATTGAAGCTTAGTTGGTTGTTTGGAACCAACATTCGTGGCTAGTTACTGGAAAAATGATATCAGTAACAGTATTCGTGACTAATAACTAGAAAAATGACATCAGTAACAGCATTTGTGGGTTGTTACTGGAAAAATGACATTAGTAACAATATTCGTGGATTATTACTGAAAAATGACACTAGTAATTCGTGGGTTGTGGTTGTTACTGGAAAAATGACATCAGTAACAACATTTGTGGTGGGTTATTGGAAAAATAACATCAGTAACTTACTTTTTTGAGCTAATATTTTTTGCAAAAAATTAATTATTTCGTTTGCGCTTTTATTATTTTTCATGTATTCTTATTTTCGCAAATCGCATCTTTGTTATTATAAAATGTAATACTTTATTGTTTACCGTGGTACTTATAGTATTCTCTAATTACTGAGAATTCCAATCCCGATATTGTTTTATGTACAATACTAGGTTAAGTACTTCTGGAAGAGTTTAAACAAGAACTTTAAAAAAATATTATTGGCAGAAGAATCTATGACGCAACTTTTACTTTTATTTTATTTTATTTTTTTGTTCTAGAAGATGAATTTTGCCAAAAGTTAGTTGGCTACCTTGTAAATTTGAAATATTATTAAATGAGAAATATTTTTTATCTTTTATATGTGTTCATTTTCTTTCAAAATTGTTCAATATGATCATACGGTATGTGAGTACCCGATGTCGAGACAGTTCTCGCTGAACCGACGTCGGGACATCACAATCACAAAACTAGATAAAACAATATGAAATTAAGTATATTACTAGAATTTAATATAAGTTGTTTACAAACATCTTGAACAATTAATTACCAAATAATCTATTAATAAATCTAGGAATTCAACCCAGAAATTACTAATGCAAGATTATATAATTTACATCAAGAATAAATATAAGCCAATCTAATGCAACATAGAAATTAAAGCAATATTATTGATTAATCAAGAATTTATACCAACATGCAGTTTTCTTTATACATAATCTTTCACATGAAACTTACATGCCAACAAAAAATATAGGTAATCTTTGATTGTGGTATTCAACATGTGAATGATAAACTAACATCATAATCATAATAATTAACTTGCTAAATGGAAACTAGTGCTACACAATTAGAATTGCTCAATTTATAAAACTAGAATATAGGTTGAGATCAATTCATAGCAAACAAAATTGATTGAAAACGAGCTCTCACACTACAATGCATGCTTATACACTATCCATTTACTTCGCAAACACAAACACTAAAAGGCCCTTGGTTTCTGGCAGTGTAGTGATGCGGTTTGGAAAAGATGAAGTTTCTTCAGCAAAAGGGGAGTATATATAAGCCCATGTCTTGTGCCTGTGAGCATGGTTGAGTGTCTAGCCGCATGACAAGGGTATGGCACCGACTGGCATTAAATGGGGCTGATCTGTCGATCTTATTGGCACGCATGCTGAGTCGCATGTGGGAGCCTAGTCCAACTCCCAATAAAATAAGAATTAATTTTTTTAATATAGTAAATCATATTACTACTAATAATAATACTAACATTGATGATAATTATATTAATTAAGCTGTCGAGATTTTGGAATGTTACTTGTAGTCCTCATGTTAACACAAATGGAATAGTCTCTTTGAAATTGGTTTCCCTTAATACATTTTCAAAAATGCTATGTATCATCAAAAGCAAATTAAACCTTAGTTATAGTGGATAGTGCTAATGTAAGCTTACAACATTTCTAATAAAAGCACTAAAGTCACTGCACTAAGGAGGAGAGCCAGATCAAAAACTAAAGAATTTATGTCCACCGCTGACTTTAACTATCCGACAGGTAAGATAAACTGAAGCGGCCTAGTTCCCCAATAAATAGACTCTCCAACTGATAAAAAGAGGGAGACCGAAGCATAGCTATAACATTTAAAGGAGTTAAATTAATTGAATGTTAGAAAGTAAAGTTAATAGATTGTTTTAGAATGCTTACAATAGTCTAATAAAATATATTAACATTCATTGTGTTCTTAAAGTCATTTTATACTACTATGTTATAAGTGTTCTCTCAGAATTTTTATAGCACTTAACATTTTGATCCATGTGGTAAATTACTTCTTAATACTACTAGTTAATCTTATGAAATAAATATTTTTGGTGTGTTATTTTCTACATTGCATGCTAAATTGGCATTAGAAACTCTAAACCCCTGAGATATCTTATATTGATTTTTTAGCTTATAATGCCAACACAATGATTGTTTAACCAAGCATTCATCACTACCAATAAATCTTGTTTGGTTCAAGCTTGTTTCATTTACGCAGGCTTCGAATCCCCGGCGGAATTTCAAAGACAAGTACTCGGAAGCTTACAGAGATTCCCACCCAACAGCACCTGTCGCTGTTCCCTGGATCTCTGGTGTTATTAATTCATGATTTGAAGGGGTTCTCTCTTCTTAAAAAGCTGGGATCCGCCAAGGCAGAATCTGCTTTGGCTACATAATTTATCCCTAAAATATTTTGTTTGAAATTTCATATTGACCAGCAGAGCAGCCCCTCACCATCGTATTATGACATCACTTTGTAAGAGTTTCTTAGTTTACCTTTTTAGTATTGTTTTATTAGAATTATACTTTATTATGGCACGAATGTTTTAGCAGCAGAAATTTTTGGCATTATGCTAGCCTCTTGCAGATTGGCTACAAGTGTAATTAAGTTTATTTTACTACAACTACTAGTGATTATAAAGATACATCCTGTTTTCATATTTATTTTTCCCATAAGTTCGTTATTGGTTACTCTATTTTTAATCTCTCTGACTATGCTACGAGTTAGAAATGTATACTTTTTGACACCTCTGAAATGGAAACATGTCTCTTCTTCAGCTTGTTTCATGAGGCATGTAAGATGTGCATTTTTTTCTTTAACTGAGGATTGGATATTTTAGTTAGTGTTTCTAACTGGCACCGAACTAAACCTAAACACTAAACCCTAATATTGTTGCATAAAGGCCTTCCCCAGGGTTTGATGTTGCTACGACTTTCTAGGGTTAGGATAGGAGGGTGGGTTGGAAATTGATTAGGGAAGACTGGAAGAAGAAAATATGTTGGGCTAAGAATTGTTATAAGAATAATAAGGGTAAAGGTAAGTGAGGAAAATCTAGGGAGAGAATGGGGCAATTAGTCCTAGTGAGGTAGTGAGGAGAGGAAAGAGAGAAATGGTGAGAATAAAAATAATCTGATTATAGTATAATTTGATTAATTTACTTCTGTTTTGTTAGCTATAAAAATTTTTAATGGATTTGAATTTTTTTATTTGAAATTAGGTAATTTGTTGATTATGCTACTCCGAGTAATTTAGGGGTTCCCGCTCTGTTTTTTGGCATTTTGTTAAAAAATTATAAAATATTTTAATTTTCTCATTTTTACATAATTTATGAGTCTAATATTTGTTATTTACATTTCTTTTGTAATGCTTTCACATGCTAAATATATACAACTTACCTCTCAAATTATCACAACACAATATTTTGCATAGATAGCTATTGCTAATATATATCTTAAAACATTTTTTAGATTTTGTGTAAATTTAAGGAATAATTTGTAGAATCATGATCAAATTTGGTACTATATAATATAATATGTTATATTATGATGCTAATTTTTTTTTAAAAGTTTATAGTTTATAGTTTATGAGATAATAATATAAGAGTAATATAATTTTACAATAATTATATTGTAAAATAATTGTTTTATTGTTATGAGACTAATGTTGTGATTTTGAATTTATGTGCATTGCTAAATTTATGAGATTTTACACATGTATAAGGTGAAATAAAAAAGTGCACCTTTATATTAATTTTATTTGTATCTATTTTTTAACTCAATACTTCGAATAGAGTTTTAATACTTTAATCACTATATTAAGGCCCCGACATTAGCGATCATAACCTCCTCACCCGACACATCGATGACCCATGAGATGCACAAGGAATGGCATTGATGCTAGAAGAGCGCAGACCACAAACCTTATATATATGAGTAACAAGATAGCTTCAGATAAATTGTGAATAAATAAATTATTAGATCATATATATACACAAACATATATATATATATTATATTAATTTCATGTGTGGATTAATGATTGAAAAGCCTTGTGGTCAACTTATAGTGAATGTTCAATTCACAATAAATACATACTAGAGGAGGGACATTGTGTGTGATTTAAAAAAATGTGTTTGTAAGTGCTTGTGCACGCGTACTAACACTCGTGTATGTGTGCTTAGATAGATATATTTCATTGTCTACCTTCTTAATTTTATTTTGGAAAAAATATATATTTTGTGAACCCTCTCAAATCTATCAAAAATAAGAGAAGGATATTTTTATGCAAGAGTGATGTATGAAAGAGTGAGTGGCTACTGACGAGAACGTTAGTTACTTAAGTTATGAAGATTGTAACGACCCCTTAAGTAGTATTAAGTGAAACTCTTAAATATCGATCTGTAATAATGGTGGAGTTCCTGATAAGAACTTTAAAGTTAATGTTACTCAGGTGAGAGCACTTTCTGGATGGATGATCTACTGAAAAGTTATTTTTTAAGGGCAAAACCGTTAGTCTTTTCAAGCCAAAACAGACAATACTTTAATGTTTGAGAATTTGAGCTGTTACACTTGCACCAAAACACTCCATGTGAATTGTCCTTGACAACCTATGTGCTCAGTTAGAGTCACAAACTTATGAATTATATTTTTCTATCTTGGCACTTTATGCCAAAATGGGTTGGAAAAAGAATAGTTTTAATCCTTATTTAAGTTCAAAAAATGTAACAGTACTTCCTCCGGTACTCCAACATTTTTTCAAGGTAATTAAGCACTTTTAATGTAGCTATAATCATGATTTTGATTAGTGAATCTAAATTATTATCTGTTTAATAATAGATTTAGATGTATTAATTGTATTGGGGCACCGAAGGGGGTACCGAACAGGTACTATAACATCGTTCTTGAAGTTCTTAAGCATAGGGTAAAATGTTCAAATAATTAAAGAGCTAAATAACAACCTGATTCTCCCTAATTCTTAATTCTTCCTCTCTCGTTGTGATGGCCCTACCTCGTCGTGATCTTATTAACTCTTAAGTTAACATGATTACGGTGGAGGGGTCATCTAAATGATAAAGTCCATACTTATAATCAGATTAGACACACATTCTAATCAATCATAATTAAGGACTTTGCCATCTCTCCAAGAAACCGTCACTAAATGATCATACAAGTAACACAGAGTGCGGAAGCATAAAATACAACATCCATCCATACAATACAACAGTCCAGAATAAGTAAAGTGCTGAAAAGAAATGTTAACCCTGAATTATTACAACATTTTAAATAATTTCAAAATAACTGAAAATAGACTCTCATCCTCACAAGTACAAAAAGAAAACTAAGTCTAAGGATCTTCTGGCACAAGCTCCTCCTCCAATGACAAGCCCTCCGCTGGATCAACTGCTCCAAAAAACTCAAAACTCATCATTATCAGTTTTATAATGATAGGGCCCCAGCCAACAACAAAAAAACTTAGTTAGACAATTATCTAAGTACATTTTAGGCTGCAAGTTTATTACGTTATTTAAATATCACCATAAACAAGTACAAAAGTATAATAGGAGCAAGAAAGCGTATGAAAGAACAAGACATAGCTATAAACAAATAGTTTATAACTTAACAACTAGGAAGTAAGCACATACCTCCTCCAAAGCAACTGCAACAAGGTTAAGTAAGTATAAAACAAGTGACTAGAAATAAAATACATCCTAAATATGCTTATGATCAATACAATTATATGATAATAGACATAAGGTAAGAAAATATATGAACAAAACTAGCATCTTATATAAATAACAACAAGTAAATCTAGCATCCTATAAATAAGCAAGGCTAGAGAATGCAGTAACGACTATAAGTAACATGAATGCAGGAAAGTAAGTTAGAAATAGTAAACTGAAGCTATACTGACTACTCAATGCAACCAACTGAAAGAAATAGCAACTCTCTTAGCCTGATGGGCTAAGGCAAAAAAATATAAGTAGATGTATACCTAAAATTAGTACTGCCATATCAGAACAAATGACTCCTTAAGTCACAAATCCAAAATATTGTTCTTTTTATTCAACAACAAGCAAATAAAATATTAGGTGGCTTCACCTACAAACTAGTTTTCATTCTACTAGGTTGAATCAACCCATTATCTCTCTCCGATAAACTAGTAAGTCAAACACTAGGTGGCTTCACCAACAAACTAGTGTTTCTGTTACTAGGCCGAACCAATCCATTATCTCTCTCTGAGAAATTAGTAAGTGAGACACTGGGTGGCTTCACCAACAAACTAGTGTCTCCACTACTAGGCTGAACCAACTGAAGAGGCAGACTAATTAGGTCACAAAATGCCAACGAAATAAAAATGATATTTGTGCAAGTTCAAAGTTGACACAAGATACTCTTCAAATATCATTTGTACATAATATGTCCAAGGTATAAAGCTCAATTACAAGGTATGCAAAGCATCAAAATCAATGTGAGCAAAGACTCAACTAGGACACAGGTGATATCCATTATTGTCTACTTTATTCATTCTATCTATTCTAAGTTACATAAATTTTAGAATCATCAATTCTTACACAGTCTATAACTTAGAATAACGAACCTATAAGTTGAAGATTATTAGGACTGGCCAAGTCCTAACTATATATAAATCAAAAGACGACTACTTGATTTAAATAAACAAATAATCGACTTAATTTGATATTTTAATTCACCCCAAACCCATGTTAATTAGCCAAATCAAGATAGTAGAATTAAGAATTAGACTCCAAATGATGGGGTCTAATTACTCAATCTAAAGGTATATCTAAAGATCTAAGGTTTAAAACTCAAATCTCACTGATTAAGTTTAAGGCACATCCTAATGATAAATTAACTCATTAGAATAAATCTCTATTCTTAGTTCTAAAGTTTAAAGATCTAATAATCATTAAATAAACTAAGAAAATCTATAAACTAGAAAACTCAAGGTTTCATCTATTGAGTAACCCAATTTACTCAAAGATGAACTCTAACCTAAGATCTATTCATAATCCTAGGAATTTAAGCTCTTAAGTACTAAGAGTATCTCTCATGACACACATCCTAACTAATGTTATAAATATAGGGAAAGATCTAAGAATGATTAAGGAAAGGAGAGCACTCAATTTTACTTAGGAATTTCTCAAGGGCTTAAGATTGAAGTTTTAATCAAAATCTAATTAAGACTTAAACTTACTTAATTTCTATTCTAAATCATTCCATTTACTGAATAAATCAATTAGAAAGTGATTTTAGGGTTTTAAAATGCTAAACCCTAAATTTGGGCATTTTGCCCCTACTTAAGGGTTCAAAAGATCAAATTTTGATCTAGGGTTCCAATTATAAAATTTTTAATTTCAAGGTGGTTCTTAATATCTAATATAAGATTAGACAGCAACTACACTAAATTTGGGTGATTATTAAGCCTTATGAGGTCAAATTAGTATATTTAATTTATAGGGGCATTTTGGTAATTTGGCTAAATAAAATCTAAATTTTCTTTCAGTCTATTGTTAATTACTGTTGATTATAATGATTAGTGGTAGGCTCAATTTGGACTCTAACTGGCTAAGTTATGGCCTAATTAGGGTTTAGGGTGATTAGTGAGTGATTAGTAAAATTAATCATTCAATCACTAATCCAACCATACAATTAAGTTCTAATAAACTCTATGAGTTCTCTGAAACTTAAATTGTCCAATTTGGATCATTAGATTTGCTAATATTCACTAATCAAGTTTTAGGGTAATTAGAGGTGATTAGCAAATCTAACAGTTGGATCTAAGATATTTTTACATATTTCTGTTAATTAAGTTTTTTTTATCTAAATTGATATTTGGATCACCTAATTTAGAGCTCAGTTGACCAAATTATGGTCAATTGAAGTTCTAAGGTTATTTGACATAATTAGGGTTATGTCCTTAAAAGTGATTAGGCTCAAACTATCCAAACAACAAGTTAACACTACTAAAATGTTCTTTAAGTTTTCTGAGTATTTTAAAACTCATTTTGGGTATATTTGGATTTAAAGAATACATAGTCATGATGATTGAAGGTTTTGTGATGTTTAGGGTTCAATTTTAGGGATCCTAAATGCCACTACATTAAATTTAGCTCCAATTGAAAATTTAATAATGCCAATTTGATCCTTATAATTTTTTGATTCTAATGATATAAATTTTGATATGTTGGATTTATATTTTCCAAATTATGAGGGTTTAAATATTAGAATTAATTACATTAACTAATTAATCTTGATTAAATCTAATTATATTATCATTATATAAATCTATTACAGCAAATACGGCGGCAATTTCGTCTCTCGAAGAAACCACGTGGTACTCAGCGATTTGCTGAGGAACGCATGGCGGGACCCATCCTGCTTGAATCGCTGCTGACTGTGGATGGTGGGGTCCACCTCAAGCCGAGGGTCGCCACGCATGCGACTTCACCCGCTCCTTCAATCGGCGCGACAGCAAAATTAGGGCATGCATCTAATCAACAGGTAGAGCTTCACATCGCACGATTCACATGCCGGATGGAAGTACATACCCTCACCCAATCTACTGAACCTAAAATCTAAGCCATAACTTCGTTCTAACACCGGGTAACAGGAAGCCCTAGCAACTAGGGTTACGCCAACGGGTCGTAGCAAATTGACAGAGGAAGATAATAACCCTGTCTCGAGTTTGAACACAAAAAATGAAATAGAATGAATATGAATACATTGCAATGATATATTGAAGATAGGGTTTAAAAATCGAAGGGAGCCGAGTAGGAAGTGCCGCGCGTCCATTTCCTGCTCGATTTTTGATGAGGAGGAGACGCAAGATATTTCAACGATCCAAGAGTACTTCGATTTCCAGCCTCCCAGATCGAAGTGAATGCAAGACTTAGTGAAGATCGAAATTGAGAGTAGAAGCTTTCTCAATCGGTGGATGATACCTGTCGCCGAGTAGGAATTGCCGCCGCGTCCATTTCCTGCGCCACGCGCCCTATTGCCCGATAGGGACGACACGAGAGTCGTCCGATTCTAAATCGGACGGTTCGAAATGATGCCATCTATTTAGACGGCCGAACTCAACGGCACGCAAGAAGGTTACAACAGCCATTAATGGGTTTTAATTAATTTATTATGTTTCTTTGATTTTTCCTAATTAAATTAATCAATTAAATGTGTTTCAAAAATTTCCAATAAATCACTCCTAATTATTTGAGGGGTGAGGAGCGAAAATGGCGCAATCAGATTTTTGATCTGACGAGTATTTAATTAATTTGATTTTCTGAAGTATTTAAATAATTATTAAAATATTAGCCGAAAATCCAACGACTTCCAAATGCCTCCAAAACTTCACCCTTAGCTAATTTGGGGGGTGGTGAACGCAATGGCGAAGTCAAATTTTCAACCTGAGGTTTAGATAAAAAGTTAATTTCTAAGATTTTGAGATTTTTCAGAAATCCAAATTTGATTTTAATTGATCCCTATTTTGACTTAGATCTTAGAGATGAGTTCAAGATGACTCAATAGTGTACTAGAATCTTAATTAAGACTTATATTAGTCTTAATTAATTGAGTAATAACTTGGGTTGTTACACTCGTCCATTATTATTGTACTTGTCTATTTGAGATCCTATAACTCTCCTCAGCCTCGTGAACCTTTCCTCTAAGTTCCTCAAACACTCACCAACCTTTATCTAATTATTGGATTTGAGGAGAAGACGCTTGAAATGGCTTATGTCTATATTATCTTAGGAAACCTGACAACTTTCATCAATAAGCTAACTAGTTCCTTTGAAATTCAGGAGCTTATAGCTAACTTTGATATAAACTCCAGCAACCCTAGAGTTCGACCAACTCATATCTGAAGCCTTTGGAGTACTTGGTAACCTAAAACCCCTAAAAGTAGTTTGAATGCTTCATCATTGCTTACATTGAGTAAATCCTTACCTCACTCATGTCTCACTTAACCTGCACTGCATTCAATGGCATTATTATATTTTCTAAAGTTTGCTTTATTCTCTAAGTAAGGTTATACCTTTGAATGTTTAAAGTGGATCAAACTCTTGATGAATGATGGTTAGGAAGTAGATGACATTGGCAACGTTATACTATAGATTTCAAGGCACATCATATTTATATCAATAGTGTGATGGTAACTTTGCTTCTAATTGCCAAGATAGTGTGTTCAATAACTAAATGCAAAGTGAAAAGCAGCGAGTGTGAGCCTTAAAAATAAGAGCACTAATTCTAGCTAGATGATGCTTATAATCACCATAAAGAAGTAAGTGTGGCTTATTTAACCCATTTATTAACTACCATAAAAGAATCAAGAATTTGGCTAAGAAATGATGGGATCAAGAACTTATCAGCAAGGGGAATTTTTTTTTTAATAATTGAATATATAAGTGCAAGAAAAAGATAAATGCAAGTGAAATAGAATTCCAGAATAAAATATAAAGTTCTGTAAGTTGAGAACGTAAGAGTGGTCGAAAATACCAACACAGATACTACTAAAAATATTATGATCACCATAGTAGGCAATGCTCAAAATCAATATAAAAACAAATGCTATGAAAATCTTAAAAAATTGCACTGAGAATATTTACAAGATGCAGCAGCCCAGCTAATTTTTATTTTCACATTTAACCCTATTTTTTAAATAATGTGTATACATGGACTTCCATAAAAGATAAGTTTTGATAAGTGATCATTTCGCTACCCGCCGTCGCCGCCAATGCCCACACAACAACAACGCTTTCTCACAGTCCAAAAAATCTCCCTTTCTCACTAACTTATCGATCGAGAAATGGAATCCATGCTGGGAATTGGGAAGCTTTGGATTCACTCGTCATTGATTTCGTTAAATCGGAGCGCCTTGTCCAGGGTTTCTCCTCCTCCGCCTCATCCACCCCTTCCTCCCCTTCCACCTCCTCCTCAGCATCTTCAGCCGTTTCCTCCGCCTCCGCCTCCGCCTCATCTTCTTCCTCCTATCACTCCCGCCTCCTCATCCGCCAGATCCGCCGGCGAATCGAAACCGGCGACGTCGACGCCACCTTTGAGCTGCTGCGGATCCATGCGCCGGGGGTAACTTGACGACCACCGAATTCTCTTCCGGCTTCAGAAGCAGGTGCTCTATCCTGCTTCCCATGTTTTCATTCTTCGGCTGGTACTTTTTTATTTTGTGTTTTGAATCTTATGGTTTTTTTTTTTGGATCGACTTTTGTAGAGATTTATTGAACTTTGAGAAGGGGAACGGACAGTGATCGAGATTCCGCCATCCAGTGCCTTCGCATGGCCCTTGCTCCTTGCGCACTTGATGCATACCCGGTAACTTGTCTCTCTGATTTGATCGATTCTGTTATGCTTTTTTGAAGATTAGCCACAATTCAAATTTTTTCTTAAATATTTTTCTAGGTTGCACTTTTTTTTTATTAATCTTATTAAATTTAAATCTCAAATGCCGTTCTTTATCTATTGGTTATATACGGCAGTGTGAGGAATTGATTGATGCTACAGATCATGGTTCACTTACGATATTTCTTCATAAACTTAGGTTAAGGGTATTAGAATGATTTTATTTATCTATAAACATATAATTAGTTCTATAATTTATTCCGTACAAAAGGAAGCGTTTTGATTGATTGGTCTGGATGCCCATGGCTTCATAAGTTGGTGTTTGAGCTTCAATAAGAAGATGGTTAATGTACAACCAAACTTATTTTGGAGCTTGAATCGGATCATTAAGGCTATTGATTCATATGATGATATTTGGATTTGAATAAATGATGGAGGTCACATATTCCATTCTCCATATTCCCCTTAACCTACTGAATGGATGCCTTCCAGTCAGCAAGTCAAAAGTCGTTGACATGCAATATTTGCAGGTCTCTTTGTAAGAATTTCATCTAGTTGATTTTTAGCAGATGTAAATGAAGTGCTACAAACTCTACAGTAAGTTATTATAATTAAGTGTCTGTCTTTCTCAGCATTTTTTATTATAGTATATTCACATGAATGCTAACTTACTATCTTAGTAGAGCTTGGTTACTTCTTTTATGAAGCAAGCTTGTCTTATTGTAATATGGTCTTTATAACATGTTTCCAACTTCAGCATCAAATCTCACATTGATTGCATCTATATCTAATGCCAGTTGTTGTTTCATTTTCTTGGCTAATAAAATTTTTCATTGCTTAGTTTCTTTGATTTATTGTAGTGTTTCATATAATGCTTTGAGATTTTGTTATATGAGATTAAGCATAAATTGATTCAGAACACTCACATCATATCAACTGCTTATATGTTAGAGGTGGATAAGTCTTTACTAGGACTCTTTATCCACAATACTTAGAGTATATTTGTAATGACTTGGAATCAAATCAATGATTTAGGTGCCTCAATTTAATTCAATTTGCATACTTATTCTATATTACAGATATCATCAATTTCATATAATAGATCCAACTAATTAACCATTCCTAAACTCAATAATTATTTAGTACAGCACATAAGTCTTCAAGAGAATATAAATATCATATTAAATTAAATCATGCTCCTCGCCCGCAATCTACTCTCAGACTTAAGAGAAGCAAATGACACTAATACAACCTCATCAACAAGGATATTGAACTCTGAAGGAACGAGCAAAACTGTTCAAGTTCTGCTAACTCAAATTAATGCTTGAAAATATGTTAGTTAAAAACCTCAATTTGCAAAATATTATTAATTTAAAGAGAAGTATGACTGGTCTCCGCATCTAAATCAGTCTTTCTGGTTAGAAATACATGCTGGGCTTGTTGAGCGGTTGTTGTCAAAGAGAATCTTTAGGAGCACGCTGGGGAACGATAATCGTTTATTCTAGGGAAAATATGAGCTTAGACTCAGAGAAGATTCTATGCTCCGGGTTAAGAAGCTTTATGACGGCCATTCATATTTAGATAGGCACCCTCTCTTGGGCTGGAGTTCAGGGAAAGGATCTTTTGTTGCTACCAAAGTAGAGGGGCAAAGCATATTTCCTGTTTTTTGAGGCTTGCCAGCCAAAAGATCCGGAGTCGCCCCTTGAATCTGAATCTAATATAGGCGACTTTAGTGATTTTTTCATGCCTTCTCAAATGTAAACTTGTACGTGTATGTATAAATTTAAAATGATTGCTACTTAGAATAATAGATTACCCACAAAAGAACTAAATTAGATCACAACGATTATTAATTGATTTGGCAAAAGTGTCACTTAAAAGAAATTAAGTCCACAATTTCTTTCATTAAGAGTAGCATATGCCATAGAAGAAGACAATACTAATAATAAATTTCATGAGATTTGCATTTGTTTTCATTAAGTTATTTATTATATCAAATTTTATAAGATATGTAGAAGTTTTAATAGAGCTGACAATTTTAATTGAAACTCGAAACTTGCTCGAGTTTTGATTTGACTTGAGCTCGACTCGAAATTTTCGAGTTGAACGGCTAGACTTGAACCCAATTCAAGTCGAGTTTGAGTTTGGTATGACTTTAATTGAACTTAAAATTGGATCACTCGAATATATAGAATATAAACACATATCATCTGCAAAACAGATTGTCCGGACCCCGTGGTAATGATTTCTCAATTTCATTTGTCTGATCTTGGGTTCGATTCTCCCTGGGGACAAAAATTTTGCTGTTTAAAAGGACATCTTTTATAAAACAACACAATATTGGCCCCGGGGAGAATCAATACCTGGGGTCCGATGGCTCAAAATTGAGATAAACGTTACCACCGAGTTATATTTTTAACTAAGCTACCTTGATCGAATCCAGTCTTAGTTTTAACTAGGAATGCATAGTATTAAGATCACACTTTGTAATAACTAAAACTTCAAATAAATAATAAAATAATTCAAATTCACATAACTAACATTCAGATATAAGCTTAAATTTACAAATAGAAAACAAAAATCCTAAGATTCAACTTTGTAATATGTACATAAAATGAGACAATATATGATTGAAACACGATACATAATTTAACTATATATATATATATATATACAAGCATGAAACCCGCACAATGTGCAGGGCGACAACACACTGAAAGAAAATAGAACACATAATATAATATCGTAAAAGACTCACAATTTAGGGATGTAATTCTTCAAAATCAAGTTGCACTTATAATGAAAAAATGCACAAAAAAGTTAAGAAAATAATTGAAACTTAAGATTACATTTATTCTCAAGGTTTGGGAACAGAAAAGAAGAGTCTAAATTGC
This sequence comes from Gastrodia elata, assembly GCA_016760335.1. NCBI lineage: Eukaryota > Viridiplantae > Streptophyta > Magnoliopsida > Asparagales > Orchidaceae > Gastrodia > Gastrodia elata. The sequence continues at coordinate 26,347,876 of CM028677.1, read as the reverse complement.
TATCATATAGATAATAACACTTCATGGATTAAATAAAGTTTATATTATAATTAAATTGAAATTATGTAAAAGAACATTAAATCAGATATATTCTCATTAAGCATAAAGCAATATATTTCTTATGTTGTTGCAGATGAATTATATAATCATTTCAAGCAGAAGTCTTTTTTTTCTTAACTTCCAAATTAAGAAAATTCTTTTTTTTCAGCATAATCAACATATATTCTTAAGCAAAAATAAGCACCAAACAATATTTATTAATTAACAAATACCTTCAGCAAAACAATCAAAATGAAAAAAAGAGTAAAAAAACTTATGCACAAAGAAAAGGAGGGATCACCGAGTCTCAGGCTCCTTCCAAAATAAAGCCCCGCAAGCAAAAGCCCCGACGCATACAACTCAAGACAAATTATGCAAATCCCCACAACTTTCACAATGATTTGCAAACATCAAGACAAATTTATAACATTGAAACTAAAAAAACATGTCTATGTCTAGTGCTTAAATTTTAATTTATGTATTTAACACTCAATTTAAATTATATAATATGCCTACCTAACACTCAAAAGTGCTATATACCTGAAGATTCCTATTAAAAAAATGATATGTTAACTTTACGTAAAACTTTAGCATGCATTATTAGTATTTGTTCAATAAAATGGGACTATGATTCATGAATAAAAAAAAGTATGTCAAGTTTATTGGTGCAAACTTTGGTAATGTTTAGCTGTTAAACATATACATATCATTAAAGATTCGAATGAAAAACTTAAATAACGATGATTAAATCATCGATACTCAGTCTTAAAGGCAATTCATAATTCATACTGGCTAAATTTTTCTAATGTAATTTGATTACAATATAATTTGATTACAATGTAATCTAATTACTTTGCAGCTAATTAATTGTTTGTTTAGAATGCAAAAATTTGTAGAGTATGATATTGCTGAAAAAAAAATAAAACACAGAATATAATATTATGAAAGATACAAAATTTGGGGATGTGATAATACAACAAAAGAAAAAGCAAAGTTGCATTGTTCTATTATCTGAGGAAGCTATAACATCCTATAAACGATATAAAAGACACGATGAAAAGCAAAATTTTAATGTAATAAATTAATAAGACAAATTTAATCTAACAATTTGGGGAAATATGAAAATAATACTAATATTAAACTCTCTTCTTAAAAGCGAGTATCAACAACAAATGTAACATAAAATAATATATCATCATCCTCATCCACTTTAAAAAATAGTAGCAAATATCACAAATGAGTACATACCTATATCCACCCAAATGAATGCTACGCCAATGGCGTCGCTTTGCTTGCTGCTTCCCTTCCTTGAGTGAAAGGAAGAAAAAAGAAGAAATAAAGTCATTTTTGAGGCGAGATCGTTATTTGCAAATGGAAGCCTCTACGAAAGCAAACTTCTATTGAGACTTTTTAAGAAGCAAGAAAATTGTATTTAAAAAAATTTTATATGATAATCAACCTTTTTAATAAAGATCATTCATAGATAAACACAAGATTAGATTTACTAAAGAGGATGTTTAAAATATAAATCATAAGACAAATTATAAGGATTAAGATAACGAATGAAAAATAGTGATTCTCATATATAAAATTTTATAATTATCATGAGAAGAAAAAGTAAAAAAACGCAAAAAGAATATTAAGTAAGCTATTTTAAGCCGAACATTAACTCAAAGCTTTTGCGACTTCCGTGTCTTATTCATACGGATGGCTTTCAAACCCGGACGATTTGAATGTAAGATTTAGTTAGAGTAATTTTAAAAGGCATTTAAAAAATTTTTTTGGACCGAAGATTATTTAGAAATAAAAAATTATTTAGACTAATCTTAACAATCATTTAGAAAAACACAGCTGCAGAGTGTAAAATAACAAAAGCTTGCATTCATTTGATTCGTTGATTGATTATTATGTTGTTAAGTTTTGTATGAGAATTTATGTTATGTTGAGTCCGATTATATAAATAATGCTCAACTAAATATATATTTATTAAGAACTAATTTTATATAAAAATAGATTATAAATAAAAATGTTAATTTATGCAAAACTCGAATATCGTATTATTGCTTTGTTGACAAAATTAACAGAACACAGGTTTTTGCTGGTGACAACAATTGAGAGGTCAATCTGAAGCTGCAGTTGGCATTGACATTCACAGCATCCAAGATTCTAGTGTCCTTCTAGCAATCGCCGCTGCTTTAGATTGTCACTTTACAGCTTTAACATCAGTTTAAAAAATTGAGATTGCCACTTTACAGCATCTTTAATAAACCGCACCAGCAATCTAAAGCAACGAAAATTAAAACAAAAAGTGTATCAAGAGAACAAAAAACATATGCAAACTTGTCTTACTTAGCTTTGAGATATTGTATTAAGAGATCAAAAAATATATGCAAATTTATTCTTACTTAGCTTGAAATATTTATTGCAGAAGTATAAAAAACAAATTTTAATATTTGATATCATTTAATATTTGCAATCTCACCTATCAATCCATGTAAATTTGAAATGAATGCTGATGTGTGTGATGCATGCACAATATGCGGAAGTGACAACACACAGAAAGAAAAATAATATACTACTTTGAATTTCAATATAATAAAATAATACATCAGTTGGCACTTCTGGATGAAGAAGTGCTAAGACAATGGTGAAAAATCATAAAATTTCTCTTTTAAAAATTAAGAAATTGCGAATTATCAGTACAAAAAAATATATTATTATGAATGAGAACTTTATAAATAAAAAGAATCACAAATATATGTAGTCAGCAAACTTAAAAAAAGAAAATTGTATATCTAAATATGTTAAAAAATTAATTTAATAAAATACTTTAAAAATTTATTTTACTTACAACAGGAGTTATGTCATTGAATATTTTTCATACACAATATTTTTTGTATACTTAATTGGGTGGCCAAACTAATCAAGACAATATTCGCAATCCATTTTGATTTGTCACTCGAGAAAATGCAACATAAAGTTGACCATGAGTAAAAATTGGTTTTGGCAAAAATATTCCAACAGTACTCAATGTCTGACCTTGGCTTTTATTTATTGTTATAGTAAATGCAACCTTGACTGGAAATTGACGACGATATAACTAAAATGGGAAAAATCATAGTTCTGCGATGTCATTGAATTCTAGGTATAATAACTGTCTGACCAATATTTGTTCCTGTTAGAATTTTGCTTGAAGAACCTTGATCCCAATCTTTTCAATGATGAGGCGTGTACCATTACATAACTTATTGCTTGATTCAAATTACGCAATAAGATTAACAGGGACCCCAACTTTCAATTGAATGCAATGATCTGCTAAACCGCTAAATTTAATGCTATGTATTAACTCGTGATTGTACCAAAAGCTTCAGTTGTTATTCCATCTTCATATGAAATATGGTCAGCACTATAAAGATTTATTAATTTTTATGGTAACTGATCAAAGATCATGTGATTGATTAGGTCAACAATCATCATTTGTAGAGCGAGGATACAACGTGATTGCAAATAGATGTGAGTATAACAAAAAATCATTGAGATTTGGATAAATAAACTGTATCAAAGATTTGAGAGGGTCATTTATATTAAGAATTAAAAGATCATCAGGTATAATCATCCAATTACTTAATGAAGGATCTTCAAAAACATCTCCACCAATTTTTCCTTCATTAATATTTAGCAGCCAATCAGCAAATTGAATGTGTCAGTAATAATTCCACAGATTTTGATATCAACATTTTTATGCAAACGCATGTTTATTCGGAGCTCATATAATTTACAAAATTTCTAAATATAAGATCTTTGTAATCCTGCAGCAACAATATCTTCTCGAGTTTCTTTTCTAATAACTGGGAGAATTTGTCTAAAATCTCCATCGAGGGCCAAAGTTTTTCCACCAAATATTCTATTTCAAAATTATGTATTTAAATTTTATTAGATCTCTCAAAGTATGGTCTAATGCTTCAAAATCAAAATGATGCATCATAGATACTTCATCCCATATTATTAAATTAGCAATCTGTAGTAAGCTCTGAAATCTCAGATTGTTGTAAAATAGCACATAGTTTGATAATTCTGTGAGAGATAAAGGAATTTTAAACTTTGAATGTGCTGTACGGCCACCGGGTAATAGCAACGCTGCAATCCCAGATGATGCAACTGTTATAAAATATTTCTCTCAGATCGCATCTTAACTATGATTTGTTTTCCAAAGAAATGTCTTTCCTATCCCGCCATTGCCATATACAAAGAATAACCCACCTTTGTTTGAGATGCATGATTCAATGATAGCTTCATAAATATAGTGTTGTTCTGATTCAATTGTTGATGGTAATTTTGAAATTGGTCGTAAGATAAATTGGCAATCGTAATCGAATTCTTCTAAAATCAGCCGAGTATGGAAATTCACAGAGCCATGAAGGCTAGGTAAAGGCATTAAGTCAAAATTACAAAGTGACTTTCCATTGCTATTTAAAATTCTTTCAATTTGTTGTAGTGTATAATTTAACTTATCTGAATCAACAATAGCAGAATTAGCATATAGAGAATGCCTATGAATGAAAAAATCTATATCTTTAACTAATTTGTCAGAGTGTTTATACCATAATTCAACAGGATTGTTAACTTCGCAATACATAAGAATAGTTGCAAACATATTTTTTAATTGAGTAGCAGTTGCCCATGTTGACGCCTCAGTTTAAGCATCATCCCATTCGGTATCCTCACCAGTTAGCCCCAGTGCAGAACACGTTGCTCGGAAAGTTGAGTGTATAACAACATTGACCCGTTTTAAATCATCAAAACATTGAGCACCTTTAACAATATGCAAAAGCATGCGGAGATAAAATCTCTCACCAGAATCAAGATGTGCGTGATACAGACGGCCTATTTTGCATTTAGACTTCCTACATAACCATTCTTTTGATGCATTATTCCAAATCCAATATAACAGAAACTCAATATAAAAAATTATGAGCCTCTAGATACCTTTGATTAGTAGCAAATCATTGCAGAAGTTTTGTTTTCTCAATGTTAGGTTTAGAAATAACATCTTGCAAAATATTATTATCATTAAATATAACAATCTATTCATCCTCAAGATGGTATGGCAAACGTTCAATAGACGGATGTTGAGCATGGAGTTTAAATGCGAATATTCTCTAGCACCCTTCTATTGGCGAGATATATCGACAATCAATATATTGTTTAGTCTCATCATAATTTCTATTATTTGAAGGGAAGTTGCCACCATTTCTAGCATTTGAATTTTGCAAAAATCGTCATTCTGTCAAGGCCTTTGTTAACATATTTATAAAGTTACTTGATAATTTTGGATCTTGCCACAATTTCAACATTTATATGAGCTTCTTATCTTAAAAAGATCACGATTTTATGGCACCACCCAACGATTATCAATATTTTGTCCATTTTTTAAAGCTGTTATCCCATTATCCCTTCGTATGTATGTAACAAAACCATTTTGATCATATGTTGTTGAAGAAACAAACTTTTTAGGATACCACTTTGTACATTTGCCATCCATAATGTAGGGAGAGTTAGAGTTTATACAGCAAGGACCATGAAGAACTAATTCATATAAGTATCATATAAGTAAGAACTAATTCATGTAAGTATAATTCTGATGTCTTGTTGGTAACTCAGCCATAATTAAAGAATCAATCTCTTCTGTTGTCTTACATTTATACTCTTTTGCAATAGTTATCAAAAGATGTATATGCGGGAGACCACGTTTTTAAAATTCTACAATATGCAAATCTACAAAAAAAATAAATTATATAAAATATTATTAAATTTATATGAATCGCAACATGCAAATCATTACATATTTGAGAATTAAAAAATTTAGTACCAGCAATAACTTTTTCAAATATTTGTTGCACATCTCTTAAGAACTACTTTTTAATATTAAATATTCTAGCTACAATATCAGGTCGATCCTCATCCTTTTGGCCAGGAATTTGAAGCAAAGCATCTTGAATTTCACTTCAATTGGGATTGCAAGTGAAAGTAATGAAAAGATCCGGAGGGCCCGTATACCGAAAAATAGCTATTGCATCCTGATAATTTTGAAACATATGACGTGGGCCACCATAAAATGAAGAAGGGAGAACAGATTTCCTTCCAATATTCGCTGCATCATTTTCACCAGAATCAATTGTATCTTTTAGACCTTGGTATAACTCAGCACGAAATTTTGGCTGATTTTTTCTTATGAATCGTAATCTATTTTCTTGTATTGCTGCAAATAAGTCTACGATATATTGTTAAAACAGACGACCTGCAGACAGTAAAGTGTTTCCATATCCTGGTTGAAATTGAATACGAAAACAATAAAATTTCTCATCGTCACACACTTTGCTTGATATCTATTTTCGATCAACGAATTATATTTGATGTTTGTTGTCCATCCATTTTCATCGTAAGAAAATAACAATGGATATTGAAGAGGCATATAGCGTGGTTCTATTTCAAAAATACGCTGCAAAGGACCACATTTAGGATATAAAATTATATCACGACACCTGCTTTCATGCGAATCATCTCCAATCAACAATGCTGCAACCTCATTAGATGTTGGTCTAATATATTGTCTTCATTTTCTTGAATGAATAATTTTTATTTTTAGGTCAACATTTTCATTATTTCTTAAGAAATCATGTGCTGACCTAAAAATACTAACGTATAGATTAATCTTATCAAGCATGCTCTTAATCATCTCTATTATATCCATAGTTAAATGTGTCATATTATCTTGAAAGCATTGTAATATGTTCTCGTTCTCATGATTTGTATCATATATGTACATCTGAGCAAATCTAGATTTTTCTCCATAACTTGGAAGGAGTGAGCCTATCCTATGATAGTTTGAACCATTTATACGAAAATAGAATGGACCACGCCCATCAGTGACAGTATGATCAATCTTGCCACCCATAGATGTGAAAGCAAACATTGAATTGTAAATTTTTATGTTATCTCTGAATTTGGAAGACGATGTATCAAAGTGACCAAGCAACAATCTTTCGAGAACCATTGGGCATGGTGGTGATGATGGTAATGCAATCAATCCTTCACGATAACATAATTTGAATGTGGGATTAAATATAGATCCGCTGCTTTTTTCTTCGCATCACATCTCAGCACCACAAAACCGACATTGAACTCTCGGCCCTTTAAATTTGAAATTTTGCTAAAAACAGTAGCACGTTTTGATCTGTCATTATGGAATGCAAAATTAGGCAAGTATTTATTTCGACTACATACTCCAACTTCAATAGTACCAAGCATCGCATTTGTTCTGATATTTTCAAATGCAAAATTAGATGTCATGTTGACAATTACATTCTCCAACTTCTAAAGCCCATGCAACACATGTATTTGGGATTACATATTTCATAACTGTTTTACCAACAGTGACATTTGATTCATCATTATGAAATGTAAAATTAGGCAGATATTTATTTCGACTACATTCTCCAACTTCAATAGTACTAAGGGTCGCATTTGATCTAATATTTTTAAATGGAAAATAAGATATGACTTGTTGACGACTACATTCTCCTACTTCTAAAACTCGTGCAACACATGTAGTTGGGATTACATCTTCCATAGTTGTTTTACTCTTACATGCTACACAATTAATATTAGAACAATAAGCACAAATTGTATTAGGAGTTGAATAATGAACTTCATCGGCATCACGTTGAATGATATGTTTCATGGAGACTAACATTAATTTCTTTAGATCATAAATTAATGATTTATCTATAATTATTAGTTTTTTCTATTTAATTGTATAATAAGATATCTATTGAGTCGTGAACACTTTTGTATATTCTTTCTAATATATGTAATCGACTGCAGTCCATTGTTCCTTCTATGAAGTAGCAATTTTCTATTAACGCGTGCTATCAAATGAAATTTATTATAAGCGTTAAAATATGTATGTGATTCTGCACTTATTATATCGTTGAATATGAACCTGTATATTCAAAATAAATATATTCAAACGCTGTAGCAAATAATTATGATAAAATCAAAGTTAAAATAATGCAGAAAAATAATGCACTTTAATCATATAAAAATAAATATGAGAAAGTCTTTCATACACAGAACAAATAATATTTGTGGCTTTGTAAAATAAATCTATAATTTTTAATTTGATAAATAAAACAAATGTCTTATGAGAGAAGGAGCATCTACCCCCGATCCAATGCCTCCTATATGCGTCACTCAGTTGAACATAGGCAGCTAGAGTTTATTGTGGTGGTCGAATTCTCTCTCCGTAGTTATTTTCAAGGAAGGCTTAAGGTATTTACACTTTTATTGTATTAAGAATTTAAGGAGTTCAAGCATTATAGATAAATCTTTAAATTAATAATGCTCTTCAAGATGAATTTAAGATGTCACGAATTTAAGATACCTAATGTCTATTTTAAGTTAGGATTATATATAAAAGATTTAAATTAGTAAGATGATTCTTACTGTTAAGGGTTAAAATTGGCAAAAACTAAAAGAGTATCAAACCTTAGGCATTATAATTCTAGCTTTTTAATAAAAAATTTCATTCACTTTAATAAATAAATTAAAATTCATGCACTAATGAATATCAAAACACTTAATAAAAAATCAAAGCTACCATATCAAACAACGGCATTGAATTTTGGTCCATTAAATTTCAAAGTTTTAGGAAGTATCAATAGATGATTTGTATTAAGTATAAATTTTAAAAATAACTGAACAACGGCTCTGTTTCTTTTAGCAAATTTCAACAATAAACACTTTAAAAAAAATGACAGCATATATTAGGGGGATTATAAGGAAAATTGCAAATGACAATTATAGTTTATGCAAATGACAATAGAAAATAAAAAAGTTAAATGAATTTGCATTATAATACAAAGACGTAGCCAATGATCTTAAATTCACATGAATAATAAAGTTTGAATAAATTTAAAATCTAATTACAAAGGAAGAATAAAAAAGTAGAAGATGATATATTTTAGTTTATGTGAGAGTAATGTTTTGCGTTTAAGCATTAGCCAGACGAAGCGGAGTGACACCTCAAAAAGATTATTGGGTGGAAGTCGAAAAGGAAAATAAATTTGCTCTCCAATTTTTCTCCTGCCGCGGTTATACAAACTGCGGAAAATCATGAATCCACGCCTCTTATTTCACCATTCTCCCACCTATATCACCTTGGGTTTCATTGACATTTAGAGAGTTTTAGTTGAAGTTGAATATATCAAATTAATTAAAATTTTTATTGCTCAAAGATTTTTTGGAAGAATTAATCAAATCCCAAGTAAATACTGCTTTTTGCAGTAGTCAAAGTGTTATTTATTTGACAAAGATCACTACGTTCCACTTCATAGCAAAGCACATCTAGCTTGATATTGCCATATATGCAATTCAATTGAAATTGACACTGAACCGCTCATTAAAATCAAAAGGGTAGCAATCTCCCCATATAAGCTGATTTCATATAAAACCTTAATAAAAATTTCTAAGACACATTAAAATCAGACGAATGTTATTAGAAACATTACTCAAAATAATTTCAATTTAATAAAAATTATATGCTTGCTTAACATCCACAGCAAAATATTTATTGAAAAACCAAGAGAAGAGAACACATTAGAGATGAGAGACAAGCTTAAGAGGATAGAAAAAAAATCATTGCAGACAATTCTACATAATGTGGAATATTACTCATCATTGCTTCCCAATTGAACTGATGACATTTTCAAGCAAAGTGCCTTGGCATTTTCTATTGCAGCTGTTGTTTATAAGTTTTAGTCTTGCCCATTACCCATGGAAAAAAATTTAATGTTTAAGTTCACAAATTTGAAAAGAGCACAAATTTAAAAAACTCGCTATATAATTTACTTATTGTGGTTCTGACTATATTATAATTTTGGTCCACATTCTGTGGTTCTTTTTCAATAAACCAATTCATCCTTCCTCTTGATCCTATGCAAAGCAATCAAATAAGTTGTATATGAGTTTTTGAATAATAACAATTTATTGTGATTGGAATCATATCTACACATATCGCAAGCATCATTCCAATTAATGCTCGAAAATATTGCAAACAATGTGTACATTTTCTGTAATTTTGTATTTGTTAGTTATTTTATATTTTAAATGAGGTCTTGAGAAAAATAGAAAAGCTCTTTCCCATGGATCTAAGATTTTTTAGTTCATATTAAAACACACAAATTATTAGCCAGCAATTAGATCACAACCACAAATTCCCTATCAGAGTTGTTAGATGGTGGCGCATAGAATAAACTGCAATCACATATTAAAGCACACAAATCGCCAACTACATCCATCATATTACACCCCACAAATGACTACACAGCCATTAAATGTCGGCTAATTAAAGCACACAAATCATTAACTACAATCATCAGATTAAATCCAATGGATCACCAGACAAAGTCATTGGATTCTTTTCTCTAAAATTGGCTACTTATCATTCCATGGTTTTATAAACACAAATAAGGCTTTAATTTGTCTCAAATTAAGTATATAAATAATTGTCTCAAATTTATGTGTTCATATGGATGCATTGTTCTCAAGAACGAAGTAAGGGCGATAAACTTCTAGACCTAGATTTATGTCACTTTAATAACACTTTTCTATAAACTTTTTTTCGCTAAATTTTTTTGTCATTAGTTTTACTTGAGGTATGAAATTATTAGCAAATATTATAACTTGAAAAATTCTTTGACTCTTACTACATGACGTTGAGAGATTCTAAATTGCCACAATTTTCTTGCAAACAACTTCATGAGTTATATACGCCAAAATTATAATTTCAAAAAATTAAATTATAGTTAAATATTTAAATTTCAAAAGGATTTCATTTAGATTTCTTCTACTTTTTAAGCACTTGCATAAGTCTTAGATTTATCCATAAAAAGCATACCAAAAACATAATGAATCTTACCCTGATCCATGCCTAGAGAAATTGGAAAGTCGTGTGAAAAGTTAGCCAAAAAGAAAAGGTTGGAATGATTCAAATTTCTTGAGCAATGACTAAACTATGCTTTTAAGAAAATATCCAAACATATGAAAATGAAAAAGTAAAAAGACAATGCTTTAAGCACCCTAAAGTTACAAAGAGTTTGAATGCCTCTCTCAGTGCAGACGAAACTGAATTGCAGATAAGAAAAAGTGCACAGATTCGGATAATCGAATAAAAAGAAAAACTGAGAGGAGCATAAAAAGGAAAGGTCGAACCTCTGTTGTCTTTTTCCCTAATGCATCTGTAACACCAGAAAGCTTCCCCTCGATTGAGATTCGGAAAAAATCGTGCTGATAGCTCTCGATCGCGCTCGCAGAAGAAGAAGATCGATCGTGCGTGGCGGAGAGATTTGATTCTCGTGCTGAGAAGAAAACCTAAATTTCTTTAAATCTTAATATAACCTTCCTGCAGCAGCGATCTCTTGCTGTGGAATGCGGAGAGAACTTTTCTGCAGCGATCTAAGAATGCAGAGAGAGGATGGAGCGGATTCTTCGAGAATGGCTTAGAGCGAGCGAGCGGAAGGATTTGGCACAAAAAAGGGAAATATCGGGACTCTTGAGAGCTTTGAGGTTTTAGGGGGAGACGAAGGAATTTTGAAGAAATAAAAAAAATAAAAAATTTGAGAAAATTCGATTCCCAAATTCTGCCTTCACATTTATTATCGCATTTTTTATTAATTTTCTCTCTCTAATCTCAATATTTATAGTATAGATATATGATGTCTGATACCTTTTTTCTATCCTTCAAAACATCAAATTCAATGACCTTAGATTGAAGCATATCTTATGGAACCTCCATCAACTTTGCATCCAATTTATGGACCGGATTGCCATAGATTGGAGCATATTTGATGGAACCTTCATCAACTTTGCATCCAATCTTTAGTTTTGCGGTCCCATTCAAGGCATCTTCCGTTTCAGCAAGCATCTTCAGAATATCAGGAATAGCTTTAAGCTTGATTTTAAGATGATCTGAAGAAAAGTGAACATACACCTCCATTGTCTCGTCTTCCCACGGGATAAAGTGGGGATCTAGAGGTTCATTTGCCGCCTTCCGTAATGAAGGTGGGGTACCCAACATAATAATCCCCGCATCCACACTACTTAGAATACATTCCTCAAATGCAACATTAGTGTGTTCATTTGTGTGATCATATATTGGCGTGTTCGTCACCTGTAGCACCAAACTCTCAGCCATCTCAATCGGCATGGAAAGATCAGCGGTATTTTCCTCACCAATTTGTTTGGCTATATTAGTAGCCATCATATGCTCACCATCCGCCTCTAAAGGCTCGATAGGCATCCCTACGCTCTGGAAATCCTTAGTAACCTGTTTAGGGACATATACCATATGTTTACTAAGAAAGCATCTTGAGGAGGGAACATTATGGGAGTTGGCTTTAGTTTTTGGTTTGAGATGTTGAAGTTTAAAGCATCCCGAAGAATCATGACCGTTGATATTGCAATTCAAACAAAGCTAAGGCAAGTTTTCAAAGCAAACCTCTTGAAAATATCCATTAGATTCATCTCCAATTCAAATTACGTTATCAAATTGTTTTGTTAAATCTATTTCCATGAGAACCAGTGCCACAAATGGTCTGAGTATATTTGCCACCATTGTCGACATTATCATTACTCTCACCATTCTTATCATCTCCATTATCATTTTATCATTGCCCACCGCACACCATTCATAATCACCATTATCATATATAATAAAAATTAATTTTATATATAATCTTTTATATATTATATGGAGATTTACCCAAAATTGGCCAATAATGGGGGGCTGGTTTGTGATTTGCTAGTTGGAGAAGGGCTCGACTGGTAGTTGGGATGGTAAAGGTGGTGTAGATTGGTGGCGCCGGTGGACTTTTGCTCTTATAGGGGATGAAAGGAGAGGGAAGGTTGTTCGGGAGGTGGCTGGTTGGGCGGCTTCTAGGGCGTGGGTTGAAAAGGTATGAGAGAGGAGAGAAAGGGGTCTCAATGTTAGGGTTTGGCTATAATGGAGGGAAGCAATTGGTTATACCAAAGAAGGGAAAGGAGAAAATAAGAAAAAATAATTTATTAATATGTAGTATAATTATTATATTTTGTAGATTTCATTCCAAAAATATAAAAATCTTATTTAATTTTAGATTCTTATAAAAGTACGTTGGAAATTAGAATAAATTATGCTACGAAATTTTTTGGAAGAAATATGATTTGTGAAAATAATTAAATTTATCAATTTAAAAAAAATATTTGTTTTCAAAGCTCATAATAAACTCAAAATTTCTTAAAGAATTTCAAAAAACTATAAAATAGAAAAGAATGTCCTTTAACAAAAGTTTCCAAATGACAATTTTCTTGATAGGTGAAAATTTAAAATTAACTTTACAATTTTTCTAGAACAATTTAGAATTGTTTTTGCAATCCTCAACTCAATTTTTTTGCTTTGTTGAAGCATAGTGTAACGACCTAAGGTCGTTACTTTGCAAATTAGGTCAAAATCCTGACTCGAACATCAGGATCATCGGGAATTTCAATTAGGGCAAACAAAAATATCTTTAGAAGAGAATAAATTTTATTTTTTGAAAGTTCTTAAATTCAATAAAATCAAGAACATTGAAATACATGTCTAAATTCATCAATTTTTGTGTCGTTATGTTAAAAACATTATTTAAAAGCTGCGCATGAAGTTTCATCAATTTTGAATCGTCGATTTAGCTTAAATTAATTTTTGAAGTTTAAAATTTCAGAAATTAATATAAATAAATATTTGTCCAAATTGAGTTTTTTTGGCGTGAGGGTGTTCATTACATCGTAATACACCTCGGTGTCAAGTTTCGTTGTATCGGACGCCAAATTGCGGAAAAATACAAAAAATTTAATTTTTAAGTAATTTATTCAAATTTTCTTAAGATTTTTTCTCACTCCTTCCCCTTGCTTAAGTTGGGGAAGACTCTTCTTCCCCGCCCCCCCCCCCCGCTTTAAGTAAGGGATGACTCTTTTTCTTACCCCTCCCCTTCTTCTTTTCTATCACTTTCCCCTCATTAGCAGCAGCCCTCTCCTTGCTTCCAGCCCTCTCCCTTGCTGCCAGCCTCCTCTCTCTGCTGCCAACCCCCTCTCCCAGCCAGCCACCAGCCCCGGCAGCCACTTGGCCACCCCATTCAGACCCTCCAAACCAACCAGCCCCCTTCCTGGCCCTCCAAAGCAGCCAACCAGCCCCCTCTCCCTGCTGCCAGCCTCTCTCCCTGCTGCCAGTCTCCCCTTCCAGCCGCAGCCCTCCTCCCTCCTCCAGCCAGCCACCATTTCGGTCACCTCCTTCAACCGTCCAGCCTCTCTCAGCTTTCCTGCAACACTATCCTAGGTAAAAGGAGAAAAAATGGGGAAATTTCGCTAATAATATTATGTATATCTTTTTATACTTAAATAAACTTTATGTCATCATATTAGTATTGTTGTCATTAATTAATAATGATAAACAAGTGCATGTTATAAGATGACTGTTTCCATTCATACATTTTTTATTCTAACATTACTTTCTGCAATTTAATTTCTGTCATTTCCATTCTCTCTTACATTCGCATATTATTATCATAATAATAACGTTACTAAATGTATAAGCGAAAGAAAAACATAATGGAAAAGCAGATAGTAATTACTCCTAAGAACATTGGCTTAAAGCTAATTTAAAAATATCAAAATTAAATGCAGATCCAAAAGTCGAATTGTAAAACTTGGAATCTTAAAGAACAAAGACATCCGTATATGATATGTATTACTTTTTATAATTTATTGCTGCTTAGCTTCGCTTATTTGCTTTGAGCCAAATTTATTTGAAACTTGGTTAGTTGTTCGGAACCCAACGTGATAACATTCGTAGGTTACTGGAAATGACATCAGTAACATTCGTGGGTCATTGAAAAAATGACATCAGTAACATTCGTGATTGGTTATTGGAAAATAGACATCAAGTAACCAACATATTTTTATTCGTGGTTGTCACTGGAAAAATAACATAGTGACATTCGTGGTTGGTTATTGGAAAAAAGACATCAAGTAACCAACTTCACTTTATTCGTGGTTGTCACTGGAAAAATGACACAGTGACATTCGTAGTTGGTTATTGGAAAAAAGACATCAAGTAATCAACATCACTTTATTCTTGATTGTTACTAGAAAAATGACATCAGTAATATTTGTGGTTGGTTATTGAAAAAAAGACATCAACTAACCAACATCTTTGTGATAATATTTGTTGCAGGAAACTTTTATTTACTTCACGCTATTTCCTTATTCTTCCTGTATTTTATTATATATTTATATCTGCTAATCGTATTTTTGCTTTTATAAAAATATAATATTATTTTGTTTACTGTGGTATTTAGAGTATTCTCTAATTACTGGGAATTTCAATCCCGATATTATTTTCTATACAATACCAGGTCAGGTACTTCTGGGAGAGCCTGAATAAGAACTTTAAAATCAATTATCAAACTGCCGATGAATCTACGACGGCGCTACTTTAACTTTTATTTATTTTTTTATTTTTCCTTTATTTCTAAAAAGGTTGAACAATGTTCGTGATGTACAATAAAGATTTTTGTATTATGGAATTTTGAAATGTATGAAAAATATCTTTGGCGTTTGTATGTGTATTTCCTTTTCTCTCAAATTGCTCAATATGATCCTGCGGTATGTGAGCAATCGAACGTTGGGCCATCACACATAAACTCCCTAATTTTATTTTCTGAACATCTAAATTTATGAGGTGATGTTGTTAAGAGTTGAAATATCTTGATTATGTCATGCCTAGAATTACGTTTGTCTTTAAAGTTTCCTGGTTTCAAATTATTTGGTCAAACATATTCTTAACTTCTCTTTCATCCTTATTTTTCTTTGTTTCAGTAATATCATATATACACAAGCAACTTTGGCACTCCCTCATTAGCCAAATGCGTGTATATAATCTGTGATGACTTTGTATGATATTCTAACCATTTCCTTAACTAAGCAACTAAATGGCTAAACCATGCTGTTGATGATTTTTTCAAGCTATACCTGTCCCACTTTCTCTTGCATTTGATACAAAGCCTGATGGAGCCTCAGTGTACATTTATTCATTATGGCCACCTTATGAAAAATGCGTTTTTGATATCAAATAATAGTTTGTAATGTACTTTAACAACCATGGATAATAATATCCTTACTATTTTTATTTTGGCCACTAGGATAAAAGCCACTGAATGGTTGCCATAGATTTGTGTGCAATCTTTGACAACTTGTCTTGCCTTATTTTTCTCCTTTATTTCATCATATTCATACCCATTATTTGGCCTCTTTCCTATTGGTTGTTTTACCAACTCAGAATCTTTATTTTTTTTAAGTGCTTCCATCTTTACTTTCATAGGATATTTTAATTTTTAATCATTTAATGTTACATATATATTATTTTGTGTAAAAAATGAGAGTTGAGATTAACAATGATGGTTTTGTGCTGTAGAGGTGTTTTTTCTAATATTATGAATTGGTGTAAAGTGTGTTGGTATATGTTCTCCTGTCATTTTTAATTGCAATAAGAACATGCTCAATTTAAGGATGATTGCCGGGAACTACGATTTCCTTAATGATAAAGCTATCTTTGATAAGTATGTGGAAGGGCACTCGGGGACCTTCAAGCAACCAATTGAGCACAAAGGTATTTATGTGGTGTGCTTCTAATGTGGCCATGTTGACTATGACGCTGAGGGATGTATGGTGCGTAGTTGGACTACTATGGGGAGTTTTTATTTCCCAATTAAAAGTAATGGTCATTGAGTGGCTATGGATGAGTCAAGAGTGTAGTTTATTTAAGCTTTCTTTTTATAAAATTGTATGTGTCAGTTGTATTGAGTGTTTAAGCAAAGATATGAAAAAAAAAAATAAGAAATGCACACAAAAAATATGCAAGAAATTATAATGGTTCAACACTATTTCACGTTTATTATCATCTACTTAGTGTATTGCACTATGTAAGCATGAGCAAGAGCATAGCAACAATTTGTTGCTTTACCAACATTTTGCTGTAGAAGTAAGAAAAAAAGAGTTATCTGTGTGCTGTACGGAGATTTGATATAGGCCAGTGGCATGAAAAGTACTAACCGATACCTTGAGCGGTTGTGGATGCTGATGTGTTCTATTGTTCATCAATTGGAGATCGTCATGTTTGCGTGATATTTGGATAGTTCATGTATAGGAAATATTTATATTTAAGAAAACTTATTCTTATATATATGATATATGCTGGAATAATAATTCATTGAATTTTGTTTCGAGTTTTATCTGCCTTTATTTGTTTTGTAGGAAGCTTATGAGGAGTTCAAGCATGTTCTTTTGGCATTGATCTTTGTTAAAGAAGATGAATCTTCTCCTGTGGCTAGTGAGGTAACAACTTTTTAAGGTTATTTTAAAAAACTTGCTGTTATTTCAGCTAACTGTCATGGATTAGAAACTTGCCAAAATATATTCGCAAGAAGTTCTAGTTTACAATTTTAGCTTCTGATAAATTAACATGCCAATTCAGTCGTCGTCTCATTGTTTAATTTATTCATATATTACTCTCCAACTGTTCAAATTAATCCCTAATTTGAACTAAATTCAATAATTCGGGAATAATTTGTCATAAATTGTTTGAGACTAAATTTATATATTCAAAATAACCGAGTGATTATTTTGGCAAATTTTCATATTATGAATTCAAAGTTTAACTTCATTTCTTTTGCAAATAGTAACTTATCTACAATAAATGACTTAGTCTGGAGCAATGGTAAGGTTGCCCATAGTGCAATTTTTAATATAAACATTGAAACCATGAAACAATGTTTTTTCAATGAGTTAAGGATAAACTCAACAATACTGTCGTATCATAGAAAAAGAGTCCTCTTAATGAAGAGGAACTAGTATTTGATTTTTAACAGGTGACTTTATATTTTAGGATCCTTTTTAGAAGTTGACCTTCTTCAGAGAACTTTGTTAGCCAAACTATTGGAGTGATATTTACTACTGATAAGTAGTTGAAAGTAGAAATTGATAGTTCTTACATGCGTAATCAAGGGAAGAAAAGCCACATTTAGGTTGGTTAATAAAATTAGTTTTGGAGGATTAAAAAGGAAATGGTAGATTTAAGGTAACCTTTGTAAAAGTGTTTAAAAGGGTTGGTGAAGAATTATTTAAATACTTCTCATCACAATCTATTAGAACAGATTGAAAAACAAGAATTCATGGAATTGGCTTAAAATTGGGATAATGTTTATAGTGAAGATCCTGAATCATGCCAGACACTCATAACGGACTTCGATTTTTATCATTTAGTATGGTTTTGGGGATGTATTGAAGTCCATAAGTTTGGTTTTTTTTACTTTTAATAAAAATACATCATTTGGTCTTGTAGTTTATTAATAAATTATTGTATGTTTTTATTGAATAAATAAAATGAGAAATTTGCCAAAATAGCCCCTTGACTAATTCAATTTAACTAATTTATTCTCAAACTCTTCATGGTTCGATTTAATCTTAGTAAGCAATTTGATTCAAATTTAATCTTAAATTGAATCTAAGTGGGTTCAAATTGAAAATTTTGAGGACTAAATTTAGTTCAATTTGAAAAGTTAGGGAACTAATTGAAATGTTAAATAATTAAAGATTAAATTAATCAGCTTGAAATAATTGAGGGATTGTTCTAATAAATTTCTCAATTTAACTAAGTTTCCCTCTTTCTCATTGTTTATAACGAAACACTTCTTCTTTTGAGTGTTTGTTATCGTAGAATATCAATTTAATAGTCATAATAATAATAATAATAATAATAATAATTTTCATATAATTTAAAACATATTTTTTGTTAAAATTAAATTGAAGTTTCTACTTAATTCGACTTTTATAAAGAAATCATTAGTTAATAATTGGGGGTGCGTTATTTGTCATAAATTTAAATATTAAATTTCCCTTGAAATTTCAATCCAAAAACTTAAATTAAATTATTTGAATATAAGCTTTGAAAGTAAATAGTAATGACAATTAATTAAGTTTCTTTTTTTTCTTCTTCTGTGATGTTTTCAAACATATTTAAGCACATGGATAAAAAAAAACAATAAAAACAGATCATGTAAGCGTCTTTCTATCACTTTGTTAGTTTTTTTTTTCAAGAAGGCTGGAATCTTATTCGATATCATTTGGCAATGTTATGCCGTCTTAGGAAGGCTTGACTATGGCATGCATAAATCTTTGATCGTGTGCAAGATCTACTGAAAAGAATTTTTTTAATCCCAGCCATATGAATAGAACAACAAAGCAGCTCAGCAAAGTAGCCTAGCAAAGCTGCCCAACCCAATAGCCAAGCAAAGTAGATCAGTTCAGCAAAGTAACTGTCTGCCAGACAAAGCAAACAACCCCGAGCAAACCAGCTCATTCTTGGTTGCACCCAAAATATAAAGCATCCTCATTAAAAAATGGTGCCATCCTAAGTATGAGCTCACAACAATAAACTATGTATGGTTGAATAATTAGTCAACCAAATACTATTTGCTATGTTAAATGCTAATCCCATCTACTCTTTCTGCTGCGTTCCTCAAAACGGTGGCTCTTTCTTTAATATGAGTTCCATTTATTGCACAAATGCAATCCTATGAGTAGATGAATAATACCTTTTAAAACTACAATAACATCATTGTTGACTCAAATGCAAACATGATACTCACCTGAAAGAAAGGCATGAACCTAACATTTGTTAAGATTTTTTGTGGAGTTGATGGATGGGGTGGAGTAATCAACTCATGACGATGGTCTCCAATTACAAACAAAACAAGCTTGAAGTAATGACTAATTGTTTCACCCGAATGTTGAAAGTTAAACATATCACTCGATTTTAAATGCTCTGACTCTGGATATGTAAAAACATTGACACTTGTTTCTCAATAGTTGTGTGGATTGTATCGAGTAGCAACTATCTCATTCGCAAAATATCACACAACTTAAAGAAATGCACTTTCTTTATTATTATCATAGAAATACTACTTTTGTATGAACCAGAGTATAACCTGACCAAAGAAGATTGGGTATTGCTTCTTACTGGATTAGGCAAACAATTACGTTTCTTTGTGCAAGTGCAAAGAAGCAAGACAATACATGAAGTTACAAGAATATCTACATATACAGCTTTATTAAATTCTTGTGTCATAGTATTATATTCATCCCATAAAGTATCACGTGTAATATTGAAATCATTCACCATCTTAAATGTGGATTAAAGATGTACTTATTAGTGATACAATAGAACACATGCTCGTATTCGTACCAAACAACATTCTGTTAAATACTTTTAGTTGACTTTGTTGCATATAATATTCTGTTGAGTACTATATGTTAAGTACTTTGTAGATAAGATTTTGTGTTTGCATAGCAACTTTTCAGAATATCAAATGCACACAACTCATTCATGGTATGTTATATCAATACTCTATGCTGATCCAGCCCTTCAGACATATTTGGCCCACTTGGCAATATTTTTAATTTGCAAATATGTACATTTCAAGAACTTCCAAATATTATACTTTTTGCATCATTTAACTCGATTATTCATAAATAATATTGAAAGCACCATATCAACCTTTTCATATTTGTTATGAGGAATACAACTTTAATCAATATAGGGGAATACAAACTATATGTGAGATGCTAATCATGTCTTCTAACTCATACATGTATGTATCAAATTTTTGATGTATATAAGACAACTATTTTTATATATCAAAAATTTATGCCATCGAGTCATTATTAGTAGCAACAACAACCATATCCATTCTTGATCTTATCAAGGTATCTGTCACTACCAATGTATAAATTGTAAGGCTATTACCGTTGCTGAAATATTATGGCCGAAAGTGATTGTCACGCATTACACATTTTCTTTCTCCAAAATCATACGATCACAACAGCTATGCCACACTCCTAAACTATCATTAGCAGTACTAATTTCATGAGATTCATAAACCAAACCCTAAAAAAAACCACAAACGCAAGTTGTTTATTTTTTTTTCATAGTGGGCTCTGCAATAGATAAATTCTGAACAACAAAAACAATCAACTGCCTATGGATAGCAAAAAAAGAATAATGGCTTCTGCTACGGTGAAACAACGCTCTTAGGAAGATCTGCGATGGATAGGAATGGGGTTTGTTATTGCGAAAATGCCGACCTTTGCCTCAAAGAAGATGAGCTATGCCTGCTCGTAGGAATCAACTGCAAAGTGAAAATATGGCCTCTTCTGCAAAGGCGAGACGGAGTGCTTACGGATTGAATGAAGGAACGACAATGTAACTCCTATGAACTCAGGAATAAGTGACCTTAGGGTCCAAGGGAGAGATAGAGTGCGTTGCATAATAGAAAATCGGTCGAATTGAGGTAAAGTTTTTATAATGTAGGTATTTATGACACTGTAAAAATTTTACTCTAATGTATTATTTTACCTTTAAAACAATTTAATGAACCAAACATCTAAATTTATAAATTTCAAGTAAATAAATTATTTTACATTCACCTTTTTTCACACCAAACAGCCCCTAAGTAATTTAATTAAAAATAAATTGTGACAATTAAATAAGAGATGATGGGCAATATTTGATGCTTTTGAAATTCAAAATAACTTTCCAATTTAAGTGCTTTCCCCATACTACTTTAATTAGCTTCAACTATTCCTCCAATTTTGAATTGGAAAAATGCCATAAGAGATGATAAATATTTTGTAACCTGGGCAATTTTGGATATGTTTGAAATGAGATTATTCTCTTGGTGTTAACCTTTTCTTCTCTCTTGATCTTGGGTCACCATATTTTCTTCTTCTTTTCTTGGCGATGGGCTATCTCTCTCCTCCTCTTTTAAATTCTACATTCAATTTTTCTTGCGTTTGCCATCATTGTTACAATCCAAACATACCATGCTCACATACAGGTTCATTTACATGATTGAACACTCACATTCAGTTGAGGCTGAGTGAAAATTGTGAGTGTTTGTATATTCCTTGTTTGATTGGGTGTGTGATTACGATGAAAATATGGAAATACAAGGCAAAGATTAGATTGCTTTTGGTTTGGCCTGTCTAATTAAGGCCCTGTGATCTTAGAATTTTATCAATTTTTTTTTAATCAAGTTTACTTTCTCTCATAGGACTGAAAAAATACACACCTTTTGTAGTTTGATTACACTCTAGTTACTAAATAGTGATTTTGAGAAATGAAAGTGGTGTGGTTTCCTTTCTTCGCAGTGGTCAGAGAGGAGACGATTTGATCTCGCAGGATTGTTATCTTCAATGTTACGAGCTTATTTGCAGGCATATGATCCAGTTCTTTCAATGACTTTGAGATACCTTATAAGGTGATTATTTACTTAACTACTCTGTTCAAAAGAAAGTTTTGTATTTTTAAATTACATCATTAGCTTGCAAACTCTGCCTAATCACTGATGCTTATCATTGCACAGCATCCATAAAGTGTTTGCCTTCGTCAAGGCATTTCATCTCCTATCTCAGATCTCACTGAGAGGTTACTCTTTGAGGATCGTGATGCCCCAGCAATACCTCAGAAAATTCATTTCAAAACACCACCGTTCGATGAGGTACAACTTATCCCATTTTTTACAACTTTAATCTATACCTAGTGTTCAGCTATTTAAATGCGACAAATTTAGGTTGATATTCAAGCTCTCGCACATGCTGTAGAGCTGACAAGACAGGGTGCTGTTGATAGCCTGAAGTTTGCTAAGGGTGATCTATTCCAGGCATTTCAGGTTCTTATGTTTAATCTTGTATGTAGAATGTTGTTTTTACAATCTTATGTTGTAATTGTAAGTTATATATGTTGAATGCTTTGAAACAAAATAAAGTATAGGCTCTTTAGTATTCATTATTTTTAGCTTTGGTTGAGT
Organism: Gastrodia elata; assembly: GCA_016760335.1. NCBI lineage: Eukaryota > Viridiplantae > Streptophyta > Magnoliopsida > Asparagales > Orchidaceae > Gastrodia > Gastrodia elata. The sequence continues at coordinate 26,324,843 of CM028677.1, read as the reverse complement.
TGTCATTTGCGGTAGGATAAATGTTTTCTCATGAACTAATGCATATATTACATCTTCACAGAATGAGCTGTGTCGCATGAGACTTGATGTTTCCATTCTTGATGACCTTGTTCACGAGTACTGTGTTTACAGAGGAATCACAGCTAGTTCAACAACAAGTTCATCAGGTAAATATTCTTTTAAGCTTGTATTAACAGTCTTCTCAGAATAGATACTTGTAGGCTAATTTTGTAGAGTTACATGTCTAGATCTTGTCACACCTCAACTTGCACATAGTTCTTCAAGGGAGTGTACAGCTCAACTATCTGATGGTGAAGCCTCTGATAATATTGGTGGATCAAATAGGCTCAATGTCAACATTGACTATGCAAATACAAGAGATAATGAATCTGGCATGCATTGTTCATCTGAAATGACAGCCAACCATGAAGATTGCAGCACCAGTGATGCAAACCATTTGCAGAGTTTTGCTAGAAGGTTAAGGAGAAGCAGATATGATGTATCCAAGGAACGAATGCACAGAGATGGAGAGGACGGGGTGATATATTTGAGCTTTCTTGTAATGCTACTACTATACCTGACACAAGCAAGCAACATTCCGTTCTTTTAAATTCTAACGACCCTGCGGATAAATATGAGGTTGAGATAGTATGTTTGAAATGGACTGAAGAGTTTATTGATTATGAATAAATGCCTAGAGTGATCTCAGATATATGTTTTTTTGCAATACATATTTTTCTGTAGGTCTCCAGGAAATACTTTTCTATTGAGCGTTCAAGCGGTATAGATGAGCATAAGTATGAAATTCTCTTGGAGATGAAAGAACTTGCTAGTAAAGGAATGGCTGCTGAAGTGGTTGAGGAAGTAAATGCTGTGGATCCAGAATTTTTTACTGAAAATCCTCTTTTTTGTTCCAATTGAAACAAGTAAGTTTTTCTTGTTGCTAAGAATATATTTCCACTGCCTATTTTTTGAGACGCATAATCTTAAGTTGATAGTGAAGCTGTGATACTTTTGGCAGATTGAATTTTTTCAACTGGTTAATAGGGGCTATATTCCTTTGGCCCTTAAGGTAGCTAGCGCCTATCTTGGTCCTCTGGCTGCAAGTAATCAAGAATTGTTGAAGTCCTTGAAAGAAACATTGTTTGTTTTACTGAAACCTAATGAAGAGGCATTTTCAAAAGGGATCTCTTTTTCTGTGCTTGCAACTTCTCTGCAGGTAAATTTCAAGATGTCAACGTATATTTGCTTGCATATCCTGTGTTCAAATTTTAAATGAACCTCAGAAATGGTTAGCATTTAGGCAATCTGCTCATCATTTTATTCGTTACTCTAATTTGAATTTGACCATATTTTTTGATACATGCAGTTAGAAATGCTCAAGGGTCACTATTTTATGTTAATTTTTTATTTTATTTTGCTTTGGCTTCTTCATTGATACAAGAAAATCATTAATTTTCTCACTCATTATCAGCCTCCCCTCTTTTTTACAATGATCAGGCAAATTAGTCGTCCTCTTTCATTATACTGTCTTCATTTTTTGTACACTGTCTAGTTATCTCACCCAGATTTTGCAATGCTCTTTCAACAACTCTCCATCAGCTCATGTTCCAAATTTGGAAAGATTCCAGCCTCCCTCTTGATGACAACAACAATAACAATACAAGCCTTAATCCTACTAGTTGGGGTTAGCTGCATGAATCCTTTGTTTTCATTGTAAATGATCAAATAGAAGCCTCTCCCTATGTTCCAAATAGAGAAGATATTTCATAATAGTTTCTTCCCATGCTTTTTGAGTCTTTCTCTACTTTTTTTAATGTGGGAGAAATTCATAAACTTATTTTTTTTACAGGGGCATTGCACGATCTGCACTTAATATGTTTGAACCATCTAAGACAGCGTTCTCTAATCTTGTCCACTCTTGGAGCCACACCAATCTTGTTACAGATAAACTTATTTCTCATTTTATTCTTACGACTATACCCACTCTGTAGAGAATATCATTGCCTTTGATATGGTTCGACTATATATAGGTGGTGTAGATCATTTGTGATGTGATTTGAGACTCCTGAATCAAGGTACCAATTGGAGTCTGATGGTCCTTCGATGTAGAATGCCGTTGGTTTTACTGTTTTGTGTTCAGCGGGGCTGTTGTAAGCTTAATAGATCCCATGCTAGCACTCTTTGGATGTATGGCTGGGTTTGTAGAAAATTTAGCATTCTATGTAGGTTGCTTTGGCTTGGTGTCCTCGGTTTGCGGGATGGTGGTTTCTTGATTGCATTTTGTGGGCTTGTGGTGTCCACGGAGTGCGTTGCTGAATTGTATGATGTCACTGTTGATGTGTGGGATTGCTTACCCTTTCTTTGATTCTCAGTAGACCTGCATGTCAACATCGCCTTTGATGTCCGGAGTATACGGTGAGGTTCGAGGAGTTGTTTGCTGATAGGTGTATTTCCTTATAAATCTCGTTGGATGTTGTTTTCTCACTGCAGAGAAAAGAGTACAAGTCATCTAGGCTGATTGGCATAGTTTTTGTTCGAATAGCTGTTATGAAGACTTTGCAGGTTGAGGGTAAGCCATTTAATGTGAATATGATGGCATCTTCTTGATCGATCTTTTAGCCGCTGATGTTGATCTTGTCTACCAGCTCCTTTATTTCAGCAATTTACTCTTGCATTGGTCTACCTTTTAGGGATACGTTGTAGAGTTCATTCTTGGGTTGTATAGTTCTTGAACGGTTAGAGGGTTGTAGATGCCTTTTTAGAGAAATTCATATTTTTGACATGTCTCAACATCCAATATGTGTGATAGGACGGAGGGAAATATTACTGAATATAGGGCTATCGGGTTATTATCGACTGAGATTCATGCATCTTGGGCTTGACTCCTTCTAGATGATCATAGAGATTATTTTCTTTGAAAATTTTTGTTATTTGAGCTCACAATATATGATAGTTTCTAGTGGTGAGAGTGTTTTGGACAAGGTTCTTGATGTTAGAGATCAAGAATTTGAGATTCTTGAAGTCGGTTGTTTCTGCAGTATTGTAGTTTGAGCAGTGGTTCAATTGTTTGTTGCTAGATTGGAAGTTTGTGTGGGTTGATTCCTGATTGTAATACAATTTTTGAGAAGGTCTTGTGAGTTCTTGAGGAGGAGGGAGAGTTCTGAACTGCTCTTGAGTGAGAAATTTTTGGATAGGGAAAGATGGTGGGGATGGTGATGCTAAGGTTGAAAATAGGTTGGCTGGCTAGTTGGCTGTGACTCTTGTGCTGAGGATAGACTAAAGAGGTTGTAGGCAGAGAGGTGGCGACCCTCCATGCCGGGTTGATATCAGATAATCAACCCCACATGAGGCTCCCCGTCGAGGAATCCGATTGTGCAGTTTAAGTAATACAGCAAGCAGAAATAAAGGCATCCATTCATTTAAAATAAGATTACATCACATAGTTTAATTTATTACAACAGCATAATGTAAAAGAAAAAGAAAAATAAGAGAGATATGCTAAGCCGATCCTCCTCACTTCTCAACTACCTCGATCTCCACTAGCTCCTGACATGGCACATAAAAGTGCTGGCATTGAAATGCCAGTTAGTCTCGTAGACTAAGTACAAGATATCAATATACATTTATAAAAGCGTTAGCGGTAAGCAATAAAGGGATAAATACATGGAAATATGCAAAGGTTTTATTATGCAAAGCAAATTGTTAGGTTCATACAGACTAGTGCTGAAGTTTATCACAATATATCACAGGAATTAGTATAATATGATATATCTTGCATCAGTAAGCATAATCGTAAATAATGTCCTATTGGGCAAACACAGAACCTTGAGGTCAGACAGAATGTGGGTTCATATCATAGCAGAATACCGTACTGTGCCCCCCGTAGGCTACAGCACGCTCTCTTATCTCCCCTCTTGGCTAGCCCCGCCATAATTCCTACCCAAGCCACCATTTTGAGAACCTAAAATAATGCATGCATTCTCAAGATATTTCATTCAGTATTTATAGTGACAGTAATTGATAACTTAAAAAAGGAAAGTAAAACTGAATTTAAGGCTCAAAGCGGTGTTTAAGCGTTTAAAAGAAAGTAAGTATGAAATAAATGTAAGAAAATATTCGGTACTTTTCTTGTGCGATCATCGAGCTACCTGCATAATTTAGTATATATTCTAGTTAGTTGTTATTTGATTAATTCTTCTGATAAGGCTATTTGGCTTAAATTCGAGTTTTGGCATGCTTTACGAGGCACAGAAAAGGGTGGTGGACAGATTGACCAAATTCGCGCATTTCATTCCAGTTCGACAGACAGACATGACAGAAGAGTTTGCCAGGATTTATATAAAAGAGATCGTTTGATTGCACGGAATTCCGCAAACTATAGTATCAGATCGAGATGCCAAGTTCACATTCCGTTTCTGGCAAGCTGTACATCAGGACTTGGGGACCAACCTCACTCTGATACCATTTATAATAGCCCAAACTCTTAAGCACTAAGGTTATGTCTGCTTTGGCCTGAAAGGTCTCACGGTTTTGCTCCAGAAGATAACTTTCCAATAGTCACCCATCTTGGGAGTGCTCTCACATAGGCACACTTAACTTTGGAGTTCTTATCAGTAACTCCACCATTATCTGAAAAGATGCATTGATATTTAAGAGTTTCACTTATTACTACTTAAGTGATTTTTTACAATCTCCCCAACTTAAATAACTGACGTTCTCATCAGTATCCACACACAGATCTAAGAACCATTCATTGGGTAGATAGGACTAGAGGTAAACCCTACAGGCACAAGAGGTACCCACAACCATGTAGCACCTTAACCATCATGGGTTCAAGAGGCTGCTCACATAAAGTGATACTTTGCCCTGTATGACACATAGCTCTTATTTGACACCCTATGGTATGCTCTGATACTTGTCGCCACGTGGCACCCGCCATCCACTGTTAACGGATTCTGTTAACGGAAAGGGAATATTCCTGGAATATTCCCTTTCCGTCAGCTACAGTGCCGTTACCGTTAACAGTAGCAGTAACTTAACGGAAACCGTTAGCGGTAACGGAATATTCCTTCAACCCAAAAATATTAAAAAAATTCAGAAAATTCCCAAAATTTCAAAAATTCATCTTTCAAAATAGGAGTCCAAATATAGTGAAATTATATATCAAAATAATCAAAAAAATTCAAGGATTATGAAAATATAATTAGATTTTAGATTTGGTATCCGAATTTTAAAAAAGTTATTTTTGCCTCATAAAGCGTGCCATTTTTAGATTTTGAAAAAACCATCATCATTGTGCCCGTAATCACTTGGATAACTTAAATAAACAATGATTAAAAAAATGAAAGTGCACACCCCTTTTTGTGCATCGTAAAGCATGCCAAAATTTGAATTTAAGCCAAATAGCCTTATCAGGTGAATTAATCAAATAACCACTAATTAGACTAAATACTAAATCATGCAGGTAGCTCGATGATCGCACAAGAAAGGTACCAGATATTTTTTATATTTATTTCTTACTTTCTTTTAAACACTTTAGCACCGCTTTGAGCCTTAAATTCAATTTTACTTTTCTTTTTAAGTTATCAATTATTGTCACTATAAATACTGAATGAAATATCTTAAGAATGCATGCATTATTTTGGGTTCTCGAAACGGTGTCTTGGGCTTGAGCGTGCTGTAGCCTACGGGGGGCACAGTACGGTATTCTGTTATGATATGAATCCACATTCTGTCTGAACTCAAGGTTCTGTGTTTGCCCAATAGGACAAATTATTTATGATTATGCTTACTGATACAAGATATATCATATTATACTCTTTCCTGTGACATATTGTGATAAACTTCAACACTTTTCTGTATGAACCTAACAATTTGCTTTGCAGGATAAAACTTTTGCATATTTCCCTATATTTATCCCTTTATTGCTTACCGCTAATGCTTTTATAAATGTATATTGATATCTTGTACTTAGTCTACGGGACTAATCGGCATTTCAATGCCCGCACTTTTATGTGCCATGTCAGGAGCTTGTGGAGATCGAGGTAGCTGAGAAGTGAGGAGGATCGGCTTAGCATATCTCTCTTATTTTTCTTTTTTTTTTACATTATGCTGTTGTAATAAATTAAACTATGTGATGTAATCTTATTTTAAATGAATGGATGATTTTATTTCTGCTTACTTGCTGTACTACTTAAACTGCTTAATCGGATTTCTTAACGGGGAGCCTCATGCGGGGTTGATTCTCTGATATCAAACCGGCATGGAGGGTCACCACAGTTGGTCCATGTAGAGAATATCGAGAGAGGGAGATGATAAGAGTAATAAATAATAGAAGATATTTTTTTATTATTACATGCAATGTTTCTCCTTGTTATATAGAGGTAACATAAGTATGCATATTGGAATAATAAGTCTTCAGCCATCTGATGTAGACTTCTTGATCGTGTGTCGTGGATGTCCTGATGGCTGCTATTACACTCATCCAAGCATCCTTATCTCTGTAACACTTATTTTATTAGTGAGTCTTTTCTTTGTTGGCCAACATTTAGCCACACATATAACATAGTTGATCGTATAGTCTATAAATTTTATGTAATTTTAAGTGGAATTTTTGGATCACACCACTCTAGAAATGCTCCCTCCATTTCATCTAACCAGCTTGGATTCTATTAATCACATTGCTCTCAATTTTATTATTATTTTGAATAACTAAATCCAGTTACTTGAACTTCTCGCTCTTTTTAATCACACTCTTCAATAGTTATGTCGTCGAGAGATTAGGACCTTTAATACAATTGAACTTCCACTTCATATATCCTATTTTAGATTTACTAAGATACAAACATTTGAATTCTAAAGTAGTCTTCCATAATTTAAGTTATACTTTAACTCCATCCATAGTCTTATCAATTAATAAAATATTATCTGCAAATAACACGCACTAAGGAATCTTCTCTTGAATGTGCCCGTTAAGAGCATTCATAATTGAAACAAAAAATATGGGCTGAGAGCTAGGCTTGATGTAATCCAATCGAAATAGAGAAATCATTAAACAAGCCACCGTGCGATCGAACCATGTACAACCCCATTATACATCTCTAATAACATCAATATATTGTATACTAATCCTTTTTCTCTCCAAAGTTTTCCAAAGCACTTCTCTTGGTACTCTATCATGAGCATTTTCATTATCAATAAAAGTTGAATGAAGATTTTTTTTCTTTCCCTAAATTTTCCCATCAAGCCTTTTTAATATATGTATGGCTTCCACGGTGGATCAACCTGGCATAAAACCAAATTGATTTAAGAAATGCAAGTATCATTTTTTATTATGTATTCAATTACTTTCTCCCAAAGTTTCATAGTTTGGCACATTAATTTAAATTCTCTATAATTAGCATTGTCTTGAGCATCCATAATCTTTAGTCTTGTAATTAGGCATAACAATAGTCTTTCTCCACTCATTTGATATTTTGTCTTTAAAATAATATTAAATAATTTTATAAGTCAAGAAATTCTTTCCTCCCCCAAACATTTTCTTATATCGATAGGGATGTCATTTAATCCTACTACTTTTCCTCTCTTTATCTTCTTTAAAGCATTCCAAATATCAGCTTTATTAATAAGACAAATGAAAGTGTAACTGAGATTATTATTATAGCAATCAAACTCACTTGTACTAATTTTATTGGTGCAATTTTCATTGAAAAACTTAGTAACATAATTCATCCATATATACTGAATATTTTCATCCTTAAATTCTTCTTTTATCATCTTTGATATTTTTAACATTGATCAAAATTTAGTTTTCTTATCTCTAAATTTAGCTTAGCTTATAATTGTCTTTTTCCTTCGATAGTGTCTAATTTATTATTTAGATCCTCGAATGCTGCACATTTCGCATCACAAAATGCTGTTATGGATTCATGATAAGTTAATTATATTTCTTCCAATTCTCTTCAATTTTACATTTAAACCATTTTTTATAACATATTGTTTATTTTAATTCTTAACTTGAATATCATATTTCTATCACCAAATATTTTTATTATTGGGTACTCTTCTTTTTGATTTATCAAGTAAACTCTTTACTATATTGTGAATACAACCAGCAATCGAATTCCATATAAGATTGACTTCACTAATAAAATCTCGTTGTCCATGTTTTGAAACTTTACTTTTAAAAATATGTATATTACCTTTCATAAGGTTAACTTGTTTAATTTTAGAATATATTTTAGATATAATATTACTTTTTTTATCTTTTATTTTTAAATCCTAAACTAATAAATGATATTGAGTTGTCAAATAATTACTTGGGAGAAATTATTCAAATTAAAGATTGCTGGTTATCTATTAGGAGAAAAGATTGCTGGTCATCATCACCTTTAGGAGAAACGATTCTTTATCTTTTGGAGTAATTTTACAATTCTTACATAATAAACGATTCCACTATTCAAATTCTTTATCTTTAGGATAATATGTTTCTCTCTTTTCTTAAAATAAGTGGTAGCAATCATAAAATTTTAACCTAAGGAAAATTCCAAAATCATACTTTCTTTTTTATTAATCTCTCCAAAACAAAAATCATCATGAATATTAATAAATTCTCTAGTTATCTATCCAACATGCTCATTTAAATCCTTTTATATAAAAAGCATATTTTCTTGAGGTATTCATTGAACAAACAAATCTAAATCATACCAAAATCTTTCTTTTATGTACATGTCTAATTCTATTTGAGGGGCTTAAATATTTACAATATTAAAAGTAATTTTTTTCATTAGAAGTTTTAAATATCTAATATTATTTCCCAACCCTTAACCTAAACTACATTATCTTTTAAATTCTTATCCAAAATGAGTCACATTCTTTTTAATATGAATCTTACCCGAGTACCAAAGTTAAAGCCTAGATTATCAATTTTTTTTTATCTTTATTTTCTTCTTGATGATTTGTTCCAAAATTTATAATGCCTATATCTAGTGTTTTTACGTATTCCTACCTAGTTGTCTCACTCTTTTTGTAAAAGTAGTGATAATAATAGCCTTTTTTTTTAATTACAAAAAAAAAAAACTTTAAATAAAAGTGAAAACGATGCCAAACAGCACCATCTTTCTTCTCTGTTCTATTTTATTTATCAATGGGTTGTCATAGTATTTAAATTTTTTTTCATATGATTTAATCAGTCTTTTTGTTTGATTAATAAATAAATATATGCTTCTTGTCAAACTTTGCTAATTTTGTCAATTTTTCATTCATGCTATTTTGATCTTTTTTTATTTATGTTCTTGTACTTTGATTATACTGAAATTTCCTAGTATCTAGTTTAATTGCATCATTTTAATTTGTTTTAATATTGATTGACTTCCATGTGTTATACGTACATGCATGTATATGATATGTATATATATGCATTTTTTGTATGTATATATAGTTATATGTACAGTTAGAGAAAAATATTACCATCCATTTATGTGGATAATTTTTTTCTTTAATTTCTAACCATTCTCCAAATAATTGAATGACCGTGATTCATAAACATTTTTTGTTCTATGATTATTTAAAATTGATCTTTAATGATGCTAAGGAGGCAAATGACTTTAGATTGGCTTGCTTATTGGCTTGCTAGCGGATTGACTTGGCTCGTTGAGTTCGAGCTGGCTTTTGGAGCACAACTCATAAATGAGCTCAAGCTTAAGCTCAAGGTGTCTAAATTAGGTAGCTTTGCTCATTGTAAAAGTTATAATATGTATGCTAAATTGGCTCTGGTGATTCGGCTAGTAGGCTTATTGGCTTGTTCACTTCTCGGCTTTCAATATAATCAAAACAAGCTTATCGAGCTATCTGTAGAGCTCAAGCTTTGCCGGTGAGATCAATGAAAATCACATGAGCTGAGACTGAGCGCAGCTTGGCTTAAACTTGATTTAACTCAAATGCACTCATTAATATTGTGCATTAAACTAACAAATATGAACAAGTTCATGTGCAGTGGGAATTTATGTCGACTTCTTTATTAAATTAATCGATTCACATTGTGCACAGTGGATACAAACAATTCATGTAACAATCTCATCTAGTAGAACCAAGAATTTGTCATGGAGACATTTTTTTGTTACGCACACAACTTGTATTGAATGATTTCAGTTTTGTTCTGTGAACAAATTTTGTGCTTTTATCTTAATCTGTAATATCCAAAAATGTATTTCTTAGGTTCTTTCCTTGTTCTATTTTTTTCCTTCACTTCCATTAATTATTTATTTATACTGATGGAGTAACACAGCAAAAGAAGACATAGGCATGAGAAAGATGAAGATGCGACAGTGTGGGTGAAAAAGGATGGTAGGGAATATGGAATGGAATGAGCCAGAAAGGTTTCTCAAGTTCACATTCATTCATTCTTCTTTTCCAAAATTAACCCCTTTTTATATCTTATAGCTTATTGATGCCTGACACATTCATCTGGGCTTGCAAACTGTAAAATACAATGCTGGGTTTTATATATGAAAATGAGATGTAAACGCAAAATGCCTCGCTGTTAGTGTTCAAGCCTTCATAAAGCTGGAACACTAGCTCATTTACTTTTGATCGTGTTCAAGCCTTTTCAAATTGTGTTGGATAAAACTCCTTTTCCATTTAGGCGTTGTTCATTGCATCCACTTTGACTATTGTACTTCAATTTGGATCTGGCGCAACAACAATTTTGGTCTCCCCTTCAAAGTGAATTTTTCCCTAAAGTCAAAATGTGGACGTGTCTTATAAAAGTCAATATATGTGACAACCGTAGAATCAGGTCGAGTTTGGATGAAGACCATAACAAAATAATATTTTATTAATATAGAAGCTTACATTACAATAGGTTCATGTTTTGTTGTGATTACTCACAATTAAACTGCTTAATAGTCTTCTATTACTTTTGTGCTTGATCTGTTGTTATTAGTTTACTTTCCTTTCAAGCTTGTACCTATTTTAGGTATTTTAAATAACAGGGTTAGAGAATTCGAGTTAGCTATAAAGCTCAGTACGATTAAATCTAAAGATACTTAAATGAAATAAAAATAAAACAAATAAATTGAATTTGCAAGAAAATATTTGATATTATAGTAGTAGGAAATGTTAAAGTTATAACAATGTGATTTAATAAATATGTTTACATTCTATTGCGAGTATTAAGCTAACATGTCTGCATAATAATAACTGTTATGTGATGTTCTTAAATTCACAATAAAGTTATTAATCGCCCATCATCAAGAAAGCAAAATAGTTCTCCTTGTCTCTTCGCTAAGTTAGTGGTGCTGCGCATGTTACATGCATCTCGCAAAATTTTGTACTCGAAAACTTAACAAGAATCACCTCAGATCACAAGGACAACACAACATTTTCAATTTTATTAAAAATGTTTATTTCAAAGAGAGAAGTATTCCAATTAAAACATTAAATAAATTTAGAACTTACGTGCCTGAAGTTTCAATATAAAAATATAATATAAATTCAAATGTAGGAGCTCTAAATCAGATCTAAAATTCAGCATAAATATCAAAGATAAATAAAGAGATTGTTTGGCATGCTAAAATACAGGTGTAAAGTAAAGTTTTTTCAGAAAATTTAGAATTATAAGTGTAAAATTTTGGAGTAAATATTTTACCCCGCTACAAAGGTGCAAAAGGATTTTGGCCAAATAGGCCGAAATCCAGTTTTACGCGAAGGATTATCTTGCGGCGAGATGAAGGAGCGATCTCAAAGCCGTAGGCAGAGGCTAACGCGGAGCTTCGTTTGTGTTTTCTTGTTCGATGCGGAGCTTCGGAGAAGGATTATTTTGCTCCGACGAAGGTATTCGTTTTTGGGAAATCGTTTGAAGATTTTGTTGATTTATCTCGCAGGTGAAGGTCCTCGTTTGACAAAGCTCCTCGTCTCTCGCAGGCGAAGGCTCCTTCATTTTGCTTGTAACATTGGCGGCCTTAAGATTTGTAAGGTTCGTTGGAAGAGGAGAAAACATTGGCTGAGACGATATTTAAAAAATTTGAAATTTCTCGAAATACAATATTCTGCAGATTATTTCATAACTATATTACACTGTAATTAGATTACACTATAATAAGATTACCTTACCCAATTCTTTTCTACATTCCAAATAGTCTCGAAAGGAAAGATTTAATTATAAGTTTGGCAAGTGGATTGAAACGTTAATCTTTGTTATCAGCACCAATCTTATTCTATCAGCATTACTCTAACTCTCATCTTGTCAACATCATCAATGCATCATCATTATTGCCACACTCATTACATCATCATTACAATTATTATATTAGCATCATCATCACCTTTAATCACCATCATCATGGAATCTAAATAAGCTTACTCAACCCTTTGTTTCACTGAGGAAAACCGTACTGCAACACAGAGAAAGCGAGGCAATGTCGTCCGGAATGAAGATGAACTCGATCAATGGTGGAGGAGACGATGCTGTGAACGATTGCAGTGGAGACAGAAATCAGGGGATTTGCGGTGAGGAGGGATTTTATGGGGTTTTGAATAGCCGACGAAGGGGGATGAGCTCATTGCGTGTGCGATGACGTTGACATCTGTTTGACCGACTGAGGTCGAATCGCACACGGTCCCCAATTTAGTGTTTGTCAACTAGGGAAGGTTGCATATGTAGACAGGGGAGAAGAGAAATAGTTATGATATTTATAATAATATTTCAATAAAATATTTTAATTAATTTAAAATATCAAAATAAATATTTTGAGTAGAAAAATATGATGAATTCAAAAAAGGAGTTGCTTTGGAATTAAATGAGTAGTTAACTTTATTTTAATTTTTAATGTTTAAAATTTTAAAAACATCCTAATAATTTTTTTAGAATAAGGAATTCTCGAAAAATGTTGATAAATAGAAAATTACGATTCTTGTAATGCTAAAAAATTTATCCTTAAAGGCTCCTGCTTTTTAATTTATAATTAAATTAAGTATACATAAATTCATAACAATGTAAATATTATATTTTATCGAAAGTGACGGAATGCCACAGACTCTTTAATTTATGCTCGATGTCGTTATCCATCTCAGAATGTAAAATTTCATATTTCATAAGATCTTCATGCTTAGATTTGATCGAATATATTCTTTTTTTGTAGGGTGCTCTTAAATATTTTGATTCATAGTTAGCTAATCAGATTAATTTGTAATCAGGAAATTCTTTAAATAATTTTACATACAAACTCAAGAAATAATTGACGATACTGAGCACGGATATTTGAATATTTTTCTCGAGTGGCTTAATCTAGTTTGCAAGTTTTTCATTGAATATTTTCCATCAGTATATTCTTGTTTGTTAGCTTGTATATGTCGTTTTCATAATTTTTTTGGGCTCTTTAGGGTTGGTAGCTTTGGTTGTATCCGTAGTTTCTTATGAGTAATGAGTCTAGCATTGTTTGAGTGCTGATATGTGGAACATTTTGAATAGAGCTTAGGTGTTTAAGAAGTATGATTATATAAGCAAATTTTCCAACTTTTGCTAGTACTTTAAACTAGTCAATGTATCTTGGACTTCGTTTCCCCGATACTCTAGATCAATTGATCCCTCGTAGAATCTTTACCTATGCAAAATAACCTTTGAGAGAATTTCATTTGTCGATGTTTACTGTTATAATATTTTTCTATTTTTCTTGTGCTGGCTTGAGTTAATTTGACTTTTGATGTAATTGTATCTGTTAGTTTAGAACCTATTAATTGTCTACCACCAAGTTCTGACCAAGTTAAAGGAGTTGTCGTTTATGCTCATATAGTGCTTCATAAGAGCCATGCCAATACTTGATCGGTATCCAAAATTTACGCTAATTTTGTGAGGAAATAAGGTAATTGGATTAACCCAAAATTTACCCAGTAGTTCGATTACTTTAAGAATCCATCAAACCAAACACTCAGATTTTGTAATTCCTAAGAAAATTATTGCTTTATCCTCAAAATCCGCAAACCAAATAACCCCTTTAAAGTTCTTAGCAGTGCGTCTGATGTTAATGTGCAAACACACGGTCAATCTAATGAATCTTAGCATAAAAATTGATGACAAAAATATAGGACCTCCGACTGAAAGGAAGGGATCATAGAGTATGGGAAATCGATATATTTGATATATTCAGTAGATCAAGTATTATTTTTAGTTATCAATATGTCCATTATATTCATGAACAATCCACCTATGACTTAGATGGGATAAGCTTATGAGAATCCTTAAAAATCTTAAAAAGGATTTAACCTTCTGAAACAAAGACTGTTTTAAAAGCACAATCAAAACAAATGTTTGAGTTTGTGTTGGTGCTGATTGGGTAGGATTTGTCTTTGATGGAAGATTCAGATTCTCATCTAACCTTGTTGCTAACCTAAAGCTAAGTAGTAGCATGAACAATAGCATATCATCCATTGATGTTGATGCAGGCGGCATTGGGGCGAAGGCTGGGGGTGGAGGAGCCTCAGCTGATGAAGGTGATGAGGGCGACCCTCCACACGCACAGCGAATGGTTCAGGCTGCAGATGTGCAAGGATCGATTTGAGGCGTTCCTGAAGATCGACCGCCTCAGAGAACTCGACGCCCGGCCTCAATGCGGCCCCAAATCGCCGCCGGCCGCCGCAGATAATTATTCCAGCTACGCTTCCTCCAAACATTCGTCTGTCTCCACCCCGAAGCCACTCGAAGATGGCCGGACTTGCTCCGGTGGAATCCTGCTCGATGAAAATGCTATCCTCAAGGTTATGGTAAGACACCCATCATTCTCCCTCCCCTCGCTCAAAAGTTCCCGGCTCTCTCGAAAAACTGCTACAATACCCTTATTAATACCCCTCTAGTGTCTCAGCATCATTAAATATAATAAATAAGTGTTTAACTCATAATAATTGAGATTTACTAGTTAAAATCGTGATTAAAAATTTATTAAAGATAATAAATAATCTAAGAAAAAAAGTTGGGATATTATTAGGGGCACCTAAGTATTTTGGAGAAACTAAGGTTGTTTTGGGCCACTGTAATATTTTTGCATGTGGCACCAAAGGATCAATTGCTACCATTCACTTATTATAATATGGAAATGCTTCAATACTCTAATAAATGTCACAGCATTTTTTTCTAGGTTATTATTAGTTTTTAATAAAAATTTAATTATAATTTTAATTAGTGAATCTTATTTATTAAGAGTTAATTACTAATTTTAAGTGTATTAATGACTGTGGGGTATTGGAGGGGGTATATTTGAGGATATTATAATAGCTTCCTTATAATATTATTACTATTTAACTTTTTATTTTGTTGATAACAGGAATTCCTGGCCTTGCCGAGGGCTGACGCGATCCATCTTCTCGCGCAATACAACGGTAATGCCGAGACAGTAATTCAGCACATGTTTTCCTAATAATTTTTTTAATTAAAAAATGTACAGTTGTAAATAAATCTTCATGTTTAGGGCTAGAATTTCAGGATAAATTTATTTCATTCAATAAAATAATCTTGGCTTTCTTGATCGTCTGTAATTGCAATAATAATGATAATAGTTATTACTGGCATGATTCAATTGTATTGCTAGCATGATTCATGATGGTCTGATTCCAGCAGGTTTTGATCTCGAAAAATGTTATTTGGCATATGACTATGATCTGTATTTAAAATATGTATTCTTTAGTGGTTTCGTATGTAAAATGTTGATGAATGTTAATTTTTTGTGATAAATACTTAAGTTTGGGCCCTAATGGGCCATCTTAGCATCAATCCATGAATCATATTCCCAAGTGACTCGGAAAGGGTTGCATGCCGCTTAGTTTGATGAAATGTCTCGCATCCATTATTTTTTGGTTTGTTAAAAGGAACCAATGAAGGAGAGATTTCAAGCCAATATATCCAACATTTTGTTAGTGGAGTAATGCATCCAGACGTAAGTCTCGGAGTTCAGAAACAACTTTAGGTTTACTAATTACTCTATGAGGTTTAGGTTTTATGTGGGTTTAAAATAAACATTTGAATTATGACCAAAGGTTCTATAATCTGATGCAGGAATAAATTATTCTTTGCATTGCATATGTTTTTTGTAGTCTTATTGAATCAGTTTAGAAGTTGATCTCATCCTTAGATTTTTTTTATGTGATCGTCATCTTATTTCAAGATAGGGAGTGAGCTCTGCAACTTTTTTGTTGGTGTGGTGTGTATTCATGATTTTTTTTTATTTTGGGTTTTTCATATAAATCTATTGTTTCTTCGTTTGTTCTGATTTTTACGAGATATGATTTTTGTTTTATTTTCCCTTAGGTGATTTTTCTACAACAGATTCGTAATAATGTTGTGTGGCTTTCAAAAAATTAAAGCATAATGACCAAATTGCTTTGATAAGTGTATCTTAAGATCAAAGCCATACAATCACTGAACTAACAACACATGTTATTTAAGGATGGAAGGTCTAAAAAGAACACAATATATCCTTTTGTATAGAGCGTTAAGAAGATAAAATTATAGGTATCTTTAATATTTTAAATGAGATTCGGTAAATTTTGACACACTTAATTTGAGGAAGATGAGATTTATTGTCTTAAGCTTTTCTTCTTCTTCTTCTCTTCCAAATTTTTTTTTGTTCTCATTCTATGATTCTAGTCTTCAAGGCCTCAAAGCTCTTACATGATATTTTTCCACACACACAACCCTAGCCCTCAAGTTAGAATATATAGGAGACTCCAAATCAAGCCCTCATAGTGCCCTAAAACAGGCTTGACACGTCACGTCTGGAAAAGTATTTATGCGGGCGCCTGAGCGCTCATGTCTCTGCTATAGGGGTGTGTAACAACCCAAGGTTGTTGCCCTAGTTAATTAAAACTTAACCAGGTCCTGATCTTGATTCTAATACTCTTAATAAGTCAATAGGAACACACCTTGACATTTTGGTTCCAATCAAAAGTTGTTTGGATCAAAACCCTAAATCTAAAAATTTCGATAATTTGAAAAATGACCTACTTAAATTGAACTCAAATAAAAAATTTGGCTTTGCCATTGTGCTTCACCCCAAATTAGCTAGAGGTGATGTTTTGGAAGAATTTGAAAGTCGCTGAATTTTCGTCGAATATTTTAATATATTTAAAATACATCGAAAAATAAAAAAATTAAATGCTCCTCGAAATCAAAATTCGGCTTCGTCATTGCATTCATTACCCTTCATTTAGCTAAGGATGATTTATTGGAATTTTTGAGAATATATTTATTAAGCCAATTTTAATTAAGAATAATTGAATTTATTAATTTAATAATTAATTATTTATCTGCAATAACGGCGTCGTCTCCATTTTCTTCTTGCGCCATCAGATTCAACGGCTGCTCCTGAGCCGTCTGATCATCCGATCAGATGGCAGGAGCATTGTCTCCCTCGTGTGTTTTACGCGTGTCGTGCACTGCGACGCGCAACACCCAACAGCGGAGACAGACGTCGGCCACTGCTTTGAGAGCCGATCCCAGACCCGTTTAAGTCCAATGGATCGAACCCTCACTCTCATTTTTCACGAGTCGAGAGCCTACAGAAACTGGAAGAGCCCCGATTGAACTTCAAGTTACCCTATGCCTTAATCCATTCATTCAATTCGCAATTTCTCAATTCAAAAGCCTATTGCACGATGTATATTAGACTTCTATTGGTTTCGATTAGGCTCAATCGAACCCAATCGAGCCAATTTCGCCAAACATGCACAGTAGTCCACAGTGAGGCTTCGTCTCGTCTGAACCCTAGGACATAGGGTTAGCTGCCGCCGTTGCCTCGGGCCACCTCCGTCACTGATCCACCAACCGTTGGGAAGGCCAGGTCGAACCCCACTCATTGCCATGCGGACCAGCCTTCGGCGAGGTCATTTGGGCCGCCATTTTTGGAGCTCAGTCCTCTGTATGATGTATGTAGGCGGAGAGGTTGACCAGACTGGGGTTCTATCGGGCCATCCCCAATCCGTTGGTTAGGCTCTGTCGACCGCCGCATGTAGAAAAATACGGGAAAAATAAAGTTTGTGCAAAACTGGGCAGTTTTGACGACGCCATGTAGCGCTAGCCTAGCTGAGAGCTAAGCGCAGCAGCAGCGCGCTGCAGTGCGCAGTAGCGTCTTTCAAGAGGAGAGTCAGGTGCTACGACGTGCCAGATTTCCTAAGGCACGAGCACTGCGGCGGTGCTGCCGCGCTTTCAGGCGTTACGGAGACAGATCTCCTGAAACGCACACGCTACGGCGCGCGGTAGCACTTGCTTGGTCGAAGGCCAGACGCTACGGTGCGCGGTAGCGCTCGACAGTCATTTTGCCTTGACAAAAAAATAGGACATTTCTCCTATTGCACCCAAATGCTCTTGATTCAGGATACCTTAAGTGTAGTGCCATAGACCGATGGAATTATCTCTCCGAGAGATTTCCATGTGTACCAAAATTGACACAAATGGATTATTATAATATCGCAAACAATGATGCCCTAGTTAACTATGTAAATTTCTTCCTATACAGCATTACTCATTTTCTCTTTAAAAATGAATTTTGATCGAGCTCTTTTGAGTTTGATTGCTCAAATGCAGGTTCTTAAGGATGTGAAATAAGCGTGTGAATAACAAGAAGTAGCCATTGGATCAATCTAATGGCGGAAAGTAAAGGTACAAATGGCTTGTAAAATGGAGGTTTTCTTCTAGGGATTCCTTGGAAGCTTGGGAGGATGGTGCTTTTTCTTCACCTTGGGATGGAGTGTAACGCCTCGTCTCGTCGCCGCGCACAAATAATTTAAGGAATAATAAATTGGCGTCAAAATGATGCGTTACCCGGGAAGAAAACACAACTTCCCTGAATAAACTTGCTGAGCACAAGAACTGCTGAAACTCAACCTCAAGAGAAGAGGGCTGAGTATTAATCCTTAAGATAAGTGTAGTATCATTACCTTAAGTATTAGATAAGGTACTCGTGTTTATTGGATTATGAATACAAATATGATAAGGTACATTTTATGAATATTTTAATCACGTCACAAAACTAAGTATAAGTAGAAGGAAATATAGAGTGCGGAAGCTAAAGCATACATCCAAAAATATTCATCATGGTAGTTAAATGAAACATCCATCTAAGAAAAAAAGAGAGAAAAATATACAAAGTTATTATAACCTTTTTAAAAAAATACGGAAATAAAGTCTAAGTGCTGAACTGAAAAGCTAAATAGAAAGTAAAGGCTGGAGAAGGGTCCACTAATGCTCCTCAATCTTCTCCTTGATCTCCTGAGTATCTATAAAAATCCTAGATTATTACTTAACTTAATCTTAGCTTGATCTGTGATGGCCTAACCCCGCTGTGGTCCTGTTAACTCTTAAGTTAACATGATTACAGTGGAGAGGTCACCAAATGATAAGATCCTTATTTATGAATAAATTAGGTACACATTCTAACCTATTGTAATTAAGTAGTTTGCCATTTATAAGAACTATTTTCACTAAAATGAAAAGTATATGAAAATAGAGTGCGGAAGTAAAATAGTAAACTTCCATTCCATCACAATACAGTAGTAAGAATATACAACTCAGAATAATAATAGTAAAAGAAAGTACAATTTAAACATGTCTTATTACAATATAATTTAATAGTTTAAGCAGAAAAAGAATAAATAAACCACTTATCCTCACAATGCAGAAAGTAAGAAAAGCTAAGAGTCTTCAACCATACGCTCCGCTTCCAAAGGCAGAACTCTAGAAGGCTCCACAACCTCAAATAGCTCAGAGTCTACTTGTGTGTCCTGCTCCCTGCTGTGGTTCTGTTAACCCTTAAGTTAACATAATTATGGTGAGATGGTCACAAAATGACAAGGTCCTTGCTTATGATTAGGTTAGTGACTAATACTAACCTGTTATAATCAAAGACTTTGTCATTATTCAAGATTTCATCACTAAATGATAGTACAAGAAAGGTAAACAGAATGCAGAAGCGTAAATACAAACATCCATCCATCATATATAAATACAATATCTCAAAATAAGTAAAGTACAGAAAATAAAGATTTAACCTGTATTATTACAACATTAAACAGTTTATAAGAACTGAAAATAACACTCAGCCTCACAATGCAGGAAATAAAAGAAGCTAAGTCTAAGAATCTTCAGGTGCATGCTCCTCCTCTAATGGCGAATCCTCCACTGGATCAACTGCTTCAAATAACTCCGGACCTATCATTATCGGTTTCATAAATATAGGCCCTAGCCAATAAAAGAAAAATCTTAAATAGACAAAATATTTAAGTACATTTTATGATAATCAATTTATTATGTTTATTATATATCACCATTAACATTAAGCACAAAAGCGTACTAATAGGAGCAAAGATGTGTAAGAAAGAATAAGGTAAAGTTATAAATAATTAGTTTATAACTTAAACAACTAGGAAATAAACACATACCTCCTCCATAATGACTACAACAAGGTCAGGTAAGTAAGAAAAGACTAAAGCAAAAGACTATAAGGAAAATACATCCTAGACATGCTTATGATCAATATAGAATTATGCTAATTGACATAAAAGGAAATGAGCATATAAAGCATTATAAAATTGAAAACAAAGCTAACATCATATGTATGTGTAAACAACAAGTAAGACTAGCATCCTACAAGTGTACAAGCAATGAGTAATACTAGCACCCTATATGTAAACAAGGCTAGAAAATATAGTAAAACTGTAAGTAAAAATAGTGCCAAAATGCAAAAAAAGTGTAAAGTAAAATAGTAAATTCAAAATTAAAAGCTGTCTTGGCTACTCAAGCCACTCAAACTGGAAGTAAATATTGTATCACTTAGCCTGATGGGCTAAGACAGAAGCTCGGAACTATATGCACTGAAGTCACTTAGCCTGATGGGCTAAGGCAGAAATACTGAACTGAATATTACTGAAATTACTTAGCCTAATAGACTACACAGAAACATCAAGTATAAGTGTACTTAAATTAGCATAACCATATCAAATCTAGACTAATCAGTCAATGGGGCCAGAGTCTACTACAATCCATCCCATCCTGCGGACTAAGCATGGCATAGACTATCAGACTAACTCTAAGGTTTAGCTGTAACAACTCAGGTTGTTACTTAGGTCAATTATGACTAACCCAAATCCTAATTATAGTTTTAGTATCATAATTAAGTCATTTGAAACTCACATCTAAGATC
Source organism: Gastrodia elata (assembly GCA_016760335.1). Taxonomy (NCBI): domain Eukaryota; kingdom Viridiplantae; phylum Streptophyta; class Magnoliopsida; order Asparagales; family Orchidaceae; genus Gastrodia; species Gastrodia elata. The sequence goes on along the minus strand of CM028677.1, from coordinate 26,303,658 downwards.
CAGTCCAAATAAGGGATTTAACGGATCAAATTCTGATTTCTGGAAATCCAGAAACCCTTAAATTTGACATATTTAATTTGACCTCAAATTAAAAATATGACTTCGCTATTGCGTTCACCACCCCCAAAATAGGTAGGGGCGAAGTTTTGGATGCATTTGGAAGTCGTTGGGTTTTGTCGAATATTTTAATATTATTTAAATACCCCGAAACTATAAATAATTAAATACTCGTCGAAACAAAAATCCAACTTCGCCATTGCATTTCTCACATCTCTATTAGCTATGGGTGATTTATTGAAAATTTTTGGAATGCATTTATGTGATTTAAAATTTATTAATAAAATATGTTAAATTAAATTAATAATATGAATATTATTTTATTTGAAACTAACGGCCGCCGTCAATTTTCATCTAAAGCCGTCCGATTCTTCTTTCCCTGTCGTTTGATCTGACGGTTCTCGCGAAACGTCCGATCGAGAGAACACACGGCCGCGAGACCATCTCTCTCGCGTTGCGCCGAAGGGAGCAGCGCGTGTCCTGCGCCCGGACACGCGGCGTAGCTGTCGCTCCAAATGGCTCCTATCGCCATTTCACCGCTTTAGAACTTCCTTTTAAGTGCTATGATGACTCCTTGGCCTGGGCTACACATCCTATTTTCGTTCAAAGTCGAAGGAACTCATGGATTCTCGCTCCAAGATCGATTGTGTCGTAACAATTAAATCAAGTACGTACCCTCCACTCTCCCTAAACTCTTACTTATGCATCCTTATGATCCTTCTATGCTATCATTTGTGCCTAATATTCGGATTCAATCGATCGAATTGATCGATCGCATCGCTGCAAACCCTAACCCTAATCTCGCATGAAACTCTCGAGGAGGAAGGCGAAGTGGCGCCTTCTGAACCGGATCGCGCTCGGTCCAGTTCTTGCCTCCCTCAGACCGGCTACGTGTCGGGCCCGTGTCAAGTGGCGGGACCCCCCATCTGTATGCTGTCCAACCACGGGAGCCCACATGGCTTGAGCCGCGTGTGTGGCAGCGGGACCCACTGGTCCCGTTGCTCTGATCTGTGGGACCCGCCCGGCTAGCTCCGTCAAATCCCATTTCGACACGTGGAGCCGGGTCAGAGCAGTCTCCTCCGTCTGGTTGCGCGGGTCCCACCTGCAGAGAATAAAATCAATAATAAAATATTATATATATATATATATATATAATCAGAGAATAAAAATCAATTAATAAACAATTTATCAAATCAAATGTATTAATTAAAGTAAACAATAATATTAGTATATGTATAATTAATTAATTGCAATTAAATATCAAACTTTAAATACGTATATCTTGCAAAATATAAATCCAAATAATAAATCAAATATACCAAATTAATCAGAAAAATTCAAGAAATTTATTGGTGCTGTCAATTTTCCATTTGGTCTAATATTTCACTTAGTGATATTTTAGGATGATTAAATTATTACAAAAAATTGTCATTTCATTCAAACCCTCATATCTTTGTACACACTAATCCAAACATATTAAATATGGGTCTCAAAGTAATCAGCAAACCCTATGGATTAATCCAGTAGTGTTCAACTCTTTATTTGGATTATTTTGAGCTTAATCACTTTTAGACCTAACCTTAATTAGCCTAATTAACCCTAGATCTTCAATTGACTACAAGTTAGTCAATTGAACTCTAAATTAGGTCATTCATATATCCATTTTGATCAGAAAAACTTAATTAACAGTAAACTGTAAAAATATTCAAGATCCAATAGTTAGATTTCTTAATTAACTCTAATTACCTTAAATCTTGATTAGTAAAGATTAGCAAATTTAATTATCTAAATTGAATAATCCAAGTTTCAAATAGCTCCTAGAGTAGAATAAGACCTAATGGTGTAGTTAGTTTAGTGATTTGGTGATTCATTTCACTAATCACTCACTAATCACCATAAACTCTAATTAGGTCATAACTTAACCAATTATAGTCCAAATTGAGCTTACCACTAGTCATTGTGATCAGTGGATTATTTGTGTTCTACAGCCACTAATTTTGTACAATTTGGACATCAATTGAAAAAGTTTGGATTTTTGACCCTTAATTAAGAAACCCTAAATTACCCCTTTTACCCTTAAGCTTGTATTAGATATAACTTAGCCAATACTTATTGGAATTCAATGATTTTAGATTATATGGAAATGTTAGATAGTGAACAACACTAAACTGATAGAAAATTTAGATTTCATTAAGCCAAATTACCAAAATGCCCTTATGAGTCAAATTCATTAGTTTAATCTCATTGAGCTTAATAACTATCCAAAATTAGTGTATTGCTATCTAATCTTATATTAAATAGTAACAAACACTTTGTCAGTGATTTAAATTTGGATTTCTAGATCAAAAGTTGATCTTTTGAACTATTAAATAGGGGCAAAGTGGTCATTTTGCCCAAATTTAGGGTTTAGTATTTTAAAGCCCTAGAATCCTATTCTAAATATTATAAACAGTAAAGATAGTGAATTAAACCATAATTTATGTGAATTCAAGTCTTAATTTGATATTTGATTAAAATTTTATTTTAAGTCCTTAAGAAAATCTTAAGTAAAATACTTAGCTTTCCTTCCTTCCTTAACCTTCTTAGATCTTTTCATAGGTCTTAATTTAGTTAGTATGTGTGTCTGAGAAATACTCTTAGTAATTAAGAGCCTAAATTTATAGAACTAGGAATATATCTTAGATTAGAATTCATCTATTAAGTAAATTGGGTTACTCAATATGTGAAGCCTTGAGTTTACTAATTTATAGATTTTTCTTAATTTATTAATGATTATTTGATCTTTAAATCTTAGAATAGAATAGAGATCTATCCTAATGAGTTGATTTTTCATTATGATTTGCCTTAACTTAATCTGTGAGACTTTGGTTCTAAACCTTAGACCCTTAGATATACTTTTGGATTGAGTGATTAAATCTCAATATTTGGAGTTTAATTTTTAACCTTTCATCTTGATTTGGCTAATCAAGATGGTTTGGGATTCTTAAATTATCAAAATAGGTCAATTGATTTATTATTAATGATCCAAATTAAATATTATTATTATTAATTTATACTAACTTAATTTATTAAAATCATACAATTAAACATATCCAGAAAATTTTCAATAAATCACCCATAACTAATTGATGGGTGAGGAACGCAACGGTGCAATCAGATTTTTGTTTCGATGAGTATTTATTTATTTGACTTTTCAGGTATTTAAAATAATATTAAAATATTTGCCGAAAATCCAACGATTTCCAAATGCCTCCAAAACTTCACCCCTAGCTAATTTGGGGGCGGTGAATGCAATGGCGAAGTCAAATTTTCAATATGGGGTCAAAATTATTTAAATATTAATAAACAAATTTGAAAAGAAAAATATGGTATTTTACATATACTATATTATATAATGCTTAAGATAAGGTTTTACCCTTATCTTAAGGATTAGTAATGAGCCATCTCCTCTTGAGGTTGAGTCTCAGCAGTTCTTGTATTCGGCAAGTGTATTCGGGAAGGTTCAACAGTCCTTCCTGAGTAGCGCACCATTCTGCCGCCAATTGTTAACTCGTCTGCGCACAGTGACAGGACGGGGCGCTTCATGGATGATTTCAATTCAGTACCCAAGCATTTGTGTCCTGGATAATTTTAGCTCAGTTATGGGGGATCTATTGATTTAGGAATTAGTGTTATAGATGCTTCAGTATTGAATTTGGTGGCTAGCTTAGCCAATTTTTTTGTTATGGCTGTTATAATGTAGGTACATGTCCTATAAAGTATGATTTCAATTAGTTTCAGTTATTTTCAGTCAATTTCAGTATTTTTAGTGATTCTCAATATTTTCAGTATTTTCAGCATATACAGTATTTATAGTATTTTTAGCATTATTTATTTTCAGCTTTGATTTTATATATAAGTATTAGAATGCTAGATTTTAATTCAGTTTGATTTATATTATTTTATTCAGGAAACCAGCATAAGTTGAATTGATTATATTTGCTTAAGATATTTATTGTACTTAGTAATTTTTACATATAAACTGCTTAACATTTTCTACAACTTTGAGTGGAAGTATGTTTGCTTATCTCACTTTTTGTTTAAGTTATAAATGCATGGTTTATAGTTTTATCTTTTTCTATTGATACTTTTCTGCTTCTATATGCTTAGAATGATTTGTGATATCATAAAATACATAAAAATTATTAACCTAAAATGTATTTAGACAATTTATCTAACCAATTTTTCTCTTTTTTTTGATTGGGGCATTGGCATTATGAAATTGATAATGTCAGCTTCTGAGCATTTTGTGGAGATAGCACCAAGGGAGGAGCAGAGTCAGGAGGAAGAGCGCCTTGAAGTTAAGGAGCTTTAATTACGTTGCTCTTTTTTTTATTTCAATGAGGATGAATGATTTTCTTAGCTTTCATAGAACTTTAATTAAATATTATAATAATACAGGTACTCTATTGTATTTTCCTTTACTGTACATTTTTATTCTGAGCTGGATGTTATTCTATTTTTGCATTATGACTGCATGAATGTAATTTGTTATTTTATTCCGCACTCTGATATACATGTATGATCATTTAGTGAAGGACTCGGCTATATTTTGCATATCATTCCCTTATTAGTGGATTAAGTATGAAAACTTAATATAATGATAAGTGAGAGTTTGCATCATGACGACAACTCCACCGTAATCGTGCTAACATTCAAGTTAGCAAGACCGCGGCGGGGGCAGGTGCCACAGGGCGCTTCGGGTGCTTGAGCTCTAGGCTTTCGGTCTGCTGGGCGCTAGAACGCGTTTAAACGTCAGACCTCCTGTCTACTGGGCGCTTCAACGCCCGACCTGCTGTTTGCTCATTTGATGATCAAATTGGTCCGCACATCATAACGCAACATATATAAAATAACCAACATGCAATGCTATATTTTGTTATGTTACAAAATCAAGAACAAAATGAGAAAATGACAATATTTGATGTAAAAGTAAACTCATACTACATAAAGAAGCAAAATGAAAGCTTAATCGGAGCTTTAGAACATACATAAATATTGATAGCACTTGAGAATTTGTAAGTCGTGATAGACACATAAATTGGGTCTAAAAACTGATAGTGAACAACATTAATTATCTTAACAAAACTATTCATCTATCACCATAACTTAATCAGTGAATAAATCTTTGAGTAAATCAATAGCATATTTTAAAATTTTGCAAGTAATATGTATAATACAAGCTCAAATTTTAATTAAAAAGCTTAATTTTTAGACTAAAGGTTTTAATATATTTTTTAAATCATACAGCACCCCAAAGTTGCTTTTCCATTTCGTTAATCACATTGCCCTCTGTTTTACCAGTATAGAATTTGTATGATAGAACCGAGATAACCCTCTAACACTCATCAACACAATCTTTAATGTTAAAATTAATGACTTAATAGCCATTATTATTATGATTAATCCGACTCCATACATTTTCTTATAAATCTAAATAATGAAAAGATTATTAACAAATATTGACAGTCTTCTTCTTCTTCTTCGAGTTCTCATATGCACTGCATGTGCGCCCAAGTTCTCGTTGATGCAGCAATGGAACATTAATGGCATGTTATAGAATTAAGAAAAATAGCGTGCAGGCGTCATTCATTCGATCAATGAACTGTCAACCTTCTTCACAGTCCTCAAAATAATCTCTAAAACAAAATCTATTTTTTTTATTAAAATCATTTTTATTTATCAAATATATTAAGCAACTCATATTTTAATTTTAAATTTAATCATATATATATATATATATATTTAAATAAAGGCAGCAGAATGGGTTTTAAATATTAACATTAGATTTATTGATATGATATTCAAAAAAATTTATTAATAAAATTTAAAGATCATTTCATTAGTATATATTTATTTATATTAAAATAATATAAATATTATTTTTTAAATATATATTTTTATATCATATCAATATGTTTAAATAGTATTTCTTTAATTATATAGTTATATAATAAATTATATATATATATATATATATATATATATAATAAATATTTATAAAATTGAGCGGCAATTTTATGTTAAATATTATTTAAAATCGATAAATCTTCCTGCAATGTGGCAATCACAGAACTATATATGATTGCAAAGTAACAAAATTACTCTTTTTATTTAGTATAACAGCCACCAGTTCATATCAAAAGGGAGAACAGAGGAAATAAAAGGGTAAAAGGATTATTGCTTGCTTACAAGAAAAGGCTCCCCCCATCCTGGAGAGTGAGGCCGACCCCATTGATAGGGCTTTGATCCCTCTGCCGGCTTCCTTATAACAAAAGGAGAAATGAGGCTTTTCTTTTCATTGTCTTCTTCTGAAAGTTAAATAGCAGGGGAAAGATGGCGGAGTTCTACTGTTTCTTCAATAAGGTCCACAAAATAATTTATAATTTTCTTGCCATTTCTCTCATTTTCCCGAGTCTTAAAGCGTGCATCATTCAGATTCTTCTCTAGATAAAGTTGGAATATTTCTCTTGTTTTCCCACTTTCCCCCTCTATTTTAAGAGCTGAGCATTTATCTTATTTTATTTGTTGCATTCCTTTCTCCAAAAATGACTAAATCACGCAGCATTAAATTTGTATCATACGAAATATTCCACTTTGCATTTATTATGGTTAGGGGTATTTCTCTTGAGATCATAGTGAGAGTTGGCCAAGCCACTCTCTCTAAATGGATTCCTAACCCTAATCACCTTCTATGTACTTCTTCATTGATCTATTTGCTCACTCTGAGTATTTCACAATGCATATCTGGTAATTTTGATTCCTAAAAATCATTTTCTTAGGGATATCCATTGTTTTACTTTTTGCAAAAATGCAGAGTGCCTACTTTTAAGGGTCTAAGATTTTCCTTTGCTTTGCACCAACTTACCAACTTTGTTTATTTCTGCTGTTTTCAATTTTCTCTGGTGCAGGATACCACCAGCTTTGTTATAAAATCTTCCAGGAAATCACCAGCATTGCAAAGACTGGTTGTTTTAACTGCTGTGATTATCTGCAGTGTTTACATCTGTTTTGTGTGCTCAAAGCAAATCAGTGAACAGAGCAAACCTCTTACATTGAGAATTAAACTAACAGAGAAAACTTATCATGATTATAGAATTCCAAAATCCTTGCTTCATGATTTCAATTTTTCCAAACCCAAAACTTACAACAGGTACTGAGAGCAAACTCATTTCTTTTTTCCATCCTTGCTTGATTCAGGTTTTTGTTGTTTTTTGTACTGATTTTTGGTTGATTTTAGGGAAGATTGCTCTTGCACGCCGGTTCGCCTCTTTGCCATTTTGTCGATGCAGAGATCAGGAAGTGGGTGGTTTGAAACTTTGCTCAACAGCCATGAGAATGTTAGTTCTCATGGAGAGATCTTTTATAACAGTGAGATGAGAAAAAACGTCACTACAATCACAAGGGTGTTAGACAGAGTGTACAATCTAGATTGGAATAGCAGTGCTTCTAAGAGACATTGCACTGCAGCTGTTGGATTCAAGTGGATGCTAAATCAGGTATTTTTTTCATTTATTTTTGACACAAGATTGTGAATAAAGCTGAATCTTTCAAGGAAACACAAATAACTTCATTTTAGGGCTCTCACACTCACAATATAACAGTGCCTTCCTAGGTATTGAGTTTATAGACCTGTTGGGGCTCGATATTTGTTGACCTGGCTATGTGTGTGGCATTGAGACTAATAGTGTTGCGTGATTCAGAAAAACGTCTTTCAATTGAGAATAAGCTCTCAAGAAAATAATCAATATATGATTATTTGCAAAATATTTTTTTTCTTTTCTTTTTTTCTCATTTATGCATCATTTAATGTATTTTTGCGCAACTCTAGTTATAGAAACCTTACCCAAAACAAACAACACCATCACCAACTCTTAGTCTCACTAAGTGTGGTGAGCTTCGCAAATCCTTCGAGTCTTCAGTATGCTCAATCAAATCATTACTCCCCCTGAGCTCTAATTATGTGAGATCATTTATGATAGCTTCTTGTCATTTTTTTTTTGGTCTTCTCCTTTCTTAACTTGGAAAACCTTCATAAACTCAGCCTTTCTAACTAAAACACCTAATAGTCTAAATCAGCTTAAGATGATTGAATCTCATTCAGTGCTTAAAAGTTAATCATTTCTCTCTTCACAAATTGTCTTGAATATTAACTTATTTATCTTAACAGTTCTTATTTTGCAACATTTAGTTTAATAATTTTTTTCTGCTTTGAAGACAAACATTAGACCCCATAAAATATTGTTAGGCTCATAACTGTACTCTAAAACTAGGTATATTTTAAGTTTGAAATTAGGTAAAAGAATATAACTTGTGTACTTTCCTGATACTCATAAGGGCAATGATCTAGTTCTTCCAAACATATTTACTGGATGGATGATCATATAAAGTTTATGCAAACTTGTATAGAAAAAGCATATTCTTGTTATTTGTCTTCCTTAACTCCAGGGATAAACTTCAGTTTCTTATGTTATAATGATTAACACAGCTTGATACTTTTGGTTTCACTTATTCTGTTACTAATAAGAGTAATTAGGCTCCCCAAATTCTGTCCAAGACATCAAAACAATTCTTTGAACCAGCCTTCTATCTAAGTCTTTCTTTGTTCTACTTCACTAGTAATTATAGATGGATGCTAATAAAGAATTATATAAATGTGAATTATACCTTATGCCGTAGACAAGTCTATTTCAAACCACCACTTGATTTTAATATTTGTGAGGATTTTTGCCATTTTGATTTATTTGTGTGTGTGTATCTATATATATATATATATATATATATATATATATATATGTAGTTTGATAGCATAATTCTACATGAGAGTACAGCGAAGCTTGAAAATTGCAGTTCCTACTGGCTCAAGGCAAACTTTCCATCTTCAAATCTTTTTCTTTTTCTTAAACTTTTTTTGGGTACCCATTATAAAATTCTTTCTATAAGGTGATCTGCCAATGAAATCATTGCATTATTGAATTGAAAAAGTCAGGACATTGTAGAGAATTTATCAGAGCAAAACGAAAAGCACAAATCATATATCTCAAAAAAGAAAAAAGAAGAATATTGGATTTACGTGGAAAACTTAAAATTGAGAAAAATTAAGGAGCTACAACACACTAAAAATTTACTATGCAAAAATAGGTTATAGGTCTCACTTTTTTGTATTTTCAGATCGCACTTTCTTTTGAAAAAGATGACGAGCATAAAGAAACTCTATATTTGAACCATAGGGCTCAACTGACATAAATGTGGAGAGGTCGACAATTCATCCCATGCTGATCCAGTCAAGCTCCAAAAAATAACATAAGTTTCAATGAAGTGCATCTTTTATTATTTAATAAACTATATGTCTTTATTTGAGCCAAGTAAGGAGATGTTATAATGAAATAAGATTAGTTGAGTTAATGTAGGATTGTTGAAGTACCAAGTTTATGCGAGATATAAAGGTCAGCAAAGAATCTCTTACAAAGGGAGGGGAGTCTCGAGATGATGTGAAAACGGCTTCAATGTTCATTCATGATTAAATATAAGATAATAAAATTGTTCATTCAGGATTAAATATAAGATAATAAAAATTATGCGGTACAGTAAAATTCGTGCATGCTCAATCTATCATTGAGAAGATGTCTAATAATAAAGATATATGATACATGATGCAATAGTCATTTTTATATTCCACTCCTTTTTATAATACTTTACTCTTTCTATCTTTGCTTTTATTCACTAAACCTGAGCACAATTGTTCTCTTTGAGAAGATGTCTAATAATAAAGATATGTGATACATGATGCAATATTCATTTCTATTTTCCAATCCTTTTTATAATACTTTACTCTTTCTATCTTTGCTTTTATTAACTAAACCTGAACACAATTGCTCCATTGGCTGTGCTGCCAACCACCTAAGTCAATCTTCATTGAAGGAAAACCAACTCTGTTGCACAATCACTTCAACAATTTATCGTCAATTATCTGCTTATGTCAATTTGCAATCACTTCCATGTGCCGGATTCCACTGCCGACCATCATCTTCAAATCTGATGTAGCTTTAAGGAATATGAACTATGCTGTGATGATTATATTAATTGCATAGGCATGTGGAGGGGTGGTGATTGTGTTTTAAGAATAAGTATGAAGGAAAGAAATTTAAGTATAATTTTTTACTTAAATTTGTAGCTGTGCTTTGATTTTGGGAAATTAAGTTTGATCTCAATCTAAACATGTAATACATGGAAATTAAATTTTGATTTTGAAGTTAATGTTAGGACAATATTTAATTTCTGCATATTAGAATATTCCAATTGGATAGTATATTTTATATTTATCAAGAGAGAAGTATCTGTTAATAGTGTTGTGTCTTAGCGGTAGAGCTCTAATGTTTGAATCCTTGACATGTCAAGGGTTCAAATTTTACTGGCCACATACTTTCCTTTTTAAGCCTCAACTTCTTCAAAAAATGAATGGGAGATACATCTCTGTGCCTGACTCATTATTCACAAAGTCTAATTAAAGCTTTGCAGCACCTCAATCTATTTGCAAAATCATGTCTTTCATCATCAATTTGTCACTGCATTACTGCTTGGTTTTGGTATTGTGCTCTACTTGAAACACTCCAGTGCTTCTTAGAAGCTTAATAGAAACTTTATTCTATAAACTGGAACCTCAGCCTAGGCCGACTTGCTGGAGAGCTGGTCTGTCTTGCACTCAAAACGATGATCCATTTGGATTTGTGTAGATTTAGGAATAGCTAATACTTTGTTACAAAAGCCAAAATCTCATTTCATCATAAAATTTATATTTCAATAGAGCTATTAAATGCTTGTTTTTGAATATCTTTCTACATTATATATTTCCACTGCAAGCCCATGTATGTCTGTAACATCTTTAATAGGATCACAATTTTCAGCTATCATAGTTTATATTTATATTATTTTCAGTGAACTATAGACCTTTTAACCCTGCAGTTTGATTTTTAAACTAGTTAAATAATCCCTTTAGCTTCTAGACGCACTTCTAAGTTTGTTCCTATTTTTTTCATTTAGTGAATACCAGAGCAAGAGAACTTAATTAATTACAAAGTTTATTACATAAATATAAACTGTTCAAAAAATGTTGATAAAGGATGCATAACATTACTAAATTAGATATTAGAGTGGTTAACTTAGTAATGCTGATTATAAATATAAATTTTAAGTCTAGCAATTTGAAATTATTCTATCAACTTGAATAGGTATAAAAGAGTTAAAAATAAATAAATTTTCATTTTAGAAGCCTAATTACAAAAATTCATCATTGATTTCAAAATCAAATAGAGTAATTAGCATAATAAGCCAAGTAACAATTAATTTGATCAGATAGCTAGATAATAGTAATTCAATAAAGATTATAAAAAAATAGCTTGATTGGTGTAAGAAAATAGATATATGAATAATCATTTTAAATGATTAACCATAATAAAAAGGAAAAATTGAACTTGCACCATATAAATAGTTTAAAACTACAAGTTAACTAACTGTTAGAGGTAAATTGTAAGGTATGATTATGCAAAAATAATACAACAACAATAACACCATCAACTACACCAACAACACCATTAACACCTAGTATTAGTCCACTAGGTTATGCAATTATATGAATCATTTGTTTACATTGTGCATGATCAAAAGAAGCCCCTCTCAAGTTCTAAATATAGGAGATCCTATCTAATGGGTTTAGGTAGGTATGATCGTAATTAAATTAATTAATCATACCTAGCATTCAAATGTGAATATTAACCAATTTATTGAATTATTAATAATGATTCAACAAATAATATTTTGATGAAATATTTACTTTTTTACTAAAGTGTATCATTTTTTGTCTTTTTGTGATTACCTTAAAAGCTGACATTCAAGTGTGAATGCAGAGCAATTGAGATGAGTATCATCCAGGCATCCATATATGTCTATAAAGCATTTATATTGAATATAAACATGTTGTTGAGTTTTATAAATTATTCATGTCGCAAGTCCTCTTCTAATAACAAAGTGACTTTTTTATTTCTCAAGAATTTATATGATTTATGTAAAGTCGAGTTTTATTACATAGTATCAATATATAATCAAAAAAATACCATATATTTATAACATCAAATCAATTTAATAATGTTTTCAATTTTCAGCATTTTGATGAAAATTTAAACTTATTAATAATACATTATACACTCATTCGTGTAACATTCAATGATAATTTGTGTAACTATTATGCACGCACTCATGTAACATTCAATAAGTTTTTAGTTTGGTGGTATTATAAATCATTTATAGCTTACAGTGCATCATCTCAAATCAAAGTAACTTTTTTATTTATCTAGAATTAGGGAGTGAATAGAGAGAGATCTATAGTGGAAGACATTAGGTGGAGAGATGAGAGGAGGGTTAGAATAGCATTATAGCCATCCCCAATCAGTTTCTAATTGGCTGAATGCTGACAGAGGGGCATTGGCGCTCAACTCCAGGACAATAAGAAAATAAGAATTGAAGAGATATGGATTTATTAATTTTAATAATAAATTCATATTTTCATTAATATTTAAATAATTTAATATAAAAATAAATATTTATTATTAATTTAAATAATAATTATTTAAAAAAATTTTAGCTTGTTACCTAGGTTTGGGATAGGTAGTTAAGAGTTTTCATATGGAAGTAAATGCAATATTATATATTAAGAATAATAATTAAATAAACACTTAATAAATTATTTAAATAAACTCCACTAGGTGGGGTTGGCTATATGAATCTTGTTTCCACTGTGCAAGATCAAATAGAAGCCTCTCTCTAAATTTCACATAGAGAATATCTTTTCTAATTGTTTCTTTCCATATCTTTATTTGGTCATCTTCTTCCTCTTTTAATATGGTCAAAATTCATAAACTCAATATTTTTAACTTTGGGATTGAACGGTCTACATTTAATATGTTCAAACCATCAAAGATATAATTCTCTAATCTTATCCACTATTTATTAAAAAAAATTATATTAATAAAATATATTTAAAAGATTTAAATTCAAAAACATCGAGATAATCTATTATAGAAAAAAAATGCATGAACTCAAATGACAAGCTCATATTTGATTTCAATAAATATTTTATTTACTGAGTTTTGAAGTAAATAAAAATTCAAAATAAATTCTAGAAAATAATAAAATAGAAAGAAATAAGAATTTTTTTTCAAATTTCTTTCTACCACTTTCTCTCTTTGTATATACATATACATACATATATACATATATACATATATACATATATATATATATGCATATACTTATATATATATATACATATATATATATACATATATATATATACATATATATATATATATATTATATTTATTTAGTAAACATGAGTGCTTTTGTTTCGTTGATCATACTGTTAATTATTTTAGGAGAAATATTGTTCACACTTACTGATGTGGCACTCAGAAAAATCTATTCAATGAGATCTGGACATCATTTCAATATAACATTTAAAAATAATATTTGTATTCTTTTGATTGAAACAAATAAACACTAATAAAACGTTGTTCACACTTTAGTGGACAGGTTTTTCTGGGTGTCACGCCAACGAGTGTGAACAGCATTTCTCTTATTTTAGTTAACCATCATTGAAGAAACACTGATCTTTACAACATTGAACGAACTAGTTTCGGATTGTACATGAGTTGAGCGATTAATCCTCGCATGCCGTGAGCTTATTGAGCTCATGTGTCAAGCTTGCTCTGCAATTTTTTTTTTCTTAATCATTATATTATTATTACAATTCATGATTGCTTAAAACGACTTTAATTAACTCAATGAAATTTTTAATCTAATAAATTTCAACTCGAAATTTTCATAATCAAACCCAACATATTGGCTTATCAGGCTATTTGTTGAGCTTTCGCACATAACGAGCTTGAGATCGAGCCTATTAAATGTGCTTGAGTTGAGCTTGAGCTGAAAAATTTGGTCAAGGTTGAACTAAAATAATCGCTTAGAATCAAGTAATGATCTCTACATTATTGAATTAGTTATGCGCTTAAAATCGCTTATCTGCTTGCTCCCATTGCCAACTTCACCTCTAACCACCTCTTCTTTGCAAAATGTGCTGTTTAAGCTAAGTTGTGATGATATCAATTGATAGCATCACTTCCATTTTATAAGGGCATGCTGAGTTAGAGATTATGCGCTTCTTTGTGTAATGAGCTCTACATTATTGAATTAGTTATGCGCTTCTTTGTGTAACAGTTTCTCAACTGAACTGATTAATAGGGGTGAAGTGTTATGTGTGCTGCTGTTGCATGTAACATTTTCACTTGTGATGAAAGCCCACATTCTTCTCTACCATTTCCTCTTTTCTGACTGCAATGACTTTATGTTATTATTAAAAAAAATAAAAAATGTCTTTGAAATTAATGAGCGGGAGAATAATTCTCCATATCTAAACGAACCTATGCTTTTAACTGTTCATATTTAAAAAAGTATCAGTATTCGAACAAGTGAACTTGAATGATACATATGTTCAAGAAAAAAAAAAAAAAAACAAGTTTTTCAAGCAACACTTGCACAGGAACATTCATTCTTCTTTGTTTCAAAACAACAAGAGATCTCTGGGCTAAATCTCTTTTACAATCTATTTCACTTTTCTATCTTGAAAATACACAGTTGTCTCCTTTTTCTATGATAATATTTCAATCAAATGAAATTTCGAGGAAGCATATTACTTTCTTAGATGCCATTGGAGGAAATTTGCATTTTGTGACTTGCCCAAATTGTTTCAAGAAGATTTTTCTCTAGCAATTCCATGGCCTTTTCAGGGACTGATGAACCACTATGAAGAAATTGTTAAATACTTCAACCGAAGGGGCGTCTCTGCAATCCTGCTGTTTAGGAGAAATCACCTTCGGCGATTGGTCTCTTTGCTGGCAAACACTCACGATCAAAAGTTCAAGCAGTTGAACGGAACTCATCGAGCTCATGTGCATTCCAAAGATGAGGTTTGGCCCTATTTTTCGTACTGCATAGAATTTCAAGCTCAATGAGATTAGTCCTAAACAATTTGATATCTAGAGAGGTTCCTTGTGCATATTATTTGCAGATGATATTCTATTAATTGGTAAGATTACGGATGGAGTTAAAGAAAAGCTTGAGTTGTGGAGGACTGCTTTAGAATCTAAAGGTTTTCGTCATAGTAGGTTTAAAATAGAATATATGGAGTGCAACTTTAATTGTATTAGAAGCTCAAATCTTGATCACATAACTATTGAGGATAATGTGATCAAGAAGAGCAAGAAGTTTAGTTACCTTTGCTCAATTATTGAAAATATTGGTGAAATAGAAAGTGATGCGATTAATAGAATCCAAGCTGGTTGACTAATATAGAGAAGCGCTTGTGGAGTGCGTTGTGCAAGTAAAAAGTCCCAATCAAAACTAAAGAAAAATTTTATAGAGTAGCTATATGACCAATTAAGTTATATGGGGTTGAATGTTGGCCAACAAAAAAAAAAATCACCAATAAAATAAGTGTTACAGAGATGAAGATGCTTAGGTGGATGAGTGGGTGATATATAATCGCAAGGATAGAATGAGAAATGAGTCTATCGATGGCAAGGTTGAAGTGGCTCCAATAGTGGATTAAGATTAGAGAATCCCGCATTTAGATGTTCGGGCATATTAAGCATAGATCGTGCAATGCCCATGATAGAAAATTTGAGGTTATGAATTTTGCTTATATTATAAGAGGAGTAAGACCGAACAAGACATGGAAAGGAATTATTTGAGGGGATCTTCTCCATTTGAAACTCATGGCTTTTATTTGATCATGCACAATAGAAACAAAGCATTCATGTAACCGACTTCACTTAGTGGGATTAAGGGTTGGTGTTGTTGTTATTGTTGTTGTTATCCAGCTTGATCTAACTTTGACTCAGTTATGCTATTAGTAACTTTAATTTGATTTTGAGCTAAATTCAATGCCGGAGAGATTTTTATCCTTGAGCTGAAATTAACGGTCATGCCAAAAAACACAGACGGATATCCTTGCACGGTTCAAGCCTCAACTAAATGTGAAGCATTTAGTGGCTACAATGCAAGATTTGCACACTTTGGCTGCTGATGCTCTGCAGAACTTCGAGAACTGCCGCCATATGCTTCTTCATTACGAGGATCTTGTTCAGAATCAAACAGTAAGTGTGCCTGAGCTTTTTTCTTTAATTTTTATTTCATAAATCATTATTTTCTTCACTTGCAGAAGATGATGGATGTGTTGGATTTCTTGAATGTTCCTCGGAGAAGATTAGCGAGTCGTCATGTGAAGATACACACAAATCCGTTGAAGGAGCAGATTGATAATTGGAAGGATGTGATTGAGGTGATTAAAGGCACTCGATATGAGAGCTTCATTGCCGCTTCCGATTATTGACTGTCATGGCTGTGTTTGAGTACACATTTTTAGTCTTTTTTTTTCTCATTTTTAATTTGCTTTACATCAAAATGTTAATGTCGAGCGGATTAATTGTTGTGAGAGGTCTTTTGCAGTGAATTCCTTTCATCCGGAATGTATGCAAGATAATGGTGATTGTAGAAAAAAATGACAAAGAATCAGAAACACATTGAAGAATGCTGTAAACACATTTTACGTTGAAAATCTTGAATAGGAAAAATTAGCTGCTCCATCGTACAAAAAATTCTACTATGAAGATAAAGAAGTTTAAAGGTTCTCATTGACAACTAATGCCACAACCACCCATCTCTTAAAAAAAAGTAAAATTTGGAGGCACACCGGAGCATCTATTTGTGCGCATGGCTCATGCGTGTCAGTTATGCTGCCACGTGTTGCTTGGATGCATTTTTTAGTGTCTGTTGGTGCATTTAGACATTGGTTACACTTTCGTCCAAAGTTTGAAGGCAAGTCAATCATTCTTCAATCTGGTGTGGAGATGTGCTGAGATTTGTGCACCTGAGTGTGTCACGTCGTTCATGCTACTGTCTGGTTCTTGGAGGTGCCCTTATATGTGTTTTGTCGCCCACTTGTGCGCATGGGCGCATTGTTAGTTATGTCTTTAGCCTAGTTGTTTGGATGCACGCATGGATGGTCTTCTTGTGCACTAGGGCGTTGTAACGACCCAAAGTTGTTACTTTGCGAATTAGGTTAAATCCTGTATCAGAAATCAGGATATTGGGGAATTTTGAATTAGGGTAAATAAAAATACCTTTAGATAAGAGTAGTTTTTAGATTAGAATAACATAAGTTTCTGCTTTATTTTTTGAATTATTTTAAATTCTATAAATAAAAAATATTGAAATATGTGTTTGAATTCATCGTTTTTAGTGTCGTTATGTTAGGTATATTATTTAAAGGCTGTAAGAAAAGTTTCATCAAATTCTGAGCGTCGGTATGATCGTGGTTACTTTTCTGAAGTTTTAAACCTCAAAAATTAATATAAAATAAAATATTTCTCTGAATTGAAAATTTTCAGTGCGAGGGCGTTCGTTATGTCTTAACACACATCGGTGTCAAGTTTCATTATTTTTAGACGCCAAATGTCGGGAAAATGCGAATAATTTAAGTTTAAGTATATATATATTTTAATTTATTAAGTTTTCCATTCTTCCAATCTCCTTGTTTTTAGTGTCGTTATGTTAGGTATATTATTTAAAGGCTGTAAGAAAAGTTTCATCAAATTCTGAGCGTCGGTTTGATCGTGGTTACTTTTCTGAAGTTGTAAACCTCAAAAATTAATATAAAATAAAATATTGCTTTGAATCGAAAATTTTCGGCAGCGAGGGCGTTCGTTATGTCTTAACACACCTCGGTGTCAAGTTTCATTATTTTTAGATGCCAAATGGCGGGAAAATGCGAATAATTTAAGTTTAAGTATATATATTTTTTAATTTCTTAAGTTTTCCATTCTTCCCTTCACGATCCCGTGCGGGATTCTTTTGCCTCTAGTGGAACAGAGACCCGTACAGGCTCAGAGACGTTGCGCCATTAAGTTTTGGCGTAGGATACCCCCTTCTGCGCCTATTTAACTCCTCAGCCGCTCCCTCCTTCTCCCCCAACTCCCTCCTACTAGCCCTCTCCCCACACAGCAGCCCAGCCCCTCTCTTCTCCTCCCTCTTCTACAACAAGCCAGCCAGCTCCTCCATTCCACAACAGCAGCCGACCTCCTCTTCCTCAGCCCTTACTAGTCCTCCAGCAGCAGTCGGCCACCCAGCAGCCCCCTCCAGCCGCTGCCAACTAGCTAACAGCTGACCTCCCTCTCCCACAACCATCCAGCAAGCAGTCGGCCACCCAGCAGCCCCCTCATGTCGCTGCCAGCCAGCCCTCTTCTGCAGCCACCTCGACCAGCCGTCTGGCCACCCATTTGGACCTCTCTCCGTTTTTCGACGATCCTAATCTTGAAGGTAAGAGATATTCTTCTCTTAACTTTTTTTTTTAAATACTGTAGGTTATTTTTCAAAGAAGGACTTTAGCTCATATTACATTACGAGTTAAGGCAAGCCAAGTCTAGCTTGAGTTAGCTCCGGCTTAAGCTTGAGCTCGATTTGTTAATTGAGTTCAATCTCAAGCTCGAGCTAAATTTATTACAAGCGAAACAGCTTATGAGCTGATTAATTTGTAATTAATGAGATACAATGACTTCTCCTTAATGAATCATCCTAAATAGAATTTAAGAACAAAATTATAAAATATTAATCAAAGACTTAAAAGAAGATAATATTTATTCCTAAGAATATTGGCTAAATGCTAAAATATCAGAAATTTAATGCGAATTGAGCGAACTGTCACTCATCTGAACTTAAAGAACAAAATGTACCCAGTACATAACAAATATTACATTTTGCATTTTTATTGCTGGCTAGCCTCGCTTTCGAGCCAAATTCATGTTGTAGCTTGGTTGGTTGTTTGGAACCAACATTCGGGGTTGTTACTGTAAAATGACATCAGTAACATTCAGGGTTGTTACTGGAAAATAACATCAGTAACATTCGGGATTGTTACTGAAAAATAACACCAGTAACCTTCATTTTGTGATAATACTTGTTGCTGAAAAGTGTTTATTTATTTCGCGCTATTGCCTTACTTTTTCTGCATTTTATTAGCACATTATTCTCGCTAATCGCATATTTTTAAAGTGTAAATATTTTTATTGTGCACTACAGTACTTAGAGTATTTACTAATTACTGGGAATTCCAATCTCGGTATTGTTTTCTGTGCAATACCAGGTCAGGTGCTTCTGGGAGAATACGTGCAAGGACCCTAATGCTTAAAATATTCAATCTTGCTGATAGATTCACGGCGCTGATTTGCTTATCTTTTATCTTTTTATTTTATTTTTCTCACTTTTGTACGAGATATTCGATGAAGAATCTTGTAATATGAATTATTGATGTAAATGAGAAACATCTTTGGCTTTTATATGTGTGTTCTTTCTCTTTCAAATTACTCAATATGATCCTGCGGCATGTGAATATCCGATGTCGGGGTGGTTTCCATTGAACCAGCGTCGGGTCTTCACAGGTGTGCCTGAGCTTGTTATCAACCTGTTTAGCATCTCTCGTCTTCTATCAATTCACAAGTTTACTCTGAAATATTCAAGGCTCCACACTAATCAACCGCTTCAAGATTGAATGTGTTATTTTTTCAATTACTTTTTCAATAATTGGAAATGATCCTTTCATAATTTATAGTGTATTAGTGATGAGATGCGGCTCACTCCACCTTATATTCACATTCCAAGGCCCAGCGAAGTTAAGCATAGCTTTAATTTTTCCATTATCATGATCTTTGTCAGTATTTCTACAAAATTTTGAGAATTATGAATCTTCTTTAGCAATAGTTGACTCTTCTAAAAGTGAGCTAATAAAATTGTAATACAGTCGAATGTGCATTATGGGGTGAAAATTGGCATTCTTAGTTAAGAGAATGACACTCTTGTTGTAACTATAGAGCTTGCCATTCATTTATCTCTTGCTCAATTTTACCATCATATATTGTAGCAAAATCACCTTTTGTTAGCCTCGGTGATAGAACATACATAGCTTATTGAGAGTGCTGCGATCTTTTGTATTATTGAAATTCAATTTATTGTAGCACCTCTCATAGTGAAAATGTATCTAGTCGTACTACTCTTACTATCCATATTCTTAGCTAAATCAAAATATACAAAGCCATCTAATTTCTCTTGATCATCAAAAACATATTGTTTTATCTACAATACCTCTTAGGCATCTAAATACTCATTATACTACTTCCTAAGGCACGTTGCTTGGATTGCTCATTAATTTACTAACCTCTTCCAGTGCATATGTAATGTCTAGTTGAGTGCAAACCATGACATATATGAGGCTCCATACTACTAAGTATATGGACTCTTACCCGTTAGCCCTCACATTGCATTAAATTTTGGTGGCTACTCCTTAAATAGATGAAAGTGGCTCTCTAGTGGGGTACAAATATCCTTTGATGTACTTATTGATTAGTTATAAGATTTTTAACATAACTATGATGGGACAAAGTGAGAGTCTTTGTCTACCTATCCATTATGATTTTATCCCAACATTTGCTTGGTTCAATCGAGATCTTTCATATCGAGCTCCTTTGATAATTGCACCTTCACATTGAATAATTCTTACATCTAAACCTGCAATCAATACGTCATTCATCAAATTCACATTTATAAATGAATAAACACAATAAATTAAATTTCAAAAGAGAGTTGCTTAACTCTTTTTATGATAGAGATTTTGAGTTGTAAAGCATATGCAAAACTAGATTTGCTTTCACTATAACCGTCCATATAAAACAGTTTATGTAGCTTGAATTGCTAGTGGGAAAGGACAGAGAATCCCTATTTTTAGATTCTTGTGAAACAGTGGAGAGCCCTTAAGGATCTTCCCAAAATCCCACTAACATATATTATTATTACTAATGTTGATATTAATATTATTAATACTTATACTTAAAGCTTAGTGAATTTAATATTTAAGTGTATGAATTCAACAATTTTAAATCATTGAAAGTGGAGGCAGTCATACACAACCGCTAAAGTTCATTCAATCATAAAAAATAAAAAAAATATTTTGTATTTTTTAAGAGTTATTTAGGAGATTATTTAGAGTAATGTATCCAAAATG
The DNA here is from genome assembly GCA_016760335.1 of Gastrodia elata. Taxonomy (NCBI): domain Eukaryota; kingdom Viridiplantae; phylum Streptophyta; class Magnoliopsida; order Asparagales; family Orchidaceae; genus Gastrodia; species Gastrodia elata. The sequence goes on along the minus strand of CM028677.1, from coordinate 26,282,402 downwards.
ATATGACTTGTGCATCAAATTTCAATCGGCTAGATACTTGGCTAAAGAACGTTGAGGTTGGAATTCTTGTTCTGGTAATAGCAAAAAAAAGCTTAATTGAGCATAGTAAAAATAAATAATTCTTATTGCACATCCCATTTAGTGATATTAAGATTAAAAGATGTTCTAAAGAGTGTTAATCCAAGGAAAAGCAATGCCAAATTAATGTCCTTATCAAATAATTTCTTATTGCACATCCTGCAATCATCTCTTTTCATCGTCAGTGCAACCAATTGCTAGGGTTGTCTTTGTCATTTATCTTCGCTCATGCCGTCCCTTGGCCTTGTTCCACTCGAATTCAAGCCTTCCCTGGGCTTGTTTGCCTTTCCTAATCCTCTGTGGCCTCTCGCCATAGGGGTTGATGGCGTGGTGGTGGTCGTGCCCACTAGGTGGCCGTTTCGCCTACTCCCTTGCAACCCTCGGCTTGGGATCCGATTTGGGATGGCTTCCTTCGCTCCACCTACTCTATCTCATTGATGATTGGTACAACTTTTCCTGATTTAACAGTTCTCTCATTTCCAGTTTCATTTGAGGTATTTGGCCCCACTCCATCATTGTTACAAAAGGAACAACTCCTTTTAGTTGTATACTAGTGGCAATAATTGTGATGGACCATTGAATTAGGGTCCTATCTTTGTTTCTTCAAGCCTTTCTTTGCTCGATAGTCTTTTATCTGTCGCATCTCGGGTTGGTCGATCTTTTGTGCAAGTGGTTTCTAGGCTTCTTCTTCATGTGGATTATGAGTCCCAACCTACATGCCCCCTATCCTCATTTGAGAGAAAACCCATTCTTTTGTTCTTTGAGGTGAAAATTATTGATCTGGCTCATCTTTTAGAATTTTCTCTTATTAACAAGTGATATGCGAGTAGGCCTTCGACGAATAGTAGTACATGAAACCGTCTTGCATCATGAAGTTTGATAGATGGTTAATTGGTTTGTTCGACCGAATGCAACCATATATTTATGTATAATAATATTTTATATATAGTTTCTTGGATTGATCTCTCAGGTTGAGGATTTCCCGATGTGGCAGCCAAGTGAACTTCTTTGTTTAACCCATGTTGAGTGCTCAATCAAACTTGTTTCAGTGGCCTTTCCCTAGCTTTGGTTTCATGTATGCAATGAATCTACAATATCATTTCATGGCTCAATTTTTGGAAAACATATGAGATTGATATAGCAGTGAAGAAACAATTGATTAATGAGCTCCACCATGGCACACTTCCTTGTAGAAATGAACATTACCAAGGATTATTTGAATCATCTTTGAAGTGGCAGTGGTGCCTTATAGATTATGGCAGCCTTCCATACTAAAAAATCTTCTTAAAAATATTACATTGCATAGTTGGCCATGCAATTGACACTTGTTGCATGCTATATATAGAACTCATACCTCCCCCCACTATCGACCTATTTGCATGAAACCAGTATACAAACTTCTATGCGGTGGAAGGGCCTAGAAACTTGGATCACACCAATCATTATCCTAGCTATGTTGATCAGCTAACTCTGACAGAGAGCAAATGCTAAACTAATTAAAGATCAATATTTTGGTCAATTTCTCTCATCATCCTAAATACTATTGTATGTACAAACGACAAGTGCAATCTCACACACACACACATATAAATATATATATATATATATATATATATATATATATATATATATATATATATATATATATAATGGTAATAGAAGTATAAATATAGTTTTGATTCCACATGCTCTATTGCCCATCACATGCCACAAATAGCTCAATTTAGGACACCAAAAAATAAAAGGACATTTCACTTTTCTCCACAGTTTAATCTGATAATTGGGAAAAGCTTACTGACTGTAGATTTTCGAAGCAAATAATCATATTCTTTTATAAGAATATATATATATATATATATATTGGAACTGAATTTTAAAATGGTTGAGGCATTTAAGCAAATATTAGTGAATCAGAGAGTAAAACAATAGATACAAAAAAGAGAGATACAATCCATAAAACAAAACAAGAAATGCAACGCAAAAAAAACGAGCGAAGAGTAATTAATTGAGAAAGAGATGAAAACAATGATTTAGAATCCAAATAACAAATGATGGAGAATATTCTAATCAATATTAAAAATAAACATTTTGCCATCAGAAAGTCCAAATACTATGAAAAAAATAAAATTCCCATGACACAGCTCTATTATTCTTTTTTCAGTAGTGGGATCTTGCGGTCGAAAAGCCATTTCCATTTAGTTCCAACTATCGAACACGCTATAAAATACTAGCTTGCTAGCTATTCCAATAATTCATTATCAAACACTTGTAGTACTTTGTTTCCCCTCCTCCTCCTCCTCCTCCTCTTCTTCTTCTTCTTCTTGCTGTAATCTATAATACGGTTTTGTTCGATCAAAAGAGATCATGGCGACCTATAACAGCACGAAGAGCATCTGCATTTGGGCTATGCTAGCCATTGTGCTCATGTTTGGCCATGAATTTATGATCGCTTGCATTGAGGGAAGGGCGATAATGATGAAAGAAATAGCAAATAATACAGTGTGCAAGAGATGCTTGGAAGAAGCTAATGGAGATGGAATGATTGAGGGCTCGGTTGAAGGAAGCGGCGGAATGTACAACACGAAATTCTCTATGACGGATGATGCCCGGCCATCAGTACCCGGACACAGCCCCGGCGTTGGCCACTCACATCACGAATGACCAACGTTGATGCATGAAAATGTGTAAGATGATAACTAAAAATGTGTCCGATAATAATTGAATCTATGATATGTGACAGTAAATTATGATCCTCAACAACATCATTCACATCACGAGTGTTCTTCTTTTCATGTTCTTCATCGTTCTATATTTTAGTATTTCAAATACTCTTAATTATTTGCATGCATTCAAAATTTTGTTGTTTATATATTTGTAACATCGATTTTATAGATTTAGGACTACAAGAGTACATTATAATGAGAATTTATATATGAAATTTGAAATGCATGATTCCAAAGGACTGTAGGAATAATTTTTATTGCAGTCAGAATTTGTATGATGATGTTATAAAAAGTAAAATTTTAGCATTTCATTGACAAAATAAGAAAGTTTAGATATATACACTGCTCCATACATATCCATATACTAAAATAGGAAGAATGCAAAAATAATGCAATTTTGATCTTAGCGTCACCAGAATACACACTATATACAACTTTTAACTCAGCACCGCACGGCAGCCACAAGTCACTCATGTGCCAACACCACCCGTGGATATATATAGACTCAAATCCATTTCTGTGCATGCGCATAGGTGCGTGGCAATCTTTGCTCGCATGTAAGGCTAAGTCAACATTGCGTGCACCTATGCCGCACATGCATGTTTGGGCTCGAATCCACTCACGTTTGAATGCGCCACTACATTAATTGATGTCGATCCAGCCCATTTCTGAGTGCATTTTGACAGTTCACGTGCACTTGGGTACATGTGTAATCGCGCAAGAGCATGAACCTCCTGCTCCGCCCATTCATGTTATGCACGCCATGTCCAATCTTGTTCGTCCACGTACGTTTGGGTGTGGGTCTCATCGCGTCTGTGCACAAACTTTTGTTCCTCAAATGAATGTGTGCGCTGTTACATCTGCCTCTGACTAGATCGCACATAGGCGCTTCGCGTAATCCTATGAGGCTGATGCTTTGGTGCCCTTTAGCACCGTTGACGCTGCACTTGTGCGCCGAGAAACGCCCGGTGTTGCATCTCCTTGGAGGCTTCTCCTGCTAATAGATTCAGCTCACGCTGGCATGCCTGCTCCCACTGGACCCGCGGGCAACGATCTTCCCAGGCATCAGACATGCCATCCGCTGCTTGAGGCTCTACCAAGGTGCTTAATACAGACAACTTGAGATTCATTATATCAGAATAAAAAGAAAGGGAAGCGTAGCTTAACCCTTCTTTAAACAACACCTTCACAACCGGACAAAGCATTTCACAACAGAAAACAGAAAGAAGCGAGACTTGGAAGTGGGTGATGAGTCAACAGTAAAGAGACAATGATGGGAGCAGCCGGTGGGTCCCAACTTGCATATGAGGTAGAAAACAAGCTGTGCAGGAATAATTTAAACGAATTTATAATATATATATTACATAAAATCAAATTTACAGAGTATATATTTTTTTAATGAAAACAATAAACAAGGGAAATAAAAAAGGCAACACGAATTGTTATTACTGTTGTTATGATCAGAATTTGAGGCTAGAAGCCCTCAAACCGATAAGTTGGTGCCACACAAAGGATGATGCTTGAGCGTGCTCAAGCATCATGCACCCGCGATTGCAAAATATGGGCATGCCCAAATTTTGGTAGGCTCGCCCAGATGCATAGCTTGTACTGCACCAATATAAAGGAGGGCGTTGTGGCACACTTAGGTGCCTAGCGCTCGAAAATCAGATTTTATGTGGCATATCCGAACTTGACACAGCCAGGCCTCACCATGTGGTGCACACATTTGCGCAATACATGCAATCCTAGGAGCACCTTGGCATAAATGTTGTTACAAATCCTTTTTTTTTTTAGGGTTTAGTGAGAGAATATTTAGATTATTCTTTGTGAGAGCAGTTGCTGCTTAGGGCAATGAGAGGGTTTGAACTTTGAGAATATGTTATTCTTCTTCAGCAATAGTAAAAATTTATCCGAAATTCATTACTGTTTGTGAAGCTCCATTTTTTGTTGTGTTCCTCGGCACTATCAATCTCAACAAGTAATATCGGAAGGAAATTGTCATTACAAATTCAATGGAGAATGAGTGTTTGTTTCATAGTAAAAATAAATCAAGTATCGTCAACCTCTACATAAGGTGTGAGACCCATGCATTACATTGTGACATATTTAACAAAAGTCAAAGTGGTCAAAATTGATGGGAAAAATAATTTTGGAATGTGTAAAAACCAAACTGTTAAGCACCAAAATATTGTTCACTTTAGCTTGAAAGGCCTATCTCACAGTTTTGCCCTCAGAAGATAACTTCTCAATAGGTCACTCATCATAGAAGTGCTCTCACATGAACATGCTTAATTTTTGAATTCTTATCAGGAACTCCACCATTATCTGAAATGACGTCTCGATGTTTAAGAGTTTCACTTATTACTATTTAAGTGTGAGGTAATGAATGCTTTGTGTACCATCAGCATTGAAATGATTCTAAATTGCAAAGAGGAGTCTACAAAAATGTCAGAGCATGATTAGACAAAAATAAGCCAGAGCATACATGCATTGATCCAAAACTATCTCACATGGGACATCAAATACACTATGATGACGAAGACTTTGGTGGTGAAGCTTTGGGAAAAAATGGGGAATAAATATTTGACTACTAGTGTTTGACATTGTTACATGTTTTTGTCAAGTTGACTCGGATGAGCATAAGAAAATCTAACATAAATAGGTAGAGAAATTCATGTAGCATATGGAATACAATAATCAACAAAAAATTTTATCCATATGTTTGACTTGAAAATTTAATGACATTTGATTAACCACTTAATCTAATGCCACAGCATTAATTATTAAATAAATAATTTGGTGACGTCCAAAGCAATAATAAAACTTGTAGCTTAAGTAAAGGTTTGGTTACCAAACTCTCAACTTTAGGGAGGTAAACCTCAATACATTTAATAATGAATAAATTATACGAATTTTATATTCGGGTATTTTTGTAATTTTATAGTTTATAGATGTATCTTATTCTGGTATTTTTGTAATTTTTATAGAATATTCCCGGTGCCAGGCCCGACCATCGCATTCGAACGGGCTAAATCTCTGTAGAGCCCAGCGGCTGACAGCAAAGCCAAGCCCATATGGCCCACTCTTATTATTACCCACTGATGGGACCCTGTCCCGGTCATCGTATCCTGCCTACGTGGCAAGTTTCCATTTGCTTTGGATTTAAGCCTCTGAATATTTCTTAAGATGAGCTGAATCAGTTCTAAGTCAGCAAAATTTGTGATTAAGCGTACATTAATTTGATAATTTAAACATTTATAATTTAAGGGATTTATGTAATTTAGTCTATCCATTTTAAAATTAAAAATATGAGAAATACAATATTTAGACCCACTAACATTGTATTAAAAAAACTCATCTATTTGAATTTGAATATTATTTTATTACTATTTATTTATTTAAATTAAAATAATATAAATATTATTTGTAAAATTTATATTAAAATAATATTAAATTTTATTAGATAAATTTTCTTAAAGACCAAGAATCTAAATATTATTTCTCTTTTGAGAATATATTTAACAGTCACTCGCTCTGAATTCAATTCTAATTAATGAGATATAAAATTTATACATATACCAAGAATCTAACAGATTCTAGCAAATAGCTAATTTGATCATACTTTTATTTATTTGTCAATTTATGTAATAATAGGACAAAATTAGCTATCTAGTAGCATTAAGAATAAATACTTATTTTTTGTTTTAGCATATAATAATACAAATATTTTCTTGAAGAATTAGATTAATAAGAATTTTTTATAAAGAGAGCAAGAGAATCGCTCAAGAAAATGTATTTTTTTTATATCATCCATATTTTAAATACTATTATTTCATCACACTATTATTATATTATAGTTATTATTTTTTATTTTATATATATATATATATATATATATATATATATATATATATATATACTTACAATCCAATCTGTGTAAATAAGTCTAATACTTGACTTTTAACTCATTACACACAGAGAAAGTACTATGGATACTAATTTTTGTACTAACTTTTTTATTGTTGCTTTAATACCGTATTGTTATATTTTTATATGAATATTATATTGTGATTATTTCAAAAAATGTCACAAATCAAGTGCTTGATATCTTATGAATATTGCAATAGTTCAAAAATAGTGGTGTTATTAGATAATGATGAGGCTAATCTCAAGAACATTTTTGATGGTAACGGGAAGCATTGTGTGCCAATTATTGGCAACTTTATAATAGATAAATCTAAACATCGCAGCGGGTGCCAACCCGAGACGCGAGCGCTATCGGCGGCGGTGCAGTGCGCCAATTGAGAATGAATTTTCATCTCTCCTAATAGCTCAAACTAACACTACTGAAGGCTGCTGACTCAACCCCAAAAGAGGGTTGAGAACTAATACTTAAGATAAGAGTGGTATCCTTATTCTAAGTATTAAAAAAATATATATTGGATTTAAATTACAATATAAGGAATCCAATATATGTATAAAATATCAGCATTTCCAGTATGTTGATCGCATCACAATACTAAGTATAAAAAGTATAAAATAGAGTGCGAAAGCTAAGCATACATCCAGAAACATTCATCATGAAAACTGAATAAAAACATTCATCTCAGAACAGAAAAATAAACACATCCAGAAATTATTATAAACGGTTTACTGAAATAATGCTGAAATAAAGTCAAAGTACTAAACTGAAATAACTAATCAAAAATAGAAAGAAATATTAAGGCTGAAGGAGGGTCCACTAAGGCTCCACAAACTCCTCCTGAATCTCTTGAGAATTCTCATAGCATGGCTCAACATGCTGCTCAAAATCTAGCAAATTATTGGATCCCCAAAGTACTATGTATTAGACAATAAGTCTAATATATCGAAACAAATCTAAACAGTTCTAATTATTTACATTAAATAGTAAAGTAAACAAAGCTACAGAAAGATTATAAAAGTGACTGAATAACTAAAACTGTATAAAACTGAAATAAGGTAAAGTTGACTGTATACTGAATACTGAAAATAAATGAAAATAGTATATGATATGAAACTAAATAAATAACATGTAAAACTATACTGTATGCCACTGAAATTATGCATCTGAATATGCCACAATACTGTATGCTACAGATATGCAGCTGAACTATCACTGAACTTCTATGAGCTGTACGATCCAATGTCTACATACATCATATTGGGAAATACAGTTTACTGTGATATTTGAACATCCTGAGTTCCTCTATTGATGTATGTAACATTTTGTAACTCATAAATCATCACTGATACTCATACATCATGCTTATGCTCATGCTCATGCCTCTACACTACATGACTTAAAAATCCAAAAAATACAGAAATGCTTTAAAATCAGATTATGACTCAAATGTCTATATTATGCAGAATCATGCTAGAATGATTTTGACTCGTAGATTCTAATTTTAATAATTAGTTTCTTTTGTTTAGGATTTTTGCTTGAAATAATCAATTGGAATAGTTGTATACACATGGTTGTATGTTCCCAAGAAGGTGAATTTAGCACTTAGTTTACTTATAACTGTACTTATCGAGGCACACATAAGATATAAGGTAGAACCCTGTTGCAGTTATTATTCTCCCAAACTAAGATTCAAGTTCACACTTTAAGTTTGGCGAATTTACTCTAGCGGGACTGTATTCGACTTATCCCTCGGGAAAGCACCTAGTCATAAGTCCACATCAGAGTGACTCATCGAAACCTGAATATTACTGAAGTGACTCAGCACCATGAGTATGCATGATCATAACCAACCAATAATCCCAACTTAGTCAATTTTATTTAATAACTAAAGATTTATCAAAACTATAAATCCTTACTCTAATTGGGTGAGTCCTACTCAAGGCTCTAAGGATGTGACTAAAAGGTCACTCAATATGAGTTACTACTACATGGGATAAATCTCATTCTAATGTCTTAGGTGAATTCTATCACAAAGCTTAAGATCAATTTCTAAGATTAAGGAGGATCAATTTCTATTTTGATGGATATATTAATTAGCCATTATTTTAGATTAATTCCAATAATTTATATGACCTACTTTTATCATTTAATATACAATTAAATGATCAAATAATCTATTTCACTCATAAAAATATGATGATTAATAATATGAGATCTAATTTAGGTCTTAAACTTTAGATCTATTAATCATATTTTAACCCTAATTAGGTGTATTGAAAACTCTAAAATCTAAATATTGTCCAATTTCAACCTAGTTAGTGTCGTTTTACTCCTTATACTATAAGAATTTCATATTAATATTTATTATTTCATTTGGATAATATTTAGTGACTTTAGGTTTTTGGCTCCTAATTTAGGGTAATTGTGAAAATTTTCTGGTTTTATTAATTACATATTTTAGGTGTTTAAACCTTAGGATAGCAAACATGTCATACTAATTACTTCCCATATCAAATTCTAAATTTTATGAATGAAACTTAATTCTCTTAATTTGGATGCTTATATATTTAGCAATTTGACAGATTCAATCTTCAACCTTAGGAAAAATGCTTGAGGTTTAATTCTTTTAAAATTGATTTACATGTGATCCTAGGAGTTATTAATGCACCTAATTAGTGTAGTGAACTTTAAATACCTATGTGATCCTAGAAAGTAAACTAATTAGAACTAGTCATAAGTAGCTAGATTGGATCCTATCTCACTTCACCTTAGTTCTTAAGTCCTCACTTAAGTCCTTTAAGGTCTTGCAATAGGAGTCTTAAATTCATGAGAATAGTTTAAGAATCCTATTGATTTACTTAATCTTCAATTTATAGAAAATATAGAGTTTATAATTTACAAATCCTTCTTTTCTATTCTTTTAAATATTTCCTCTTATATTAACCTAACTAGATTAGTAATTAATTTTTTTAAATAAGATCCTTCTAATTCAACTTAGTTAGATAAGTTTAGTGTATAGAATCTTAACTCTTAATTTTCTCAATTGTAGTATTTACTTAACCTTACTTTTCCTAACTAGTTTCATAAGCCTTGATTTTAGTTAACACATTTAAATTTATTGGTTTAGGATAAGAATAGAATTAGTTTCATTTTAGTATTGTTATACCTATAAACTATTTTGTCATCTCATAGAATGAAATAAAATTATTATTTTTAAAACCCCAATTACTACTATTACTTACAATTAACTTAAGATCAATATCTCAAAGTTAATTGGGAACTCAATGAGCTCCAATCATTAAGGAGATCATTAAAATTAGATAACTTTGGATATCATATAATTGCAATTATTAAATTTTTCTTGAATGCTTGTTTATCTTTGAGCATATTTCTTTTGACATATTTATATAAGATATTGTGCATAAATAAAACTTTCACTCTTAAGACTATAGCTGTTGATTATTGGTGTAGCCAAGAGCAGGCTAATTAGGAGAAATAAGGATACCTCATATTCTCATAGGGTGAATATGGGTGTTTATTATATTTGAAACCCCGCTTTCCTTTATTTATTAAACAGACATGTTTAACTCCTCGCTTCATTTTGTATTTGCCTGCAGAATGAATACTTTCATAAAATAACTCTAATTAATTAAAATATGAGATCTTCTACAATCTTACTGATTGTGAAGACTCATCATAGCTTTTCAGTTATGTTACTTTATATAGTTCTAGACTATGTGAATCTTAGACTAATAGTATAAGATCTTCCTTTAATTACTATGCTTTGCACTTTTCATATTTTTAATATTATACTTTACTTGTTTACAATTCATTTATACTGCAATGAATGTTACTATAATTTTAATTAAATGCTTCATTGTTTACTTTTTTTACTTAAACATGATTCTATTGAACATATATATGTTTTCATTTTATTTACTTTCATATGCATACTTTAGTATTTATCTAGCCTATTTAGGATGCTTTATCCTTACTTTATTTGCAGGCTAGAATATTTATACTTGTGAGTATTCTTATTCACTCTTTTACTTCAATTATTTTTATTTATGATTGTCTATTTTACTTCCATATTCATATGCTTGTATTTTGCACCGTTGTTTATTCTTATATTGTGACTAGTTGTGATATCCAAATGCCTAATCTTAAAATATGCTTAGACTGTCTAGTCTAACTGTACTTTTCTTTTTGTTGGCTTTGCCCTATCATATTTAAATGCCAAAATATGATAGATCAGGTGCATTTTGAGGCTAGTGGAGCTGGACCAAGTGCTTAAGTTAAAAGATTAACTTTTTTTGCTTTCACATAAATTAGTTTTACTTGCCTTCATTTAAATGTGTGAGAGAGACTTACTTTTCTTACTTTCTTAATGTTTAATATTGGCATGTAATATTTTAAGTTAACTGCTTGTCTTTATTTATTATGTGTTAGAAATTAGAACTTATACTTAAATTGCTTAGTTTGGATAAATGAAAATTTAGATTGATACTTAAATGGAAATTTAGATTTTTTTTATGTGATTGGATTGTACAAATATGTCATGCTCATTGAACTAATTGTTTCATATTGCATTCATTTCTACATATGGCATAATTGTTCATACATTCCATACTTGTAAACTCTATTATTATATGAGAATGTTTATTTTATTACTATTTGCAATTATTTCTTATATGTGTGTAATTGCAATCATGATAAATTCCTATTATTGCTGCTTAATTTCAACTACTAATCCTACATGTAACTTACAAGTAACTTCATTCATATATTTCATTCTTTTACTTCATGTAATTTACAAGTATGCTTGTAACCTATCATTGATTCATATTACTCTTTTCCCATATTCACATATTTTGATTTCAATTACTTTTATCAATATGTGATTACTTGCTTCCTCATATATACATACAATTATCATTTCCATACACACATTTGTAATCACATTTATTATGTGATTCTTTTCTTCTTTCACACATATAATTGCAACTACTTTGATCACATTGATTCGTAATTATTTTAATTATCATGCATTTGAATTAACATTCATCATATTTATCATATCATATTCATCATAGGTATTACATGTATTTTTATTTTATTGCCTTATTTATCTTAACTTAAGACCCTCTTATAATTCTTGGCCAAACACAGCATCTAATGATTTTAGTTAGCTTCCTTCTAATTCAGTATTAGATGTTGTGGTATCATATCAATATTGAGTTTAATCTCCTAACCGATATTGGGATCGTCATAGCTATCGCACGCCGCAACGGGTACCTGCTTGAGATTCGAGCGCTACGATGCGCCGCAGCACCTAGCGAAAATATGCTTCAATATAGATTACGCCCTAAGCAAATTGGAGGGCATTTTGGACCTTTTAGGGTTCGAATTTAGCTAAGTACTTAAGCAAAGAAGTTGGGCAGAGATTACTATATTGGCTTTTCAGTTTAGAGGCAAAGTCTTGCTGTGAGGAGGAGCTTCTAACAAGAAGCCCTAAGAAAGCTGTTGTGCAAGATATCCTTTGCATGTTGGAGGAGAGATTTCTAGTGGTGGCTGCTTCATCTCATCTCTATATTAGAGTAAGAGCTATTGTATTTCAGCTAATGAGATAATGTGGGGCCCCCGTACTGACAATAAGGAAGTACGGTGCTCCAACTGTGGCAAATCCCCAACTTAAGTAAAGTTAGGCGAACCCAACTTGCCTTAAGGCAAGGACTTGTCACCAAGTGCTGTAACATTCATCAATATAAATATCAAAGTGGCGGAAGCAATATAACATAGAGTAACATCCACAAGCATACATAGTAGGAAAAGAAAATGCAATATAGTAACTCATCACAATGCAGAAAGTAAAGTACATTCAGAAAGTTTAATTATTACAAACTAAAATGAATAACTGAAAAAAAAATAAAAGACTCTCGTCCTCACTGGAATAATAAGGCAAAGCTAGCTAGATATCAGCTGGAAGGTCCTCCTCCTGAACTGGCTCCTCCTCAGCGACACTGCCCACGAACAAGTCTGAATCTGATATTTGTCGGTATCACAAATGTTAGGGCCCCAGCCAATAAAATAAAAAGGTTACAGTTAGACAATTGTCTAAATACATTTTAGGCTATTTAAAGTGAACTGAATATTTAAGGATATCACATTTAAATTTAACTATACATGCAGCAGTAAAGGGGTGCAATAAGCTATGCAAGAACTGGGATACTATAAACTATTTATTTATAGCATGCAATATGTATGTAAAGTAACATACAGACTCAAAATAAGCAAGGTAAGGCTAAGAGCAAAAATAACTGCAACTACTGAATAAACATGATCCTAATATAATTATGATCGAAGTAAAATATGTTGAGTATAAAAGAACACGAGTACTGAATATAATAAAATTCTAGCATCCTAAACATGCCATTTATACATATATCTAAGCCATAAAATATACATACAACATGCTGATTAATATGAAAAGAAAGGCCACTGAGACATGTGGCGAAAAGCAAAGCAATATATGATAAGTGAAGCCACTGAGACATGTGGCAAAGCGAGCAAATACTGAAAATAAGGCTATTAAAGCATGTGGCAAAACAAACTAGAAATCAAAATAATACAATACAGGTAAAGTAGTAATATGCCTAAGTTCTAGTACTGCCATACCAGCCAATTGGCCATACAGGGCCTCCAATATCAATCAATCAGTCAATCCCCAGCCTAGCCATCCAAATATGCTAGGTCTAAGTCCAGTCTATACAATACTACTACTAAAGAGGCAGACTAAACTAGGTCATATTCTACTAACTGTGACAAAACAAAACTGAATAATATGTAAATTCAATACTAGCTTAGGATACATCATCCTAAGTTTTCCTATTATGCTCAAGGGCTAAAGCACAAAATCCAAGGTATGCAAAACAATCTAATCAAAGTAAGCAAGAGACTCAATCTATACTTATGTGATATCTGTTATTGTCTAATTTCCAAATCTAACTACTCTGAGAAAGTACAAGCTTAGGATCTCCGATATCCAGCTATCGAGTAGAATCTCAGATTTACGTCCTTAAAGTCAAATATTAGAACTTAACAAGTTCTAATCAAAAATCATGTGACGACTATATAGTTTAAATAAGCAAATCAACGACCTAATTTTATGAATATTTTACTCTCTTACCCAAATCTTGATCAAATAAATCAAGATTTAAGGATTTAGAATTTAAACCCTATATTGAGTTTAAATTCTTAATCCAAGGTGATACTAAAATAGGATCTAGGTTTCTCACTTAATCCCAAGGGTAAAGGATCCTATAAGTTGAAAGATTCAGGAACTACGATCTTAGTGAAAGGCTATTCTATTAATTATAAGATAAAATAATCAGTTAAGAACTTGAGACTCTAAGATCTATATTCAATCTTTAAGATAATTTCATTATCTTATTGATTGAATCCTCCTATACCCGCATGGAAGGTTTCAAAAGATTAAATAGTCAATCATTAAAGAATTTCAATTGGAGGTGGTTTGATTCAAATTGAAGATCTAAGTCTAAGATCTAAGATCCAAAGATCTGAGATTTGATCACTATAGACATTAAAACTATATATTAGCTTAGGAGATTCCAATTGCATTTTCTTTAGCAATTAGGTTCAACATCTAGCTATATTGGGCTTATTATTATAAGGATTAATAGTTCTAAACATTAGGTTAACCATTAACTCATAATAATCTCTTTAGATTACTTAAGATCTAAGAGTCTAAGTTTGATCACTTTTAGATCTTAAGCTGGATTCTTAACTTAAACTTTTCTAATTCCTTATCTTTTGATACTAAGCTCTTAAGTTATCTTATCTGAGTTTATTAATGATACAATTGACAATTCTTATTATTATATTTCAATTTTCAGGTCAAATGATCCTTAAATGGAATGCTTAAGAGTTAAGCATCTTATTTAAGGATTAAATGAAGATTTGATGATTTAAGGATCATATGAATAATATTATTGTTCTAAGATTTCAGAGAACATTTCCAATTTAATTTAAAGTATATTACTGAAATTTTCAATCCTTGAGGGACATTAATCCACATTTTGGTCAAAATGACCAAAATGCCACTCTTAAGGCTAAAATTGGGATTTTAGGGTTTACTTACCCAAATTGGTTCTAATCTATTTTAATATGTTTCACATGACTTAGTAAAGTAGGAAACACCCAAAATTTAGGTTTTGAAGACCTAATTGATCTTAATTAGCACTAATCACTTAATTAAGTCACTTAGGGTGATTAGTGAAATTAAGGCAATTTAGGGCAATCCAACTCTACACTTAGATTTTAATTGACTTAATATAAGGTTAGGAACAACCCTCACTTAATTCAGAGGCTTAATTAGGGTTAAGTTCACTAATCCTTAATTAGGGTGATTAAGGAGTGATTTAGAAAATTAATTACCTAAAATGGATTTAAAGGGTCTGGAATTGTTTCTTATGTCATAAGGAGCAATCAGAGTCCTTAAACTCATAATTTGGATAATTAGGTGATTTTATGTGATTTTTTTAAGAACAAAAAAGTTTCAGTTAATATTTTTAAATCCAACCATTGGATCTAGAATTTTATTTTAGATTCAAATTCCTGGAATTTTTCTGATTCAAATGGTATATTGGATCATACCATTTAGATGTGTGGATCTAAAGTTATTCAATTAATTTATTCTGAATATTTATTTAAATTAAAACTATAGGTTTCAATTAATTTAAATCATAACTATTAAAAATACATTCCAATAATCATTTAATTAACCGCGGCTCAAATTCCAAACCGCGCGGGTCGGGGCCCGGCCCGGCCCAAAATCAGTCTTCGTCTTCCTCCCGACGCATCCGCAGCCCTAATTTCTGAGACAGGCCTCCAGCGCCAAATTCACCGCGCTCCGGCCACGCCACGCCGCGATTTCGACGGCTACACGTTCCCTGACCTCAGACGCGTCGATTGAACTAAGAAGCCCTCACTCGGACGCTCTGGTTCGCTGGATGCCTATTCGGCCTAAATCCCTCAGCTGGCGCACCTGTGAGGAGATAATTCTCCTCACAGAGTCCATGAGCCACCGATGTCTCGATCCCTACACGTTCAGGGATCGAAGATGGAGTGATAGGGCGCAACGAGAGATCCTGAGGTGGTCTGGATCGTTGGAATGCTACTCGGCATTTTCTGCCGCTCAAAGCTTCGACTGGATCGATCAAGTTCAGTCGAATTGATCGATCTGGTCGAACCTAACCCTCGATACCAGTTACAATTATTGCTATGAGGGATCTAATACTAGATATGCATCAATCTTCCAGGTACGCACCGCACCCCCGATCCTTTGGTAGATCGATGATTGCTAGTTCATACGCTTATTCCGCATCTTAGATTAGATTTTGGATGGATCTGATCGTCTGGAGGTCCACCCGATCGAGCGAATTTCGCGATCGGGGTGCAGTACATACCGTTAACCTCTTCTCGCCGAGCCGATTGCCCCTAGGTTTTAGGTCTGCCTTCGACCCTAGCCTCCCCGCGCGATGATCTACCCACCAATGGCAAGCCATCGGCTCCCTCTCTCCAACGGTATGCGGACCAGTACCATGCACGGCCGGGAAGGTCGGCAACGGCGACACCCTAGCTCCCTTAAGCGCCGGCTTCATGAGGGAGAAGACCCCCCCCGGGTCGGGCCGAGTCAGTCGCGCGACCCGCGCCCTCGCGGGCGGGCCGCGTGCGCGCAGCGGCCGATGGTGTGGGGCCTGCACGTCCGTTCCGCGGACATCAGGTGGGCCCCGCTGCAGTCCGCGATCTCTCTCGGGCCAACGCGTGTCGCCAGTGGGGCCCGCCAGCGAGCGCTCGACCTTTCATGGCTTGCCGTGTGGCATGCGGGTCCCACCCACAGTGCCGCGGCCTCCCTGCTTGCGCCACGTGGCAAATGGCGGGTCCCGCGCCATCATTACCACAGAGAATAGTTAATAATATTAATATTATTTTAATTATAATTAAGTAATGTTAATTTAGGTTTATTAGCAGTTAATTTAGATTAACAGTGAGGTTAGTATTAATTTATTTAATTAACTAATTATTAGGTTAACTGTTAATTAATTAGTTAAATAACTAGAGTTTAATTAAGATTATCATAATGATTATTAAACAGTAAGATAAATTGATATTAATATTAAATAGTTAATTAATAATTAATATTAATATAATTAGAATATTTACAAATAAATAGATTAATTATTAATTAATATTTAATATTAATTAATCATAGATTAATTATTAATTAATCATAGATTAATTAAGGATTAATAATTTCAGAAATTTTATATAAAAACTTTAGGAATGAACAGTAAAATAATACAATTTGAATAAATAAATAGTAAAATAATTCAAATTGTATTTTTGAATAGTAAATCTTAAAAGTTTAATAACTTTTTATAGGATGATCCAAACATAGCCAATATAGGTCTTAAAATACTCAAAAAAATGTAAGAATTCAAATAACATAATGTAAAAATTTATTTCGGTGTACGTATAATGAGGTAGCATTTTAGGACCTCTTTAGAGCCTCATAACTTTTTACCCGGTTATTGAAACATAGTCAATATGGGTCTTAAAATACTCAGGAGAGCGGCCTCATCACCGTAGTAGTATTAATTTTCTCATTCAGATATCAGGATAAAAAGTCAACCATAGAATTTAGAGTTGACTTTAGTGAAAAATGACTAAAATGCCCATAGACTTCAAACGGTCATAACTTAGTCAAATCAACTCCAAATTGGAAAATTCAAGATGCTAACCAGCCTAGAATTTCAATGTCATTATTATAACAAAATAATATTTAGAATATGAACCCTAGGAATTTAGGTATGACCAAATTATCCCTAGCCTTATTTTAGTCATAACTTGACCGTTTCTTGCCCGATTTAGGTGTACTTACTGTCTATTTTCAAATTAGACAGTAAGAAATCAAATGGAACTAAGAGAATTCAATTCTGACCTCTATGTCAAAATTTGACTTTTTGACCCTTAAAGTAGGGGCAAAATAGTCATTTTGCCCTAAGATTGAATTAAGTACATCTACCCTTTAGTTAACATTCCAGAACCCTAATCTAATATTATAATCCTCTTAACTAATGTTAAAATCAATCAAGTGAGTGAAATCAACCCTTAGGTTAGATTCCAATAATTTCTGCTAAATCTTAAGCACTGCACCTTAAGGATATTTCCAGAGACTAGGACTAGATCATAGGTTAGAGTTCACTCATTGGGTAAATTGAATTATCCAATGGGTGAAACCTTGGTTTGCTAGTTTCTATACTTTTTTTTATTTTACAACTCGTTCTGATTATTTTGTCTTTTAACTTTAGATTTAAGATAGGAGATTCATCCTATTAAGTTTGATTACTTAATAGGATCTGCCTTAACTAGTATATCACTTATAGAATAAACCTAAAACTTAGGTCTTATCCTTTGAATTATGTGATTAAACCTAATTCTTGTAGTATTTAATCTATAATCTATAAGTTTAGAAGATCTTGATCAGATCTTAGTTAGAATGTCTAAATTCACAAAACTAGGACGTATGATTCATTTATTTAACTCATAGCCGTCTATCTGATTGATCTAGATTAGAACCTGATCAGTTCTAATCCTTTTTAACTTATAAGAACAAATTTCTGAGTTACACTCGATAGTAGGAAAATGGTGATCCTGAACTTGTCTAACTTGGAATAGTTAGAATGGTTAAGTAGAAAATAAATGATATCACTATGTTTAGTAGAGTCCCTTGCTTACTTTGATACTTTGTTGCTTACGCATTCCTTGTATTTTTGTGCCATATTTCCTTGAGCATATCATATAAAATATTTGATGCATGAATAAACTGTTAGGAAAATATAGAGACTCCTTAGATTTCTTGTGAAAATATTAAAGTAATTTATAAAAAGATAATAGTTTTATGAGCTGCCTCTCAGTTATATCCTTATTGCCTAGCCTCCTTATGTTACTAGGGGAAGGATCCGTTTTGTTGTGTGCCTATTTTACTAGCCTCCTTATGTCGCTAGGGGTACACCGTTGGTGCCTTAGTCGTACTGGTGTTAAGGTTACCTTGTATGCTTAGTTTACTAGCCTCCTTATGTTGCTAGGGGCATACAGTTGGGCATTAACCGTACTGGTGCTAAGACCCTTTGTTTGCTTTGTGTGCTTATTTGCCTAGCCTCCTTATGTCGCTAGGGGTACACAATTTTATGACGTGCTGTGAGGGTGCTAAGCTTCTTTGATATTCGATGGGCTAGAGTAGCTCTTTTCTGTATGGCAGTCAATGCACATGTGGCTTTATATGTAGTTGTTATTGTTTACTCTTCAGTATTCTATTCCGTCAGCTATTTCCTTGTATTGATTTTAAATATATATTTAGGATGCTAGAATCTTGCTGATATTTATATGTACCACTGCTGAGTTATTTATTCTAATTGGCATATTTTCTGTTGATCACCAGCATGTTTAGGATGTATAACTTTTCTTACAGTACATGATAGTTATGTATATTTATATGTCCTTCCTTGTTTAGTTTGTATGCGAGGCATGTCTCAGTCTCTTTCCTTTTCTTTGCTTAAGTTATAAATGATGATTTATAGCTTCCCTGTCTTCTTTGTATTGCTTGCTGCTCCTTTCGTATATATATGTTATTTAGATGTTGTCAAATGGTGATATTACTTAACACTTATAATAATTCATCAGCTTAAAATGTACTTAGACAATTGTCTAATCAGATTTTTCTTTTCTTTGGCTGGGGCCCTACATTGTGAAACCGACAATGGTAGACTCATTTCAGTTAGACGAGCAGGAGTTATGTGTGGAGCCTTACCCAGAGGAGGAACCTGTGGAAGAAGCTGCCGTCTAGTTCCTTTATGTTTCGAGTGAGAATGAGTGGTTTTCATTCTATTTTTATTTAAACATTTTAAATGATGTAATAATATAGGTACCATGACTATGTATTTGGATTATATGCTTATGTTATGAGTTCTATTTTTCCTATTTGTACTGTGATACTTGGATGGTTTACATTTTCTTAAATCGCTTCCGCACTCTGTTTGTTTACTTATACAGTGATTGTTAGTTTGATTTTGTGTTAATCCTTCCCTAATCAGGTGGATTGTGGAGTCTATCATAATCCAATGATAAGTGAGGGGTTAGCCAGCGTGGCACCCCACCCCTAACCTAATCCTTTGGCGGATTAAGGGTGGTGGGCGCCACAGAGCCCCAAAAATAACATCCCAGAGCTCATTATGGGCCTAATCTGTGTCTATTTTGCTTACGGTTGATTTGTAACACTTCCAAATGCATTATTAAGCTCTTAAGGCTCCTCTAATCATCGAAAATAAGTGCCAAAGCCCATCTTATTTCAAGCTAAATATTTCCACATCTACATTAATCGATACTATTTATATCAATGCTCTATTGAACATAGCATTTATATTCTTTTTGTTAGAATTTTAAATTTCAATGATTTTGATCTACGCTATTAATTAATGATATTAGTTTTTCTAAAGGCAAAACAAATAATCCACAATACAAAGTCAACACCTACTTTCCTTGAAATGACAAAACTATTGCACAACTTTGTTTCAAAGCTATAAAATAATCAAAACACTTGCTTATTATAAAGTATAATTTTTTTGTTCTGGATTCATTCACTATTATTAGTAGAATAAGACATCTTTTTTTTTTCTTTTTAGATGCTGAGATTATATAGAGGCAAAGTGTATGATTGATGAGCTTTGAAGAATTATTAATTTGTCAATTGGTGTGTGCCACCCTTAGCATACGTGAAGCTCATTAAACTTTAAGCTGGGATATCTTTCGTATCTTTTCTCGTAATTTCATTTTCTCTAGGCACGAGGTAAAGTCAGCGTAATGCAAGAAAATTTCAAGTAAATTGAGATTATCGGCATTTTGTATGAAGTAAATGCGTTATTATTATAGAAGATGAGTAAATAATTTATGTTCAAATTGGGAGAATTTGGAGAATACGTGGAATTTTACAATCAAACGAACGAGAACGAATATTCTTTGATCGGTCATTTAAACGAATGAATCTCGTTTGAATCTTGTTGTAATTCCATTCGAACGAACGATTTGCAAATGAAATCGAAGGATTCGGTTTGATCCGTTCGAACGTATCCTTCATTCTCGAACAAAACTCAAGGAAAAATTTCAGAAAAAAAGACAATTTTTAGGAGGTAATTTTAGCCCCCATAATTTATTCAAAACACCACATTCACATATTACTTTAGTTCAAAAAAATATATATTAAGGTTCTTGTAAATCAAACAACAATCACTCTTTGTTGTTGCATCCACTCTTTAGTGTTGATAACTAAAAGCAAGCTCCCATAAAAGCATTATCTCAATGGGATTAGCTTGTGAATGTCTTAGGCTCTATATCGGCTTTCCATCAAGTGTTCATCACCTTGAATGACACTCTTGGTTTTGTAAAATTAACATTGTTGGCTATAGGGATGGAAATTTTAATTTCTATGAGATCTTTTGAATTATATATAAACTCTCATTGAATCCCAAAAATGTTATTAGAAAAACTTTTACTTTGTACTTTGTATTCCTATTGAAAATAGCTAGCTGAAACTCTACATCATTTATTTATAAATTTGAAATATATAGGATATGGATTTATATATACTCTCAAAGGTAATTATTAGAAGACCTTTGCCTTATGCTCTAGATTCAGTTTATAATAACAAACTAAAAATAGTGATTTGCTTCACTTAGACAAAATCAAAATACTAAATTTTTAAGAAAAGGTTTAGGCCCGTTCCCCTCATTGGCCAATTTATGTGTGTGTTTTCGCGTGAATACAACAACACCAAGCCTTTATACCATTAGAAGGGGTCAGCTATACGAATCAGTTGTTTCCATTGTGCATGATCAAATAGAAGCCCCTCACTATGTACTAATTAGAGAAGAACATTTCCAATAGTTTATTCCCATGACTTTCTTTCTCTTTTAATATAGGTGAAATTCATAAACTCAATTCTTTTAATAGGAGCATTGCACGCTCTATGCATAATGTTCTTGAACCATCTTTGGCATGATTCTCTAATCTTGTTAATTATTGGATCTACTCCAACTTTGCTAGGGATAATCTCATTTCTCATTTTAACTTGACGAGTATACCCACTCACCCACCTAAGCATTCTCATCTCTATAACGATTATTTTATCGATAATTTTTTTTTGTTGGCCAACATTCAACCCCATATAATATACCTAACTATATTATCGCTCTATAAAATATTCTTCTAATTTTGAATGGGATTTTTAAATCACACAACACTCTAGAAGCGCTCCTCCATTTCTTCTAACTAGCTTAGATACTAGTAATCATATTTCCCTCTATTTTTTCATATTTTTATATAATTGAACCAAGGTATTTGCACCTTTCAAAAGATTCTTGATCACATAATCTTCAATAGTTATGCCATCGAGATTAGAGCTTTTAATACAATTGAACTTGCAGTCTATATATTCTATTTTAGATCCTAAGATGAAAGCCTTTATATTTTAAATAATATCTTATTATTATTATTTTTGTCAAAAAAAGAAAAAGAAAATGAGAGAAATTTTTTTGAATGACAAATATAAAGCACTACTTAGAACATATGAGAATAGTTTTGATCATGCACGAAGAATATTTATTTGTGATCAATATAGATCTTTATTTGAGATTAATATTTGTGCAGCCAATATTCTATTCAAGTACATAATTATATAAGATGTAGAAATAAGCTGCCATTTGAAGCATCATGCTTTACCTTCAAGATGCCGACATTATGCCACAAATAATACATTGGGTTAACTTTAAGATGCTTTAACTTTTGAATCGGTGCATCACTTTTCTTCCTTTTGGGTTTGAAGCATTCCCCTACATCAAATTATTAAGAATATTGTAACGCCCCGCCCCGTCGCCGCGCGCAAAAGAACTAAGTACAATCATATCAGTGGCGGAGCGGTACGCCACTCGGGGAGGAATAACTCGTCTCCCCGAAATAGCTGAAACTAAGCCGATCTGAAGTGCTGCTGACTCAACTTCAAGGAGGGTTGAGAGCTAATACTTAAGATAAGAGTAGTATATTTATCATAAGTATTAGATAAATACATACATTGAATTTAGAATACAATGAGAATCCAATATATGTATAAGATATCAACATTTTCAGCTATACTGATCACATCACAATACTAATTATAAGTAGTATATAACAGAGTGCGAAAGCTTAAAACAAACATCCAGAACATTCATCACAGAAGCTGTATGAAAACATTCATCTCAGAAAAAAAAAAAAATACATTCAGAGTTATTATAAATATTTTTTTTACTGAAATACTGAAATAGAATTAAGTACTAAACTGAAAATATTAAGCAGAAAGTAAAGTTGAAGGAGAGTCCACTAGTGCTCCACGAGCTCCTCCTGAATCTCTTGGGTGTTCTCCTGACCTGGCTCAATATACTGCTTAGGATCTAACAAATTGCTGGATCCCAAAAGTACCCCGTGTTAGAGTGTTAGACAATAAGTCTAATACATTGAAACTAATCTAAACAGTTCTAGTTATTCATTTAACATTTAAATAATATAATTAAATCTACTAAAATACTGTAAAGATAACTGAAAGCATAAAACTGTATAAAATTGTACAAAATTGTAACAAAGTAAAGTAAAACTGAACTGTAAATTAAATACTGTAAATGAATTAAAACAGTACTACATCTAAAATAAAGTAATCATATGTAAACTATATTGTATGTCACTGAGACTGTGCATCTGAATATGCCATAATACTGTATGCTACTGATATGCAACCAAAATATTACTGAACTGTTATGAATAGTACGGTCCAATGTATACTTACATCTAGTTAGGAATACATTTTACTGATGATGCCAATACATCCTGAAATTCCCCAATCAATGTATGCAATATTCTGTAACTCATAAATTATCACTGATACTTATATATCATTCTGATACTCATGCATCATGCTTATGCTCATGCTCATGCTTCTAAATTACATGAGATAAAATCCAGAAAATGCTTTAAAATTTGATAATGAATCCAAAGTCTCCATTGTGCAGAATCCTGCTAAAAGGACTCTGACTAATAAATTTTAATCTCGATAATTGGTTAAAGTTGAGAGTTTACTTAAAAATCATTAGTTTGGGAGATTGTATACACATATTTAGCATGTTTGCAAGGTAAATTTAACCCTTAGTTTGTTTAAACTGCACTTATCAAAGCGCACTACGATAAAAGGTAGAATCCGGTCACAGTTTATATCTCAAGCTAAGCCGTTAAATATCCTAATTACAAGCATACTTAGTGGTCTACGCAAAGTGACTTAAGATACTTAGTTTGCTTAAACTGCACTTATAGAAGCGCACTACGATAGGAGACAGGACCCGGTCGCAGTTTACATCTCAAACTAAGGATCTTGTTCACTAATTGTAACACTCTTAGTCTTGGAGGATTTACTCTAACGGGACTATATTCGTCTAATCCTTCAGGATAGCACCTGGTCATAAGTCCACATTAGAGTGAAACAACCAATCCTGAATACTACTGAAATAATCCAGTAATATAGGTATACTCTATTATACCCAACCAATAATATGAGTTCAGAAAGTTCTATTTAATCAACAATAATTTATCAAATCTATTAATCCTTACTCTAAGTAGGTGTATCCACACAAGGCTCCAAGAATATGATCAAAGGATCACTCAATATAGGTTGCTACCACAAGGAATGAGCCACATTCTAAGTACTTTAGGTGATTCCTACCACAAGGTATCAAGTTCAACTTCTAAAGTTATGAAGGATCAACTAGGTTTGCACCTCAATAAATTACAAAAGTCTTTCCTACCTCAATGTATCATTAGTTAAGATCTTTAACCATTTTAATAACGATATTTAAGGTCTCACTTTTCTGCTTCTTAAGCGAACATTCAAGGTTTATTTACTAGTTTTGGTTAAAGTGATCAGATCAGATGAATAAGATCTATCTAATCCTTTTCTATTCTATAATCATGGGATGAAATCAAAGATCTTATTAGAGTTAGATCATTTCATAAATCATTGCAGTTTTATTATCAATCTTATATTAATAGTCTTATATAAGAGAAAATTAAAGATCTAAAGTTTAGATTTAGATGATTCAATCACACATATTCAATATTATCCTTAGCACTTCTAATTTGATGATTTAAGATCAATATCAAATCATATGCATTATTGGGATAATGTCAATTGAATTACTTTACAATCAAGTTAATTAATTAAGTGATTAAGATTTAGATCTCAATCAAGACAAGTTAGGGTTTAAACCCTAACCTTCATATTATTATGACCAAAGGTTGATTTAAAGGTCAATGATAAATCAATGTATTATTAGTGTATTATTGACGTCAAACTTAGGTTTGGATTAAGTATCATCTACTTAATCAAGTTATCAAGATTTTTATGTTCAAGTGTAGTTTAATATTAATTAAGTGTACTTAAATGTCCAAACAATATTTATAGTTCTCTAACATACATCATAAAATCATAAAGCATATAAATAAAAAGATGACAAAAAAGGTAATTAATACTAATCAAATTTTAAATCACACTAAAGAGATTAACACTTAATTACAAATCAAAAAGACTTAGGTTTCATGTCATTTAGTTGTTAAGATTAAACCTATTTAATTCAAGCATTCAAAGGATTCCATTATCTAGTAATTGGCATGAAATATATTTAAGTTACATAGTGGGTTGTGAGCACTTATTGAAAATGACAAGTTCGAACTTAATTTCTATATAGAAATTAATGCAATGTTCAATTTTAATTAAAATAGATTCATATTTGATATAATTTAGCCCCAATAGAGTCATAGAGGTCTTAAATACCAAAACAGTGAAGTTTTGACCATTTCAGCCAAAACTGGGTAGTTTTACAAAATATGGGCAGTTTTCTAAAATTCTGGGAAGTTTTGCAAATTCGGGCGCTGCAGCACGCTGGAGCGCTTTTCGCGCGGTAGCGCCTTTCGCGCGGCAAGTTTGCTGCGGCGCGCTGCTACAGCGGTTCAATTTGCGAAAATCACTGTTCAATAATTTATTTTCACATTTTCTAAAGTTTCAAAAATATTTTTGCTGCAACCCACTGCAGCGCGCTACAGCGTGCAGTAGCAGTCTATTTTGCGAGTTTACTGTTTAATTACTCTATTATATGTTTGTATAAGTTTCCACCGAAATGCCAGTGCAGCCCGCTGCAACGCGCTGTAGCGCGCTAGAGCGGCCTAGCTCTGCAACTTCGGGCGCTGCAGCGCCAGACGGCGTTTTTCGCCTGGACGAAACCCTTATAGCCTATTTTTGAGCTCAATTACTCTAAATCCAGAAAGTTTCATGAGTGGTGTCATATATCAATGGAAAGGTCTTTCCGATATCTTTCCATCGACACTAAAATCGACATAAACGGAGCATCTTAGCTATACGAAAAATGTGAATAAAGGATAGGGTGTGCAGAATATAAGAAAAACAGAGCTATTTTCTATGAAGCTCTTAAGAGTCCTAATGACTTTCATACATACTTATGGACTTCCAAAAGTGCATTCAAGTATAATAACAGCATGAAGAAGATAAGGAGAGGAGCAAAGGGGGGATACCTTTTTGTCCTTGGAAGAAGAGGAAGAAGAAGAGCTTTGCTTCCTTAAGTCCTTAGGGATGAGCCTTCTCCTTCAAGGTGCAGCAATGGAAGGGGAGGGAGAGAGCTCTAGAGCTTACTTGACAGCAAAGAGGAGATGAGAGGAAATCAAGCTCCATTTATGAGGAAAAGAGGATGGGATGGAGGCATGGCTAAGAAGAGATGGGAGGGATGGTCTCAACCATCTTGCTTGCAATGAGGGAGAGACGCCGAATTGGGGGGGCTGGTGTCTAGAGAATTAAGAAAAACGGGGGAAATTGCAATTTTGGGAGTGCATATTTACCTATTTATTTTCCTTAATTAATTGAAAATTCAGAATTTTGAAACGCACTCCGAAAATTTCCAAAAATTCACTCTTAGCTAATTTGGGGGTGAAGAATTCAACGACGAAGTCGGAATTTAATTTCGACGATTATTTAATTATGCTAATTTTCGGGATATTTAATTATATTAAAATATTTGCGAAATTTCGATGACCTCTAAACACGTTCAAAACATCACCCCTAGCTAATTTGGGGGTGATGATCGTAACAGCGAAGTCGGATTTTGATTTCGAGGTCAAAATATTACTTGAATTTTCTAATTAATTAAATATTAAAATATTCCAAAATAATCGATTAATCTCCAAATTGCTCCAAACCTTAAGGATTTGGTTCTAATGACTAGATGAACTTAATTGAATGATAATTACGATATGATTAGACTAAAATTAAGCTAAGTAATAACTTTGGGTTGTTATAAATACATACTTAGAACCAAAGGTAATTTCATATAGTGAATAGAGATTTGGGTGATGGATATAGTGCTTCCCCTAAAGTAATTTCATATGGTGAATTTTATATATCTCTTTAGTTTTGTACTCAATATTTGAAGTATGCTGAGTTTTATGTATCTCTTCAATTATAATAAGCTATGCTTTATATAAATTAGTGTATCACGAAATAGATTAATCTAAGTATTACAACTTTTTTTAGTACGTTTAAATATTATATTTATAATATCATTATGCACATAAATAAAAAAAATTACATTTTGTTTAAATTATTAGTAAAATTCTTAAATTTGAAAGCATAAAAAAGATAATAGAAATTTGTTGCATATCATGTTTTAGTATTATTAAGGTGTCTAAATTTATCAATAGATGTCAAAGTTGTTATGCAAATTAACTAAATAAAAAAATTAATAATCATCAATATTTAGTTAATATTAATTTGCAAAATAATATTCTTCGCTAATTAATAGTTTGCTATATCCACCTTGATTTTATAAGATGATTATAAATGCAAAATATAAAGTTATTAGTTTACAAATAAATAGTTAAATTCTAAATATTTCAGATATTTTAAAAATAAGATGCGTTACTTTTATTTCTTTGATTGGATCAAAGAATTTTATCGGCTACAAAAGTGTTGTGTTATGGAAGCTTAATTTCTTAAAAAAAAATCGCCCCAACAAAAGGATTCGAGCGTAGAACTTAAGCACGATAAGACCGGTCGATTAACTAATTGTCAGCGCTAAGACAGTCATTTCTACTGAACACAAATAAAATTCCTTGCCCGGAATCCGAAAGGGTTATGTCTGTAATTTCAACATCATAAAATTTGTTCTTTTTCAGCGATTCCTACTCTCGGCTAGGCGGCTACGATCAACTTCTTTTCTCTTTTTTTTTTTTTTGTAATCGCTCTTGGGTGGAGCCGGAATCCGTTGCTTGATTATCAGATGCTTCTTCACCGGCGCCGATGAAGGAAATCGACGTTGACAGTGCGCAACCGTTCTCTTCTTTGGTTTCCGGGCCTTCGAGGTACATGCTTGATCCTATTGCCTTTTTTTCCCTTCTTTCTCCATTCTCTGCGCAGTTTCAATTTGCTCCCTTTTCATGGAAGTTATCGTAGTGAGCTTTAAGGTTTTTTATTACGACCATATGTTTTTCTTCCTTTTTTGGACGACTGGAAAGAAGAGAGGTGGGCTAAGTTGGGTTATTTGCGGAAATGGTTTCAGTTTAGTATTTAGATGAACTCTTCTTATACTTGAGATATTAAATGCGTCTTTCCTGATTTGAAGTTCTTTCATTGAAGTGTGAGATCATTTATATTTGGAAAAAAAAAAGTGCTGCCGCTTTGTTTATTGGTGTGTGTTAATTTTTCCATAGGAGATGCTTATTGCGGCGGCATTCAAGGCGGTGGTGGTATCTTATCGTGGCATATTTGATCCTCTGTTTGCCGATAGTGGTATTGTGTCTGGCTGATGTTCGTGCCTCTCGTCGCTCCGACTTTGGAAACTCAATCAACGGCAAACAAAGTTTTGAGAGTTGCTATGAGCCTGGAGATGGTTGCTCCTGCTTTGATTCCTTCTGCTTTCAATCAACTTTGGTGGATTTTATTGACAAAGAGGATGATTCGCCTGCGCCCCCCGATGAAGTATCAGATGGCTTTCATCAGGCTTCAAAAAGTGTGTCCTTCACGATGTTTGATGGAGAGATTGTTTCTTGCTCTTTAAGGAATTCTGAAAGTGGAATCCCTTTTCTGAAAGGTTCTGGAAATAGTTGTGTTGATGCCGAGGGAGTGAATTTTCTTGAAGATTCTCTTGTTCCCGATCTTTTGCTCAATGCTTTCAGTTCATTGAGCAGTGACCCTGATGAACATTTTGAAGAGGTTGAGGAGGCGGGAGTTCTTATTAGTTCTTCATCATTGCCTGAAATAGAAATAAGTCCTCCAATGCTGGATTGGGGAACAAAGAATATATACTCTCCTTCGCTGGAAATTCTACAGTTGGTCAACAAGCATAATGAGAGTGTTTTGAATGTCTACGATCTGTTTAGTACTAATTCACAGTTCAAGGCCTATAATTTTCAGAAGGTTTCACTGTCTCCGGGTGAATCTGCCTCAATTCCTCTCATTTTCTTACCCATATGGTTGGGGTTGTCTTCTGCTCAACTAGTGTTGCAAACGAGCTTTGGGGGTTTTGTCATTCGTGTTAAAGGGATAGCTACAATGTCCCCCTACCATTTGCAGCCATTTGCAGGATTTAACATATCTAATGGTAAAAAGTTCAATGGAAAATTGCCTCTTTATAATCCTTCTAACGATGTTCTGTATGTCAAGGAAGTAACTGCATGGATTGCAGTCTCTGATTCAAAGAAAAAACATTCAGCACATGTTTTCTGTAGTGCTAATAGATTTCAGCAAAATGGCATTCAATCAGTGCCCCATACTGACAGTGAGTGGTTTAGTTTGAGAAGTGGTGAACTGGGATCATCAAGGATAGATATTAGACCTCATCAACACTGGGAGGTGCCGCCAAATAGTTCTAGCACAATCATTGAACTGAATTTCTGGCCTCATTTTGGCCGAAAGGTTTCTGGAGGGATTTGGTTGAAGTTCGGTATTTCTTCTCAAGAAAATTCTGAGACGGTTGTTCTTCCAATTGATATAGATGTGCACGAAAGAGAGAGTTACACTGACTTGAGTGGTTCTGTTTCATTATACTTCGATACTTTAATCCCATGTCACGGTAGGAAAACGGTCTTTTCGATTTCCCTAAAAAATGATGCATCATATTTACTACATGTCGTAAAGATCAGCGAAGAAACAGAAGCTTGCAAGGTTTTTGAGATAAGATATATGGAAGGTCTCTTACTTTTTCCTGGAACAGTTACACAAATAGCCGTGATAACTTATAGCCATCCCCATAATTCACAGGGTAGAGTAGCTGAAAACCATAGATCAGTTTTGAATTGTATGCTTATGATAAGAACGAATGACTCTACCAACCCAGAGATTAGTATTCCTTGCCATGATTTTGTTCTTAGCTCTTGTAAATATCAGCATGGGTTTCACAGTTTTGAACAAGAAAGTTCATATATCAATTTGGTTTCCAAACACCAAGATGAGAAACACAGTAGCATTATTTCTCTGGGAAATGCTAATGAAGAGCCTTCACAATTCAAGGTATAGGATTTTATCTCTTCTTTTAACTGACGTTTGGGAATGTTTTTCTTGGATATTAAAATTTGATTTTGCAATTTATTCTACAGCACTATTTTTCTTGTTTTGGCCTATTCATTGAAATGTTCCACACTGCCTAAATATGCTTTTATTTTGTTATTTTGGATTTATTTTCTATGTTCTGGTAGCTTCTCATTCATAAGCCTAAATTTAAGCGCTAATCATCCAGCTATGAACTAAGTCTTTGCTTGTTCTTGTAGGAACTTAAACTTGTCATTTTTACGTCTTCGCAAGGAAGAAAATTAAGCACTATCTAAACATCTTGTTTTTTGTCCTTTTGGAATTATTTTCTATGTTTTGACATTTTCTTAATCATAAGCCTAAATTCATCCACTTCCTATCCAGCTATAACTGAAGTCCTTGTTTATTCTTGAAGTAATTCAAACCTGTCGTTTTTATGTTTTAGCAAGGAAGAAAATTAAATATTATTAGGTTACTACTAAACGTTGTTATTATTTTCTTTTAAATAGTTCTAGTTGGGTCTCTTATTATTAACACTGAACTAAATGGCAAAAAAAAATTTTTTTCTGCTCGCTACTCATTCTCCACATTGCCCTGTAGTTATCTTTACATATTTTTCTTCCTAAATTGCACTTTCTTGCTTTTCTTCTCAATAAATATGCCATTGAATAAGTTTTGTAAAACTTGTTGGCTTAAGAAAATAACAACTTAGAGTTTGTTGCCATTAATTTTTTATTCTTATTTTTTTTAAAATCATATTGCCTTGATGGTTTGTTGTCAAGTCTTGACTAATTGTACAAGATTATTTTCTTGCTAACCACTATTATCTGTTTGTTTATTTAAGATGACTTTTAATTAAATGATTTTATATTTTTATTTACAATAGATATGTCATTTTATGAGCGGGAAGATTAAAAATTGCAAAGTAGATATGAAATACAAGATTTGCAATACTCATTGTTTGTTTTACGGGGATTTTTCTTAATTTCATATGAAAGCATGCAAGTTTTTAGACTGTGTACATAAATGACATCAAATACTGATTTATGGTAGAATAGATTTCTCAATCTTTTCCGTATCTTCTTATTCATTGTTTTCTAGCAGAAAGAATGCCGAAAGTTTAAAATGAGAGAGCTTCTTTTTTGCTAAGAAGCTCTCTCATTTTAGACTAAGGCCTCTTAATATTCTGTATTTTGCACTTTTTCTTAGCTTTGAAAGCTTCTTTTTTGCTACCTAAATTTGTTGCACCAACCCAAACGTTTCAGAGTAGGACAACAAGCATTTATTTTGTGAAAATGACATCATAATTTGCTTTTCTTTTAAGGCAGAGGAGGAATTGGAAGATAAAAAGAAGAAGGTGAATGAGAAAATTTTAAGAATGAATGTTTCAACGATCTGGAACTAGAGAGTAAAAGGCATGAAAATTCTAGGGTTACAGTTTGTCTCTTTATCTAATACAACAGTTATTAAGAATTGGAGAGCTATGTGAGAGTTTGTACTTTGTTGTCTCTCTTTTTCTTCTGTAATTTTTAGTAGTTATGAGGACAAATTAGCATGACAATATATATGATGCAACAACACATAATCTAGGAAATCATTATTTTCTTCAAGATTGGTTTGTTTATTTTATACTTTTTGATTGTTAATACTTTTGATTTAATAATCATTGGAGGAGATGACGTCCTTTTTCTTAGTTTTTGTAACAATTGGGCTAGAGACACCAACGCATTAGTGTTCGATTTAGTTGAAGGGTACTTGGTTCTTAATAATTTGTATCAGGGCATTGAGCTTAAGAGAAGATTGTGGTCAATGGCAAAAGAAAATTAGAATAAGTCAGTTTGTTGGTTAAGATTCTATGTTGTGTCTTAATAGTTGAGGGCTTTTTGTTTGAAAAGTAGTTGTATTTTTTTGGAACATGAGCTAGGTATCATGATGCAAGAAGTATGAGATCAAACACTAAGAGTGGCTTATTTACGGTTAGCTTTAAATGTGATATTTAATATTGTTAATGAGAAGAAGGGGTGGATTTGATGATAGCATTGTTAATTGTGTACAAATGTTGCTGTAACCAAAAAGGTATTCTTGATGCTCCATCTTTTTAGTCTCAAAATGGGTGAAGAAACATTAGTGATGGATCACATTGGTAGTTTAATATGATCACTACTTGGTAAGAATCAATGTACATTCTCTTGGATGATGAGATTGAGGTTCTAAATTTGCTGCCTTCTCTTCTAAAAAAATTTATCTAACTACTGCAATTGTAGGGAGCGGTTTGTTATGTAACACCTAGTTAAAACTTGGTGATGTTTAGAACTTTATTTTGAGCAAGGATATTCATCGAAGAGAATTGTAAGGTGATGCTTTTAAGGATATTCATTGAAGAGAATTGTAAGGTGATGCTTTCGTTTTTTTTTTCTGGTGAGTAGAGGGAAAGAATGCTCTAAAAGACTAGATACTACAAGAGATCAAAGTCATAGGAAAAACCACAACAAAAGAAGATCATGTGTTCAAACTGCAAAAAAATTTACATGTTGAAAATTAGTTCAAGCGGCAGAATGGATCATCAATAAGTCTACTCATTTTATTTGTGATTATTTATAATGGTGATCTTGTTTGAAATGTTGAAAGCTCTATTGAGTCTTAGGTATTAAGCCTAAGTACATCATTCGATCATCCTTAAGAATTTATTAAACAATTTTGCTGTTGAAAAAATTGGAAGAATTCAACTTGGTGATGATTAAACCGTTAGAGATTGAAGAAAAAATGAGAGGTTTAAATCTGAATCTCTAATTGAGTGCTATAGATGGTTTTAAAATGTTAGATATGATCAAAGCATGAAGAGGAACATGATCTCCATGAATTTATATGACAATTGTCTATAGAATATGATATTCTATGGAGGCTCATTGATTATTTTGAGAGGTGCCATTCTGGTGGTGTGATGCTGGGTGAAGTGGATGTTCAACATTATCACAAAGGTGCAACAACCTAGGTTACCTGCTGCAAGACCACAATGCTATAGTGGAGGTGTATAAATTTGAGGGCATTGTAACAAATTGTTCTATTTGTGTCATGTTTAATGTCAAAAGATTATGATCAACACCTAAAGAGATAGAGGAAGTTAATTGTAGAAAGTTCAATTTCTACAAGAAAGTGCTTTTGTGGAAATTTTTCTTAATTTGTTGTGCAAAACTTATTGAGAAAAATATGAATTAGCATGTAGTAGGTGTCCTGCTGATTATGTAAATGGTAATTGAATTTTCAGTCGGCTAACCCTTTTCTTGTGAGGTTAGCTAGTACATCTAAACTCTTGTGACAAGCCATTAAGGTTTGTGTTGGCTCCCTCAAGACTTAGATATAATATTTTCTTAGTTTGAGTAATTAGCACGAATTTACTAGTTGGTGACTGGTTTCAAAATTATGTTTTGAATCAAATTTGTTTCTAGATTTGATGATTTTCTTAGAGAATTTTTTTTCAATTTATTTTATTACTTTTTAGTGTGATTTAAGTTTTTATTTTGGAAAGTTTGTATATTTAGTTTTCCTACTTATAAGGTTATCTAAGTTGTTAAAAGAGATATGGTGGAAGAGTTTTGACAAATATTGAGAAAATATTTAAGAGACTCTCGGGAGAGTTGGGTGATGTAATCTCTTCTCGTCATGCGCTCTTCGAGGAAATGAATGCGATGATTTAATGCTCTTGGGGACCTAGGTGAAGTGAGCAATGAGCGAACCACATAAATATCTCTTCTGTATTTGATAGCTAAATTTTATTATCTATTTTTTGGTACTCATGATTTTGGAGAAAAATATTTTGTTTAATCAATGATTGTTTTAGAGATGTTTTAATGTAGATATTGATTCTGACAAGTGATTTCATCGATTCTCAATATTAATGTTACACGTACCAATTGTAACGTTTCTAAGAATTAGTATCTGGTTTAGTGATGCAAAAGGTATTGGTATCCGCATTAGTAGTAATGCATATTCCCAACATTCTATATATCTTCAAAAAATATATATATGCTACTTCTATATTGGGGCTATACTTGTAGTATAAGCATATTCATCTTGGTAGAACCTCCATTGACAAACTTTGTATATTTGTTTCTTATAGGCTATTGGCTTTCTAAAATTTGAATAAGTTAATAGTTTTGAATTGTCAAATAGCTATGCAACCTTTTTTTAATGATAATAACTTTAATTGTAATATTTTATTCAGACTTAAATAATTGTTGTATATTTCGAACCATTTCTACTACTTTTCATGATTAACAATATTTTGTATATTTTGAATGACTAGTGTAGATTGGCGTGAGTGTTTTTTTTTTATACAAAGATCTAATTTACCTTAAGGGTTTTGTTAATGTTAAGCCCCTATAGTTTATTTAGATGCTAAAATTAACTCTCTTAGCTAATTTTTCTACCTCACAATCTTGTAATATATCTACTTAAGCAGATAAGCTAATCTTGCTCAAAAGGTGGGTCTATGTTTTTAGCTAAAAGCTTCATAATTTTTTTTTCTCTACAAAGGCTGACAATGGTTCAAGGAGGGCCCGTCCTATAATAGTTGTTTAATTTTTTAAATACATCAAAATGATCTTGTTTGTGGTTATTCATTACTTCACAAGCCTAGCATTGCCCGATTACCTGACTAGGAATGATGAGAATCAATGTCTTCCAACATTGGTCCAACGGGCCAACGGCCGGGCTTACAATTCAATCCAAATATTAAATTTTTATGAAAAGAGAAAATTTTAAAATTTAATTAAGATATAGTATATATAAAAAATTATTAATTTGTTCTACTCCATCATAATTTTTTAGTTTCTTTTAATTTATTATTTTTAAAGCGTTAAATGTTTTGTTAATTTGTAGTATCATTCTTGAGTTAAGATATAAATTAGATGATTTCTAGCTTAAGTCAGCTTAAATTTTATTTGACTTTTCCTTAACAATTATACAACATAGCATTCTTAATATGCTTATCAGGTTCAGTTTAATTTATCTTTTATTAGGGTAAAATTAGTCTAATAAAAAATAAATTTAGATCAAATAACTCCCAATTTTATTTTAATTTAGTATATATGGTAAAAACTCAATTTTTCAGTCATAAATTTTTTTCAAGTATATATATAACATTAAGATATCCAGACTTTCCCTTTAGTTTTTTTTATCAGCGTAACATTTTACCTCAATGCTTATGTCCTCGTACATCTCGATAGAATGAAGAAATGGACACAAGCACCATCAGATAGTTGTATTTTTTATGTTATTTTTTTGTCATTACTTAATAGTTTTGCAACTAAGCAGCTCTGATTGTTGTTCATAAAATAAATTGCATCTTTTCTTCCATTTTAAGTGTTCTCATCCCTTAAACATCAATGCAACAAGCCTCTTAAACTCGGTACCCATCAGATAACTTTTTCTATGTTATAAATGATATTCATTGTATGTTTAGTTTAAATGTATTCTATCTTTTTGAGTATACCCACCCATTTATTTTAGCTTCATCATAACTGTAACACTTATTTTTAGTTATGAAATCATAATTAATAAAAAATAGTAAATTGTAAATATAAATGTTTAAAATTTAACATCTGTTTAAAAAATTGTAGTTAGTATTTAAAATCAGCTATCATGAGTTATATATATATATATATATATATACATATAGCTTAGTAAAGTTAAAAAAAAAATATATATATATATATAGCTTATTAAAGTTATTATTTAACTAATCATTATTTTTGTATTATTTAATTTGTAATGTCAAGTTGTTAAAACATCAAGCTTGAGCTAAGAATATGATCCTAACGGTTCCCAAGCTTAAACAAGCTTAAGCTCAAATTATTTTTCTCAGCAACCAAATAATTTAGTAGGCTTAATGGTTAAGTTTAGCTTTTTAGACTTAAGCTAACTTAAGCTTGAACCAAACAACGTTTAAATATTGATCAAGCTTATGAAATTAAACTCAATATAACAAGGCATAACCATCTTCCACTACATGACTAGTGGGTGGTTATTCGACATGGTATAATCTCTTACCAATGCTACACTTCGATGTTTAATTTATATGCATTTTTGTAAATGCATATAAATTAGGTTAGCTTTGTAGTGTATATTTTTTGTTTATTAATAGCATGCATAATCATCAAAAAGTATATGGAATAATTAAGCCTGCTACATAAATTTATTTCTTATGTATTTTGAAGTTCAGTTAACTCAGCTTTTGTGGATTTGCTTGGTTAAGTATAAAATTCGGGAAAAATCTAGTTTAATGTAAAATAAATGCATGATTTTATTTTTTAGTGTGCTTTTTGAATTTTGTTCAGTATTCATTAGGATCTTGGTGTTACTATCTGCAAAAAATTTGATATTTTCGTAGCAGAATTGATAGATTTTGAGTTTGATCTGACTTCCATCTTTTATTAATTTACGGTGACTCCTGCTCATTTATTGATTTTTTATTTTCTTAATTTGCAGTTGAAGACCTCAGAAGTTATTGAATCTGGTGATCTTGTTCTAAATAATTGGAAATCTCAAGGCACCATGAGCATGATGTCTGTGCTTGAAGATCAAGAATTACTATTTCCAGTGGTTCGAATAGGAAGCCATTACTCCAAGTGGATCAATGTGTACAACCCTAGTTCAAAACCTGTAGTCATGCAACTTGTACTGAACTCTGGGGCAATCATCGATCATTGCCAATTTAGCGATGAACTTTCAGAACATACATTGTTGACTAAGTTTTCCCATTTTGATTCAGCGGAAATCAGAGTTGGCTTTTCTATAGCAGAATCTGCAGTGACAGAAGCTTTTGTACCTCCTTTGGGGAGTGCTTTATTTGGCCCTGTTATATTTCATCCTTCAAATCGTTGCATGTGGAGAAGCTCTGCTTTGATAAGAAATAATCTATCAGGTGTAGAATGGCTGCCGCTTCAAGCGTTTGGTGGCTCTCAGTCACTCGTCATACTTGAAAGCTCTGTGCCCATCCTTAAGCTAGATTTTGATCTTCACGTTCTAATGACTTTCAATGTATCTGCTTCAGGCGCTCCAGTTCTCATAGAAAATTCTGTTTCTTACTGTAATAATCTGTTTTACAAGGAACTCTCTGCTAAGAATACTGGCGAGCTTCCCCTTGAAGTATTAAAACTGAAAATATCTGGATTTGATTGCGGATCCGATGGCTTCACTATTCACAATTGTAAAGGATTTACCCTTGCTCCCGGGGAATCGATAAGCCTTCTTATTTCATATCAGTCTGATTTTTCCGCTGCTGTTGTTCGTAGAGATCTTGAGCTTGCTATGGATACCGGAATTTTAGTGATACCAATGAAGGCAGCCATTCCAGCTTGCATGCTCAACATGTGTAGGAAGGCCTTTTTTAGATCAATGTATTGTAAACTGTTTCTCCTGGTGCTTTTCACTTCTGCAATCATCCTTCATTTTATATTCCGAATCATTACTTGGTATTTTTCACCACCAAATGGTGACTACTTTTCCAAGTTCAACAATGCCGAAGGATCTGGTGATGCGGGAACTTCTTCATCTGTCCAGATTACTAGAAATTCCAGGTTATGGTTTATTCCTTAACAATGCTATTTCTCCTGAACATTAACCTTTTAGTTTTATAAAATTAATTGAAGTTAAAATATCCAGGTTTTCAAGAAATGATAAGAGATTTGATTCTGTAAATTATTTTAGCCGGTTTTCGAACTGTACAACCAATCACCATGAAACAGCAAGAAAGAATGTGGCTAAAGGATGTTCAGACCATCAAAAGAATGGCAGTCATTCTCCTCAGTTAGGAAACAACCGCATAGATGCTGCTAACGATAGCCAAACATTAGAAATGCCACAAAATTGTAATCTCACCATCAGGATTGTGAGAGACAAGGTGAGGAGAAGAAAGAGAAGGCCAACTGCAGCAGGATTAGCAACAAAACTTGATGTTTCAAGCAGTCAAAGTGGGAATTCTACACCCTCTTCTCCCTTATCCCCCATTGTTTCCACTCCAAAGCATACAGTGGTTCAATCTCATGAATCTTCTGTTCATATTTTCGCTGAGGGGTTCAAAGAACATAGCAACTCAAAGGAGCATAGACTCGAAGTTTCTAATTCGGTGAGAAAGGCTGAAAGTGCCAAATGTTCTTCTGATAACAAATGGCCTTTGTCTAATCAGGGCCTACCTTCAGAAAATACCAAAAATTTTCTGGGAAAGCCAGCTTTGTTGACCAGTGCCACATTCCCAGGCCCTGGTTGGCGTGCTCCCGGCATAAATGTTTCAAGCTTTTTGGCATCAACATCTCCTATCTCACCTTGTTCTCGTGCTCCTGGATCTAAAGTTTGTAGCAAAGAGAAGATGCTAGAGGGAGACGAAAATGATTCAATCCCACCATATTTTACGTATGACATTTGGGGTAATCATTTTTCCGAACACATATTTTGTGGACCAAAGGAGAGAACGTCAAAGATGTCAGATGCTTCAGAAGGCGACTCTCATAGTTTCTTCACCAGAGATCCTCAGTCGTCCCCAATGATGATGTCACTGGCACGGTCTGTTTCTCCAGTTCTTACATTTTCTCCTTGATGTAAAATCCCTTTAATGAAAACAAAGTAGACAGTCTTTTAGCCAGTTTAATCTCTCCCTGCATTTACCTCTTTGCAACTTCGTTGGCGCCTTAGTTTTAAGAAGTTTAGCAACTCCCACATTGCTATCTACTTGGCCAAAAAAATTGGTCGATTTTGAAAATTTTCTGTTCATAATATTTACTCTTAACCATATTTAAACTTGGAAATATCCTGGTTAGATATCATGGGACAGTTAGATGCAAGAGTCCATCAAATCTACATCATAACGAACTTGATTCAAGGACAATAGAAGTAGCTGCTGTCAGAGCAGTGCAGCCTCAGTATAGTATATTGAATAGGTATTTATGCATACTTAAGCTTGCTTTTTTCTTACCCAAGTGGCTGTCCTACCATCATTCATTGCATGAGCTTATTTTAGGCTCTTCTTTTTGTCTATTTCTTGGATATTTTTCTTCTATTTCAAGGGATATTAGAGAGGGGGGCATGAAACGTTTGCTAGGCTGTTTTTGTTGTGGCTTTAAGTAAAGTTTGGGTTTGACCCAGAAAGTAATCTTTATTTTTGTATAAGATTTCATATATGAAATCCTCTTTTTGCTTATGTAAAATGTTGACACTATCTCCTTACATTGATTACCGTTTATTTTGGATTTGATGACCGTTTACACCTCATTATGGAATAAAACATAATTTGTTGAATCCTGGCGTACATGAACTTTGACTCTAACCCTTAATCTGTTGTTACCATCATATATAATGACAACATATTTTTGTATTATTTAGTTATATATTCAGCACCAAACTCCTTACAACCTATATTCAACACCTGAATTTTTATAATTATTATACTAACACCTAGTCGTATCAACGTCTAGAATCTCATCCTCTTCTAATGATGGAAAAAAATACATTCGTGTTTGTAGTTCTCGTAAATTTAAAAATATTTAAGTGTACTATTAGCAAACAAAAGCTTGGTAACTTGTTGGTAAATTGTAAAGATTTTTTGTGCTATGTGAGTTTATCATCAAACTTGTTGTGGTTTGTTCTATTATATATTCTCCTTTGTTTTCCCAAAAAGTGAGAACTCGTTTGTTTTTGCATCAAATGATATATGTGATTGTAGCATAAGCACAATCAACCAGAATCTCTTTTTCGCATCTTCTATTTTCTCAGACAGTTATGCCATTGTGTCCCTTGTATAGTCTCAACTTTTTTTAATAAGGTGACAACCCTCTGTTAAAACATTTTCTGAAATGCACTTGTGCGTGGCCTTCAAATATGAGGAACTGAGCTGACAATTCATTATTGATTCTGTAGGTTTTTTAGGGGTATAAATGAGGTAACATTGCAATGTAAAGTAACGCATCAGAAGTGCATGTATAATGATTTTTAGTGTTTGTTCTTATGTTGGGGATAAGAAGATTTGTAGATTTATTTATCTATCATAGAAACACTTTTGGTGCTAAATTTGGATTTCAGAGCTAACTTCACATATTGGGACTAAGGCTTGGTGGTGTAAACACAGAGATACAGTGCTGATCATTGTATGGCACAGTGAAGTCTTTAACGTATAATTTGTTACCTTTGATTATTGTGAATATTTTGCCGTTTAATCCCATTTTGTTTGAAGCCGTACTATTAAAGTGATCCTTCAGTAGTATCTTCTGCATTTGTTTATATCTTTTGTTATGTAACATGAGAATATAGTTTCATAAAAGATTGGCCTCTTTTGATGGTGTAACCTTTTCAGAGTTTAGATGGAGAAATTTGCAGCCTTTATTTCCTAGAAGGCATCTTATGAGTACACAGCTTCCTCGGTGAGTTGGCTAATCGATGGGTTTCGGTTTACTGGAAGTGGTAATTACTTTGATCACTTGTCTTGAGTGTGGCTTTATAAGGTACTCTTCTTTCTTAAATTGAGATAGGCAAAATGTTAATTAGTTTTGTGGTGGAGTGTGAGTTATCTTCACTGTCTACCCTTTGCTGTACGCTTTATTATATAGCTTTATATCTTCACCATTCCCCCATACATACAGCAGATCCTACTGTAGCTGATACTATATAGAATGGAATAATGCCCCAGCGCTCGCAGGCAAAGTTCATTCAAAAAATGAA
Organism: Gastrodia elata; assembly: GCA_016760335.1. NCBI lineage: Eukaryota > Viridiplantae > Streptophyta > Magnoliopsida > Asparagales > Orchidaceae > Gastrodia > Gastrodia elata. The sequence goes on along the minus strand of CM028677.1, from coordinate 26,241,229 downwards.
GACTATTGCTGCTAGGTAGATTCATTGTGCGGGGGATATTCACCTACTAATTTTATTTTTTATATGAAAATAAAAAACAACAAAATTTCAAATAAATAAAATTGAATGAAGAATTTCTTAAAAAGGAAATATGTAACACTATCTCAAAAAATTCCCAATTAAAAAAAAAAAAGGAGAAAAATGCAAAGCTCCTGTAGAATTGCATGGAATCGAATTCTTTATTATGCTTAATTTTTTCTTAAGTTTTAATAAAATTAGGATATTATAAGTTCTTTTCTTAGTATACATGACTAAGCTCATATTTAGATAGGCTAACAAAGTATTATGATTCAGTAATTAAGCTCTTAAATTTGAATTATTGAAAAGTTAACAAATTTCAACTGCTAAACTTTTTCAATAAATAAATATATATATTTTTTAGTTATTCAAATACCCAAACATTCGGTGGCACGTAAGTATATTTATGTATTAAAAACGAAGCTTCTAATTCGCACGTGCTTCTTATGGAGCAATCAAAAATCAACACTGCTCTTTAATCCGAACTGCATTTTTCAACTGCAGCGGGCCCCACTGAACGGCTTGTTGAAATATTATTTTCTTCTAATATTTATTTCATATTTTAAATTCATCTAATTTTAAATTTATATTTGAAAATATTATAATATTATAGTTTAAAATATATAGAAAAATATTATATTTATATAAAAATATACATCAGAAAAATATTTATGATCAATAATTTTTTTTTTTTTATATAGATTTCACAAAAAAATGTATTCAACTAATAATCTATTTATATATTAGATTGATACATCATCTATATATTTTGTTATATGTATTAAGTGTAGAAATATTCAAATATATAATACTGCTTTAGTGATTGCTTTTTATTTATTATCATTTAAATTTATATTAGTTAGTATTATATTAATAAGCATACTATATTGTTAGTGATTGCTAATATTAGTTTAATATAATTATTAAATACTATTAATGTGTAGACTTATGCAAGAAAAATGCCACCTTTAACCACATAAATGAATAATTGTTCTAGTGTTAGTGATGTCTAATCACCATGTATAAAACTTATCCAACCTAACCTAACCTTGAAACATGTATGTGGCATCCTTGTATTATGTTCTTACTTAAATCATAGTCTAATAATGTTCAATGATATCATGTTTAGTCTTGATTAAATCCTTGACACCTTGCCTTAACCCCACACAAGCTCTTAAATCCATGTGTATTGGATTAGAACTACACCTTACATATTAACTCCTATAAATTGCATACTTATTTTTTAGGCATTGATCATGGAATTTGAATGTCAATTATGAACCTAATATAATGAATTATCAATATGCAAACTCTCCTCACTTGATAATAATGGTGGAAAAGGAAGATGAATCAAATGCATTGATAGAACTACCCACTGTCACTCTAACATAAGATCCATCTAAGACTTAACTTTTGAATTAATAGGATAAGTTAAACAAATTAAGTTAAACTGATCTGTAATAGGTAAGCTAAGATAAGCTTTTAATGAACAAAATAAATCAATTTGAACTTCGATTATTGCAAATTGATTTATTTAAATCTCTATAGTTACAATTATGAACTCCAATTTCCCACTTATGACTTATTAGATTATCATTAGATTCTAAATTAGAAATATTATTGCTATGGCTGGCTTCGAGTTGAGTCAGTCCATACTTAAACTTGAATCAAATTTATTTGAATTCGAGTCGAGTTCTAATCGAGTTCATGTCGAGTTCGAGTTATTTTAAATAGAGTTTGAACTCAACTCGAAAATTTTCTAGTCGAATCAAAACATCTTGAGTTCGAGTCAAGTCGAATTCGAATTTAAAGTTTCAGGTCAAATTGTTAACTCCAAATCTAGTACTAGTACTTATTGAACACTAGCTTAAAATCTTTAAGAATATAAATTTTCTTGGAAAAATAATAAATTATATCACTAATTTAGTTCGGGGGATATCTATAAATACGCGAAGGAATAACAAAATTTGTGTCGGCTAAACCGTATAAGCTTTCTTTCTCTGTCCCTTCATTTTCCTACTGGTCAATCTTCTCCTGCTCGCCTCGCTTCCTCCCTCCTTCCTCCTTATTATATAAACAAAGCCATATCTCTCCCAGCAACCATTTGATCCACAGGCCATGGAAGTGATCTCTCCGGCGGCAAGTTCCCCGGACTTGTTTTTCTTCAACGAGTCTTCCACAGCCCCTTCGAGCCCAACGCGGCACTGCACCTCCATCTTCTCCGCCTTCGAAGACGGCGATTTCGCCTTCGATTCCGGCAGGATCTCGTCTGAAATCTCCACCGCCGACGAGCTCTTTCACGACGGAAAGATCCGTCCTTTTCATCCTCCCCTTCCTCCCCCGCCCGAAAGGGGCAGGAAAAAAACCCCCTTTTATTCAGAGAACAGAGGAGCAAGGGCTTCCAGATCGCTCTCTCCGCTCAGAGATCCCAGCGCTTCCTCGGTTCTCTCGAAGAGCAGCTGCGGCGGGGGCAGGAAATGGCGCCTGAAGGATCTGCTTCTCTTCCGGAGCGCGTCCGAGGGGAGAGCCGCCGGAAGGAATTACGCCCTGTTACCTTCCTTCTTCTATTCTTCGTCTTCGGATAATAGCAAGAAGGTGGGAAGGGAAGACTGCGCGGGCGGGTCATCGAGGAGAGGCGATGGCCGGCGGCCGGCCGTTTCTCCTCACGAGATCCATTATACCGCGAACAGAGCTGCGGCTGAGGAGCAGAGGAAGAAGACGCCGCTGGCTTATGAAAGACACGGCCTTTTCGGCTTCATTCAGCACAATCCGGCCATTCGATGCATTGCAAGAGGATTCGCCGGAAATTCATCCAAATTTTCTTGAATTTGTGGTTGCAGTCTCTTCGTCTTCAAAACCTTTTCTTTTGCTACAGCTTGTTTTTTCTTTTTAAACTTGAATGTAATTTTGTATTTGGCATAAATGCTAATAAGTTTATGAGATTATTTATAATGATGATTTATTTACGCTTAATATGGATTCAATTCAACCTTTGTATTACTTCAAATTCCGTAAAGCAACACCTGGATTCATATCAATGAATAGAAAGTCCAACTGCATTAAGAAGAACATTGATGAGGCTGTAAAATGATGATTTGTTATATTTTTTAAATAGAAAATATATATACATATTATTATGTATATCGTTATATACGATATTATATATGATCTTAACTAAAAAAATATATTGCACAAATCATATATATATATATATATATATATATATATATATATTATGTGTATAATAGAGTAAGAGTATACTATAAATTTCTTAATATTATCATAGAGAATGTTCTTTCATACTTTTTATATAATAAACAAAATCTTGTTTTTAGGTTATTTATTGAGACAATATTTCTCAGTATAGCTAACTAAACATTACGGGAAAGAAGCCCAATTACTTTCAAATATCTCTTGCACTGATATTTTTGAAAAACTAAACTTCTGGCTAATTTTTAAACACGCCTCCTTTCAACCTCAATTAATTTTTAAGAGTATAAAAAGAAAAATACAAAAAATAACTTTCAGAGTGTGGGGCCGGAGGAGGCAGATTGCTGTTGCTCTCCTCTCTTCTTCGGGAACAATTGTGGCTGTCTTTGTGTCCATTGGAGGGTTCTCTGTCCCCTGAGCTTACTGCAACACATGTATAATCTATCATAAATGATGGTGATCAAGTCTAGTGAGATTCTTGCATTAGGGATATTTCTAGTAATATTAGCAAATAAAAAAGAAACAAGATGAAAACTCCGGTACACCAGAAAAGGACTAACTACCACTGTATTAGGACTCACCATTATACATATATATATATATATATACACACTTGAGACCACAATCGCCAAGTAATGAAAACCTTAGTATACTTCGCAATATATTACACATATTTTCCTAATTATTTAAATTTTTTATGCTCGATTTTCTTAGAGATTGTTCGTTATAGCTTATGATTATGAGCTGGGCTTCTCAATGAGGCTTGAGTGGTTTGCCCACAAGAAAAGTCACAAAGTAATAATTACATGATAATTGCAAAACCTTCTTTAGCATATTTTCACTCTTATTGATATGACATGATTAGTTGTATTTACTACAAATATGCAAGTCGAAAGTGTTGAAGAAATAACAAATAATCAGAATATTTCATTTTCTACAAATATGACGGACCAAGTCAATATCTAGAATTATCAAGTAATAATTCATAATAAATGATTTAAAAATTTAACATAGCAAAATATAATTATTCATCAAAACATAGTCAAATAAAAATAAAAGTTACATAAATTGCCCGATTAAATAACATAATTTCAAAGAAAAATACTAAATAATGCAACTTCATCTCACACTTACTGAAGCCCGTACTAGCTTCAAAATATAAAAATTCTTCCTTTTAGCTATGACAACTTGAAATATTTCAACAATTATCAATTAGACAGAAGTATGTAAAGTATTCAAGAAGAATTAATATTTAACATACTATATATATATATATATATATATATATATATATATATATATATATGGGGAGATAATCAATATAAACAGTAATTCTTTGCATCAATGAGTTACATGAGCTACAATTTGCAACTTATGAAATAAATAATTAGAACTTGTATTATTTCAAAATTATCATAAGCGATGTATTCTTATCTGAGATAAAAACAATAAGCGAAACAATGCAATAAAAGTAAATAAGGTCATCATAAGCACAATGTGAAAGCAATGTCTCCTGTTTGGGCTTAGGACCCTCAAACTTCACCGAAAAACCTAGATATTAGCATAAATGTTCTAGAAAGATATACAATAATTCGTCGATAATTATTAATATTTTTTAATTTAATTTGGCAAGACTTTTCTATGGATCTTCTACTTCTTCCTAGTGGACCAGATCCTTCTTTATTTTTTCATGGGTTGACAAACCCTACCTGTACAGGTTCATATTTGTTTCTCCCTCCAAACTCTCACCATAAAAATTTATCACATATAATTATGAAAAGATTTGCAATTGAAAATTAGCCGTAATTCATTTTCGTGTCAAACTTTAACAATTCAAAAGAAAATATGCTCGACACAATGTTAGAATTAAAACTTTCATGAAATTCTATGTATCAGGCTGTTGTAGTTCAAATATTCAACTATTACTTTAATTTGCTAAAAATCAATATTCATACATTAATTTGATGTGTAATAACATTCTTAAAGATTAGGTTTTAAAAGATCAAAATCAACGCTAGAATAACATTTTTCATAATGTGGTTGCTTGATTAAATAAAATTTTAATTTTTATCGTTGACTTTTAAGCATCATAAAAATATTCTTAGAGTGCTTATTAATATTTAATGTCTGAAGAAAAAAAAATTGTCCACAATATAATAGAGAATATATATGTAAATTCTTATATTTTTATTTTGTGTATATTGAAAGTTATAAATAAGTAAAAATGATGAAAATTTCAAAATATGCATAAATTTTTCTTAGAAAATTTAACATTTTTCCAAGAAAAATTTAACATTTTTCTTAGAAAATTTAACATTTTTCCAAGAAAAATTTAACATTTTTCTGAAATTTTAAGCACCCAAAGGAATACCTTAATAATATTTTTTGCTTCTATGGTCAACAACAAATTTGGCCATAATGTAATGGAGAATAAGCATGCATAATTTCAGCTATTTACCATGGTTAGATCAAAATTTAAGATATTGCAAACTTATCCCGATAAATATCTAAAATCTGTCAAAATATTTTCTAAAATGAAAATTGAGTTTTGCTAAATTTTGAGTATCTAAATGAAGGCTTTAGAGTCCAAATGGACTCGTAAAGTTTTCTATGAAGTTGTTCCCTATACGTAAGAGAATCTATATGCCAAATTACAACAACCAATTTCAAGTGAATAAGAAGTTATGATGCGTAGAAGTAGCAAGTATAAGTAGGCTCTAAAGGGTGTGATATATTCTAGTGATTTGTTAACTATAAGGAAGTATGTGTGTCAAGTTACAACAACTAATTGTGAGTAAAGCAAAAACTATGATAGCACAAAGTATGTACAAAATTTGCAAATCAGCTAAATGATTATAAGAAAAAAATTATGTTTTTCTTGAAACTTTACATGTATAATAAACTACCTTAGAGGCTTAAAGGGTGGTGAGGTATTCTAATATTTTAATGACAATATATACCAGATTGCATGTGATACATTTTCAAGTCAAAAAATTGCGTAATAAAATAAATAAAATGAATCTTAGTACGAGAAGCGTTATGTGACAATCCAAATTTTTAGTAAAAAAATAAGACAAATTGCTAACTCGATTAGGATCCTGGTAAACTTCCAAATTAGATCTAACAAAGTATAACATTAGAAAGAGCATTATTTTATTATCGTAATGCTCAAATTTGAAGGCAATCCAACCAATATATATTCTTATATTAATTTTTAAGGTTTTTAGATATAGAAAAATAAAGAAAATAAAATATAAGTCCAAATTTAAAAATTTTGGTACCGTTAGATTCATAATAATAAAATAAAGCTGCACAAACTTTTTTGTCAAGTTTTGAGTGTCAGATTGTCTGTAATTAATTTTAAAAATTTTTATCTTCAAAAACTTATAAAAAATAAAATATAGCCCCGAATCAAAAAAAATTTATTCGAGGATGTTTGCTTCGTCAAAATGGACCTCCCGGCCAAGTTTTGTCAAACTTGGAAATCAGACAACAAAAAAATCATTGAATTTGAAATTGTATTTAATTTTCTTAATTTACTGAATTTAAATAATTCAGAAATTAATTCAGGAGTATCCGCTATCCAGATTAATCATAAACTTGAGAATTACGATCACAAAAATATATTATATATAATAGTATTTTTGGTTAGCTCTAATTTTGAAGTCACTTAGGATCATAATTTTTAAGTGGATTTAGTCATAATTATCCTTAAATTGAGTTGGGTTGTTGCACTCTACTACTTAAAAATGATGTCGTCCTTAACATCACATTATATTAAAGTTTAAAAGAAAATAGGGAGATCGAATTTACTTAAGTTTTCAAATAAGTTAGGATACTTTTTCCTCATAGTATATTCTCTTAACCAAGTGGCTTCTTTGGCACTATGATTTTGCCATTGAATTTTTATTATAGGTAATCTTCGATTTCTTAGTCAACGATTGCCCCGACCCATAATTCTGATAGGTTCTTCTATGAATGATAAGTCTGGCTAAATTTCAATGGAATGTATGGACAGTTACTGGAATGGATTTTGTAAACATCTCTGGAGTGAAGATACAACTAAATCTTTTAGAAATTTTAACTTGTATACAGAATTTCCAACTCGCTTTAATAATTCAAAAGGTTCGATGTATCTCGGGCTTAACTTACCAATCACGTCAAAATGATATATGTCTTTGATTGGGCTCACTTTTAGATGCACATATTTTCGATTTGAAATTATAGCATTCAATGTTTAGCATCGTGATATTTTTGTTGTCAATCTTGAGTTGTAGCAACACTGCTATTTACCAAATGAATTTTTCTATCAGTCTTCTCAACTAGATCAGATTCATATAACTGAATATCTCTTATTTTAGTATAAGCTAATGATGCACTACACTTTCTGTCATACAAACTTTCATATGGGGCCATTCCTATACAGAACTGCTAGTTATTGCTGTATGCAAGCTTCACTAATAGAAGGTGAACTTACCAACTACCGCCAAAGTCTAATATTGTAACAACCCAAGGTTATTACCCAACTTAATTTTAGCTTAATCACATCTTAGTTAAGTTCATCTAGTTGTTAGAACCAATCCATAAAGATTGGGTGCGATTTGGAGCTAAATCAAATATTTTTGGATTATTTTAATATTAATTAATTAGAAAATTGAGGTATTTAATTTGACCCCAAAATTGAAATCTGACTTCGCCGTTGCGATCGTCGCCCTCAAATTAGCTAGGGATGATGTTTTGGACGCGTTTGGAAGTCGACAGATTTTCAAGAATATATTAATATAATTAAATGTACTGGAAAATGGAGTAATTAAATAATTATTGGAATCAAATTTTGACTTCACCATTGAATTCCTCTCCCCCAAATTAGCTAGGGGTAAATTTTTAAGATTTTTCGGAGCACATTTATGTAATCTGAATTTTTAGCAATTTAGAAAATATATGTAACAACCCAAGTTGTTACCATGATTGATTAAGACTAACCCTAAGTCTTAAACATAATCTTAAGTGCTAATTAGGTCATTTGGAGTCAACTACCAAGATCCGGTCCAAACTAGAGGTCAAACGGATTAAATCTTTATTTTGAGAATTTCAGGAACCTCGGAAATTGACCTATTTAAATTGACCTCCGATCGGAAAACGGACACCACCATTGCGTTCCTTGACCCCAAATTAGCTTGGGGTGAAGTCTTCGTATCAATCGGAAGTTGTCAAATTTCGGCAAATACTTTAATAATAAAAATACCACGGAAATCGAGGTATCAAAATACTCATCGGATCAAAAATCTGACTGCGTCATTGAATTCCTTGACCCCAAATTAGCTTGGGGTGAAGTTTTCGTGTGAATCGGAAGTCATCGAAATTTCGACGAATATTTTAATAATAAAAATATCACGGAAATCGAGGTATCAAAATACTCGTCGGATCGAAAATCTGACCGTGCTATTGAATTCCTTGACCCCAAATTAGCTAGGAAAAACATGTTCAAAATTTCTTTTTTTCTGAAAATGTTTAAAAAAAAAATAATTAATTAATTAACGGCGCCGTCAGATTGGATATCCGGACCGTCCGATCGTGCGCGGATCCAACGGCCCTCGGCCGCGATCCGCGTCACACGGTCTGGAGCGATCCGGACCGTCCGCAATCGCACAGATCCGACGGTCCGGAGGCGTCTTCCTCGCCCTCTCCGCCCGCGTGACACGCGGCGGCCCGTCGCATTTTTTGGCCAATCCGGCCACATCCAGACCTCGGCGAGGTCGCCGTCCGGTCTATAAGACCTCGGCCTACCCCTAGGCTCCGAGTTTTCACCGATCGGAGCCCGGATCGAGCCGGAATCAAGCCCGAAAGTCAGCCTTATTTTTCCGCCAAAACCTTCGCCGATCCGAAATTCAGGTACCCCGATCTCCCTCGTTTACCGTTCGATCATTACAAAAATTGTAGGATATGTAGATTAAGATGTCATCTTCACATCCACCGTTCCGATCGGCCTTAAACCAACCCGATCGGGCTTAAACCAACCCGATCGGGCGCACCAGCTCCCCAAAGCGGACTGGGTTCGGTCCGCCGAACCCCCCCGGAAGGCGAAGCGTCGCGCTTCCGGGCCGGGTCGACCCGAGCCCGACCCATTCGGGACGGGTCCGCGTCAGCGTGGGTGGGGCCCACCCAGCCACGTGGCAGCCTACGGGCCCGCCACATGTTACGTGGGGCCCACATGTCCGGTCACCCGAGCTGACTCACCCCAGGTGGGGCCCACAGTGCCACGTGGCAGCCTCTGGCAGTGCCACGTGGCAGCCTCTAGCAGTGCCACGTGTCAAGTGGGACCCACTGCCCGGTCACCCGAGCTGAGTCAGCAGCCCGTGGGACCCACAGTGCCATGTGGCAGCCTCTGGCAGTGCCACGTGTCAGGTGGGCCCACTGCCCGGTCACCCGAGCTGAGTCAGCAGCCTGTGGGGCCCACAGTGCCACGTGGCAGCCTCTGGAAGTGCCACGTGTCAGTGGGGCCCACTGTCAGTTAATTAGAAATTAATTAAATTACTATTAGTGTTAATTAATTACTGTTATCCATAATTAATTACAGTTAGTGTTAATTAACCCAGTATTAGTGTTAGTTACTTTTGAACAGTAACTTTATTTAATTAAAAATAATTAGAGGATTAATTGATATTAATTAAATATTAATTTAATCCTAAATAATAATTAGGATAATTAATTACTTTTAAATAGTAACTTTAATTAAATAATTATAATTAAAGATTAATTAAGGATTAATTAACTGTTAATTAAATCTTAAATAGTAATTAGGATAATTAATTACTTTTGAACAGTAAAACCTAATTAATTATATTTAATTTAATATTAACAAATAATTAAGACTAATTAAACAATAATTAGCACTAATTATTTTGCTATAGTAAAATTAATTAATTTTTTAATTAATAATTAAACAGTGATTAATTAAATAAAAACTTTAGGAATAAACAGTAAATTTAAATAATTAAATATAATTAGAGATTAATTAAGATTAATTAAACAGTATACCCACATGGAACTACGATCTTAGTGAAAGGCTATTCTATTAATTATAAGATAAAATAATCAGTTAAGAACTTGAGACTCTAAGATCTATATTCAATCTTTAAGATAATTTTATTATCTTATTGATTGAATCATCCTATACCCGCACGGAAGGTTTCAAAAGATTAAACAATCAATCATTAAAGAATTTTAATTGGAGGTGGTTTGATTGAAATTGAAGATCTAAGTCTAAGATTTAAGATCCAAAGATCTGAGATTTGATCACTATAGACATTAAAACTATATATTAGCTTAGGAGATTCCAATTGCATTTTCTTTAGCAATTAGGTTCAACATCTAGCTATATTGGGCTTATTACTATAAGGATTAATAGTTCTAAACATTAGGTTAACCATTAACTCATAATAATCTCTTTAGATTACTTAAGATCTAAGAGTCTAAGTTTGATCACTTTTAGATCTTAAGCTGGATTCTTAACTTAAACTTTTCCAATTCCTTATCTTTTGATACTAAGCTCTTAAGTTCTTATCTGAGTTTATTAATGATACAATTGACAATTCTTATTATTATATTTCAATTTTCAGGTCAAATGATCCTTAAATGGAATGCTTAAGAGTTAAGCATCTTATTTAAGGATTAAATGAAGATTTGATGATTTAAGGTTCATATGAATAATATTATTGTTCTAAGATTTCAGAGAACATTTCCAATTTAATTTAAAGTATATTACTGAAATTTTCAATCCTTGAGGGACATTAATCCACATTTTGGTCAAAATGACCAAAATGCCACTCTTAAGGCTAAAATTGAGATTTTAGGGTTTACTTACCCAAATTGGTTCTAATCTATTTTAATATGTTTCACATGACTTAGTAAAGTGGGAAACACCCAAAATTTAGGTTTTGAAGACCTAATTGATCTTAATTAGCACTAATCACTTAATTAAGCCACTTAGGGTGATTAGTGAAATTAAGGCAATTTAAGGCAATCCAACTCTACACTTAGATTTTAATTGACTTAATATAAGGTTAGGAACAACCCTCACTCAATTCAGAGGCTTAATTAGGGTTAAGTTCACTAATCCTTAATTAGGGTGATTAAGGAGTGATTTAGAAAATTAATTACCTAAAATGGATTTTAAGAGTCTGGAATTGTTCCTTATGTCATAAGGAGTAATCAGAGCCCTTAAACTCATAATTTGGATAATTATGTGATTTTATGTGATTTTTTTAAGAACAAAAAAGTTTCAGTTAATATTTTTAAATCCAGCCATTGGATCTAGAATTTTATTTTAGATTCAAATTCTTGGAATTTTTCTGATTCAAATGGTATATTGGATCATACCATTTGGATGTGTGGATCTAAAGTTATTCAATTAATTTATTCTGAATATTTATTTAAATTAAAACTATAGGTTTCAATTAATTTAAATCATAACTATTAAAAATACATTCCAATAATCATTTAATTAACCGCGGCTCAAATTCCAAACCGCGCGGGTCGGGGCTCGGCCCGGACCCAAAATCGGTCTTCGTCTTCCTCCCGACGCATCCGCAGCCCTAATTTCTGAGACGGGCCTCCAGCGCCAAATTCACCGCGCTCTGGCCACGCCATGCCGCGATTTCGACAGCTACACGTTCCCTGACCTCAGACGCATCGATTGAACTAAGAAGTCCTCACTGGGATGCTCTGGTTCGCTGGATGCCTATTCGGCCTAAATCCCTCAGCTGGCGCACCTGTGAGGAAATAATTCTCCTCACAGAGTCCACGAGCCGCCAATGTCTCGATCCCTACACGTTCAGGGATCGAAGATAGGAGCGATAGGGCGCAACGAGAGATCCTGAGGTGGTCTGGATCGTTGGAATGCTACTCGGCGTTTTCTGCCGCTCAAAGCTTCGACTGGATCGATCAAGTTCAGTCGAATTGATCGATCTGGTCGAACCTAACCCTCGATACCAGTTACAATTATTGCTATGAGGGATCTAATACTAGATATGCATCTAACTTCTACTGGAGACGCTGAATTTGGCGAAACCAGAACTCCGTCTGGCGGTGCGTACAGACAACAAATTCGTCGTCTAGGTCACTGCCAAACCATGCTTACTGACCCGATCGAACGCGGAGGAGCTAAGGAAGGGTCCTAGCACAGCACCTAAGCTTAATTGAGTGCGAAACGAGCTAAAAACCAGCTCTATTGGAAATGGGAGAGGCTGTACCTTTGTTTGCGATGACGAAGACAATGTAGACTATCCTGAGGCTCCAAGTGATCACAGGAACAATGCTGGGGGTCTGAATGTTAGACGCACACCCACTATCAGCTGAAACGGTAGGGTCGATCACCGGGAGAGCTTGGAACGCCGGGAACAGAAGAAGAGACCAAGGTGAGCTTCACAGTGAGCAAAGGAGCTCACTAAGGGGTTAATGGGGGTATTTATAGGCTGCTGTGAGGTCCAGGGTGGCTGCCGAGGTCTGGAGCCATGGCTTAGGCTCGGCCCGAGGGGGTCACTCGCCATTTCTTTTCAGGGAATGGCTCAGCCATCCCTGCGGCTCGGCCACAACGGGAAAAACCTATAACGGTCCAGCTGACCTGGCAGGAGGGTGGCCGACAAGGTAGACGTGGCTGGGTACGGAAAATTTTCTGCGGTCGGGCTGAATCTCTCAGGGATGAAGGTGAACAGTGGCTGGCCAGAGCGCGACCGTCTGATAGGTTTCCTGTTGAGATGGAATGGTCCTGATAACCCGACCAGTAACGGCTGATTGTGGGAATCAGATCGACCGTCGGATCTTAATCCGTGGATCGAACGGGTGATCGGCTTATTTAAGGCGGATGGATTGAGCGCCGTCGGATCAGATCTCAGAACCGCAGAACGGTCGAGATCTGCTGGATCCGATTGACGGCGCGAGCCGTTGGATCGAAGCGCGCTGAGATGCATGCTAGCAATCCGGTTGGCTCGAAATCGTGCGCCACTGTCGGGACCCCGCAGCGGATCTGTCCGCGGTCCCGACAGCAAATCATAACAGTAAAGTTTAATTATTTAAATAAAATTATTAATAATAAAAAAAATAATTTGATTATTCTAATAATTCCTATATCCAATTTATGACCAAATGAGCTCCAAAAATTCTCAAAAATTCACCCTTAGCTAATTTGGGTGTGAAGAATTCAAAAATGAAATCAGATTTTAATTTGGAGATCAAAATAATTTAGGTATTTTTCAGGGCTTAAAAATAGCCAAAAATACCAAATTTTCCAATTTAGCTCCGATAGATTTCAAACTTCTAGGTTTAGGTTTAAATGACCCATTGAATCCAATGGATTCAAAATCAAACCTTAGTTTGGCTTAATTAATCTAGTTTTAGCTAGGGTAACAACCTAGGGTTGTTACAGATAAGCTCTTTGAAACTCTGTAATCTTCAAGTCTTTAGTGGAATTTTCTGTGGTGTGGCTCTGTGATTTTTCCTGTTCTTGGGTTTTTCACGTAATCTTTGGTGTATGGATGTTTTATGTGCTGTGATCTCTTACATGCATATGCTGTAATTTTATTCTTATAATTTTGTGATTTCAAGTTGCTTGGTAACCGTCAACGCAACCCCGATCCTCAATCAAAGAGAGCGCACCTTTATCAAATCGCTTCCGCTGTGGATATTGTGTGCTGGAAGTTCTCCGTGCTCAAATTACCAATAGTTCTGTGAAATTCACTTGCATCCAGAGGGAGGAGGTGAGGAAACTTTTACTAAATGGTGGAGAACATGTAGATACAATATAATGTTAGGATTTTTACCCTTTGCAACCAACATCCTTTAACCTCCAAGAGAACTAACACAAAATCCCTCAAATGAATAAAAATATAGCTACGCAAGCTCTTGATCATACCACACCATTGAACCAACATATAATTATTTATGTTAGGCCCAAATAATGCCCCAAATGATACAAATAACCCAAAATTAGGCATTTCACGCATATTCCATGTTTTGCATATACTCAATGCTTGCACTAGCCCAAGCGCCAACTTCTCGGTCCAAAATGCAAAAATATAGTCTAGCGGGTACTTGGGCGCACCAGAGCGCCCACCTCTCGGGTATACATTGCGCGAAAAACATAAAATAGTACGCAGGGGACTTAGGCCCAAGTGTTCGCCTCTCGGGAAAAATGGCTTTAAAACAGTAAGTTCAATGCCTGGGCGGAGCCTGTAACAACCCAGGTTGTTACCTTAGTCGATTAGGACTAATCTTAGTCTTAAGACTAATTATAAGTGCTAATTAGGTCAATTGAAGTCAACCTCTAAGACCTAGTCTAAATCAGGAGTCAAATGAATCGAATCCTAATTTCTATAAATTTTAGAAACCCTAAAATTTGACCTATTTAAATTGACCTCAGATTGGAAAATGGACACCGCCATTGCGCTCATTGACCCCAAATTAGCTTGGGGTGAAGTTTTCATGTCAATCGAAAGTCGTCAAAAATTCGACGAATATTTTAATAATATTTAAATGCCCAAAAATCGAGGAATTAAAATACTCGTCGGATCGAAAATCCGACCTCGCCATTGCGATCCTCACCCCTCAAATAGCTAAGGGTGAATATTAGGGATTTTTCTGAAATCAATTTAAATATTTAAAATAAGAATGAATTAACTAAATTATTTCAAATAATAATAATAATTTATTCTTCCAAACAACGACGTCCCTCTACCGTCACCCTATTCGAACCGCGGCGTATGATCTGACGGCCTGGTTTCGCGCCGTCTGATACGATCAGACGCGATCGTGCGGCTGGGATGCTTCATCCCCAACCCAGGCTCCGCGTGTCACAGTGCCGTGAACACGCGGCCAATCCCGCGCACGCAGGGCCTCGATGCCTCCGCCGGCGCCTCTTCTAAGGCATGTGGGAGGCTCGAGGCTCTGGGCATGTCATCAGGAGCTGCCAGGCGCATCCGGGAGCAAATCTCGCAAACCATAAGCCACTAGCCATCAATCTTCCAGGTACGCACCGCACCCCCGATCCTTTGGTAGATCGATGATTGCTAGTTCATACGCTTATTCCGCATCTTAGATTAGATTTTGGATGGATCTGATCGTCTGGAGGTCCACCCGATCGAGCGAATTTCACGATCGGGGTGCAGTACATACCGTTAACCTCTTCTCGCCGAGCCGATTGCCCCTAGGTTTTAGGTCTGCCTTCGACCCAAGCCTCCCCGTACGATGATCTACCCACCAATGGCAAGCCATCGGCTCCCTCTCTCCAACGGTATGCGGACCAGTACCATGCACGGCCGGGAAGGTCGGCAACGGCGACACCCTAGCTCCCTTAAGCGCCGGCTTCATGAGGGAGAAGACCCCCCCGGGTCGGGCCGAGTCAGTCGCGCGACCCGCGCCCTCGCGGGCGGGCCGCGTGCGCGCAGCGGCCGATGGCGTGGGGCCTGCACGTCCGTTCCGCGAACATCAGGTGGGCCCCGCTGCAGTCCGCGATCTCTCTCGGGCCAACGCGTGTCGCCAGTGGGGCCCGCCAGCGAGCGCTCGACCTTTCATGGCTTGCCGTGTGGCATGCGGGTCCCACCCACAGTGCCGTGGCCTCCCTGCTTGCGCCACGTGGCAAATGGCGGGTCCCACGCCATCATTACCACAGAGAATAGTTAATAATATTAATATTATTTTAATTATAATTAAATAATGTTAATTTAGGTTTATTAGCAGTTAATTTAGATTAACAGTGAGGTTAGTATTAATTTATTTAATTAACTAATTATTAGGTTAACTATTAATTAATTAGTTAAATAACTAGAGTTTAATTAAGATTATCATAATGATTATTAAATAGTAAGATAAATTGATATTAATATTAAATAGTTAATTAATAATTAATATTAATATAATTAGAATATTTACAAATAAATAGATTAATTATTAATTAATATTTAATATTAATTAATCATAGATTAATTATTAATTAATCATAGATTAATTAAGGATTAATAATTTCAGAAATTTTATATAAAAACTTTAGGAATGAACAGTAAAATAATACAATTTGAATAAATGAATAGTAAAATAATTCAAATTGTATTTTTGAATAGTAAATCTTAAAAGTTTAATAACTTTTTATAGGATGATCCAAACATAGCCAATATAGGTCTTAAAATACTCAAAAAAATGTAAGGATTCAAATAACGTAATGTAAAAATTTATTTCGGGTACGTATAATGAGGTAGCATGTTAGGACCTCTTTAGAGCCTCATAACTTTTTATCCGGTTATTGAAACATAGTCAATATGGGTCTTAAAATACTCAGGAGAGCGGCCCCATCACCGTAGTAGTATTAGTTTTCTCATTCGGACATCAGGATAAAAAGTCAACATAGAATTTAGAGTTGACTTTAGTGAAAAATGACCAAAATGCCCCTAGACTTCAAACGACCATAACTTAGTCAAATCAACTCCAAATTGGAAAATTCAAGATGCTAGCCAGTCTAGAATTTCAATGTCATCATTATAACAAAATAATATTTAGAATATGAACCCTAAGAATTTAGGTAAATGACCAAATTACCCCTAGCCTTATTTTAATCATAACTTGACCGTTTCTCGCCCGATTTAGGCGTACTTACTGTCTATTTTCAAATTAGATAGTAAGAAATCAAATGGAACTAAGAGAATTCAATTCTGACCCCTATGTCAAAAGTTGACTTTTTGACCCTTAAAGTAGGGGCCAAATAGTCATTTTGCCCTAAGATTGAATTAAGTACATCTACCCTTTAGTTAACATTCCAAAACCCTAATCTAATATTATAATCCTCTTAACTAATGTTAAAATCAATCAAGTGAGTGAAATCAACCCTTATGTTAGATTCCAATAATTTCTGCTAAATCTTAAGCACTGCACCTTAAGGACATTTCCTGAGACTAGGACTAGATCATAGGTTAGAGTTCACTCATTGGGTAAATTGGGTTATCCAACGGGTGAAACCTTGGTTTGCTAGTTTCTATACTTTCTTTTATTTTACAACTCGTTCTGATTTTTTTGTCTTTTAACTTTATATTTAAGATAGGAGATTCATCCTATTAAGTTTGATTACTTAATAGGATCTGCCTTAACTAGTATATCACTTATAGAATAAAACCTAGAACTTAGGTCTTATCTTTTGGATTATATGATTAAACCTAGTTCTCATAGTGTTTAATCTATAATCTATAGGTTTAGAAGATCTTGATCAGATCTTAGTTAGAACATCTAAATTCACAAAACTAGGACGTATGATTCATTTATTTAACTCATAGCCGTCTATCTGATTGATCTAGATTAGAACCTGATCAATTCTAATCCTTTTTAACTTATAAGAACGAATTTTTGAGTTACACTCGATAGTAGGAAAATGGTGATCCTGAACTTGTCTAACTTGGAATAGTTAGAATGGTTAAGTAGAAAACAAATAAACTATTAGGAAAATATGGAGACTCCTTAGATTCCTTATGAAAATATTAAAGTAATTTATAAAAAGATAATGGTTTTATGAGCTGCCTCTCAGTTATATCCTTATTGCTTAGCCTCCTTATGTCATTAGGGGAAGGATCCATTTTATTGTGTGCCTATTTTACTAGCCTCCTTATGTTGCTAGGGGTACACCGTTGGTGCCTTAGTCGTACTGGCGTTAAGGTTGCCTTGTATGCTTAGTTTACTAGCCTCCGTATGTCGCTAGGGGCATACAGTTGGGCCTTAATCGTATTAGTGCTAAGACCCTTCGCTTGCTTTGTGTGCTTATATGCCTAGCCTCCTTATATCGCTAGGGATACACAGTTTATGACTTAGCCGTGATAGTGCTAAGCTTCTTTGGTATTCGATGGGCTTGAGTAGCTCTTTTCTATATGGCAGTCGATGCACATGTGACTTTATATGCAGTTGTTGTTACTTACTTTTCAGTATTCTTATTCTGTCAGTTGTTTTCTTGTACTGCTTGATATACATATTTAGGATGTTAGAATCTTGCTGCTATATGTACTTACCACTGCTGAGTTGTTTATTTATTTTAATTGGCATGTTTTCTGTTGATCACCAGCATGTTTAGGATGTATAATTTTTCTTACTGCACTTGTTTAGGTACGTATATTTATACGCCCTTCCTTGTTTAGTTTGTATGCGAGGCATGTCTCAGCCTCTTTCCTTTTTTTTGCTTAAGTTATAAATGATAATTTATAGGTTCCCTATTTCTTTTGTATTGCTTGCTGCTCCCTTACACATATTATTGCTTAGATGTTGTAGAATGGTGATATTACTTAACACATATAAAAATTTTCAGCTTAAAATGTACTTAGACAATTGTCTAACCAGATTTTTCTTTTTTGGCTGGGGCCCTACATTGTGAAACCGACAATGGCAGACTCCTTTTAGTTAGACGAGCAGGAGTTAGGTGTGGAGCCTTACCCCGAGGAGGAGCCCGTAGAAGAAGCTGCTGTTTAGTCCCTTTATACTTCGAGTGAGAATGAGTAGTTTTCATTCTATTTTTATTTAAACATTTTAAATTATGTAATACTACAGGTACCATTGACTGTATATTGGATTTTATGCTTATATTCCGAGTCTATTATTCTTATTTACACTGTGATGCTTGGATGGTTTACATTTCCTTAAATCGCTTCTGCACTCTGTTTATTTACTTATATAGTGACTGATAGTTTGATTCTGTGTTAATCCTTCCCTAATCAGGTGGATTGTGGAGACTATCCTAATCCAATGATAAGTGAGAGGTTAGCCAGAGTGACACCCCACCCTTAACCTAATCCTTTGGCGGATTAAGGGTGGTGGGCGCCACAATATATAACTAATTATTTAATTAAGAAAATAAAATTTCTTAATTGCTTTTCTTGACAGCCCCCTCCATTTTTGGCAAGCATGATGGCCTCCTCCTCTCATGCCTCCTCTCTCCCTAAGTTCGTGATGGCCTATCCCCCTCACATCTCCTTCTCCTCCTTCTTTAAAGAGAAGTCTCAGCCCTCTTTTCTGTTGTTGCAAAGTTGAGAGCTCCCTCCTTCTCCTATTGCTGCTCCATTGTGCTGAAGAAGAAGCTCCTCTCCAAGGTATCTGAAGAAAATAAATGTTTCTTCTTCCTCTCCTAAAGGCAAAAGTACCCATTTGCTCATCGTCCTTGTCTTCTTCATGTTGTTATTATGCTTTTTTGTATCTTTAGAAGATCCATGACTGTATTTGGAAGGCATTAAAGTTTATTAAGGCATCATATTGTTTTGAAAATCTCATGCTCTATTTTTCATCCATTCTGTATAGCTACAGATTTAATTGCATGTTTTGTATACTTAAAATAATCCATTTGTGCCGATTTTGGTATCGATGGAAAGGTATCGGAAAGACCTTTCCATTGATATATGGCACCGCTCATGGAATGCTTTGGATTGAGAGTATTTAAGTTTGAAATGTGACTATTTACGATTTTTGCACAGGCGAAATCACCGTCAGGCGCTACAGCGCGCCGTAGCGTCCGAAACTCAAATAGTTTCTGCTGCAGCATGCCGCAGTAGGCTGTAGCATCATTTTAAGAAAATTGTATGAAATAGATCAATAAACTAATTGAATAGTAACTCACACGTTAGACCGCTACAGCGCGCCACAGCGCGCCGCAGCGGGCTGCTGCGTCATTTCGGGAAAAACTAGAGGAAATCAAGAAAAAAATTAATTGAACAGTCACACAAAAGTTGGACCGCTGCAGCGTGCCATAGCGGGCCGCAGTGTCATTTCTAGAAAACTATATGAAACCAGAAAAAAAATTAATTGAATAGCGTTTCCGCAACTTGATCCGTTATAGCGCGCCGCAGCTCTTTTAGCGCCTAAAAGCGCTGCAGCGCGCCTTATCATCCAGCTCTCTGATTGGTCTCGCCGTAGTGCACCGTAGCATCAAAAGCACTGCAGCGCGCCACAGCATCGTTTCCTCCGTAGCACGCCGCAGCGCCTGAAAGTGCTATAGCGTGCCGTAGCGCCCAGAATTTTCTGAAGGTGCTCAGAATTGGCTGAAATGGCCAAAACTTCACTGTTTTTGCATTTTAGTTAAAATTGAGCATTGCATAAAATTTTATATGAAAATTAAATTTGAAAGATATCCTTTATAATATGCGCTTAAAATCTCTTATAAAATTTTGTTCCAAATATTAAAGAATATGATTCTTGAATGCTTGTATTGGCTAGGTAGGTCTTAATAACCAAATTACATGAAACTTAAGTCTTTTAGAATTGTAATCAAGTGTTAACTCTTTTATTTTGATTTAGAATTTGGTTTGCCTTAATTACCTCTTATATTATGTCACCCTAACATTCCTATACTTTCTTGATTTTAGGATGTATGCTAGAGGACTTTAATATTTAATTGGACACCTAAATATGCTTAAATTGACATTAAACTATATTTGAATATAATAATCTTAAGAACTTGATTAAGTAGATGATACTTAATCTAAATCTAAAAGTTGACATTAATAATGCACCAATAATACATTGATTTGTTATTGATCTTTAAGTCAACCATTGGTCTTAACTTTGGTAAGGTTAGGGGTTGAACCTTAACTTATCTCGATTAAGATCTAAATCTTAATCACTTAATCAATTAACTTGACTGAAAGATAATTCAATTGACATTATTCCAATAATACCTTTGATTTAGTATTGATCTTAAATTATTGAATTAGAAGTGCTAAGGTTAATATTAAATTTGTGTGATTAGATCATCTGAATCTAAACTTTGGATCTTTAATTTTCTCTTATATAAGACTATTAGCATAAGATGGAAAATAAAATTGTAATGATTTATAAAATGATCTAACTCTAATAAGATCTTTGACTTCATCCCATGATTATATAATGAAAAAGGATCAGCTAAATTTTAATCATCTGATCTGATCACTTTTATCCAAGTCTAATAAGTAAACTTTAAAAGTTAACTTAAGAGGTAGAAGAGTGAGATCTCGAGGGTCTTGCTTTAGGATAATTCTTAAAATACTTAAAGACCTTAAATATTGATACATTGAGGTAGGAATAACTCATGTAACTTATTGAGTTAGAAACTTAGATGATCCTTCATAACTTTAGCAGTTGATGTTGACACCTTGTGGTAGGAATCACCTAAAGAAGTTAGAATAAAACTTCCCCCTTGTGGTAGAACCATTATTGAGTGATCTTTTGATCACATCCTTGGAGTCTTGTGTATGACTCACCTATTTAGTAAAAGGATTGATAGCTTTGATAAACCCTTGTTGATTAAATAGAATCTTCTGAACTCAGATTATTGGTTTGGTATAGTAGGGTATACCTATAGTACTGGATTACTTTAGCAGTATTCAGAATTGGTTGATTCACTCCAATGTGAACTTATGACCAGGTGTTATCCCGAGGGATTAGACGAATACAGTCCCGTTAGAGTAAATTTTTCAAGACTAAGAGTGTTATAAATATGGACTCATTCCTTAGTTTGATTAAAATACAAATCACCATCGAGCTAGCGAAGATTGCTTCAATAGGTGTGTCTTAAACAAACTAAGTAATTTGAGTCACCTTCTTTAAGGCACTAAGTATACTTGTGAAATGGGCATCTTAATAACTTAGCTTGAGATACAAATCGCTATCGGGCAATGCCTCCTTTTAAAGGTCATTTTGTTAGGGTGACTTAATCAAACTAAGTGTTAAGGACCACCTTTCTTACAAACATGCAAAATATGTGTATACAAACATCTCATCTAATGATTTTAAAGTAAACTCTCAACTTTAACCAATTATCAAACTATAATTTATGAATCATAATCCTTTTAGCAGAATTCTGTACAATGAAGACCTATAATTCATTATCGAATTTTAAAGCATTTTTTAGATTTTTGGGTTTATCTGTAATAGCCCGAACTCTTCAGTACCAAGGTATTGTCCGCTTTGGCCAAAAAGGCATCACGGTTTTGCCCTTAGAAGATAACTTCCAAGTAGGTCACCCATCTTGGGAGTGCTCCCACTTGAGCACGCTTAACTTTGGAGTTCTTATCAGGAACTCCACCATTATCTGAAAAGGCGCCTCGATATTTAAGAGTTTCACTAATTACTACTTAAGTGGGTCTTCACAGAATGGGACCCGAAGCCCTCTATGAGGCGGTTCGGATCGGCCAGACCTTACTCACCCGAGGGCTCCCTTAATGGAGCTATTGTGGGGAGGCAATTCTCCCCACAGAGGCCATGCCAGATCCAGAGCTCGATCCCTAAACCATCAGGAAGGTGAGACGGATCGAAGCCCTCTGGTCTGAGGGCTTAAGGTGGGCTGGAATGTCGGAACCTTACTCGGTCCCGAGGCTCCTTTATAGACTTAGCCCGATTGATCGATTCAATCGATCATGTAGCGCCACGTCCCGTCGCCGAGCGCAAAGTACGAATATAATTCATAGTTTGGCGGTGGAACGGTGCGCTACTCGGGAGTGGTGGGCCATACAAGTAAAACCCATCGTCCCGAATAAGCTAAAAAAACAGAGTCATACTGAAGGCCGCTGATTCGAGCCCTAAGAGTAGGCTCGAGAGTCAATATCTAAGATAAGAATGGAACACTTATGTTAGGTATTAGACTTAGTACGTACATAAGGTGCAAGGGAGTGGAGAAGAACCCATGTACATTATAAAATATATTAGCATTTCCAGTACGCCGATCACATCACAATACTATATATAGTAGTATAACAGAGTGCGGAAGCTAAAAGCAAACATCTAGAAATACATTCATCCCAAGCAGTAGTAATCATCCATCTCAGAAAAGAAAAGTAAAAGTACATCCAGAGTTTATTACAAACTATTTAAATGCAGGAATATAAAGAGTCTAGCTAGAATACTGGAAAGAACTAGAAAGTAAAAGTAGGTGCTCAATCCCCTACAGCTCCAAGTGCTCCTCCTGAGTCCCTGGGACGTCCTCCTGACCTGCCTCCAACAATTGCTCGGGAACTAGCAAATTGTCGGATCCCAA